>JASDDO010000024.1:786903084-788271727 GCA_030015575.1 Agapanthus africanus | reverse complement strand
TCCCCCCAAATTGGACTACAGATCTTCCGACCAATTCACACCGGTTCAAGGGTACATCTCTTTACTCCTCTGATATTTGTCGTTGTATCCTTCAACGTCTTCGGAGAGGTGACGGGGTCCCGACAACCACACATTTCACGAACTATGGGGTCCTTAAACTCATGGACTATGATGTCCTTAAACTTTATAGACCATGACGTCTTTAAACTACGGACTGTGGGGTCCTTAAACTCATGGACTACGATGTCCTTAACCTGGACCGAGATGTCCTTAAATTAACATTGGACCACCATGTCCTTAAACTGGTAATCGACTGCAATGTCCCTAAACTGGTAATCGACCGCAATGTCCCTAAACTAAACAATAGAGCCCAATTGCTCTTTTGTTGGATCTAAATGATCCCGTTAATTTAATCTTAGTCTAAAATTGGACTAACGTATCCTTAACAAACGTTTAAGTTGATCTTAGTCTAAAATGAGACTAACGTATCCTTAAACCCAACCCCAAACCCAAATCTAAGAAAATATGGATTTGGACTAATCCAGGCCCTACGGGCGACAACATAAATTAGTCTCCGTATACAATCCACGGGCAACCAAAAACAAAACACACACACGACACGAAGTGACCATCTGGAGAAGGAGAAAGTTGTTGCCACAATGCGGTAGCGTAATTAACTGCAAGGGTTTGCGCCTGCAGGGAAGAGCGTCCCCACAATCAAAAAACCCCTCAAACGAGGGGGAATCTGACGAAATCTGCTACATCGGACGCATCCGTTTAAACCTTCGATACATGGTGCCATAAATCAACTTGGCATCTTCGGAGAGGTGGACGGATAGCACCAATTAGTATCTGCCCCGAAATTCAGGCGAGACGTTCATCGCGTCTTCGCGTGCCTTTCGGCGGGGAACAGATTCTGGCACGCCCGGTGGGACCTTTTCCTCTTTCCACTCCACACTTCGTGTGTCGTGTTCGCGAACGAATCGCGGTTTGATATGGTTGCCCTTGGATTCGAGATACTAAGATTTGGTGTCTTACTCCGTGCAGAAAACAAAAGATCAATGGCGTCTACTTGCACGAAATGTTCCAGCTGCAACTGCAACTTCCGTTCCGCCTCATCTGGAGGTGTAACTTACAGGCCCCAGGCGGCCTCCCTGTTCACAATGCCGATAGAGCAGGTGACGCAGGCTACCACCGGTTTGTTCTTCGGGACCATGCTCCCACCAGTGAGCATTAACATCCCGCTGCCGCAAGAAGCGCAAAAGAAGTCAGTCTTTGATCGGCTCACTACTACCACGGCCCCTCTCAACGGGTCATCTGAGGTCAAGTCGACAACATCAGTTTTCGATAGGCTGAGCTTGAATTCCAATGGGCCCGTCAAGAAGCCCACGATACCTGAAGCGGCCATCCCAAAACGGATAGCCATTCCTGCTCTCCAGGTCACTAAAGAAGCTTCTCCCGTCAAGGGATCGGTCTTTACGAGGCTAGCCACTTCGGCTCCCGTTCCTACTCAAAGGTCTGTCTTTGACAGATTGGATACTGCTGCTCGACGGACGTCGGTCATCAAGAGGCTGGTACCAGCAGCGCCTCACCAGAACAGGGGGCATGACAAAGTCACCCCTTAAGCTAAAACAATCCCAACAGCTCGACACGCTCGACGTCGCCACTGGCGCCGCGTAAGGAAGGCTGGGGGCAACTCCCCCTCTGGGCTAACTCCACCAGCCCCAACGGTGGAAGTCAATGCTGTTGTTCCAACTGGAAACAGCTTCGAGCTGCTTAATAGGGTGCGCAGGAATTCACCCACCGCCGTACTGAAAAGATCTCCTCCCCCCGTGGAGAATGCACCGAAGGCGAAACCGGAATAACCCCCTCAGCGGCTCTCTTCCAAAATTTACAAAGTCTGGCGACAGGTTCAGGACTCAGTAATTGATCAAGATTACCCTCGCCGGCAGAAAAAAGTGAAAATTCAACAAGAAAAGAGCCATCTTGAGGTACCACAGAAAATGTCATCCGTCTGGGTGCCCACTGCAACGGCTCCCTCAACATCAACTGCTCAAAAGAGAAGGAGGCCAGAGAAAGCCCCTGTGACTACGGCAGACCACAAAGATGCTGAGCCCAAACGCCCCAAGTCTGGAGGCATAATGGTGCATACTGTTTATATGGCTTCTGGAAAAGAGGAAAGCCGCGCTTCTACGGGTCACCGACCTCTCACCCGATCCGTGACAAAAGCCCAGGAGCAGCAACAAAAGCTTCAGGAAATGCTAACGCAAATGGCCGCGCTCACCGGGCCAAAAGAAAGCCCGGAGGCGTCATCAGAGCAGCGTCATGAACAAGAAACCGATGCTGACTACATCCGCAGAGTCCTCGAAAAGAAGGACAGAGAAACAGCAGAACAAGCGGATAATATAAAACGAATGACGCTTCTCTTTCAAGACATGACCGGGATGATGTTACAGCCAGAACCTCCAGCTGAAGACCCTCCAATCATCATTGAAGACGACAGAGGGGAGACATCGAACCCTCCTCCGGCTCTTTCAGCAGCCAAAGAGGAAACCATTTCCAAGGCCGCTCTGGATGATTATATTGCTCAGCAAATGCGAGCTCACCAGGAGAATGAAGCGGACCGGCCAAGTCGTTAAAACTGGGCGATCAAATAAAGTATCCGCCGAGATATACGATCCCTAAATTTCATGTATACAAAGGGACGGGCAATCCCCCCAGCATGTCGCCCAGTTCAGGGCTCTATGTGGTAACACCGGAGGTGATGATAAATTGCTACTTCGCCAGTTCGTCGGCAGCTTGTCGGAGACGGCATTCGAGTGGTATTCTGAACTTCCAAACGACTCCATCAAGACCTTCGCAGAAATGGATCTATTATTCACCCAGCGATTCGCGAGTGCTAGTGAATGCACCTCAATAATGGCATTGATCAATGCCCGGGTGAAGCCAGGTGAGACATGGGTTCAATACGCAATACGATGGCGGAATCTGTGGTCGAAATGCGAACAACGCATCGAAGAAGCGCCGGCAGTGGGCATGTTCGTAGGCCCTCTTGATCCGCAGGCGACCATCTCCCAGTTCATGATGTTTTTCAAGCCGACTACTTTCCAAGCCTTGATTGACAAGCTGGCCCAAATGGACTAGATGGGTCATAGACCATCTCCTCCAAAGCCGGAGCTGCGGAACGAGAAGGGAAAGGGGAAAGCGACCGTCGTCCCTAACGCTCAACAGCAGCCCAGTGGTCTAAGACCAGTTGATCGCCAAAATAATAGAACTCGATCTCTCGAAGATAAAATGAGACGCCCTTACTCGTTCTCTCGAGACAAGACGAAGAGGTTATTCGAGCTAGCACTGCGCAACAGGCTCATCACTCTGCCGAAGCCAAGACGCCCAGCGCAACCAGGCCACATTAGCAATCCTAACTATTGCCCTTATCACCGAATGTTGGTCCATCCGATCGAAGATTTTTACATCTTCAAAAGATGGATAGAAGATCAGTACCAGCAGGGCAAATTCGTATTATCTGAGAATTGGAAGGTGAACCCGCCTCGGCCACACACTCCCAAGAAGATGGATACACCGGGGGCATCATGCTCTTTCGTAGAAGAATCTCCATGGGAGGTCGCTCTTTCAGCCAAGACGAAAAGAATGTTGAAGGATCTCCAAACATGCCCGGCGATCAGGTGGAAAAATCCACTCGAACCCGAGATCATCGAAGGAATGCTAAAACCGCGTTCAACTCCAAAGATCGGTGGTGATAGCCAAAGCACTCATACCCAGCTGTCGATATCTTCGAAGAAGAAGAATCCAAGAAGCCCGTGAAGCCTGGTGACAAGCGCACGGACCCGCAAAAGCATATTGACGCGCTGGAAGAGTATAACCAGAAGGCGCGGATCCCGGTCACACTTCAAGAGTTTCTCAGCCACGTCCTTGAGGACGGAGATGATAGAGATGACTCGTCGGATGAATCTGAAGATTACGTAGCAAGCTGCCATGTGATCTCTTACTCGTCAATAGACAATGAGGAAGCTCCTTATACAGAGAACTGGGGGCAAATCCTGAACCGGAACTTCTAGGGCCATTAGAAGAAACGATTGATGCATTCCTGAATGAAGCTCTTCTTAAAAGCGAAGCTGCTCGAGAGCGTGAAATGACCATATCTGAAAAAGCCAAACGCCGGCGACTGGACGAAAGAGTTGAAACACTCCCGCCAGATCAAAGTACATCCGTCGCAAATAAAAACAGGTTCAATATGAGGAAAAGGTTCGCTAAAGCCATATCGATGGGAATGAAGCTGCCACCCTTCGAAGGAAAAATTCTTGGTGAAGCAGAAACACACCCTAGCTACTGCTCATATCATCGAAAGATTGCAAACCCCACCGAAGAGTGCAACGCTTTTAAAAAATGGTGGCAGGGATATGTTGCCCACCGACAATATTTCAAGCGGATGAAACGCAAAGCTCGTCGGGAGCAAAGAAATACGACCGAGGAGCACAAACGAACTGCCGGCAACTTCCACATGATTGACTATGGGGGATCGCAAGTTCTCACCTTTGGGAGCGATTCTGATGAAGAAATGACTCTTGGCCCTCTCTTTAAAGAATCCAACTCGGGAAAAGAGGAAGAACCGAAGAACTGCGAGAACATTCAGCTGCGTAATCGCACGCTGCCCGAAAAGAATCTTGGGCCCTTGAACAGTAGGTCAAATAGAAAAGATAAGGGAAAAGAAAAAGTCCCTGAGGATATCATCCTTGATGACCAAGCCATCAAAGAGCTGGCAGCCAAGGACCCGCCCAAGAACAGTAAGGTGGACTACAATGTTCTGGCACACTTGAGAAAGCTACCTTCGCACTTAAGCATTCTCGATGCCCTTCTGCTATCCAAAGAGGTGAGAGATTCATTGATCAAGGCACTACAAGAGCCTGAGCAATTCAAAGCTTTTCTCGTCGAAGAAAAGATGAAGGACGAGCTGGAAGAAGTACACACGGCCGATATCACCTTCGGCGATGAAGATCTCCTCCTTGGGACATGCGAGCACAACCGTCCTTTATATGTCTCCGGATACTGTCATGACATCAAGCTAGGTAAAATCCTGGTCGACAATGGGTCCTCCGTCAATCTCCTTAACGTAAGGGTGTTAAAGGAAATCTGCATGAGCGTTCAACACCTCACTCGGGATAAAATCACTATCTCCGGGTTTGACTCTCAGTCATCACGGACACTTGGGTCTGTAATATTGACACTACGCTTTGGGCTGCTTGTCACAGACATTAAGTTTCACGTCATTGACGCCAAGACATGCTACAATGCTTTGCTCGGCCGACCCTGGTTACACGAGTACAACATCATTCCTTCTACACAACATCAGTGTATGAAGTATTTCAAGGATGGACTCGAGTACACTGTGATGGGGGAGTTGAACCCATTCTCCGTGAATGAAGTCCGAAAGTACGAAGATTCAAAATACTTCTTACCAGATTTCGAGGACACGGAAAGATGTCACAAACATAAGAACAAAGCTATCACCACTATTCCGGTCTTCGGGAGTGACACTGAGGAGGAAGAAGAAATAGTTTATTCAGGTCCGCCCCAGTGCAACAAACCGGGACCGTCCACTCCTATATTGATCTTCGGCAGCGACTCGGAAGATGAGGTCAATGCCGTATTCTATGCTCAGCCATCAATACGAGCCTTCGCTGATGAAGATCAAAGTTTGCAAGTTGCCATGGTTCCGCCTGTTTCCCCCAATCAGAGCAAAGCTCTGTTTGAATTTCAAAAATTCAAAAATTGAAGCAACACTTCAGATCCTCTGCGCTGCGCGCAGGGCGCCATGTGTCAAAATCAGGCACGCTAGTGCAGAGAGCGCAGCGTCTGAGGCAGCGCGCCCAATCAGAGCAAGGCTCTATTTAAAACAAAATTAAAGGAAGCAACGCTTCAGTTGCGCAAGCACTGCGCTGCGCGACACGTGTTAGCGCAATGGCGCAAGCTTGCGTTGCGCTGTGCGCTGCGCGACACGTGTCAGCGCAGTTGCGCAAACGCAGTTGCGCTGCGCTGTGCGCTGCGCGACACGTGGCAGCACAGTTGCGCTTGCGCAGTTGCGCTGCATTCTGCGTTGCGCTCTGCGCTGCGTGACACGTGTCAAGCGCTGGGGTGTTTGCGCCAAACAGAATTAAAATTCTAGTAAGATCCTTCTGTTCTTGTTAAAACAAGAAGATTATCTTCTGTAAAACAGAAGCCCTTGGATCAAAGATCCAACGGTGGGGAAAATTCCCCAAATCACTCAGAGAATGATCTCTTTAACAAACTTAACAAATTTATAGGCACTATATAAAGACCCCTAGACCCCAATTAAAAAAAAAGAAAAAGAGAAAAAAGAGAACATTGAGAACATCAAGAACTTCACAGAGAGAATTTTGAAGGATTGTGAGAGGAATTCATGAACAAAAAAAAAGGTAAAAACCTTTATTCAAGAAGAACTTCTTCTGAATAAATCATTGATCTAAGAACAAGATCAATGATCTTCAATAAAAACTAAATAATAACAGTGCCTTACACTTTTTTATGAACCATTGGTTCTGGAATCTTAAAGATTCTTTTCTTGAATCCAAAATTGGATCAAGATAATTAAAACAGTGCCTTGCACTTGAAAATCTGCATTGTTGCGCTCCTGGGTTGGTGATTAGTGTGAAAACTTGTATTTACCGTAATCAGAAACGGCGTCGCTTTGCAGCTAGCCGGTGAGTACGGGTCGATCTACAGAGATGGGTAAATTCCTTTTATGTGTTTTAACGAGTTGATTCAAAGTGTCGTTTTGGTTGGTTTATAAAAATCTATGAAAACTGGATCTAATTAATCTAATTAAAAGTCTTGCTAGGGTTAGGCTTAGGGGAAGTTTTGGAGATTAACGTTTTTCTTCACCGCTTTCAATGCCTTCTTTTTTAGATCTATTAGATGTTACGGTAATTGTCAATAAAGTGGGTCCGAATCTTTTGGGAAGATGTTTCTTCCTCTAGATTCGCATCCTTCCTTTATCGATAATTACCCTAACCCCCATGGAAAACACGCGCAACCGGCCCTTTATACTACGGTTCATCGTTACCTCGAGGGGTAGGATGCCGTAGGGAGCGGTTGTGCGTGCATGCATGGAGTTCTAATTCATTAGGTGAATGTGGCATTGAAAGGGGTGAGAGATCTCATCTCTCAACCCTTTCCCTAAGGCTAACCCTAACAAGCGAGGAGACTACTCGCTCATTAGGGGATGATAATGCATACTAATTAAAAGAAGAAAAAACATAATTTACCTTACCAGGTTGACGGCTCCCTCCAAACGATATAGAACAGATCTGAATATAACTCCCAGAAATTCTGAAATTTATTGATTGAAAAGAGGCATAGGGTTTTACAATTTTTGACTACAATTTATAAGAAAAGAGGGAAACTAGGGTTACAGACTCTCGCACATGTGAAAATACAGATTTACCCACTGAAAATCCAAACCCCCGCACCGACGCACCGACTCAGAAACTTTGCGCCGACACGGGCATTAGACGGCCGCGGAACCGCGGCAATAGGGCGCTTGGGCCGCGGTTCCGCGGTCCTTTGGTGAGATCATCTCACCAAACTTCTGGGCTTGGTTCAGGACTTCTTGGGCTTTCTTTTTTCATATGTATTTTCTCTGTTGGGCTTCTTATTCTCCTCCAGATATTTCAGTGAATACTTGTAGCGATCTTTTAACCGTTCACTTGACATTTTGGACCTTGCACTGTTCTTCGTCTAGGCTTGACTAGGATCCGTCTACTTGTTGGTCAAGAATCTCTTTTCTGTATCAGCTTTCGTCTTTTTCACTGTATTTGCTCCAAGAGCCTGTATCCTGTAACATGCAACAAACGTGCGTCATGAGTACCTGTTTATTTATAAAACGGATAAGAATAGGGGGATGAAAAATGCAATATTATAGTCTGAACAAATACCCCCAAACTTATCTTTTGCTCGTCCTCGAGCAAACTTATTTTTATTCAAATCCTAACCACACTTTCGCAGGGAAACGCGACTGCACTGAGCACGTGCAACAAGCCGTTAAACCTCTAGGTGTCCCTAGTAGGAGGAGTGTTGTCTCCTGAGGGTTTTCAGCGGATACTACCCACAAAATCCTATCAACTTGGCCTATTAACTTTAGTTCTCCATTTAGGTTTTCTAACAAGGAATTCTATTATCGTCGACCCGTAAATTATCCACCCATATTCTTCACACTTCCTTATCATTTAACTTAAGATTATATATGTTCTATAGATTTACTTAGCTTTCGGCATCTCTTAAGTCTTCCTTCTAGGGTTTCATCTCTACTTAGGAATTTCTATCAACTCTACTAAAGATACAAATTTTATCTTTCATTCCTCTCTCTTATCTAAATTCCAATCACATACCCCTACGTGTGTGTATAGATCACCCCTACACTTGGAAATTCAATTCAAGCAATCATGCCCTTGTCCATTGTCCAAAGTACTTATTAATACGTGAATTTTTAATTGAATTTTTGCTTACACATCCTTCATGCGACCGTTAATACTTCTTGAGGTACCAACGACCGATTACAAAATGTGTTTGCACTTTAAAAGCGTACTTCCTAATTTTTGCAACACCCAAGGCTTTTAGCAGTGACTCCCAAACCAGTTGGTCTAAGGCACTAGGTGATGAAGCACCCTCGCTAAATATTTTTCTATTCTTACAGCCTTAAGTAATCACAAAAACCAGTGTCCATTTTTTTATTCTTTATTCACATTTTTTTTTCATTGTACTAAGGACTTTAGACAAGAGTATTTCAAGGTCTCTTCTACTATTCCAAGTTTCAAGGTGCGTGATAGTGCAAATTGTAGGGTATACATTTTCAGAATCTAGACTTAAGGTAGGAACTATTTTTCAAACTTATACTCTAATAAGAAAATCAATACTTTTCCTTCATTTTGACTTAACCCAAGAAGTGAACCCAAAATTTGCCTATTTCTAAATAAACTACAAGGCATATACTTTCTACCGTTAAACTTTAAGGAAGGTTATTTTTAGGGTTTTTAATTCATTAAGTCTAAGATCTAGTTGCTCCTAGCTAGTTAACCTATTAGTCAACACAAGTCAATTAGCCAAAATTGAATACAATAATTTTGAAAATTTTCAAATTTTTATGGGTTTTCAAATAAATATGCAAATGCAAAAATATATACAAATGAATGCGAAGGAAGAAGACGTACCGAGCATACCCCCAAACTTGTACTTGACAGTGTCCTCACTGTCATACTAAACAAAGAGGGTCAAAATACCGGCACTTTCCTGCTTATTTATTTATAATTTTTTTTATTGCTAAGAAAAACAAAAATATATACAAAAAGGCCCATCCCCAAACTTCATTTAAACTATGTTAGACATTACTGCCAAACTTTGTATAGACCAACATCAACCAGTTGAAAATTTTATCAGTAAAGAGTATTGGCTGGTGGAAGAATAAGTTGTAGCGATCTGCAAAGAATTGGAAAAGATAGAAATAGTGGTAAGGGAGGTGTGGAGGTAAATATACAGGCGATGGTGATGTATCAAAACGAGAATGTAAATGATCAACAATCAGTGGAATGTTGGCATTCTCGTAGCTTATTAAAAGAAATGGGGGTATTTCAACTTCTAAAGGAGGAGGTTGACTCACCACAATACCCCCAAGATGTTCCTGTGGGTCCTCTATTGACTCGGCATCATCCATCAATTGTATATGATACTTAATTATGAGGGAACTTATCTCCTCGATGTCCGCCATAGTCCAACCGAAAACTTGCCGCCTATCTTGTAAGACCATTAAAAGGGCGTTCTCTTGCTCGAAGGCTAGAGAGGCCGATATGATAATGGGAAAGGTCTCATTCTCACCTATGTAAGCATATCTAAGGTGAGACGGCAAGGGCATGAGTTCGAATTTCGGAGGCGAAAGAATCATTGCGGAATCTACCTCGAACTAAAAGGACTCCAACACAGGTTCGAAATCACTGCAAACAACCGATTCGGATGGCTCAACTAACTCATCCACAAATTCAAAAAACTCATATTCGGGCTGTGAGTCGTCATCATCCGAAAAAGTGAAACATTCATAATCCATATCGGTTGTGTCAACTGTGGTAGGCATAAGGAGGGACGCACTAGTGGCGTCAAAACTGTTTTCATCAAATAGAAATCTCTCAAGCTCGCAGTCCTCCTGCGTGATTTCGTGAATAGAGCAAACTTCTCGTGTACTAGTTTTTGGTACGGGGGGCAGACTTCCCATCTTATAAATATTGAACTCACTAGACATTTTCCCAAAGGATAGAGTCATGGAGCCATTGCGACAGTTTATTACAGCATTGGAAGTGGCCAAAAATGGTCGACCGAGAATCACCGGAATTTGGTTTCTTGGGTTAGCAACAGGTTGTGTATCCATAACGATAAAATCAACGGGGAATATGAACCCCCCGACTTTGATCAACACATCCTCTAGTTGACCCCTTGGATGGGTGATTGATCGATCAGCCATTTGGAGAGTGCAACGAGTGGGTTTCAACTCTCCAACCCCTAATTGTTCGTACACAGAGTAGGGAATCAGGTTAACACTAGACCCAAGATCTAAAAGTGCTCGATTAATTTTCTTATCCCCAATTGTGATTGAAATCGTAGGACAACCGGGGTCCTTTCTTTTTTGGAGTAGGGTTTGATGGTGGTTAATAGCATTGCTCACTGCACTAGCCACTAGCACTTTCTTAGGTACTTGAGATGCTTTTCTCTTTGAGGTGCATAAGCCCTTTAAAATTTTCGCGTATGAAGGGACTTGTTGGATGGCATCCAAGAGAGGTATATTTATGCTAACCTGCTTAAACAATTCCACAATCTTCTCCACTTGTGCAGTTGGTTTATTGGGACTCAACCTGTTTTGAAATGGTGCACTTTGAAAATTTGTTGAGTCACATGTTTGTGGAGTAGAATGTGGAGTAGGAACGGATCCCGGTATAGATGTGTTCATGTTGTGAGAATTGGGTCCGTTCGAGCTAGAAGAAGTAGAGCCGTGTGAAGGGTGGAGAATAGGCTCTAAAGAAAAAGGTGAAGAAGAAAGTGAAGAAAATGAAGAAGGGGAAGGTGACGATGGAGAGGAAGAAGAAGAAGAAGAAGAAGAACCACCGGCGGGGATGTCATCACTAGTTCCCATATTATTTTGCAACACTCTTCCGGATCTCAACGTGGTCACCGCATTTACATTGTGATTGGGATATGCGTTTTGTGTATGACCGGGATTTGGCAATGGCTGAGATGGAAGCTTTCCCTTTTCTCTCTCGCTCAATGCAGCAATTAATTGTGCAATTTGTGCCTCAATAGATTTGATACTTTGATCGTGTGAGGCATTGTTATGCATTAAAGATTGAACATAACTTTCAAATCTTGCTGCGGATTCTGTAGATTGCTTGAGAAATGCATCTAGACTTTTCTCGAGCGAGCTAACCTTATCATCATTTGGTTGAACTAAGTTGTTCGTTTGATTTGTATAAGGTTGTTGTTGGAAAGGTTGCTGGTTTTGAGTTTGTAAGGGTGCTTGTTGTTGTTGTGGAGGAGGTCTTTGAAAATTATTGTTCCCTTAGACTTGTTGATTTTGGTTCCAAGCGAAATTCGGGTGACTCCTCCACCCCTGATTGTATGTCGAAGAGTACGGATCGTTTCTTTGTCGTTGCTGAAATGCAGCATTGACTTGATCCTGTCCTTGAATAGGTGCATTATAAGGACACTCTTCGGTTAGATGCGATGGATTTGCACAACAAGCACAAACAGTTCGTGTGGGTAGAGTAGGGGCAGGAGAAGACGATGAGATTTTGGTCTCAATGGCTTCTAGCTTTTTCATAAGTGAGGCCATCTCGGCCTTCATAGCAATCGACATATCTATTTGATGTATGCCTGCCCTAGATTGACCACTAGAAGAAGATGATGTGGTCTTGGTACTCTCCCACTGAATTGTTTGCTCACTAAGATCCTCAAGAAACTGCCACGTCTCGTCGCTAGACTTGGAGAGAAAATGACCTTGACATATTGTTTCTAGCAACTGCTTCGTTGCTGCGTTCAATCCCTCGTATAATGTTTGGCAAAGTTGCCAACTTTCGATCCCATGATGAGGGCATTGAACAAGTAGGTCTTTAAATCTTTCGAAGCACTTCCAAAATGGTTCGGAAGGAAGCTGTGAAAATTGTATAATCTCGTTACGGATTCTAGCAGTTTTGTGATGAGGATAGAACTTTTTCAGAAAAGCTCTTACAAACTCGTCCCAATTTCTAATAGAATGTGATGCGGTGCTGTATAGCCACTTCTCGGCTAGGTCACATAAGGTAAAATGAATGACCCTTAGTCTTATCGCGTCATCACTTAATTGGGTTGTTTTCATCATAGCGCGTACATTTTGGAATTTATTAATAAAAATATATGCATCTTCCGATTCCAAACCATGAAATTTTGGCAGCATATTGATGAAATGTGGTTTTATTTCAAAATTATCCCCATTTGCCGATGGGGGTGAAAGACATGTGGGTAAAGAAGTGCGGACGGGGTAGAAGAGATCCTGGAGCGCAACTCGTGCGGGCGCTACAACAGGCGGAAGATTCGGGTTATTCGCACCTAACGGAGGTGGAATCATTCCCATCGGTAAGGTATCGTTGGGGTCGTGTCCCGACATACCTTCGAAAGAAGAATTTAAAGGTGGAGGTAAGGAAATGGACGGAATTTCGACGAAGGGTTCGTCGAAGGGTTCGTCGGTCGGTACCAACGAAACACGGACTAATCGGGCGTTAGTATCCCTAGTCCAAAGTGACATACACCAAAGGAGTAGTGTAGTCAGAAAAAAAAAGAAAAAAACAGAATGTGGGGGTAAGATAACGTCAATGAGAAGAAGTGAGTTGAAGTGAGTTGCAAGTTTTTTAGCGGCAAGTTGCAAGTTTTTGAAAAGATTTATATTTTTTTATTTCTGTGTGAGTTTTGCAAAGAGGTTTTTGAAATGGGACTCGTGACACAAATATATCAACCACACATGCACAATCAGGCCTAGATCTAGGGTCGCCTAGGTCTGCTAGACAGCTCCTAACTAGGGCTAGAAATAGGACCTCAAACCGCCTCTTCACGGACAAGTACAGCCAGATAAGTGGGAAGGAACCACCACTACAGTGGGCCTAATTAATAACCACTAGCCTAGACACCGCAATGTCGGTTAGGATAAACGGCCGATGCCTATACTAGTCCTTTTCCTATTGAGCTCGATGTCCTTAGGTCTGAGTCTAGTCTTTTTTAATTAATTGTGGTCAATGCACATGCTTTAGGTGTTTTCTGGGGTCCTGGGAAGGGTGATGAAATCCCCACCCAATCTGAGTTTGGTCAATTAGCCCCTTAAGGTCCGATTAAATTATGCAAAACAATAAAATTTCACTTGCAATCAATTTTTAGCGCGGCGCAAAGAAACCTGCAGCAAATCTGTTATTTAGAAGGGGGAGAAAGAATTTTTAGCACAAAGAATTCCTGCAGAAAATTTTTACAGAGAGAAATATGGAGGTTGCAGAGGGGAGAAAAAGAAACAAACACAGAAAATTTGGTGTGCTGACGTGGCCAAGTCGCGGCGCTTCCGCGGTGTAGGACCCCCTTATGCGGCGGAAACGCGGCAGGATTAGGGTTTCAGGTTCTGAAAAAAATTGTACTGCTTCTCTGTCCAAATTCTCCTCTGTTCTTCTGCACCAACTTCTGTTTTGTCCTTCTGTAAATTTCCAGATTTACAATCCTTCGCTGTTCCTGCAAGATTCAAACAATAAACCCTTCAAACAGATCAAAATTGATAATTTTTGTATTTTTTTAATATTTTCAGATTTTTATAATTTTTAAAATTTATATCAACCCGAAAATTCACAAAAAGAAATATTACGCCATCCCTGGCAACGGCGCCATTCGATTAGTGTGAAAACTTGTATTTACCGTAATCAGAAACGGCGTCGCTTTGCAGCTAGCCGGTGAGTACGGGTCGATCCACAGAGATGGGTAAATTCCTTTTATGTGTTTTAACGAGTTGATTCAAAGTGTCGTTTTGGTTGGTTTATAAAAATCTATGAAAACTGGATCTAATTAATCTAATTAAAAGTCTTGCTAGGGTTAGGCTTAGGGGAAGTTTTGGAGATTAACGTTTTTCTTCACCGCTTTCAATGCCTTCTTTTTTAGATCTATTAGATGTTACGGTAATTGTCAATAAAGTGGGTCCGAATCTTTTGGGAAGATGTTTCTTCCTCTAGATTCGCATCCTTCCTTTATCGATAATTACCCTAACCCCCATGGAAAACACGCGCAACCGGCCCTTTATACTACGGTTCATCGTTACCTCGAGGGGTAGGATGCCGTAGGGAGCGGTTGTGCGTGCATACATGGAGTTCTAATTCATTAGGTGAATGTGGCATTGAAAGGGGTGAGAGATCTCATCTCTCAACCCTTTCCCTAAGGCTAACCCTAACAAGCGAGGAGACTACTCGCTCATTAGGGGATGATAATGCATACTAATTAAAAGAAGAAAAAACATAATTTACCTTACCAGGTTGACGGCTCCCTCCAAACGATATAGAACAGATCTGAATATAACTCCCAGAAATTCTGAAATTTATTGATTGAAAAGAGGCATAGGGTTTTACAATTTTTGACTATAATTTATAAGAAAAGAGGGAAACTAGGGTTACAGACTCTCGCACATGTGAAAATACAGATTTGCCCACTGAAAATCCAAACCCCCGCAGCGACGCACCGACTCAGAAACTTTGCGCCGACACGGGCATTAGACGGCCGCGGAACTGCGGCAATAGGGCGCTTGGGCCGCGGTTCCGCGGTCCTTTGGTGAGATCATCTCACTAAACTTCTGGGCTTGGTTCAGGACTTCTTGGGCTTCCTTTTTTCATATGTATTTTCTCTGTTGGGCTTCTTATTCTCCTCCAGATGTTTCAGTGAATACTTGTAGCGATCTTTTAACCGTTCACTTGACATTTTGGACCTTGCACTGTTCTTCGTCTAGGCTTGACTAGGATCCGTCTACTTGTTGGTCAAGAATCCCTTTTCTGTATCAGCTTTCGTCTTTTTCACTGTATTTGCTCTAAGAGCCTGTATCATGTAACATGCAACAAACGTGCGTCAAGAGTACCTGTTTATTTATAAAACGGATAAGAATAGGGGGATGAAAAATGCAATATTATAGTCTGAACAGTTGGCGCAAGCCACCAGAGAGCGCCACGTGTCAGCTCCAGAACAACTTGCGCTATGCGCTTTTAAGATAAAGCATTGCTCTCTGAAATTGGCGCAACTCACCAGAGCGCGCCACGTGTCAGCAGCGCAACAACGCAGCGCACTGGCGCAGCACACTGCGCTTGCATGACACGTGTCACCTCCACAAGCGCTTGCGCTCAATAATTGGCGCAAAGCGTCTGACAAGCCACTGTCAGATAATTAATGCACTGCATTATTTACAGAAGGGCCAAGCCCAATTAAAAAAAAGGCCTAACAGGCCTAATAAAATGCCATGCATTATTTTAATAAAGGGCAGAGCCCAAACAGATGCTGTGCATCATTCAAAAGGGACAGAGCCCAAATCAAAAAGGCCTAGCAGGCCAACAGAAAATGCAGTGCATTATCAAACAGGGGCAAAGCCCTAGCACAGGCCTAATAGGCCAAAGATAAATAAAAAGATTGAACATTTCTCAACTGGACTTAGCCCAATCATGGCCGTAAATCCTCAAATTAAATTGACTGAGCAAGACTGCTCTCCTAAATCAATTTACATCCGGTTCAAGGGTACATCTCTGAACTCCTTTGACTCCTATCGTTGTAATCCTTCAACGACGTCAGAGAGGTGACGGGTCCCGACAACCACACATCGATACGGACTGCGGGGTCCTTAAACTCGTGGACCGAAACGTCCTTACACTAATATTCGTCCCAAAATGGGAATGTTGGACCGCAATGTCCTTAAACTAATGCTCGTCCCCAAATGGGAATGTTGGACCACCATGTCCCTAAACTGGAGATGGACCACTATGTCCTTAAACTGGTATTGGACCACCATGTCCCTAAATCGGAACTCGATCGCAACGTCATTAAACTAAACAATAGAGCCAATTGTTCTCTTGTCAGATCCAAACGATCCTGTTAAGTTGATCTTAGTCTGGAGATTAGGCTAACGTATACTTAACAAAAGTTTAAGTTGATCTTAGTCTCAATATGGCTAACGTATCCTTAAACTAAAACACCAAACCCAAATCTAAGTAAATACGAATTTGGACTAATCCACGTCCTACGAGCGACGACATCACTTAGTCTCCGTATACAATCCACGGCAACCACAAACAAAACAAACACACACGACACGAAGTGAACATCTGGAGAAGGAGAAAGTGGCTACCGCGATGCGGTAGCGTAATTAACTGCAGGGGCTTGCGCCTACAGGGAAGAGCGTCCCCATAATAAAAAACCCCTTAAGCGAGGGGGAATCTGACGAAGTCTGCTACATCGGCCGCATCCGTCTAAACCTCCGATACACGGTGCCATAAATCAACTTGGCATCTTCGGGGAGGTGGACGGATAAAACCAAATAGCATCTGCCTCGAATCTCAGGCCAGGCGTCTCTCACGTCGTCCGCGCCGCCATTCGGAGGGGAACAAATTCTGGCACGTCCGGTGGGACCTTTTCCTCTTTCCACTCCACACTTCGTGTGTCGTCTTCGCGAACGAATCGTGGTTTGTTAATGGTTGCCTTTTGATTTCAAGTTACTAAGATTTGGTCTTTTGCCTGGCGCAGAAATCAAGCATCAATGGCGTCCAACTGCTCGAGCTGCTCAAAGTGCCAGTGCAACCAATGCTCCGCCTCACCTGGAGGTGTAGCCTACGGGCCTCAAGCGGCCTCCATCCTTACCATGCCGGTGGGCCAAGTGACCCAGGCTACCACCAGTCTGTTTTTCGGGACCATGCTCCCACCTGCAAGCTTCACCATGCCAGTGCCCGCACCAGAAGCGAACAAGAAGCCGGTTTTCGATCGGCTTACTGCTACAACGGCCCCTTTCAACGGGTCGTCCAATATCAAGTCGGCAGCCTCTGTCTTCGCCAGGCTAAGCCAAAACCCTGATTGGCCCGCCAAGAAGCCTGTAACACTTTGATTTTTCCGTTAGAATGTTTTTGTGATAATTAGTATTTGTGCATGTTATTATATTAGTGTTCATAAGATTATTAGTTTTTTAGTCGTGTTTAGCAAATTGGAAAATTTTCCTTTGTAGTGGACACTTGCACACTTAGCCATTTTTGAGACATAGGTTTAAGTGTTAGCCAAATTCTTTTGTTGCATGGTTGCTAACTTATTCCCCATCATTTTAATCTTTTCATAACCCTTTTCATTATTCAAATCCAAATAAACAAATGAGGCATGGGGGTTAGGTAAAGAGCTTGACTTTTGACCCATTTTTTCCCTCTCTTCTCTCTCTCTTTCCCCATCTCAGAATTTCTGCAGCTCCAGCAGAAAAACCCTCTCATTTCCTTCATCTCCTCTTCTTCTTTTCATGTCCCTTTGATCCCTACACAAAACCCTACACAAATCAACACATTTCCTTCACAAAACCTTGGAAAAAGGGGCTTTTTGAGGTGTTCAAAGGCAAATCTGCACACTTGAGGGAAAAGCTGAGACTTTTGGTGTTTTACAAGGTTCTTAGAAGGTATAAACTCATGTCTTAACCTCTTTTTCCATAACTTGTAGTATTCTTTAGCAAAGATCTCATTTTTTGTGCATTTTTAGTGATATTAAAGGATATTTGTGAAGTATATGTTAGATTGGTGTTCTCATAGTTCAGTTAACTCCTTTAAGTGTTATTAGAGCTATTTTAACCAGGTTGTACTTCAGGTTTGCACAAAAATACCCTAAAGTATTGTTTTAGTGTTAAATTAGACATTTTAACTAGAAATAGGGCTCTGTTAGATCTGCTGCTACCCGGTTTGTTTCAGAATGAAATTGGAATTACTGTAGCATACACAGGGGTATAGAGTGCACACACCAAACCCGGGGGCCCACCTCCCTACCCAGGCCGTCGAAAAATGCGTTCTGGCCGCAATTTGCGGCCAGATTAGTGAATTGGGGGTTGGGGTTTGGGTCCCAGTAGTCTGCTGTTATATGTTGTGTTTTGGTATATCTATTTTTATAATATCTTTTCTGTATCAAAATCTGGAGTAGAATACCCTATTTCCCGTATTTTTAATCCTTCGCGACACGCGTGATACGTGTGTATGGGTTTTGGGTTTCTGCGTATCGCGACGCGTCGGAGTGGCTTTAGGCGCGTGATCACATGTTTTAGCGTATCGCGCACACGCGCGCTTGGTTCACGACACGAGTTGCTAGTTCGGCTTTAATGTCGTTTTTGTGTGATGTCAAGCTTATATATGATGTATTGTGTAATTCTAGGTTCGCAGGCAAGTACGGCGGACGCCGTGCAGAAGGGGAAACAAGTTGTTGGCTATACCTAGCGAGAGATTACGGTGAGTAGATTTAACATCTACAGGGATATCGCCCGCATGGCGTTCTACGTCAGGGCTGATAGGACCTTATAGCTACATTTACATACATTGACTGTTCATGGCTACTATTTAGTGCATACTGCATTCCCTGCTATATGTATATAAACTAGAATTGATAGAACACCGCACCCTTACTGACAGTTCATGTTGCACGACCACTACCCTGACATGATATTCATACTTGATGCATATATCATATCGGATCATTATGCTATTGCTCATCTTTTATGTGACTTGACATGATATTCATACTTGATGCATATATCACATCGGATCATTATGCTATTGCTCATCTTTTATGTGACTTAACATGATATTCATACTTGATGCATATATCATATCGGATCATTATGCTATTGCTCATCTTTTATGTGACTTGACATGATATTCATACTTGATGCACATATCACATCACATTTACTTGCATATTGGTTGGGATTACCTGTGATTTCTGGATTTAGGAACCGTGGCCTTTTCAAATATGTAATCATTTAAAAACCCGGTTCCCTTGATATGATATTTTGGGGCGCCACCCTGTGTTTTCTCGGTGCTAGAGTGGCTTATCTTGAGAGAGGGCTGACCCGGACTGACGGATGCCCGATATATTGAGAGAGGGCTGACCCGGACTGACGGATGCCTGATATATTGAGAGAGGGATGACCCGGACTGACGGATTCCCGATATATTGAGAGAGGGCTGACCCGGACTGACGGATGCCCGATATATTGAGAGAGGGATGGCCCGGACTGACGGATTCCCGATATATTGAGAGAGGGATGACCCGGACTGACGGATTCCCGATATATTGAGAGAGGGCTGACCCGGACCGACGGATGCCCGATAGAGGAGGATTTGCGTGTCGATGCTAGACACGAGTATTTATGTTATTTGGGTGCCGATGTTGGGCACTCGTGATTCTCAGGGATGTACAGGATTTGAGGGCCGATGGAGTACCGGCGTCTGGGTTGTTGGGATTCGCGGTGCATACATATATATTTAGTCCACCTCGACATTTCGTGTAGATGTTATATTCCCATGCTCAGCATTCATCACTGCATCTCATCCTGTAGTTATATCACCTGATAGCGGACTTGCATGATTATTATACATACTGCTTACCTCGTATTGATATCATCTGCTGCCATATGTTAGAGTAGCGCAGTATGTGCATGCTCGCGATTACCTTTATATGTTATTTCTATTCACGAGTTGGCAACTCACCCCCGTTGTGCCACAGTGGTTGCAGGTAGCCTTCGGAGTAGTCGCGGCAGGCTGCGTTTTGCATCTTTTGACACAGATACCCCCATAGTTGGTGTACTAGCTCTTCTGCTGATAGGTGAGTTTGTGCGGTATCTGTTTATCTTTCAGTTATGTACATTGTTGTATCTAGTATTCTCCATCTACCATGTATGTATTTGACTTAGAGACAGTGTGAGGACGATGATGTATATTATTTGTTTTCTGGTGTCGAGCTCGTTGTGAGCCGACTGTACTTGCAGTTTATTCTATCTGTGTTGTTCCCACTTGTGAATCGTGATCTTCGCTACGGCGTCGTATATTGCTATCTTGGTGATTGTTTACTTAGATTTCTTAACATGTTAGTAAGTGCTTCCTTTTTAAACTTAAAACACTCTATACTTTTACTGGTTTGATTTCTGGGTTTTCGGTTCACTTAGTCACGTTACGCCTGTAGACGTTACGTGGTTAAGTGCCGGTCACGGGCCAAACTTTGGGGACGTGACAAAGTTGGTATCAGAGCGTAGGTTTTACCTTTCGGAGTGTAGGATGACCCTAGTATGATGGAGTAGGTAGCTGCAGCAGGGTAGCGTAGCGTGTGTATGTTCCGCGGCATACTCACGACACGGTACTCCGCCTACGCGACCTTAGGACTTGTTGATTTAAATTCCTTCTTGAGTATATACATTCTTGCGATTCGACTTCTGTATCCTTATCGAATCCTATTGTTCCTTTCAGCCATTATGCCGCCAAAGATTACGAGGGCGCAGAGAGCGGCCGCGAGGGCCGAGATTCGAGTTGACTCGTCGGAGACGAGGACTGATCCGGGTAGTACACCGGTTGTGCCCGAGCAGGTTGTTCCTGCCGTGACAGATCAGATTGCTATGTTAGGGGCTGGTGTGCAGGAGATACGCCAGACGATGGGATCCAGTATGCAGGAGATGCGCCAGATGATGGGATCTCTAGTTGAGACACTTCGAGCACAGCAACCAGAGGTAGTTCCACCCGTTGCAGAGACCGCGGTGGTACCCACAGTGCAGGCAGTTGCACCTGCGACTACAGAGGTTATTACGGTATCGCTGTCAGAGTTTATGAGGCTGAAGCCTCCGGTCTTCACAGGCACCGATGTGGCCGAGGACCCGCAGTCTTTCATTGATAGGATGGCGTGGATATGTCGTTCACTTAGATGAGCAGATGCGAGATGGGTTGAGTTCGCGAGCTTTCGCCTGGAAGGTCTTGCGCAGAAATGGTGCGAATCGGTCGAGAAGGGTAGAGCAGCAGGTCTTCCTCCTATGACATGGACCGAGTTTGTGGCGCTATTCCTTGCCCGTTTTCTTCCCCAGAGTGTTAGGGATGCCCGAGCACGCAGATTTGAGTCCTTGCGCCAGACGCCAGAGATGTCAGTGGCAGAGTACGATGTGCTGTTCACCGAGCTATCAGTTTATGCTCCGTATCTAGTGGCTACTGAGGAGTTGCGAGTTAAGAGATTTGTCCGAGGCTTGCTTACACCACTATTCCTTGCTATCAGCGCGCAGCATTACGAGACATACGCAGCAGCAGTAGATGCAGCATTATTAGTTGAGGAGCACCTTGTTGAGACTTCGGCAGTTCCGGAGCCGAAGAGAGTTCGCGCGGATACATCAGCCTAGAGACAGCCTTTTCGGCGCCGTGATAGACGTATTGCAGGCAGCAGAGATTCAGGGCGGGGCCGGTTATTCAGTTCCTATTCCCAGGATGGTCAGCGGTCATCGTCGGGATGTTTTCGCTGTGGGAGTTCTTATCATCGTGTACGAGATTGTCCTGAGTTACCCCGGAGGGAGGCGGCAGCACCGCATGTTACATTACCACCTTCACCACCCCAGACGGCATTGCCGATAGTACCTACTGTTACTCCGCATCAGACGCATGCACAGAGAGGTCGTGGTCGCGGAGGATTTGTTCATAGGGGACGAGGTGACCGAGGCAGAGGGCAGCCAGTGGCCGGCAGGGGACAGTTAGTTGCAGGCGGAGGACAGGCCCGAGTTTTTGCTTTGACGCATCAGGACGCGCGGGCGTCCAATGCGGTGGTCTCAGGTATCCTTCCTGTATGTTCGGTTGATGCACACGTGTTATTCGATCCCGGATCCATGCACTCGTACGTATCTACACACTTTGTGCTGAGTTTGGGTAGAGAGTCCGGTTTGCTTGACCAGCCGCTTGTTGTGACTACTCCTGTGGGAGAGTCGTTTGTTGCTAGGCACGTGTTCCGATCCTGTACCGTCCGTATTGGCGAGAGAGAGTTGCCGGTCGATTTGATCCTTCTTGAGATGTTGGACTTCGACGTTCTTCTAGGCATGGATTGGTTAGCCACGTGCTATGCGTCTGTTGACTGCCACGAGAAGACAGTTCGATTTTGTTTTCCCGGCGAGTCGGTTGTTGTTGTGTTGGGGGACCGTGGTGTTACCCCTCACAGTGTGATTTCTTCTTTTCGCGCTGGACAGCTTTTGAGGAAGGGATGTCAGGGATTTCTCGCCTATGTTTGTGATACTAGAGCTACAGAGGTTCCGTTAGACCAGGTTCCGGTTGTTAGCGAGTTCCCTGATGTGTTCCCTGACGAGCTTCCTGGGCTACCGCCCGAGCGTGATATTTCCTTCTGTATTGATTTGGTTCCTGGCGCGGGGCCTATTTCTGTACCGCCTTATCGGATGGCCCCGACGGAACTTCGAGAACTGAAGGGCCAGTTGCAAGATTTGTTGGACAAGGGACTTATTCGACCCAGTATTTCTCCTTGGGGTGCTCCAGTCCTATTCGTCAAGAAGAAGGACGGCAGTTTGCGTCTGTGTATTGACTACCGCCAGCTGAACAGGGTGACAGTGCGGAACAGGTATCCTTTGCCATGTATCGACGATTTGTTCGACCAGCTTCAGGGGGCAGGATACTTTTCGAGGATCGATTTGCGATCAGGCTACCATCAGCTGCGGGTTCGACAGGAGGACATTTCTAGGACAGCTTTCCGCACGCGTTACGGCCATTATGAGTTTTTGGTGATGTCGTTCGGACTCACCAACGCGCCAGCAGTATTTATGGATTTGATGAATCGCATTTTCCGGCCGTATCTTGATCTGTTCATCATAGTGTTCATTGACGATATCTTGGTGTATTCTCGGAGTAGAGAGGAGCATGAGCAGCACCTGCGGATTACACTGCAGACCTTGAGGGAGCATCAGCTTTTCGCCAAATTCTCCAAGTGTGCTTTCTAGCTAGACAGCGTAGACTTCTTGGGGCACGTGATTACACGAGATGGTATATGTATAGACCCGAAGAAGATCGAGGCAGTTCAGAGTTGGCCTAGACCCACGTCAGTGACGGAGGTTCGCAGCTTTCTAGGGCTGGCAGGCTATTACAGGCGATTTGTGCAGGACTTCTCTCGCATTGCTACACCTTTGACCGGCTTGACCCGGAAGGGAGTTCGCTTCGATTGGACGGAGGAGTGTGAGCACAGTTTCCAGCAGCTACGGGCTCTACTGACTACGACACCCATGCTATCATTGCCTTCAGGATAGGGCGGATTTGTGGTCTACTGTGATGCGTCACGAGTGGGGCTGGGGTGCGTTTTGATGCAGCATGACAGGGTGATCGCGTATGCTTCGCGGCAATTAAAGAAACATGAACAGAATTACCCCACTCATGATCTGGAGATGGCTGCGGTGGTCTTTGCACTTAAGATCTGGCGACATTATTTGTATGGAGAGTCGTGCCAGATATTCACTGACCACAAGAGCTTAAAGTATATATTTCAGCTGCGAGACCTGAACCTTAGATAGCGTCGATGGATGGAGTTGGTGAAGGACTACGATTGTGAGATCTTGTATCACCCGGGCAGGGCGAATGTAGTGGCGGATGCTTTGAGCAGGAGGCCCGGGGGTAGTCTATCCTGTTTGAGCGCAGTGCAGAGGCAGTCGTCGGCGGATTGGCAGATCTTGTGCGATAGCCGGGTACAGTTCGAGTTTACGCCGATCGAAGGACAGATTGCGCATGTTCGTGCACGCCCACAGTTGCTTGACCGTATATATGAGGCACAGCATAGTGATGACCGCTCTTCAGAGATCAGGACACAGATGGGACAGGGCAGATTTTCCGAGTTCGTGGTCGATGACCAAGGGATACTACGATTTGGAGCTAGACTGTGCGTACCAGATGCTGAGGGATTGCGGCACGAGATTCTTAAGGAGGCACATCGGTCGGTATATAGTGTTCATCCCGGTTCCACCAAGATGTACCATGACATGAGAGATGTTTACTGGTGGGACGGAATGAAGAGAGACATTGCAGATTTTGTGTCGAGATGCCTGACTTGTCAGCAAGTCAAGGCTGAGCACCAGAGGCCCGCGGGAGAGCTACAGCCGTTACCCATTCCGAAGCGGAAATGGGAACAGATCTCTATGGACTTCATTGTGGGTCTACCCAGGACTAGTCGAGGGTATAACTCCATCTGGGTGATCGTGGATCGTTTGACGAAAGCGGCTCATTTTCTACCGGTGAAGATGGCTTTCGGATTTGCTCAGTATGTCCAGATTTACATTGATGAGATTGTACGACTGCACGGAGTTCCGACATGTATCGTGTCCGATAGAGGCACCCAGTTTACTAGCCGGCTATGGCAGAGGCTTCAGGAGGCTTTGGGCACTCGTTTGAGTTTCAGCACAGCATTCCATCCGCAGACCGACGGACAGTCAGAGCGAACTATTCAGACTCTCGAGGACATGCTCAGAGCATGCGTATTAGACTTCGGAGGTAGCTGGGATCATCATTTGCCCCTAGTAGAGTTCTCCTACAACAACAGCTACCAGGAGACCATTCAGATGGCACCGTTTGAGGCTCTTTATGGGAGGAGATGCAGATCGCCCACCTGTTGGACGGAGCTCAGTGAGAGCAGTATCTTAGGGCCTCAGATTGTGGAGGAGACGACCGCGAAGATCCAGTTGATTCGCGATAGGATGAGAGCAGCCCAGAGTAGGCAGAGGTCTTATGCGGACCGTCGTCGGCGCAGACTTGAGTTTTCTGTTGGTGATCATGTTTTCTTGAGGGTCTCCCCAATGAAAGGCGTGATGAGATTTGGGAAGAAGGGGAAGCTTAGTCCCAGATATGTGGGCCCCTTCGAGATCCTCGAGCGTGTTGGTGCGGTTGCGTATCGATTAGCTCTTCCGCCCAGTTTTCCAGACGTGCACACCGTATTTCACGTTTCGATGCTCCGCAGATATCTTCATGATCCTTCGCATGCGATTCAGCACCCGGCGATCCAGCTTGAGCGCGACCTTTCCTATGCAGAGCAGCCGGTGATGATCTTGGATCGACAAGTAAAGAAATTGAGATCGAAAGAGATACCGTCCGTCAAGGTACTTTGGCGTGGCCAGAGTGGCGAGGAGGTCACTTGGGAGACCGAGAGCGAGATGAGGAAGAGGTATCCCGATCTTTTTGAAGGTGCGTATGATTAGATTTTTTAATTCGGGGACCGAATTTCTTTAAGGGGGGTAGATTGTAACACTTTGATTTTTCCGTTAGAATGTTTTTGTGATAATTAGTATTTGTGCATGTTATTATATTAGTGTTCATAGGATTATTAGTTTTTTAGTCGTGTTTAGCAAATTGGAAAATTTTCCTTTATAGTGGACACTTGCACACTTAGCCATTTTTGAGACATAGATTTAAGTGTTAGCCAAATTCTTTTTTTGCATGGTTGCTAACTTATTCCCCACCATTTTAATCTTTTCATAACCCTTTTCATTATTCAAATCCAAATAAACAAATGAGGCATGGGGGTTAGGTAAAGAGCTTGACTTTTGACCCATTTTTTCCCTCTCTTCTCTCTCTCTTTCCCTATCTCAGAATTTCTGCAGCTCCAGCAGAAAAACCCTCTCATTTCCTTCATCTCTTCTTCTTCTTTTCTTGTCCCTTTGATCCCTACACAAATCAACACATTTCCTTTACAAAACCTTGGAAAAAGGGGCTTTTTAAGGTGTTCAAAGGCAAATCTGCACACTTGAGGGAAAAGCTGAGACTTTTGGTGTTTTACAAGGTTCTTAGAAGGTATAAACTCATGTCTTAACCTCTTTTTCCATAACTTGTAGTATTCTTTAGCGAAGATCTCATTTTTTGTGCATTTTTAGTGATATTAAAGGATATTTGTGAAGTATATGTTAGATTGGTGTTCTCATAGTTCAGTTAACTCCTTTAAGTGTTATTAGAGCTATTTTAACCAGGTTGTACTTCAGGTTTGCACAAAAATACCCTAAAGTATTGTTTTAGTGTTAAATTAGACATTTTAACTAGAAATAGGGCTCTGTTAGATCTGCTGCTACCCGGTTTGTTTCAGAATGAAATTGGAATTACTGTAGCATACACAGGGGTATAGAGTGCACACACCAAACCCGGGGGCCCACCTCCCTACCCAGGCCGCCGAAAAATGCGTTCTGGCCGCAATTTGCGGCCAGATTAGTGAATTGGGGGTTGGGGTTTGGGTCCCAATAGTCTGCTGTTATATGTTGTGTTTTGGTATATCTATTTTTATAATATCTGTTCTGTATCAAAATCTGGAGTAGAATACCCTATTTCCCGTATTTTTAATCCTTCACGACACGCGTGATACGTGTGTATGGGTTTTGGGTTTCTGCGTATCGCGACGCGTCGGAGTGGCTTTAGGCGCGTGATCACACGTTTTAGCGTATCGCGCACACATGCGCTTGGTTCACGACACGAGTTGCTAGTTCGGCTTTAATGTCGTGTTTGTGTGATGTCAAGCTTATATATGATGTATTGTGTAATTCTAGGTTCGCAGGCGAGTACGGCGGACGCCGCGCAGAAGGGGAAACAAGTTGTTGGCTATACCTAGCGAGAGATTACGGTGAGCAGATTTAACATCTACGGGGATATCGCCCGCGTGGCGTTCTACGTCAGGGATGATAGGACCTTATAGCTATATTTACATACATTAACTGTTCATGGCTACTATTTAGTGCATACTGCATTCCCTGCTATATGTATATAAACTAGAATTGATAGAACACCGCACCCTTACTGACAGTTCATGTTGCACGAGCACTACCCTGACATGATATTCATACTTGATGCATATATCACATCGGATCATTATGCTATTGCTCATCTTTTATGTGACTTGACATGATATTCATACTTGATGCATATATCACATCGGATCATTATGCTATTGCTCATCTTTTATGTGACTTGACATGATATTCATACTTGATGCACATATCACATCACATTTACTTGCATATTGGTTGGGATTACCTGTGATTTCTGGATTTAGGAACCGTGGCCTTTTCAAATATGTAATCATTTAAAAACCCGGTTCCCTTGATATGATATTTTGGGGCGCCACCCTGTGTTTTCTCGGTACTAGAGTGGTTTATCTTAAGAGAGGGCTGACCCGGACTGACGGATGCCCGATATATTGAGAGAGGGCTGACCCGGACTGACGGATGCCCGATATATTGAGAGAGGGATGACCCGGACTGACGGATTCCCGATATATTGAGAGAGGGCTGACCCGGACTGACGGATGCCCGATATATTGAGAGAGGGATGACCCGGACTGACGGATTCCCGATATATTGAGAGAGGGATGACCCGGACTGACGGATTCCCGATATATTGAGAGAGGGCTGACCCGGACTGACGGATGCCCGATAGAGGAGGATTTGCATGTCGATGCTAGACACGAGTATTTATGTTATTTGGGTGCCGATGTTGGGCACTCGTGATTCTCAGGGATGTACAGGATTTGAGGGCCGATGGAGTACCGGCGTCTGGGTTGTTAGGATTCACGGTGCATACATATATATTTAGTCCACCTCGACATTTCGTGTAGATGTTATATTCCCATGCTCAGCATTCATCACCGCATCTCATCTTGTAGTTATATCACCTGATAGCGGACTTGCATGATTATTATACATACTGCTTACCTCGCATTGATATCATCTGCTGGCATATGTTAGAGTAGCGCAGTATGTGCACGCTCGCGATTACCTTTATATGTTATTTCTATTCACGAGTTGGCAACTCACCCCCGTTGTGCCACAGTGGTTGCAGGTAGCCTTCGGAGTAGTCGCGGCAGGCTGCGTTTTGCATCTTTTGACACAGATACCCCCATAGTTGGTGTACTAGCTCTTCTGCTGATAGGTGGTTTTATGCGGTATCTGTTTATCTTTCAGTTATGTACATTGTTGTATCTAGTATTCTCCATCTACCATGTATGTATTTGACTTAGAGACAGTGTGAGGACGATGATGTATATTATTTATTTTCTGGTGTCGAGCTCGTTGTGAGCCGACTGTACTTGCAGTTTATTCTGTTAGTGTATATGCCCTAGAGGCCATTACTGTATCATACTGGTTTGTATATTACTTAATGGAAGCTTGGGATATTCACCTTGTATATACAATCTTGCTCAAAATAGTAGTATGCTACTTGGTTTGTTTCTGCTTCAATGTGTACATGTGTTTATTTTTGTATATCACTTATGCACATTAGTGGAGCCCTTAGGATCTTTGCTTGATTACCAGCATTGTGATGGCTGTCACACTAGTGGGGCTGGGTAATCTATAAGCACATCCTTATGCAGGTCCCTAGTCACAGGACTATCGAGACAGGGCATCGATACTCCGGAGTAGACTAGCGCATGCGCTTCTCATCCCAGTGTGGGAGACGGTCGGTCCCACAGCCGTCAGTATGTCGTACTTGAGATAGTATGCGGGTGCTCGTTGGGTTACGAGTACACTGGACAGGACTCGTCGGGAACTGACTAGTTGGTATTATGCCTATCGTCAGTTATCAGTTCCCAGGTGACATGAGTACAGCTTAGTCCGCTGACTTGACACTGTCACTTCGCCTCGAGTGTGTTCCCACTGTACTTTGATCACTACCCTACCACGGCTCAAAGGAGTCGTGCAAACAGGTAGTGGTTGGGTGCAGTCCCGAAGCACTTGGAGGCAGTGATGGTTAGACAGGATTCGTCTCTCCCGGTATTGGGGGTTGACATCGCGCTGTGTCTAGGAGAGCCATTACACGAGTAGTCCCTGGCCAGGGCAAACGAGATATACTGGTAGGCTTCCAGTGTTATCTCATGGTGTTTTGGGCTTCGCTCCGACACGGCTTGTACCGCTATTAGGGGACTGACGTTTACCGCCCCCTAGGCCCGCCATGCGATGTATCAGACGAACAGACCGGACTATACGGAGAATGTCACATTCAGGCTCAGTAGGAGTTCAGATGGGTTTCGCCTCGTCGGTCTTCTTGTCGGCACTACCTGGGGACCGTTACACACAGCTAGTGCCGCTTGCGGTCTGTGGTTAAACCCACTGCCAGCGTAGTGTCGAGTCTTTAGAGTCCCACACAGAAAGCTTTTCGCCTTTAGGCAAAAGAGTAGAGGTCGTATGGTTTTGCGACAGGGTTCGGTCACATCCGTGCACTTGTGCACGTACAGTGTCCGGACAGTTTACACTAGCGGGCTTTGGTTTAAGCCAGATCCTAGTGTACCTTTTGGGATTGGATTTATCCAGTAGGTATTCGTGTTCCTCGGAACGCGGATGCGGGTGTGTATGCACAGTTGACGGAGAGTCAGAGGCAGCGGATTCTCATTAGGGTTGTTGACAGTTGACCGTTGACTATTGACCTTTTTGATCAACCCTAATGAGAATATGATATGTGATTAACAATTATATTAATTAAGTATTATGGTGACATGGTTGTTGACTTGTTGACTTTGTTGACTTGTTGACTTTTGTTGACTTGTTGACTTTGTTGACCGGTTGACTAGGCTTGACTAGTTGACCATCATGATAACCATAGCTATCATTTCATGGCAAAGACTTTTGCTTGCTTGCTCTTTTGTGAAAAATGAGTGCATGAAATGATATGGTTATGGTTGCTTCAACCATCACATAACACTTGATTGGTATGATGTGTTATCATTGTTTTTGGATTATGAGATGGTGAAAGACAAAAGAGAGCCTCATTCTCACTTGCTCATTCTCTCTCTTGTTCTTGAGCTCTCTTGCTCTTGCTTTCACCCTCTTCCTCTTGCTCCCTCTCTTGACTCTATGGTTCATATGTCTCATGAGTTGAGAATCAAGAACCATAGATAAAATCCCATACAAACTCTTCTCTACTCATTCTAGTTCACAAGGTTTAGCAAACCAAGTGAACTAGTTTCTTCAAAGAACGAAGAAGGAGCCAAAAGTTGGAGCTTTCAGGTGGATCTATCTTCGGCGTAAGGAGACGACGGGAAGAAGCCGATCCGGACCACCATCGGAGTTTGAAGATGAAGGAGTTCGAGACAAAGAAAGGTATAACCCCCTAACCGAGTAGTTAGCAACTCGTAGTTAGGTTGTTAGTTAGATGTTTAACAAAGATCCGGGTTTTAGGTCCATGTTACCACCTCTATAAAAATCGGTTTTTATCAAATTCCGCATGCCCGAAAGTACCGGGAGAGGTAGCATGGACTTACAGTGGTATCAGAGCTAGGTTAAACTCTATCTAACATGTTAGCAAAGTAGCTAGAAGATCGATCAAAGAAAAAGTCCCGAAATGAACCCCGTTTTCAAAGTTGCTGTCAATTTTTTATGTTCTGTAAAAATGATAAATCATGCATCAAAAATCGACTCAGGGTTTTTAAAAGCTACTGTAGAAAAATCACCCAGAGATCCCCCTAAACGACCGCGGAAACGCGGCAATAGCTTGCTATTGCCGCGGTTCCGCGGCCTCCTTGGCCCCTCTCTTGTGTTTCTTTGCTGCAGTGTGGTTTTAAGGGTATTTTGGGAATTTTGGTATATGTATTTTCAGCCCATATTTTCCAGAACGAAAATTTTATTTTTGGGGTCCCGAAAATCCGTATTTTTGATCGAACTTCTAAAAGACTTAAGCTGACGGGTTTTTCTGTGATGTGATATTTGTATTGAACGTCTACTAATCGCTATATGTCGATTAGTGGGGGTTATACAAATCTGTGATCTGTAATGTTGCTGGAATGTGGATATGAATATGTTGGATTGTCGCGGGTGAATAGCCGGGGGTTGTGAGACGAGAGTTTTTCTTTTCTTTCAATTCATGTAAATTTGTAAATTGATGTAATAATTATTTGTATGGCCGCACAACCGGGTCGGGGTTGTAGCCGTCATTGTATAATTTCTTTTTTCTGTTTTTGCTCCTAGGATAGACCCATGGAGGGGGTGCACAAACTACCGGGTATGCCGAAGTGCCGAGTGGCCTACTCACGGGGATGAGGGAGGTTGCTTCGCTTCGGGTACTTGGCGGGTAGTTTGCCGCACCCGTAGGGGTCTTGGGTGGGGTTTTGGCTATTCACCGCGACCGTGTAATCTGCTTTTCGTTACAGGCTCGTACGAATTGCAGCTTCCTAGTATATCCAATGTGTTCATCTGTGATCTGAAATGGCTATCATTGCAATATATCTATATATGATATTATTTAGGCGTTGCTTATGTTTTACAGCCGCGCTAGCCCAGCCCCCGCTCTGTCGTTAGTTAAGTAACCTAACGGGTAATGACGGGGCCCCGTGGCGAATGCGAATGGCATAAGCGTACGTCATATTTTGGTTGTTTTCTGCAATGATAGGATTAAATGATGGGACGCATTAAAAGAACTAATGCAAGAATATCACGCATTAAAAGAACTAATCCAAGATAATAAACCAAGTTAAAGTCGTTGGAACACTTTCGAAAAACCACTCGGTTCTTTTCAAAACCAACTTTTAAATGCGGAGCTTGAGCCACTCCTTTTAAAAGCTATCTCGTTCCATCGACTATATCAAGTTCACTACGTTCACGGTTTAGCCAAAACCATTCGTAGCCCTCCGTCGTTTCACATAAATAGTCAATAGTATTCAAGCTATGTATGTTGGCCAAAGTCAAGGCATAGTGATTGGTAGCTATTGGGTGTTCATGTGTAGCATAGATAGATGCGTTGGTTTGGGACAGTCGTACTGCCATTTTGGCCAAAGTCAAAGGTAGGTACGGATGGATCCAAATTAACCTGGATAATAACGGGTAGTACTTGACATGTGACTTATGATATTTTGGCTAAAGTCAAGGTCATAAGAGCATGGGGCAAAAATCCACATCGGGAGTTTCATAAGTACAGAAACTTGCTAGATTTGCATACCACTTGGAGTGTAATGATTCTGGTAGGATTCCTTCAGTTTCGTCACGCGATGATATTTGGATCCCGATCCTACTGTGAGTATATGCTACTCCTCGGGAAATTTCTCACCAATCAATCAATGCTATAAACCTAGTAGGTGCCTAGAAAGGTGTTAGCGGGGCTACGCCCCCAGGGAAAAGAGGTTCTTGAATTAAGGAACTTCGCGAAAGCGTTGGAAAACCTCCCTCGAAGTACCGACACTGGCCTGGCTGAACGGTTAAGCAAGTATTGTGCGGTGGGATTGATCCCGACTAATTCTTCCTTTTTGGTTTGAGGAGGGATTCGAGAAACAGTGGGAGCCATCCTGTTTAGACAAACTAAAAACCATTCTAAACTTACAAGAGCATCAAGCTGAGTGTTTCTTCTCTCTCCTAATTGCAGCGACCAATCGACATGACTGGACTTAAGTTACTTCTAGATAAAAACATACTGACAGGGCCAAACTACAAAGATTGGCTCAGGAATGTCAAAATGGCAATCACTTACGACAAGCTGGGGTATCTTCTTACCACCAAAGCTCCCCCTGTCCCTGGTCCCACTTCCAGCGTCGCGGATAAGGAAATCCGTAAGACTTGGGAGATTGATAGCGCGAAAACCAAATGCCTCGTACTTGCCTCTATGGACAATGAACATCAGAGGAGGCACGGGAATATGGACTTGGAATCCATATTTCTTCATACAAAAGAACTGTATGGAGAGCAATCTCGTATCGCAAGATACGAAGCGTCGAAAAAGTTATTTTCGGCAAGGATGGCCGTCGGATCATCAGTAGCAGAGCACGTGCTAAAGATGATCAGCTACACTGAGGAGCTCGCGGACCTAGGGACCACATTGGAGAGTGAGCTCTATACGGACTTAGTTCTCCAGTCCCTTCCTTCCACTTACGCCCAGTTTATACTGAACTTAAACTTACAAGAAAAGGAAGTTGAACTTTCAGAGCTCCTCAACATGCTGAGGAGCGCAGAGGGCACCCTACAGAAAGGTAGGGAAACATCCACTTTGTTTGTAGGAGGATCATCTTCTTCTAGGTCCAAGGCGAAAGCCAAGGGAAAGAAGAAGAAAGCCCCCCCCCCAAACCAAGAGGCGGTGTTAGTAAAGTGGATACGAAGGGAAAAGCAAAAGCAACAAAGAATGCGGGGAAGCTTGTGGATAAGGAAGAATGCTTCTATTGTCATAAGAAAGGACACTGGAAGAATGATTGCAGGGCTTGGAAAGCCAGGACACAGGAATTGAAGCAGGTTGCAGCTTCAGCTTCAGGTGTGTATGTTATTGAAAACTGTCTTTCAATAAACTCTACTTCCTGGGTACTAGATACCGGATCAGGATCTCATATCTGTAATTCATTGCAGGCGTTGAGAAACCGTAGGGTTTTGAAGGCAGGTGACATGACCCTCAGAGTTGCGAACGGAGCTAGCATGGATGCTAAAGCCGTGGGGGACTATCACCTGGGAATGTCAGATGGACATGTTTTGGTTTGCGTAATTGCTTTTTTGTACCCAACGCAACTTGTAATATCATTTCTGTATCTTTAGTTTCTAAAGAAAGTTATGAATTTGCGTTTGTAAGTAATGTTGTAAACATTCACCTTAATCAAGTTTTGATTGGGTCAGGTACATTGAGTAATGGTATATACGTATTAAACCAACCACAGATTTTCAATGTCCAGAATACACACAAAAGAAAGTCTCCGGAAATAAATCAGACTTTCTTGTGGCATTGTAGACTGGGTCACATCAATGAGAGAAGGTTGACGAAGTTACATACAGAAGGATATTTGGATTCGTTCGAATATCAATCGTATGCCACTTGTCAATCCTGTCTCAAAGGAAAGATGACAAAGACTCCGTTCACTGGACACGGAGTAAGAGCGAGCGAGCTCTTGGGACTCGTACACAGCGACGTGTGCGGTCCAATGTCTACACATGCGCGAAGCGGTTATTCTTACTTCATCACTTTTATGGATGACTTCTCAAGGTACGGTTATGTCTTCTTAATGAAACATAAGTCCGAAGCCTTTGGAAAGTTCCAGGAATATAAGAGTGAAGTAGAAAAACAGACCGGCAAAAGTATCAAGATTCTAAGATCGGATCGAGGTGGAGAATAATTAAGTGCCGAGTTCCTGGACTATTTAAAAGAGAACGGAATTCTCTCTCAGCTTACTCCTCCATACACTCCGCAACATAACGGTGTATCGGAGAGACGGAACCGAACCCTATTGGATATGGTACGGTCCATGATGAGTAACGCTGAGTTACCGCGATCATTCTGGGGGTATGCGTTAGAATCAGCTGCATACCTTTTGAACCGAGTTCCTACTAAGACTGTGCCTACTACACCATATGAGATGTGGTGTGGGAAGAGACCCCATCTTAATCACATTAAGACATGGGGAAGTCCAGCTTTTGTCAAAAAGCAGCATGCGGACAAGCTCGAGGCACGCTCAGTACTGTGTAAGTTTGTGGGATATCCAAAGAATTCCAAAGGATATTTCTTCTACTGCGAAGAGGAACAAAAAGTCCTTGTTTCTCGTCATGCCCACTTTCTAGAACACCAGTTTTTAGAAAAGGAAATTAGTGGGAGCGCAGTAGAACTGGAAGAAATTCCAGAACCACGGACTATTACTGAAAGTTTAGTGGAACCAGAGGTTTCAAAAGAACAGGACATTCTTACGCCGCTCCGCAGGAGTAGTAGGCAGTCTCATCCGCCCGAGAGATACTACGGTTTTCTCATAGACGGGGATAGAGAGGATTGCATCATAGATTATGATGAGCCTACTAGCTTCCAGCAGGCCATTCAGAGCGTTGACTCAGTGAAATGGCTGGATGCAATGCGGACCGAAATGGAGTCCATGTACACCAACAAAGTATGGACGTTGGACATTGCTCCAGACGGGGTAAAACCCGTAGGATGCAAGTGGATCTTCAAAAGGAAGATTGGTGTAGATGGACAGGTTGAGACCTATAAAGCTAGACTTGTAGCAAAGGGTTTCCGTCAAAGACCTGGTTTGGACTATGACGAAACCTTTTCTCCAGTGGCTATGCTGAAATCCATTCGGATCCTTCTTGCCATTGCTGCCTTCCACGATTATGAGATTTGGCAAATGGACGTAAAGACAGCTTTTCTAAATGGAAATTTAGAGGAGTGTGTCTATATGGACCAGCCAGAGGGTTTCATTCAGAGTGGGAGCAGCGGAAAGGTGTGCAAGTTGCTTAAGTCCATCTATGGACTAAAGCAGGCATCGCGGAGTTGGAACATCTGTTTTGATGAGATGGTCAAGGAATTTGGCTTTATCAAAAATCCAGATGAACCATGCATCTATTGTAGATTTGTAGCGAGAACTGTAGTATTCCTCGTTTTGTACGTGGATGACATTCTCTTAATAGGAAATGACATTCCTATGCTACAATCTGTCAAGGGTTTCTTGTCACAAAGGTTCTCCATGAAAGACCTGGGTGATGCCTCATACATCCTAGGGATCCGGATCCATCGTGATAGATCCAAGAGGATATTAGGACTTTCACAGTCCAGGTACATTGACACCATACTGAAGAGGTTCAGTATGGAAGATTCCAAGCGCGGTAACCTACCGGCTTGTCACGGGATCACCCTCTCTAAAGAGATATCTCCCAAGACTGATTTGGAGAGGGATCGCATGTCTATTATACCCTACGCTTCTGCGGTAGGCTCTATAATGTATGCGATGTTGTGTACCAGACCGGATGTAGCTTATGCACTGAGTGTGGTAAGCCGGTATCAGTCAAACCGTGGGGAGAAACACTGGATAGCGGTAAAGAACATTCTCAAGTACCTGAGAAGGACTAAGGAGATGTTCTTGGTGTATGGCGGAAAAGACCTCCAGATTGAGGCCTTTGCTGACTCCAGCTTCCAGAGTGACAAGGATGATTCCAAGTCCATGTCGGGTTTTGTCTTTACCCACAATGGAGGGGCGGTGTGTTGGAAGAGTTCCAAACAGGAAACCGTTGCAGACTCGACGATGGAAGCGGAATACATCGCTGCATCTGATGCCGCAAAAGAAGCCGTCTGGATGAGGAAGTTCTTGAAAGAACTTCAGGTGGTTCCGTCCATTGTTGATCCAATACCTCTGTATTGCGACAACAACGGGGCTATAGCTTTAGCGAAGGAACCCAGGTCCCATCAGAGATCCAGACACATCTTAAGGCGGTATCACCTGATCAGGGAGATCGTGGATCGCCAGGAAATCAAGGTTCGGAGAGTCGCTTCAGAAGATAACACTGCAGATCCATTCACCAAGGCCTTGCCCCAGACTCAGTTTAAGCGGCTGATCGAGATGATAGGTCTTCGATACGCCAGTACATGGCCTTAGTGCAAGTGGGAGATTGTTAGTGTATATGCCCTAGAGGCCATTACTGTATCATACTGGTTTGTATATTACTTAATGGAAGCTTGGGATATTCACCTTGTATATACAATCTTGCTCAAAATAGTAGTATGCTACTTGGTTTGTTTCTGCTTCAATGTGTACATGTGTTTATTTTTGTATATCACTTATGCACATTAGTGGAGCCCTTAGGATCTTTGCTTGATTACCAGCATTGTGATGGCTGTCACACTAGTGGGGCTGGGTAATCTATAAGCACATCCTTATGCAGGTCCCTAGTCGCAGGACTATCGAGACAGGACATCGATACTCCGGAGTAGACTAGCGCATGCGCTTCTCATCCCAGTATGGGAGACGGTCGGTCCCACAGCCGTCAGTACGTCGTACTTGAGATAGTATGCGGGTGCTCGTTGGGTTACGAGTACACTGGACAGGACTCGTCGGGAACTGACTAGTTGGTATTATGCCTATCGTCAGTTATCAGTTCCCAGGTGACATGAGTACAGCTTAGTCCGCTGACTTGACACTGTCACTTCGCCTCGAGTGTGTTCCCACTGTACTTTGATCACTACCCTACCACGGCTCAAAGGAGTCGTGCAAACAGGTAGTGGTTGGGTGCAGTCCCGAAGCACTTGAAGGCAGTGATGGTTAGACAGGATTCGTCTCTCCCGGTATTGGGGGTTGACATCGCGCTGTGTCTAGGAGAGCCATTACACGAGTAGTCCCTGGCCAGGGCAAACGAGATATACTGGTAGGCTTCCAGTGTTATCTCAGGGTGTTTTGGGCTTCGCTCCGACACGACTTGTACCGCTATTAGGGGACTGACGTTTACCGCCCCCTAGGCCCGCCATGCGATGTATCAGACGAACAGACCGGACTGTACGGAGAATGTCACATTTAGGCTCAGTAGGAGTTCAGATGGGTTTCGCCTCGTCGGTCTTCTTGTCGGCACTACCTGGGGACCGTTACGCACAGCTAGTGCCGCTTGCGGTCTGTGGTTAAACCCACTGCCAGCGTAGTGTCGAGTCTTTAGAGTCCCACACAGAAAGCTTTTCGCCTTTAGGCAAAAGAGTAGAGGTCGCATGGTTTTGCGACAGGTCGCATGGTTTTGCGACAGGGTTCGGTCACATCCGTGCACTTGTGCACGTACAGTGTCCGGACAGTTTACACTAGCGGGCTTTGGTTTAAGCCAGATCCTAGTATACCTTTTGGGATTGGATTTATCCAGTAGGTATTCGTGTTCCTCGGAACGCGGATGCGGGTGTGTATGCACAGTTGACGGAGAGTCAGAGGCAGCGGATTCTCATTAGGGTTGTTGACAGTTGACCGTTGACTATTGACCTTTTTGATCAACCCTAATGAGAATATGATATGTGATTAACAATTATATTAATTAAGTATTATGGTGACATGGTTGTTGACTTGTTGACTTTGTTGACTTGTTGACTTTTGTTGAATTGTTGACTTTGTTGACCGGTTGACTAGGCTTGACTAGTTGACCATCATGATAACCATAGCTATCATTTCATGGCAAAGACTTTTGCTTGCTTGCTCTTTTGTGCAAAATGAGTGCATGAAATGATATGGTTATGGTTGCTTCAACCATCACATAACACTTGATTGGTATGATGTGTTATCATTGTTTTTGAATTATGAGAGGGTGAAAGACAAAAGAGAGCCTCATTCTCACTTGCTCATTCTCTCTCTTGTTCTTGAGCTCTCTTGCTCTTGCTTTCACCCTCTTCTTCTTGCTCCCTCTCTTGACTCTATGGTTCATATGTCTCATGAGTTGAGAATCAAGAACCATAGATAAAATCCCATACAAACTCTTCTCTACTCATTCTAGTTCACAAGGTTTAGCAAACCAAGTGAACTAGTTTCTTCAAAGAACGAAGAAGGAGCCAAAGGTTGGAGCTTTCAGGTGGATCTATCTTCGGCGTAAGGAGACGACGGGAAGAAGCCGATCCGGACCACCATCAGAGTTTGAAGACGAAGGAGTTCGAGACAAAGAAAGGTATAACCCCCTAACCGAGTAGTTAGCAACTCGTAGTTAGGTTGTTAGTTAGATATTTAACAAAGATCCAGGTTTTAGGTCCATGTTACCACCTCTATAAAAATCGTTTTTTATCAAATTCCGCATGCCCGAAAGTACCGGGAGAGGTAGCATGGACTTACATATTCTATCTGTGTTGTTTCCACTTGTGGATCGTCATCTTCGCTACGGCGTCGTATATTGCTATCTTGGTGATTGTTTACTTAGATTTCTTAACATGTTAGTAAGTGCTTCCTTTTTAAACTTAAAACACTCTATACTTTTACTGGTTTGATTTCTTGATTTTCGGTTCACTTAGTCACGTTACGCCTGTAGACGTTACGTGGTTAAGTGCTGGTCACGGGCCAAACTTTGGGGTCGTGACGGAGCCCATGAACCCTGAAATGGCCGTCCTAAGGAAGAGAGCCACCCCTACTCCTGAAGTTGTCAAGGCGGCTTCTCCTATTAAAGAGTCAGTCTTTTCAAGGCTGACTATTCCGGCTCCTACCCCTGTTCGAGGATCTGTCTTTGACAGACTGAATATCGCTATTCAAAGGACAACATCATTTTTTAAGAGGCTGGCACCGGCAGCACCTCATTCAGACAGGGGGGAAAGAAGAAGCTGTCTCTGTCGCCGAGCCAGCCCAAACGGCTCGTCATGCTCGACGTCGCCACTGGCGCCGAGTAAGGAAGGCCGGGGGCAACTCCCCATCAAGGCTAACTCCACCCGCTCCAGTGGTGGAAGTTAATGCTGCTGTTCTAACTGGGAACAGCTTTGAACTACTTAAGAGGGTACGTAAGAACTCTCCAATTGCTATGCTTAATGGATCTCCTCCACTTGCGGAGAGGGTCCCAGAAACAAAGCTGGAGCAGCCCCCTCAGCGGCTATCCTCCAAAATTTATAAGGTCTGGCGGAGGGTTCAAGATTCCGTAATTGATCCAGATCACCCTCGCCAGCAGAAGAGGGTGAAAGTGCAAGAAGGAAAGAACCGTCCCGTCAAACAGCAGAGGACGACAACCGCCAGGGTGCCTGCTGCAATGGCCCCCTCAACTTCAACGGCTCACAAGAGAAGGAGGCCGGAGAAAATTCCCACGCCTGCGGCAAATGTCAAAGGCGGCGAGCCCAAACGCCCTAAATCCTGGGGCATTGTAGTCCATACTGTCTACATGGCGTCTGGTAAAGAGGACAGCCGTGCATCTACAGGTCATCGACCGCTTACACGGTCAGTGACCAAAGCTCAGGAGCAACAGCAAAAGCTCCAGGAAATGATGAATGCGTTGGCCGCACTCACTGGGCCGAAAGAAAGCCCCGAAGCGTTCTCGGATCAACGCCAGGAGCAAGAAACTGACGCTGAATTCCTTCGCAGGATACTGGAGAAGAAGGATAAAGAGGCTGCTGAACAAGCGGCCAACATAAAGCGAATGGCCCTCCTGTTCCAGGACATGGTGGGAATGATGATTCAATAAGATCCTCCTGAAGAAGTTCCTCCGATCGTCCTTGAAGACGACGGGGGAGAAACGTCAAATCCTCCACCGGCTCTGTCAACAGCCAAGGAGGAGACAATCTCCAAAGCTGACTTGGACGAATATATAGCTCGGCAGATACGGGTTCATCAGGCGACCGAGGCAGCCGGTCAAGTCGTAAAAACGGGACGACCATATCCGAGCTGGTACGATCAGATCAAGTACCCGCCGGGCTATACAATACCCAAATTCCATGTGTATAAGGGGACGGGCAATCCCCACCAGCATGTTGCCCTGTTCAGGGCGCTTTGCGGCAACACCAGCGGTGATGATAAATTGTTGCTTCGCCAGTTCGTCGGCAGCTTGTCAGATACAGCGTTCGAGTGGTACTCTGAGCTCCCAAACGACTCTATCAAGACATTTGCGGAGATGGAACTGCTGTTTACCCAGCGTTTCGCAAGCACCAGCGAACGCACCCTGATGATGGCATTGATTAATGCCAGGGTGAAGCCGGGCGAGATGTGGGTCCAATATGCTATACGGTGGAGGAACTTATGGTCAAAATGCGAGCAACGCATAGAAGAGGCTCTGGCAGTGGGTATGTTTGTGGGAACCCTTGATCCGCAAGTGACCATCTCGCAATTTATGATGTTCTTTAAGCCGACTACCTTCCAGGCCTTGATCGACAAGCTAGCTCAAATGGATCAGATGGGCCATAGATCGCCCCCTCCAAAGCCGGACTCTCGAAATGAGAAGGGGAAGGGAAAAGCAATTGTTGTCGCTAATGCTCAACAACAGCCGAGCAACTTGAAATCGGCTGTCCGTCAAAATAATATGCGTCCGCACATACCCCTTGAGGAGAGGCTAGGACGTCCTTACTCGTTTCCCCAAGATAAAACGAGAAGGTTATTCGAGCTGGCCTTGCGCAACCGACTCATAAATCTGCCGGATCCAAGACGTCCGTCGCAGCCAAATGATGTCCATGATCCCAACTACTGTCCCTATCATCGAGTACTGGGTCATCCGATCGAAGATTGCTACGTCTTCAAAAATTGGATTGAAGACCAGTACCAACAGGGCAAGTTCGCGTTGTCCGACAGATGGAAGGTGAATCCTCCGCAACCTCACACCTCTAAAAGGATGAATACGCCGAGGGCAACGTGCTCTCTCGTTGAAGAAGCTCCATGGGAGGTTGTGCTATCAGCCAAAACAAAGAGGATGCTGAACGATCTTCAAACATTCCCAGCGATCAAGTGGAAGAACCCGTTGGAACCTCAGATCATTGAAGGGATGTTGAAGCCGCGCCCAACTCCAATGAGCGATGGTGGTGGCTCAAGCACTCTCAGCCAGCCGTCAAAATCTTCAAAGAAGAAGAAAAAGAAATCCAAGAAGCCCGTGAAGCCTGGCGACAAGCGCACGGACTTACAAAAACAAATTGACGCGCTGGAGGAGTACAACCAGAAAGCACGGACTCCCATTACACTCCAAGAGTTCCTCAACCACGTCTTTCAAGAGGAAGATGAGGGAGATAGTTCATCGGATGAATCTGAGGAATACGTGGTGAGCTGTCATATGATCTCCCATTCGTTTACAGACGATAAGGAAACTCCTTGCACTGAAAAGCTGGGGGCAAATCCTGAACCGGAAATTCTGGGGCCATCGGATGAAACAATTGACGCATTCCTCAACGAAGCTCTGTTGAAAAGTAAAGCTGATCGGGAACGCGAGACGGCTATATTTGAAAGGGCCAAGCGCCAGTGACTTGACGAAAGAGCTAAGACACTACTGCTGGAGCAAAATACATCCACTGCAGATAAAAGCAAATTCAAGACGAGGAAAAGGTTTGCTAAGGCTATATCAATGGGTATGAAGTTACCATCCTCTGAAGGAAGCATTACTGATGAAGCAGAAATGCACCCCTCCTACTGCTTGTACCATCGGAAGATTTCGCACCCCACTGAAGAGTGCAAAGCTTTCAATAGATGGTGGCAGGGATATATTGCTCACCGACAACATTTTAAGCGGGAAAAGCGCAAAACTCGTCGGGAGCAGAACGGTACGACCGAGAGGCTTAACAGAACTACCGGCGATTGTCACATGGTTAACGCCGGGGGATCACAAGTGCTCACATTCGGGAGCGATTCTGACGAGGAGCTGGCTCTTAGCCCCCTTTTTAAAGAGTCCACCTCGGGAAAAGAAGAAGAGCCGAAGGTCTGCAAAAATATCCGGCTGCGTAATCGGACGCTACCCGAAAAGAATCTCGGACCCTCAAACAAGAAAGATAAAGGGAAAGAAAAGGTCTCTGAGGATATCTCCCTAGATGACCAAGTCATGGAAGAGCTAGCCGCCAAGGACCCGCCGAAGAAAAATAAGGTGGATTATAACGTTCTAGCGCATCTGAGGAAGCTACCCTCGCAGCTCAGCATTCTTGACGCCTTTTTACTATCAAAAGAGGCGAGAGATTCATTAATCAAGGCACTACAGGAGCCAGAACAATTCCAAGCTTTCCTGGCCTAAGAAAGGATGAAGGATGAATTGGAGGAAGTGCACACGGCCGATGTCACTTTTGGCCATGAAGACCTTCTCCTTGGGATGTGCGAATACAATCGCCTCCTCTATGTCTCAGGATACTGCCACGATATAAAGATAGGCAAAATTCTGGTCGACAATGGATCCTCCGTTAATCTCCTCAATGTGCGGGTGTTAAAGGAAATCTGCATGAGCGTCCAGCACCTTGCTCGGGACAAGATCACCATCTTCGGGTTCGACTCCCAATCATCAAGAACTCTTGGGTCTGTGATACTGACACTACGCTTTGGGCTACTCGTCACGGACATTAAGTTCCACGTCATAGACGCCAAGACATGCTACAATGCTCTGCTCGGCCGACCATGGTTACACGAGTATAATATCATCCCTTCTACACAGCATCAGTGTATGAAATATTTTAAGGATGGTCTCGAGTATACCGTGACGGGAGAACTGAACCCGTTTTCCGTGAACGAAGTCCGCAAATATGAAGATGCCAAATACTTCTTACCGGATTTCGAAGACACGGAGAGGTGTCACAAGCCAGAGAACAAGGCTAACGCCACCATTCCTGTCTTCGGGAGTGATACTGAAGAAGAGGAAGAGATGGCTTATTCGGGTCCACCCTAATACAATAAGCTGGGACCATCCGCTCCTACGTTGATCTTTGGTAGTGACTTGGAAGATGAGGTCCATGCTATATTTTCTGCTCGACCTTCAATACAAACATCCGCTGACGAAGAGCAAAGTCTACAAGTCGCCATGGTTCCACTTAAACATCATAAAGAACTGGATGCATTCAATATCTACAGCGTAGAGGAGTTGCGGACGTTCTATGTCCCTCCCAGACGAGGAGGTGAAAAGGCAATTCTATTCTACCGCTCTGAAGAAACCAAAGTGGAGAAAGAAATCTGGCACGGTATGGATCCTACGCTTGATAAGCTTCAGCCCATTCGTCTGCCCAGATATTATACAGAAGGCTTGAAGAGGCTGCTGAAGCGCCAGGGGATATCCTTCAAACAAACCGCTCGAAAAGCCAAATTCTATGACAGGTTCTGGAACATCCCCGGGACTCAGCACAAGTTGCCTAGTGGAAGGATGGAAACGATCGGGCTTGGTTACATTCGGTCCAAGAAACGAAAGCTACTCCACGGTTGCTACGTCGTGCATGACTTTGATGAAGAAGCGGATGCTCAATGGGAGGACGCTAATCCTGAACCAATGAAAGTTCCTGATGCAAAAGTGCCCAGTCCATCGTTCGAAGAGCAAATGGACAAGCTTATAAGGGAAGCTGGTCAAAAAGTCCGAGACGATCATAACCGCAAAATGGCCATCTACGAGAAAGCCAAAACGCAACGCCTCCTCCAACAGGCTGTGAAAGATGAAAATGTCGCTTCCTGTCAACCTATTATAAAAAAGGCTCGATGCAGAGGCAGAAACAAGTCGAAACGCGAAAAAAGCGCTCAACAACAACAAAGCCGGGACTAAGAAGCCACGCAAGCGGGAATCGAGCGGTTCCGATCTATCCCTCATGAGGAAAATGGGTCGAGCGTACTCTTTTCCTCGGGACAAGACAAAGAAAATACTTGACCTCACTCTAAAACATCAGATGCTTACGCTGCTGGAGTCTAAGCACCCCGAACAAGCAGGTAAAGTCTCACACCCAAATTATTGCTCTTATCACCAAGTGATAGGGCATCCTCTCGAAGATTGCTTCACCTTCAAGAATTGGGTCGAAGATCAGTATCAGCTTGGCAAGTTCGTCCTGTCTGACAACTGGAGGGTAACGCCGCCACAGAAGTACGAACTCAAACCCACGAGAGCAGAACCAGCTCCATATTGGTCTTGGAAACAAATTCGTACTTGTCGCATGATAACGATATCAAAGGAAGAGCCCGAGAACATGGATGACCTTCCCTGGTGCTTCGAAAACAGCAATGATGAGGTGATCTCAGAATTTCCACCAGCACCAAAAGAGCTGGAAGATGGAATACATACTACTGCAGATAACCTCAAGAAAATTGAGTTGGGGATGGCGAACGACCCGCGACCGACGTTCGTCAGCGAGTTGCTATCTGAAGAGAGGGTGGCTTCATTAAAAGACCTGCTTGTACAGCATAGAGATTGCTTCGCATGGAACTATTCCGAAATGCCGGGATTAGATCCAGAAATTGTCGTGCACAACTTGGCGATATCCCCGGACGTCAAGCCAGTCAAACAGGCACCGAGGAGAATGCGGCTCGAGCTTGAGATGAGCATCAACGCCGAGGTCAAGAAGCTGATCGACTCCAGCTTTATCCAGGAGGTTCAATATCCTGAATGGATCGCCAACATCGTCCCGGTGATGAAGAAAAATGGGACGGTGCGCATATGCGTAGATTTACGGGATCTCAATAAAGCTTGCCCGAAAGACGATTTCCCAGTGCCAGTCACCGAACTGATAATAGACAATACGTCCACTCACGAGGTTTTCTCCTTCATGGACGGCTCATCAGGGTATAATCAGATAAAGATGCATCCTGAAGACCAGAAGCACACCGCCTTCAGGACTCCGCTAGGCATATTCTGCTACAAGGTGATGCCCTTCGGTCTAAAGAACGCCGGTGCCACCTATCAGAGGGCCATGACGAAGATCTTCGATGACCTTATACACGAAATCGTCGAATGCTATATCGACGACCTCGTGGTTAAAAGCAAATCATACGAGGAACATCTCGAGCATCTGAAGACCGTATTTCAACGCCTTCGACAATACAACTTGAAGATGAACCCTCTCAAGTGCGCATTCGGAGTTTCCTCAGGCAAATTCCTAGGATTCATCGTCCGACACTGAGGTATCAAAATAGATCTATCAAAGATTAAGGCGGTCATGAAAATGCCTCCGCCAAGGACTCTCAAACAGCTGCGGTCTCTCTAAGGGAAGCTTGCGTATATACAGCGATTTATAGCCAACTTTTCAGGAAAGTGCCGTCCTTACAGCCACCTGATGAAGAAGGGAACTCCGTTCGTCTGGGATCATAAATGCCAAGAAGTGCTGGATGAAATCAAGAAGTACCTCCAGAATCCGCCAGTGTTAGCTGCTCCGGTTAAGGGAAAACCCCTCATTCTTTATACAACCGCCCTCGAAGGTTCTTTAGGCGCATTATGGGCGCAAGAGAACGACCAAGGGAAAGAAAGAGCACTCTACTACTTAAGTCGAGTTCTACTGGGGGCAGAAAGCAACTACTCCCCCATTGAAAAACACTGCCTGGCGTTGATCTTTGCGATAACGAAACTCAGGCACTATGCGTTGGTGCATGAAGTCCGTCTCGTTTCGAAGGTGGACCCTCTTAAATATTTGATGTCGAAGGCCATATTGACAGGTCGGCTCGCTAAATGGGCCCTGCTCTTGATGGAGTTCTCGATAACGTATCAACCTTTTAAAGCAGTGAAAGGCCAGGCCATTGCCGACTTCCTCGCTGAACATCCGATACCCGCCGACTCTCCTCTGAATTGCGAGCTGCCAGACGAACATGCGTTTGATGCAATCGACGGTGGTGATACCCGATGGGAGCTTTATTTCGATGGAGCATCTTCCATGAAGAAGCGCAAACAAAGTACGCCCATAATCAAATCGGAGGTAGGCCTTATCTTCGTGACTCCACAAGGAAGGATAATGCGTTTTGCTTTCTCCTTAACAGAACTGAGGACAAACAATGAAGCTGAATATGAAGCTCTGATAGCAGGCCTCGAGATCGCCATCGACATGGGAATTGAAAACCTCCTCAGATACGGGGATTCCCAACTGGTCGTTAGTCAAGTAAACGGCGACTACCAGACATGCAAACCAGAATTGGTGAAGTACGGCGAAAAGGTGCAACAATTGTTGACCCAAATCCCTTCCTACACTTTGGAAAACATACCGTGCGTGGAAAACATCAAAGCGGACGCGTTGGCCAAGCTCACTAAAGAACTTGCTGACGAGAACCTCGATGACGTCAGAATTGTGGTACAAAGCCGTCAGGTGCTCGCCCCAGCGGAAATATCTCCGGAATCACCCGAAGAGAAGGGAGCGACTGAGAAAATGGCTATGCAAATAAAAGACCAGGAAAAGGCCGAGGATTGGAGGGAAGTCTTTATAGACTACTTCAAATACCGTCGAACGCCCGAAGATGCGTCCTCAAGACATCAGCTTATGAAACGGGCTCCGTCTTTCGCCTTCGTCAATGATACTCTGTACAAGAGATCGTTTGATTCTCTGTGGTTGAGATGTCTAGGACCTGAAGAGGGAAAAAGAGTCGTTCAGGAAGTTCACGACGGACTCTGCGGTTCTCACCAAGCAGGCCCAAAGATGAAGTTGAAGATCAAACGGATGGGCTACTACTGGCCCACGATGATTCAGGACTGCCTTGAATATGCGAAGCAATGCCACTCATGCCAAATCCATGGGGACTTCATCCACCAGCATCCAAATCCACTCCATCCAACGGTGGCTAGCTGGCCATTCGAAATGTAGGGAACTGACATAGTCGGCCCCATCGAACCAGCATCGTCCAGGGGACATTCTTTCATCCTGGCGACGACTGACTACTTCTCAAAATGGGCAGAAGCAGTACCGTTAAGGGAGGTGAAGACAGAGAATATCCTTCATTTCTTCAAGACCCACGTCATATATCGGTTTGGAACTCCGCGACGGATCATCTCCGATAATGGGCCACCCTACAGAAGCCACAAGATCAGTCGCTTCGCGCAACAGCATAATATAGACTGGAGATATTCCTCAGTTTATAATCCGCGAGCTAATGGTCTAGCCGAGGCCTTCAACAAGACCTTGACGAAGATCATGAAGAAGACGGTGTCCCGAAATAAGAAGGACTGGCACGAGAGACTGCAAGAAGCTCTCTGGGCATATCGAACTACGTTCAAGACGGCCACAAATACAACGCCATATGCGTTGGTATTCGGTACAGAAGCAGTACTCCCCCTCGAGATAGAGTTACCCTCTCTACGAATGGCAGTCCACTACGAGCTGACGGACGAAGAAAATGCTCACCTTCGGCTTGAGAAACTTGATGCCCTTGATGAAATACGGCTCATAGCGCTGTTTCCCCCAATCAGAGCAAGGCTCTACTGAATTTTGAAAATTCAAAATTCGAAGCAACGCTTCGGTTTCCGTGCGCAGCGCGCAATTTGCCACGTGGCAGAAGCCAATTCGGCAGCGTAACGCCCGAGACGGTGCGTCCCATCAGAGCAAGGCTCTTCAGAAAACGTAATTAAAGACTTAACTGCGCAAATGCATGGCAGCGCGACACGTGTCTGCGCAGTTGCGCAATCGCAACTGCGCAAGCGCACGGATGCGCGACACGTGACTGCGCAAGCGCACGGATGCGTGACACGTGTCTGCGCAGTTGCGCAATCGCAACTGCGCAAGTGCACCGATGTGCGACACGTGTCTGCGCAAGCGCACGGATGCTGACACGTGTCTGCGCAGTTGCGCAATCGCAGTTGCGCAAACGCACCGATGTGCGACACGTGTCTGCGCAAGCGCACAGATGCGAGACACGTGTCTGCGCAGTTGCGCAGTCGCAACTGCGCAAGCGCACAGATGCGGGACACGTGTTTGCGCAAGCGCACAGATGCGCGACACGTGTCTGCGCAGTTGCGCAGTCGCAGCTGCGCAAGCGCTCGGATGCGCGACACATGTCTGCGCAGTTGCGCAACGCAACTGCGCAAGCGCACGGATGCGTGACACGTGTCACACGCTGGTGAGTTGCGCAGCAACTGAATGAAGATTTAGATAAATCTTTTCTGTTCTCCTGTAAAACAGGAACCCTTGGATCAGAGATCCAATGGTGGGAAAATTCCCAAAATTATTCAGGAAAGATTTTGTTAACAAATCCAACAAATTGGTGGGCACTATAAATAAGACCCCAGGCCTCATTCAAAAAAAGAGGGGAGAATCAATCGTCATCGAGAGAGGGAAAAAGCTTCTGAAAAAAAAGAGAGCTCTTGAAGATTAATCAAGAACAAAAAAAAAAAAAGAAGGTAAAATTTCTGAAGAACAGAAAATAAGAAAATAAATAGTGCCTTGCACTTGATAGGAACCCATGGTTCTAAAGAAAAAAAAATATAAATAAAAATAATAATAAATAGTGCCTTGCACTTAATATGAACCCTCGGTTCTGTATGATCAGAAAAAAACAAGAACTTGTTTTCCTTTGATCCAAATTCAAATCAAAAGTGCCATGCACTTGTGTTCTTCAATCTGAAGATTTCTAGGGTTTCTGCAACCCCTTGTTTTGGGCCCGGCCCAAATTAAATTGAAATAATAAAAGGGCAAGGCCCTGTTTTGGAAAAATTCCTGAGTTTCTGCAAACTCGTTATTCAAATGGGCCTGGCCCAAACTAAATTACAGAACAATAAAAGGGCAAAGCCCTGTTTGTGAAAACCTCTTGAGTTTCTGAAACTCATTATTTAAAAAAAAAAGGGCCTAGCCCAATTGCAGAAAAAATAAAAAGGGCAAGGCCCTGTTTGGAGAATTCCTGAGTTCTTGTAACTCATTAATTAGAAGGGCCTGGCCCAAATCAGACTTGCAAAATAATGAAAGGGGCAAAGCCCTGTTTAGATTGATTCTTCTAATCAGACAAAGCCTAAAATAAAATTGGACTTAACCCAATCCTGGCTGTAAGTCCTTAAATTAAATGCCTCTCATAAACCAAGTCATGACCGGTTCGAGGGTACATCTCCGAACTCCTTTGACATCTGTCGTTGTAATTCCTCAGCGACGTCAGAGAGGTGACGAGTCCCAACGACCACTCATCTAATATCGGACCGAAACGTCCCTAAACTAATATTGGACCGAAACGTCCCTAAACTAATGACGGACCACTACGTCCCTAAACTGGCGACGGACCGAAACATCCCTAAACTAAAATCGGACCGAAACGTCCCTAAACTAATATTGGACCGAGACGTCCTTGAACTAATGACGGACCACTACGTCCCTAAACTGGTGACGGACCGAAATGTCCCTAAACTAAAATTGGACCGAAACGTCCTTAAACTAATAATGGACCACCACGTCCCTAAACTGGAACATGGACCACCACGTCCCTAAACTGGAGCAATAGAGCCTTCAAATGCTCTTTTGTCGGATCTAAACGGTCCCGCCTAAGTTGATCTTAACCCCAAATACGGTTAACGTGTCCTTAGACATCTAAATAAACAATGAAATCCCAAACCAACTTTGGTTCAAGGGTACATCTCGGAACTCCTCAGACGTATGTCGTTGTAATCCCTCAATGACGTCAGAGAGGTGACGAGTCCCGACGGCCGGATAATTAAATCAATCACTACGTCAGGTCGATCTTAGTCCAAAACAGGACTAGCGTATCCTTGATGAACGTTTAAGTTGATCTTAGTCGCAACGCGACCAATGCATCCTTAAACTAAAAACACCAAACTCAAATCTAAGCAAATACGGATTTGGACTAATCTACGTCCTACGGGCGACGACATCACTAAGTCTCCGTATACAATCCACGGGCAACCACAAATAAAATAAACATACACGACACGAAGTGAAATTCTGGAGAAGGAGAAAGTTGTTATCGCAACGCGATAGCGTAATTAACTGCAGGGGCTTGCGCCTGCAGGGAAGAGCGTCCCCACAATCAAAAACCCCTCACCCTGAGGGGGAATCTGACAAAGTCTGCTACATCGGCCGCATCCGTCTAAACCTTCGATACACGGTGCCATAAATCAACTTGGCATCTTCGGAGAGGTGGACGGATAAAAACCAAATAGCATCTGCCCCGAACCCCAGGTTACGTGACGTCCTAACGTCGCAGGCCGCCGTTCGGAGGGGAACAGATTCTGGCACGCCCGGTGGGACCTTTTCCTCTTTCCACTCCACACTTCGTGTGTCGTCTTCGCGAATCAATCGCGGTTTGTTAAATGGTTGTCCTCGGATTTCAAGTTGCTAAGATTTGGTCTTTTATCTGGCGCAGAATTCGAGATTCAATGGCCTCCAATTGCACCAGCTGCTCGAGATGCCACTGCAACAAACGCTCCACTTCACCAGGAGGGGTGACGTATGGGCCCCAAGCGGCGTCTTTCCTTACTCTGCCGGTAGGCCAGGTGACCCAGGCCACCACCGGCCTGTTTTTCGGGACCATGGTCCCCCCTGCAAGCTTCTCTATGCCGATATCCGCACCAGAAGCGAACAAGAAGTCGGTATTCGACCGACTCACTGCTACCACGACCCCTGTCAACGGGTCGCCCGTTACTAAGCTGACAGCCTCTGTTTTCACCAGGCTAGGTCAGGATCATAAAGTGGCTGTCCCAAAGAGGGCAACGGCCACAGCTTCGGAAGTCGTTGAAGCGGCTTCTCCTATCAGAAAGTCAGTCTTCACAAGATTGACGGTTCCTACTCCCCCTTCAGCTGGTCAAAAAGCATCAGTCTTTGATAGGCTGACACCGGCAGTTACCCCACACCCAAACAGGGGGCAACAAGAAACTATCCCGATTTCCGAGCCAGTCCCAATGGCTCGTCGTGCGCGACGTCGTCATTGGCAACGAATAAGGAAAGCAGGAGGTAACTCCCCTTCAGGGCTAACCCCGCCTGCTCCGATGGCGGAGGTCAACGCTGCTGTTCCAACTGGGAACAGCTTTGAATTACTGAGAAAAGTGAGAAAGAACTCCCCAATCGCCGTGTTGAAAAGATCTCCTCCACCCGTGGAGAAAGCTCCGGAGGCAAAACAAGAACAGCCCTCTCAACGGCTGTCGTCCAGAATTTATAAAGTATGGCGCAGGGTTCGAAACTCTGTGATCGATCCGGACCACTTGCGTCACCAGAAAAAGGCGAAGGTGGAGAATAACAAAAACTGCCCCATTAAACAGCAGGGGGCAACAAATGCTAGAATGCCCACTTCAACGGCTCCTTCAACCTCAAAGGTCTACAAAAGAAGGAGACCAGAGAAAGCTCCCGCAACAGCAGCAAGAGTTAACAATGGTGAACCTAAACGCCCCAAGTCAGGGGGCATAACAGTTCATACGATCTATATGGCTTCAGGAAAAGAAGAAAGTCGTACTTCTACGGGTCACCGACCGCTTACCCGGTCGGTGACCAGGTCTCAGGAGCAGCAACAAAAGCTCCAGGAGATGATGACTACAATAGCTGCACTCACGGGGCCAAAAGAGAATCCTGAGACGTCCTTAGATGAACGCCAAGAGGAGGAGACCGACGCTGAGTTCCTCCGCCGAATACTGGAAAAGAGAGACAAAGAGGCTGCGGAACAGGCGGCCAACATAAAGAAAATGGCCCTCCTGTTCCAGGATGTGGTGGGTATGATGATTCAACCAGATCCACCTGCTGGAGATTCCCCGATCATTCTTGAAGATGATAGGGGAGAGACATCGAATCCTCCACCGGCTCTATCCGCAGCTAAAGAGGATACCATATCAAAAGCTGATTTGGATGAATATATTGCTCAACAAATACGGGCGCATCAGGCGGTTGAGGCAGCCGGTCAGATCGTGAAAACGGGGCGGCCATATCCGGGCTGGTATGATCAAATTAAGTACCCGCCAGGTTACACAATTCCTAAGTTTCATGTCTACAAGGGGACCGGCAACCCCCATCAACACGTTGCCCAGTTCAGGGCGCTGTGTGGTAACACTGGAGGCGACGACAAACTCTTGCTGCGCCAATTCGTTGGAAGCTTATCAGACACGGCTTTCGAATGGTATTCCGAGCTCCCCAACGACTCTATTAAAACCTTTGCGGAGATGGAGCTGCTCTTCACCCAACGTTTTGCAAGTGCCAGCGAGCGTACCCCGATGACGGCACTGATCAATGCCAGGGTAAAACCCGGCGAGACGTGGGTTCAGTACGCTATACGGTGGCGTAATCTATGGTCTAAATGTGAACAGCGCATAGAAGAAGCCCCTGCAGTGGGAATGTTTGTTGGAACCCTTGATCCACAAGCAACTATTTCACAATTTATGATGTTCTTCAAGCCGACTTCCTTCCAGGCTTTGATCGACAAATTGGCGCAGATGGACCAGATGGGCCATAAACCCCCTCTCCCGAAGCCGGATTCCCGAAACGATAAAGGAAAGGGAAAAGCGATCATCGTCGCCAATGCCCAACAACAACCGAGCGACTCGAAGCCGGCTGCTCGTCCAAACAATACACGCCCATACGTACCCCTTGAGGACAGGATGGGACGTGCTTACTCCTTCCCCCGTGATAAAACAAGGAGGCTATTCGAGCTGGCGTTGCGCAACAGGCTCATAAATCTGCCAGATCCAAAACGTCCGTCACAACCGAATGACGTCAACGATCCTAATTACTGCCCTTATCACAGAGTGTTGGGACATCCAATCGAAGACTGTTACGTTTTCAAAAATTGGCTTGAGAATCAATACCGTCAGGGCAAATTTGCGCTGTCTGACAAATGGAAGGTGAACCCTCCGCAGCCCCACACCTATAAGGGGACGAATACGCCGGGGGCAACATGCTCCGTTATTGAAGAGGCTCCCTGGGAGGTTGTATTATCGGCCAAAACGAGGAGAATGCTAAATGATCTTCAAACCTGCCCAGCGGTCAAGTGGAAGAACCCCTTTGAACCGCAGGTTATTGAAGGGATGTTGAAGCCACGACCGACTCCGAAGACCGATGGTAGTAGTTCAAGCGTTCATAGCCAGCCGTCAAAATCTTCGAAAAAGAAGAAGAAGAAATCTAAGAAGCCCGTGAAGCCTGGCGACAAGCGCACGGACTTACAAAAGCAAATCGATGCGCTGGATGAATATAACCAAAAGGCGCGAACTCCCATCACGCTCCAAGATTTCCTTGATCACGTCTTCCAAAAAGAAGGTGAAGGAGAAAGTTCATCGGATGAGTCTGACGAATATGTAGCAAGCTGTCATATGATCTCCCATTCGATCACGAACGATGAAGGAACTTCTGGCACTGAAACGCTGGGGGCAAATGCCGAATCAAAAACCCCAGGGTTACCAGTTGAAATGATTAGCGCGTTTCTTAATGAAGCTCGGTTGAAAAGTAAGGCTGATCGAGAACGCGAGACGGCTATATTCGAAAGAGCCAAGCGTCAGCGACTTGAGGAAGGAGCTGAAACGATCACGTTAGAGCAAAATGCCTCCACCGCTGACAAAAGCCAACTCAAGATAAAAAAGAAGTTCGCTAAGGCCATATCGATGGGCATAAAACTACCACCCTCTGAAGAAAAAGTTACTGGCGTGATAGAAGTGCACCCCTCTTATTGCTTATACCATCAGAAGGTCTCGCATTCCACCCAAGATTGCAAAGCTTTCAATGGATGGTGGCAAGGATACGTCGCTAATCAACAACGATTTAAGCGGGAAAAACGTAAAATTCGCCGAGAGCAAAGAAATACGACTAAAGAACTTGAAAGCACTGCCGGCAATTGTCACATGGTTAACACTACCGGGTCACAAGTGCCTACATTTGGGAGCGACTCCGATGAAGAGCTAAAGCTTGGTCCCCTCTTCGAAGAATCCATTTCGGGAAAAGAAAAAGAACCAAAGGCCTGCGAGAATATACAGCTGCGCAATCGAACATTACCCGAAAAGAACTTCGGACCCTTGAATAAGAAAAACAAAGGGAAAGAGAAGGTCTCTGAAGACATCGCTTTGGATGACCAAGTTGCAGAGGAGTTAACCGCCAAGAATCCCCCAAAAAGGAATAAAGTAGATTACAATGTCTTGGCGCATCTGAGAAAGCTACCCTCACAACTCAGCATTCTCGATGCCCTATTGCTATCAAAAGAGGCGAGGGATTCTTTGATTAAGGCCCTACAGGATCCCGACCAGTTCCAAGCCTTCTTAGCCGAACAAAAGATGAAGGATGAATTGGAAGAGGTGCACACAGCCGACGTTGCTTTTGGTGATGAAGACCTTCTCCTCGGGACGTGTGAACACAATCGCCCACTTTATGTCTCAGGATACTGCCATGACATAAAGATAGGAAAAATCTTAGTCGATAACGGATCGTCTGTCAATTTACTCAATGTGCGAGTGTTAAAAGAGATTTGCATGAGTGTCCAACACCTCGCCCGAGATAAAATCACCATCTCCGGTTTCGACTCTCAATCCTCAAAGACTCTTGGATCTGTGATATTGACGTTACGCTTCGGGGTGCTCGTCACAGACATCAAATTCCATGTCATAGACGCCAAGACGTGCTACAATGCTCTGCTCGGCCGACCATGGCTACACGAATACAATATCATCCCTTCTACACAGCATCAGTGCATGAAGTATTCTAGGGACGGCCTCGAGTACACAGTGGCAGGAGAGTTGAATCCATTTTCCGTGAACGAAGTTCGCAAGTATGAAGATGCCAAATACTTCCTACCGAGTTTCGAAGACACGGAAAGGTGTCACAAACCGGAGAACAAAACTAACGCAACCATCCCTGTCTTCGGCAGTGACACCGAGGAGGAGGAGGATATAATTTATTCAGGTCCATCCCAGTCCACCAGGCCAGGACCATCTATTCCTTCATTGATCTTCGGTAGTGATTCAGAGGATGAAGTTCATGCTGTATTCCCCGCTCGGCCCTCAATACAGATTTCCATTGATGAAGAGCAAAGTCTGCAGGTAACCATGGTGCCGCTTGAACATTACAAAGAACTGGATGCACTCGACACCAACAGCGTAGAAGAATTGCAGACATTCTATATCCCTCCCGGAAGAAAAGGCGAGAAGGCAATCCTATTCTACCGTTCTGAAGAAAACAAGGTGGAAAAAGAAATTTGGCATGGCGCGGATCCCATGCTCGACAGGCTTCAGCCTATCCATCTTCCCAGATATTATACCGAAGGTTTGAAGAAACTGCTGAAACGTCAAGGGATGTCCTTCACACAGACCGTCAGAAAAGCCAAATTCTATGACAAGGTCTGGAACGTTCCCGGAACTCAATGCAAACTGCCTAACGGGAGAACGGAAACAAAAGGGCTCGGGTACATCCGGCCAAAGAAACGGGAGTTAATAAACAGCTGTTATGCCATGTATGAATTTGATGAAGAAGCGGACGCTCAATGGGAAGACGCTAATCCTGAATCAGCAAGAGTTCCTGATGCAAGACCTCCCAGTCCATCGTCTGAAGACCAGATGAGCAAACTTATAAAGGATGCGAGTCAAAAGGCCCGAGATGATCACGATCGTGAAATGGCAATCTATGAGAAAGCCAAGACACAGCGTCTCCTTCGACAAGCAGTAAAGAACGAAGATGTTACCCCACGTCAGCCTGCTACAAAAAGGGTTCGACGCGAAAGCGAAAACAAGTCGAGGGGCCGAAAAGGTGCTCGACAACCACAAGACAGAGCTAAGAAGCCACGCATACGAAAGTCGAGCGTTATTGACCTAGCCCTTATGAAGAAAATGGGTCGAGCATACTCGTTTCCTCGGAACAAAACAAGGAAAATACTTGATCTTGCTCTAAAATATCAAATGCTTACTCTGCCAGAGTCTAAACACCCTGAGCAAGCAGGCGAAGTCTCCAACCCAAATTATTGCTCCTACCATCGAGTAGTAGGGCATCCGCTTGAAGATTGTTTCACCTTTAAGAATTGGGTTGAGGACCAATATCAGTTAGGTAAATTCGCGCTTTCTGACAACTGGAGGGTAGCACCACCACAGAAGCACGAACCCGAGGCTGCAAAAGAAAAACCAACTCCGCATTGGGATTGGCAGAAAATTCGCACTTGCCACGTGGTAACAATATTAAAAGAAGAATCCGAGGACATGAACGACTTCCCTTGGTGCTTTGAAAACAGCAGCGATGAGGTAATCTCAGAATTTCCCCCAGCTCCGAAAGAACTGGAGGATGGAATCCACACCACTGCAGATAATCTCAAGAAAATTGAGTTGGGGACGGAAAATGACCCGCGACCAACATTCATCAGCGAGCTGTTATCTGAAGAAAGGGTGACTGCGTTGAAGGATGTGCTTCTACAACACAAAGATTGCTTCGCGTGGAACTATTCCGAAATGCCGGGACTAGATCCAGAAATTGCTGTACATAAATTGGCGATATCTCCGGACATCAAGCCCGTCAAACAAGCGCCGAGGAGAATGCGACTCGAGCTTGAGATGAGCATCAACGCCGAAGTCAAAAAGCTTATAGACTCTGGCTTCATCCAGGAAGTTCAATACCCTGAATGGATCGCTAACATCGTCCCAGTGATGAAGAAAAATGGGACAGTGCGCATATGCGTAGACTTTCGGGATCTTAATAAAGCCTGCCCAAAAGATGATTTCCCAGTGCCAGTTACTGAACTTATGATAGACAATACATCCACTCATGAGGTTTTCTCCTTCATGGACGGCTCGTCGGGGTATAATCAAATAAAAATGCATCCTGAAGATCAGAAACACACAGCTTTCAGGACCCCTCTCGGGATATTTTGTTATAAAGTGATGCCCTTCGGTTTGAAGAACGCCGGTGCTACTTATCAGAGGGCCATGACAAAGATCTTCGACGACCTTATACACGAAATCGTTGAATGCTATATCGACGATCTCGTGGTTAAAAGCAAATCATACGGGGAACATCTCGAGCATCTGAAGACTGTATTTCAACGCCTTCGGCAGTACAACCTGAAGATGAATCCTCTTAAATGTGCGTTCGGGGTTTCCTCGGGTAAATTCCTAGGATTCGTCGTTCGACACCGAGGTATTGAAATAGATCCGTCAAAGATCAAAGCGATCATGGAAATGCCTCCGCCGAGGACTCTCAAACAGTTGCGGTCTCTCCAAGGGAAACTCGCATACATACGGCGATTTATAGCCAACCTTTCAGGAAAGTGCCGCCCTTATAGTCACCTGATGAAGAAGGGAACCCCATTCGTTTGGGATCAAAAATGCCAAGGCGCACTGGATGAGATCAAGCAATACCTGCAGAACCCGCCGGTGTTGGCTGCTCCGGTTAAGGGGAAGCCTCTTATTCTTTATACAACCGCCCTCGAAGGTTCCTTAGGCGCATTATGGGCACAAGAGAACGATCAAGGGAAAGAAAGGGCGCTCTACTACTTAAGTCGAGTGCTGCTGGGGGCAGAAAGCAACTATTCTCCCATTGAAAAACACTGCCTGGCATTGATCTTCGCAATAACAAAGCTTAGGCACTATGCGTTGGCGCACGAGGTCCGTCTGATTTCAAAAGTGGACCCTCTCAAATATTTAATGTCAAAAGCCATATTGACAGGACGACTCGCTAAATGGGCCCTGCTCTTGATGGAATTTTCCATAACATATCAACCTCTCAAGGCAGTAAAAGGCCAGGCCATCGCTGACTTCCTTGCTGAGCATCCCATACCTGCCGACTCTCCTTTAAACTGCGATTTGCCAGACAGACATGCATTTGACGCAATCGACAGTGGTGATACCCGTTGGGAGCTTTACTTCGATGGAGCGTCTTCTATGAAAAAGCACAAACAAAGTACGCCAACGATCAAATCGGGGGTGGGACTCATCTTTGTGACTCCCCAAGGAGGAATAATGCGCTTCGCCTTCTCCTTAGCGGAGCCGAGGACGAATAATGAAGCTGAATATGAAGCTCTGATAGCAGGCCTTGAGATCGCCATTGATATGGGAATTGAGAGCCTCCTCATATACGGGGACTCCCAACTGGTCGTCAGTCAAGTAAACGGCGATTACCAAACATGTAAACCGGAATTGGTAAAATACGGTGAAAAAGTGCAACAACTGCTAACCCAAATTCCCTCTTACACGTTGGAAAGCATACCGCGCGCGGAAAACAGCAAAGCAGACGCACTAGCCAAACTTGCTAAAGAACTGGCTGACGAGAACCTCGACGACGTTAGAATCGTGGTGCAAAGCCGTCGAGTGCTCGCCCCAACAGAAATATCTCCGGAATCGTCTGAAGAAAAAGGAGCGAAAGGGGAGACAACCCTGCAAGTAAAAGACTGGGAAAATACCGGGGACTGGAGAGAAGTCTTCATAGATTACTTCAAGTTCCACCGAATACCTGAAGAAGCGTCCACAAGACATCAGCTCACGAAACGAGCTTTGTCTTTCGCCTTCGTCAATGATACTCTGTACAAGAGGTCATTCGATTCTCTGTGGTTGAGATGCTTAGGACCTGACGAAGCGAGAAGGGTCGTCCAAGAAGTTCACGACGGACTCTGCGGTTCCCACCAAGCAGGCCCTAAGATGAAGTTAAAGATAAAGCGGATGGGCTACTACTGGCCCACGATGATACAGGATTGCCTAGAATACGCGAGGCAATGTCATTCATGCCAAATTCATAGAGATTTCATCCATCAGCATCCCAATCCACTGCATCCAACAGTGGCTAGTTGGCCATTTGAAATGTGGGGAACTGACATAGTCGGTCCCATCGAACCAGCATCGTCAAAGGGACATCGTTTCATCTTGGCGACGACTGATTACTTCTCCAAATGGGCAGAAGCGGTACCGTTGAGGGAAGTGAAAACGGAAAACATCCTCCATTTCTTCAAAATGCATGTCATATACCGGTTTGGAACCCCAAGAAGGATCATCTCTGACAATGGGCCAGCCTACCGAAGTCATAAGATTAGCCGCTTCGCACAGCAGCACAATATAGACTGGAGATATTCCTCAGTTTATAACCCGCGAGCTAACGGTCTAGCTGAGGCCTTCAACAAGACCTTGACGAAAATCATAAAGAAAACAGTGTCCCGAAATAAGAAAGACTGGCACGAGAGACTGCAAGAAGCTCTTTGGGCGTATCGAACTACGTTCAAGACAGCCACGAAAACAACGCCATACGCGTTGGTGTTTGGGACGGAAGCAGTACTCCCTCTCGAAATAGAATTACCCTCTTTACGAGTGGCAGTTCACTACGAGCTGACGGATGAAGAAAATGCTCACCTCCGGCTTGAGGAGCTTGACGCCCTTGAAGGAACACGGCTCATAGCGCAACAAAATCTGGAGGCTTATAAAGCAAAGATGACGCGCTCGTATGAAAGATTGAGCCGCCCGAGGACATTCCACCAAGGCGAACTCGTGCTAGTCGTCAAAAGGCCCATGATCCCCAATCGCGCCAAGCGGGGAAAGTTTGAGCCAAACTATGAAGGACCGTACATCATTGATAAGGTCTACCAAGGCGGGGCCTATCTACTCATGGACATGCACGGTGAAAGACCTTTCAGGCCAATAAACGGTCGCTTCCTAAAGAAATACTACGCTTAACGAGCCTTAGTTCAGGTCAATGATAGATGACGACGACTATGTCCGCTCGCTATCTTCCTAAGCTCAGGCTTTATAAGCAGTAGCCAGCCCTCTCAACGGCGGACCGAAATGTCCTTAAACTAATAGCAGACCGAAACGTCTTTAAAACTACTACCGCAGCATCTTTAGGCTGACGAGATAAAAAAAAAAAAAAAAAACGGTATGTCCATAAGCAAAAAGGGCACGGATGAAAACCCGAAAGAGCTCCGTGAGTAAAAACAGCAGGGCTACCGGCGAGTGTTCGTGAAAACCCGAAAGGGCGCGACCTCGTTAAAAAATAAAAAATAAAAATAAAAAATAAAAAAAAAAAAAAAAACAAAAAAAAAACGGTATGTCCATAAGCAAAATGGGCACGGATGAAAACCCGAAAGGGCTCCGTGAGTAAAAACAGCAGGGCTACCGGCGAGTGTTTGTGAAAACCCGAAAGGGCGCAACCTCGTTAAAAGACACTTATAGGGTCCTCTCGACCCTGTAAGGAGAAACTACCCGCGTGAGATCCTTACGACTCACAAGGGAGCAACACACTTAGGGATCCCCACGATTCCTAAGGAGAAAATACGCTTGCGAGATCCTCACGACTCGTAGGGAGAACTCTCTTATGGGACCCTCACGGCTCATGAGATTTGAAAGTCTTAAGTTACAGAAACCTAAACCTGTGCTTAAGCAAGCCCCCACAAACTTCCAATATTGCCCTACAAGTGGCTCAATATTGACCCTTGTATACAATCCACGGGCGCGAATAAACATTTCCCTAATCAAGTCTCATCCGAGACTGGGGATATGTTCGCATGATGAACAACCCTTATAAGTCCTCTCGACTTACAAGGAGAAAACCCTCCTGTAGGATCCTTACGACTTACAGAGGAAACGAACACTTAAGAATCCTCACGAGTCCTAAGAAGAAAATACACCTACAAGATCCTCACGACTTGTAGGGAGAAATAACTTCGTGAAACCCTTACGGCTCATGAAGTCAAAAGCCTTAGCCGACAGGACCCTAACCCTGGTCGCTAAGCCTCCTTTGCTCGACAACGACAGAGGCAAATGATGATTCGCTCCTGGCAATATTCCAGTTGCAGCGGTGCTGATGCCGAAGTCGGTGCCCAATTTCAGGTTTATGGCGAAAGCCAGTAGGCCGCTCATGCATACAAAATAGTCGAAATGATAAGGCAACTTGCAATAAAAAGCAGCAAGTAAAATGTATGCATGCAAAATAGCCGAAATGATCGGGCAACTCGTAATAAAAAGCAACGAGTAAAGATAAAATAAAAAAGCCGAAATGATTGGGCACCGCGAAAAATAGCCGAAATGATTGGGCAATCGCGACCTTCGCGATATAAAAGCTGAAATGATAGAGCATTGCGGAAAGAATAAAAAAAATGAAAGAATGAAACTTTTGCCCTACAGGTGAAATCACATCGATCCCTGTATACAATCCAGGGGCACAAACAAAGAGGGAACCATACCTTCCCAACAAGCTCCGCCAGAAAGCGAAGCCAAATCTCGACGGTTCATAGACAACCCAAAGACAACCTCAACATCTGTCGCAATATCCCAGACATAATGTCAACAGACAAAGCAAAAGGAAGATCCCGAGCTTCAGGGTCTCAATGGCCACGTCTACAGCCTGGAGACCAAAAACGGTGTGCCTCCTCATTCCAACAGGACACAGATGTTACACCATCAAGCGGAGTAACGGCAAAATCCCAACTCCACCTTAGCATTCGTCTCGTTACAAAAGACGCAATGTCAACAACGGCGTTCCTTCACAGCCCGGCGGGGTGTACATGCAAAGTTAACAAAAGACCCCTTGGTCGAAACAAAGTGGAGTGATGGCAAAATCCTAGCTCCACCTCAGCATTCATCTCAATACACCAGACGTAGTGTAAGCAAACGAAGCGAAGGCCAAATTCCTAGCTTCAACGTCTTTACGGTAACTCACATAAAACCGGAAAGACAATCGGAGATCATCTCGCACCAGCACAGAGTGGTCACCACCTTGACATCCGTCTCGATACAGCAGACGAGATGTCGACCCCAGCGTTCTTCCTCCAGCAGGGATTCAGACATGACAAGGCAAATGAAGCGAAGGCCACATTCCTAGCTTCAATGTCTTTACGGTAACTCACATAAAACCGGAAGGACAATCGGAGATCATCTCGCATCAGCACAGAGTGGTCACCACCTTGACGTTCGTCTCGATACAGCAGACGAAATGTTAACCCCAGCGTTCGTCCTCCAACAGGATTTGGACACACCAAAGCAAACGAAGCGAAGGCCACATTCCTAGCTTCGACGTCTTGACGGTAACTCATATAAAACCGGAAAGACAACCGGAGATCATCTTGCACCAGCACAGAGTGGTCACTACTTCGACGTCCGTCTCGATACAATAGACGAGATGTCACCCCAATGTTCGTCTCGACACAGCAGACGCAACGTCATTAAACAAATGGAGCCACGACAAAATCCCTAGTTCCAAACCTCGACGGTTCACCAGTAACCTAGAGACAACCACGACATTCGTCTCGATACAGAGGACGCAATGCCAGCAAACAAAGCGAAGGCTAAATTCCTAGCTTCAGGGTCTTAACGGCAAGTCATATAAAACCGGAAAGAAAATCGGAGATCATCTCGCACCAGTGTGGAGTGGTCACCACTTCGACGTCCGTCTCGATACAGTAGACGAGATGTCACCCCAACGTTCGTCTCGACACAGCAGACGTAACGTCATCAAACAAACGGAGCCACGGCAAAATCCCTAGTTCCCACCGCAACATTCGTCTCGATACAGCAGACGCAATGCCAGCAAACGAAGCAAAGGCCAAATTCCTAGCTTCAGGGTCTTAACGGCAACTCATATAAAGCCCGAAAGACTATCGGAGATCATCCCCACACCAGCGCGGAGTGGTTATGACTCATCGGGGCTCTCCAAAATGAGCCTAACCTCAAGTAAAAAGCGGCATGGCAAATTCCTAGCGCTTGCTCTTCTGACGGTCAAACTGCCAAGGAGGATTGCTTGAAGACGTCTTGTCCAGCCCCCGAAGGGATCAGAGACACGGCAGTCGCAGGGCTACTCGAACAGCACGATTGCCTATCGAGGACTATATCAGCTTATGCGACGGTACGATGGCCAAAACTCTAAGTACCACCGACCTTAACGGGCTTCTGTCGTAAAGAGCAGAGGTTAAATGCGACGTTAAGATGTTCTTGCGAGAAACATTCGATTCGTCTCGACTTGTGAAAAATTGTCGAGGCGGCTCGACTCGTGAGATAAAGTCTTAGACAGCAAGGATTGAAAAGCTTGCTTTTTGAGCAATGGGGCCCTGCAAGTCAATCCAAACTGGTCTCTTGCATACTATTCACGGGTCTCACTCTCCGAAGTCGAATTTCGACGAGGAGGGAAACAACCACTTACGAATCCTCTCGATTCGTAAGAGGGAGAATTCTCTTATAAGATCCTTACGACTTATAAGAGAAAACCACACTTAGGAATCCTCACGATTCCTAAGGAGAAAATCCACCTATGAGATCCTTTCGATCCGTAGGGAGAAAAGCCTCTATGAGACCCTCACGGCTTATAGAATTGAAAAGTCTTAGGCATTAGACCTGAACCTGCGGCCTAAGCCATCGCTATTTCCGAAGGAAGTCAGAATACTCGTTTTAGACATCCATCAACCATGGTTATTAAGACAGCCTGCTGACTTTAAAAGAAAGAAGATGACAGAGAGAATATCCAGTCTACATTTGATCTGGCATGCGTGACGCATTCATTTATGCATGAACAGAAAACTCAGGACGGGAGATAAGAGAAGCTGAAGTAAAAAGTTTCCATTCATCTTGGCAAAAATTCTTACAATTTTGAAAAGCGGTAAAAGGAAAACATTATTACAATGGAATAACTTCAGATCCGGGGCAGGGATTGAGGAATTCAAAAGTAAGGCCGTCCAAACTTCTTTTGGCCTTTCTAATTATTCTTATGCGCAGCCTCTCGCGCTCCTCGGTGTCAATATCATCGGCAAGCCCTTCCGGCCTTCAATAAGCAGCAACGATTGTCGTCTGCTGAAAGATTTGATGTAGGATGTCAACGAGGTTGTTTCGCCGTTTCTTCGAAATCAGCCCCGTCAGGTACACTGAATGCATCTTGTCTTCGGCATTATCTAGCGCATTGAACGGTAAGGCCTCGTGAAGACCTGGAAGTGCTCTCCATATTGACCCCAGCACGACTTTCAAAAGGGCCGAACGACGAGGTAGCAGCCAGCCACCGCTGGCATTCAGGCGACCCATGACCTCTGCACATTGAGCGTCCGTAAACTCCTGGTTCTGTTGACGGCCCTGTACACGGATATCCTCATAAGTGATGAACTCGTGCAAGCTGTATAGACGCACCGCCATAATACCTGAAGAAAACAATACAGGGATATTAACAAACAAGAAAATACAGAAAGTTAAAAGTTAAACGCCTCGAGAGCAATGCTCTGCAGACAGGAGCGACACCAGTCAAAATCAGTTATGAGGAGAATTTGAGGAAAATTCCCTGAAAATATTGAGAGCTCCGCTCTGAAAAAAAAAAATCATATAATAATAATAATATTCTCAAGTGCCATATAAGTTGGGAGGAGCAAAACTCCATTAATTAAGAAGATATAAGAAAAATCTTTTATAGAGCAAAGCTCTATTAATGGAACTCTAATAGGGCTCTCCTCAGTCTTCTATAGACCCCCTTAGAGCAAAGCTCTACTAAGTGAAACCCTAAATGGGTCCTCTTTAGATCTGGGATCTATTGAGAGCAATGCTCTTAAAATTGATTTAATTTAATTAAAATTAATATTTTTACCTAAAATTCTCTAAAAGTTTGAACTTTTAAAAGTGTTTAAATAAGATAGCAGGGCTCTGAGCTCTGAAAGTAAAATTTTAGAGATGAGAATCATCTAAGGGACCAAAAGTCCTATTTATAGGCATCAAGTGCCCTTTCAGCTTCCAAGAGATGGCGCGACGGTTCGGAGTCTGCCACCGCTGCGCTCACGTTAAGAGGCCACGTAGGCGCAACGGTGGGGGGGCATCTGTTTCCCCCAATCAGAGCAAGGCTCTACTGAATTTTGAAAATTCAAAATTCGAAGCAACGCTTCGGTTTCCGTGCGCAGCGCGCAATTTGCCACGTGGCAGAAGCCAATTCGGCAGCGTAACGCCCGAGACGGTGCGTCCCATCAGAGCAAGGCTCTTCAGAAAACGTAATTAAAGACTTAACTGCGCAAATGCATGGCAGCGCGACACGTGTCTGCGCAGTTGCGCAATCGCAACTGCGCAAGCGCACGGATGCGCGACACGTGACTGCGCAAGCGCACGGATGCGTGACACGTGTCTGCGCAGTTGCGCAATCGCAACTGCGCAAGTGCACCGATGTGCGACACGTGTCTGCGCAAGCGCACGGATGCTGACACGTGTCTGCGCAGTTGCGCAATCGCAGTTGCGCAAACGCACCGATGTGCGACATGTGTCTGCGCAAGCGCACAGATGCGAGACACGTGTCTGCGCAGTTGCGCAGTCGCAACTGCGCAATCGCACAGATGCGGGACACGTGTTTGCGCAAGCGCTCGGATGCGCGACACGTGTCTGCGCAGTTGCGCAGTCGCAGCTGCGCAAGCGCTCGGATGCGCGACACGTGTCTGCGCAGTTGCGCAGTCGCAGCTGCGCAAGCGCACGGATGCGTGACACGTGTCACACGCTGGTGAGTTGCGCAGCAACTGAATGAAGATTTAGATAAATCTTTTCTGTTCTCCTGTAAAACAGGAACCCTTGGATCAGAGATCCAATGGTGGGAAAATTCCCAAAATTATTCAGGAAAGATTTTGTTAACAAATCCAACAAATTGGTGGGCACTATAAATAAGACCCCAGGCCTCATTCAAAAAAACAGGGGAGAATCAATCGTCATCGAGAGAGGGAAAAAGCTTCTGAAAAAAAAGAGAGCTCTTGAAGATTAATCAAGAACAAAAAAAAAAAAAGAAGGTAAAATTTCTGAAGAACAGAAAATAAGAAAATAAATAGTGCCTTGCACTTGATAGGAACCCATGGTTCTAAAGAAAAAAAAATATAAATAAAAATAATAATAAATAGTGCCTTGCACTTAATATGAACCCTCGGTTCTGTATGATCAGAAAAAAACAAGAACTTGTTTTCCTTTGATCCAAATTCAAATCAAAAGTGCCATGCACTTGTGTTCTTCAATCTGAAGATTTCTAGGGTTTCTGCAACCCCTTGTTTTGGGCCCGGCCCAAATTAAATTGAAATAATAAAAGGGCAAGGCCCTGTTTTGGAAAAATTCCTGAGTTTCTGCAAACTCGTTATTCAAATGGGCCTGGCCCAAACTAAATTACAGAACAATAAAAGGGCAAAGCCCTGTTTGTGAAAACCTCTTGAGTTTCTGAAACTCATTATTTAAAAAAAAAAAAGGGCCTAGCCCAATTGCAGAAAAAATAAAAAGGGCAAGGCCCTGTTTGGAGAATTCCTGAGTTCTTGTAACTCATTAATTAGAAGGGCCTGGCCCAAATCAGACTTGCAAAATAATGAAAGGGGCAAAGCCCTGTTTAGATTGATTCTTCTAATCAGGCAAAGCCTAAAATAAAATTGGACTTAACCCAATCCTGGCTGTAAGTCCTTAAATTAAATGCTTCTCATAAACCAAGTCATGACCGGTTCGAGGGTACATCTCCGAACTCCTTTGACATCTGTCATTGTAATTCCTCAGCGACGTCAGAGAGGTGACGAGTCCCAACGACCACTCATCTAATATCGGACCGAAACGTCCCTAAACTAATATTGGACCGAAACGTCCCTAAACTAATGACGGACCACTACGTCCCTAAACTGGCGACGGACCGAAACGTCCCTAAACTAAAATCGGACCGAAACGTCCCTAAACTAATATTGGACCGAGACGTCCTTGAACTAATGACGGACCACTACGTCCCTAAACTGGTGACGGACCGAAATGTCCCTAAACTAAAATTGGACCGAAACGTCCTTAAACTAATAATGGACCACCACGTCCCTAAACTGGAACATGGACCACCACGTCCCTAAACTGGAGCAATAGAGCCTTCAAATGCTCTTTTGTCGGATCTAAACGGTCCCGCCTAAGTTGATCTTAACCCCAAATACGGTTAACGTGTCCTTAGACATCTAAATAAACAATGAAATCCCAAACCAACTTTGGTTCAAGGGTACATCTCGGAACTCCTCAGACGTATGTCGTTGTAATCCCTCAATGACGTCAGAGAGGTGACGAGTCCCGACGGCCGGATAATTAAATCAATCACTACGTCAGGTCGATCTTAGTCCAAAACAGGACTAGCGTATCCTTGATGAACGTTTAAGTTGATCTTAGTCGCAACGCGACCAATGCATCCTTAAACTAAAAACACCAAACTCAAATCTAAGCAAACACGGATTTGGACTAATCTACGTCCTACGGGCGACGACATCACTAAGTCTCCGTATACAATCCACGGGCAACCACAAATAAAATAAACATACACGACACGAAGTGAAATTCTGGAGAAGGAGAAAGTTGTTATCGCAACGCGATAGCGTAATTAACTGCAGGGGCTTGTGCCTGCAGGGAAGAGCGTCCCCACAATCAAAAACCCCTCACCCTGAGGGGGAATCTGACAAAGTCTGCTACATCGGCCGCATCCGTCTAAACCTTCGATACACGGTGCCATAAATCAACTTGGCATCTTCGGAGAGGTGGACGGATAAAAACCAAATAGCATCTGCCCCGAACCCCAGGTTACGTGACGTCCTAACGTCGCAGGCCGCCGTTCAGAGGGGAACAAGCGCAACAAAATCTGGAGGCCTATAAAGCAAAGATGACGCGCTCATATGAAAGATTGACCCGGCCGAGGACATTCCGCCAAGGCGAACTCGTGCTAATGGTCAAAAGGCCTATGATCCCCAGCCGTGCCAAGCGGGAAAAATTCGAGCCAAACTATGAAGGCCCGTACATCATAGACAAGGTCTACCAGGGTGGAGCCTATCTACTCATGGATATGCACGGTGAAAGGCCTTTCAGGCCAATAAATGGTCGATTCCTAAAGAAATACTACGCTTAGCGAGTTACTGCCTAGGTCAATGATAGATGACGACGACTATGTCCGCTCGCTATCTTCCTAAGCCCAAACTCTATTAGTAGCCGGCCTTCTTCAATGACGGACCGAAACGTCCTTAAACTAACGAAGGACCGAAACGTCTTTAAACTACTACTGCAGCATCCTTAGGCTGACGAGATGAATAAAAAATAAATATATAAAAAAATGTATGAAAAAATATAATAAACGGTATGTCCATAAGCAAAATGGGCACGGATGAAAACCCGAAAGGGCTCCGTGAGTAAAAACAGCAGGGCTACCGGCGAGTGTTCATGAAAACCCGAAAGGGTGCGACCTCGTAAAAAAAGAGAATAAAAAAAAAACAAAAAAAAAATGGTATGTCCATAAGCAAAATGGGCATGGATGAAAACCCGAAAGGGCTCCGTGAGTAAAAACAGCAGGACTACCGGCGAGTGTTTGTGAAAACCCGAAAGGGCGCAACCTCGTTAAAGGACACTTACAGGGTCCTCTCGATCTTGTAAGGAGAAACCACCCGCGTAAGATCCTTACGACTCACAAAGGAGCAACACACTTAGGGATCCCCACGATTCCTAAGGAGAAAATACACTTGTGAGATCCTCACGACTCGTAAGGAGAACTCTCTTATGCGACCCTCACGGCTCATAAGATTTGAAAGTCTTAAGTTACAGAAACCTAAACCTGTGCTTAAGCAACCCCCACAACCTTCGATTTTGCCCTACAAGTGGTTCAATACCGACCCTTGTATACAATCCATGGACGCGAATAAACATTTCCCTAACCAAGTCCCATCCGTGACTGGGGATATGTACGCATGATGAACAACCCTTATAAGTCCTCTCGACTTACAAGGAGAAAACCCTCTTGTAGGATCCTTACGACTTACAGAGGAACATACACTTAGGAATCCTCACGATTCCTAAGGAGAAAATACACCTACAAGATCCTCACGACTTGTAGGGAGAAATACCTTTGTGAGACCCTTACGGCTCATGAAGTCAAAAGCCTTAGTCGACAGGACCTTAACCCGGTTCGCTAAGCCACCTTTGTTCGAGATCGACAGAGGCAAGTGATGATTCACTCCAGGCAATATCCCAGTTGTAGCGGTGCCGATGCCGAAACCGGTGTATAATTCCAGGCTTACGGCGAAAAGCCAGCAAGCCGCACATGCATACAAAATAGCCGAAATGATGGGGCAGCTTGCAATAAAAAGCAGCAAGTAAAAACGTATGCATATAGAACAGCCGAAATGATTGGGCAACTCGCAATAAAAAGCAGTGAGTAAAAATAAAATAAATAGCCGAAATGATTGGGCACCGCGGGAAATAGCCGAAATGATTGGGCAATCACGACCTTCGCGATATAAAAGCTGAAATGATAGAGCATCGCGGAAATAAAGCAATAATATAAAAAAATGATGATGAAACTTTTGCCCTACAGGTGAGATCACATCGATCCCTGTATACAATCCAAGGGCACAAACAAAGACGGAACCATACCTTCCCAACAGGCTCCGCCAGAAAGCAAAGCCAAATCTCGACGGTTCACCAACAGCCTAGAGACAACCGCGACATTCGTCTTGATGCAACAGACGCAGTGCCAGCAAACGAAGTGAAGATCAAATTCCTAGCTTCACGGTTTTGACGATAACGTACATAAAACCTGAAAGACCACCGCAAATCCTTCGACTCAGGGAAACCAGTGTCCTTGACGAGAACATCCTGATTCGCGTCGACCTGCAGAGAAACTAGCGTCTTTGCAGGAATACATCGATTCGTTTCAACCCCAGGGAAACCCGTGTCCCTGGCAAATACCTCAATTCAGGAAAACTAGCGTCCTTGATAAGAGCCTCCTGATTCGCGTCAGCCCGCAGAGAAACTAGCGTCTCCGCAGGAATACTCCGATTCGTTTCAACCCCGAAGAAACCAGTGTCTTCGGCAAAATCCTTCGACTCAGGGAAACCAGTGTCCTTGACGAGAACACCTCGATTCGCGTCGACCCGCAGAGAAACTAGCGTCTTTGCAGGAATACATCGATTCGTTTCAACCACAGGGAAACCGGTGTCCCTGGCAAATGACTCAATTCAGGGAAACTAGCGTCCTTGATGAGAGCCTCCTGATTCGCGTCGGCCCGCAGAGAAACTAGCGTCTCCGCAGGAATACTCCGATTCATTTCAACCCCGAAGAAACCAGTGTCTTCGGCAAAATCCTTCGACTCAGGGAAACTAGTGTCCTTGACGAGAAAATCCTGATTCGCGTCGACCCACAGAGAAACTAGCGTCTTTGCAGGAATACATCGATTCGTCTCAACCCCAGGGAAACCAGTATCTTTGGCAAATACCTCAATTCAGGGAAACTAGCGTCCTTGATGAGAGCCTCCTGATTCGCGTCGGCCCGCAGAGAAACTAGCGTCTCTGCAGGAATACTCCGATTCCTTTCAACCCCGAAGAAACCAGTGTCTTCGGCAAAATCCTTCGACTCAGGGAAACCAGTGTCCTTGACGAGAAAATCCTGATTCGCGTCGGCCCGCAGAGAAACTAGCGTCTCCGCAGGAATACTCCGATTCGTTTCAACCCCGAAAAAACCAGTGTCTTCGGCAAAATCCTTCGACTCAGGGAAACCAGTGTCCTTGACGAGAAAATCCTGATTCGCGTCGACCCGCAGAGAAACTAGCGTCTTTGCAGGAATACATCGATTCGTTTCAACCCCAGGGAAACCAGTGTCCTTGGCAAATACCTCAATTCAGGGAAACTAGCGTCCTTGATGAGAGCCTCCTGATTCGCGTCGGCTGTTCAGACCAGAATATTGCATTATTATATGCCCCATTCTTATTCTTTTTATAAATAAACAGGTACTTTTGACGCATGTCTGCTACATGTTACAGGTTACAGGTTCTTGGACAGAAAACAGTGCAAACGATGTAAAGACGATGAAAATGTGGACTTTAACCAACAAACAGAGAGTCTTGATCAAGCCTACATAAGGAACAATTCATAAAGCAAGATTCAAGACATCGACTCAAAGCGAAGGGTTAAAGTTCACTACAAGTATTCACTGGAAGATCTGGAAAAGAACCAGAAGCTAAATTGAGAAAAGACATAAAGAAATAAGAAGATAAAAAGTACCAGAGCCAGCCCTAAAAATCCAGATAGCCAATTCCACTGTTTGGCCGCGGAACCGCGGCCAAACCACGCCTCGGGCCGCGGTTCCGCGGTAGTTTAAAGGATTTAAAAAGTAATTTTTTTTAGAAAAGTAAAGGGGCGGTGTTGACTGGTCTTCATAAGGGTATTTTTGTAATTTCAGACATGCGAAACAAATGTAACCCTAAGGTTTCCTATTCTTTATAAATAGGAACTCTAATCATTGTAACTCTTCATGCCTCCCTATGCCTCCCTTTAATGAATAAAATTTAGAAATCTTTTGGAGAGCATCGGTGTTTCTTCTCCATTCAGAAATTCAGATCTGACAACCCTGCATGGATGATTGGAGGGATGCATCTGTAAGTAATTTAATTTCTTGCCTTAGTGTAGATTTAAATTCCTTGCCCTAGATAATTTCAATTCATGCCCTAGATTAAATTTATTTTCCTGCCCTAGTATAGATTTTATTTCTCTGCCCTAGTTATAACTTTCAATTAATTGCCCTAGGTAGAATAATTTAGGATTTTAGATTTAATAATCAATCCGAACATCCTTCGGAATTAACTCGTAAGAACGAATCGGAAATTCACAAAATCCCTGTGGACCGACCCGTACTCACCGGCTAGCTTCATGCGACGCCGTTCTTGATTGCGGTTATAAATATTTTTGATCTATCTTTTAGAAAGCGCAAACACGCTAAATCACTCAAATCAAATGGCGCCGTTGCCGGGGATGGCGTAGAACTTTCCTTTTCGCAATTTCGGGTTAATCACAAAATTAAAAAAATCATAAAAATCTGAAAAATTATAAAAAATATAAAAATATATTATCTGTTATTTTTGGAAAGGGAACTTTGTTGTTTGAATCTTGCAGGATATATAATCGAGACGGATCTGGAAATTTCCAGAAAGCAAAACAAAAAGAACCGCGGAGATCTGGAGAGCAAAAAAAAAAAAAAACGGCCGAAGCCACCAAACCGCGGCGGATCCGCGGTCTGAGGCTGCCATTCGCGGCGGTTCCGCGGTCATACCAGAGGATCAGATCCCCAAACTTCCTCTACGGTTTTTAAAATAAAAAAAAAAAGCTCTGTAAGTCTTCTGATCTCTCCTCTGAATGTTTCGATATATATCTTTTGTTAAATTTCCTGTAAGATTCTGTGCACTTTAAAAATATATTCCCTCCCATATAACAGTCTTGTGCAGGATTTTTGGGCCCCACTTGAAATAAAATAGATTGTAAGTAATATTTTGCTGTTGCATATCTTTTCTATAAAATATTTTGCTGTTGCATATCTTTTCTATAAAATCTTTTTGCAACAAAATTTTTCCAAATAAAGAGAAAGAAAAAATCAATGAAAAATGAAAATAAAAAGGACAAATATTTTATAGAACTTGCAAAAATTTTTTAGCCCCAAATAAATCCTAGCACGACCCAACCTTCCTTCTTGTCACCTTTCTTCTTACAACATGGGTACCCCACATAATAAATCATTAGTCGAACTTTGGTATCCCGAACCTAATTTTGCGTCGTACGTTAATTTGTTCGGTCAATTTAAAGACGATCCTTCCTTGCCAAAAATATCTTTGAAAGATCAAATAGAGGCGTCTAGGAGAAATAGTTTGACTTTTCAACCCACTTTGTGTCAACCTTTACAACCTACATATGTTGATACCACTTCTTCAAGTACTTCTGTCACTCCTAGGCCAATGTCTATTGCTGAGCATATTGCTCAATCTCGCAGTCGATCTTTCACCCCTCTCCACTCATCTAGTTTTAGGGATCCGCACGATTATGCACCTTCTTACCCATATATTGACCCTACCCCTATCTTACCACCCACTTTCTACCAGTCATACCCGACCTTCCCACCTTCACTAGACACTGTTTCGACACAGCCATTAGGGAGTTTCACATATCCAACCAATTTTGAATCTTTTACTGAAGCCCCCTCACCACCTAAGTCTAGTTTGGAAGAGTCGTTGGAGGCTTATATTGCAGCAACAAATAAAATGACTAGGAATGTGGAAGCGTCCGTGGCCGCCCTTATGCAACCTAGTGAACCGGTAGCTAGTTTCCCGCTAGCTCCAAATTTTTCAATGTATGAGGCGGCAGTTGGACAGAGTGAGAATGAGAGAGGATTTTCAAATCAAACCTACCCATACCCAATTGAATCCAACAACTCCTGTTTTCCATCGAATGTCCTAAATGATTCACTAGTTCAAAATAAAAATGAGTTGTGCGAATTTGTAGTGTTTGATTTACCAAATTGTGAAGAACCCATTTCGAGTGAAATCGCACCTAATCCGTTTGACCTTTACACCTCCACTCTAGAATCTAAATCGATAAATATCCATGCTTTTGATGAGGTGTCTAAAGAAATTGATTTTCACTTGATTGAGGATATAGACGCCGGGAATATTTCGGATGATGAACCTGTCGATTTGCTTGAAATTTTATGTTCAAATCATCATCCTGAGTTATTAAATGTTTCTCCCGAATCTCATATGCGTCTAGATTTTGATGATAACGGCATGGATGAGTTAAATATTGAGAATAGTATTGAGGAGAGTCTTGAGGATAATATTGAGGTTGAATCATTTTTGTTTGATGTGTCTGATTTTCCAATTCATCCTCCTGAACCTTTGACTGTTATATCACCCTCCCTCCTTCCTATTGTTCCGACCGAACAAGAGACCGTTACGCTTTCATCTCCTATACCAAGTTCGGCGTACCCATGTTTTCTTGCGAATCTTGAGGGATTTGACCCGATTTCCCGACGGGTTGATAGGTTAGCGCAATCGCTTATAACATATCGATCATCACATATTGCGCTAATTTATTCACTCGATTTACACCCTCAAGTTCGCGCGATCCTTCTTTCTCCTTTCCGCCCTTCTTTCCCCCCACCGAGACCATATTCTACCATTCTTCTTTCCACACGGTCTCACGTGTTTCTCATTTCTTTCATCTCCACCCCATTCTTGCACCAACTGTACCATTACCACGATAAGATTTTTGAATGGTTGGTGCTAACCTTTGGCTTGTGTAAGGCCAAGCTTAAGTTTGGGGGGAACCTTTGTATATATGTATATATATTTTTGTTTTCTTTTTCTATAAAAAAAAATAAAAAAATTCAAAACATTAAAAAAAAAAATTGTAAATAAATAAACAGGGGAGTGCCGACATTTTGACCCTTTTGGTTTAGTATGATAGTGAGGACACTGTCAAGTTCAAGTTTGGGGGTATGCTCGGTACGTCTTCTTCCTTCGCATTCATTTGTACATATTTTTGCATTTGCATACTTATTTGAAAACCGATAAAAAAATGAAAAATTTCAAAAATTATAAAAATTATTGTATTCAATTTTGGCTAATTGACTAGAGTTTGACAAATAGGTTAATTAGCTAGGAAAAACTAGATCTTAGACTTAGTAAATTAAAAACCCTAAAAATAACCTTCCTTAAAGTTTAACGGTAGAAAGTATATGCCTTGTAGTTTATTTAGAAATAGGCAAATTTTGGGTTCACTTCTTTGGCTAAGTCAAAATGAGGGAAGAGTATTGATGTTCTTATTAGAGTATAAGTTTGAAAAATAGTTTCTAACTTAAGTCTAGATTCTGAAAACGTATACCCTACAAAATTGCACAATCACGCACCTTGAAACTTGGAATAGTAGAGGAGGCCTTGAAATGCTCTTGTCTAAAGTCCTTAGTACGAAGAAAATGAAACAAAAAAAATATATGTGTGAATAAAGAAAAAAAAATGAACACTGGTTTTTGTGATTACTTAAGGCTGTAAAAATAGAAAAATATTTAGCGAGGGTGCTTCATCACCTAGTGCCTTAGACCAACCGGTTTGGGAGTCACTGCTAAAAGCCTTGGGTGTTACAAGACTAGGATTTACGTTTTAAAGTGCAAACACATCTTGTAATCGGTTGTTGGTACCTCAAGAAGTATTAACGGTCGCATGAAGAATGTGTAAGCAAATTTCATTTAAAAATTCACTAATTAATAAGTGCTTTGGACAATGGACGAGAGTACGATTGCTTGATTTGAATTTCCAAGTGTAGGGGTGATCTATACACACACGTGGGGATATGTGATTAGAGTTTAGATAAGAGAAAGGAATGAAAAATAGAACTTGTATCTTTATTAGAGTTGATAGAAATTCCTAAGTGGAGATGGAACCCTAGAAGGAAAACTTAGGAAATGCCGAAAGCTAAGTAGGTCTACATAGCATATATAATCTTAAGTTAAATAATGAGGAAGTGTGAAGAATATGGGTGGATAATTTGTGAGTCAAAAGATAATAGAATTCCTTGTTAGAAAACCTAATTGGAAAACAAAAGTCTAAAAAGCCAAATTGATAGGATTTTGTGGGTAGTATCCGCTGAAAACCCTCAGGAGACAACACTCCTCCTACTAGGGACACCTAGAGGTTTAACGGCTTGTTGCACGTGCTCAGTGCAATCGCGTTTCCCTGCGAAAGTGTGGTTAGGATTTTAGTGAATAAAAATAAGTTTGCTCGAGGACGAGCAAAAGATAAGTTTGGGGGTATTTGTTCAGACCAGAATATTGCATTATTATATGCCCCATTCTTATTCTTTTTATAAATAAACAGGTACTTTTGACGCATGTCTGCTACATGTTACAGGTTACAGGTTCTTGGACAGAAAACAGTGCAAACGATGTAAAGACGATGAAAATGTGGACTTTAACCAACAAACAGAGAGTCTTGATCAAGCCTACATAAGGAACAATTCATAAAGCAAGATTCAAGACATCGACTCAAAGCGAAGGGTTAAAGTTCACTACAAGTATTCACTGGAAGATCTGGAGAAGAACCAGAAGCTAAATTGAGAAAAGACATAAAGAAATAAGAAGATAAAAAGTATCAGAGCCAGCCCTAAAAATCCAGAGAGCCAATTCCACTGTTTGGCCGCGGAACCGCGGCCAAACCACGCCTCGGGCCGCGGTTCCGCGGCAGTTTAAAGGATTTAAAAAGTAATTTTTTTTAGAAAAATAAAGGGGCGGTGTTGACTGGTCTTCATAAGGGTATTTTTGTAATTTCAGACATGCGAAACAAATGTAACCCTAGGGTTTCCTATTCTTTATAAATAGGAACTCTAATCATTGTAACTCTTCATGCCTCCCTATGCCTCCCTTTAATGAATAAAATTTAGAAATCTTTTGGAGAGCATCGGTGTTTCTTCTCCATTCAGAAATTCAGATCTGACAACCCTGCATGGATGATTGGAGGGATGCATCTGTAAGTAATTTAATTTCTTGCCTTAGTGTAGATTTAAATTCCTTGCCCTAGATAATTTCAATTCATGCCCTAGATTAAATTTATTTTCCTGCCCTAGTATAGATTTTATTTCTCTGCCCTAGTTATAACTTTCAATTAATTGCCCTAGGTAGAATAATTTAGGATTTTAGATTTAATAATCAATCCGAACATCCTTCGGAATTAACTCGTAAGAACGAATCGGAAATTCACAAAATCCCTGTGGACCGACCCGTACTCACCGGCTAGCTTCATGCGACGCCGTTCTTGATTGCGGTTATAAATATTTTTGATCTATCTTTTAGAAAGCGCAAACACGCTAAATCACTCAAATCATCGGCCCGCAGAGAAACTAGCGTCTCCGCAGGAATACTCCGATTCGTTTCAACCCCGAAGAAACCACTGTCTTCGGCAAAATCCTTCGACTCAGGAAAACCAGTGTCCTTGACGAGAAAATCCTGACTCGCGTTGACTCGCAGAGAAACTAGTGTCTTTGCAGGAATACATCGATTCGTTTCAACCCCAAGGAAACCAGTGTCCTTGGCAAACTCCTCAACTCAGGGAAACTAGCGTCCTTGATGAGAGCCTCCTGATTCACGTCGGCCCACAGAGAAACCAGTGTCTCCGCGAGAACTCCCTAATTCGTCTCAACTTGCAAGATAAAGCCTTAGGCAGCAGGGATTAAAAAACTTGTTTCCTGAGTACTGGGACCCTGCAAGTCGGTCTAAAACGGTCTCTTGCATACTATTCACGGGTCTCACTCTCCAAAGTCGAATCTCGACAAGGAGGGAAACAACCGCTTACGGGTCCTCTCGACTCGTAAGAGGGAAAATTCTCTTATAGGATCCTTACGACTTATAAGAGAAAATGCACTTAGGAATCCTCACGATTCCTAAGGAGAAAATCCACCTACGAGATCCTCTCGATCCGTAGGGAGAAAAAATCTCTATGAGACCCTCACGGCTCATAGAGTTGAAAAGTCTTAGGCAGCAGATCTGAACCTATGGCCTAAGCCATCTTCTTGTTCCAGATGGCGGAAGTAAGAAGCGCTTTGCTCGATCCATGCTGCTCTTTGATTGCTTACGGCTAAGGTCTCAGGAGCAGGGCGCATAAACTCCGACTGATGCAGGCGGACCTCGATTTCCCTGCAGTGATTGACCCAAAGCTCGACGACGCCTCCGTCATGGAAAGTCACAAGCGCCGCCAACATCAGGTTAACCTCCGCAGCGAAATCCGCAGCAGATGGGAGAGCATCTACGTCAAGCTCCTCGACGTATCCGATCAGCATGCCCAAGCTCATTATAGCACCTTTTGAAGACGGACGTCTCAGGAAGGGGCCTGCCGGCATTATAACGCGAGACTCAAAGGGCGCCGGGATCGGAATGACAACTGAAAGAACAAAATACGATTAGATGACAGTTCAAGAAATACAAAAAAGGGGGTCATTGATGAGATAGTTTACTATACCAGCTGCAGCGGGCGGCAAGGCCGGAAGGGCCGGTGGCGCGACTGATCTCTCATCCCCTCCTTTGATTTGTAGCATTGCAATCAGGACAAGGGAAAGTTAGAAACAATTCCATCACTGAAGAAGGAAAGACATCAGTTGAAAACTATACTCACCAGCGCCACCGGAGGAAGAAGCGAGTCCAGATGGGAAGGAGAAGTGTGGGAGCAACACCTGATAGAGATGATCAAAAAGCACTCCTGAAAAGACGCAATAATACGATATTAGTACATAAATTATGCGGCTGAAAGATAAAACTAATGGGTTACAAATCCATACCTTCCAACATCTTTGATGGTACAAAGGAAGGCTGAGAGGTGACCACCGCCAAGGCAGTAGTTGACGGCGCTCCCTTGAGCAATGGAGCATCGGCACTGGCCGCACCTGAGTTAAAAACAAAGATAAACTTGTCAGAAAGGATCACAAGATAAAAAAAAGGGGGGGGAGGACAATAGCTCGAAATTTACCCGATGAGCCGCCAGCCGAAACGGAGACGTCTCCCTCCTCCATTAATACGAGTCCACCTCCCGTAGCCTCATCACCAGACTTTACGGGGGCCTTCGTCGTGCTCGCGAGGCCAGGAGATGGCGGAGGACCGTAAGCGGGGAGAGCAATGATCGGAGCATTGCCAGACTCTTGAGAAAGAGCGGCCGGCTTGTCCTCAGGAATCATGCCCGCCTCACCCGCTACTCCCTCGGGCTCGGCGGTCGCCATTGTCTCATCCGCCATCACCATGAGGTCGCCGGCCTCAGGCGCCTCGTCCGCCGCTGCCCCAGGCTCAGTTATAGTGGTCGTCTCATTTGCCGCCACCTCAAGCTAGGCATCAATGACCTTCTCTAGTACAGCTCCCTCAGCCCCCAGCTCAGGCTCAGCAACCCCGGCGACGTTGCTCACCGTCAACTCGGGTTCGGCCGGTGCCCCTTCTTCTGTCCCCTTAGGTTCGACGGTCTCCGCTTCCCTTTCGGTTAGACTTGGCCCTGCAGGACAAGATATATAAGAACCGATAGGTTTACAATTCTTACAACAAAATTTTGAAAGATACATTACCTGAGGTGGACTTATCGTTAGCCTCCCTATTTGCGCGCACCGTCTGTCTATGAGCTGTAGGCAAAGCGACCGGGGGCTCTTCCGAGGGAGTATCAGCACGAGGGATGGTGCTTGGGCCCGCTCCCATGGCCAAAGCAGCCCTGCGTGCCTTCGCCTCGCACCTCAACCTCTTCCTCTCCTCCCAGGCCATCGCGACGAACCTCTTCGACGCTTCCTTCATCAAGGTGTCGTCGTCCTCATTTAGAGTTGCCTCCAGAGCCTTCAAGGCATCTCTCATCGGCTCTTTTTAGTCGGGTCTCTCGCGGTAACCCCGAAGAGGCCGAAACATCAGTGGCTGACCCGGGAGGAGTCTCTACGTCACTTTGCGGGACCGGCATTGTGGTTCCTGTGATGAGAAAAAGAAAGGGTCAGATCGACCATAACAAAAGGAGAATAAAGACTTAATGAATAGAAACGTACTGAGGCCTAAGGATGCCCTGAGTCGTTCTTCCTCTTGAAAAGTCTTGAGGGAAGCAGCGATGGCTTCTTCAGTGGTGATGCTTGTTTGAAGAAAAAGAAAGGAAAAGCATTAGTCAAAGACAAAGATAAAAGTACGATGCAATAAAAAATGCGACTAGTAATTACCCGATTGTGCAAGCCTAGCTAGCCATTCGTCGCGCTTTGCCAATCGCTCTGAAGCTGCGATGGCGGCCGCCAGATCAGTGTCATCTGGTGGCATAACCAACCCTCTATTGGTCCTGGACTCGCCCAAGCCCTCGCTATAGGGAGCGTGAGGTTCCTGACCGAACGCAACGTCAGCTGAGAAGAGCGACTTCTTCTTCCTCTTCTGCCCACCAACCCTGGGTGCACCCGGGATCGACTTGCGCTTTGCACGCACCTTGAGGCGGCGGGTCCCGATGTCCGCGCCCACACCAGACTCCGGCGAAGCCACAACTACCGTCTCCACTGGAGCACAGGGCGCTGGTGGCGCATCCGCAGTATCAGGAAGCGGCAATCCGCGTGGAGGACTCTGCACACGCGGTGGTCCGGCTCTAGCATCTTTCAACGGAGGAACTACGGGGGTCCTTGGCACCAGAGAAGCTTTGCGGTCGCTGCCGGGAGACACACCCTTACGGTCGACCAACAATCGCTTTTCTTCCTTTATAACGGCGCCCGTCGAATGATTGTACCACTCTGTATATATATTGAGGAGTCATGGGGCGCAAGCCGGCTCACTGATGAAAAAATGAAAACCCGTATTCAGACGCATGAAGTGATGCAGCGCGCTATCCATCCCTTCTTCAGTAGCAGCAGGTTCCAGTAAGAAAGCCTCCAATGGTACCCCTTGATTGTAGCTCAGTTGTTGGACGAAACGATGCGGGTTGTATCTCATGAAAAGTGCCGCACCGTTGTGCCTAAACACCAGGAAGCCCGGTCTGATAGAATATAGATGGAGGGTCTCCCGGGCCGTCAGAACTGAAGCCCCATCTTTGAAAGTGTCTTGCAATGGCCGCATTGTGGTGGTTGACGCCTTTCCAATGGTCAGCACTTTGTCAATGAAAGACATCCCGTCTCCAATGGTGTGGGGGCGAAGGAGCAAACCCCTGGCACTCCGTGGCGATGGAGTCACAATTGAGGCGCCGATCAGTCGTATAATTCGAGGGAACCTGCACCTGTCATAGAATGAGGGCCTTTTGTGCATACCGAAGACGCCTAATGTATGTAGCTCAAGCCATGATACGAAGTAGTGCATCAGGAAGATCACGTGCAGTACCCCAGGCTCATTAGCATCCGCCGCTTGACTAAGGCCGTGATACAGGTGTGCCAAGACGGCGATCCCAACGGTCACTTTTACCCCAATGGTCATCCGGTGAGCTGGGTAAAAGACAGAGGGCCGCATATGGCGAGAATGCATCGGGAGCGCAAACCAACTCAGCCATAGCCCAAGAAATCCTAAGAAGAAAGCTTCCTCGTCCATCCCAGGGGCTGCAACCTCCGCAAAAGGGATAACCGGAGAGTTAGGAAGGAAAAAGCCCTTTTGATCTACCTCCTTCGCTGGTAGGTTGTCCAAACCTAAACCGAAAGGGTCATCAAGAGTAGCGAACTTAGCAGCTTCTGCCGAGAGAACGTTTGGGTGAAGGAATCGGGCGATGAAATCCTCGAAACTGACCCCACGGCTCCCACGTTCGATAAAAAGGGCCTCGTAGATGTTCAACACTTTGATCAAACTTGGAAATTGATGTTGAACAACATTCTCCGGAGTGAGGCCCCTTATTGCCGGCTTAGCACCGAAGACATATTCGTCTGTAGGAAGCAGCTCCTCATAGTGCTCCCCTATAACCGGTAAGCCGGAGACCTCTGTGAATTCCTCCAAAGAAATCGACACTTCCCGGTCCATTGCGAGGAAAGTGTGAGTAGGGATGTTCCACTGCTCCAAAAAGGCCTTAAACCACCAGGTGGGAAGCGTGGGATATTGGAAGAGGGAAACGTAAACTGTTGTGTACAACCCTAGCCTCATCAACTGTGACTTCTTCGCTGACAAAATGTAGCGAGCCCATGGCAGATAGCCGATCGGATGGCGGGGGATCAGACCTATGTTATATGATTGCCCTCAAGGTCGTGCCCCGCCTTGACAAATACGGCGTCCCAGGATATCCAAGACCATAGGAGGCTGAACCGGAATTGCATCTATAGCAGGATGAAGAAGACCCTTTGAAGTCCAATCGACCATCTCCACGGCATACTGCACCGGGGGTGGGCTGGCATAGTGGATCGCCGTAATGGGCTCCGACGGTACTGCGCATGAAAAGCTCTGTCGACCCATGATAATTTGGTTGTACCACGACCCCCAAAGGTGAAGATTCTTATATTCCGGGTCGTGGCCCCTGATCATAGCTAGGACCTCACGGTCTACGGGTGCTTCGGGGAATCCTCCCTCCGAACGAACAAATGGGAATGAGGTATCGAAAGACATGTTTCCTGCGGAGGGACAAAATTAGCCGTCAGTGTTGTAATTCCAACGCTTGGCATTTTAAAAATTTACACCACACTGCAATGCAGTGGGTAGGGGACCAAATGGGGACCCACAAAATCTGGACGACAGTGCATCAGTTAATAGGACAACCCCATCATTGGATGAGACTGTCAATTAATCCCCAAGAGAATATTCTCATTAATAAAATCCCTACAGACAAGGAGAAAATCTCCTCTTTCAGAGCAAAACTCTGTCACAGAGTGACACTTGTCAAACTCTGGTCTCAAGGGAATAAAATTCCTTAAAAGAGCCTAGCTCTGTAGTAATGATGAGAAAATTTATTAAAAAGAAAATTTTCTTTAAACTCCTAAAGATTAAAAAAAAATTGTAGGGATTTTAAAGATCCATGAAAACTCTTAGGAGTTCTTCATTTTCAGATCAAAAAGATCTACATTTGATCCAGGAGCAAAGCTCTGTTCATGGGTTAAAACCCATGAGACAAGATCTCTGTAGATCTATGAACTCTTGAGAGCAAGGCTCTGTTGGTGAAACCCCAAAGGGGTTTTTTCTATAGATCAAAGATCTATAAGAGCAAGGCTCTGTTAATTAAATTTAATTCAATTTAATTTAAATTTTACCTAAAATGATTCTAGGTTTTGAACTCTGGAGTTCTTGGAAAGAAACGAGAGCAAGGCTCTAAAATTCTTAAGCAAGAGTAAGGCTCTGAAAATCAAGATTCTTGAAAATGGTAAAACATTTACTAAGGACCAAGGGTCCTATTTATAGGCGCCTGCGCCCCTTCAACTCACCCGTTGATCCAACGGCCAAGATCTTGCCACCGCTGCACTCACGTGCGCGCCACGTGAGCGCAACGGTGGGGGGCATTTGTTTCCCCCAATCAGAGCAAAGCTCTGTTTGAATTTCAAAAATTCAAAAATTGAAGCAACGCTTCAGATCCTCTGCGCTGCGCGCAGGGTGCCACGTGTCAAAATCAGGCACGCCAGCGCAGAGAGCGCAGCGCCCGAGGTAGCGCGCCCAATCAGAGCAAGGCTCTATTTAAAACAAAATTAAAAGAAGCAACGCTTTAGTTGCGCAAGCACTGCGCTGCGCGACACGTGTCGGCGCAGTTGCGCAAGCGCAGTTGCGCTGCGCGACACGTGTCGGCGCAGTTGCACTGCGCTGTGCGCTGCGCGACACGTGTCGGCGCAGTTGTGCAAGCGCAGTTGCGCTGCACGACTTGCGCAAGCGCAGTTGCGCTGCGCTCTGCGCTGCGTGACATGTGTCAAGAGCTGGGGCGTTTGCGCAAAACAGAATTAAAATTCTAGTAAGATCCTTCTATTTTTGTTAAAACAAGAAAATTGTCTTCTGTAAAATAGAAGCCCTTGGATCAAAGATCCAACGGTGGGAAAAATTCCCCAAATCAGTCAGAGAATGATCTCTTTAACAAACTTAACAAATTTATGGGCACTATATAAAGACCCCTAGACCCCAATTAAAAAAAAAGAAAAAGAGAAATAAGACAACTTTGAGAACATCAAGAACTTCACAGAGAGAATTTTGAAGGATTGTAAGAAGAATTCAAGAACAAAAAAAAAAATAAAAACCTTTATTCAAAAAGAACTTCTTCTGAATAGATCATTGATCTAAGAACAAGATCAATGATCTTCAATAAAAACTAAATAATAACAGTGCTTTGCACTTTTTTATGAACCATTGGTTCTGGAATCTTAAAGATTCTTTTCTTGAATCCAAAATTGGATCAAGATAATTAAAACGGTGCCTTACACTTGAAAATCTGCATTGTTGCGCTCCTGGGTTGGCGCAAGCCACCAGAAAGCGCCACGTGTCAGCTCCAGAACAACTTGCGCTATGCGCTTTTAAGATAGAGCATTGCTCTATGAAATTGGCACAACTCACCAGTGCGCGCCACGTGTCAGCAGCGCAACAACGCAGCGCACTGGCGCAGCGCACCGCGCTTGCGTGACACGTGTCACCTCCACAAGCGCTTGCGCTCAATAATTGGTGCAAAGCGTCTGACAAGCCACTGTCAGATAATTAATGCACTGCATTATTTACAGAAGGGCCAAGCCCAATTAAAAAAAGGCCTAACAGGCCTAATAAAATGCAATGCATTATTTTAATAAAGGGCAGAGCCCAAACAGATGCTGTGCATCATTCAAAAGGGACAGAGCCCAAATCAAAAAGGCCTAGCAGGCCAACAGAAAATGCAGTGCATTACCAAACAGGGGCAAATCCCTAGCACAGGCCTAATAGACCAAAGATAAATAAAAAGGTTGAACATTTCTCAACCGGACTTAGCCCAATCATGGCCATAAGTCCTCAAATTAAATTGACTGAGTAAGACTGCTCTTCTAAATCAATTTACATCCGGTTCAAGGGTACATCTCTGAACTCCTTTGACTCCTATCGTTGTAATCCTTCAACGACGTCAGAGAGGTGACGGGTCCCGACAACCACACATCGATACGGACTGCGGGGTCCTTAAACTCGTGGACCGAAACGTCCTTAAACTAATATTCGTCCCAAAATGGGAATGTTGGACCGCAATGTCCTTAAATTAATGCTCGTCCCCAAATGGGAATGTTGGACCACCATGTCCCTAAACTGGAGATGGACCACTATGTCCTTAAACTGGTATTGGACCACCATGTCCCTAAACCGGAACTCGACCGCAACGTCATTAAACTAAACAATAGAGCCAATTGTTCTCTTGTCAGATCCAAACGATCCTATTAAGTTGATCTTAGTCTGGAGATTAGGCTAACGTATCCTTAACAAAAGTTTAAGTTGATCTTAGTCTCAATATGGCTAACGTGTCCTTAAACTAAAACACCAAACCCAAATCTAAGTAAACATGGATTTGGACTAATCCACGTCCTATGGGCGACGGCATCACTTAGTCTCCGTATACAATCCACGGGCAACCACAAACAAAACAAACACACACGAGACGAAGTGAACATCTGGAGAAGGAGAAAGTGGCTACCGCGATGCGGTAGCGTAATTAACTGCAGGGGCTTGCGCCTGCAGGGAAGAGCGTCCCCACAATCAAAAACCCCTCAAGCGAGGGGGAATCTGACGAAGTCTGCTACATCGGCCGCATCCGTCTAAACCTCCGATACACGGTGCCATAAATCAATTTGGCATCTTCGGAGAGGTGGACGGATAAAACCAAATAGCATCTGCCCCGAATCTTAGGCCAGGCGTCTCTCACGTCATCCGCGCCGCCATTCGGAGGGGAACACCGCCAAAGCATCATAAAGAGCTAGACGCGCTTGATAGCTACAGCGTGGAAGAACTGCAGACATTCTACGTCCCTCCCAGGCGAGAGGGTGAAAAGGCAATCCTATTCTACCGATCCGGGGAAACCAAAGTGAAAAAAGAAATTTGGCATGGTGCGGATTCTACACTTGACAGGCTCCAGCCCATCCGTTTACCCAGATATTACACAGACGGACTAAAGAGACTCTTGAGACGCCAAGGTGTACCCCTTAAGCAAACTGCGCAACAAGCACAGTTCTATAACAGAATCTGGAACGTTCCCGGAACTCAACGAAAGCTGCCCAACGGGAGAATGGAAACGACCGGGCTTGGGTACGTTCAATCCAAGAAACGGGAGCCACTCCGCGACTGCTACATCAAACATGACTTTGATGAAGAAGGAGATGCTCTATGGGAAGATGCTAACCCTGAACCAGAAAGAGCTCCCGCCGTGAAAATGCCAAGTTCGTCGTTCGAAGAACAGATGAACAAGCTTATAAGGGAAGCAGGTCAAAAGGTTAGAGATGACCATAATCGCAAAATGGACATCTACGAGAAAGCCAGGACGCAACGCCTCCTTCAACAGGCTGTGAAAAATGAAGATGCTCCTCCTTGTCAACCCGTTGTACAAAAGGCCCGACGCAGAGGCAGAAACAAACCAAAGAACGGGAAAGGCGTTCGACAACGACAAAGCGGGTCCAAAAAGCCACGCGATCAGGAATCGAGCAGTCCAGATTCGTCTCTTATAAGAAAGATGGGTCTAGCATATTCTTTTCCCCAAGACAAGACAAGGAAGATATTCGATCTTGTCATAAAACATCAGATGATGACACTCCCGGAGTCCAAGCACCCCGAGCAAGCAGGCGAAGTCTCTCACTCGGACTATTGCTCCTATCACAGGGCAATAGGACATCCTCTCGAAGACTGCTTCATATTTAAAGACTGGGTAGAAGACCAGTATCAGCAAGGCATGTTCGCTCTATCCAGCAGCTGGAGGGTAACCCCACAGCAGAAGCATGAACCCAAATCCACGAGAGTAGAACCAGATCAACATCAGTCTTGGAAGCGATCTCGTACCTGTCATATGATGACGCTGTCAGAAGAAGAGCCCGAGAATATGGATGAACTCCCCTGGTGCTTCAACAATGATGATGACGAGGTAATCTCAGAATTTCCACCGGCTCCAAAGGAGCTGGAAGATGGGATGCATACTACTGCAGATAACCTCAAGAAAATTGATTTAGGGACGGCAAGTGACCCGCGACCAACGTTCGCCAGTGAGCTGTTGTCTGAAGAAAGAGTAGCTACGCTAAAGGACGTGTTCATGCACATAAAGATTGCTTCGCATGGAACTATTCCGAGATGACAGGATTAGATCCAGAGACTGCTGTGCACAAATTAGCGATATCTCCAGACGTCAAGCCGATCAAACAAGCGCCGAGAAGAATGCGGCTCGAGCTTGAGATGAGCATTAACGCCGAGGTCAAGAAGCTAATCGACTCCGTCTTCATCCAAGAGGTTCAATATCCTGACTGGATCGCCAACATCGTCCCAATGATGAAGAAGAATGGGACGATGCACATATGTGTGGACTTTTGGGATCTCAATAAAGCCTGCCCGAAGGACGACTTCCCAGTACCGGTCACCGAGCTGATGATAGATAACACGTCCACTCACGAAGTTTTCTCCTTCATGGACGGCTCGTCAGGATACAATCAGATAAAGATGCATCCCGAGGACCAGAAGCACACCGCTTTCCGGACCCCTTTGGGCATATTCTGCTACAAGGTGATGCCCTTCGGTCTAAAGAATGCCGGCGCCACCTATCAGAGGGCCATGACGAAGATTTTCGACGACCTCATACATGAAATCGTCGAATGCTATATCGACGACCTCGTAGTTAAAAGCAAATCATACGAGGAACATTTAGAATATCTGAAGATCGTGTTTCAGCGCCTTCGGAAATACAACTTGAAGATGAACCCTCTCAAATGCGCATTCGGAGTTTCCTCGGGCAAATTCTTAGGATTCATCGTCCGACACCGAGGCATCGAGATAGATCCGTCAAAGATCAAGGCGATTATGGAAATGCCTCCTCCAAGGACTCTCAAGCAATTGCGGTCTCTCCAAGGGAAGCTCGTGTATATCCGGCGATTTATAGCCAATCTCTCAGGTAAGTGCCGTCCTTACAGTCACCTGATGAAGAAGGGAACCCCTTTCGTCTAGGATAGCAAATTCCAAAACGCACTGGACGAAATCAAGCAGTACCTGCAGAATCCGCCAGTACTGGCCACTCCCGTTAAAGGAAAACCTCTCGTCCTGTACACAACAGCCCTCGAAGGTTCTTTAGGCGCGCTGTGGGCACAAGAGAACGATCAAGGGAAAGAAAGAGCTCTCTACTATCTGAGTCGGGTTCTCCTGGGAGAAGAAAGCAATTACTCTCCCATTGAAAAACACTGCCTGGCGTTGATCTTCACAATAACGAAGCTCATACACTTTGCGTTGGCGCATGAGGTCCATCTCATATCAAAAGTGGATACTCTCAAGTATTTGATGTCAAAAGCCATATTAACAGGGCGACCCACTAAATGGGCCCTGCTCTTGATGGTGTTCTCGATAACTTATCGGCCTCTTAAGGCAGTGAAAAGCCAGGCCATCGCCGACTTCCTCGCTGAGCATCCGATACCCGCCGATTCTCCTTTGAACTGTGAATTGCCAGATGAACATGCGTTTGACGCGATCGACGGGGAGAGAAGAGAGAATGATACCCAGTGGGAACTCTACTTCGATGGAGCATCTTCCATGAAGAAGCGCAAACAAAGCACGCCCATAATCAAATCAGGGGTAGGCCTCATCTTCGTAACTCCACAATGGGGGATAATGCGTTTCGCCTTCTCTTTAACAGAGCCGAGGACGAACAATGAAGCCGAATATGAAGCTTTGATAGCAGGTCTTGAGATCGCTATCGACATGGGAATTGAAAACCTTCTTATATACGGAGACTCCCAACTGATCGTTAGTCAAGTAAACGACGACTATCAAACATGCAAGCCAGAGCTGGTAAAGTACGGCGAGAGAGTGCAGCAATTACTGACTCGAATCCCTTCCTGCACCCTGGAAAGCATACCGCGTGCGAAAAATAGCAAAGCGGATGCATTAGCCAAGCTCGCTAAAGAACTGGCTGACGAAAACCTCGATGACGTAAGGATCGATGTGCAAAGCCTTCGGGTTCTCGCACCGGCAGAAATATCTCCGGAGTCGTCCGAAGAAAAGGGAGCGACTGAGCAAACGACTCTACAAATAAAAGACCAGGAAAAGGTTACGGATTGGAGAGAAGTCTTTATAGACTACTTCAAATCCCGTCGAACACCTGAAGATGCGTCCTTAAGACATCAGCTTATGAAACGAGCTCTGTCTTTCGCCTTCGTCAATAACACTTTATATAAGAGATCATTTGATTCTCTGTGGCTAAGATGCATGGGACCTGAAGAGGCAAAGAGAGTCGTCCAAGAAACTCACGACGGACTCTGTGGTTCTCACCAAGCCGGGCCGAAGATGAAGCAGAAGATCAAACGGATGGGTTATTATTGGCCCACGATGATCCAAGACTGCCTCGAATACACGAAGCAGTGCCACTCGTGCCAGATTCACGGGGACTTTATCCATCAGCATCCGAATCCGCTACATCCGGCAGTGGCTAGCTGGCCGTTCGAAATGTGGGGGACTGACACAATCGGCCCCATCGAACCAGCATCATCCAGAGGACATCGATTCATTTTGGCGACAACTGATTACTTCTCCAAATGGGCAGAAGCAGTACCACTGAGGGAAGTGAAGACGGAGAATATCCTCCATTTCTTCAAGACGCACGTCATTTATCGGTTTGAAACTCCACGACGGATTATCTCCGATAACGGGCCAGCCTATAGGAGCCACAAGATCAGCCGCTTCGCACAACATCATAACATAGACTGGAGATACTCCTCAGTCTATAATCCCCGAGCTAATGGTTTAGCTGAGGCTTTTAACAAGACCTTGACAAAAATCGTGAAAAAGACGGTGTCTCGAAATAAGAAGGACTGGCACGAGAGACTGCATGAAGCTCTCTGGGCGTATCGAACTACGTTCAAGACGGCCACGAACACAACGCCGTACGCATTGGTATTCGGCACAGAAGCGGCACTCCCCCTCGAGATAGAGCTACCCTTTCTACGAGTGGCAGTTCATTACGAGCTAACGGACGAAGAGAATGCTCACCTTCGGCTTGAGGAGCTCGATGCCCTTGATGAAACCCGGCTCATAGCGCAACAAAATCTGGAGGCTTACAAATCAAAGATGACACGCTCATACGAAAGATTGACTAGGCCGAGAATATTCCGCCAAGGCGAACTCGTGCTAGTGGTCAAAAGACCTATGATCCCCAATCGTGCCAAACGGGGGAAATTCGAGCCGAACTATGAAGGCCCGTATATCATAGACAAGGTCTACCAAGGTGGAGCCTATCTACTTATGGACATGCATGGTGAAAGAACTTTCAGGCCAATAAACGGTCGCTTCCTAAAGAAATACTATGCCTGACGAGTCACGGCTTAGGTCAACGATAGATGACGACGACTATGTCCGCTCGCTATCTTCCTAAGCCCAAACTCTATAAGTAGTAGCCGGTCTGGACCGAAACGTCCTTAAACTAACAACGGACCGAAACGTCCTTAAACTAACGACGGGCCGAAATGTCCTTAAACTAACAATGGACCGAAACGTCCTTAAACTAACAATGGACCACTATATCCTAAAACTAGCTGCTGACCGAGACGTCGATAAACTACTGTAGACTGCAGCATCCCAAGGCTGACAAAAAAAGAAGAAGAATAAAAGAATAAAAAGAAGAAGAAAGAAAAAGAAAAACGGTACGTCCACAAGCAAAAAGGGCACTAATGAAAACCCGAGAGGGCTCCGTGAGTAAAAACAGCAGGGTTACCGGCGAGTTTTGTGAAAACCCGAAAGGGCGCAATCTCGTTAAAAGACACTTGCAAGGTCCTCTCGACCTTGTGAGGAGAAATCGCCTGCGTGAGATCCTTACGACTCACAAAGGAGCAACATACTTAGGGATCCCCACGACTCCTAAGGAGAAATTACACTTGCGAGATCCTCACGACTCGTAAGGAGAACCCTCTTATGGGACCCTCACGGCTCATAAGATTCAAAAGTCTTAAGCTACAGGGATCTGAATCTGTTCTTAAGCGGCCACCACAACCTCCAATTTTGCCCTACAAGCGGCTTAATATTGACCCTTGTATACAATCCACGGGTGCGAACAAACATTTCCCTAACAAAGTCCCATCCGTGACTAGGGGTATGTTTGCACGGTGAACAGCCCTTGTAAGTCCTCTCGACTTAAAAGGAGAAAATACTCTTGTAAGATCCTTACGACTTACGAGAAGCCATACACTTAGGAGTCCTCACGATTCCTAAGGAGAAAATGCATCTACGAGATCCTCACGACTCGCGGGGAGAAATACCTTTATGAGACCCTTACGGCTCATGAAATTAAAAGCCTTAGTCGACAGAATCCTAACCCTGTCTACTAAGCCACCTTTGTTCGACATCGACGAAGGCAAATGATAATTCGTTCCTGGCAATATCCCAGTTGTAGCGGTGCTGATGCTGAAATCGGTTTCTAATTCCAACCTTGCAGCGAAAAGCCAACGAGCCACACATGCATACGAAATAGCCGAAATGATGGGGCAACTTGCAACAAAATCAGCAAGTAAAAATGTATGCATACGAAATAGCCGAAACGATTGGGAAACTCGCAATAAAAAGCAGCGAGTAAAAATAAAATAAAGAGCCGAAATGATTGGGCGCTGCGAAAAATAGCCGAAATGATTGGGCAATCGCGACCTTCGCGATATAAAAGCTGAAATGAAAGAGCATAGCGGAAAGAAATAAAGAAAAATGAAATTTACGCCCTACAGGTGATATCACATCAATCCCTGTACACAATCCAGGGGAACAAACAAAGAAGGAATCACACCTTCCCTCCCCAGGCTCCATAAAAAAACGAAGCCAAATCTCGATGGTTCAGGGATAACCTAGAGATCATCAACGGCGTTCCTCCCCATACTGGCAGGATTCAGACGCGGCAATCAACCCTGGAGCTACAACAAAGCCCTTACTCCAAATCTCAATGGACGATACGTCATCCACATGACCCCGTCACGGAAATACGTCATCCACATGACCCCGTCTCGGAAATATGTCATCCACATGACCCCGTCTCGGAAATATGTCATCGACATGACCTCGTCACGGAAATACGTCATCCACATGACCCCATCACGGAAATACGTCATCCACATGACCCCGTCACGGAAATACATCATCCACATGACCCCGTCGTGGAAATACGTCATCCACATGACCCCGTCACGGAAATACGTCATCCACATCACCCCGTCGTGGAAATACGTCATCCACATGACCCCGTCGTGGAAATACGTCATCCACATGGAAATACGTTATCCACATGACCCCGCCGCGGAAATACGTCATCCACATGACCCCGCCACAGAAATACGTCATCCACATGACCCCGACTCGGAATTACGTCATCCACATAGAAATACGTCATCCACATGACCCCGCCGCGGAAATACGTCATCCACATGACCCCGCCGCGGAAATACGTCATCCACATGACCCCGTCTCCGAAATACGTCATCCACATGACCCCGTCTCGGAAATGCGTCATCCACAGACCCCGTCGCGTAAATGCGTCATCCACATGACCCCGTCGCGGAAATAAGTCATCCACATGCCCCCATCTCAGAAATACGTCATCCACATGACCCCGTCTTGGAAATACGTCATCCACATGACCCCATCTCGGAAATACGTCATCCACATGACCCCGTTACGGAAATACGTCATCCAAATGACCCCGTCATGGAAATACGTTATCCACATGACCCCGTCTCGGAAATACGTCATCCAAATGACCCCGTCTCAGAAATACATCATCCACATGACCCCGTCTCGGAAATACGTCATCCACATGACCCCGTCGCGGAAATACGTCATCTACATGACCCCGCCTCGGAAATAAGTCACCCAATGACGCCGTGAAATGCGGATAACGTCAATTTCATTAGACACTTACGGGTTCTTTCGATTCGTAAGGAAGAAAACTCTCTTATAAGATCCTTACGACTTATAAGGGAAAACACACTTAGGAATCCTCACGACTCCTAAGGAGAAAAGACACCTACGAGATTCTCACGATTCGTAGGGAGAAAAGTCTTTATGAGACCCTCACGGCTCATAAAGTTGAAAAGTCTTAGGAAGCAGATCTGAACCTGCTTCCTAAGCTATCACTACCGCTCAAAGAATTCAAGAGCGAAATGCTCACTTTGTCATCTACAGGCTACGCTTACTAAAGTAACATGCCGACAACAAAGAAAAGAGAAGAAAGCGACAAGGAGAACATTTGATTCGCATTTGGTTAAGCGTTCGAAGCATATCCGTTCATGCATGTGCAAAAGATTTAGTACATAAAATAAAACACGCTGAAATGAGGAATTTGCCATTCATACTTCGAAAAGTTCTTACAAACATGAAAGCAGTAAACGAAAACATCATCAAAATGATTACAATGGTAAAACCTCAGATCCAGGGCATGGATTGAGGAATTCGAAAGTAAGGCCGTCTAGAATCTTTTTGGCTTTTCTGACCATTCTCGTATGCATCCTCTCGCGCTCACGAGTGTCGAGATCCTCGCCAATGTCCTCCTCCCTTTGATAAGAAGCGATTATCGTCGTCTGTTGGAAAGTTTGATGCAGAATATCAATGAGGTTATCTCGCCGCTTCTTCGAGATCAGGCCCGACAGGTACACTGAATGCACCTTGTCTTCGGCATCATCCAGCGCATTAACCGGCATGGCTTCGTGAAACCTAGGAAGTGCTCCCCAAATTGCTCCCACTATGATTTTCAAGAGAGCGGAACGGCGAGGAAGCAGTCGACCGACGTGTGCATACAGACGATCCATAATCTCCGCACATTGGGCATCTGTAAACTCTTAGTTCTGGCAACGGCCCAGTACGCGAATATCCTCATAAGAGATAAACTTGTTCAGACTATATAAATGAATAGCCATAGTGTCTGAAAAGAAACATCATTAAAAGATTAGTAATGAAGAAAAACAGGCACAGGTATTTAAACGACTCGTGATATCCCCATGGAGAAAACAAATTCTAATTATGACACCTAACAAATTTGAATTTGCGAGAAATCCTAAAAGGGGGGATCTCATTTAATGAGTGACCCCTCGGGTCTAGGAGTTAAACTCCTCGAGAGCAATGCTCTGCAAACAGGAGTGACACCTGTCAAAGTCAATGATGAGAAGAATTTAAAGAAATTCCCCGAGAATACTGAGAGCCATGCTCTGCGAGGAAGATGAAGTAACCCATCAGGAACCCTAAAAGCAAAGCTTTTAATGAATTTGATATCCATGGATAAAACTCTTAAGAGTTCTTCATCAAAGATTAACAAATCAACATGATCCAAAAGAGCAGAGCTCTGTTCATGGGCTAAGAAACCCCAAGAAAAGATCTCTTTAGATCTATGGGATCAAGAGAGCAAAGCTCTGTTAATGAAACCCTAAATGGGTTTTCTTTAGATCTAAGATCTATGGAGAGCAAGGCTCTGTTAATGGGTATGACCCTAATTTATTAAGAGATTTAAATTTTACCTAAAATTTTAACAGAGTTTTTACTCTTGAAAAGTTCTGAAACAGAAGAGCAATGCTCTGAATAAAAGTTCCCAAAGAAGAAGATGAAAATCATCTAAGGGACCAAAGGTCCTATTTATAGGCATTGAAATGCCTCTTCAACTTCTGAGTTGATCTAAGGGCGCAGATGCTGCCACCGCTGCACTCACGTGTGGGCTACGTGAGCGCAACGGTGGGGGGCATTTATTTCCCCCAATCAGAGCAAAGCTCTGATTTGAAATTCAAAATTCAAAAATTGAAGCAACGCTTCAGACCCAGCGCTAGGCGCGCTGCGCGCCACGTGTCAAACACGGATGCGCTAGCGCCAAGTGCGCTGCGCCCTAGGCAATGCACCATATGTGCGCTAGCGCTAGGTACGCTGCGTACCACGTGTCAAACACAGGTGCGCTAGCACAGACTGAGCTACGCTCTGAGCAGCGCACCACGTGTCAAACGTAGGTGCGCTAGCGCAAAGTGCGCTGCGCTCTGAGCAGCGCACCACGTGCAAAGCACGGGTGCGCCAGCGCTGGAATTACAAAATTCCCCACCGTTAGATTAAAAGATCTAATAATAATGATAAATCATTAATTAATCAGATATTAAAATTCTGTTATGGAAAGATTTTCCAATCTTGTTAAAAAACAAGAAGATTGCCTTCTGTAAAACAGAAGCCCTAGGATCAAAAATCCAACGGTGGAAAACATCCTCAAATCAATCAGAGAAAGATCTCTTTAACTGATTTAACAAATCAACTTGGCCTATATAAAGGCCCCAAGACTTCAAGTCTGATATAGAGAAACTCCCCCATAAACTTTGAGAAAACTCAAAAGAAACAGAGCAAGCTCTTGAAAGAAGATTCTTTCTTCAAGGTAAAAAGATAATGGCGATGAACACAGAGATGGAATCATCTCTTAAAAAGAAGAATTATCTTCTTAAAAGATCATAGATCTACAAAGACCAAGGTCTTTTATAAAAAGATCAAAAGATCTCATCATATAATAAAAGAAGAACATATTCTTCACACAGAATCTATAAAGGCAAGTCCTTTCAAAAAATAAGAACTGTTGTTCTTGAATCTTGAGACAAAGTCTCTTTTAAAAGAACATAAATTTGTTCACAGGTCATAAAAATTGATCAAATGCGCTTTGCGCTATTGAAATGCGCCTTGCGCTCTTGAACAGCGCTTCTGCGCTCTCTGGACCGGTGCTCAGCACCAAAATGCGCCACGTGTCAACCACGTATGCAACTTGCGTTTTGCGCTTCTGAAATAGCGCACTGCGCTCATGGGCTGGCGCTCAGCGCCAAACGCACCACGTGTCATTCACGTGTGCGCCACTAAATTGAAAGTGCAATGCGCTCATGGACTAGCGCTTAGCGCTCATAAACTGGCGCAATGCGCCCATCATCTGGCGCTTACGCCAAGCGCGACACGTGTCCTTCTCGTGTGCGCTACTTGGCAGAAGCGCACTGTGCTCTTTAACTGGCGCAAAGCGCCTGGAGCGCCACGTGTTGCGCTGACAGAACATAAATTGTTCTGATGAATGCTCTGCATTCAATACAAGACAAAAAAAAGTGTCAAGATCAAATGTTCAGCATTATTAAAAGGGTCAAGCCCAAATAAAGGCTCAATAGCCAGAATAAAAATGTTAAATATTTATTGGACTTAGCCCAAGATTGGCCATAAGTCCTCAACCTATATTAATTGAGCCCATCTGCTCACGAATATTTAACAGATCTTAGTCCCAAATTGGACTACAGATCTTCCGACCAATTCACACCGGTTCAAGGGTACATCTCTTTACTCCTCTGATATTTGTCATTGTAATCCTTCAACGTCTTCAGAGAGGTGACGGGTCCCGACAACCACACATTTCACGAACTATGGGGTCCTTAAACTCATGGACTATGATGTCCTTAAACTTTATAGATTATGACGTCTTTAAACTACGGACTGTGGGGTCCTTAAACTCATGGACTACGATGTCCTTAACCTGGACCGAGATGTCCTTAAACTAACATTGGACCACCATGTCCTTAAACTAAATAATAGAGCCCAACTGCTCTTTTGTTGGATCTAAATGGTCCCGTTAAGTTGATCTTAGTCTAAAATTGGACTAACGTATCCTTAACAAACGTTTAAGTTGATCTTAGTCTAAAATAAGACTAACGTATCCTTAAACCCAACCCCCAAACCCAAATCTAAGAAAATACGGATTTGGACTAATCCACGCCCTACGGACGATAGCATAAATTAGTCTCCGTATACAATCCACGGGCAACTAAAAACAAAACACACACACACGACACGAAGTGACCATCTGGAGAAGGAGAAAATTGTTACCGCAATGCGGTAGCGTAATTAACTGCAGGGGCTTACGCCTGTTGGAGATAGTGCCCTCAGAGTCAATTATTGGATCACAGGCACATGATTGCAATGATTGAGGGAGGACCTATCCCGGTACGACAGTCTTACTCGAGATGATAGTATGCTATCTGGTTTACATTTATCATCGTGTACTGCTTTAGGTGACCTGACAGGTCGCTATTGCACGTTGATAGAGCCCCTAGGATTCTTGCTTGACGACCAGCAGTATGAGGGCGATCATATACGTGAGAGCTGGGGTCTACAAGCATATCCTTAAAAGGTCCCTAGTCGTGGGAGTTTCGAGACATGGCATCGATTCTCCAGAGTAGACTAGTGTATACAGTCGAGACCCCGACGAGGGGCGGTGGCCGGTCTCACAAGCCACTGGTGTCAGTTGGTTCACCTAAGATGTATACAGGTGCTCATTGGGTTATGAGTACACCGGACAGGACTCGCCGGGAACATGCTAGTTGGTCTTATACCTGACGTCAGATAGCAGTTCCCAGGTGACATGTGTACAGGTTAGTTCATCGACCTGGGGATCGTCATTTGTCTCGTGTGAGTTCCCACTGTGCTTTGATTACTACCCTACCACGGCTCAAAGGAGTCGTGCAAACAGGTTTTAGTTGGGTACAGTCCCGAGCCACATGGAGGCAGTGAGCGGATCTTCAGGGGTTCGTCTCTCCCGGTATTGGGGGTGAGGTCGCGCTGTGTCTAGGAGAGCCATTACACGAAGTCCTTGGCTAAGGCAGGAGATTTACTGGTAGGTATTCCAGTAGTATCTCAGGGTGTTCTGGGCTACACTCCGACACGACTTGTATCGCTTTTGGGGGTCTGACTTTTACCAACCCCCTAGGCCCGCCATGCGATGCTCATAGACGAACGGACCGGACTGTACGGATATTGTCACTGACAGGCTCAGTAGGGTGTCAGGATGAGCTCGCTCATCGACGTCCCTTTTGGTCAATAGCTGGTGGCCCGTTACGTATTGGCTTATACCTCTGACGTGCTAGTGGTTAAATCCACAGCCATAGTATTGACGAGTCTTTAGAGTCCACCACACATTCAGTTACTCAGCTTTCGGGCGAAACGCTGTAGAGGCCGTATGGAGATATGGCAGGGTCCGATCAGATACGTGCGGTATTGCACGGATCAGGATCGGACGGTTTGTACTAGAGGCCGTATAGATATATGGCAGGGTTCGATCAGATACGTGCGGTATTGCACGGATCAGGATCGGACGGATATTACTAGCCGGCTTTGTTTTAAGCCGGATCCTAGTATAATACAGTGTAGATTTTGTCTCATTGCATTTGTATCCGGTCGGAATACAGATGTGGGTGTGTATGCACAGTATCGGGGTTTTCCTGTAATTTATTATGGGACCAGTTTTCTGGAGTTGCCAGTTTGCATTCCGTTCCGGCCGGTTTTCCTTTGTTCTTTCCCGGCCGGACTTTTCCGATGGAGGGGGGTTATTTGCAATTGTGCAAATAACTTTTGTGGAGGAGGTATCTTGCTTTTGTATCATTATGATATGTTAAGCATCTTTCTTCCATCACTTGCATTAATTGTGATTGGAAAGGGTTATGGTATGGATGTTTGTTTGTTATCATGATGTTTTGTTTATGGTCACCTCTTCTCATCTCCTACCATCACCTCCCTCTTGCATTATGTACACCCTCCACCACCATTCCATATGAGAGCATGGCCGGCCACAATTTGGGAGAGGAGAGAAAATGAGAGGCTTCATTTTTGGTGAGGAAATTTCATCATCTCATTCCATGCTTGATAAATGAGAGTTCCACTTGAAAGTTCCAATCCATTCCTCCATCAAGGCAACATAACCCTAAAGAGACAAGCATAATCTACACTACATTATACAGCACCGCTTGGGCACGTCGACTTGCCAGCTTCGTGCCCGAGTTGCCTCGGCATTGAGGTGGGAGCCCGTAAAAGATACAGACGATGTGGTGCCCTTCTGGCAAGGAGGCGAAGACCAGAGTTTCCGCGGGAGATCGGGACGATGACGAGAAGACCGGAGGACTCGGATCACTCGGTATATCTCTTCCCTATCTTGTTAGTTTGCTAGGACAAGTTTAATGGCCCGATCCGGAGTTTAGTGCGCGGTGGTGCCGGTTTGCAAAGTTTGCAAAATTAAAGTTTATCACCGTTTCCGCATTTGGCTGTTGGATTGACGACCGGGGCGCCGCCGTGCACTTACAGCTCCTGCAGGGAAGAGCGTCCCCACAATAAAAAAAACCCCTCAAACGAGGGGGAATCTGACGAAGTCTGCTACATCGGCCGCATCCGTTTAAACCTTCGATACATGGTGCCATAAATCAACTTGGTATCTTCGGAGAGGTGGACGGATAGCACCAATTAGCATCTGCCCCGAAATTCAGGCGCGACGTCCACCGCGTCTTCGCGCGCCTTTCGGCGGGGAACATCTGTAGATGAGTATGACGCTGAGTTCACCATGCTTAGTCGGTAAAATATGTCACGGTATTTAAAATTTTTAATATCACATACTACACAGCTAACACAAGACCGTAACAGATTTGCGGCACACCTGATACCGACGGATGAGATCAGAGCCCATCGATTTCAATAAGGTTTGGACACGGAAATCCAGGCTGCACTAGCCACAGGGAAATTTCCAACTCACGAGGATGCTCTGGAAGCTGCCCGTAGATATGAGGCAGTGATAAAGGCAAGGGGCAGACCTCAATCTGCAGGAGTGAAACGCCCTGCTACTCAAATGGCAGGAGGGCCCTCTTCAAGGCCAGCTGTTGAACTCAGAAGGCTGGAAGAAGCCAATGATCAGCCAAGATCCGATTTTTACTTTTATTGCAAGAGGGAATGACACTTTGTGGAAGGACTGTAGGCGCGCAAAAGGCCTATGCTTGGTTTGTGGCGCGTCCAATCATGGAATTGGAAACTGTCCTTATAGACGTCACTCAGCTCACACACCCATCAACTACCCGCAACAGCCAGCTATCCAGGCTCCTGCAACTCGTGCTGCACTCCCAGCACCACCTCCACGTGGATTTCCTGCTCAGCCAAATCGCCAATTCCATCAGACACTGAGAAACATGCCTCGAGTACAGGGGAATATGCCTCCAGTTAGGAGAAACGTGCCACGGCGACAGGCTTACACCTTAGCAGCCGTAGAAGCCAAGACAGTTGACCAAGGTAACACTAGTAAGACTCTTTCATATTTTTAAACATTTGCACCACCTTGTTATTTTTCATACACTGTTAGTACTTTAGTCACCAAACTTTCCTTGAATCTGTTACACTTTCCTTTTACAAATTTTGAGAACGAAATTTTTATAAGGAGGGTAGAATGTAACAACCCCAAATTTCCTATACACCTTTTGTGCAAATTTTTTTCAAAATCCAGAAAGGGGTATTTATTGCCTGAGCACAAGACTTAAGCAATTAATTAACAATTTAATTACAAGAAGGAGTTTGTAGCTCATTGGTAATACCTTACATTGCTGAACCAAGCCACCAGAGTTCAAATCTCATGCCCCACATTATTTTTAATTTTTATTTATTTTAAATTTTATAGAAGCCCAACAGTCCACACGAGATAACTCCAAAATTTCCCACTACCCATGAAAAACTGAAAGTATCAGAGCCTACATCTCGAAAAAACCCACCTGGCAACTCGGCCCGACTCGGCCGAGTCCCCAACATCAAAGTTGGGGCTCTTCATCTTCTAAACCTCCCTGTACACTTCATTTTCCTAGATCGATTCCATAAAGATCATAAAGCCTTATTTACTCCATTTTATTACAATTTATCACATTATTTTTACATTTTTTCAATTTAACTCTTCATCTATCCTAACCCTAGCCTAACCCTATAAATGCCACCCCTACCCTCTACCCTCTCACCCCTAATTCTGAACCAACTCTCAAAAATTCTCAAGAAATCTTGTGTACTTTGAAATCGAGCACGATGCGAAGCTACGGCGAAATTCCCGACGAACTTCCGGCGATCGTTCTGGGAACTCTCGGCGACGAATCGACGCACCGGCGATTCCACTTCTTTCATCTCTTTCTCCTAGTTGTCCAAAACCCGTAAGTCCCATTTTCTATATCTCTTTTCTATTCTAAAAATATGAATTTACAAAACCCGACGGAATCGGACAAATCCGATTTCCGATTCGGTTTCTTATAAAACTTCATTTCTTGTTAATACAATTATGCTTAAACTCCCCCATGTTGACTATTAAACACTAATCAACCAAATTAATCAAGTTTCATTTCATAAAATGATGACTATTTCACTTTATCGTATTTTTTACTTAAATACCACATTGTTTCAATTCTATATTTAACTCCATTAAACTTGCTATATTTTTAAGTAGATCACGAGGTAACGACCTACCTCCTCACACACTCATATGTAACATAACACGATACCCTCGAGAACTCAGAATACGGGATAACAAACATTTTTATTTAAATACCCTTTACTTAATAAAACCATTTCTAAAAGATTTAGTATTGATACATCTTTACAAATAAATAACTTTTGAGCTAATAAAAAATATCTAGATTCAGCCAATTAAGGACTGTCGCGATCATTAAGACAGAGGAAGGTTGTGGGCATTCAGTCGTTTATCTAAACCTGACTTTGTGGTGTCTAGGCTAGACAAGTAGGAAAGGTAACTTTAAAAGGCCCGTCTCACGGTGATTCGTGAGCGGATCCCTCCTTTCTTCACTTGTACTTACCTGGCCACAATTGGCGGTAAAGAGGCGATTTGAGGTATCCCACAACTTGCCACTTCGGACCAGTTAGGAGTAGTGTAGTTGACTTAGAAGACCCTAGAACTCAGAATACGGGAAAACGACACTTTTTCATTTAAATACCATAATTAATAAAACCGTTTTCTTTAATGATTAGTATTTATACAAATCTTTGCAAAGCGCCGCTACAACCCATTTGAGGAACCCGTTCGGGATAGTGCGGATTATCGCACATTTTCGGGCTTAGTAGTGCGAGATGCAGACCTCCGCAAGAAGCATTCGGTCTCGAAAGATTTAAAATACGACATCTTAAGAAAACGAGATTTCTAGAATATTATATACTAAAATTATTTTCATATAAATATATATATATGTAACATAAACATATCTATTTTTGAAGTATTATAAATATTCCACCTTTTCTATAATATCACAAGAATAAATTTTACACTAAAATATCATGAATTCCATGCAAAACCAATATTACAAATGAATACCATTTATTATGAAATTAAGATATTTTCACTATAAATATCACAATGTAAAATCTATAATTTACGATCTACAATTTACAATCTACAATCTACAATTTACAATATTACAATTAAACATGAATCCTTGAATCCAATTATCAATCTATACAACTTGACTGAACCGAACGATAGATATACATTCCATTTACATGGTTCTCCAGTTGTTCCATTTACATGATTCTATGGTTACATCCGTTTACTGATATCATAGTTTCGGTCAGTCATCCAATTATACAATTTATACAGTTTACAATACAAGACAATACAATACAACAATACAATACAATCAAGATAACACTACGGGGTTTAAGGGGTAGACTGGTACGGAATATGTTAAAGGTGGCACGAGGTGGTCACTTAAGACGTAATTACATCCATGCCGTCGTTCCGTGGTATTATCGACGGAGCCTTGTACTACGGGTTACCAAGGTCCCCGGTGTATGTGAGACTCCTCTCGTATACACTGGCATCTTCTGTACCAAGCTACAAACAACAGCGTTAACACAATATTATAACAATATAATATAACTTTAAAAACTACCTTCTCATTCTGTTTATTCTATTCTTCCTTATCCTTGGGACTTACCGAGCGACCTGTTCGCTGACGACATTCTATTTCTTTCTTTTTTGAATGTCGTCAGGTGATTTGGACCCATCAGAGATCGAGCCCACTGCTGAAGACTTGGACCAGTTCAGTGGAGACCCCGAGCTCTAGTCATTGTACACTTTCCATTCAGTACTTTCATTTCTGTTATGCCATTGTTTAGGTGTTGCTTTTTATTCAGTGGTATTTACTTTTCATGCATTGCACAAAATAATGTTAATAAATAAAGTTGCTGTTCAGTTTATTATCTCTTGTCTCTTATGCTTACTTTTATATTGCTTAAATATGCTTAGCGTATTTACTTCACAGTAAATACGTAGCGGCCTCGTCCCGTCCCCTTCGCCGTACACCAGAAAGCGGGGCGTGACATCTAAGATAGCCAAATGAGCTCAAAGTTCTAACTTGATCCCACTATGGTGCTTATAGTGATTTTATGAATAATTTTTGTGAAGATTGTATTTAGTTTTGGAATGGTTTTGAAGTGGAATTGTGGTGGTAGTGAGGATGGAGGAGGATGATGGAGAAGGAGATGAAGAAATGAAGAAGTGGTGAAGAAGAGCCAAGGAAAAATGTGGAACCTTCTCTGCCTCTCTCTCTCTCTCTCAACCATGCTTCCTTGTCCCCCCTCGTTATAATTTCTTTTCTTTTTTTAAATGAAACAAAACAAATTGAAAGCATATAAAAAAATGAAACCATGATAATAAATATGAATAAATGTTACAATATGAAATGTTGCATGCCATGATACATAAACATGGTTTTAACAATTAACTTAGTTTAATGCACAATTAGGAAATATTAATCAAGTTTAATATTAAACTTGTATATAATAATTGTATAATAATTTATAAAATGTCCAAATCAAATCAATGCCTTCATAATTAATAATTCATATTAACATTCCAATTATTTTTTCCAAATTGTTTGTATATATTTATACCATTTTATAAACACTCAAATCCATCCTCATATAGTTTTCGTGAAATTTATTATTTTATTATTTAAATTCTAATAATAATATTTTATATTTCTGAAATGTTACGGTTTGGAACCAAAGCACTTGCACCTTCAAGGTGGATCATCTTTGATGGAGGGGATGGACTTGGAAGCATGTTCCATGGAGCTTCTTGGAGCCTACAATAGAGTCCAACACAATTTGGGAACACTTGAAAATGCTACAAAGTTTGTGGTTTCAACTTAGTAAAGCTAATTGCTCTCTTTTGTTTGATACAAGTTGTTATCTTTAGCTAAGATCCTTATGTTGGGTATATTGCTCTCAAGATTTTTCAAATTGCTATCGTGCTAAGTTTTAAAATCCATGCTTAGGGTGCAATAGATCCTTTACTCCTAAAGAAATAATCCACATCATCAACCATTTAAATATTTTAACATTCTTCAGTTTTTAGAGGTATATCTATAATTTTATTCTCAACCCTAAATATTTAACACACTATTTATTTAAACAATACAATTTAAACTACACATTTACATGCTTCGCATGTACAAAATACTGGTTATATTTACAAATAAGAATAATGGATGATAAAGGCCCTATATGAGTGTTACCCTTTATGGCGTTGAAAAAGGTTTATCATCCACTGTGGGGTGGGTTCGACGATCGGCATCCGCCATCTTTATTTTCATCGGTTAAGATATAGATATACCAAATTTCACGTTATTCTTAAAAATATTTCAGACATGAAATTACGATGGAGATCATTCTTATGGTTTAGTTCTAGCTGTTGTGTTTAAAAGATCGAACTTTTACGACTATTGATGGGGTAAAACGGATTTGAAACCTTTGTTGTTCTTCTCCATGCTATTCTGATGCTTTGGGAGCATTCTGACCATCCATCACACCTATCACACGTAAAAAAGTATGTGAAAAACACCAACAGTAACACTGTTATTTTACACAGTTTGACAATGGACAATAGCCATTGATTATTTGATCAAAAAATTTTGAAACAGCACGGGTGAGAATAGCATGTGCTCCCAGCCAGCAAAAACCTTCCTTTTGCGCTTTTTGGTTTCAAAGCTCCAAAACTGCACCCATTCCTCTCTCTCTCATGGCCCCGAAAAAACAGCGCTCGAGGCCGAAATGGCGAGAGACATCGCCGGTGAGATCAGCCCCCTCTAGTTCTTCTTCTACTTTTCGGAAATCGGTACTCTCTCTCTCTCTCTCTCTCTCTCCACCTTTATTATTATTATTTTTTGCCTAAAATGGAAAATTTTCCGAATCCAAATCCATTTTCTCATCAAAATCTCTAGGTCTTGCTGGATGCTTGGTGGCTGGTCATATCCGAAACAGATTTCGACGGCAAGAGACTGGCCGTTGCTGGATTCAACGCCCAAGGGTAAAACCCTATCTAATTTTTTTCTTTTAAAAAAAAGTTTGGGCTAAAAGATTTGTTCAAAACCCCAAATTTGTGTTTGTTTGTACATGCAATTAGATTGTTCACTTCTGCACCGATTGTCAACCGATTGGATGCCTATACTGTTGAGACTGCCGATGGGATCACTTTGACGTTTCAGGGCTTCATCGATAGAGCCCGCACCCATCGTAATGGGATCCCTCCTCAGGTTATTTTTTGTGTGGGGGTTTATTTTCCATATCACACCCTTCGTCTCTAGCGTTTTAGGTCATCTTTGGCAATGAAGTTATCTAAACTTAACTCCAACATCCTAATCATGCCATGTTTGGCTTTCGTTTTGGAGTTTAGAAAACTCTACTTGAGATAACCGGAGTTTGCTAAACTTTGATCCAGCTAGAGTTTTCTAAACTCTAGTTGAATGAGAAGAACTCTCATTTTGGAGTTTGGAAAACTCCAAATCAAAACCTTGGAGTTCAGATAACCTCCATTGCTAAACACCTCATTAATGCCAAAATTTAAAGTGGAGGCAGAGCGATGCAAACTAGAGTTTGCATCCCCTCCACCTCCACTTAAATTTTGACTAATATAGTCTATAGCCTAAATCAAGACTACCCAAATCCATAGCCAAAGATGGTCAGTTATGATTCGGAGTTAAAGCTGGACAACTTTAGAAAACTCCCGGTTATCTTAACTTAGTCTCAAAGCCAAACAGGATTTTTTCCATAACCCAGTTGAGGGTTATATTGATGGAATATTGATGAAGGTGTTATACAAAGTTAATCGCATATCGGGTTCTCATATATCTCATCATTTAAGCCTCTTCTCGCAAAAACAGGGAGGCTATGCTTAAGGCTCCGTGAATGACTTGGCAAAGTTTTTGGACTTGACCCGACATCAACGCTCTACAGCCAATTTAAAAAAAAAATGCTGATGAGATATTAGTGAGGGTGTTATATAAAATTAATCTATATAGCTCTATTGTATTATATTTTTATCGATCTTTTGATTAAGTCCTTCCGCACAAAAATGGGTTGGCTACGACGTTAGGCTACATTAACACTTGGTTAAGCTAAAGGACTGTCTGGACTTAACATCAGCCATATCATAATTAGTGCTAAATTCACGGTCGAGAAAATCATGCAGAAGTTAGGGACTTGCCACAACCTCAAATGGTTATGGGGTCCTCTAAATTCTCCAAAAGAAGGAAAATAGTCTAGAAAAAAGCGAATGAAGATGTATTTTCATAAGGAATTATGCTCGACTCCAAGGCACAAATAAAGTCGAAGGCGATAGGGAACACACACCTACAACCTTATCTTGAGAATGTTGGTTATTATAGTACTTTACATGTAATGATCAAGTGCAGCACACGTCTTTATCTATACCTTTCTGATTGTTTGATTTTAATAGGTTTCTTGCTGTTTTACGGCTGGATTTCCATATAACTGGTATCATTATGCTAATGAGCCCACTTCTACGACTACGCCGACAAGCTCTTGTGACAATGACGAGGTGTTAGAGCATACATCTGATGTAGCAAGCTCTCTGCAAGTGTTTTTTGACATGGCTGCTTTATTGCGAAATAATGGGGAAAGGAAGGTAAGTGATGAAAGCAAACACAACTTTCTTTCAATTTGATCGTTGAAGGCATTTTAAATGATTTACACTCAGATTTAATAGAAAAACTTGCATCTTTAACAATGCAATCAACAGGAAACTAATGTTGCAGAAAACCAGAATCATGACCCTGAGATATCGAAGGCCCCAAGTGAAGGCGTTCATGAGAAATCACTTCCAAGAAAATGTTCTGTTGTAAAGGATACTGATGCTATGACAGGAAAAATGAGTTCGCTCGTGGAAGCTTCATTTGAATCTCCGCCTACCGTCAAGTCAGCAGGTTTGGCAGTTAAAGCGGGTTCATTCAATTTCTCGCCAAATATAAGTGGTTTATTACAATTGAAGCATAGGAGGCAACTAGGACCGATGAGCCAGTATCGTGCTAAAAGGATAAGAGTGCTCACTTCAGGCGATTCGGACGAAGAACCCGATATTACTGGGAGGATAATTGAGGAGCTTCCGACAAATCAAGTTGTAAGTTGTTGACGCTATATTCTTTGTCTAATTGTAGGATTCTCATTTCTCATGGTTAGATGATTTTCTCAAAGTATTATGTCATCTTTGATTAGTTATTGATAGTTATCCTATGAGAATTTTGTGCCTACATCGTCAATATACTCAGATGGCTATGCTTAAGGTTATTGGTGTCCATCAACAATGCGGCAGCATGAATGTATTTGAATTGAAATCAAGGACTGAACTCAAATTGATATTGGTTTCTTTTCGGTATTAACCGAAAAGTAATATGCCCAATGACATTCAAACAACATATCAATTATTATATCAAGATGACTCCACCTTTCTTGTTTCAAAACCGCCTCAAGCAATGCTCTGCATCAATTTATCAAACTATGAACTGGATTAATCATGTTTATACTCAAGCAACTAAGACATTTTAGCTATTATTGTTTACTCTCACTCTCTTCTGCTGTTTTGCGGTTTGATTTTTCTGAAGATAAGTTTCTTCTATCACTACATATTATTGGAATTTATTGTCATAATTTTTATCCGTATCTCTTTAGGCTTTACTCCTTTCTTTTTTCTATAGTTAATCTTACTCATTATAGTTACATCCAACTAACCAAGTAAAAAGAATTTTTGCAAGTCTTATATTTATACCTCATAATTTCCATTTTTTTTATATAGAATTTCCCCATTTTTCCTGTTCTTCAGTGATGTTTGACGGCATCGATTTCTCATATGAGGATGTTGATCCACATGACTAAATACAAGTGCACCAAAAAGATGCTAGAGAAAGTTTGGTTGAGGATAAACGTGGGAGGACCTTGACATTTTTCGGACATGTAACTGAGACCGGTAATAAATATCTTACATTTCTTAAAACATTTGCTGGAAATTATGAATACCATGTATTTGATTGTCTGGTGGTAGAACTTCACGAGAATTCATTATTGGGGTCAGACGGACTGTGCATTGATATTTCCCCCCAACCTGATATTGAATCCTGGCCTCGCCACTGCTCACCAGTAACCACTCGTTTCTATTAGGTACTTTGATAGAAGTGTGAATCCTTTAGTATACGAAAACAAAACACAAGGTTTAATTCCTATTTAAATGAATTCCATCCCTTTATAATATGAAGATGAAAGGAGATTAGGAGAATAAATCGCTTCATCTTCAATAACTATATACATGCCAATCCAACACCTGCAAGGTGTCACAAAAATTGTGGACATTACATACCATAGACGAAAATTTGAACTACAATAAGGAAAAAGAAAAAAACATAGGTGCTCTAGAAACTATTGGGAAACATCAAAAGATACACCATGGCGAGTATGAGGGAGAACAATAGAAATATCGGCACACGAACACTCCCAGCCGAAGAACGCAAACCTGTGACCGGTATTTCATTTTTCCATCAATCTCATAATATTAAAGAATAGTGCTGCGATATAAGTTATTAATACTAGCAAATTTAGAAAGTTATACTAGAACAACAGGAACTTTACTGTTTTTGTCAGATAAGCATACCAGAAAATGTATACTTATATTAAAAATAATGTCTTTGTTGCATTAAAATTCCATATGTCAGTTATCTTTCTGAAATTCCATATATATATGAGAATAATGAAGAAAATAGGCCATATGCTGCTTTTTCGTTGGGTGACGTCAAAAATATGCGCCCTCTATTATTTTCGACAATCGGTACCCATCATCACCTTTATTACCTAAGATCTGGATACACTAAATTTCATGTGATTCCACCACTTTTTCACCGTTGAATTAACAATGTAAAAAGTTCTATTGTCGGTAAACCGTTAATTTTGCACCCACTAAATCAACGGTGAAAAGGTGGTGGAATCACATGAAATTTGGTGTATCCACATCTTAGATAATAAAGATGATGATGGTGGTTGCCGATCGTTGAAAAAATCGTGGAGGGTGTTCTTTTTCGACGCCATTGGAGGAAATATATGAGAATAATGGAGGAAATGTGCCACGGTAGGGAATTTACTCCAATAGCGTCGAAAAAGTACGCCGCCCATGATTTTTTTTGACGATAGGCACCCACCACCATCATTTTTATTATCTATGATGTGTATACACCAAATTTCATGTGATTCTACCACTTTTCCACCGTTGATTTAGTGGGTGCAGAATTAACGGTTTACAGACCATTTAACTTTTTATATTGCTAACTCAACGATGAAAAGGTGGTGGAATCAGATAAAATTTGGTGTATCCACATCTTAGATGATAAAGATCAAGATGATGAATGCCGGTCGTTTAAAAAATCGTGGATATTGTATTTTTTCGATGTTATAGTAGGAGATTCCCTTCTATGGTTTCTTTCCTCCATTATATATATAGTGCCAATCTGTTAGGACGAGTTCATATTTTTTAAATTCTCGAACTTTTTGTGTGACGTCCGATTGACGACCCATTTTGACCAAGTTGATCAACACACCCTAATAGTGTGTTTATATAATCACTCTGTTTGGAAGTGTAAACATATGCTACAACTTGTTTTAAATTAATAATAATTCTACGGCTTAAGTAATTCGACATGTTTATGCATATGTATACACTTCCAAACAATGTGATTTTAAAACCACACACTATCTAGGATGTGTTGATCAACTTGGTTGAAACAGATTGTTGATCGGGCATCGCACAAAAAAGTTCTTGAATTTTAAAAACACGAACCCTGCCCTAATGGAACCCCCTTATATATATATATATATATATATATATATATATATATATATATATATATATATATATATATGAGCTTTTGATCATTGATCTTTTTCCTCAAAAATAAGCTTTTTAAAGGAACTACAAAGATGATGGAACATATTGGTCACATGACAGTCAAATGACAACTATATTACCGGTTTTTGGAAAGGTAGCGGACAAATGGTTCTAAAAACTTATTTTTGAACAGAGGCTAATTGAAATATAAATTGATTGAAATTGGTCTTTTAAGGGAGAAATGCATATAAAAGAGATGAACTAAAGGGTATTTTGGAAAAAGAAACAAAATTTATTAGGTAAAGAGTAATAATGTTGGAGTCAAGGGGGCAAGCTACAGTTTTTTTTTATATACCTAGAGGGGTATCCTGTTATTCGGGCAAAGTGAGGGGGGTTTCGTGCAATTTAACCTCTATATAATTATAATTTCATGATATTTATACTAATGCTGTGAAATTTTATGGTGTTCAAAATATAACAAATCGGTCATTTACGCTATCGATTCAGTGTTTGCCGTCACATTTGCTCACGGGCGGTGTACTGATATTGCTGCAAGCGCTGGGGAGCTGCAGCGCTAGAGTTTTGTTGACATTAAACCCCTCTGGGTAAGCCATGTTATCATTGATGATCAGGCAAAGACATTTTGGCTCAGACTTTTCACGATCATGCCAAGGTTGGTGCAACAAGAGTTTGACGGGGTCGATGTATTGCCTGCGGTGAACAAGAGGCACGGAGCTATTCTCATGATGTCTTTCTTGCATTGTTCGTTCGATTGGGCACTTGCATTGCTTTTTTTGGGTGGGGGTGGTGGTGGCGGTGGTTGTGGTTTGGTTTTTTGATGATGGTGAGAGATATTTTCTCAAATTTTCTTCAAGAGGAGAAAATGACACATGGACCTCAGTGGGTTTAGATTATATGATGATAATGGTTCATAAAACTAAAAGGATCATGTGAGAGTTTATCATTTTTTTTAAAATCAACCTCTTTCGGGGATCACACTTACGACCTTTCATATTAGAAATGAAATTGATATCAACTTAGCTGGGTCCAGTTGGTAGGATCATATAAGTTGATAAACTTATGACCTTTCATATTAGAAATGAAATTGATATCAACTTAGCTGGGTCCAGTTGGTAGGATCATATAAGTTGATAAACGGTATATGTATGCACCTAATATAGTTTCTTCAGTCTCCAAAACACATTTGTTACGGTTTGGCGAGAACTCTTTTTATTCTTGTATTGGATTTGCAGTAATGATATTTGTCTAATCATTGTGGATTTTATTTCCTTCTGTTGAATAGCATCATTATTTGAACTGGTTACTTGATGAGATTTTCTATTCAATCCTCGTATTCAGATTAATTTTTTAGATCTTTAAAGGTATCTTATGTTTCTTAAATCATTTCATGAAACTATGAATACTTTTTACTTGTTGCCCATGTTGCTGCCTGATTATTATTACTGAAGTAAAATGGTCTTTAATGAAAGCGTCATCTATTAACCTGGTAAAACATAGTCGGGTCTCGACAAAATGAGTCTGCTGTTGTAAGGAGACAGGATCGTGTTATCATCAATATTTCTGTACATCCCAATAAACCATCACACGACACTTCTCCACATTATTACATATGCGAAAAGTACATAAGATGTGACACGTGTCATAGGCCAAAATTCAACCATAGTTGAATACATAGGTGCCTTGGGAACTAGTGGGAGACGATAAAGAAAGATACACCATTGCCAGTATAAGGGAAAACATGAGGAGCATCGGGGCATGAACAATTCTCCCACCTGAAGAACCTGCGATCAATATTTTATTTTTTTTCATTAATTTCATAAATTAAAGAATAGTTTTAGCAACGAAAGCTATTAGTAAATTTAACTAATATAGTCTATAGCCTAAATCAAGACTACCCAAATCCATAGCCAAAGATGGTAGGTTATGATTCGGAGTTAAAGCTGGACAACTTTAGAAAACTCCCGGTTATCTTAACTTAGTCTCAAAGCCAAACAGGATTTTTTCCATAAGCCAGTTGAGGGTTATATTGATGGAATATTGATGAAGGTGTTATACAAAGTTAATCGCATATCGGGTTCTCATATATCTCATCATTTAAGCCTCTTCTCGCAAAAACAGGGAGGCTATGCTTAAGGCCTAAGGCTATGCTTAAACTCAAAACCTGTGGCCAGTATTTCATTTTTCCATCAATCTCATAATATTAAAGAATAGTGCTGCGATATAAGTTATTAATACTAGCAAATTTAGAAAGTTATACTAGAACACCATGAACTTTACTGTTTTTGTCAGGTAAGCATACCGGAAAATGTATACTTATATTAAAAATAATGACTTTGTTGCATTAAAATTCCATATGTCAGTTATCTTTCTGAAATTCCATATATATATATGAGAATAATGAAGAAAATAGGCCATATGCTGCTTTTTCGTTAGGTGACGTCGAAAATATGCGCCCTCTATTGTTTTCGACAATCAGCACCCATCATCATCTTTGTTACCTAAGATCTGGATACACTAAATTTCATGTGATTCCACCACTTTTCACCGTGGAATTAACAATGTAAAAAGTTCTATTGTCGGTAAACCGTTAATTTTGCACCCACTAAATCAACGGTGAAAAAGTGGTGGAATCACATGAAATTTGATTTCTCTACATCTTAGATAATAAAGATGATGGTGGTGGTTGCCGATCGCCGAAAAAATCGTGGAGGGTGTACTTTTTCGACGCCATTGGAGGAAATATATGAGAATAATGGAGGAAATGTGCCACGGTAGGGAATTTCCTCCAATGGCGTCGAAAAAGTACTCCGTGATTTTTTTTGAGCACCACGGCGAGGAAATGTGCCACGGTCGGATGCCGATCGTCGAACCCACAGTGGATGATAAACCTTTTTCAACGCCATAAAAGGTAACACCCATATAGGGCCTTTATCATCCATTATTCTTATTTGTAAATATAACTAGTATTTTGTACATGCGAAGCATGTAAATGTGTAGTTTAAATTGTATTGTTTAAATAAATAGTGTGTTAAATATTTAGGGTTGAGAATAAAATTATAGATATACCTCTAAAAACTGAAGAATGTTAAAATATTTAAATAGTTGATGATGTGGATTATTTCTTTAGGAGTGAAGGATCTATTGCATCCTAAACATGGATTTTAGCACGATAGCAATTTGAAAAATCTTGAGAGCAATATACCCAACATAAGGATCTTAGCTAAAGATAACAACTTGTATCAAACAAAAGAGAGCAATTAGCTTATTAAGTTGAAACCACAACCTTTGTAGCATTTTCAAGTGTTCCCAAATTGTGTTGGACTCTATTGTAGGCTCCAAGAAGCTCCATGGAACATGTTTCCAAGTCCATCCCCTCCATCAAATATGATCCACCTTGAGGGTGCAAGTGCTTTGGTTCCAAACCGTAATATTTCAGAAATATAAAATATTATTATTAGAATTTAAATTATAAAATAATAAATTTCACGAAAACCATATGAGTATGGATTTGAGTTTTTATAAAAATGGTATAAATATATACATACAATTTGGAAAAAAATAATTGGAATGTTAATATGAATTATTAATTATGAAGGCATTTATTTGATTTGGACATTTTATAAATTATTATATACAAGTTTAATGTTAAACTTGATTAATATTTCCTAATTGTGCATTAAACTAAGTTAATTGTTAAAACCATGTTTATGTATCATGGCATGCAACATTTCATATTGTAACATTTATTCATATTTATTATCATGGTTTCATTTTTTTATATGCTTTCAATTTGTTTTGTTTCTTTTAAAAAAAGAAAAGAAATTATAACAAGGGGGGACAAGGAAGCATGGTTGAGAGAGAGAGAGAGCGGGGGAGAGGAGGTTCCACATTTTTCCTTGGTTTTTCTTCACCTCTTCTTCATTTCTTCATCTCCTTCTCCTTCATCCTCCTCCATCCTCACCACCATCACAATTCCACCATCAAAACCAATCCAAAACTAAATACAACCTTCACAAAAATTATTCATAAGCTCACTACAAGCACCATAGTGAGATCAAGTTAGAACTTTGAGCTCATTTGGCCATCTTAGAATTTTCTTGAGTTGCTCTTTTAAGGTAATTCCCTCACTTTTAGTTAAGTTTTTAAGCTTCCTAAGCTCAAGTGTTAGTTTAGAATTAAGAGGTTTAAGTTTAATGAACTTGGAAAATTCTAGGATGATCTTTAGTGGATGTTTTGAGTTGCAGAGATGTAATTGAGGCTTTAGTTAGTGACCACAAATCTATTAGTGATAGAATCCTTGGCCAAACTAGAGTTAGAAGTTTCAAAAATGAACTTGGAATTTTCCGATATCGAGTTTTTGGTAAATTGTGATGGTCAAATAGAATCTGGAATGACTCGAGAAACCTGAAAAATATATTGCATATACAGAGAGATGTACGGGCTATTTAGAAGCTGCCTCTGAAGCCCGATCCCTCATATCCTATTCTTGGCCACCAAAATAATCCAAATGGCCGCAAATTGCGGCCTAAACTTAGTAGGATTCGGTTCTTAGTCTATAGCTCAAACATCTAATATCTAGCCCTACCTTATATGCAAAATGTCTTAATTTCATCCTAGGTAAAATCTGAGAGTGTTTTTCTAAATCTGGGCAGAAACCAGCATACAAACAAGATCGCAGTTGCTTGAGCCAAGGAGTTTCTAAATTGCATATGTCCCATGTACAAATCAGTACACAAACAAATCTGGGCAGAAACCAAACATACCAAAAATCATATTTCCAGAAACAAGACCCCGTGAAAAAATTTGGAGCCTTTTGCCACAAATTAGCTACGAATCTGTGGCCAAATGAGCTATATGGCCGTAGATTAGCGGTCGTTTTTGGTGAATAAAAGCTCAAAAAAAATTTGTTGGCTCAGAAAAACCCTGCACATATTTTTAAGCTCGCTGAAAATATTTTTTGGACATCTTCAAAATTCGAACAGCAAGCAGGGTTTTTGGAAATACGATCGGATAATTTTGTCGATCGAAGTTCTAAATTAGTGCAAATTAGCTAGTTAAGATTTATGGACCGGCTCTGATATCATGTTGGGTTCCTAGCGCCCTTGCCGTCTACTACGGCCGTTGCGGAACAAAAAACTTTAACTTTTAAAAATATGGCACTAGAAAACTCATCTTGGAATCTAACCATAAACCGAAACTAGCTATTTAAAGAGACTATCTACTGTGATGAGGAGTTATACCTAAAGGTCCGTGTCTTTTGGGTTTTCACTCCTCTTCTAGAGCTCCTCGAGATCCTTGATCAATCTTACTAGATCGCCTTCTTGATCCTAGATGATCCATCCGAGAGTTCTTGATTCAAGCTTGGTTTCACAAGTGAAGCAACTTAGTGACCAAGTTTGCTGGTCTAGGTTACTAAGGAGATGTAGTGATTTATCTAGTATATTTCTATTTCTCTTCCTTCCTTAATTCTCAACTCATTAGATGGTAGGGAGGAATATGAAAATGAAGGAGGAGGAAGAACTCAAGAGAGCTAAGCAAGTGAGGAAAGAGAACCTTGTTATGAGAATAAAAAAACTTATGTGTAGAAAATCATGAAGCATGGTTTTGTAAAAATCATTTTTCAATAAAAATAATATAACCATACTTGAATAGTTTGCATAAATGAATTTACAATTCATTTGTCAACACTATTCAAGCATGGTTCACACTATTCTCTTCTTTACACCTCATTTCTTATTTTACACTTCATTTCCATTTTGCAAATAAAATGGAAAATACATGATGAGGTGTCCTCTTTCTAGAATGTCTTTCCGTATAAATACGGAATACATTCTACTGTATATACATACCCGTATTCGTATCAAAATATGAATACACAAGAGATAGAATAATACTACTAAAATAATACTAGCATTAAATCAATATCCGATTTAATGAACCGACTTAATCCTAAGTCCGCCAGTATTATCAACCGTCCGATCGAAAATCTGGATAACACTAGAATATACATATCAAAATATGTACACGTAAATTATAAAATCAATACTTGATTTAATAATCCGGCTTAATCCTAAGCCAGCTAGTATTATCATTCGATCGAAATTCTGCATGTATAAACATACGGCCACCACATCATTTCGCCTGAATCATAGAAACCCTCTGTGTGGGACTCTAAAGACTCGACAGTACGCTGGCAGTGGGTTTAACCACAAGCATGTTAATGGCGCTAGCTGTACGTAACGGCTACCTAGGTACCTGTCGAAAAGAAGGCCGACGAGCAAGCTCATCCGGACCCCTACTGAGCCTATCCGTGACAATCTCCGTACAGTCCGGTCTCTTCGTCTCAGAGTATCGCATACCGGATCTAGGGGGTGGTAAACGTCAGACCCCTACTGACCCGATAAGTCATGTTGATTTGGTTCAGGACCAATCCGAGAAACTACTGATCTAACCATCAGTAGTTCTCAACTGCCTTGGCCAAGTCTTATGATTCTAGCCAACCGGACATGGTGCGATATCGACTCCTAATACCAGGAGAGACGAATCCCTGACAATCACTCATTGCCTCCATGTGGCTCGGGATTGCATCCAACCAAAATCTGTTTGCACGACTCAGTAGAGCCATGGTGGGGTAGTGATCAAAGCACAGTGGGAACTCACACGAGACAAATGATGACCTCAGGTCCTAAGACTAACTTATACTCATGTCACCTGAGAATCGCTATCTGATGATAGGTATAATACAATCTAGAGGTTCTCGGCTAGTCCATCCAGTGTACTCACCTCCAGTGAGCACCTGTATACAATCTTAGCTGATCACACTAATGGTTGTGGGACCAACCACCGCCCCTCGTCGGGGTCTAAAAACGTATACACAAGTCTACTCTGGAGTATCGATACACGATCTCGATACTTCTGCGACTTGGGACCTTTAAGGATGTGCTTATGGGCTACCCAACTCCCACAAGTATGATCACCATCATAATGCTGGTAGTCAAGCAAGATCCTACGAGTTTTATCAACATGTAACCGCCATATGTTATATAGAGTATAACATATGCACATGTTAAGATAAAGTCAAACCATAATAGTATACTACTGTATCGAGTTTTTATCAATATTTGCAAGCAATATAAAGTATCAAATAGAAAGAAATACACATATCAAGATAAAGACAACTCAAATAATATACTATATACAACCGAGCAAGATTGTCTTGCACATACATATCCCTAGCATCCTATACAATACATGCCTCTAGGGCATACATATCCAACAGTTAGGTGCTCTTGAAGGGGTAAAAACGCATTAGGAGCAAATAGATCTTCCAAAAGAAGATCGGTGCAGTTGAAAAGGTTTAACCTAATAAGGCTGGACTTGTGGTAAAAAGTTTTCATCAAATACCCGGTGTGGATTGTGATGAAACTTTTTACTTCAGTATCTGTGCCGAAGTCTATATGAGTATAATTTCCACTGCTGTTTTTCATGCCTATGAGATCTAGCAGGTGGATGACTATAATATCTTTCTGAATGGGGATTTAGAAATGTACGTGTATTTGATTCTGCCAGAAGGTTATCGTAGACAGTAGGAGCAGCAGAAGGTGTGCAAGTTGCTTAAGTCTGTTTATAGACTAAAGCAGGCATAGCGGAGATGGATCATCTGTTTTGATGTTATGGTAAAAGTGTTTGACTTCATCAAAATAATAGATGAACCTGGTATTTGTAAGAAGGATGTGGGAAGTACTGTCTCATTCCTCATATGGTATGTGGATGACATACTCCTGATAAGAAGTTATGTTTCTATGTTACGATCGATCAAACTATGGTTGTCACTGATGTTTCTCCATATTGAAGTTGGGCAATATATATCAAACGATCTGGGGATTAGATTTAGAAAGATTCAAGGAGTGTCCCAATCCGGGCACTATGACACCATTCTAAAGGTGTTTAGAATGGACGACTCCTAGCGCAGTAGTGTACCCGCATGAGTTGCAATCACCCTCTCTAAAGATATGGGACTCGCACGTATGGAAATAACAGCAATCGTTCGATGTTAAGTATCATACCAAATGTAGCTTATACAGTTGATGTAGCAAGCAGATATTAGTCCAATCCTAGAGAAACATAGAAAAGCAGTGAAGAACATATCAGGATATTCTTGGTGTATGGTAATGGCAGCCTCCTTCTAGAGGCGGTTACCGATTTCAGCTTCCAAGGTGACATAGATGACAGAGTGTCTGTCGCAAGTTATAAGTTTACCCTCTTATAAGGAGCAGTATATTGGAAAAAGTTCCAAACGGGGTACTGAGGCAGACGTGCCGCTCGATACTGATTATGACTCAACAGAGGATACAGCCTAAGAAGTTGTTGAATAAAATTGTTCATTTATAAACATGGTCCCATCATCTATCCAGACAAATTCTAAGTCAGGTATCGCTTGATTCGGTAGATAGTTGATCTCCGTGATATTGATATTTAGAGAGATAAAGTTAGAAACATTGTAGCGGATTCACTCACTGAGCTTGTTTCTCGAAAACGGTTTGCAAGACTGTTAGTAGAGAAGTTGGGTATGCGATAGCACATGAGATGTGGGTTTGCGATACTACAATAATTATCCATAAGTGCAAGTAGGAGATTGTTGGATATATTTCCCTTAAGGCAATTATTGTAATTACGAGATAGCGATTACTTAATTGAAGGATGACCTATACGGATAGAACAGTCTTGCTCGAGATGATAGTATGCTATTTGATTTGCCTTTATCTTTCATGTGTATACATTTTACTCATTATCACGTTTCGTTAATACACGATAATAAAGACCATAGGATCTTTGCTTGACTACCAGGATTATGATAGGGACTATACTAGTAGGGCCTGGGTACCAGGATTATGATAGGGGTCATACTTAAGACCAACAAGGTGGCATGACTTTCCTAAACCAATGCATCTATTTATGCTACAAACAAACAACACACCACTACTATTCAATATGCCTTGACGAAGGCCAACAAACATAGCATGAATACGATGTGCTACTCATTTGAAATGACGGAGGACTACGGTTGGTTTTAGAAAAAACCTTGAATGTAATGAACTTGATATCGTTGTAGGAACAAATAGTTTTAAAATAGGAGTGGTTCAATCTTCGCCTTTTAAAACAAGTGGTTTTGAAAAAAACCGAGTGGTTTTAAAATTTGTTCCAACAACATCTTATTAGGTTTATTTTCTTGCATTAATCAAAGTTAATGCGGTCCCATCAATTAAACCTATCACACTAGAAAAAACGAAAATACAATGCTTTATATGCCATCCGCATTCACCACGGGGTCCCGGGTCTTCAACACAAGGTTACTTAACTTACGGCAGGACGGGGACAGGGCTAGCGTGGATACAAAACATATAAACGTATTTATTTACATATATAGTCATCTCAAATATGATATAATCAGCACAAGTAGATACAAACATCATAGAGAATGGATAAAACAGATATACTAGGAATTCCCGAGTTTTGTTTAAGCCTGTAGCGAAACAAAAGTTTCCACGGTCGTGTGAATAACCTGAATGCGAAAGATCCGAGACCCCTACAAGTGTGGCAAGCTATCCACTAATCCTAGAATTGGGTAACCCGGGTCTTACGCCTTGAGATGGCCACTCGCTGAATTCTAGAACCCGGTAACTTGAACACTCCTTCGCGGGTCAATCCTAAATACATAAATGAAATATATACAAACGGTGACAACAACCTCAACCCGGATGTGTCCCAATAAAGAATATACATCAAATGAATACACGAATTACATCAACATCTCATCTAGATTCACACGGGCCTTTTCACACGATGATCTATCAATCCATCATAACCATAATACAAGCAAGATATGTGCAACCCCTTTTATTCATCATATAGCAATTAGCCGAGATTTACAAACATACAAACAAACACAAAGATAATCAATGATTCTTTAATTTTGACTTTAAAACATTCCGTGTTGCCCACATACAAAGATGACATTAACTGAAATCTGAGCAAAAACAAAGTATACCAAAAATCCTAAATCCAAGCACCCAAGCCACTGTAGGAAGCACGAGGCCAGAGTTCATGCTCTGGCTGCCAATAGTGGCCAAATAGCATTTTTCAGCGGCAAAAGTATGAGCATCTGGGATCATGCTCCTCCAGTGACAAAATCATACTATGTAGAGCACTCTGCAATACACTAAAAAATTTTCAGAAACTTTTAAAATTTTGAACATAAACTTGGTTTTTAGGATTTGAAGTACGGAACTATTTTAGTTTCAAAACACAAGCATTGTCTACTACTAGTTTAAGTGTTTGGATGGCTCTGATACCAGTGCAAATTGCTAGTGCTCTTGCCGCTACAACTACGGCTCTTGCGAAATCGAAAAACTTAAATTTAAAACGAGCACTAGAAACTAAAACCCTAGAAATCGAATCCAAACACTAAACTAGTAAAACCAAAAAAGCTATTCTACTCCTTTAAGGACTACAACCTTTGAATACGTGTGTTCGCCGCCGAATACGGAGACGAAACCGTGTAGGTTCGTCTTGCCTGAATTTGAGGGTAGATGCTATTTGGGTTTTATCCGTTCACCTCTCCGAAGATACCAAGTTGATTTATGGCACCATGTATCGGAGGTTTATACAGATGTGGCCGTTGTAGCAGACTTCGTCAGATTCCCCCTCATTTGAGGGGTTTTTGATTGTGGGGACGCTCTTCCCTGCAGGCGCAAGCCCCTACAGTTAATTACGCTACCGCATCATGGTAACCACTTTCTCCTTCTCCAGATGGTCACTTCGTGTCGTGTATGTTTGTTTTATTTTTGGTTTCCCGTGGATTGTATACGGAGACTAATTTATGTTATCGTCCGTAGGGCGTGGATTAGTCCAAATCCGTATTTTCTTAGATTTGGGTTTGGTTTGGATTTAAGGATCGTTAATCTCATTGAGATCAAGATCAACTTAAATGTTTGTTAAGGATACGTTAGTTTAATTTTAGACTAAGATCTAATTAACAAGATCATTTAGATCCAACAAAAAAGCATTTGGGCTCTATTGTTTTAGTTTAAGGACGTTACGGTCCATAAGCTTAAGGACATCATAGTCCATGAAATTTAAGAACATCATAGTCCATAGTTTAAAGACGTCATAGTCTGTAAAGTTTAAAGACATCATAGTCTATGAGTTTAAGGACCTCACTGTAACATTTCAAAAAAAATAAAATATTATTTTTTGGGAATTTTTATAATTTAATATTATTCTAATGAATATTTTAATATTTCGGCATAATTAAATACCGATAAATGGTGAAAATTCCGGAGAAAATTTTGGAAATTCTAAAATAGGTTATTTTGTGGAAATATGCCATTTTACAGTTTTTATGATGAATTATATGTGACTTTAGTGTTAATCGCGATTAAAAATCGCTAATTGGATTTTTGTACAAAAAATATGCACATGACATTTTCTACACTTGTTATACTTGTTTCATGTTTTGGTCATGGTAGCCTAGGGTTAACCATGTCTAATTGGGCTTGATGGTTTAAACCTTTTGGTTATGTTGATTTAGTTTGACTAAGGGATTTGGCCTTGTCTAAGGGTGATTAGGGTTAGTTGACCTTGTGTAGAGAGAGAGGATTTGATGGCTTGTGTGTGCTAACATTAAGGGGAGAGAGAGAGAGGTGGCTCTAGGATGGGTCATGTTCCATCTCATTTCAAATCTCTTGCTTCCCTCACATCTCTCCCTCTCACCCTCACACAACAACACACCCTTTAATGATAACCAGCAGCAGCAGCTACTGAAACATTGCTTCAGCCAACCCTACACAGCCACATGGCATCAGCACACACACCAGCCCCTAACACCTTAGCCCAATACCTACACACTCACATCAGCAGCTACATCAGCCCCCAATATCAACACTTCAGCCCCAATAGTTATCACATCAGCTGATAACACCCATCAGCCACCTCTACATCTGCTGCTACTAACAGCCACTGCTGTAGCTGCTGCAAACAACAGCAAAGGAAAAGAGAGAGAGGGTTGCAAGCAGCAGCAGCTACAGAACCAGCTCCAGTAACACCATAAACCCCTGCTGCAGCACAACTACATCAGCACAACACCCCAACAGAAAACAGCCCCAACACACACTTCAGCCCCCATTTATATCAGCACCTTTGCAAACAGCAGCAGCAACCAAAACAACAACAGAAACAGCTGCAACAGCAATACCAGCAGCAACACCTGATGCAGTCCAACAGCAGCAAGAGCCCTTCCTCCTTCCTCCTCCTTCCCTTCTCCTTCATCCTAGGACCCTCTCAAGGTATAATCTCACAACCCAACTCTGTTCTTGCTCAGTTCTGGTTATATAGCTGAAATTTAGTGTTATTATGTGGTTTAGTGGTAGTTTAGGCAAATTTGAGTGAGACTTAACCAAGTGTTGGTTTTGAATGTTAGTGTAACCTTATTAGGTGCTGTTAAGACCAGTTTAACCCAAGATTGTTCCAGATTTCACCCAAATACCAGATTGTTCGATTTAGTGTCGGTTAGCGTTTTGTCGACTTTTTAAGCTTTTCTGGAAACTGCTATCAACCCGGACCTCCTAAAATAATTTTGACTTAGCAGTGAGATATGCAGGCAGATAGAAACCAACATCCAAAGCCCCAGCCCCTGGACCCACTTCCCGGCCGCAGATATATTCCTTCTGGCCGCAATTTGCGGCCAGAGCAGGAGGAAATCCCCTCGTTTTGCGTGCACGGCTCTTTTACCTGTAAACTTGACCCTGGGTATGTCTAGTTTTGTCTGGTTCCAACCAGGGTAGAATCTGGGTTGTTTTTCTTGAGTTGGCGCATGATTTACGACTTGTTTTCGTATGGATTTTGGTATTCGATGATTCGTTTCTGTCGGGTGGCGTTTGAACGCCAACGGCAGAGGGATATTGGCCGTGTTTGCACGCAAGGCTATAGGTTTTTACCTATGGGCGTAGCGTGCACCATTTTGGCTTCCGACATGGTTTTCATGTGTTTTAGCGTGTGATATTCTTGTAGGTACTCACGTGGCGTCGAAGTGTTGGAGATTCAAATGGCGACATCGGCACCGACACGCATAAAACATATGAGTAGATTTATATCTACGGGGAGAAGTTGGGTGGATGGCGTATAGCACCCCCACAGTTTGTGGTGATGTATACGGATGCGTATACACACCAATAATTATTATATGTTATTTGGGATTAATGATGATGGTTAGAATGGATATTGGTGTGTTGGATGGTGATAGGTTACGAAACCCTAGGGTAGTGGGTGCACCACACATACATATACACACATACATACTTGCATACATCTTTATTTCATATGTGGTTATGGGATTCTATATAGTTATGTGTTCACGCGGGTATGGGACTATGTGTTCACATACGGATTTGAGGATGATACATGGGATGGAGATGAGTCGATGAGTTTGATCCGAGATTATGGTATCGGTGATATGGTAAAATTCGTATTTGAGATACGTTTTAATGCTTTAGCGGATTGGGATGATGATGCCATATGAATAGTGACATATATAAAATGATCGACATGTGATTATGATACGAGATAGGATACGATATGATATGATATGGCAAGATATTTATGATAGGCTGCCTTGGGCGTTGTTTACTCCTTGAGATGATATGTCCTGATGATATCGATTCATACGAGACTGTCGATCAGTAGTCAAATCATAATTATAGTGATGATATTAGCTTTGTACTAGACGTAGGTCAGTACCCGGATTATGATATTTGATTAAAGAGAATACCAGATGAATGATATGATGAATGTGATATTGACCCGTACCCAGATTTGGGGATGCCGTACGACGGATTTACGTACGAGCTATGTTTTGATGTTTGATCCGCACTCTTGATTTGGAAATAACTGATTATAGAGATATGGTATCGGATGTGATATTATCGAGGCGGGATCACCTACTATATATGTATATATATATGTATCGACTCAGAGGTTAGGCGGTTTCCCTTACCTACTGTTAGCTTTAGCTCAGCCTTATAGTGGTGTAGCTATGACTCTTATGACATTAGATGCAGTTCAGCTATTATTGTGTTTAGTGTTCAGCTCCCGCACTTTATTATTGTTGCTCTACACCGCATACTGTTGTGATTCATATTCCATTATTGATATCCTGCTGTTAGGACACCAGCACCATTACCGATGATGCGTATGTACCACGTACACTTATTTGCCGGCTCACACACATCTTCATCGGTAATTGCCATGTCACGAACACTTAGATGATTTAGCTTGTTAGCTAGTAGTGACATGATATTAGTATGCTTGCCTTATATGCCAGCTTGACATTGTAGTTATTACTTGTCACTTCATGCATACTGTTATTCATTATATGCTGCATTCATGGATTCTCATGCTTATATTCATGATTTCACATGCTATTGATGATTTGGATTCGGGTTTCCATGAGATTTTCTGGATTTGGAGGAAAACCGCAAAACATATATATAAACTGCTTTCTCTTGTTAATAAAAATGCGGTTTTCCCATGATGTATGAGTCGTCCACCAAGAGTTTTGCTGATGGATTTCGAGACCCGATTCGAGGAGGCGGATGAACCGTTTCGGGTACATGGTGGGCCCGGTGCGGTACCCCGGGGCAAGAAGATCGCAGGAGATGGCGTTGAGCCTGGCAGGGGAGCACGACCGACCGGTGATATTACCCGACGCGTCGGATATCCGGAGGATACCGTCGTGGTCATGAGATGGATGGTAGGGGCCGATCTGGACTGACGGCGCCCTGGATATAATGATTGAGACATTGAGATTTTGAGATATTGAGGTACAGAGATTGTGATACAGAGATATCGAGATATTGGGATTTATGTTTTGTGCCGATGCTAGGCACTGTTTATGCTGATTTCATTTATGATACCTCATTTTAAAAATACAGAAATCTCATAAATTTATGAAAGCAGTTTTCTTCAGTATATGCATTTTGTTTCATGCATTTATACATCATTCATATGATATATTGCTACCTGAGGCACTGACACAGGCACATGGGATTACACTTGGGTCAGATATTTACCCTAGCCATGGTTATAGCTTGCTGGTTATATATTTGAGGATTATATATTATGATCGTATGACCTAGGATTGCGTCATACATGCGATTTTCTGTTTGTAGATTTTTTTCTACTCACGAGTTGGCAACTCACCCCCGTTGTGCCCCAGTTTCTTGCAGGTGTTGCCGTACGGGTTTCATTACGGCTTTGCGGGCACTGCTTCAGTTCGGGTGACTTGCTAGTAGGTGGGTTATTGTATCTTACCCATCATTATACATTGTATATTATATTTCAGTTGTATCTTGAAGTTCCATCAACCAAACATGTACTTAAATGGGATAGAGACCAGTGATGTTTATTCTTTCGACCTTAGAGTCGCGCGTTATATTTCTGTGGATTTCATGCTGTTGGAGTTTCCTTTTCTGTTGTGATCCTCGCCTTTAGGCGTTGTATATTATGTTGCATACTGGTTGATTTGTTATGGTTCTTCCTACACTCTACTACTTTTATTGGTTTGGATTTCTGGGTTCGGCTTACTTAGGGTACATACGCCTCGAGACGTTCGTAGTCTAAGTGCCGGTCATGTTCCGTACTTTCGGGTCATGACAAAGTTGGTATCAGAGCGTTAGGTTTTACCTTCGGAGCGTAGGATGACCCTTGGTTGATGGAATAGGTGACTAAAGTAGAGTGACGTACCGTGGGTATGTTCCGCGGCATATTTATGATACGCCACTCCACTTAAGGAGCCTTAGGATGTACATTTCTTTGTTCAGTATTATATTCCTTCCTATGATCTAGCCTCATCGGTACCAGTTATGGTTTTGCTGCCACGATTACGGACAGGGAGAGCTACGGCTAGAGTTGCGGTCAGCACGAGCTCGTCACGAATGAGGACTGACCAGAGCATAATTCCGGCGACACACGATTGCAGAAATGTGTCTTTTGATTGTGTTTTCGCGCCACGAGCATTGGATGGATCGCTGTATGAGATTTCTCGGACGTGCAGATTTGCATCAGAGGATTGAGCCACCGACAGAGGCCAGCCAGACTTTGATGACCGTTGAAGTATTGCTTATTCATGATGATTGAGGCACTGTTCAGCGTGCAGACGAGTGAGCCAATTTTTGCTACGAACAACGAGATATCGCCCTAGATGTTGGAGCTATTGCGGTACGAGTTGTACTAAGAGATGATAGAAGGTCGCTAGTCACCGAGGATGAATGACTAGGACATGTGATTCGTTCGCTACCCCGATGCGAGGTCATCAGATAGATTGATTCCAGCTAGAGACGACTTCACGCGGAGACGTTGAGAGTCGACAGAGACGATCGAATGTCAGAAACTTACTATTCCAAGTTTAAAGTATTCGGAAGGGCATGCAGGCAATTCTATGGTCCCTCTAGAAGAATGAAACCCTAACTCGACTTAATGACCGTGTGAAAGCCTTTGAACCTTAGGGTTTGCGGCAGTTCTGCGGCGCCATTAGTGAGGCTTGGATTTGCCCTTTTACGGCTGGACCACCGATACTGTGGTATGTACTCGATACTATTATACTGTACCCAAGATATCGAGCTCTTGGGGGATTATGAGGTTTTGACAAATCAATCGGATGGCTCGACTTAATTCCGATGCTAGGTGGTGAGATGCATTTCTTAGGAGACTCCAAATACGAGGATAGCCGTTAGAGCTCAGTCCATGCAGCCACGACGAGACGAGTCCGAAGCAGTCGACATTAGAGAAAAGTGGAGTAAGAGGTTCGTACCAGATCTGGATAAGATGACGTTCCACTCCGCCGACATCAGAGATGCGATGCGTATGCCAAGGCATAGTACTTGGGTATATCTTCCAGAAGCAGTCGCGGTGAGTATGCAGCCGCTCCGGAACAAGAAACGGATATAGTAAAGGACGATGACTTCCGGACAGTTAAGCAGAGACGAGACTTGGAAGAGACCTTGAGCAGGATTCCTTCCAGGAAACTGCTGCAATGATATTTGCACCCAGGATCAAAGGTGTCACGTGCATTCAGAGAGCCAGAGGCCGACGCCAATGATATGCTGCTTTACGAGTGGTCGTGATGATTGACCGAGAGGTGACCAGAGAAGTGCCAGAACGGAATCATCCCCGTTAGCGCACCTGACAAGGCCGATGAGCTGATGGATCGTGAGATTGGTAATCCACAGAGAAGACTTGGACCCAGGAGTGGTCATGTTACGCATCCCAGCAGGCCAGAGTCAGGATCGTCGACGAAATATGCTATGAGTGATCACGACAGTTGGCCAGAGATTCTTGGAGGATGTGGTTGAGCGGAACTATTCCGCCATACTTGATTTCGATATTTTGGGCGATTTATTCGCATGACTGATTTTGGTAATTGAGTTTCATGATATTTGTTTTCATGCACCATGGTGGCACTTACTGAGTATTTGCGATTTTGCACAGTTGTTGCACTTGATATTGTTTTTGTGCCTTGGTTTCACATGTTTATGATTTTATGGGTTTCACACAGTTGAGTTGATTTTGTGCATATATACGCACACGATTTAGTATTTGCACTCGGTATAGTTCGCATATGCTTGCAGTGCAGTGATTCGCATTTTGTGCACTTAGTTGCACCGGACTTCGATTTCGATTGTGATACTCGATATTTATTTTGTGCACCTTGTGCACCTGATTGGGTTTTGCGCGTGTTCGGCGCTTGATATTGGATTTTATGATTTCATGCAGATGCACCGGATTTGGATTTTTAGCGCATGTTGGTCGCATGTTATGAGATGCGATTTGGTGCACATCAGATGCACTAAATCGAGATTCTTCGTGCATGTCAGATGCACCTGATTTTGCTGTCAGGCACACACGCTGCCTATGACCGATGTGTGTGCACACCCGTTGCACCTTGATGTCGTTTTGTGCACCTGCTTGGCACATGTATGGATTTTGATTTCCGTGCGCACCGGACGCACAGGGTTTTCATATGCATTTTTGGGGATTGATTTCTATGGAGCAGTACGTTTTTATGATATTTGTTATGTGTTTTCGTACTGAGCAGGACTAGTCAGAGGACAGTGCCTGGATATATTTTGCATGCATTGATAGGTTTCAAGGGGATTTCCAAAAGCGAGCTATAGTCTCATTATTTACATACGTGTCCGATATGACACGAAACGTTTAAAACAAGGAAAAACCCTTCTAATAGTTTTCAAACGGTGGATCGTGCATACTAAACAAAAGATATATACGTATATGGCTATTTTCTTATAGAGACGTCCGCCACTGTGCAGTGTTATGCGCATTGTATATCGACTTTAAAGAATTTTGGTATGCATTTCCTTCATATATTTAAATGTATAGTTCCGATTTCTAGCATATCGGTTTTGCCTTGGATTTGGCATTCGTGTTTTCACCTTGATTCCGATGATTGCGAGATGCTTGACGGAGTTTTGATTTCGAGTTATCTGCTCGTTACGCATGCGCATGTATTGCGCTACAATGCGTTTTATGTATTGATGATTTCGGAGCCCCGTTGAATTGGACATTTTATTGAAATGTTTTAGAATTTGGGGATTTAAATCTAAATTCGGGGACCGAATTTCTTTAAGGGGGGAAGATTGTAACATTTCAAAAAAATAAAATATTATTTTTTGGGAATTTTTATAATTTAATATTATTTTAATGAATATTTTAATATTTCGGCATAATTAAATACCGATAAATGGTGAAAATTCCGGAGAAAATTTTGGAAATTCTAAAATAGGTTATTTTGTGGAAATATGCCATTTTACAGTTTTTATGATGAATTATATGTGACTTTAGTGTTAATCGCGATTAAAAATCGCTAATTGGAATTTTGGCTTTTTGTACAAAAAATGTGCACATGACATTTTCTACAGTTGTTACACTTGTTTCATGTTTTGGTCATGGTAGCCTAGGGTTAACCATGTCTAATTGGGCCTGATGGTTTAAACCTTTTGGTTATGTTGATTTGGTTTGACTAAGGGATTTGGCCTTGTCTAAGGGTGATTAGGGTTAGTTGACCTTGTGTAGAGAGAGAGAGGATTTGATGGCTTGTGTGTGCTAACATTAAGGGGAGAGAGAGAGGTGGCTCTAGGATGGGTCATGTTCCATCTCATTTCAAATCTCTTGCTTCCCTTACATCTCTCCCTCTCACCCTCACACAACAACACACCCCTTAATGATAACCAGCAGCAGCAGCTGCTGAAACATTGCTTCAGTCAACCCTACACAGCCACATGGCATCAGCACACACACCAGCCCCTAACACCTTAGCCCAATACCTACACACTCACATCAGCAGCTACATCAGCCCCCAATATCAACACTTCAGCCCCAACAGTTATCACATCAGCTGATAACACCCATCAGCCACCCCTACATCTGCTGCTACTAACAGCCACTGCTGTAGCTGCTGCAAACAGCAGCAAAGAAAAAGAGAGAGAGAGAGTTGCAAGCAGCAGCAGCTGCAGAACCAGCTCTAGTAACACCATAAACCCCTGCTGCAGCACAACTACATCAGCACAACACCCCAACAGAAAACAGCCCCAACACACACTTCAGCCCCCATTTATATCAGCACCTTTGCAAACAGCAGCAGCAACCAAAACAACAACAGAAACAGCTGCAACAGCAACACCAGCAGCAACACCTGATGCAGTCCAACAGCAGCAACAACCCTTCCTCCTTCCTCCTCCTTCCCTTCTCCTTCATCCTAGGACCCCCTCAAGGTATAATCTCACAACCCAACTCTGTTCTTGCTCAGTTCTGGTTATATAGCTGAAATTTAGTGTTATTATGTGGTTTAGTGGTAGTTTAGGCAAATTTGAGTGAGACTTAACCAAGTGTTGGTTTTGAATGTTAGTGTAACCTTATTAGGTGCTGTTAAGACCAGTTTAACCCAAGATTGTTCCAGATTTCACCCAAATACCAGATTGTTCGATTTAGTGTCGGTTAGCGTTTTGTCGACTTTTTAAGCTTTTCTGGAAACTGCTATCAACCCGGACCTCCTAAAATAATTTTGACTTAGCAGTGAGATATGCAGGCAGATATAAACCAACACCCAAAGCCCCAGACCCTGGACCCACTTCCCGGCCGCAGATATATTCCTTCTGGCCGCAATTTGCGGCCAGAGCAGGAGGAAATCCCCTCGTTTTGCGTGCACGGCTCTTTTACCTGTAAACTTGACCCTGGGTATGTCTAGTTTTGTCTGGTTCCAACCAGGGTAGAATCTGGGTTGTTTTTCTTGAGTTGGCGCATGATTTACGACTTGTTTTCGTATGGATTTTGGTATTCGATGATTCGTTTCTGTCGAGTGGCGTTTGAACGCCAACGGCAGAGGGATATTGGCCGTGTTTGCACGCAAGGCTACAGGTTTTTACCTATGGGCGTAGCGTGCACCATTTTGGCTTCCGACATGGTTTTCATGTGTTTTAGCGTGTGATATTCTTGTAGGTACTCACGTGGCGTCGAAGTGTTGGAGATTCAAATGGCGACATCGGCACCGGCACGCATAAAACATATGAGTAGATTTATATCTACGGGGAGAAGTCGGGTGGATGGCGTATAGCACCCCCGCAGTTCGTGGTGATGTATACGGATGCGTATACACACCAACAATTATTATATGTTATTTGGGATTAATGATGATGGTTAGAATGGATATTGGTGTGTTGGATGGTGATAGGTTACGAAACCCTAGGGTAGTGGGTGCACCACACATACATACATACACATACATACTTGCATACATCCTTATTTCATATGTGGTTATGCGATTCTATATAGTTATGTGTTCACGTGGGTATGGGACTATGTGTTCACATACGGATTTGAGGATGATACATGGGATGGAGATGAGTCGATAAGTTTGATCCGAGATTATGATATCGGTGATATGGTAAAATTCGTATTTGAGATACGTCTTGATGCTTTAGCGGATTGGGATGATGATGCCATATGAATAGTGACATATATAAAATGATCGACATATGATTATGATACGAAATATGATATGATATGATATGATATGTCAAGATATTTATGATAGGCCGCCTTGGGCGTTGTTTACTCCTTGAGATGATATGTGCTGATGATATCGATTCATACGAGACTGTCGATCGGTAGTCAAATCATAATTATAGTGATGATATTAGCTTTGTACTAGACGTAGGTCAGTACCCGGATTATGATATTTGATTAAAGAGAATACCAGATGAATGATATGATGAATGTGATATTGACCCGTACCCAGATTTGTGGATGCCGTACGACGGATTTACGTATGAGCTATGTTTTGATGTTTGATCCGTACTCTTGATTTGGGAATAACTGATTATAGAGATATGGTATCGGATGTGATATTATCGAGGCGGGATCACCGACTATATATGTATATATATATGTATCGACTCAGAGGTTAGGCGGTTTCTCTTACCTACTGTTAGCTTTAGCTCAGCCTTATAGTGGTGTAGTTATGACTCTTATGACATTAGATGCAGTTCATGCATACTGTTATTCATTATATGCTGCATTCATGGATTCTCATGCTTATATTCATGATTTCACATGCTATTGATGATTTAGATTCGGGTTTCCATGAGATTTTCTGGATTTGGAGGAAAACCGCAAAACATATATATAAACTGCTTTCTCTTTTTAATAAAAATGCGGTTTTCCCATGATGTATGAGTCGTCCACCATGAGTTTTGCTGATGGATTTCAAGACCCGATTCGAGGAGGCGGATGAACAGTTTCGGGTACATGGTGGGCCCGGTGCGGTACCCCGGGGCAAGAAGATCGCAGGAGATGGCGTTGAGCCTGGCAGGGGAGCACGACCGACCGGTGATATTACCCGACGCGTCGGATATCCGGAGAATACCGTCGTGGTCATGAGATGGATGGTAGGGGCCGATCTGGACTGACGGTGCCCTGGATATTATGATTGAGACATTGAGATTTTGAGATATTGAGGTACAGAGATTGTGATACAGAGATATCGAGATATTGGGATTTATGTTTTGTGCCGATATTAGGCACTGTTTATGCTGATTTCGTTTATGATACCTCATTTTAAAAATACAGAAATCTCATAAATTTATGAAAGCAGTTTTCTTCAGTACATGCATTCTGTTTCATGCATTCATACATCATTCATATGATATATTGCTACCTGAGGCACTGACACAGGCACATGGGATTACACTTGGGTCAGATATTTACCCTAGCCATGGTTATAACTTGCTGGTTATATATTTGAGGATTATATATTATGATCGTATGACCTAGGATTGCGTCATACATGCGATTTTCTGTTCGTAGATCTTTTTCTACTCACGAGTTGGCAACTCACCCCCGTTGTGCCCCAGTTTCTTGCAGGTGTTGCCGTACGGGTTTCATTACAGCTTTGCGGGCACTGCTTCAGTTCGGGTGACTTGCTAGTAGGTGGGTTATTGTATCTTACCCATCATTATACATTGTATATTATATTTCAGTTGTATCTAGAAGTTCCATCAACCAAACATGTACTTAAATGGGATAGAGACCAGTGATGTTTATTCTTCCGACTTTAGAGTCGCTTGTTATATTTCTGTGGATTTCATGCTGTTGGAGTTTCCTTTTCTGTTGTGATTCTCGCCTTTAGGCGTTGTATATTATGTTGCATACTGGTTGATTTGTTATGGTTCTTCCTACACTCTACTACTTTTCTTGGTTTGGATTTCTGGGTTCGGCTTACTTAGGGTACGTACGCCTCGAGACGTTCGTAGTCTAAGTGCCGGTCATGTTCCGTACTTTCGGGTCGTGACACTCGCAGTCCGTAAAGTATAAGGACATCATAGTCCATGAGTTTAAGGACCCCACACTCCGTGGAATGTCTGGTTTTCGGGACCCGTCACCTCTATGAAGACGTTGAAGGATTACAACGATAAATATCAGAGAAGTGAAGAGATGTACCCTTGAACTAATATTGGTTGGGAGATCTGTAGTCCAATTTAGGACTAAGATCAAAGATTTATGAGCATATAGGCTTAACTAATCTGAATTAGGGATCTGTTTGGGTTCGGCCCATTCAGTTAAAATGTTGGACATTTAATTAGGCTCAGTCTCTTTTCATTTAACAATGCTGAGTATTGGTTTGGGTTCTGACAACAGTTTGTTGCTGAGCACTCATTATAGCTCTGGGGTTTTATTTAAAGAACATTTTATGTTCCCTCAGTATACACGTGAGGAGCACGTGGTGCTTGGCGCTGAGCGCCAGTCAATGAGCGCAGAGCGCTTCTTTTAAGTAGCGCACACGTGAGGAGCACGTGGCGCGCTTGGCGCTGAGCGCCAGACAATGAGCGCGGAGCGCTTCTGTTAAGTAGCGCACACGTGAGGAGCACGTGGCACGCTTGGCGCTGAGCGCCAGATAATGAGCGCATAACGCTTCTGTTAAGTAGCGCACACGTGAGGAGCACACGGCGCGCTTGGCGTTGAGCGCCAGACAATGAGCGCAGAGCGCTCCTGATCAATTTCGTGATCTGAGAAATAAGTTCTCGCTTACAAGAGACTTTGTCTCATGGTTCTAAGAACAAAGTTCTTATTTTTATAGGAGATGTTACAATCTCTTCTATTTTCTTTTGTGAAAAACTTTGTCTTTATAGATCTGTGATCTGAAAAGAATGAAATTCTTCTCCCCCCTTTTATGATGAGATGCTATGATCTCTTTTTGTGAAAGACCTCTGTTTTATAGATCTATGATCTGAAAAATAACTATGTTCTTCTTCCCTGATGAGATGATTTTTATCTCTCTGTTTTTTACCTTGAAGAAAAGTTCCTCTCAGAGCTTGCTCTCTTCTTTGAAATTTCTCAAAACTTGTGGGTGGGTTCCTCTCCGCAAGACTTGAAGTCTTGGTCCCTTTTTATAGGGTAGGCTGATTTGTTGAATCAGTTAAAAAGATCTTTCTCTGATTGATTTGGGGATGTTTCCCCACCATTGGATCTTTGATCCTAGGGCTTCTGTTTTACAGAAGACGATCTTCTTATTTTTAACGAGATTGGGAAAATCTTTTCCCATACAGAACTTGTTCTGTTCCTTAGTGATTTTTAATCACCATTGGATCATTGATCCAATGGTGCTCTGATTTAGTTTGGAAAGATTCTGAAAAGTATTTCCTTAACAGAATTTTATTCTGGTAATTTGATAATTTATCATCTTCATTGGATTTTTGATCCAACGGTGGAGAATATTTAGTTCTAGCTCTTGGCGCTCTTGTGCCTTGCACGTGAGCGCTGCCTCAGAGTCTTTGACTCTCAGCGCTGGCGGACTTGGCGCTATCGCACCCGTGTCTTGCACGTGAGCGCTGCTTCAGAGCGCTGGCGCCCTTGGCGACAGCGCACCCGTGCTTTGCCTGTGAGCGCTGCTTCAGAGCGCTGGCGCTCTTGACGCGAGCGCACCCGTGCTTTGCACATGAGCGCTGCTTCATTTCAAATTTTAAAATTTGAACAGAGCTTTGCTCTGATTGGGGGAAACAAATGCCCCCCCACCGTTGCGCTCACGTGGCTGACACGTGAGTGCAGCGGTGGTAGCATCTCTACCATTAGATCAACTTAGAAGTTGAAACAGCTCTTAGTGCCTATAAATAGGGCCTTTGGCCCTTGAGATGACCTCTATTCATCTTCTTGTTTGTTTTTTCTGAGAATTAATTCTCCTTTAGAGCACAGCTCTTTGTTTTAAGAACTTCTCTTAGAGACAGAACCCTGTCGAAAATTTCAGGTAAAGATTAAATCTTTGACGAGATTACTTTGTAATCTAGGGTTTCACCCATTAACAAAGCCTTGCTCTTTTTAAATCATATAGATTTTTAGGGTTTTTCAATAGAGCTTTGCTCTTCATAGATCTAAAGTGATCTTTCTTAGGATTTCTTACCCTATTAACAGAGCTTTGCTCTTTTCAAATCATGTAGATTTGTTAATCTTTCATGAAGAACTCTTAGAGCTTGTTCATAGATCTTGAAGATCTCGGAATTTTTAATTCATTAAAACTTTTACTTTTAGGTTTCCTAATGGGTTATTCCATCATCTTTACAGAGCATGGCTCTTCAGAATTTTTCTTGAGGGATTTTTTATTCCCTTCATCATCAGAGTTGACAGATGTCACTCTGTTGTATAGCGCTGCTCTCAAGGGAGATTTACTCCTTGGCCCGAGGGGCGCTCAATAAATGAGAATCCTTTGAGGATTTCTTCATTCAATGACTGTCTCGTCAAATAATGAGACTGTTTTATTAATGTTGAGCCATCATCTAGATTATGTGGGTCCCCTTTGGTCCCTTTCCACTGCATTGCAGTGCGGTACGAATTTAAAGTACCCGTACCAAAACTTGAACTGTAATATTGATGGCTAATTTTTTGTTCTTTTTCGTGCAGGCACTATGTCTTTCGACACTTCATTCCCCTTTGTTCGTCCGGAGAGCGCATTTGCTGACGCGCCAGTAGACCGGGAAGTTTTTGCACTGATCAAGGATCATGACCCAGAGCGGAAGAACCTTCATCTATGGGGAACATGGTACAATCAGATCATCATGGGTCGACGTAGCTTTTCTTGCGCAGTACCTTCGGAGCCCATTTCGGCGATCCATTATGCTGACGCACCTCCGGTGAACTATGCCGTAGAGGAGGTCAACTGGACCTCAGAGGGTTGTCTCCAACCTTCTATGGCAGCGATACCCGTGCTGCCGCCGATGGATTTGGATATCCTGGGACGGCGTATATGTCAGGACGAGTCGCGCCCTTGGGGACAGCCATAAAACATATGCTTAACTCCCCATCACCCAGCCGGATATCTGCAGTAGGCCCGATACATCATATCGGCAAAGAAGTCACAGCTGCTAAGGCTCGGATTGTACCTCGCGATCTATGCTTCTTTGTTCCAGTATTCCACACCTCCTGTATGGTGGGTCAAAGCCTTTTTGGAACAATGGAACGTTCCAACTCATACTTTCCTTCTACCAGATCGAGAAGTTTCGATCTCTTTGGAAGAGTTTGCGGAGATTTCCGGCTTGCCTGTCAGGGGGGAGCACTACGAGGAGATCTTACCCCCCGACGAGTATATTTTGCCACTCGATCAGTAATGATGGGTCTGACCCCAGAGAATGCCATTCAGCACCGGTTCCCAAGCTTAATCAAGGTGCTAAATATTTACAAGGGCTTATTTCTCGAATCTGGAAGCCACGGGGTCAGCTTTGCGGACTTCATCGCCCATTTTCTTCGTCCAGAAGCTTTGTCACAACAAGGTGAGAAGTTCACCAAACTCGATGATCCTTTCGGTTTTGGCTTGGATAGCCGGCCGATAGCGAAAGAAGATCAAAAGAGTTTCTTCCTCCCGAATGCCGCGGTCGTCCCCTTTTCAGAACTCGCCGCTTAGGACATTGATGAAGATGTGTTCTTTCTAGGGTTTCTTGGTTTATGGCTAAGCTGGTTCGCGCTCCTCATGCACCCTCATTATATGAGGCCGTCCGTTTTCTACCCGGCTCACCGAATGGTCAAAGGGACTCAGGTTGCCGTTGGGATTGCCAGACTGACTTATTTGTATCATGGCCTTAGCTTGGCGGCCGACACTACTCAACCGGGGGTGCAGCCCGTGAACTTCCCGATGCATTATTTTACTTCATGGCTCGAGCTGCATGTGCTTGGCGCTTTTGGAATTCACAAGCGGACCCATTTCTATGAAACTTGCAACTTTCCCCGGGTCATGCGGCTGGTCGATGCTTCTGCTTTGCAGCCAAATCAGCAAGAGGCTCGGGGTTTGATTCTTCGCCCGCGTACAGTCGGTGACGGCATGACCTTTGTTGATAAGGTCATGACTATCGGTAATGAATCCACCAAGACGGTGCAGCCGCTGCGGGACACCTTTAAGGACGGAGCTTCTACATTGAAAGCTCGGGAGATTCTCCATTTATATTCGATCAGGCCGGGCTACTTGGTGTTCAGGAAAAACGACTCGGCTTTGTTCATGAGATATAACCCCCACCGTTTTGCCCAGCAATCAAGTTATAATCAGGGCGTCCCGCTCGAGGCCTTCTTGGCAGAACCGGTTGCTATTGAAGAGGTATCCGGAGCGCTTTGCACCACTTCATGCGCCTAAACACAGGGTCCAATTTCTTCATCAGTGAGCCGAGTTGTGTTCCGAAAGCCCTGAACGTATATGTGGCGTGGTATCAACATTCGATGGGCGCCGTTATTAGGGAAGAAAAGCGATTGCTACTTGATTGCAAGGGCACCACCCCGGCTGGTAATCCAGCCGTTCCCTTGAAGCGACGGACCATTGTCCGTCCTCCCTTGAGGGAAGCTGCTGCGGCCGTGTTATCATGTGTTAATTCTGAGATGCCCCTACGCCGCGCGCCTGTAAAAGCGGTAGCTGTGGCATCTCCCGAGTCCGGCATGGGTGAGGAGATAGGGACTCGTCGCCCTAAATTGCCTGCCAAGCGCAAGCTTGTGTTATTGGCTCCCGGCACTCGCTCACAGAAGAAAAAGTAGTCGATGTTTTCTCTCGACGTCGTACTCAGCCAAGAGCCCCATGCTCCCTATAGCGAGGGCTTGAGTGAGTACGGGACCAATGAAGGTTTATTCATGGCGCCGGATGATACCGATCTGGAGGCTGCTATCACGGTTTCAGCGCAATTGGCTCACAATGAGGCAGCGCTGATCACCATTGCTCAATCAGGTATACTTCAGTTTTATCCGTGGTCATTTTAATTACTATGCTTTGACTAACGCTTTCTTCTTCAACAGGTATCTCCGCCGAAGAAGCTCTTGCAGCTTCCTTCAAGACTTTCAAAGAGGAGGAAAGGCTTCACGCTTCCTTGGGCCTCGGTATATTTCGGTTCATTATGCCTTCGTTCGCTTTTTTCTTCATGGGTAGTCTGACCCTTCTTTTTCATCTTATTGCAGGGACCACCTCGACTCAGGTTATCCCGAGTGCAGTGCCGATCCCGCATGGTGGCGTGGCGACGCTTCCAGGGCCAGCTGTTGAAATCCCAGCTCTCCCAGTATTGCCGAAAGAGGCCTCGCTCAAGCAGCCGATGACGGGCGCCGTAACGGCTCCAGAGGTAGCTCTTGACTCGGACGATGACGTCACTTTGACGGAAGTCTTGAGGAAGTCTTTTCTTACAGCCAAGGCTGACAAGAAGTGCAGAAAGCGTGCAGCAAGGGAACATGATGCTAGCTTGGCTGCGGGTGCAGGCTCAAGCGCTATTCCATCCATCACTATTTCCTCTGAAGATGCTCCAGCTGCCCTGTCTACCGTTCATAGACAGGTTTTTCACGCGGCTCGGGAGGCAATCGAAAAGCCGCCCCAAGGTAACATAATACTGGGTCTTTTTATTAAAATTTGATCTTCAAATTCTCATATATCACATCCTGCAGGGCTAAGTCTTGGCGACGAGGCAGAAGGTGAGATGACGGCAACCACCGCTCCTGAAGTGGCCACTCTTTCTCAGGAGTCCGGGACTGCCCTAATTGCCACTCTTTCCCCTTGCGGTTCCCTGCCATTTCCCGGCATTGCGAGTGTCACGACGTCCCTCGTAGAATTGGAGGATGAAGCCACTGGCGCCGAAACCGTCCCCCCAAATGAGACCGAAGAAGTCGTGACGCTTGGTGATGCTTCCGTCGCAGTTTTGGCTGATGACCAGTCTGGTAGGTCTCAGGTCGCTGCATTCTTTTCGTTTTGCAATCCCTTTGGGTCCCTTCTGATGACGTTTTGTTTATTTCGAATGTAGGTGTGGTGAGCACTGAGATTGTGCCACCTGAAGAAGCATCATCAGTTGCCGCTCTGACGGTCGCTGTCCCTTCGTCTCCTCTTATATCCTCTCAAATGCTGGAAGGTATGGATTTGTGATTAATTTAAGTCGAGGATAGCATCTTTCGTGTACTGACTATGTATCATCGTAACCTTGCAGGAGTTCTCTTTGATCATCTGTATCAAGTGTTGAACCCGCACTTCCCCTTCCAATCGGAAGTCGCTTTGCCTACTGGTGCCGGTGAATATCTTTTCTAACCGACGTCCTTTCTTTTCTTTAACGGGTGACCCTGCCATTGTTAACTTTAAATTGATTACAACATTACAAATTGAAGGAGGGGACAAGAGAATCGTCGCGCCACCAGTACTCCCAGCTCTGCTACCTATCGTAGCCGGTATAGTAGCCTTCATCGCTCTTGCATCTTCTTTATCTATTAAGCCAATATCTGATTATGATTTGTTTTACAGCAATCACACCGACTCCAGCTCCCTTCGAGTCTCAGATTCCCATGCCGGCATGGCCTTTTGCTAAACGCCCTTCTTCTAGGAGTGCTGCGAATAACCTGCGGATGTTAAGCGAGTTCGTCGAGGACCTTGACGCCGAGGCCTTTGCATCTGCTGCAGATTTTGCCGCTGAAGTTAATCTCATGTTAGCGATGCTCGTGAACTTCCATAGCGAGGGCGTCGTAAAGTCTTGGGTTAACTACTGCAGGAAGATCGAGGCCTGTCTGCATAAGATTGAGCTCAGGCGTCCCGTTCTAGAAATGTTGGCTTTGAATTCTCAACGGGGTGCATGGGTTGAGCAGAGCGTTCCCTTCTTCCGCCATTTCGAACAAGAAGCGATCTTGAGGCGAAAGGAACGTGAGGAGGCTTCAGGTGAATCCACCCGGCTGCGTGCCTAGGTTGAAGCAAACGCTGCGTAATTGAGAGCCGCCTTTGACAATTTGCAACGATGCATTTCGGACGGGCTAGCGCTAAGGCAAAAGCTCGACCTTCTGGAGCGGGTTACGCAGAGTCGTGAAGTTTCTCAATGGGAAATCGATGAGAAACTTTCGTCTTGTTTGCAGCAACGGGCTCGAGTCGAAGCGAAGCTGGCCGCAGCGGCTGACCATGAAAAGGAGTTGAGAGGAGCACGTGAGCAACTGGCCGATTTATTGAAAACGCCTCCTTCTCAGTAGCTGTCTTTGTATCAATTAAACATTTGTAATCTTTGAATAACATGTATCCATTTTTTTTTATTCTTTTATATGATTCGTCTTGTACTCAATTGAATTCATGAATAAAAGATACACATTTTTTTTATCTCCCATTGTTGCTTTCTTCTCTTTGCTGTGTTGTCGCCATGTGATTTTAGCAAGTGTGGCCTGTAGATATTAGGTAGCTGTCCATCTTGGACTCTTTGTAGGGTAGCGATGGCTTAGGAGACAGGTTCAGGTCTGCTGCCTAAGACTTTTTAATTTTATGAGCCATGAGGGTCTCATAAAGATTTTTCTCCCTATGAGTCGAGAGGATCTCGTAGGTGTATTTTCTCCTTAGGAATCGTGAGGATTCCTAAGTGTGTTTTCTCTTGAGAGTCGTAAGGATCTCATAAGAGAATTTTCTTCCTTACCAGTCGAGAGGACTCGTAAGTGGTTGATGAGTTGACCTACTCCCGAGTCAAAGCATTGCTTCGACGGAGAGGTCGAGGGTTTACTTTTGCCATTTTCCACGGTGTCAGGATTGACTTTTGCCGTGTTTTACGGTGTCAGGGGTTGATTTTGGCCATTTTTCCACGGGGTCAGGATTGACTTTAACCGTGTTCTACGGTGTCGGGGTTGACTTTCGCCGTTACGGCGTCGGGGTTGACTTTTGCCGTTACGGCGTCGGGGTTGACTTCCGTCATTTCGGTGTCGGGGACTTCCGCCGTTTCGGTGTCGGGGTTGACTTCCGCCATTTCGGTATCGGGGTTGACTTCCGCCGTTACGGTGTCGGGGTGCAAAGTCTCGGAACTGGGGACTTTGCAGTGACTCTGATTGGTAGTGCCGCGTCCGTATTCTGTTGGAATGAGGAGGAACGCCGTTGCTGATCTCCGAGCTGTAGATGTTGCTGTCGAGATATGACTCTCCCTTTGACAGAGTCCGGTGAGAAAAATGCGGTTCCCTCTCATTTATGCCCATGGATTGTATACAGGAGTCAGTATGGACTCACCTGTAGGGCAAAAGTTTCATTTTATACGTATTTTGTTTTCTTTGCGCGATGCTCTATCATTTCAGCTTTTTGTATCACGAAAGTCGCGATTGCCCAATCATTTCGGCTATCTTTCGCGGTGCCCAATCATTTCGGCTGTTTTTCTTTTTACTCGCTTCTTTTTATTGCGAGTTGCCCAATCATTTCGGCTGTTTTTCTTATTACTCGCTGTTTTTTATTGCGAGTTGCCCAATCATTTCGGCTATTTCATATGCATTTTTGGCTCGCTAATTTTTTATCGTGGGTATAAACTTGGAATTTGATACCGATTTAGACATTAGAATCTCTACAACTGGGATATGGTCAGGAGCGAATCATCATTTGCCTTTGTCGGTTTGAACAAAGGTGACTTAGTAGACCGGGTTAAGGTCCTGTCAGCTAAGGCTTTTGACTTCATGAGCCGTAAGGGTCTCATAAAGGTATTTCTCCCTACGAGTTGTGAGGATCTCGTAGGTGTACGTTCTCCTTAAAAGTCGTGAAGACTTCTAAGTGGTGTTCTTTCTTATAAGCCGTAAGGATCTCATAAGAGTACTTTCTCCTTATAAGTCGAGAGGACTTACAAGTGTCGTTCGCCATATGAAGATATCCATCGTCAATGGTGGGACTCTGTTAGGGAAACATTTATTTGTGCCCGTAGATTGTATACAAGGGCCAGTATTGGACCACCTGTAGGGCAATCTGGGAATTGTGATGGCTTAAGAACAGGTTCAGATCTCAGTAGCTTAAGGCTTTTGAATCTTATGAGCCGTGAGGGTCTCATAAGAGGGTTCTCCTTACGAGTCGTGAGGATCTCGTAAGTGTAATTTCTTCTTAGGAATCGTGGGGATCCCTAAGTGTGTTGCTCCTTTGTGAGTCGTAAGGATCTCACGCAGGTGTTTTTTCCTTACAAGGTCGAGAGGACTTCGCAAGTGTGCACGAATTTTTTTTAACAAGCCTGCGCCCTCTCGGGTTTTCACAAACTCGCCGGTAGCCCTGCTGTTTTTACTCAACGGAGCCCTTTCGGGTTTTCATCCGTGTCCTTTTTGCTTGTGGATGTACCCCTTTTTTTTTAACGCGTCAGCCTAAGGATGCTGCTGGTTTGCAGTAGTTTAAAGACTTTCGGTCAGTAGTTAGTTTTAGGACATTTCGGTCCGTTGCTAGTTTAGGGACGTTTCGGTCCGTTGTTAGTTTAAGGACATTACGGTCCGTCGCATGTTTTCGAGGCGAGGTTTCGTCGGATACTACGTATAGAGTTTGGGCTTGGGAAGATAGCGAGCGGACACAGGCGTCGTCATCTATCGTTGACCTAGGCCGTGACTTGTCAGGCGTAGTATTTTTTCAAGAACAAGCCGTTTATTGGCCTGAAGGGTCTTTCACTAAGCATATTCATGAGCAAGTAGCCTCACCTTGGTAGACCTTGTCTATGATGTACGGGCCCTCATAATTCGGCTCGAATTTCCCCCGTTTGGCACGATTGGGGATCATAGGTCTCTTGACCACTAGCACGAGTTCGCCTTGGCGGAATGTTCTCGGCCTAGTCAGTCTCTGAGTGCGTCATCTTTGCTTTGTAAGCCTCCAAGTTTTGTTGCGCCATAAAACGAGTTTCATCGAGGGCATCGAGCTCCTCAAGCCGAAGATGAGCATTCTCTTCGTCTGTTAGCTCGTAATGAACCGCCACTCGTAGAGAGGGTAACTCTATCTCTAAGGGGAGTACTACTTCTGCGCCGAATACCAATGCATACGGCGTTGTATTCATGGTCGTTTTGAACGTGGTTCGATACGCCCAAAGGGCTTCATACAGTCTCTCGTGCCAGTCCTTCTTATTTCGAGACACCGTCTTCTTTATGATTTTCGTCAGGGTTTTGTTGAAAGCCTCAGCGAGACCATTAGCTTGGGGGTTATAGACTGAAGAGTATCTCCAGTCTATATTATGCTGTTGTGCGAAGCGGCTGATTTTATGACTTCTATAGGCCGACCCGTTATCGGAGATAATCCGTCGCGGAGTGCCGAACCGATAGATGACATGTGTCTTGAAGAAATGGAGAATATTCTCCATCTTCACTTCTCTTAACGGTACTGCTTCTGCCCATTTGGAGAAGTAATCAGTTGTCGCCAATATGAACCGATGCCCTCTGGATGATGCTGGTTCGATGGGCCCGATTATATCGGTTCCCCACATTTCGAACGGCCAGCTAACCACTGTCGGGTGTAGCGGATTCGGATGCTGGTGGATGAAGTCGCCATGAATTTGGCACGAATGGCACTGCTTCGCATATTCGAGACAGTCTTGGATCATCGTGGGCCAATAGTAGCCCATCCTTTTAATCTTCAGCTTCATCTTTGGTCCGGCTTGATGAGAACCGCAGAGTCCGTCATGAGTTTCTTGGACGACTTTCTCTGCTTCCTCCGGCCCCAGGCATCTTAGCCATAGAGAGTCAAACGATCTCTGTACAGAGTATCATTGACGAAGGCGAAAGACAGAGCTCGTTTAATGAGCTGATGTCTTGAGGATGCATCTTCAGGTGTTTGACGGGATTTGAAGTAGTCTATAAAAACTTCTCTCCAGTCCTTAGCCTTTTCCAGGTATTTTGTTTGTAGGGCCATTTGCTTGGTTGCTCCCTTTTCTTCAAACGACTCCGGAGATATTTCTGCCGGTGCAAGAACCCGACGGCTTTGTACCACGATCCTTACGTCATCGAGGTTTTCGTCAGCCGGTTCTTTAGCGAGTTTAGCTAACGCATCTGCTTTGCTATTCTCCGCTCGCAGTATGCTTTCCAGGGCGTAGGAAGGGATTTGAGTCAGCAATTGTTGCACTCTCTCACCGTACTTTACCAACTCTGGTTTGCACGTTTGATAGTCGCCATTTACTTGACTAACGACCAGCTGGGAGTCTCCGTATATGAGGAGGTTTTCGATTCCCATGTCGACGACGATCTTAAGACCTACTATCAAAGCTTCATATTCAGCTTCATTGTTTGTCCTCGGTTCTGTTAGGGAAAAGGCAAAGCGCATTATCCCTCTTTGTGGAGTCACGAAGATGAGGCATACCCCAGATTTGATTATGGGGGGTGCTGTGCTCTCGCTTCTTCATGGAAGATGCCCCGTCGAAGAAGAGTTCCCATCGGGTGTCACTCTCTCCTTTCTCCACATCGATCGTGTCAAACGCGTGCTCATCTGGCAATTCGCAATTTAGGGGTGAATCGGCAGGTATAGGATGCTCAGCGAGAAAGTCGGCGATGGTCTGGCCTTTTACTGCCTTGAGCGGTCAGTATGTTATCGAGAACTCTATTAAGAGGAGGGCCCATTTAGCGAGCCGCCCTGTTAGTATGGCTCTTGACATCAAATATTTGAGAGGATCCACTTTTGATATGAGGTGGACCTCATGTGTCAAAGCATAATGCCGGAGCTTCGTTATCGCGAAGATTAACGCCATGCAGTGATTTTCAATGGGGGAGTAGTTGTTTTCTGCCCCCAGGAGAACTCGAATCAAATAGTAGAGGGCTCTCTCCTTCCATTGGTCATTCTCCTGTGCCAATAGCGCGCCTAAAGAACCTTCAAGGGCTGTTGTGTACAGGATGAGAGGCTTTCCCTTGACCGGAGCAGTCAGTACTGGCGGATTCTGCAGGTATTGCTTGATTTCGTCTAGTGCGCTCTGGCATTTACGATCCCAGATGAAAGGGGTCCCCTTCTTCATTAGATGACTGTAGGGGCGGCATTTGCCAGAGAGGTTAGCTATGAACCGCTGGATATATGCGAGCTTTCCTTGGAGAGATCGCAGTTGCTTGAGAGTTCTAGGCGGAGAAATTTCCCTGATCGCCTTGATCTTTGATGGGTCGATTTCGATGCCCCGGTGTCTTACAATGAATCCTAGGAATTTGCCCGAGGAAACTCCGAACACGCATTTGGGAGGGTTCATCTTCAGGTTATATTTCTGAAGGCGCTGGAATACTATCTCCAGATACTCCAAATGCTCCCCGTGCGATTTGCTTTTTACCACGAGGTCGTCAATATAGCATTCGACGATTTCATGTATGAGGTCATCGAAGATCTTCGTCATGGCCCTCTGATAGGTAGCACCGGCGTTCTTCAGACCGAAAGGCATCACTTTGTAGAAGAATATGCCCAGAGGAGTCCGGAAAGCGGTGTAAGTCGATGTACAACACCCCAATGCTTGTGGGGAGGCGGAATTTTCAAAAACGAACTTGTTTAGTGAACAAACATCGACTAACCGCTTGAATCGAAGCTAAACGATAACTAACTAAACACATAGTTGTTCTAAACTACTATGCTTAGGGATTATACCTATCGAACCAAGTCCTTTGGCTTTACGATCTCCTCGTCCTCCTCGGTCTTCTCGATGTAGTAGATGATCCACCCGAGAGCAAAACTCCAAGCTTAGCCTCTAAACTTGAGGCAACTAACCTTCTTGGATTGCTAATCAAAGAAGATAGATGAGATAGAGTGAGGGTTATGGATTGTTTAGTCTAACTAATCCTTGTTCTCAACACATGAGAGGTGAGGATTAGGGTTTGAAGAGAGAGAGCTTGAGGAGAGAGAATGTGAATGATATTATCAAATGAGAATAGTAAGTTATCATAATATATATGAAACTTTAAAATTCATCAATAAAAGAAAAACAAATGATGAATAATCAAGTTTCATAAATATCTAATGGTGATTCATAACCATGACTCATTAAGCATTTATTATGCATTAATGATATGGATGAATCACTCTCATGACTCACTAAACCCATTTAATGCATATGACACCTAAACCTCCTTAGTCACCATCTTCTAGAACTTCTCGCACAATTACGAGAACGCCCTTCCTTTCCGCAAAAATACGGAAAAACTTTAGACTGTATAAATCCAATAACCGGATACCAGTAACTGGCTTAAACCAAAGCCGACTGGTAAAAACTGTCCGAAAGTCATACGTGCGTAAACACACGTATGCGTCCGAACCCTTTGTCGTAAAACCATACGACCTCTATATCGTTTCGCCTGGAGTAGGAAACTCTCTGTGTGGGACTCTAGAGACTCGACTACTACGCTGGCAGTGGGTTTAACCACAGACCGCAAGCGGCACTAGCTGTACGTAATGGTCCCCAGGTAGTTGTCGATAAGAAGGCTGATGAGGAAACCCATCCGAACTCCAACTGAGCCTGCTGTGACAATCTCCATACAGTCCGGTCCGTCCGTCTTAGACTATCGCATATCAGGCCTAGGGGGGCGGCAAGTGTCAGTCCCCTAATAGCGGTATAAGTCGTGTCGGAGCGAAGCCCATTACACCTTGAGAAACTACTGGAACCTACCAGCAAATCTCGCTTGCCCTGGCCAGGGACTTTGCGTAATGGCTCTCTGACACAGCGCGATATCAACCCCCAATACCGGGAGAGACGAATCCTGTCTAACCGCCACTGCCTCCAAGTGCTCGGGACTGCACCCAACTGCTACCTGTTTGCACGACTCCTTTGAGCCGTGGTAGGGTAGCAATCTAAGAACAGTGGGACACACTCGAGGCGAAGTAGCAGTGTCAAGTCTGCGGACTATGCTGTACTCATGTCACCTGGGAACTGTTCACTGACGACTGGTATAAAACCAACCAACAGTTCCCTGTGAGTCCTGTCCGGTGTACCCGTAACCTAACGAGCACCTGCATACTATCTCCAGTACGACATACTGACGGCTGTGGGACAGACCATCTCCCTAACTGGGATGAGAAGCGTATACACTAGTCTACTCCGGAGTATCGATGCTCTGTCTCGATAATCCAACGACCAGGGACCTGAATAAGGATGTGCTTGTAGACTACCCAGCCCCCACTAGTGTGACTGCCATCACAACGCTGGTAGACAAGCAAGATCCTAAGAGCTCTATCAATACGTATACTCACATATTAAGATAGAAAAACCAAGTAGCATACTACCATATTTAGCAAGACTGTTATATACATGTGAATATCCCAAGCTTCCATTAAGTAATATACAAACTAGTATGATACAGTAATGGCTTCTAGGGCATAAACACTAACAATCTCCCACTTGCACTAGGGCCATGTACTGGCGTATCGAAGACCGATGATCTCGAGTAGCCTCTCGAACTGAATCTGAGGTAGGGCCTTCGTGAATGGATCAGCAATGTTCTCTTCAGAAGCAACTCTCTCAACCTCGATCTCCTGACGATCAATGATCTCCCTGATCAGGTGATACAGCCTTTAGATGTGTCTGGACTTCTGATGGGACCTTGGTTCCTTCGCTAAAGCTATAGCTCCATTGTTGTCGCAATACAGAGGTATTGGATCAACTATGGTAGGAACCACCTGAAGTTCTGTTAGGAACTTCTTCATCCAGACTGCTTCTTTTGCGGCATCGCAAGCAGCTATATACTCCGCTTCCATCGTCGAGTCAGCAACGGTGTCCTGCTTGGAGCTCTTCCAGCACACCGCCCCTCCATTGAGGGTAAAGACATAACCCGACATGGACTTGGAATCGTCCTTATCACTCTGGAAGCCGGAATCAGCAAAGGCCTCCAACCTGAGGTCTTTTCCGCCGTAAACCAAGAACATCTCCTTAGTCCTTCTCAGGTACTTGAGAATGTTCTTTACTGCTATCCAGTGCTTCTCCCCTGGGTCTGACTGATACCGGCTTACCACGCTCAGTGCGTAAGCTACATCTGGTCTGGTACACAACATCGTATACATTATAGAGCCTACCGCAGAAGCGTAGGGTATAATAGACATGCGCTCCCTTTCCAAATCAGTCTTGGGAGACATCTCTTTGGAGAGGGTGATTCCGTAACAAGCCGGTAGATTACCGCGCTTAGAATCTTCCATACTGAATCTTTTCAGTACAGTGTCGATATACCTAGACTGCGAAAGTCCCAACATCCTCTTGGATCTATCACGATAGATCCGGATCCCCAGAATGTAAGAGGCATCACCCAGGTCTTTCATGGAGAACCTGTATGATAAGAATCCTCTGACAGATTGTAGCATAGGAATGTCATTTCCTATTAATAGAATGTCATCCACGTACAAAACGAGGAATACGACACTTATGGCCACAACTTTACTATATATGCACGGTTCATCTGGATTTTTGATAAAGTCATATTCTTGGACTGTCTCATCAAAACAGATGTTCCAACTCCGCGATGCCTGCTTTAGTCCATAAATGGACTTAAGCAGCTTGCATACTTTCCCGCTGCTCCCACTCTGATTGAAACCCTCTGGCTGATCCATATAGACGCTCTCTTCTAAATTTCCATTCAGAAAAGCCGTCTTTACGTCCATCTGCCAGATTTCATAATCATGGAAGGCAGCAATAGCAAGAAGGACCCGAATGGATTTGAGCATAGCCACTGGAGAAAAAGTTTCGTCATAGTCCAAACCAGGTCTTTGACGAAAACCCTTTGCAACAAGTCTAGCCTTATAGGTTTCCACCTGTCCATCTACACCAATCTTTTTCTTAAAGATCCATTTGCATCCTATGGGTTTTACCCCATCTGGAGCAAAGTCCAAAGTCCATACTTTGTTGGTGTACATGGACTCCATTTCGGTCCGCATTGCATCTAGCCATCGTACCGAGTCGCCGCTCTGGATGGCCTGCTGGAAGTCAGTAGGTTCATCATCATCTATGATGCAATCCTCTCTATCCCCATCTATGAGAAAACCGTAGTATCTCTCAGGCGGATGAGACGGCCTACTACTCCTGCGGAGGGGTGCGGGAATGTCTTGTTCTTCTTGAACTCCTGGTTCTACCAAACTTTCAGTAGCAGTTTGTGGTTCTGGAATTTCTTCCAGTTCTACTACGCTCCCACTCTTCTGATTTTCTAAAAATTCAGTTTCTAAGAAGCGGGCATGACGAGAAACAAAAACCTTTTGTTCCTCTGCGTATTAGAAAAAATATCCCATAGAATTCTTTGGATATCCCACAAACTTACACTCTACTGAGCGTGCTTCGAGCTTGTCCGGATGCTGCTTTTTTACAAAAGCTGGACATCCCCATGTCTTCAGGTACTGAAGATAGGGTTTCTTCCCACTCCATATCTGATATGGTGTGGTAGGCACAGTTTTGGTTGGAACTCTGTTCAAAAGATATGTCGCTGATTCTAGCGCATAACCCCAGAAAGATCGCGGTAACTCAGCATTACTCATCATGGATCGTACCATATCCAATAGGGTTCGATTCCGTCTCTCCGATACACCGTTGTGCTGTGGAGTGTATGGAGGAGTAAGCTGAGATAGAATTCCTTTCTCTTTTAGGTAACCTAGGAACTCGGCACTTAAGTATTCTCCATCTCGATCAGATCTCAGTGTCTTAATACTTTTGCCTGTTTGGTTTTCCGCTTCACTCTTGTATTCCTTGAATTTCTCAAAGGCCTCGGATTTATGCTTCATTAAGAAGACATGTCCAAACCTAGAGAAATTATCTGTAAAAGTAATGAAGTAGGAATAACCACCTCTCGCATGTGTAGACATTGGACCACATACATCGCTGTGTATGAGTCCTAAGAGCTCGCTCGCTCTTACTCCTTGTCCAGTAAATGGAGTCTTTGTCATCTTTCCTTTGAGACAAGATTGACAAGTGTCATAAGTTTGATATTCGAACGAGTCCAAATATCCTTCTCTATGCAACTTAGTCAACCTTCTCTCATTGATGTGACCCAGTCTACAATGCCATAAGAAAGCTTTATTTAAATCTGGAGACTTTCTTTTTAGTGTGTTCTGGACATTGAAAATTTGGAGTTGGTTTAAAACATATATACCGTTATTTAGCGTACCAGACCCAATCAAACCATGATTAAGGTGGATGTTGACAACATCTCTTACAAACGTGAAATCATAACCTTTATTTGATAACAAGGAAACTGATATGATATTACACGTTAAGCTTGGTACAAAATAACAGTTATGTAAAACCAAAATGTGTCCACTCGTCAATCCTAGGTGATAATCCCCGACGGACGCAGCTCCCACGCTAGCTCCGTTAGCAACCTTTAGGGTCATATCACCTTCCTTCAGCACTCTACGGTTTCTCAGTGCCTGCAATGAATTGCAAATATGAGATCCTGATCCGGTATCCAATACCCAGGAAGTAGAGTTGATCGACAGACAATTCTCAATTACAAACACACCTGAAGTCGAAGCCACAGCTTGCTTCGGTTCCTGGTTCTTGACGTTCCACGCCTTGCAATCCTTCTTCCAGTGCCCTTTCCTGTGACAATGGAAGCACTCATCCTGGCCAACTACCGGTACTGCAAACTTTTTCTTTCCCTTCCCTCCCACCTTATTAACACCTCCTCTAGGTTTGGGGACGGCCTTCTTCTTCCTTCCTTTGGCCCTAGCCTTGGACCCGGAAGAAGATGCACCGCCAACAAACATAGCGGGTGTTTCCCTTGCCTTCTGCAAGGTGCCCTCTGCACTCCTTAACATGTTCAGGAGTTCCGGAAGTTCAACTTCTTTTCCTTGAAGGTTGAAGTTCAGGATAAACTGGGCGTAGGTGGGAGGAAGGGACTGGAGAATAAGGTCTGTATATAGCTCATTATCCAAAGTCGTCCCAAGGTCTGCGAGCTCTTCAATATAGCCGATCATCTTTAGGACATGTTCTCCTACCGATGACCCGACAGCCAACCTCGCTCGAAACAAGTTCTTAGAGGTCTCGTATCTTGCTATACGAGATTGCTCTCCATAAAGTTCCTTTGTATGGAGAAATATGCCATCTAGGGTCATATCCTCGTGCCTCCTCTGATGTTCATTGTTCATTGAGGCAAGCACGATGCACTTGGCTTTCGCGCAATCTAAATCCCAGGTTTTGCGGATTTCCTTATCCGCATTGCTGGATTTGGGACCAGGGACAGCAGGTGCCGTAGCGGTGAGGATGTACCCCAATTTGTCATAGGTCAAAACCATTTTGACATTCCGCAGCCAATCTTTATAGTTTGGTCCTGTCAGTATATTTTTCTCTAAAAGTAACTTAAGTCCAGTCATTTTCAGGGTCGCTGCAATTAGGAGAGAGAGAAGAAAACTCTTTAGCATGATGCTCTTGCAAGTTTAGAGTGGTTTTTAGTTTATCTAAACTGGATGGCTCCCACTGTTTCTCGAACCTTCCTCAAACCATAAAAGAAGAATTAGCCAGGACTATTCTCACTGTACAATACTTACTTAACCGTTCAGCCAGGCTGGTGTCGGTACTTCGAGGGAGATTTTCCAACGCTTTCGCGAAGTTCCTTAATTAAATAATCTCTTTTCTCTGGGGGCGTAACCCCGCTGACACTTTTCTGGACACCTACTAGGTTTATAGCATTGATCGTTAAGTGACGAATATCCTGATAAGTAGCATATACTCACAGTAGGATCGGGATCCAAATATCATCGTATGATAATGTTGAAGGAATCCTACCAACATTCATCAAACTCCAAATGGTATGCATCTCTTTGCAAATTTCAGTTTCTTTAGAAATTCCCGATATAAGTTTTTGCCCCATGCTCTTATGACCTTGACGTATGCCAACAAATCATAAGTCACATGTCAAGTTCTGCCCATCATTATCTTGTTAATTTGAACCCACCCGTATATACCCTTGACGTAAGCCAACAAGGTAATGCGACTATCCCAAACCAACACATCTATCTATGCAACAAATGAATACCCCAGCAGCTACCAAACACTATGCCTTGACGTAAGCCAACAAGCATAGCTTGAATACTACTGACCATCCATAAGAAATGACGGAGGGCTACGACTGGTTTTGGCGAAACCGTGAACGTAGTGAACTTGATATAACCAAAGGAACCTGATAGCTTTTAAAAGGAGTGGTTAAGTCTCCGTATTTAAAAATATCTGTTTTTAAAATTAACCGAGTGGTTTCTTTTAAATTGTTCCAACGATTAAACTTTGGTTTGTTTTTCTTTGCATTATAGATAATGCGTCCCATCATTAACCTATCATTGCAGAAAACAACGAAAATACAACGTCCTCTTATGCCATCCGCATTCGCCACGGGGTCCCGTCATCACCCGTTAGGTTACTTAACTAACGACAGAGCGGGGGCTGGGCTAGCGCGGGTGTAAAACATAAGTGACGTCTAAATAGCTATCATATATAGATATTGTACATTCGTCAGACGCAATAATAGGCATTCCAGATCACAGATGAACTTTATTGGATTTGCAAGTAATCCGTGTTTGTTTTGAGCCTGCAACAAAAAACGGATTACACAGTTGTGATGAATAGCCATTACCCCACCCTAGACCCCAACGGGTACGGCAAACTTCCCGCCCGGCAGTTTGTGCACCCCACCTTGGGTCTGTCCTAGGAGCAAAAACAGTAAAATGAAATAATACAACGGTGGCTACAACCGCAACCTGGATGTGCCCCGCAAAATAATATTACAACAAATTACATTTACATCAAATGAATTAAATAATAACCCATCACATAACCCCGGCTATACATCACAACAGTCCAACACAGTTCATATCCACAAACAGTAAAAACCATTACAGAAATGTGCAACCCCCTGCCAACCGACATACTAGCAGTTAGGGGAGGTTTACGAACACATTATACAAACACAGATATAATCCATCAAGAAAATACTGTATAATTTCGATCGATTAAACACTTTTAATTTTGCTCCAATACTGCTCTGCAAATCTGAAACCTGAGCAAAAATTAAATATTCCAGAAAATCCCAAATATCACAGAGAACCATCACAAGAAAAATGGGTCCCTGAATCGTCAACTCGGTGGCGGAAGCGCGGCGGGATCAGTGCTATCCGCCGCGGATCCACGGCGCCGTAGGCGATTCAGGGGACCAAATTTTTTGTGCGTTCTACTACTATCATTTTAAGCTTTCTGAACATCCCTGAAAAATTTTTGGACTTCATTTATAAATCGACAGAAACATGATATTTTAGGGTTTTCCGGTTTCGTTTTTTTCCGTTCGAAATTCATACAAATTTGCAAAAAAGTTATTTATTGTTTAGCGAGGCTCTGATACCACTGTAAGTCGATGTACAACACCCCAATGCTTGTGGGGAGGCGGAATTTTCAAAAACGAACTTGTTTAGTGAACAAATATCGACTAACCGTTTGAATCGAAGCTAAACGATAACTAACTAAACACATAGTTGTTCTAAACTACTATGCTTAGGGATTATACCTATCGAACCAAGTCCTTCGGCTTTACGATCTCCTCGTCCTCCTCGGCCTTCTCGATGTAGTAGATGATCCACCCGAGAGCAAAACTCTAAGCTTAGCCTCTAAACTTGAGGCAACTAACCTTTTTGGATTGCTAATCAAAGAAGATAGATGAGATAAAGTGAGGGTTATGGATTGTTTAGTCTAACTAATCCTTGTTCTCAACACATGAGAGATGAGGATTAGGGTTTGAAGAGAGAGAGCTTGAGGAGAGAGAATATGAATGATATTATCAAATGAGAATAGTAAGTTATCATAATATATATGAAACTTTAAAATTCATCAATAAAAGAAAAACAAATGATGAATAATCAAGTTTCATAAATATCTAATGGTGATTCATAACCATGACTCATTAAGCATTTATTGTGCATTAATGATATGGATGAATCACTCTCATGACTCACTAAACCCATTTAATGCATATGACACCTAAACCTCCTTAGTCACCATCTTCTAGAAGCTTCTCGCACAATTACGAGAACGCCCCTCCTTTCCGCAAAAATACGGAAAAACTTTAGACTGTATAAATCCAATAACCGGATACCAGTAACTGGCTTAAACCAAAGCCGACTGGTAAAAACTGTCCGAAAGTCGTACGTGCGTAAACACACGTATGCGTCCGAACCCTTTGTCGTAAAACCATACGACCTCTATATCGTTTCGCCAAGAGTAGGAAACTCTCTGTGTGGGACTCTAGACACTCGACTACTACGCTGGCAGTGGGTTTAACCACAGACCGCAAGCGGCACTAGCTGTACGTAACGGTCCCCAGGTAGTTGTCGATAAGAAGGCTGATGAGGAAACCCATCCGAACTCCTACTGAGCCTGCTGTGATAATCTCCATACAGTCCGGTCCGTCCGTCTTAGACTATCGCATATCGGGCCTAGGGGGGCGGCAAGCGTCAGTCCCCTAATAGCGGTATAAGTCGTGTCGGAGCGAAGCCCATTACACCTTGAGAAACTACTGGAACCTACCAGCAAATCTCGCTTGCCCTGTCCAGGGACTTTGCGTAATGGCTCTCTGACACAGCGCGATATCAACCCCCAATACCGGGAGAGACGAATCCTGTCTAACCGCCACTGCCTCCAAGTGCTCGGGACTGCACCCAACTGCTACCTGTTTGCACGACTCCTTTGAGCCGTGGTAGGGTAGCAATCTAAGAACAGTGGGACACACTCGAGGCGAAGTAGCAGTGTCAAGTCTGAGGACTATGCTGTACTCATGTCACCTGGGAACTGTTCACTGACGACTGGTATAAAACCAACCAACAGTTCCCTGTGAGTCCTGTCCGGTGTACCCGTAACCTAACGAGCACCTGCATACTATCTCCAGTACGACGTACTGACGGATGTGGGACAGACCATCTCCCCAACTGGGATGAGAAGCGTATACACTAGTCTACTCCGGAGTATCGATGCTCTGTCTCGATAATCCAACGACCAGGGACCTGAATAATGATGTGCTTGTAGACTACCCAGCCCCCACTAGTGTGACTGCCATCACAACGCTGGTAGACAAGCAAGATCCTAAGAGCTCTATCAATACGTATACTCACATATTAAGATAGAAAAACCAAGTAGCATACTACCATATTTAACAAGACTGTTATATACATGTGAATATCCCAAGCTTCCATTAAGTAATATACAAACTAGTATGATACAGTAATGGCCTTCTAGGACATAAACACTATCAAGCGGTATGCCTCTGGTCTTCGGGATGCATCTTTATTTGATTGTACCCTGATGAGCCATCCATGAAGGAGAAAACTTCGTGAGTGGACGTGTTGTCTATCATCAGCTCAGTAACCGGTACAGGGAAGTCATCTTTCGGACAAGCTTTGTTGAGCTCCCGAAAGTCCACGCAAATGTGCACCGTCCCATTCTTCTTCATCACTGGGACGATGTTGGCAATTCAATCGGGGTATTGAACTTCTTGGATGAAGCCAGAGTCGATTAGCTTCTTGACCTCGGCGTTGATGCTCATTTCAAGTTCGAGCCGCATTCTTTTCGGCGCTTGTTTGATCGACTTGACGTCCGGAGATATCGCCAATTTATGCACAGCTATCTCTGGATCTAGCCCCGGCATCTCGGAGTAGTTCCATGCGAAACAGTCTTTATACTGCATAAGCATGTCTCTTAGCATGTCTACCTATTTTTCGGACAGCAGCTCACTGACGAACATAGGCCTCGGGTCGTTTGCCATCCCTAAGTCGATTTTCCTGAGGTTATCTGCAGTAGTATGTATCCCATCTTCCAGCTCTTTTGGCGCTAGTGGAAACTCTAAGATCACCTCGTCATCATCGTTTTCGAAGCACCAGGGGAGGTCAGCCATATCCTCACGTACTCCTTCTCCTGACAGCGTTATCGCGTGTCAGGTAAGAGATCGCTTCCAAAACCGATGTTGATCCAGCTCTACTCTCGCTGCATATGCGGCTTTTGGTTCATGCTTCTGTGGCGGGGTTACCCTCCAACTGCTGGATAAAGCGAACCTGCCTTGCTGATACTGGTCCTCGACCCAGTTTTTGAAGGTGAAGCAGTCTTCGAGAGGATGTCCTATCGCTCGATGATAGGAGCAATAATCCGGGTGAGTGACCTCGTCTGTTTGTTCGGGGTATTTGGACTCCGAGAGGATAATCATTTGATAGTTCATGACAAGATCAAATATCTTCCTTGTCTTGTCTTGGTGAAAAGAATATGCTCGACCCATCTTCTTTATAAGAGACGAATCCCGGCTGCTCAATTGTCGATCGCGTGGCTTCTTGGACCCGCTTTGCTGCTGTCGGACATTTTTTCCATTCTTTAATTTGTTTTTGCCTCCGCGTCGGGTCTTTTGTATGACGGGCTGGCGACGAAGAGTATCGTCATTTTCCGTAGCCTGCTGAAGGAGGCGTTGCGTCCTGGCTTTCTCGTAAATGGCCATTTCGCGGCTTTGGTCATCCCGGACCTTTTAACCCGCTTCCCTTATTAGCTTGTCCATCTGTTCTTCGAACGACGGACTTGGCACTTTCATGGCGGGACCTCGTTTTGGTTCAGGGTTAGCGTCTTCTAACAGAGCATCTCCTTCTTCATCAAAGTTATGTATAACGTAGCAGCCATGGAATCGCTCCCATTTCTTGGATTGAACATATCCAAGCCCGATCGTTTCCATTCTCCCGTTGGGCAATTTTCGCTGAGTTCCGGGGATATTCCAGATCCTGTTGTAGAACTAAGCTTGTCGAGCACTCTGTTTAAATGGTACGCCTTGGCGCCTCAACAACCTTTTCAATCCTTCTGTGTAGTATCTGGGTAGACGGATGGGCTGGAGCCTGTCAAGCGTAGAATCGGCACCATGCCAGATTTCTTTCTCCACTTTGCTTTCCGCGGATCAATAAAAGAGGATCGCCTTTTTATCTTTTTGCTTGGGAGGGACGTAGAACGCCTGCAGTTCTTGCACACTATAGGTATCAAGTGCGTCGAGCTTTCTGTAATGCTGTCGCGGAACCATAGCGATTTGCAAACTCTGATCATCTCCGGTGAAGGCCTGCATCGATGGGCGGACCGAGAACACTGCGTTGACCTCGTCTTCAGAGTTACTGCCAAAGACCAGAATAGGGGTAGACGGTCCCGTCTTGTTGCATTGGGGCGGCCCTGAATAGACTATCTCTTCCTCCTCCTCAGTATCGCTCCCGAAGACCGGAATAGTGGTGATAGCTTTTTGCTTATTCTCCGGCTTATGACATCTTTCTGTGTCTTCTAAGTCTGGTAAGAAATACTTTGCATCTTCGTACTTTTGGACTTCATTAACGGAGAATGGGTTCAGCTCCTCTGTCACGGTATACTCGAGACCTTCTTTGAAATACTTCATACACTGATATTGTGTAGAAGGGATGATGTTGTACTCGTGTAACCAAGGCCTGTCGAGCAAAGCGTTGTAGCAAGTCTTGGCGTCAATGACATGAAACTTGATATCAGTGACGAGCAGCACAAAGCGTAATGTCAGTATCACAGACCCGAGCGTCCATGATGACTGGGAGTCGAAACCGGAGATGGTGATTTTATTCCGAGCGAGGTGCTGTACGCTCATGCAGATTTCTTTTAGCACCCTTACATTTAGGAGGTTGACAGAGGACCCGTTGTCAATTAGGATCTTCCCTATCTTGATGTTAGGGCAATACCCGGAGATATAGAGGGGACGATTGTGCTCGCACGTTCCGAGGAGGAGATCTTCGTCGCGAAAGTGATATCAGCCGTGTGCACTTCTTCCAGCTCGTCCTTCATCTTTTCTTTGGCAAGGAAAGGTTGAAACTACTCGGGCTCTTGTAGTGGCTTGATCAAAGAATCTCTCACCTCTTTAGATAGCAGAAGGGCATCGAGAATGCTCAGTTGCGAGGGTATCTTCCTCAGGTGTGCCAGAACGTTGTAATCCATCTTGTTTTTCTTTGGCGGGTCCTTGGCTGTCAGCTCTTCGACGACTCGGTCATTGAGGGCAATATCTTCAGGGACTTTTTCTTTCCCTTTATCTTTTTTGTTCGATCCCTTGTTTGTGGACCGAGATTCTTTTCGGGTAACGTGCGATTACGCAGCTGAATGTTCTCGCAGGTCTTCATCTCTTCTGTTTCGGAGATGGGTTCTTTGAAGAGAGGGCCGATGCTATTTCTTCATCAGAATCGCTCCCGAAGGTGAGAACTTTCGATCCCTCGGATTCAACCATGTGACAGTTGCCGACAGTTCTTTTGCGCTCATCTGTCGTGCTCTTCTGTTCTCGACGCGTTTTGCGCTTCATCCATTTGAAATGTTGTCGATGAGCAACATATCTCTGCCACCAATTTTTAAAGACCATGCATTCCTCGGTAGGGTGTGTGATCCTCCGATGGTATAAGCAGTAGTTTGGATGTGCATCCAGTTCGCCAGGGAACATATTTTCGGAAGTGTCTTCTTTGAAAGGCGGCAATTTTATTCCCACCGATAGGGCTTTGGCGAACTGCTTCCTTATCTTAAACCTGCTTTTGCTGGCGGCAGAAGTGCTTCTATCCGGTTGGGGTACTTCAACCCTTTTATCCAGCCGCCGGCATTTGGCTTTTTCAAATATGGCCATTTCGTGCTCTCGATCAGCTTTGCTTTTCTGAAGCGCCACATTTAGGAATACGTCAATTATCTCGTCTGACGGTTCTAGGAGTTCCGGTTCGGAATCTGCCCCCAGTTTCTCTGCATCAGGAGCTTCTTTGCCATTTATCGAATGAGAGATCATGTGGCAGCTCGCCACATAGTCTTCAGGCCCTTCTGAAGAATTGTCTCTTTCATCAGCGTCATCGTCTTCATTCTCAAGAACATGCTTAAAGAATTCGTCCAACGTGATTGGGGTCCGTGCCTTCTGGTTATATTCTTCCAGTGCATCGATGTATTTCTGCAGACCTGTACGGTTATCTTCGGGTTGGACTGGCTTCTTGGCCTTCTTCTTTTTCTTTAAAGACTTTGGAGGCTTGGCCTGAACGTTTTTTCCATCTTCACCAATTTTCAGCGTTGGGCGCGGTTTCAGCATCCTTTCAATAATCTCGGGTTCCAAAGGGCTCTTCCACCTAATCGTCGGGCATGTTTGGAGATCTTTCAGCATTCTTTTCGTTTTGACTGAAAGAGCGACCTCCCATGGAGCTTCTTCTATAAATGAGCATGATGCCCCTGGTGTGTCCATCTTTTTTGGAGCATCTGGTTGTGCGGGTTTACCTTCCAGTTTTCAGACAACGCGAATTTGCCTTGCTGGTACTGGTCCTCAATCCAGTTTTTGAAGACAAAATAATCTTCAATTGGATGGCCCATTATTCGATGGTAGGGGCAGTAGTTGGGACGACAAAACAATCTTCAATTGGATGGCCCATTATTCGATGGTAGGGGCAGTAGTTGGGACTGTTGACGTCACCGGGCTGCAGCGGGCGTTTCGGATCTGGTAGGATGATGAGCATGTTGCGCACCGCCAACTCGAACAGTCTTCTCGTCTTATCCCGAGGAAACAAATAAGGGCGTTTTAGCCTCTCGTTGAAGAGTCGTTGTCTATCACTTTGGCGATCAACTGGTTTCGGACCACTAGGCTGCTGTTGAGCATTGGCGACGAAGGTCGCTTTCCCCTTCTCGTTTCGAGACTCCATTTTCGAGGAAAACGGTCTGTGGCCCATTTGATCCATTTGGGCCAACTTGTCAATCAAGGCCTGGAAGGTAGTCGGCTTGAAAAACATCATGAACTGGGATATGGTCGCCTGCGGATCAAGAGTTCCCACAAACATGCCCACTGCAGAAGCTTCCTCTATGCGCTGTTCACACTTTGACCATAGATTCCGCCACCGTATCGCGTAATGAACCCATGTTTCGCCTGGCCTCACCCTGGCGTTAATTAGTGCGGTGATCGGGGTGCGCTCGCTAGCGCTTGCGAATCTCTATGTAAACAGTAGCTCCATTTCTGCAAATGTCTTGACAGAGTCATTCGGGAGTTCGGAATACCACTGGAATGCTGTCTCCGACAAGCTGCCAACGAATTGACGAAGCAGCAACTTATCGTCACCTCCAGTATTGCCGCACAGAGCCCTGAATTGAGCCACGTGTTGGTGTGGATTTCCTGTCCCTTATATACGTAGAATTTAGGGATCGTATATCCTGGAGGGTACTTTATTTGATCGTACCAACCCGGATAGGGTCGTCCAGTTTTAACGATTTGGTTAGCCGCTTCGCTCGCTTGATGAGCTCGTATCTGTTGAGCTATATAGTCATCTAGAGCGGCTTTGGAGATCGTCTCCTCTTTGGCCGTTGATAAAGCCAGAAGAGGGTTCGATGTCTCCCCTCTGTCGTCTTCAAGTACAATCGGTGGGTCTTCAGCTGGAGGATCCGGCTGTATCATCATCCCGACCATATCTTGGAATAAAAGCGCCATTCGTTTTATGTTGGCCGCTTGTTCCGCAGCCTCCCTGTCTTTCTTTTCGAGGATTCTACGGAGGAACTCAGCATCGGTTTCTTGTTCATGACGCTGCTCTGATGATGTCTCCGGGCTTTCTTTTGGCCCAGTGAGTGCGGCCATCTGTGTTAACATTTCCTGAAGTTTCTGTTGTTGCTCCTGGGCCTTTGTTATGGATCTGGTGAGTGGTCGATGACCCGTAGAGATACGGCTATCCTCTTTCCCGGATGCCATATAGACAGTGTGCACCACCATGCCCCCAGATTTGGGGCGTTTAGATTTAGTGCCCTTGAGATTCGTCGCAGACACAGGAATTTTCTCCGGCCTTCCCCTTTTGTGAGCGGTCGAAGTTGAGGGAGCCGTTGCAGCGGGCACCCAAATAGACGACACTTTATGTTGTATGATAGGGTGGTCTTTTTCTTGCCGAACCTTCATTTTCTTTGGTCGGCGGAAGTAGTCTTGGTTAACCACAGAATCTTAGACCTTTTACCAGACCTTGTGAATTTTGGAGGACAGTTGTTGAGGGGGCTGTTCTGGCTCTACCTTTGTAACATTTTCCATAAGTGGAGGAGATCTTTTCAGCACGGCAGTCGGAGAGTTCTTGCGGACCATCCTGAGTGGTTCAAAGCTATTCCCAGTTGGAACAGCAGCATCAACTTCCACCGTTGGAGCTGGCGGGGTAAGTACAGATAGGGAACTACCCCCAGCTTTCCTCACTCGGCGCCAGTGGCGATGTCGAGCAGACGGTACTGGCTCAGTTATGGGTGTGGCTTCTTCAATCCCCCTGCTCTGATAAGGTGCTGTTGTCGTCGTTAGCCTGTCGAAAACCGACGTACGCTGAGAGGGGATGGCCAACTTGTCGAAGGCAGACTTTCGGACAGGGGATTAGCCTTGGTGATTTCGCCCGGAACGGGAGTTGGAGCAGCCAGTCTTGCAAAGATCGATCTTTTAGCAGGAGAAGCCGCTTTGACGACTTCTTTCACTGGAGCAGGGATGGCTATCCGTTTTGGGATAACCCCTTTAGGTATCGCGGGCTTCTTCATGGGCCCATTGGAGTTTTGGCTTAGCCTATCAAAGACTGAGGTGCTGGACTTAGACGACCCGTTGAGAGGGGCCGTGGTAGTCGTAAGCCGATCAAAGACCGACTTCTTCGGAGCTTCTTGCAACGGCATTAGGGCATTGAAGCTCATGGGTGGGAGCATGGTCTTAAAGAACAGCCCAGTGGTGGCTTGCATCACCTGTTCCACTGGCATCGTGAAAATGGAAGCCGCCTGAGGCCCGTAAGTCACTCCTCCAGCGAGGACAGAGTGAGAGTTGTTGCAACTGTTGCAGTTGGAAGCCGTTGATCTTCTATTTTTTGCACGGAGCAAGACACCAAATCTTAGTACCTCGAATCTAGGGGCAACCATAGCAAACCGCGATTCGTTCGCGAAACATTACACACGAAGTGTGGAGTGGAAAGAGGAAAAGGTCCCACCGAGCATGCCAGAATCTGTTCGCTGCCGAATACGAAGACGGAACCGCGTAGGCTCGTCTTGACTGAATTTGGGGGCAGATGCTATTTTGGTTTTATCCGTCCATCTCTCCGAAGATGCCAAGTTGATTTATGGCACCATGTATCGGAGGTTTAGACAGATACGGCCGTTGTAGCAGACTTCGTCAGATTCCCCTTCATTTGAGGGGTTTTTGATTGTGGGGATGTTCTTCCCTACAGGCGCAAGCCCCTGCAGTTAATTACGCTACCGCACCACGGTAACCACTTTCTCTTTCTCCATATGTGTCACGACCCGAAAAAGCACGTGACTGGCCCTTGAACCATATGAAGTCTATAGGACTCCATCTACTCCAAGTAAGCCAAAAGCCCAGAAATCTAAAACCATTTTAAGGATAAATAAACAACAAGCAATATACTATATAACGCCGAATGGCGAGGATCAAAATTCAAAGAAACCCAGATAAGCATGAAAACTGCAACACTACTAAGCGCGACTCTAAGGTCGAAATAATACATCACTAGTATCTGAGTCTGAAACAATATACAAGTTTTGGTTGATGGAATTTCTAGAATCAATGAATAATACATTTACAACGGCGGTTCTGATACAAGGAACCCACCTACCAAGCAAATCACCCGCAAAAGAAAGCAGTGTGCCAGAAGTGCCGCTATGGAACCTGTACTGCAAGCCCTGCAAGAACCGTGGCACAACGGGGGTGAGTTGCCAACTCGTGAATAGAGAATATTTACAAGCAGAAATCGAATGCAAGACATAATCCTAAGTCAATACAATCAGTATATAATATAACCCTCAAGAGTAAGTCTGAAGCATGAAAATATGGCAGTATAACATCTAATCATGTAGGTAGTGTCAAGTACTCGTGCCAGTGCCTCAGATAATAACATGCCATCAGTATAAAGTATGTCTGCATGAAGTATGATCAATGTAAATCCAGTCTGTATGTGATCAAGTCTGTATGAACGTGGACCCCGTCCACCCGTCCCCCAATGACAATAAACGTGGAACCCGTCCACCCGTCACCCAATGACAATAAACGTGGAACCCGTCCACCCGTCACCCAATGACAATAAATATCATGTATGTAAATATAAGGATATAATCAAATCATGGAAAACATCATGAAACCCGTGCCTAGCATCGGCACGTAAATCCTCATCTATCGGGCTCCGTCAGTCCGGATCAGCCCACGGGCTATGTCTGCGGAATCGGCCCTCGGCCCCAGCAGTACGCCCATATTGTTAGTGTATATGCCCTAGGGGCCATTATTGTATCATACTAGTTTGTATATTACTTAATGGAAGTTTGGGATATTCACATGTATATAACAGTCTTGCTAAACATGGTAGTATGCTACTTGGTTTTTCCTATCTTAATATGTGAGTATACGTATTGATAGAGCTCTTAGGATCTTGCTTGACTACCAGCGTTGTGATGGCAGTCACACTAGTGGGGGCTGGATAGTCTACAAGCACATCCTTATTCAGGTCCCTAGTCGTTGGATTATCGAGACAGGGCATCGATACTCCGGAGTAGACTAGTGTGTACGCTTCTCATCCCAGTTGGGGAGATGGTCTGTCCCACAGCCGTCAGTACGTCGTACTGGAGATAGTATGCAGGTGCTCGTTAGGTTATGGGTACATCGGACAGGACTCACAGGGAACTGTTGGTTGGTTTTATACCAGTCGTCAGTTAACAGTTCCCAGGTCACATGAGTACAGCATAGTCTGCAGACTTGACACTGCTACTTCGCCTCGAGTGTGTCCCACTGTTCTTAGATTGCTACCCTACCACGGCTCAAAGGAGTCGTGCAAACAGGTAGCAGTTGGGTGCAGTCCCGAGCACTTGGAGGCAGTGGCGGTTAGACAGGATTCGTCTCTCCCGGTATTGGGGGTTGATATCGCGCTGTGTCAGAGAGCCATTACGCAAAGTCCCTGGCCAGGGCAAGCGAGATTTGCTGGTAGGTTCCAGTAGTTTCTCAGGGTGTAATGGGCTTCGCTCCGACACGACTTATACCGCTATTCGGGGACTGACGCTTGCCTCCCCCCTAGGCCCGATATGCAATAGTCTTAGACGAACGGACCGGACTGTACGGAGATTGTCACATCAGACTCAGTAGGAGTTCGGATGGGTTTCCTCATCGGCCTTCTTATCGACATCTACCTGGGGACCGTTACGTACAGCTAGTGCCGCTTGCGGTCTGTGGTTAAACCCACTGCCAGCGTAGTAGTCGAGTCTCTAGAGTCCCACACAGAGAGTTTCCCTACTCTAGGCAAAACAATATAGAGGTCGTATGGTTTTACGACAAGGGTTCGGACGCATACGTGTGTTTACGCACGTACGACTTTCGGACAGTTTTTACCAGTCGGTTTTGGTTTAAGCCAGTTACTGGTATTCGGTTATTGGATTTATACAGTCTAAAGTTTTTCCGTATTTTTACGGAAAGGAGGGGCGTTCTCGTAATTGCGCGAGAAGCTTCTAGAAGGTGGTGACTAAGGGGGTTTAGGTGGCATATACAATGAATATGATTAGTGAGTCATATGGATGATTCATCCATGTCATTAATGCATCATAAATGCTTAATGACTCATGGAGATGAATCATCACTAGATATTATCAAGCATGGTTGTTAAATTGATTTATTTTCTTTTCTTGATAAAAAGAAATGCTTGATATATATTATCATGACTCATTATTCTCACTTCATTATTATGTTCACCTTCTCTCTCCTCAAGCTCTCCCTCTTCAAACCCTAATCCTCCCCTCTCATGTGTTGAGTACAAGGATTAGTTAGACTTATTAAACCATAACCCTCACTCTATTTCACCTAGCTTCTTTGATTAGCACTTAAAGAAGTTTAGTTGCCTCAAGTTTAGAGGCTAAGCTTGGAGTAAAGCTCTCGGGTGGATCGTCTACTACTTCGAGAAGGCCGAGGAGGAGGTGGAGTTCGTAAAGACGAGGACACGGTTCTTTAGGTACAATCCCTTTACATAGTAGTTGTTAACTTCTATGTTTGATGTTAGTTATCGTTTAGCTTCGATTCTTGCGGTTAGTCGATGTTTAAGCAAAGAACAAGATCGTTTTTCATATTTCCGCCTCCCCGCAAGTCGTGGGGTGTTGTACATCGACTTACAGTGGTATCAGAGCCTCTTTAACATTAAATAACTTACTTGCAAATTTGTATGAATTTCGAACGGAAAAAACGAAACCGGAAAACCCCGATATCATGAGTTTCTGTCGATTTTTAAATGAAGTCTAAAAATTTTTCAGGGAGGTTCAGATAGCTCTAAATGACAGTAGTAGAACGCCCAAGAAAATTGGGCCCATGAATCGGCTAAAGCGCCACGGAACCGCGGCGGATCCCACCGATCCGCCGCGCTTCCGCCGCCGAGTTGCCGATTCATGAACCCAATTTTCCTGTGTTGGTTCTCTGTGATATTTGGTATTTTCTGGAATTTGTTATTTTTGCTCAGGTTTCAGATTTACAGAGAAGTATTGGAGCAAAATTAAATGTGTTTAATCGATCGAAATTATACGGTATTTGCTTGTTGGATTATATCTGTGTTTGTATAATGTGTTCGTAAACCTTCCCTGACTGCTAGTATGTTGGTTGGCAGGGGGTTGCATATTTCTGTAATGGATTTTATCTGTTTGTGTATATGAACTGTGTTGGACTATTGTGATGCATAGCCGGGGTTTTGTGATGGGTTTTTATTTAATTCATTCGATGTAAATGTAATTTGTTGTAATATTATTTTGCGGGGCACATCCAGGTTGCGGTTGTAGCCACCGTTGTGTTATTTCATTTTACTGTTTTTGCTCCTAGGACAGACCCAAGGTGGGGTGCACAAACTGCCGGGCGGGTAGTTTGCCGTACCCGTTGGGGTCTTGGGTGGGGTAATGGCTATTCATCACAACTGTGTAATCCGTCTTTTGTTGCAGGCTCAAAACAAACACGAATTGCTTGCAAATCCAATAAAGTTCATCTGTGATCTGGAATGCCTATTATTGCGTCTGACGAATGTACAATATCTATATATGATAGCTATTTAGACGTCACTTATATTTTACACCCGCGCTAGCCCAGCCCTCGCTCTGTCGTTAGTTAAGTAACCTAACGGGTGATGACGGGACCCCGTGGCGAATGCGGATGGCATAAGAGGACGTTGTATTTTCGTTGTTTTCTGCAATGATAGGTTAATGATGGGACGCATTATTTATAATGCAAAGAAAATAAACCAAAAAGTTTAATCGTTGGAACAATTTAAAAGAAACCACTCGGTTAATTTTAAAAACCGATATTTTTAAATGCGGAGCTTTAACCACTCCTTTTAAAAGCTATAAGGTTCCTTCGGTTATATCAAGTTCACTACGTTTACGGTTTCGCCAAAACCATTCGTAGCCCTCCGTCATTTTATCTGGGTATTCAGTAGTATTCAAGCTATGTATTTTGACCCAACGCCAAGACATAGTGTTTGGTAGCTACTGGGTATTCATTTGTTGCATAGATAGATGAGTTAGTTTGGGACAGTCGTATTATCATTTTGGCCGAACATCAAGGATATATACGGATGGGTTCAAATTGACAAGATAATGATGGGTTGAACTTGACATGTGACTTATGACATTTTGACCGAACGCCAAGGTCATAAGAGTATGGGGCAAAAATATATATCGGGAATTTCTAAAGAAACTGAAATTTGCAAAGAGTTGCATAACATTTGGAGTTTGATGAATGTTGGTAGGATTCCTTCAACATTATCATACAATGATATTTGGATCCCGATCCTACTGTGAGTATATGCTATTTATCAGGATATTCGTCACTTAACGATCAATGCTATAAACCAAGTAGGTGTCAAGAAAGGTGTCAGCGGGGTTACGCCCCCAGAGAAAAGAGGTTATTTAATTAAGGAACTTCGCGAAAGCGTTGGAAAACCTCCCTCGAAGTATCGACACTAGCCTGGCTGAACGGTTAAACAAGAATTGTACGGTGAGAATAGTCCTGGCTAATTCTTCTTTTATGGTTTGAGGAAGGATTCGAGAAACAGTGGGAGCCATCCAGTTTAGATAAACTAAAAACCACTCTAAACTTGCAAGAGTATCATGCTAAAGAGTTTTCTTCTCTCTCTCCTATTTGCAGCGACCCTGAAAATGACTGGACTTAAGTAACTTTTAGAGAAAAATATACTGACAGGGCCAAACTATAAAGATTGGCTGCGGAATGTCAAAATGGCTTTGACCTATGACAAACTGGGATACATCCTCACCGCTACGGCACCTGCTGTCCCTGGTCCCATATCCAGTAATGCGGATAAGGAAATCCGCAAAACCTAGGATTTAGATTGCGCGAAAGCCAAGTGCATCGTGCTTTCCTCGATGAACAATGAACATCAGAGGAGGCACGAGAATATGAACCTAGATGGCATATTTCTCCATACAAAGGAACTTTATGGAGAGCAGTCTCGTATAGCAAGATACGAGACCTCTAAGAACTTGTTTCGAGCGAGGTTGGCCGTCGGGTCATCGGTAGGAGAACATGTCCTAAAGATGATCGGCTATATTGAAGAGCTCGCAGACCTTGGGACGACTTTGGATAATGAGCTCTATGCAGACCTTATTCTCCAGTCCCTTCCTCACACCTACGCCCAGTTTATCCTGAACTTCAACATTCAAAGAAAAGAAGTTGAACTTCCGGAACTCCTGAACATGTTAAGGAGTGCAGAGGGCACCTTGCAGAAGACAAGGGAAACACCCGCTATGTTTGTTAGCGGTGCATCTTCTTCCGGGTCCAAGGCTAGGGCCAAAGGAAGGAAGAAGAAGGCCGCCTCCAAACCTAGAGGAGGTGTTAGTAAGGTGGGAGGGATGGGAAAGAAAAAGTTTGCGGTACCGGTAGTGGGCCAGGATGAGTGCTTCCATTGTCACAGGAAAGGGCACTGGAAGAAAGATTGCAAGGCGTGGAACGCCAAGAACCAGGAACCGAAGCAAGCTGTGGCTTCGAATTCAGGTGTGTTTATAATTAAGAATTGTCTGTCAATTAACTCTACTTCCTGGGTATTGGATACCGGATCAGGATCTCATATTTGCAATTCATTGCAGGCACTGAGAAACCGTAGAGTGCTGAAGGAAGGTGATATGACCCTAAAGGTTGCTAACGGAGCTAGCGTGGGAGCTGCGTCCGTCGGGGATTATCACCTAGGATTGACGAGTGGACACATTTTGGTTTTACATAACTGTTTTTTTGTATCAAGCTTAACGTGTAATATCATATCAGTTTCCTTGTTATCAAATAAAGGTTATGATTTCACGTTTGTAAGAGATGTTGTTAATATCCACCTTAATCATGGTTTGATTGGGTCCGGTACACTAAATAACGGTATATATGATTTAAACCAACTCCAAATTTTCAATGTCCAGAACACACTTAAAAGAAAGTCTCCAGATTTAAATAAAGCTTTCTTATGGCATTGTAGACTGGGTCATATCAATGAGAGAAGGTTGACTAAGTTGCATAGAGAAGGATATTTGGACTCGTTCGAATATCAAACTTATGACACTTGTCAATCTTGTCTCAAAGGAAAGATGACAAAGACTCCATTTACTGGACAAGGAGTAAGAGCGAGCGAGCTCTTAGGACTCATACACAGTGATGTATGTGGTCCAATGTCTACGCATGCAAGAGGTGGTTTTTCCTATTTCATTACTTTCACGGATGATTACTCAAGATACGGATTCATTTATCTGATGAAACATAAATCTGAGGCTTTTGTGAAATTCCAAGAGTATAAGAATGAAGTAGAAAACCAAACCGGCAAAAGTATCAAGACACTTAGATCTGATCGAGGTGGTGAATACTTGAGTGCCGAGTTCCTAGGTTACCTAAAAGAGAAAGGAATTCTCTCTCAGCTTACTCCTCCATACACTCCACAGCACAACGGTGTATCGGAGAGACGGAATCGAACCCTATTGGATATGGTACGATCCATGATGAGTAATGCTGAGTTACCGCGATCTTTTTGGGGTTATGCGCTAGAATCAGCAGCATATCTTTTGAATATGGTTCCTACCAAGACTGTGCCTACCACTCCATATCAGATGTGGAGCGGGAAGAAACCCCATCTACAGTATATAAAGATTTGGGGATGTCCAGCTTTTGTTAAAAAGCATCATGTGGACAAGCTCGAGGCACGATCAGTAAAGTGTAAGTTTGTGGGATATCCAAAGAACTCCAGGGGATATCTATTCTATTACGCAGAGGAACAAAAGGTATTTGTTTCTCATAATGCCCATTTTCTAGAACATCAGTTTTTAGAAAAGGAATCAAGTGGGAGCGAAATAGAACTGGAAGAAATTCCAGAACCACAAACTAATACTGAAAGTTTGGTAGAACCGGTAGTTCAAGAAGAACAGGACATTCCCGCACCCCTCCGCAGGAGTAGTAGGCCGTCTCATCCGCCTGAGAGATACTACGGTTTTCTCATAGATGGGGATAGAGAGGATTGCATCATAGATGATGATGAACCTACTGACTTCCAGCAGGCCATCCAGAGCGGCGACTCGGTACTATGGCTAGATGCAATGCGGACCGAAATGGAGTCCATGTACACCAACAAAGTATGAACTTTGGACTTTGCTCCAGATGGCGTAAAACCCATAGGATGCAAATGGATCTTCAAGAAAAAGATTGGTGTAGATGGACAGGTGGAAACCTATAAAGCTAGACTTGTTGCAAAGGGTTTTCGTCAAAGACCTGGTTTGGACTATGACGAAACTTTTTCTCCAGTGGCTATGCTCAAATCCATTCGGGTCCTTCTTGCTATTGCTGCCTTCCATGATTATGAAATCTGGCAGATGGACGTAAAGACGGCTTTTCTGAATGGAAATTTAGAAGAGTGCGTCTATATAGATCAGCCAGAGGGTTTCAATCAGAGTGGGAGCAGCGGGAAAGTATGCAAGCTGCTTAAATCCATTTATGGACTAAAGCAGGCATCACGGAGTTGGAACATCTGTTTTGATGAAACAGTCAAAGAATATGACTTTATCAAAAATCCAGATGAACCGTGCATATATAGTAAAGTTGTAGCCAGAAGTGTCGTATTCCTCGTCTTGTACGTGGATGACATTCTATTGATAGGAAATGACATTCCTATGCTACAATCTGTCAAAGGATTCTTGTCACACAGGTTCTCCATGAAAGACCTGGGTGATGCCTCTTACATTCTGGGGATCCGGATCTATCGTGATAGATCCAAGAGGATGTTGGGACTTTCGCAGTCCAGGTATATCGACACTGTACTGAAAAGATTCAGTATGGAAGATTCTAAGCGCGGTAATCTACCGGCTTGTCACGGAATCACCCTCTCCAAAGAGATGTTTCCCAAGACTGATTTGGAAAGGAAACGCATGTCTATTATACCCTACGCTTCTGCGGTAGGCTCTATAATGTATGCGATGTTGTGCACCAGACCAGATGTAGCTTACGCACTGAGCGTGGTAAGCCGGTATCAGTCAGACCCAGGGGAGAAGCACTGGATAGCAGTAAAGAACATTCTCAAGTACCTGAGAAGGACTAAGGAGATGTTCTTGGTTTACGACGGAAAAGACCTCAGGTTGGAGGCCTTTGCTGATTCCGGCTTCCAGAGTGATAAGGACGATTCCAAGTCCATGTCGGGTTATGTCTTTACCCTCAATGGAGGGGCGGTATGCTGGAAGAGCTCCAAGCAGGACACCGTTGCTGACTCGACAATGGAAGCGGAGTATATAGCTGCTTGCGATGCCGCAAAAGAAGCAGTCTGGATGAAGAAGTTCCTAACAGAACTTTAGGTGGTTCCTACCATAGTTGATCCAATACCTCTGTATTGCGACAACAACGGAGCTATAGCTTTAGCAAAGGAACCAAGGTCCCATCAGAAATCCAGACACATCTTAAGGCGGTATCATCTGATCATGGAGATCATTGATCGTCCGGAGATCGAGGTTCGAAGAGTTGCTTCTGAAGAGAACATTGCCGATCCATTCACAAAGGCCCTACCTCAGATTCAGTTCGAGAGGCTACTCGAGATCATCGGTCTTCGATATGCCAGTACTTGGCCCTAGTGCAAGTGGGAGATTGTTAGTGTATATGCCCTAGGGGCCATTATTGTATCATACTAGTTTGTATATTACTTAATGGAAACTTGGGATATTCACATGTATATAACAGTCTTGCTAAATATGGTAGTATGCTACTTGGTTTTTTCTATCTTAATATGTGAGTATACGTATTGATAGAGCTCTTAGGATCTTGCTTGACTACCAGCGTTGTGATGGCAGTCATACTAGTGGGGGCTGGGTAGTCTACAAGCACATCCTTATTCAGGTCCCTAGTCGTTGGATTATCGAGACAGGGCATCGATACTCCGGAGTAGACTAGTGTGTACGCTTCTCATCCCAGTTGGGGAGATGGTCTGTCCCACAGCCGTCAGTACGTCGTACTGGAGATAGTATGTAGGTGCTCGTTGGGTTACGGGTACACCGGACAGGACTCACAGGGAACTGTTGGTTGGTTTTATACCAGTCGTCGGTGAACAGTTCCCAGGTGACATGAGTACAGCATAGTCCGCAGACTTGACACTGCTACTTCGCCTCGAGTGTGTCCCACTGTTCTTAGATTGCTACCCTACCACGGCTCAAAGGAGTCGTGCAAACAGGTAGCAGTTGGGTGCAGTCCCGAGCACTTGGAGGCAGTGGCGGTTAGACAGGATTCGTCTCTCCCGGTATTGGGGGTTGATATCGCGCTGTGTCAGAGAGCCATTACGCAAAGTCCCTGGCCAGGGCAAGCGAGATTTGCTGGTAGATTCCAGTAGTTTCTCTGGGTGTAATGGGCTTCGCTCCGACACGACTTATACCGCTATTAGGGGACTGACGCTTGCCGCCCCCTAGGCCCGATATGCGATAGTCTTAGACGAACAGACCGGACTGTACGGAGATTGTCACATCAGACTCAGTAGGAGTTCGGATGGGTTTCCTCATCGGCCTTCTTATCGACATCTACCTGGGGAACGTTACGTACAGTTAGTGCCACTTGCGGTCTGTGGTTAAATCCACTGCCAGTGTAGTAGTCGAGTCTCTAAAGTCCCACACAGAGAGTTTCCCTACTCCAGGCAAAACGATATAGAGGTCGTATGGTTTTACGACAAGGGTTCGGACGCATACGTGTGTTTACGCACGTACGACTTTCGGACAGTTTTTACCAGTCGGCTTTGGTTTAAGCCAGTTATTGGTATCCGGTTATTGGATTTATACAGTCTAAAGTTTTTCCGTATTTTTATGGAAAGGAGGGGCGTTCTCGTAATTGCGCGAGAAGCTTCTAGAAGGTGGTGACTAAGGGGGTTTAGGTGGCATATACAATGAATGTGATTAGTGAGTCATATGGATGATTCATCCATGTCATTAATGCATCATAAATGCTTAATGACTCATGGAGATGAATCATCACTAGATATTATCAAGTATGGTTGTTAAATTGATTTATTTTCTTTTCTTGATAAAAAGAAATGCTTGATATATATTATCATAACTCATTATTCTCACTTCATTATTATGTTCACCTTCTCTCTCCTCAAGCTCTCCCTCTTCAAACCCTAATCCTCCCCTCTCATGTGTTGAGTACAAGGATTAGTTAGACTTATTAAACCATAACCCTCATTCTATTTCACCTAGCTTCTTTGATTAGCACTTAAAGAAGTTTAGTTGCCTCAAGTTTAGAGGCTAAGCTTGGAGTAAAGCTCTCGGGTGGATCGTCTACTACTTCGAGAAGGCCGAGGAGGAGGTGGAGTTCGTAAAGACGAAGGACACGGTTCTTTAGGTACAATCCCTTTACATAGTAGTTGTTAACTTCTATGTTTGATGTTAGTTATCGTTTAGCTTCGATTCTTGCGGTTAGTCGATGTTTAAGCAAAGAACAAGATCGTTTTTCATATTTCCGCCTCCCCGCAAGTCGTGGGGTGTTGTACATCGACTTACACATATCCATCTATCGACTCTGGTTTGTATCCTCTGGATAACTGCCAGGTCCAACCAATCACCGGTAGGTAGAAGTCCCTCTGCCAGGCTCACCGTCTACTACACAGCGAAACCGTTCTCGCCCCGGGGTACCATACCGGGTCCACCATGTACCCGTAATCGGCCTCATCCAACTCCTCGATTCGGGTTCACACATATCACTCTCGCACCGAGAAAACACATGGTGAACGCACCGAAATATCATATCAAGGGAAACCGGGTTTTTAAATAATTAACTATTTTCTTTGAAATATCCACGGTTCCCCAAATCCAGAAATAAACATGGGAACAACATATCTCAATGCGTAATCTAAGCAAGTATGAAGGTATCAATGTACGTGTACAAGTATGAGTATGTGACATATAAAGGAAATGCAAGTATAACAGTATATCATGCAACACGAAAATAATAGTATGCACATACAAGGTCATATCCTGATGCAATAATGCTACTGTGTAGTGATATGGCAATTATCGATGATGAAGTGTGTGAGCCGGCAAGCAAGTGTACGTGGAACATACGCATCATCGATAATGGTGCTAGTGTCCTAGCAACATGATAGTAATATAACAATAAACATATGCAAAGCAATGTGAATAGCATGAATATGCGGAAATAGAATAATCAACGCAACAGTAAAGAATCTACACCCATATGTATATGTCATGCAGTTCTGCCATTTGAAATAAGAATGACTCGGGTCTAGTTTAACATCTACTATGCAAACTACAGATCTAAGTATCAAGTCAATCGAGAGGGGTATGGAAACCACCTAAATCTGAGTCGATATACAAATATATATATACAATAGTCGGTGATCTCGCCTCAATAGTATCACGTACGACACGGTATATCATTTAACATCCTCGAGTCATGAGAGCGGATCTAACATCAATAGAAAGCTAGTACGGTAAATCGTCGTACGGCATCCCAATAGCTGGGTACGGGTCAGTATCACATTCCTCTCATCAAATATCAGGTATTATTATCATCATATCACATAATCTGGGGTATAGATCTAAGTCTAGTACAAATCAAAGTATGGAAGCGGGGTAAAACACATGCCCAACGGCCCGCTAAGATCACATGTCGTGTTAGTGTTTATGCCTTAGAAGGCCATTACTGTATCATACTAGTTTGTATATTACTTAATGGAAGCTTGGGATATTCACATGTATATAACAGTCTTGCTAAACATGGTAGTATGCTACTTGGTTTTTTCTATCTTAATATGTGAGTATACGTATTGATAGAGCTCTTAGGATCTTGCTTGACTACCAGCGTTGTGATGGCAGTCACACTAGTGGGGGCTGGATAGTCTACAAGCACATCCTTATTCAGGTCCCTAGTCGTTGGATTATCGAGACAGGGCATCGATACTCCGGAGTAGACTAGTGTGTATGCTTCTCATCCCAGTTGGGGAGATGGTCTGTCCCACAGCCGTCAGTACGTCGTACTGGAGATAGTATGCAGGTGCTCGTTGGGTTACGGGTACACCGGACAGGACTCACAGGAAACTATTGGTTGGTTTTATACCAGTCGTCAGTGAACAGTTCCCAGGTGACATGAGTACAGCATAGTCCGCAGACTTGACACTGCTACTTCGCCTCGAGTGTGTCCCACTGTTCTTAGATTGCTACCCTACCACGGCTCAAAGGAGTCGTGCAAACAGGTAGCAGTTGGGTGCAGTCCCGAGCACTTGGAGGCAGTGGCGGTTAGACAGGATTCGTCTCTCCCGGTATTGGGGGTTGATATCGCGCTGTGTCAGAGAGCCATTATGCAAAGTCCCTGGCCAGGGAAAGCGAGATTTGCTGGTAGGTTCCAGTAGTTTCTCAGGGTGTAATGGGCTTCGCTCCGACACGACTTATACCGCTATTAGGGGACTGACGCTTGCCGCCCCTAGGCCCGATATGCGATAGTCTTAGACGAACGGACCGTACTGTACGGAGATTGTCACATCAGACTCAGTAGGAGTTCGGATGGGTTTTCTTCATCGGCCTTCTTATCGACATCTACCTGGGGACCGTTACGTACAGCTAGTGCCGCTTGCGGTCTGTGGTTAAATCCACTGCCAGCGTAGTAGTCGAGTCTCTAGAGTCCCACACAGAGAGTTTCCCTACTCCAGGCGAAACGATATAGAGGTCGTATGGTTTTACGACAAGGGTTCGGACGCATACGTGTGTTTACACACGTACGACTTTCGGACAGTTTTTACCAGTCGGCTTTGGTTTAAGCCAGTTACTGGTATCCGGTTATTGGATTTATACAGTCTAAAGTTTTTCCGTATTTTTGCGGAAAGGAGGGGCGTTCTCGTAATTGCGCGAGAATCTTCTAGAAGATGGTGACTAAGGAGGTTTAGGTGGCATATACATTGAATGAGATTAGTGAGTCATATGGATGATTCATCCATGTCATTAATGTTTCATAATTTCTTAATGACTCATGGAGATGAATCACCACTAGATATTTATCAAGTATGGTTGTAAATCATTTTCTTTTCTTTTCTTGATAAAATAAAATGCTTGATATATATTATGATAACTCATTATTCTCACTTCATTATTATCTTCACCTTCTCTCTCCTCAAGCTCTCCCTCTTCAAACCCTAATCCTCCCCTCTCATGTGTTGAGTACAAGGATTAGTTAGACTAATTAAACCATAACCCTCACTCTATATCACCTAGCTTCTTTGATTAGCACTTAAAGAAAGTTAGTTGCCTCAAGTTTAGAGGCTAAGCTTGGAGTAAAGCTCTCGGGTGGATCGTCTACTACTTCGAGAAGGTCGAGGAAGGAGGCGGAGTTTGTAAAGACGAAGGACACGATTCGTTAGGTATAATCCCTTTACATAGTAGTTGTTAACTTCTATGTTTGATGTTAGTTATCGTTTAGCTTCGATTCGTGCGGTTAGTCGATGTTTAAGCAAAGAACAAGATCGTTTTTCATATTTCCGCCTCCCCGCAAGTCGTGGGGTGTTGTACATCGACTTACAGTGGTATCAGAGCCTCGCTAAACAATAAATAACTTACTTGCAAATTTGTATGAATTTCGAACGGAAAAAACGAAAACGGAAAAACCCGAAATCACAAGTTTCTGTCGTTTTTTAAATGAAGTCCAAAAATTTTTCAGGGAGGTTCAGAAAGCTTAAAAAGACAGTAGAAGAACACCCAAGAAATTTGGGCCCCTGAATCGCCTAAAGCGATGCGGAACCGCGGCGGATCGCACCGATCCGCTGCGCTTCCGCCGCCGAGTTGGCGATTCAGGAACCCAAATTTCCTGTGTTGCTTCTCTGTGATATTTGGTATTTTCTGGAAGTTTTTATTTTTGCTCAGGTTTCAGATTTACAGAGAAGTATTGGAGCAAAATTAAAAGTGTTTAATCGATCGAAATTATACAGTATTTGCTTGTTGGATTATATCTGTGTTTGTATAATATGTTCGTAAACCTCCCCTAACTGCTAGTATGTCGGTTGGCAGGAGGTTGCACATTTCTGTAATGGATTTTATCTGTTTGTGTATATGAACTGTGTTCGACTGTTGTGATGTATAGCCGGGGTTATGTGATGGGTTATTATTTAATTCATTTGATATAAATGTAATTTGTTGTAATATTATTTTGCGGGGCACATCCAGGTTGCGGTTGTAGCCACCGTTGTATTATTTCATTTTACTGTTTTTGCTCCTAGGACAGACCCAAGGTGGGGTGCACAAACTGCCGGGCGGGTAGTTTGCCGTACCCGTTGGAGTCTTGGGTGGGGTAATGGCTATTCATCACAACTGTGTAATCCGTCTTTTTTTGCAGGCTCAAAACAAACGCGGATTGCTTGCAAATCCAATAAAGTTCATCTGTGATCTGGAATGCCTATTATTGCGTCTGACGAATGTACAATATCTATATATGATAGCTATTTAGACGTCACTTATGTTTTACACCCGCGCTAGCCCAGCCCCCGCTCTGTCGTTAGTTAAGTAACCTAACGGGTGATGACGGGACCCCGTGGCGAATGCGGATGGCATAAGAGGACGTTGTATTTTCGTTGTTTTCTGCAATGATAGGTTAATGATGGGACGCATTATTAATAATGCAAAGAAAATAAACCAAAAAGTTTAATCGTTGGAACAATTTAAAAGAAACCACTCGGTTAATTTTAAAAATAGATATTTTTAAATGCGGAGCTTTAACCACTCCTTTTAAAAGCTATAAGGTTTCTTCGGTTATATCAAGTTCACTACGTTCACGGTTTCGCCAAAACCATTCGTAGCCCTCCGTCATTTCATCTGGGTATTCAGTAGTATTCAAGCTATGTATTTTGACCTAACGCCAAGGCATAGTGTTTGGTAGCTACTGGGTATTCATTTGTTGCATAGATAGATGAGTTAGTTTGGGACAGTCGTATTATCATTTTGGCCGAACGTCAAGGATATATACGGATGGGTTCAAATTGACAAGATAATGATGGGTAGAACTTGACATGTGACTTATGACATTTTGACCTAACGCCAAGGTCATAAGAGCATGGGGCAGAAAAATATATATCGGGAATTTCTAAAGAAACTGAAATTTGCAAAGAGTTGCATACCATTTGGAGTTTGATGAATGTTGGTAGGATTCCTTCAACATTATCATACAATGATATTTGGATCCCGATCCTACTGTGAGTATATGCTACTTATCAGGAGATTCGTCACTTAACGATCAATGCTATAAACCAAGTAGGTGTCCAGAAAGGTGTCAGCGGGGTTACGCCCCCAGAGAAAAGAGATTATTTAATTAAGGAACTTCGCGAAAGCGTTGGAAAACCTCCCTCGAAGTATCGACACTAGCCTGGCTGAACGGTTAAGCAAGAATTGTACAGTGAGAATAGTCCTGGCTAATTCTTCTTTTATGGTTTGAGGAAGGATTCGAGAAACAGTGGGAGCCATCCAGTTTAGATAAACTAAAAACCACTCTAAACTTGCAAGAGCATCATGCTAAAGAGTTTTCTTCTCTCTCTCCTAATTGCAGCGACCCTGAAAATGACTGGACTTAAGTAGCTTTTAGAGAAAAATATACTGACAGGGCCAAACTATAAAGATTGGCTGCGGAATGTCAAAATGGCTTTGACCTATGACAAATTGGGGTACGTCCTCACCGCTACGGCACCTGCTGTCCCTGGTCCCAAATCCAGCAATGCGGATAAGGAAATCCGCAAAACCTGGGATTTAGATTGCGCGAAAGCCAAGTGCATCGTGCTTGCCTCAATGAACAATGAACATCAGAGGAGGCACGAGGATATGACCCTAGATGGCATATTTCTCCATACAAAGGAACTTTATGGAGAGCAATCTCGTATAGCAAGATACGAGACCTCTAAGAACTTGTTTCGAGCGAGGTTGGCTGTCGGGTCATCGATAGGAGAACATGTCCTAAAGATGATCGGCTATATTGAAGAGCTCGCAGACCTTGGGACGACTTTGGATAATGAGCTCTATACAGACCTTATTCTCCAGTCCCTTCCTCACACCTACGCCCAGTTTATCCTGAACTTCAACCTTCAAAGAAAAGAAGTTGAACTTCCGGAACTCCTGAACATGTTAAGGAGTGCAGAGGGCACCTTGCAGAAAGCAAGGGAAACACCCGCTATGTTTGTTAGCGGTGCATCTTCTTCCGGGTCCAAGGCTAGGGCCAAAGGAAGGAAGAAGAAGGCCGCCACCAAACCTAGAGGAGGTGTTAGTAAGGTGAGAGGGAAGGGAAAGAAAAAGTTTGCGGTACCGGTAGTTGGCCAGGATGAATGCTTCCATTGTCACAGGAAAGGGCACTGGAAGAAAGATTGCAAAGCGTGGAACGCCAAGAACCAGGAACCGAAGCAAGCTGTGGCTTCGACTTCAGGTGTGTTTGTAATTGAGAATTGTCTGTCGATCAACTCTACTTCCTGGGTATTGGATACCGGATCAGGATCTCATATTTGCAATTCATTGCAGGCACTGAGAAACCGTAGAGTGCTGAAGGAAGGTGATATGACCCTAAAGGTTGCTAACGGAGCTAGCGTGGGAGCTGCGTCCGTCGGGGATTATCACCTAGGATTGACGAGTGGACACATTTTGGTTTTACATAACTATTTTTTTGTACCAAGCTTAACGTGTAATATCATATCAGTTTCCTTGTTATCAAATAAAGGTTATGATTTCACGTTTGTAAGAGATGTTGTTAACATCCACCTTAATCATGGTTTGATTGGGTCAGGTACACTAAATAACGGTATATATGTTTTAAACCAACTCCAAATTTTCAATGTCCAGAACACACTAAAAAGAAAGTCTCCAGATTTAAATAAAGCTTTCTTATGGCATTGTAGACTGGGTCACATCAATGAGAGAAGGTTGACTAAGTTGCATAGAGAAGGATATTTGGACTCGTTCGAATATCAAACTTATGACACTTGTCAATCTTGTCTCAAAGGAAAGATGACAAAGACTCCATTTACTGGACATGGAGTAAGAGCGAGCGAGCTCTTAGGACTCATACACAGCGATGTATGCGGTCCGATGTCTACACATGCAAGTGGTGGTTTTTCCTATTTCATTATTTTCACGGATGATTACTCAAGATACGGATTCATTTATCTGATGAAACATAAATCCGAGGCTTTTGAGAAATTCCGAGTGTATAAGAATGAAGTAGAAAACCAAACCGGCAAAAGTATCAAGACACTTAGATCTGATCGAAGTGGTGAATACTTGAGTGCCGAGTTCCTAGGTTACCTAAAAGAGAAAGGAATTCTCTCTCAGCTGACTCCTCCATACACTCCACAGCATAACGGTGTATCGGAGAGACGGAATCGAACCCTATTGGATATGGTACGATCCATGATGAGTAATGCTGAGTTACCGTGATCTTTCTGGGGTTATGCGCTAGAATCAGCGACATATCTTTTGAACATGGTTCCTACCAAGACTGTACCTACCACTCCATATCAGATGTGGAGCGGGAAGAAACCCCATCTACAGTATATAAAGATTTGGGGGTGTCCAGCTTTTGTTAAAAAGCAGCATGTGGACAAGCTCGAGCCACGATCAGTAAAGTGTATGTTTGTGGGATATCCAAAGAACTCCAGGGGATATCTGTTCTATTATGCAGAGGAAGAAAAGGTATTTGTTTCTCGTAATTCCCATTTGAAAGGTTCCTAGGCACACTAATGAGGTCTCACAAGGCATCAACCATGCCAATTTCAAATTTTAACGGTGTCGAGAAACCCTAACAAGATCGTTGGCTAGATTTTTAGGCGACAAAACGAGCTAGTTAACATCTTAATTAAAAGTAAACGAACATACAACCTTTGTAGATCCGTTTCTCCACCTCCATAGCTCCGCGATGAAGTCCTCTCCGCTGTCCAAATCGAACCATGACTCTTGCATCGGCTTCATCGGAGAAAAAGCGGGCTAGGTCATCGACGACGATGCCGAAGATGATCTATGTCGAGGCATCACTAGATCAAGCTCCACCTTCACCAAGCATTGAAAACTTGTGAAAGAAACACACTCTACTACTTGGCAAGAGGTAGAGGATGAAGAAATAGGAAGTGGGTAAACTTTAGAATTGGATTTCTCACTTGTTTTCTTCACTTGCCATTGATGAGGCAAGCTTTCTTCTTTGAAGATGAAGAAGAAGAAGATGATAATATTATGATAAGTCTCTTTTAAAAAGGATAAATGAATGAATACTTATCATAACCAAACCCTAGTTAAGTGTAGAGAATAGACCATGGTTTGTTTAAATGGTTAGGGTTAAGTATGAAGACAAGAATGGTGACTAAGTCAAAGCTTCATGAATCTTCAAGAAACAAACAAACAAAGCCACCATTCTTTCTTTATCTTTTCCAAAACAAATAAATAAATAAATAAGATAATCAAAACCCTAATCATTAACTTAACCATGGTTTAATCTTTACACTTAACCAAGTTAACATGTATCATCAAACATGATACAATCATTTGCACAAAAAGTATATCACATATACAACTTGTACAACCAAGTGAGAAAATCCTTTTAAAGTGAACCGATATTAGTTAATGTAAAGTGATATACCAAATATATAATTATACATTAAATCACTAAATCAACACTTGATTTAACGACCCGGTCATATCGTATATAACCGACTAATATCAATAGTAACAACTTATCGAATCAACACTTGATCCGATAACCCGGCTATAACGCATATAACCGATCAATGTTACAAATCTCGAGAATCGAATACAGTATCACATACTGGTATTATTCTCGGTCCCGCACATATCTCATATGCGCTCCTATTTCGTTTTGCTTGAGCCAGAAAACCTCTGTGTAGGACTCTAAAGACTCGTCAATACGTCGGCAGTAGGTGATGATCATATCAAACACCCACAAGCCGCAAGCGGTCTGCCAAACGTAACGGCCACCCGGGTATTGAGCGATCAGAAGATCGACGAGCAAGCCCGCTCACACTCCAGTGAATCCAACCAGTAACACTACCGTACAGTCCGGTCTCGTCGTCTGATATGTCGCATATCTTGCCTAGGGGTGGTAAACGTCAAACCCCAATAGCTCGATAAGTCGTGTCGATATGAGGTCTATAACAATTCGAGAAACTACTGGTAACACTTACCAGTAAATCTCAGCAACCCTGGCCAGGGATTTCCTGTTATAGCCAATCGAACACAGCGCAACATCAACCCCCTATACCGGAAGAGACGAATCCCCTCCTATCGCTCATTGCCTCCATGTGACTCGGGACTGTACCCAAAAACCACCGTTTTGCACGCCCTCTTAGACGTGGTAAGATGGAAATCAAAGCACAGTGGGAACCACACAAGACTCTATGACGATCTCGGGTCAACAGACTACTCTGTACTAGTGTCACCAGAGAACTGCCATCTGACGTAAGGTATAATACCATCTGGGAGTTCTCGGCGAGTCCGTCCAGTGTACCCAGTCTCTACTGAGCACCCGTATATCATCTCTGATGTCAAACACCAATGGATATGGGATCATCCATCGCCCATCTGTATGGGTCGAGAAGGTACACGCTAGTCTACTCTGGTATATCGATGCCCCATCTCGATACACCCACGACTAGGGACTTTCAAGGATGTACTTATGGACTACCATGTCCCCACTAGTATGATCCGCATCATAGTCCAGGTAGTCAAGTACACATCCTAAGGGCTTTACCAACATGTAATAGAGAGACAATCTGTGTACACGTTAAGGTAAAGAGCAACCAGATAGCATACTATCATGTCGAGCAAGAAAGTCCTTCCTATATATGTCCCAGCATCCACTACAATATACATCCAATGTACAGTAATGGCCTCTAGGGCATACATATAACTAACAATCTCCCACTTGCATTAGGGCCATCTGTAGCAGTGGTTGTAGTATCTCATACTCAACCATCCCATAAAAGTCTCTCTCTGGGAATAGGCCTTCGTGAGTGGATACGCCGTGTTGTCCTCTGAGTCTGGTCTCCTAACCTCGATCCCTTAGAGATCAACCATCTCCATGATCAAGTGATACTGCCATAGATTATGTCTGGGTTACTGATGGGACGGACGTTCCTTGGCATAAGCCACAACTCCATTGTCACACAATGGGAGGAACATAGTTCATCTCATGAACCAATATACACCCAAACAGCCTCTTTGGTAGCATCTTAAGTAGTGATGTATCCTGCCTTTATCGTCTAGTATGTCACGGTATCTAGCTTGGAACTCTTCTAACATACCGTCCCTTTACTGAGGGTAAAGACAATGCCTGCGACTGACATTCAGTCGTCTTTATCACCCTGGAACCTTTCCAGTGATTTTCCCCAGAATCGTTTGATATCATCTCACTACAACTAGTGAGAATCCTAACATCCAATTAAATCTATCTCATAGATCCAAAACTCAGGATTTAGGAGGTATCATTTTGATCCTACACGGAGAATCATTGTGATAAACGGAGATTGATCGAGCGTAGCATAAGAAACTCCTTTCTTATCAAGAGTATGTCATCCACGTACTCTACGAGGATCACCACCATACTCCCTACTACCTTTTTGTTTATACAAGGTTCGTCTACCATTTTGATGATGTCAAACTCTTTGACTAATCCATCAAAACAGATGTTCCAACTCCGCGATGCCTGCTTTATCCTATAAAGCATCTTGCACACGTTTCCGCTGCTCCCACTGTCTACGAGGCCCTCTGGCTGTGTACTTATAGACGCACTCTTCTAAAACATCATTTAGAAAAGCAGTCATGACACCCAACCGCCAGATTTCGTAGTCATGGTATGTAGCCGTGGCAAGTAGGATCTGGATGGACTTAAGCATAGGTATTGGAAAAGGTTCCATCATTATCTATGCCTGGTTGATGACGAAAACCTTTAACAAGTCTAGCTTTGAAAGTCTCAACTTTTCCATCTACACCAAGTAATCTTCTCAAGATATACTTGCTCCTGATGGGGATTTAACCCTTCAGATATAGCAACCAAAGTCCATACTTTGTTGGTGTATAAGGATTCCATCTCAGATCGCTAAGCATCCAGCCATTCTTACAGAGTCTTACTCCTGATGGCCAGCTCGAAGCTAGTTGGGTCATCATTTCATGATGCAATCTTCGCTCCCACTGTCATAGAGAAACGGAAGTATCTCTCAGGTGGGTGAGGAACCCTACTAGATCGGCGGAGAGGCTGAGGTTCGTTGGCATCTACTGAATCCTTTAGTTCTTTCAAATCATCTGCTGTAGTTTGCATAGCTGGAACCTTTCCAGTTCTATATTACAGACCTTGCCTTGAGCTTGTCCAGATTTTGCTTTTAGACATAGGCCGGACAACCCCAAATCTTAACTAACTTAAGACATGGGCTCTTCCCATTCCATATCACATATGAAGCGGTAGGCAACTGATTTGATTGGAACCCTATTCAATAGGTATGCAACTTCTCAAGTGCATAACCCCCTGAGGAAAAAGGTAACTCAGTAGTACTCATCATAGAGCACACCATATCAAATAGGGTGTATCTGCTCCGCCCCGACATACCATCGTGCAATGGTGTATACGGAGGAGTAATGCTGAGAGAGAATCTCATTCTCCTTTAGAATAGTCCAGTATTTCCGTGCTCAAGTATTCTCCTCCTTGATCACATCAAAGGACATAATACTTATACCCGTATTTTGGTTCTCTACTTCTAACTTATATTCTGTGAATATCTCAAAAGGTTCGGACTTGTGTTTCAACAGGAACATAGGTCTGAAACTCGAAAGATCATCAGAGAATGTAATGAAGTATAAAGAATCAGTTCTGGCATTTGTAGACTGGGGACCTACATACATCAACATGTATCATCCCAAGAGTTCACTAACTCTTTCTCTGTTTCCAATAAACAGAGCTGTGGTCATCTTATCTTTGTGACATGACTGGCGAGTTTCACAAGATGTAAATTCAAACTGATTTAAATATGCATCTAAATGTAACTCAGCCAGTCGGGTCGCATTGATATGACCTAGTCTACAATACCTCAAGAAGGATTCGTTCATTTCTGAACTCTTCCTCTTGTGTGTGTTCTGTATACTAAGAACTGTAGTTTGATTTAGAACATAAATGCTTTTAGATAACGTGCCTGAACCGATCAACTTTTGATATAGGAAATGTCCAAAACATTATCCAACAATACAAAATTTTATCATTTCTTTACTAATAAAGAGAGTGATATGATTTTGTATATCAGGTTCGGTATCTAACAACATTCGTTCAGAATCAATGTATTGGTAATACAGGGTGACAGTGACCAACAGACTTGGCTGCAACACTTGCCCCGTTTTCTGCCTCATGAAACTTATCACTCGTTCTCAGTTCTCTACCTTTTTGTAGCCCTATGTAACAGATTACATATCTGGGATCCTGATCTGGTATCACATACCCAGGACGTAGAGGATACAGAGAAACAGTTCTTTGTAATGAACACACCCGAAGATGATGCATCAGCATGCACTCTCTTCGTTTGGGCGGCACGGGAAATCTGGTATTCCCCAATTTCCTGCTCTGTCTTATAACAATTATAAGTTGGAGCGGGACCAATGTTCCCCAGCTCAGTATAACAAGCGGGTTCGGTCAATAATCCGTTTTATTATCTTGATTAAGGCGTGACATGGTCGCTACCAGGAGAGAGAGAGAAGAAAACACTCAGCGTGCGCTCTTGCAAGAATAGATTGGTTATTATTTTATCTAATCAGGATGGCTCCCACTGCTTTTTATCAAATCTTCCTTCAAACCCTAAAAGGAAAGACTAGCCGGAATTAATTACACACTACAAGTTCGCCAATCTTTCAGCCAGGCCAGTGTCGGTACTTTGAGGGAGGTCCCCCGTGCTTTCGCACGAACCTAATTAATGTAAACCTCGTTTTCCCAGAGGCGTAACCCCGTTGACACCTTTCTAGACACCTACTTGATCGGCTAATTGTAATGTATAAAACTCTCCCAGGAGTAACTCTTACTCGCAGCGGGTATCGGGATCCAACTATCTCATAGAAGGTATGCAATCTCATTGCAAATTTCAACACTTGAAATTCCCGATAATATTTTGCCCCTAACCTCCTATGACCTTGACAAAGGCCAACAAACCATAGGATGCTAGTCAAGTTCAACCCGTCATTTCCTGATTGAATTAAACCCACCCGCACGGCCCTTGACAAAGGCCAACAAGGTCGCACGACTACCCTAACCCAATCTGCATCATATGCATAAGCAGATAAGCACCAGTTAGCTACCGCACACTGCGCCTTGACAAAGGCCAACAAACGCAGCACGATTACTAACTACTACTTATCTGAAATGATGGAGGGCTACGACAGGTTTTTCTGAAAACCTATTGCGTAATGAACTTGATATCGTTGTAGGATCGAATGAATTTTTAAAATGGAGTGCTTTTGAGGCTTTTCTAGTTTTGCTAAAGGAGTCACTCCCGGTGAAGGGATCGTCGGTCCTTTCCTCGTCGAATGATGTGCGGGATATATCATATATATCGCTGTGCAAAGCAAAAACACTTAAAAGCAATCAAAAGACAAACCGAGTGTGTAGCATCTGCCAGTTATTGCTAAAGGAGTCACTCCCGGTGAAGGGATCTCGGTCCTTTCCTCATCGAATAAGGTGCAGGATATATCGTATATACCGCTGTGCAAAGCAAGAACTGTAGCTACCTGTTTTATTTTTGAAATTCAATTCTACAACATCTTAGGTTTCTTTTATTTCATTAATCACATTAATGAAGTCCCATCATTTAAGTACCTAAATATCACAGATAAATACGACGTACACTTATGCCATCCGCATTCGCCTCGATGTCCCCTCGTGCACCGTTAGGTTAGGTAACTAACGGCAGAGCGGGGCAGGGCTAGCGCGGGTGTAAAACATAAGTAACGCCTATATAATATATCATATACACTATATACAGTATCTATCACAGAACATATCACATGATCACATCACAGATATTGCAGCAGAAGAATCATATGAAATATTGGATATACTAGGACGTCCGTGTTTTCAATACGAGCCAGTATAAAACACGGATTCCACGGTCGTGATGAATAGCCAAACCCACACCCCTAGACCCCTACGAGAGCGGCAAGCAACCCTGCCAATTCTAGAGTTAGGAGACCCGGACTCGACTCCTCGAGTTGGTCTCCCACTGGACTCCAGAACCCGGTTACTTGTGCCTTCCTCCTTGGGTCTATCCTAGCGCGGAAAAGTAAATAATATACAACAACGGTGACAACTTCCGCAACCTGGAAGTGCCCCAATAAAAGAATATTACATACAAGTTTTTACATGAATGAAAATGAAAAACACTCATCTTACATAAAAAAAACCCCGGCTATTCAAACACGACGATCCAATACAACATATCCAGCAACACATAACATCACATGTCATCAACGTAAGTAAATATGCGCATCCCAATTGTCGTTGACATATAGCAACGAAACCGGCGATATCACATATTACACTTACGGTCACAGAAAAGAAAGTGTAAAACTACAACAGTTGGAATCCGCAACCTCCTCAGACATCGCATGCCTGACCAAATGAATTCCTTAGACATCGCATGCCTAACAATTATAAACCTCGCATTTTAGTCTCAAAATCGAAAACTCTTTTCAATATCAAGTCGGGCAATTCAACAAGATTCCCGACATCCTGATCGAATGCTCGTCGCAAACTTCAGTAGGCGGCCGCACCCCCGACGCCGTCGACGAAGTGCACCAAGGCGGAACACCGCTACCGCGAGCACCCGAACGGATGCTTTCGGCGACGGGGTTCTCCTACAGTCACTTGGTCGGGGCTATGGGGCGAGGCTGTCTATTAAGTTTACCCGGCGAGTATCCGCGTACGCTACGTGATTGCGACGGACTTTTGATCACATCAAAATTCCGTGGCAACCGATCAAGTGAGACTAAACTGCTATGTTTATAACATTCATTTAGTTATCTCATAACTTATTGTGAATTCCAATTATTGTATCCCTTTCCAGATAATTAGAAAATGTTAAAACTTTCCGATCGAACATTCAAACACCCAAGTTTTCCCGATACAGATCAACACATGAAACAAGTCTAAAAACATTCAGTTCGTGCCTCAGTACCAACGGTCCAGCCGTAGAAGGGTCAAGCCAACGCCTCACATGTGGCACGCCGTACTGCCCCAAACCCGAAGGTTCAAAGGGCAGTTCAAGACGGTCACATAATCGAGTTAAGGTTTGTTGTCTTCTAGAGGGTCCATCGCGTTACTTGCACTAGTTAGAATGTCTTTAAACCACAGAAAAATCCAACACTTGGAAATTTCCCTGCAGGGGAAAGATTGGGTATTTACATCCGGTCGAACTTTTTAACATATTCTAAAATATCCGGAAAGCCACATAGACAAAATCTGATACTCCGATCGAATCCACGAATTCCCCAATACAACCCAGAAATTTTAACTCTTGAATAAATATTAAAAATTCCCAGGAAAACCAGCACTGAAAAGTAGGAGTTACTGTGCAAAATTCAATGCATGAAGAGACTAAATGAGCGCGGAACCGCCGCAATAGGCGGCTAATGCCGCGGTTCCGCCGCGCTTTAGACAGATCATTAGGTAATTTTTGCACCGTAATTCTTAGAATTTCCTGCTAAATTTTTTAAGAATTTTTAATTTGGAAAAAACCGCTTTTTCAGAAAAAGTCCAGAGAGCATGGAAATATTGGGGTTTCAGTTCGATCGGACTTCAAACTCCGTCTAGACTTCGCCTAAGGCTCTAGCTAGGCTCTGATACCAATGAAAGGTTCCTAGGCACACTAATGAGGTCTCACAAGGTATCAACCATGCCAATTTCAAATTTTAACGGTGCCGAGAAACCCTAACAAGATCGTTGGCTAGATTTTTAGGCGACAAAACGAGCTAGTTAACATCTTAATTAAAAGTAAACGAACATACAACCTTTGTAAATCCGTTTCTCCACCTCCATAGCTCCGCGATGAAGTCCTCTCCGCTGTCCAAATCGAACCATGACTCTTGCATCGGCTTCATCGGAGAAAAAGCGGGCTAGGTCATCGACGACGATGCCGAAGATGATCTACGTCGAGGCATCACTAGATCAAGCTCCACCTTCACCAAGCCTTGAAAACTTGTGAAAGAAACACACTCTACTACTTGGCAAGAGGTAGAGGATGAAGAAATAGGAAGTGGGTAGACTTTAGAATTGGATTTCTCACTTGTTTTCTTCACTTGCCATTGATGAGGCAAGCTTTCTTCTTTGAAGATGAAGAAGAAGAAGATGATAATATTATGATAAGTCTCTTTTAAAAAGGATAAATGAATGAATACTTATCATAACCAAACCCTAGTTAAGTGTAGAGAATAGACCATGGTTTGTTTAAATGGTTAGGGTTAAGTATGAAGACAAGAATGGTGACTAAGTCAAAGCTTCATGAATCTTCAAGAAACAAACAAACAAAGCCACCATTCTTTCTTTATCTTTTCCAAAACAAATAAATAAATAAGATAATCAAAACCCTAATCATTAACTTAACCATGGTTTAATCTTTACACTTAACCAAGTTAACATGTATCATCAAACATGATACAATCATTTGCACAAAAAGTATATCACATATACAACTTGTACAACCAAGTGAGAAAATCCTTTTAAAGTGAACCGATATTAGTTAATGTAAAGTGATATATCAAATATATAATTATACATTAAATCACTAAATCAACACTTGATTTAACGACCCGGTCATATCGTATATAACCGACTAATATCAATAGTAACAACTTATCGAATCAACACTTGATCCGATAACCCGGCTATAACGCATATAACCGATCAATGTTACAAATCTCGAGAATCGAATACAGTATCACATACTGGTATTATTCTCGGTCCCGCACATATCTCATATGCGCTCCTATTTCGTTTTGCTTGAGCCAGGAAACCTCTGTGTAGGACTCTAAAGACTCGTCAATACGCCGGCAGCAGGTGATGATCATATCAAACACCCACAAGCCGCAAGCGGTCTGCCAAACGTAACGGCCACCCGGGTATTGAGCGATCAGAAGATCGACGAGCAACCCCGCTCACACTCCAGTGAATCCAACCAGTAACACTACCGTACAGTCCGATCTCGTCGTCTGATATGTCGCATATCTTGCCTAGGGGTGGTAAACGTCAGACCCTAATAGCTCGATAAGTCGTGTCGATATGAGGTCTATAACAATTCGAGAAACTACTGGTAACACTTACCAGTAAATCTCAGCAACCCTGGCCAGGGATTTCCTGTTATAGCCAATCGAACACAGCGTAACATCAACCCCCTATACCGGGAGAAACGAATCCCCTCCTATCGCTCATTGCCTCCATGTGACTCGGGACTGTACCCAAAAACCACCGTTTTGCACGCCCTCTTGGACATGGTAAGATGGAAATCAAAGCACAGTGGGAACCACACAAGACTCTATGACGATCTCGGGTCAACAGACTACTCTGTACCAGTGTCACCAGAGAACTGCCATCTGACGTAAGGTATAATACCATCTGGGAGTTCTCGGCGAGTCCGTCCAGTGTACCCAGTCTCTACTAAGCACCCGTATATCATCTCTGATGTCAAACACCAATGGATATGGGATCATCCATCGCCCATCTGTATGGGTCGAGAAGGTACACGCTAGTCTACTCTGGTATATCGATGCCCCATCTCGATACACCCACGACTAGGGACTTTCAAGGATGTACTTATGGACTACCATGTCCCCACTAGTATGATCCGCATCATAGTCCAGGTAGTCAAGTACACATCCTAAGGGCTTTACCAACATGTAATAGAGAGATAATCTGTGTACACGTTATGGTAAAGAGCAACCAGATAGCATACTATCATGTCGAGCAAGAAAGTCCTCCCTATATATGTCCCAGCATCCACTACAATATACATCTAATGTACAGTAATGGCCTCTAGGGCATACATATAACTAACACCATTTTCTAGAACATCAGTTTTTAGAAAGGGAATCAAGTGGGAGCGAAGTAGAACTGGAAGAAATTCCAGAACCACAAACTAATACTGAAAGTTTGGTAGAACCGGTAGTTCAAGAAGAACAGGACATTCCCGCACCCCTCCGCAGGAGTAGTAGGCCGTCTCATCCGCCTGAGAGATACTACGGTTTTCTCATAGATGGGGATAGAGAGGATTGCATCATAGATGATGATGAACCTACTGACTTCCAGCAGGCCATCCAGAGCGGCGGCTCGGTACGATGGCTAGATGCAATGCGGACCGAAATGGAGTCCATGTACACCAACAAAGTATGGACTTTGGACTTTGCTCCAGATGGGGTAAAACCCATAGGATGCAAATGGATCTTCAAGAAAAAGATTGGTGTAGATGGACAGGTGGAAACCTATAAGGCTAGACTTGTTGCAAAGAGTTTTCGTCAAAGACCTGGTTTGGACTATGACGAAACTTTTTCTCCAGTGGCTATGCTCAAATCCATTCGGGTCCTTCTTGCTATTGTTGCCTTCCATGATTATGAAATCTGGCAGATGGACGTAAAGACGGCTTTTCTGAATGGAAATTTAGAAGAGTGCGTCTATATGGATCAGCCAGAGGGTTTCAATCAGAGTGGGAGCAGCGGGAAAGTATGCAAGCTGCTTAAGTCCATTTATGAACTAAAGCAGGCATCGCGGAGTTGGAACATCTGTTTTGATGAGACAGTCAAAGAATATGACTTCATCAAAAATCCAGATGAACCGTGTATATATAGTAAAGTTGTAGCCAGAAGTGTCGTATTCCTCGTCTTGTACGTGGATGACATTCTATTGATAGGAAATGACATTCCTATGCTACAATCTGTCAAAGGATTCTTGTCACACAGGTTCTCCATGAAAGACCTGGGTGATGCCTCTTACATTCTGGGGATCCGGATCTATCGTGATAGATCCAAGAGGATGTTGGGACTTTCGCAGTCCAGGTATATCGACACTGTACTGAAAAGATTCAGTATGGAAGATTCTAAGCGCGGTAATCTACCGGCTTGTCACGGAATCACCCTCTCCAAAGAGATGTCTCCCAAGACTGATTTGGAAAGGGAACGCATGTCTATTATACCCTACGCTTCTGCGGTAGGCTCTATAATGTATGCGATGTTGTGTACCAGACCAGATGTAGCTTACGCACTGAGCGTGGTAAGCCGGTATCAGTCAGACCCAGGGGAGAAGCACTGGATAGCAGTAAAGAACATTCTCAAGTACCTGAGAAGGACTAAGGAGATGTTCTTGGTTTACGGCGGAAAAGACCTCAGGTTGGAGGCCTTTGCTGATTCCGGCTTCCAGAGTGATAAGGACGATTCCAAGTCCATGTCGGGTTATGTCTTTACCCTCAATGGAGGGGCGGTGTGCTGGAAGAGCTCCAAGCAGGACACCGTTGCTGACTCGACGATGGAAGCGGAGTATATAGCTGCTTGCGATGCCGCAAAAGAAGCAGTCTGGATGAAGAAGTTCCTAACAGAACTTCAGGTGGTTCCTACCATAGTTGATCCAATACCTCTGTATTGCGACAACAACGGAGCTATAGCTTTAGCAAAGTAACCAAGGTCCCATCAGAAGTCCAGACACATCTTAAGGCGGTATCACCTGATCAGGGAGATCATTGATCGTCAGGAGATCGAGGTTCGGAGAGTTGCTTCTGAAGAGAACATTGCTGATCCATTCACAAAGGCCCTACCTCAGATTCAGTTCGAGAGGCTACTCGAGATCATCGGTCTTCGATACGCCAGTACATGGCCCTAGTGCAAGTGGGAGATTGTTAGTGTTTATGCCCTAGAAGGCCATTACTGTATCATACTAGTTTGTTTATTACTTAATGGAAGCTTGGGATATTCACATGTATATAACAGTCTTGCTAAACATGGTAGTATGCTACTTGGTTTTTTCTATCTTAATATGTGAGTATACGTATTGATAGAGCTCTTAGGATCTTGCTTGACTACCAGCGTTGTGATGGCAGTCACACTAGTGGGGGCTGGGTAGGTTACAAGCACATCCTTATTCAGGTCCCTAGTCGTTGGATTATCGAGACAGGGCATCGATACTCCGGAGTAGACTAGTGTGTACGCTTCTCATCCCAGTTGGGGAGATGGTCTGTCCCACAGCCGTCAGTACGTCGTACTGGAGATAGTATGTAGGTGCTCGTTGGGTTACGGGTACACCGGACAGGACTCACAGGGAACTGTTGGTTGGTTTTGTACCAGTCGTCAGTGAACAGTTCCCAGGTGACATGAGTACAGCATAGTCCGCAGACTTGACACTGCTACTTCGCCTCGAGTGTGTCCCACTGTTCTTAGATTGCTACCCTACCACGGCTCAAAGGAGTCGTGCAAACAGGTAGCAGTTGGGTGCAGTCCCGAGCACTTGGAGGCAGTGGCGGTTAGACATGATTCGTCTCTCCCGGTATTGGGGGTTGATATCGCGCTGTGTCAGAGAGCCATTACGCAAAGTCCCTGGCCAGGGCAAGCGAGATTTGCTGGTAGGTTCCAGTAGTTTCTCAGGGTGTAATGGGCTTCGCTCCGACACGACTTATACCGCTATTAGGGGACTGACGCTTGCCGCCCCCTAGGCCCGATATGCGATAGTCTTAGACGAACGGACCGGACTGTACGGAGATTGTCACATCAGACTCAGTAGGAGTTCGGATGGGTTTCCTCATCGGCCTTCTTATCGACATCTACCTGGGGACCGTTACGTACAGCTAGTGCCGCTTGCGGTCTGTGGTTAAACCCACTGCCAGCGTAATAGTCGAGTCTCTAGAGTCCCACACAGAGAGTTTCCCTACTCCAGGCGAAACGATATAGAGGTCGTATGGTTTTATGATAAGGGTTCGGACGCATACGTGTGTTTACACACGTACGACTTTCGGACAGTTTTTACCAGTCGGCTTTGGTTTAAGCCAGTTACTGGTATCCGGTTATTGGATTTATACAGTCTAAAGTTTTTCCGTATTTTTGCGGAAAGGAGGGGCGTTCTCGTAATTGCGCGAGAAGCTTCTAGAAGATGGTGACTAAGGAGGTTTAGGTGGCATATACATTGAATGAGATTAGTGAGTCATATGGATGATTCATCCATATCATTAATGCTTCATAATTGCTTAATGACTTATGGAGATGAATCACCACTAGATATTTATCAAGCATGGTTGTAAATCATTTTCTTTTCTTTTCTTGATAAAATAAAATGCTTGATATATATTATGATAACTCATTATTCTCACTTCATTATTATCTTCACCTTCTCTCTCCTCAAGCTCTCCCTCTTCAAACCCTAATCCTCCCCTCTTATGTGTTGAGTACAAGGATTAGTTAGACTAATTAAACCATAACCCTCACTCTATATCACCTAGCTTCTTTGATTAGCACTTAAAGAAAGTTAGTTGCCTCAAGTTTAGAGGCTAAGCTTGGAGTAAAGCTCTCGGGTGGATCGTCTACTATTTCGAGAAGGCCGAGGAAGGAGGTGGAGTTCGTAAAGACGAAGGACACGATTCGTTAGGTATAATCCCTTTACATAGTAATTGTTAACTTCTATGTTTGATGTTAGTTATCGTTTAGCTTCGATTCGTGCGGTTAGTCGATGTTTAAGCAAAGAACAAGATCGTTTTTCATATTTCCGCCTCCCCGCAAGTCGTGGGGTGTTGTACACCGACTTACATGTCGTACCGCAAGTACAAATCACATCACATCACCGATCTCACGGCACAATGCCCAAAATCATCGACTCATCTCCAATGTCATCCGATGTCCTCATCAACACTGTGTAAGTATAGTGAAAATGCAAGGGTGCGTGTGTGGTGTAAACCTATTTTAGGGTTCGTGACTAGGAATAGTTTATTGCTAACCCTAAGCTAACCATACTACACCTAACACAATATCCATGACACACTATAACTATCAAACATAATATATAGTAAACCAACTACGGACTGCGGGGGTGCTATACGCCATCCACCCGACTTCCCCCAGTAGATATAATCTACTCACCTTGCGTCTTTATTTGTCGACGTCTCCACGCGCTTTACTTGTCGTCCCGAAGTCTTCATGGGGTACCTACACATCAAAGTATCGTATATGTGTATTAAAACCAAATCCAAGCTAACACGGCACACGAAACCCAAAACGATACGATAAGGGGCCTATAGGTTAGAACCTATGGGCACGCCTTCAAAACCATCAACAAATCCTCGATATCGTCGTATAAACGCCAAATAGTCGAGGTAAAACACAATGCACAATTCAGAACTAAAAATACGGAATACGGAAACACGAATCCAAAACAACAACTTAGGAAATAGGCTCCAGATTTCACCATAGGTCAAATTAGACAAATCTAAATATTCCAGGGGCCTAGTCTACACATGTAGGAGCTACAGAACCAGAACGAGGCAAAATGGTGGGGTCCAGGCCGCAATTTGCGGCCAAACAGGATAAATCTGCGGCCGGGTCTAGGAGTTCGGGGCTAGGGTCTTGGGGTTAGCTTCCAGGGTGCCTGCACATGTCACTGTCTATTCAATACTATTTTCAGAGACTCGGGTTGATAGCAGATCTCAAATAACCTTCACAGATTCCACAAACTTTCCGATATCGGTTTCTAAATCCGTATTCCGGGCCTTAAGTCTCAGGTTGGGGTCTCAATTCATGCACTAGGATGTTGGTGTAGCCTCTACTGAACTCAATTTCATATTACAACTCATAATTTCCTCAAACCCTAACTAGGTTTTCCCTAACTCCACAATATCAAACAATATCGGTTCAATCTAAACATGGGGTATAAGTAATGCTAAAACTAAGCTAATAGTCCAGAAAATACCTCATTTGGCAACTCAAGAATTTTCTTGAGTTGCCCCTAGTGGCCAAAATCCTTGCTTCCTTGGTCCAATGTGTAGATCTTGAGCTTGTGCACACTTTTAATGAAACGAGAGTGGGGTTTTGGAGTTGTTTTTGAGGTGAAATGGGGCATTGAAGTTGGAGGAAGGGGGAGGAAGCAGCAGCAGCAGCAGCCATAAGAGGGAGAGGGAGGGAAAATGAATGAGGAATGAAGGGAATGGCCAAGTCTTGGTCAACACATCTCACCCTCTCATTCTCTCACTTGCCCATACCCAATATTATAATCCTTTCCCATTTCTTTTCTTTTCTTTTCTCTCAAAATCCTTCTCCCAAGAATAGTAAACCCAAAGTGAATCATGGCAAGAAAATGCATAAGTGTAAGAAGAATGATATGTGCATGTTTTGCACAAAAATGCTCAGAAACCGATTAGCGATTTTTAATCGCGATTAGCACTAAATTAGCATATAACTAAACAATTAAACTTAGAAATGGCATAATTCTCTAATTTACCCTATATTAGAATTTTCCATAATTTTCCAAAAATTTTCCCCATTTATTTGTATTTAATTATACCGAATTATTAAAATATTCAATAAAATAATATTAAATTATAAATATTCCCTAAAAATAATATTTCTATTATTTCGAAATGTTACAATATGGTCACTTCGTATCGTGTATGTTTGTTTTATTTTTGGTTGCCCGTGGATTGTATAAGGAGACTAATTTATGTTATCGCCCGTAGGGCGTGAATTAGTCCAAATTCGTATTTTCTTAGATTTAGGTTTGGTTTGGGTTTAAGGATCGTTAATCTCATTGAGATCAAGATCAACTTAAACGTTTGTTAAGGATATGTTAGTCTAATTTTAGAGTAAGATCTACTTAACAGGATCATTTAGATCCAACAAAAGAGCATTTGGGCTCTATTGTTTTAGTTTAAGGACGTTACGGTTCATAAGTTTAAGGACATGATAGTCTATGAAGTTTAAGGACATCATAGTTCATAGTTTAAAGACGTCATAGTCTGTAAAGTTTAAAGACATCATAGTCTATGAGTTTAAGGACCTCACAGTCCGTAAAGTTTAAGGACATCATAGTCCATGAGTTTAAGAACCCCATAATCCGTGGAATGTCTGGCTGTCGGGACCCGTCACCTCTTTGAAGACGTTGAAGGATTACAACGACAAATATCAGAGGAGTGAAGAGATGTACCCTTGAACCAATATTGGTTGGGAGATTTTTAGTCCAATTTAGGACTAAGATCAAAGATTTATGAGTATATGGGCTCAATTAATCTGAATTAGGGATCTGTGGACAACTTGGGCTCGGCCCATTCAGTTAAAATGTTGGACATTTAATTAGGCTCAGTCCTTTTTCATTTAACAATGCTGAGCATTGGTCTGGGTTCTGACAACAGTTTTTGTCTTTTATTGAGTGCTGAACACTCATTATAGCTCTGGGGCTTTATTTAAAGAACAGTTTATGTTCCCTCAGCGCACACGTGAGGAACACGTGGTGTGCTTGGCGCTGAACGCCAGTCAATGAGCGCAGAGCGCTTCTGTTAAGTAGCGTACACGTGAGGAGCACGTGGCGCGCTTGGCGCTGAGCGCCAGACAATGAGCGCAGAGCGCTTTTGTTAAGTAGCGCACATGTGAGGAGCACATGGCGCGCTTGACGCTGAGTGCCAGACAATGAGCGGAGAGCGCTTCTGTTAAGTAGCACACACGTGAGGAGCACATGGCGCGCTTGGCGCTGAGCGCCAGACAATGAGCGCAGAGCGCTTCTGTTAAGTAGCACATACATGAGGAGCATGTGGTGTGCTTGGTGCAGAGCGCCAGACAATGAGCGCAAAGCGCTTCTGTTAAGTAGCGCACACGTGAGGAGCACGTGGCGCGCTTGGCGCTGAGCGCCAGACAATGAGCGCAGAGCACTCCTGATCAATTTCGTGATCTGAGAAATAAGTTCTCGCTTACAAGAGACTTTGTCTCATGGTTCTAAGAACAAAGTTCTTATTTTTATAGGAGATGTTACAATCTCTTCTATTTTCTTTTATGAAAGACTTTGTCTTTGTAGATCTGTGATCTGAAGAGAATGAAATTCTTTTCCCCCCTTTTTATGATGAGATGCTATGATATCTTTTTGTGAAAGACCTCTGTCTTATAGATCTATGATCTGAAAAAGAACTATGTACTTCTTCCCTGATGAGATATTTTTTATTCTCTGTTTTTTACCTTGAAGAAAAGTTCTTCTCAGAGCTTGTTCTCTTCTTTGAAATTTCTCAAAACTTGTGGGGGGGTTCTTCTCCGCAAGACTTGAAGTCTTGGGGCCTTTTTATAGGGTAGGCTGATTTGTTGAATCAGTTAAAGAGATCTTTCTCTGATTGATTTGGGGATGTTTCCCCACCATTGGATCTTTGATCCTAGGACTTCTGTTTTATAGAAGGCGATTTTCTTGTTTTTAACGAGATTGGGAAAATCTTTTCCCATACAGAACTTGTTCTGTTCCTTAGTGATTTTTAATCACTATTGGATCATTGATCCAATGGTGCTCTGATTTACAGAGCAAAATCTTCCTAGTTTGGAAAGATTCTGAAAAGTATTTCCTTAACAGAATTTTATTCTGGTAATTTGATGATTTATCATCTTCATTGGATTTTTAATCCAACGGTGGAGAATATTTAGTTCTAGCACTTGGCGCTCTTGTGCCTTGCACGTGAGCGCTGCCTCAGAGTCTTCGACTCTCAGCACTGGCTCACTTGGCGCGAGCGCACTCGTGCTTTGCACGTGAGCGCTGGCGTCCTTGGCGCCAGCGCACCCGTGCTTTGCACGTGAGCGCTGCTTCATTTCAAATTTTAAAATTTGAACAGAGCTTTGCTCTGATTGGAGAAAACAACGTGTCTTTTGGATCTTGAATGGTCCTCTTCTTAAGTTCCTAGGACTCCTTAATCAAGCTTGCAAAGCGGTCTTCCTACGTCAAAGATGATCCACTCGAGAATATCGGTTCAAGCTCTAACTTCAACTAGTAAACTAATGAAGCAACTAAGGATCAAGACTTGCTAGGACTTGATGCTTAGAAATGTAGTGTTAAGTCTCTCAAGATTTCTCCTTTTCTTTTTCTCTTTTCAAAACTCAAGTAGAGAAGAAATTATGGCTTGAAACTTATCATCTCCTTTTTCTTTTCTTCTTCTTATCTTTTGAGAATTAAGTGAGTGGATTTGTGACTCACAAGTGTGAGTCAAAAGTCTACATAATTCTTATAAGAGCAAGATGAGATGAGAAGAAAGGAAAGCCACCTCATTGGTACACATATACATACATATATATACACACATATACATATATATACATATGCATACACTAGTTCTCGTATTTGTAACAAATACGCATACCCGTATTCGTATAAAATAGGAATATCGTATTCGTATAAAATACGAATACATGTATTTGTATCAAGACACAAAATACCGTATTCATACAAAGAGACGTATTCGTATAAATACCGTACTTGTGTTAAAATACAAATACCCTAAAAGAGAGCAATATAATACTAGTTCACATATCCGACTATCTTTCAAACCTGCTAGTATTACCAAAATATCCGATTAAAGTACGTGTATAAAATACACATATTTAATCGAACTCCCGTGCGTATCAAAATACGCACACTATATCGTTTCACCTGACCCAGAAACCCTCTGTATGGGACTCTAAAGACTCGACAATACGCTAGTAGTAGTTACTGGATAAAATCCATAACTACAGGCACGTCAGTAGCGTTAGCTGTACGTAATGACTACCCAGATATTGAACGAAAAGAAGATCGACAAGCAAGCTAATCTGAACCCCTACTGAGCCTATAAGTGACAATCTCCAAGCATTATGGTCTGTTCGTCTGAGAGTATCGCATACCGGGTCTAGGGGTGGATAACGTCAGACCCCTAACAATCCGATAAGTCATGCCGATGTGGCTCAAGACCATCCGAGAAATAATTAATCTAACTATCAGTAAATCTCAACTGTCTTGGTCAGGGTCTTATGGTATTGACCAATCGAACACCGTGCGACATCGACTCCCTATACCGGGAATCCCTAACGGTCGCTCACTGCCTCCATGTGGCCGGGACTGTACCTAAATAAAACATGTTTGCACGACACAGTAGTGCCGTGGTAGGATAGTATTCAAAGCACGGTGAGAACTCATACAAGACAAATGACGATCTCAGATCTACAGACTGTCTGTACTCATGTCACCAGAGAACTGCCATATGACGATAGGCATAATACCATCCAGCGGTTCTCGGAGAGCCCATCCAGTGTACTCACCTCCGGTGAGCACATATATACAATCTTAGGTAAAACACACCAATGGATGTCGGACTAACCATTGCCCCTCGTTGAGGTCTAGAAACGTATACACCAGTTTACTCCGGAATATCAATGGCCTATCTCGATATTTCCATGACTATGGACATTTAAGGATGTGCTTATAGACTACTCAGCCCCTACAAGTATGATCGCCAACATAACGCTGGTAGTCAAGCAATAATCCTACGGGTTTTATCAACATGTATAACCAATACATAATAACTAGTAAAACATACACACATGTTAAGATAAAGGCAAACCAAATAGTATACCATCATATCGAGCAAGACTGTTCTATCTGTATAGGTCCTCCTTCAATTAAGTAATTGTTATCTCGTAATTCCAATAATTGCCTTGAGGGTAATATATCCAACAATCTCGTAATTACAACGTATCGCTAATTCATCATGATAAAGATCATAAGGTCTTTGCTTGACTGCCAGGATTATGATAGGGATCATACTAGTGGGGCCTGGATAGTCTATAAGCACCTCCTTAAATGTCCCTAGTCATAGGAGTATCGAGACAGGGCATCAGTACTCTAGTTTAGACTAGTGTATACATTATTAGTTATATGTATGCCCTAGAGGCTATTACTGTACATACGATGTATATTGTAGTGGATGCTTGGACATATATATGGAGGACTTTCTTGCTCGACATGATAGTATGCTATCTGGTTGCTCTTTATCTTAACATGTACGCTGATTGTCTCTATGTTACATGCTGATAAAGCCCTTAGGATGAGTACTTGACCACCAGGATTATGATGCAGATCATACTAGTGGGGACAACGTAGTCGCTAAGTACATCCTTGTAACGTTTTGAAAATCGTTTCGGTGAAATTTCGAAAAAACGGTAAAATAAGTGGGTTTTCTGTAAAAAGTCAAAATGCAAATATTTTTATTATAAAATTAAATATACATATTCTAGCTATGTAATTGCTAGTATTTGGTATTTATTGAGCCACTGGTGAAATTTCAAATTTTCTGAAAATTTTTCCGAAATTAATTATTTTAATATTATTTTAAGCCGTCACTAATACATTTAATTAGGGAAAATTACAAATTGGAATGAGCTGAAACAAATTTTGTGCATCATAAAACATTAAATAAAATTTTATCATGTGGTTTTTGAAATGAAATCGTTTGCCAAAACGGTTTAGAAAATATCGAAGAAAAAGGCTTTTTTCGGTGAAATTAGTGTTAATGGGAATTGGGGTAATACATTTATCTTTTCCCTAACCCACACACCCACACCTTACCCTCTCTCCCCTCTCCTCATGGCTGAGCCAATTTGTGGCAGCCCCACCCTTTTGTCAAGCCCTCCATCTTATTCCCATTTGCAACCAATTAATAAAAAAAGAAAAGAAAAGAAAGAAGCATGGGCTTTGTTGACTTATGAGTTATGTTCCAATACAATCAATCACTCTCTCTCCCCCCCTAACTAAATGGCCGAGCCTCCCCTTCCAGAAATTCTGCATCAGCCCCTCCCATTTCTTCTCCTCTCATTCTCATCAAAAATCCCCAATTTTGCCTCAAAATCCATACAAAATCAAAGCTAATCCAAATCCAACCTTTACCCATTATTCCTTTGTCATTCAAGCATGGATTTTGGAGCTAGTGAACCAATTTGGAGGCTATGTTAGCATGCTAGATCTCAAACATGTTGAGGTATAAATCCTAAACCATAATGTAATTTTCGATTAATTACTTCAATCTAGTCTAGTTAGGTGTTAAATTGTGGGTTTAATCGAATGTTTGGAAATTCAAGTGGGGATTTTGAATTGAAGCTAGGGTTTGAATTAAATTAGGTTCTTTATCATTAGGTTATGGTTGTAATGAGGGGATTAACATGTAATTGAATGCAAAATCTAATTTGGTTACTAGTTGCTAATTTGTTAGTTTAAAAATTGTGATAATTATGCTAAATTGCTAACTAGGTTTTAGAAATTAAATTAAAATATGGGATTAAAATCTAGTTAGGATTTTTAGCACATCATTAAGGTTTCCATGAGTGGTTTAACCATTTAAAATATGCAAAACCAAGTTTAATTGTAAAATTGTGAATTTTACATTAAAAAGTGTTAAAATCGGTATTTTTGCAAACTAGGAAATTGGAATTAATACAGATTTATGAGATTAAATTATGAAAGTGATTTGTATGATCTAATTATGATATTTAATGAGCATTTTGGCCATTTGAATCGTTAAAATATGTATATTGGTTAAAACATCAAGTTTTGAACCGAAATGAGAATTTGTGCTATCTAGATTTTTGGGAAATAAAACGATTTGTTTACTTTTATGGTTTTGATGAATTAAAACCTATTTCATATATAATTAGTGAATTTTAAAACCACGATTGGTGCATTTGAGTTTTTCGCGACCACTCGGCGTTTGTACGCCGATGTCGAGGGTTTTGGGGTTGATTTGAGAAAGCAAACCGTATGTTTTGACATGTAGGTACCCCCATGTGGACTTCGAGACGACAAGCAAGCACGTGGCGACGTCGGCATCGGCGAGCGAAGATCAGGTGAGTAGATTTATATCTACGGGGAGAAGTCGGGTGGATGACGTATAGCACCCCCGCAGTTCGTGGTGATGTATACAAATACGTATACACACATATATTTTGATTATATATTTTATGTTGATATGAGACTTGATGATAAAGGTAGATTTTAGGTGTTCATGGATTAGTTTAGTGTTAGTTGCGAAACCCTAGAGTAATTGTTACACCCACACACGCACACACACACATGCATACATCTATGTTATTACCTGTACGTATATGGGGAGATGTGTTTATGTGTTCACCTGGGTATGGGACTAGGTGTTCACATGCTGGATTTGCGGATGATACTTGGGATCTGAGTTGAGTCGATGGGATTTGATTTGAGGCCGTGAGATCGATGATTCGGCAGGGTTCGTATTTGAGATACGACATGACGTTGTAACGGGTCCTTTGACGTAGTGTTTCACACACGCGCATGCATACGTAGGTGGTATCAGTATTGTACTAGACATAGATCCGTACCCGGATTATGATCTTTGATAAAGAGGATACCATATGAATAGTGTGATGAATGTGATATTGACCCGTACCCAGATTTGGGGATGCCGTACGACGGATTTACGTACGAGCTATATATTGATGATAGATCCGCACTCTTGACTTGGGATGTCTGATTATAGATATGGTATCGGATATGATATTATTGAGGCGGGATCACCGACTAATATATATACAAGTATGTATATATATCGACTCAGATGTTAGGCGGTTTCCTTACCTGTAGTCCAGCTTGTTAGCTTAGCCCTTTAGTTTAGTTTAATTGTTAGATTAGATTCGATTCTTACCTATTTCAAAAACTAACGAATCGTGGGTATTTTAAAAGACAGCCAAAGGGATCCTACGGATATTTCAAAAGACGTATCTTTTCATAAAAACACCGTAGCCCCTACTTTCAAAACCCCATGATTTGTGTTATTTCAAAAGGCACTATTTGTAGGACTTATATTAGATTAGTGCAGATTAGTTATAGTTACGTCTAGTATTCAGCTCCCGCTCATTATTGTGGTTCGCTTCGCATCGCATGCTTATATTATGTTTCATACTCTATTTTTGATATCATGCTGTTAGGACACCAGCACCATTACCGATGATGCGTATGTACCACGTACACGTACTTGCCGGCTCACACACATCTTCATCGGTAATTGCCATGTCACATACACCTTAGAAAATATTATTGCTTGACATAGCATACTTGCCTTATATGTTAGTTTAGACATTATAGTTATTACCTGCTACTTCATGCATATTGTTATTCATTGTTATGCCGCATTCATGGATTCTCATGCATATATTCACTATTTTACGTGTTATTGAGGTTTTGGATTCGGATTTCCATGAGATTTTCTGGATTTGGAGAAAAACCGCAAAAACATAAATAAACCTTTTCTCTCTTTTAAAATAAAAAAGTGCGGTTTTCCCATGATGTATGAGTCGTCCACCATGAGTTTGCTGATAGATTTCGAGACCCGATTCGAGGAGTGGAGGAACCGTTTCGGGTACATGGTGGGCCCGGTGCGGTACCCCGGGGAAAGAGGAATGTGTTGTTGACGTTGAGCCCGGCAGGGGAGCACTACCGACCGGTGATTTTACCCGACGCGTCGAATATCCGGAGGATACCGTCGTAGTCTTGAGATTGATGGTAGGGGCCGGTCTGGACTGACGGCGCCCTAGATAGTGAGATTGACATACAGAGATTTTGAGATATTGAGGTATAGAGATTGCGACACAGAGATATCGAGAGATTTGGATACTTGTTTTGTGTCGATGCTAGGCACTGTTTATGCTGATTTCATTTATGATACCTCGTTTTTAAAAAGATACAGAAATCTCACTAAGTTATGACAGCAGTTTTCATCAGTACATGCATTCTGTTTCATGCATTCATACATCATCCATATGATATATTGTTACCTGAGGCACTGACACAGGCACATGGGATTACACTCGGGTTAGATATTTACCCTAGCCATTGTTATAGGCTGCATGTTATATATTTGAGGATATATTATGATCATTGACCTAGGTTGCGTTATTTATGCGATTACTGTGCGTAGATGTTTTTCTATTCACGAGTTGGCAACTCACCCCCGTTGTGCCCCAGTTTCTTGCAGGTTTGCCGTACAGGTTTCATTACGGCTTTGCGGGCATAGTTTCGTTCGGGTGATTTGCTAGTAGGTGGGTTTACTTGTATCGTACCCCCATTATATATCTTGTATATCATTATTCTGTTGTATCTAGAAGTTCCATCAACCAAACATGTATTTATTTTGAGATAGAGACCAGTGATGTTATTCCTTCGACCTTAGAGTCGCGCGTTATTTCTGTGGTTTTCTTGTGGTTTTGAGTTTCCTTTTAAGTTTTGATCCTCGCCCTTGGCGTTGTATATTATATTGCTTGTGTGGTTGTGACCGTCGATTGACGAAGAGCTAGCTCCCGCTTGGGGATGCCTTTTTATTGATTTCGTATACTATTCATGTTGTATCCCGTTTGGGAGTCAGTATTTACAAAGGAGACTCTACCGAAATTTTCAGGAAATACTTGATGTTTTTTTTAAACCGCATAATTCGGCTTATGCTATTAAAACTACTTGATTTTAAATTGGTTTTCCTTCACTCTACTACTTTTCTTGGTTTGGATTTCTGGGTTTTCGGCTTACTTAGATTACGTACGCCTCGAGACGTTTCGTAGTTTAAGTGCCGGTCATATTCCGTACTTTCGGGACGTGACAAAGTTGGTATCAAAGTGTTAGGTTTTACCTTCGGAGCTTAGGATGACCCTTGGTTGATGGAATAGGTGATTAAAGTAGAGTGACGCACCGTGGGTATGTTCCGCGGCATACTTACGATACGCTACTCCACTTAAGAAGCCTTAGGATGTACATTTCTTTGTTCAGTATTATATTCATTCCTGATCTAGCCTCATCGGTACCAATTATGGTTTTACTGCCACGATTACGGGCAGGGAGAGCTACGGCTAGAGTTGCGGTCAGCACGAGCTCGTCACGAACGAGGATTGACCAGGGCGTAATTCCGGCGACACACAATTGCGGAGATATGTCTTTTTATTGTGTTTTCGCGCCACGAGCGTTGGGTGGATTGCTGTATGAGATTTCTCGGACGTGCCGATCAGTACCAGAGGATTGGGCCACCGAAAGAGGCCAGCCAGATTTTGATGACCGTTGGTGTATTGCTTATTCATGATGGTCGAGGCACTGTTCAGCGTGCAGACGAGCGAGCCAGTTATTGCTGCGAATGACGAGATATTGCCCTAGATGCTGGAGCTATTGCAGTACGAGTTGTACTAAGAGATGATAGAAGGTCGCTAGTCACCCGAGGATGAATGACTAGGACAGGTGGTTCGTTCGCCTACCCCGATGCGAGGTTATCAGATAGATTGATTCCAGCTAAAGACGACTTCACACGGAGACGTTGAGAGTCGACAGAGACGATCGAATATCAGAAACCTATTATTCCAAGTTTAAAGTAGTCGGAAAGATATGCAGGCAATTCTATGGTCCCTCTAGAAGAATGAAACCCTAACTCGACTTAATGACCGTGTGAAAGCCGTTGAACCTTCGGGTTTGTAGCAGTTCTACGGCGCCATTAGTGAGGCTTGGGTTTGCCCTTCTACGGCTGGACCACCGATGCTGTGGTATGTACTCGATACTATTAAACTGTGCCCAAAATGTTGAGCCCTTGGGGGATTATGAGGTTTTGACAATCGATTGGATGGTTCAACTTAATTCGGATGCTAGGTGGTGAGATGCATTTCTTGGGAGACTCCCGATACGAGGATAGCCGTTGGAGCTCAGTCCATGCAGCCGCGACGAGACGAGTCCAAAGCAGACGACATTAGAGAAAAGTGAAGTAAGAGATTCGTACCAGATCTAGATGAGATGACGTTCCACTCCGCCGACATCAGAGATGCGATGCGCATGCCGAGGCATGGTACTTAGATTTACCTTCCAGAAGGAGTCGCGATGAGTATGCAGTCGTTCCAGAGCAAGATGCAGATATAGGAAAGGACGATGACTTCCGGACAGTTGGCAGAGACGAGACATGGAAGAGACCGTGAGCAGGATTCCTTCCAGGACACTGCTGCAATGATACTTGCACCCAGGATCAGATGTGTCACGTACATTCAGAGAGCCAGAGGCCGACGCCAGTGATATGCTGTCTTACGAGTGGTCGCGATGATTGACCGAGAGATGACCAGAGAAGTGTCAGAACGGGATCATCCCCGTTAGCACACCTGACAGGGCCGATGAGCCGATGGACCGAGAGATTGGTAATTCACAGTGAAGACCTTGACCCAGGAGTGGTCATTGTTACGCACACCAGCAGGCCAGAGTTCATGATCATCGACGAGACGTCCCACTAGTGACCGCGACAGTTGGCCCGAGATTCCTAGAGGATGCACTTGAGCGGTACTATTCCGCTATTATTGATTTCGATGTTTTGGGTGATTTATTCGCATGATTTGATTTTGATGATTGAGGATTTACGATCTTTGCACAGTGTTGCACTTGATATCGTTTTCGTGCTTTGGTTTCACATGTTTCTGATTTTACGGTTTTAGACATTTGAGTTGATTTTGTGCGTATGCACGCACACGATTTGGTTCCTGCACTCTGTATAGTTTATATATGCTTGCAGTGCAGTGATACGCCATTTGTGCACTTAGATGCACTGGACTTCGATTTCGATTGTGATATTCGATATTTGTTTTGTGCACCTGATTTGATTTTGCGCATGTTCGGCGCTTGATATTGGATTTCATGATTTCGTGCATGATAGATGCACCTGCCTTGGATTTTCGCGCATATTGAGCGCATGTTTTGAGATGTGATTTTGGTGCACACCAGATGCACTAAATCAAGATTTTACGTGTATGTCAGATGCACCTGATTTTGCTGTCAGGAACACACGTTGCCTACGATATCGTGACAAACTAGACGATAAAGGCTGGATACATTGCTACCAAGGATACTACCAAAGAGCTAGTCTGGATGTATAAAAGTTCATGAGATGAACTTCGTTCCTACCATTGTGTGACAATGGAGTTGTGGCTTTGGCCTAGGAACCTCCGTCCCATTAGTTATCCAGATATATTCTAAGGCAGTATCGCCTGATCATGGAGATGGATGATCTCCAGGGAGATCGAGGTTAGGAGAGTAGACACAGAGGAAAACATGGCGGATCCACTCACAAAGGCCTATACCCAGGAGAGACTTTTATGGGATGGTTGTGTATGAGATACTACAACCACTGCTAATTGTTGGGTATGAGATACTACAATAGATGGCCCTAGTGCAAGTGGGATATTGTTAGTTATATGTATACCCTAGAGGCCATTACTGTACATACGATGTATATTGTAGTGGATACTTGGACATATATATGGAGGACTTTCTTTCTTGACATGATAGTATGCTATCTGGTTGCTCTTTATCTTAACATGTACGCTGATTGTCTCTATGTTACATGTTGATAAAGCCCTTATGATGAGTACTCGACTACCAGGATTATGATGCAGATCATACTAGTGGGGACAGCGTAGTCGCTAAGTACATCCTTCAAATGTTCCTAGTCGTGGGTGTATCGAGACAGGGCATCGACATACCAGAGTAGACTAGCGTATAGCTTCTCGACCCATGTAGATGGGCGATGTATCATCCCATATCCATTGGTGTTTGACATCAGAGATAGTATACGGGTGCTCAGTGGAGACTGGGTACACTGGACGGACTCGCCGAGAACTCCTAGATGGTATTATACCTAACGTCAGATGGCAGTGTGACACTGGTACAAGTTAGTCTGCAGACCCGAGATCGTCATAGAGTCTTGTGTGATTCCCACTGTGTTTTGATTTCCACCTTACCACGTTCAAGAGAACGTGCAAAACGGTGGCTTTTGGGTACAGTCCCGAGTCACATGGAGGCAATGAGCGATAGGAGGGGTTTCGTCTCTCCCGGTATTGGGGGTTGATGTTGCGCTGTGTTCTATTGGCTATAACAGGAAGTCCCTTGCCAGGGCTGCTTTAGAGATATACTGGTAAGTGTTATCAGTAGTTTCTCGACCCGTTATGAGCCTCATATGGACACGACTTATCGAGTTACTGGGGTCTGACGTTTACCACCCCTAGACGAGATATGTGACATATCAGACGAAGAGACCGGACTGTACGGTAGTGTTACTGATTGGATTCGCAGGAGTGTGAGCAGGCTTGCTTGTTGATCTTCTGATCGCTCAATACCCGGGTGGCTGTTACGTTTAGCAGACCGCTTGCGGCTTGTGGGTGTTTCATATGATCATCACCTACTGCCGGCGCATTGACGAGTCTTTAGAGTCCTACACTTAGGTTTCCTGGCTCAAGCGAAACAGAGTAGGAGCACATATGTGATATGTGCGGGACCAAAATTAATACGATATTTGATACCGTATTCTATTCTCGCGATTTGTGACATCGGTCGGTTATATGCGATATAGCCGGGTTATCGGATCAAGAGTTGATTCGATAAGTTGTTACATATAAATATTAGTCGGTTATATGTGATATAGCCGGATTATTAAATCAAGAGTTGATTTGATAATCTAATGTATAATTATATATTTGATATATTAATTTACATTAACTAATATTAGCTCACTTAAGCTTTTCTTTTTCTCACATTTGATACACTTAACATATATGTGATATATGTTAATTGTTTTCTTTGCACACAAAATATATATGTGATATATATTGTTGTGTCATGCTAGGTTACACATGCAACATGTTTGTATAAGACTTATACCATGCTAGGGTTAAGCTAGAGTTTCATATTTATTCTTAAGTTAAACAAATTAGTGAATTTGTCATGGTTTAAGCTTGTATGAAGCTTATGGATAACTTTTGACAAAGTCAACTTGTTTGTCTAGCTTAGGATATTTATTAACCCAACCCTTAATCTTAGGCTATGGTTTAGTCTCTACAAGGATTGGGCATGATATTATCTAACCTTGGTTGCATTTCTAACCTTATCTTTTTGTTCATCACTTCATCTTCTTCCTCTTCATTTTTGAGCTCTCTTGATTTTTGATAAGTGATGAAACCTTGTGAGAAAATGATTTCTAAAGTGAGCTCACTTCCTACTTCATCATCCTCTACTACTTGCCATTTAGTATAGGGTGTTTGCTTCACTAATTCCGTAATTAGTCAAGAGATAGTTTGGGTTTGTGTCTCCTCGACGTAGATCATCTTCGGCTTCAAAGTCTTCGATGCAAGCATATTCGTTTCTTCATGGGAGCCTCTCTAGAGTCTGGAGTTCACGATCGCAGCGAAGGGATTGCTACACGAAGCTATTGAAGTAAAGGACCGGTCTACAAAGGTTGTATTCCTTTCTCACTTTACTTGCAAAGTGTTTGCATTTACTTTTTCGTCGGATTTCTTGTTAACGATTCTTTGTTGGGGTTAGCTAGAACGGTAAATTTTTGAATTTGGCATGGACGATGCCTCCCGAAACCTTGCTGCCGTGCTAGGTAACCCTGCAATGGTATCAGAGCCATGCTAGAAATTTATACAGATTTTGTTAAGATTACGAAACCGATATACTCCGAAACTTGAAATACCAAAATGAAGTTTCTGTCGATTTTAAATAATTGTCAAAATTTTTTTTAAACAAGTACAGAGTGATGTATGAGATATATCATGAACACCATAAAAATTTCAGGAAAAACCAAGGATTTTTGGCCGGCCACATAACCCCCCATCTCGGCCCAAAACCGAGCTCCCCCCTGAATTTTTTTGTGTGTTCCAGTGACTTAGTTTTGATGTTTCAGGTGTTGTTTGTTTTTGCTAATTTTGCATGTGATGTGATCTTACACTATAAGCAATTCGGAGTGTTTCGTATTCGTAGTTTTAACATTGTTTCGGGTTATTCGCATGTTGTCTAGACGAAGTTAGAAAGTTCGAACGATTGTCAAAAACCCATTTTTCCAAGTTTAACGTATTCAGAAAAACATGCAAGTAAGTCTATGAACCCTCTAAAAGAATGAAACCCTAACTCGACTTTTTTGGATCGCGGAACCGCGGTCGAACCCTAGGGTTTGCCGTAGTTCCGTGGCGGCATGAGTGAGGCTTGGGTTTGTCCTTCTACGGCTGGTGCATAGGTACTGTGGCATATTCTGGGTATTATTGAACTGTGCTTAAGTGTTGAGCTGTCGGGAAATTGTGGGACTTTGATGAATCGATAAAAAAGTTTAACGTCGTCCGGATATTATATGATGGGATACAATATTTGGAATGCACAAGTAGTTATGAGATAACTAATTTGAATGTTATAAATCTAGTTATTTAGTCTAGTTTGATCGGTTGCCACGGGATTTTAATATGATCAAAAGTCCATCGCAATCACGTAGCGTACGCGGATACTCGCTGGATAACATTATTAGATAGCCATGTCCCATAGCCCCGACCAAGTGACTGTAGGAGAACCCCGTCGCCAAAAGCATCCGTTCGGGTGCTCGTGGCAGCGGTGTTCCGCCTTAGTGCATTTCGTCGACGGCATCGGGGGGTGTGGCCGTCTACTAAAGTTTCCGACGAGCATTCGATCAGGATGTCGGGAATCTTGTTGAATTGCCCGACTTGATATTGAAAAGTGTTTTCGAGATCGAGACTAAAATGCGGGGTTTATAACTGTTACGCATGCGATGTCTAAGGAATTCATTTGGTTAAGCATGAAATCCAATATATGTGATATATTGGGTTAATGATGTCTAAGGTGGTTGCGGATTCCAACTGTTATAGTTTTTCACTTTCTTTTCTGCGACCGTAAGTGAAATATGCGGTGTATCGCCGGTTTCGGTGCTATATGTCAACGACAATTGGGATACACATATTTACTTACGTTGATGACATATGATGTTATGTGTTGCTGTGATATGTTATATTGGATCGTCGTGTTTTGAATAGCCGGGGGTTTTATGTGAGATGAGAGTTTTTCATTTTCATTCATGTAAAATTCATTGTATGTAATATTCTTTTATTGGGTCACTTCCGGGTTAATGATGATGTCACCATTGTATATTATTTACTTTTCCGCATTAGGATAGACCCAAGACGGGGAGCACAAGTAACTGGGTTCTAGGGTCCAGTGGGAGACCATCTCGAGGAGTCGAGACAGGGTCTCCTAACTCTAGAATCGGTAGGGTTGCTTGCCGCTCTCGTAGGGGTCTAGGGATTTGGGTTTGGCTATTCATCACGACCGTGGAATCCGTGTTTTATACAGGCTTAATTTAAAACACGGAAATCCTAGTATATCCAATATTTCATATGTTATCTTTTACTGCTCTGTGATGTGATCACTGTAATATGTTCAGACAAATACCTATATATTATATATATGAGATATAATTAATATTGTTGCTTTCGTTTCATATGTGATGCTTGGGAAGCATAATAAATGAGACTTCATTAATGAGATTAATGAAATAAAAGAAACCTAAAGATGTTGTAGAAACTTGTCTCGAAAACTGGTAGCTCTAGTTCTTGCTTTGCATAGCGGTATTCTTTGTAGAATATCCAGCACCTTAGTCGATAAGGAAATAGCCGAGATCCCTTCACCGGGAGTGACCTCTTTAGCGAAACTAGCAGATGCTACAAACTCGGTTTGCCTTTTGATTACTTTTATGGTTTTTGCTTTGCATAGTGGTATTTGTGAAATATGCTGCACCTTATTCGATAAGGAAAGAGCCGAGATCTCTTCACCGGGAGTGACCTCTTTAGCAAAACTATTAAAAGCCTCAAAAGCACTCCTTTTCAAAATCACTCGATTCTACGACGATATCAAGTTCATTACGCAAAGGGTTTTCTTAAAAACCTGTCGTAGCCCTCCGTCATTTCAGATAAGTAATATTTGGTATTCATGCTGCGTTTGTTGACCTCTGTCAAGGCGTAGTGTGCGGTAGCTGATTAGTGCTTATCTGCAAAGCATATGATGAGATTGGATTAGGGTAGTCGTGCGACCTTGTTGACCTCTATCAAGGGTTGTGCAGGTGGGTTTATTTCAATCAAGAAATGACGGGTTGAACTTGACTAGCAGACTATGGTTTGTTGACCTCTGTCAAGGTCATAGGACGCTTGGGGCAAAATATTATCGGGAATTTCAAGTGTTGAAATTTGAAATGAGATTGCATACCTCCTATGAGATAGTTGGATCCCGATACCCACTGCGAGTAAGAGTTACTCCTGGGAGAGTTTTACACATCACAATTAGCCGATCAAGTAGGTGTCTCGAAAGGTGTTAACGGGGTTATGCCTATGGGAAAACGAGATTTATTTTAATTAGGTCCGTGCGAAAGCACGGGGAACCTCCCTCAAAGTACCGACACTGACCTAGCCGAAAGATTGGCGAACTTGTAGGGTGTAATTAATCCCGGCTAGTCTTTCCTTTTAGGGTTTGAAAGAAGATTTGACTAAAACAGTGGGAGCCATCCTGATTAGATAAATTAATAACCAATCTAATCTTGCAAGAGCATATGCTGAGTGTTTTCTTCTCTCTCTCTCCACGTAGAGACTATGTCATGCCTTAATCAAGATAATAATATGGATGTATTGACCGAACCCACTTGTTATACTGAGCTAAGGGAACGTTGGTCCCGCTCCAACTTATAATTGTTATAAGACCGAGCAGGAAATAGGGGAATACCAGGATTCCCGTGCCGCCCAAATGAAGAAAGTGCATGATGATGCATCGTCTTCAGGTGTGTTCATTACCGAGAACTGCTTTTTATTATCCTCTACGTCCTGGGTATGTGATACCGGATCAGGATCCCACATATGTAATCTGTTACATGGGTTACAGAAAGGTAAAGAACTGGGAGTGGGTGATAGGTTTCAAGAGTTGGAAATGGTGCAAGTGTTGCAGCCAAATTTGTTGGCAGTTATCACTCTGTATTACGAAAATACATTGATTCTGAACGAATGTTATTAGATACCGAACCTGATATAATACATCATGTCAGTCTCTTTATTTAGATAAAGAAGAATATAATTTTATATTGCTGGATAATGTTTTGAATATTTCCTATATCAAGAGTTGATCGCTTCAGGCACGTTATCTAAAAGTATATACATTCTAAATCAAACTACAGTTCTTAACGTACAGAACACACACAAGAGGAAGAGTTCAGAAATGAACGAATCCTTCTTGAGGCATTGTAGATGACCCGACTAGCTAAGTTACATAAAGATGCATATTTAAATCAGATTGAACTTACATCTTGTGAAACTTGCCAGTCATGTCACAAAGATAAGATGACCATAGCTCCGTTTATTGGAAACGGAGAAAGAGTTGGTGAACTCTTGGGACTGATACATGTTGATGTATGTAAGTCCCCTGTCTACACATGCCAGGAATGGTTCTTTATACTTCATTACATTCACTGACGATCTCTCAAGATTCGCACATGTGTTCCTGTTGAAACACAAGTCTGAAGCTTTTGAGAAATTTAAAGAATATAAGTTAGAAGTAGAGAACCAAAAAGGGGTATAAGTATTATGTCCTATGATGTAATCAGGAAGGAGAATACTTGAGCACGGAATTTCTGGACTATTCTAAAGGAGAATGAGATTCTCTCTCAGCATTACTCCTCCGTATAAACCACAGCACGATGGTATATCGGGGCGAAGCAATCACACCCTATGCGATAAGGTGTGCTCTATGATGAGTACTACTGAGTTGCCTATTTCCTTTTGGGGGTTATGCACTTATGAAGCTGCATACCTATTGAATAGGGTTCCAACCAAATGAGGTGCCTACCACTCCATATGCGATATAGTATGGGAAGAGCCCATCTCTTAAAGATGTTAAGATTTGGAGCTGTCCGGCCTATGTCAAAAGCAAAAATCCAGACAAGATCGAGGCAAGGTTAGTTCTGTGGAAGTTTGTTGGATATCCCAAGCATTCGCAAGGGAATATCTTCTACCACACCGAGGAACAAAAGGTGTTTTATTTCTCGGCATGCCGCCTTTTTAGAAAAGGATTTTCTTGTGAAGAAATTAGTGGTCATAAGGTAGAACTGGAAGGAGTTCCAGCTATACAAACTACAGCTGATGATTTGGTAGAACCGAAAGATTCAATAGTTCCCAACAAACCACAGCCTCTCCGCCGATATGGTAGGGTTCCTCATCCACCTGAGAAATACTTCTGTTTTCTCTATGACAGTGGGAGCGAGGATTGCATCATGAGATGATGACCTAACTAGTTTCGAGCAGGCCATCAAGAGTAGGGACTCTGTAAGAATAGCTGGATGCTAAGCGATCTGAGATGGAATCCATATACACCAACAAAGTATGGACTTTGGTTGCTATTTCTGAAGGGTTAAATCCCCATCAGGAGCAAGTAAATCTTGAGAAGATTACTTGGTGTACATGGAAAAGTTGAGACTTTCAAAGCTAAGGCTTGTTGCAAAAGGTTCTCGTCATCGACCAGATGTGGATAATGATGAAACCTTTTCTAGTCCCTATGCTTAAGTCCATCCGAATCCTACTTGCCATTCCTATATACCATGACTACGATATCTGGCGGTTGGGTGTCATGACTGCTTTTCTAAATTGTGATTTAGAAGAGAGCGTCTATAAGTACACAGCCAGAGAGCTTCTTAGACAGTGGGAGCAGCGGAAACGTGTGCAAGTTACTTTATGGGTTAAAGCAGGCATCGCGGAGTTGGAACATCTGTTTTAATGTGGTAGTCAAAGCGTTTGATTTCATCAAAATGGTAGATGAACCTTGTATATACAAAGGGTAGTAGGGAGTATGGTGATGATCCCCGTATTGTACGTGGATGACATACTCTTGATAGGAAAGGAATTTCCTATGCTACACTCGGTCAATCTCCTCTTATCACAAGGATTCCCCATACAGGATCAAGGTGATACCTCCTAAATCCAGGGTTTTGGATCTATGAGATAGATCTAAATGGATGTTAGGATTCTCACTAGGTGTAGTGAGATGGTATCAATCGATCCTGGGGAGAATCACTGGATAGCTTCCAGGGTGATAAGGTCGACTGAATATCAGTCACAGACATTGTCTTTACCCTCAGTGGAGGGACGGTATGTTGGAAGAGTTCCAAGCTAGATATCGTGACAAACTAGACAATAAAGGCTGGATACATTGCTACCAAGGATACTACCAAAGAGGTAGTCTGGATGTATAAAAGTTCATGAGATGAACTTCGTTCCTACCATTGTGTGACAATGGAGTTGTGGCTTGTTCCCCTCCGAACGACGGCGCACAGGACTGCGATGTCTTGGCGCTGAGACTCGGGGCAGATGCTAATTGGTGCTATCCGTCCACCTCTCCGAAGATGCCAAGTTGATTTATGGCACCGTGTATCGGAGGTTTAGACGGATGCGTCCGATGTAGCAGACTTTGTCAGATTCCCCCTTGTTTGAGGGGTTTTTTGATTGTGGGAACGCTCTTCCCTGCAGGCGCAAGCCCCTGCAGTTAATTACGCTACCGCATTGCGGTAACAACTTTCTCCTTCTCCAGATGGTCACTTCGTGTCGTGAGTGTTTGTTTTGTTTCCCGTGGATTGTTTACGGAGACTGAGTTATGTCGTCGCCCGTAGGGCGTGGACTAGTCTAAATCCGTATTATCTTAGATTTGGGTTTGGGGGTTTGGTTTGAGGATACATCAGCCGTACTCGAGGCTAAGATCAACTCAAACGTTTGTTAAGGATACGTTAGTCTAGTTTGAGACTAAGATTGACTTAACGGGATCGTTTAGATCCGACAAAAGAGCGTTTGGGCTCTAATGTTCCAGTTTAGGGACATAGTGGTCCATCGTATGTATAGCCGTCGGGACCCATCACCTCTCTGACGACGTTGAAAGATTACAACGACGGATGTCAGAGGAGCTCAGAGATGTACCCTCAAGCCAGAGTCAATTGGGGGGATTCATAGTCCAGTCTGTTTGAAGGTTTAAGGATACGTTAGCCATCTTTGAGGCTAAGATCAACTTAAACGGGACCGTTTAGATCCGACAAAAGAGCATACGGGGCTCTATTGTTCTAGTTTAAGGACGTTGCGGTCCATGGGTAGTTTAAGGACGTTGCGGTCCATGGGTAGTTTTAAGACATCTCGGTCAAGGTTAAGGACGTCGTAGTCCATGGGCTTAAGGACCCCACAGTCCATTGTTAGTTTTAAGACATCTCGGTCAAGGTTAAGGACGTCGTAGTCCATGGGCTTAAGGACCCCACAGTCCATTATGTGCTCTGGATGCTTCACACGGGTTCACTGCCGTGCTCTGCGAGGACCAGGCTCCGCTCTGGACGCTTTCCACGGGGTCAAAGAGTGACATTATCCGCGTTCCACGTAACCAGGAATTTGCATTAAACACGGGTTTAAGGACCCCGCAGTCCGTATCAATGTGTGGTCGTCGGGACCCGTCGCCTCTTTGAAGACATTGAGGGATTACAATGCCAAGTATCAAAGGAGTGAAGAGATGTACCCTAGAACCGGAGCTGATTAAATAGTCCTTGGCCCAATTTGGGATCAAGACGAATTAATTATGTTATGAGCCCATTGGCCCAGTTAATCACAAATTGAGGACTTATGGCCATCTTGGGCTAAGTCCAATCAGGAGAGGCTTTGCCTCCATCCATTTAGTCAATTGGGCCGAAGCCTAGTGTTAAACACTACAGAGCAATCAGTGTTGAACACTGGGAATGAGGTTGACAAGTTAGTGTTTAACACTAAGAGATAATTGGTGTTAAACACCAGCAACAAGGCTTTTCAAATTAGTGTTAAACACTAAAACAGATCAGTGTTGAACACTGCAGACAAAGCTTTTTAATTAGTGTTGAACACTAAGGCCCAACAGTGTTTTAACACTGGGTTCGAGAGTTTCAATTTAGTGTTAAACACTAAGGCAAGAGGGGTCACGTGGCAGCACGTGAGAGCGCCCTCCCCTCATTTATTCTGCTGAGATTATCGCATCTTTCAGAGCATCACGTGCCATCACGTGATGGGCATTCGAATGCCTATGTATTAGAGCTTCTGCCGAGGGTCACGTGGGTCACGTGGGGTGCTGCCTCAAAGGGGCTTTCTGTAGATCTCTTGGGGGGTCACGTGATGACACGTGACCCTGCCTCTAGGTATTTTGTTTAGAGGCTTTGTTAATCTTTTTTCAGGAATTAAATTCCTCGAGCTGTAAATTTCAGAGGAATTAAGTTCCTACTTCCTTTCGAAGACTTATATTCTGGGATAGAGTTTAACTCTGAATTTTCTATAGGAATTAAATTCCTCATATATGTGAAGAACCGAATAGGGTTGAACCCTAACAAAGCTTTTTTTTTTTTAAGGAGTTTAAACTTCCATCCTCTGTTAAATTATGATTAAGGGAATTAAATTCCCGCTGCTGCAACAGAACTAGGTTCTCAATTAGGGTTAAACCCTGTTTCTTTTTATTCTGAAGGAATTAAATTCCCATGATACAGGGGCAAGCCCTAATTTTATTTTAAAGGAATTAAATTCCTATAGTTCTGTGAGAATTAAATTCTCGTGCTTGCATTCCTTCTCTATGTTTTGGATCTGCATGGCAGGATCTCAACCCATTGAGAATTAAATTCTCAACCTTAAGGGGAGATGTGCACTTTGCAGATCCTCTATCAAAGAGAGAAGAAATATGTTCTTCTGTTTTTACATTATCAGAGTTAAACTCTGTTGAGAATTAAATTCTCTTTTCTTTCAAGGAGCTTTTCCCTTTCTTACCTAGGGTTTTTGCAGAAGATCCAAGTTCTCCAAGTATCGAAGCTCTCTTCCTTTTCTTTTTTTTTCTTCTCTGCGTATGTCTCTATATCTTTGTGTCTCTTGGTTCCTATTTATAGGAGAAGCAGCCGAATCAATCAGTTTTTGACGAATCTTCATTAAGAGATTTGATTTGCACCCATCATTTGTTTTGGACCTTTGGATTATTAGGTGAATTTTATTCACCATTGGATTTCAAATCCAGGGGTTCCCCTTTATTATTTCGGTTAGATTTAAAAGGGAAATCTTTCCAAACCCGAGATTTTCCCATAGATAGATGATATTTCATCACCTCTGAATCTTTAATTCGATCGGTTCCAGATAGCCGCTTTCCTTTGGAAAGATTTGATTCTCTTTCAGAATTTAATTCTGTTTGACAAAATGGGCTTTGAAAGCCGGTCACGTGTGACCACGTGACTCATGGTCACGTGTGGGCACGTGACCCCCTTTGGAATGAGCCTTTTCCTTGACTTGATCAGGGAACTGGTGTGCCTTTTGACGCTTGCATTTAAATGTCACGTGTCGCCACGTGACCCGGGTCACGTGGGAGCACGTGACTCTTTCTGAAGCCCCCTTTTCTTCAGCGTAGTCAGGAAACTGAACTTGCCTTGATGATGTTTTTAGGCGTCACGTGCCAACACGTGACCGCTAGTCACGTGTAAGCACGTGACCCTCTTCTGAAGCTTTTCCCAGAAGCTTTCCTGATTTTAAATCAGGAAACAAATGCCCCCACAGCGTTGTTCTCACGTGTCTGCACGTGAGTGCAACGCTGTCACCTCTTGTGACCGTTGGATTTGCTTTGGGGGAGTAGTGTAGACGAAACGTCCTTTTAGAAGCGCCTTCACTTTTTCATGTCCTTCCTTTCAAACCTTTCTTTTAAGAATTTGATTCTCGTTCTCAGAGCTTAGTTCTCTGTTGTGTCTGTGCAGTGCCGCCTCATTTTCCATCAAAGGCTAGTGCTCACGTGTTGCGTATGCAGGGATCTGCTTGATGGGGACGTTTCATTTCCCTAACCTAATTCCAATGCGTCATTGGATTTCATTTCCAACGCTCTCCCCTTCTTTTCGGGCTTTGAGAATAGTTCCACCATGCACAACATTTTTTGTGCATGGCATTAAATGCGCCCCTTTATAACCTGAACCTTATGCCTTACTTCTTTTCTTCACAGAGAAACCCATTCATACCTTAAGGTGGTCATTTTTGAGACCCCGATCAATCTCCATGGCTTGCGATCGTCCCCATGCTCGTCGGCAACCATGGAAGGTGCCCCTTGAGGAGATAATTCCTCGCTTCGCTGCGCGGCTGGCGGATCCCCTTCTCACCGACGCTCAATGTGACACGGTGATGTACGAGCTATTGACCCGTCGGGGTTCTCCTCTTCCCATGGGCTCCATTTGGCTCCGGATGATCCTCCTGTCTGTGCTTGCCGATATACCCCCTCATCCGGCGGAGATGACTTCGGCGATCCTTGACGCGGCGGAGGACAAGCTTGAGTGCTTTCATGAGGCTTGTCTAATCACTCAAGCTCTGAAGGATCACTCAGTTCATTTACTGAGTCAGATAAGAGCTCGTCGGGCCGTCATGTCTGCTTTCGCTGATGAGCACGGCTCCAACCGGTGGGGAGCGACTCCTCGCGAAAACCGCCGTTTTGACGTGCTGGAGAAGGCGGAAAGGGAGTTGGAGAATTTTGTGTTTTGCTTTGTTAACCCTTGTATTTCTGATCCCTTGTTTGGTAATCTTTTCCCACTGATGTAGCATGTTTGAATCAATGTACTCCTTTAATCATTGGTGGTTTGCATGCTTTCTGTTGAATTTTCATGCTTGTCAGATAGTTGTACGTGTGTCTTGCTTGCGTAAATGAGCTGTCTGTTTTTCTTTAATTACGAGCACCATCGTTACGTTGCATGCACATCAGTGCCTCCGGCAACATTTCCTTTTAAACATTCGTACAGTTGCAAATGCGTGCTTGATAGGATACAGATCAGAAACTTGCCACGTTATCTCCCGTATCGGGTGGTTTGTGCTGGCTTTAGATCGAGTATTGTTGTCGAAGGGAGGTTTATAAATGAAGACATATTCTTCTCTTCAATGGTGTGTCCCCTTTCTATTGAATGTATTCTGCGGATATTCTATCTTGATCTCCTTGCAGGACAGTGATGGCTTAGGATACAGGGTTAGGATCTGCTTCCTAAGGCTTTTGCATTTTACGAGCCACGAGGGTCTCATAAAGAGTTTTTCTCCTACAGGTCGAGAGGATCCCATAGGTGTGAGTTCTTCTTAAAGATCGTGAGGATCCTCAAGCGAGTTTTCCCTTGAGAGTCGTAAGGATCTCACAAGAGAGTTTTTCTTCCTTACAGGTTGTGAGGGCCTGCAGGTGCCGGATGTGATCACCCTTATCCGTGTTTCACGGAGTCAGGGGTCTATTAAGATATCGTAGTTTAAAGACGTCACGGTCAAGGTTAAGGACCTCATAGTCCGTGGATTTAAGGACTCCACAGTCCGCTGTTAGTTTTAAGACATCACGGTCAAGGTTAAGGACCTCATAGTCCGTGGATTTAGGGACTCCACAGTCCGATGTGTGGTTGCAGGGACCCGTCACCTCTTTGAAGACGTTGAGGAATTACAACGCCAGGCATCAAAGGAGTGAAGAGATGTACCCTTAAACCAAGGCAAAATCTGTAAAGAATCGGGGTGGTTGATTGTTAGTTTTAAGACATCACGGTCGAGGTTAAGGACGTCATAGTCCGTGGATTTTAAGGACTCCACAGTCCGGTATTTGCTCTGGATGCTTCACACGGGTTCACTGCCGCGCTTGGCGAGGACCAGGCTCCGCTCTGGACGTTTTCCACGGGGTCAAAGAGTGACATTATCCGCGTTCCACGTAACCAGGAATTTTGCACTAGATGCTTCACACGGGTTCACTGCCGCGTTAGGCGAGGACTAGGCTCCGCTCTGGATGCTTCGCACGGGTTTACTGCCATGCTCTGCGAGGACCAGGATCCGCTCTGGACGTTTTCCACGGGGTCAAAGAGTGACATTATCCGCGTTCCACGTAACCAGGAATTTTTGCACTAGATGCTTCACACGGTTTCACTGCCGCGTTAGGCGAGGACTAGGCTCCGCTCTGGATGCTTCGCACGGGTTCACTGCCATGCTCTGCGAGGACCAGGATCCGCTCTGGACGTTTTCCACGGGGTCAAAGAGTGACATTATCCGCGTTCCACGTGACCAGGAATTTTGCACTAGATGCTTCACACGGGTTCACTGCCGCGTTAGGCGAGGACTAGGCTCCGCTCTGGATGCTTCGCACGGGTTCACTGCCATGCTCTGCGAGGACCAGGATCCGCTCTGGACGTTTTCCACGGGGTCAAAGAGTGACATTATCCGCGTTCCACGTGACCAGGAATTTTGCACTAGATGCTTCACACGGGTTCGCTGCCGCGTTAGGCGAGGACTAGGCTCCGCTCTGGATGCTTCGCACGGGTTCACTGCCATGCTCTGCGAGGACCAGGATCCGCTCTGGACGTTTTCCACGGGGTCAAAGAGTGACATTATCCGCGTTCCACGTGACCAGGAATTTTGCACTAGATGCTTCACACGGGTTCGCTGCCGCGTTAGGCGAGGACTAGGCTCCGCTCTGGATGCTTCGCACGGGTTCACTGCCATGCTCTGCGAGGACCAGGATCCGCTCTGGACGTTTTCCACGGGGTCAAAGAGTGACATTATCCGCGTTCCACGTGACCAAGAATTTTGCACTAGATGCTTCACACGGGTTCACTGCCGCGTTAGGCGAGGACTAGGCTCCGCTCTGGATGCTTCGCACGGGTTCACTGCCATGCTCTGCGAGGACCAGGATCCGCTCTGGACGTTTTCCACGGGGTCAAAGAGTGACATTATCCGCGTTCCACGTGACCAGGAATTTTTGCGATTGTATCCGCATTTCACGGAATGGAGGTTTGACTCTTGGTGATGCGTATATCACCGATCCATGGAACTGGGGGTTGCCGCTGTTCCATTTCGCTTGATGTTGTGTCTGCTGCGTCGAGATGATCTCCAGGTTATTTGTGAACCGTCGAGATTTGGCTTCCTCTCATGATGAAACCTGGGGGAGGAGTACGACTCCTTCTTTGTTTGCGCCCCTGGATTGTATACAGGGATTGATGTAGCATCACCTGTAGGGCAAAAAGGTTTCATTTTTCCATCATTTCTTTTATTCTTTCCGCGATGCTCTATCATTTCAGCTTTTTATATCGCGAAGGTCGCGATTGCCCAATCATTTCGGCTATTTTTTCGCGGTGCCCAATCATTTCGGCTATTTGTTTTATTTTTACTCGCTGCTTTTTATTGCGAGTTGCCCCATCATTTCGGCTATTTTTCATGCATACATTTTTACTTGCTGCTTTTTATTGCAAGTTGCCCCATCATTTCGGCTATTTCGTAGACATGTGTGGCCTGCTAGCTTTTCCGCCGCAAGAATCGCTGCAACTGGGATGCTGCCAGGAGCGAATCATCATTTGCCATGAAAGAACTTGGGATTTGATACCGGTTTAGGCATCAGCATCGCTGCAACTGGAATATTTCCAGGAGCGAATCATCATTTGCCTTTGTCGATGTTGAACAAAGGTGGCTTAGCAAACAGGGTTAAGGTCCTGTCGACTAAGGCTTTTGACTTCATGAGCCGTAAGGGTCTCACAAAGGTATTTCTCCCTACAAGTCGTGAGGATCTTGCAGGTGTATCTTCTCCTTAGGGATCGTGAGGATTCCTAAGTGTATGTTCCCCTGTAAGTCGTAAGGATCTTACAAAAGGGTTTTCTCCTTATAAGTCGAGAGGACTTACAAGGGTTGTTCACCGTGCGAACATATCCCTAGCCACGGGTGGGACTTGGTTAGGGAAATGTTTATTCGTGCCCGTGGATTGTATACAAGGGTCAGTATTGAGCCACTTGTAGGGCAGTATCGAAGGTTGTGGGGGTTGCTTAAGAACAGGTTAAGGTTTCTGTAACTTAAGACTTTCAAATCTTATGAGCCGTGAGGGTCCCATAAGAGAGTTCTCCTTACGAGTCGTGAGGATCTCGTAAGTGTATTTTCTCCTTAGGAATCGTGGGGATCCCTAAGTGTGCTGCTCCTTTGTGAGTCGTAAGGATCTCACGCAGGTGGTTTCTCCTTACAAGGTCGAGAGGACCCTACAAGTGTCTTTTAACGAGGTTGCGCCCTTTCGGGTTTTCACAAACACTCGCCGGTAGTCCTGCTGTTTTTACTCACGGAGCCCTTTCGGGTTTTCATCCGTGCCCATTTTGCTTATGGACATACCGTTTTTTTTAATTCTTTTTTCACTTTTTTTTTATTTTATTTTTTTTCTTTTCTCTCTCCTCTTTTTTTTTATCTCGTCAGCCTAAAGATGCTGCGGTAGTAGTTTTAGGGACGTTTCGGTCCGTTGTTAGTTTAGGGACGTTTCGGTCCGTTGTTAGTTTAAGGACGTTTCGGTCTGTTGATAGTTTAAGGACGTTTCGGTCCGTCGTTAGTTTAAGGACGTTTCGGTCCGCCGTTAGTTTAAGGACGTTCCGGTCCGTCGTTAGTTTAAGGACGTTTCGGTCCGTTGATATGGGAAGGCCGGCTGCTGCTTGTAAAGTCTGAGCCTAGGAAGATAGTGAGCGGACATAGTCGTCGTCATCTATCATTGACCCCGGCTGCGGCTTATTAAGCGTAGTATTTCTTCAAGAAGCGGCCGTTTATTGGCCTGAAAGGCCTTTCACCGTGCATGTCCATGAGTAGGTAGGCTCCACCCTGGTAGACCTTGTCTATGACGTACGGGCCTTCGTAGTTTGGCTCAAATTTTCCTCGCTTGGCACGATTGGGGATCATAGGTCTTTTGACCACTAGTACAAGTTCGCCTTGGCGGAATGTCCTCGGCCTGGTCAATCTTTCGTATGAGCGCGTCATCTTTGCTTTGTAGGCTTCTAGATGTTGTTGCGCTATGAGCCGGGTTTCGTCGAGGGCATCAAGCTCCTCAAGCCGAAGGTGAGCATTTTCTTCGTTCGTTAGCTCATGGTGGACTGCTACTCGTAGAGAGGGTAACTCTATCTCGAGGGGGAGCACTGCTTCCGTCCCAAACACCAACGCGTACGGCGTTGTGTTTGTGGCCGTCTTGAACGTAGTTCGATAAGCCCAAAGGGCTTCTTGCAGCCTTTCGTGCCAGTCTTTCTTATTCCTGGAAACGGTCTTTTTTATGATCTTCGTCAAGGTCTTATTGAAGGCCTCGACTAGACCGTTAGCTCGTGGATTGTAAACCGAAGAATATCTCCAGTCTATATTGTGCTGCTGTGCAAAGCGGCTAATCTTATGGCTTCGGTAGGCCGGCCCATTATCGGAGATAATCCGCCGTGGGGTCCCAAACCGGTAGATGACATGCGTCTTGAAGAAATGGAGGATATTATCCGTCTTCACTTCCCTCAGTGGTACTGCTTCTGCCCATTTGGAGAAGTAATCAGTTGTCGCCAGGATAAAACGGTGTCCCCGGGACGATGCTGGCTCAATGGGGACGACTATGTCAGTCCCCCACATTTCGAATGGCCAGCTAGCTACCGTTGGGTGCAGTGGGTTCGGATGTTGGTGGATGAAGTCTCCGTGAATCTGGCATGAGTGGCATTGCTTCGCATACTCGAGGCAGTCCTGGGTCATCGTGGGCCAATAGTAACCCATCCGTTTGATTTTTAACTTCATCTTTGGGCCTGCTTGGTGAGAACCGCAAAGTCCGTCATGAACCTCCTGAATGACTCTTTCTGCTTCGTCAGGTCCTAAGCATCTCAGGCATAGAGAATCAAACGATCTCTTGTATAGAATATCGTTGACGAAAGCGAAAGATAAAGCTCGTTTCATGAGCTGATGTCTTGAGGACGCTTCTTCGGGCATTCGGTGGGACTTAAAGTAGTCTATGAAGACTTCCCTCCAGTCTTCGGCCTTCTCATGGTCTTTTATTTGTAGGGTCGTCTGCTCAGTCGTTCCCTTTTCTTCGCATGATTCCGGAGATATTTCTGCCGGGGCGAGCACTCGACGGCTTTGTACCACGATTCTGACGTCATCGAGGTTCTCGTCAGCCAGTTCTTTAGCAAGTTTAGCCAACGCGTCTGCTTTGCTGTTTTCCGCGCGCGGTATGTTCTCCAAAGTATAGGAGGGAATTTGGGTCAATAGTTGTTGCACCCTTTCGCCGTACTTCACCATCTCCGGCTTGCACGTTTGGTAGTCACCATTTACTTGACTAACGACCAGCTGAGAATCCCCGTATATAAGGAGGTCTTCAATTCCCATGTCGATGGCGATCTCGAGGCCTGCTATCAGAGCTTCGTATTCAGCTTCATTGTTTGTCCTCGGCTCTGTTAAGGAGAAGGCGAAGCGCATTATCCCTCCTTGTGGAGTTGCAAAGATGAGGTCTATCCCTGATTTGATCATTGGGATACCTTGTTTCTGTTTCTTTATGGAGGACGCTCCATCGAAATAGAGTTCCTATCGGGCGCTTCCGTCGCTAATCGCATCAAATGCATGCTCGTCCGGCAAATCACAGTTCAGAGGAGAATCGGCCGGTATCGGGTGCTCGGCGAGGAAGTCGGCAATGGCCTGGCCTTTCACTGCCTTGAGAGGTTGATACGTTATCGAGAACTCCATCAAGAGCAGGGCCCACTTAGCGAGTCGTCCCGTCAATATGGCTTTCGACATCAAATATTTGAGAGGGTCCACCTTCGAAATAAGACGGACTTCATGTGCTAATGCGTAATGTCTAAGCTTTGTTATTGCGAAGATCAACGCCAGGCAGTGCTTTTCAATGGGGGAATAGTTGCTTTCTGCCCCCAGCAGCACTCGACTTAAGTAGTAAAGTGCTCTTTCTTTCCCCTGATCGTTCTCTTGTGCCCATAATGCGCCTAAAGAACCTTCGAGGGCGGTCGTATAAAGAATGAGGGGTTTTCCCTTGACCGGCGCGGCCAACACCGGAGGGTTCTGCAGGTACTGCTTGATCTCGTCTAGTGCACCTTGACATTTGTGATCCCAAGCGAATGGAGTTCCCTTTTTCATCAGGTGGCTGTAAGGACGGCATTTGCCCGAAAGATTAGCGATAAACCGCCGGATGTATGCGAGCTTCCCTTGGAGAGACCGCAACTGCTTGAGGGTTCTTGGCGGAGGCATTTCCATGATTGCCTTAATCTTTGACGGATCTATTTCAATACCTCGGTGTCGAACGATGAATCCCAGGAATTTGCCCGAGGAGACTCCAAACGCGCATTTGAGGGGATTCATTTTCAAATTATATTGCCGAAGGCGTCGAAATACAGTCTCCAGATGCTTTAAATGATCTTCGTATGACATGCTCTTTACTACGAGGTCATCGATATAGCACTCGACGACGTCGTGTATGAGGTCATCAAAGATCTTTGTCATGGCCCTTTGATAGGTAGCGCCAGCGTTCTTTAGACCAAAGGGCATAACCCTGTAGCAAAATATACCCAAAGGGGTGCGGAAAGCGGTGTGCTTCTGGTCTTCGGGATACATCTTTATCTGATTGTATCCTGATGAACCATCCATAAAGGAGAAAACCTCGTGAGTGGACGTGTTATCTATCATTAGCTCGGTTATTAGTACTGGGAAATCATCCTTTGGACAGGCTTTATTGAGATCCCTGAAATCCACGCATATGCGTACCGTCCCGTTCTTCTTCATTACCGGGACGATATTGGCGATCCAGTCGGGATATTGGACTTCTTGGATAAATCCAGAATCGATCAGCTTCTTGACTTCGGCGTTGATGCTCATCTCAAGCTCAAGTCGCATCCTCCTTAGCGCCTGCTTGACTGGCTTGATATCTGGGGATATTGCTAATCTATGCACAGCAATCTCCGGATCTAGTCCTGGCATCTCGGAGTAGTTCCACGCGAAGCAGTCTTTATGCCGTAGAAGCACGTCCTTTAACGCAGCCACCCTCTCTTCGGATAACAGCTTGCTGACAAATGTCGGTCGCGGGTCGTCTGCCGATCCCAACTCAATCTTCTTGAGGTTATCTGCAGTAGTATGTATACCATCTTCCAGTTCTTTCGGAGCAGGCTGAAATTCCGAGATCACCTCATCATCGTTGTTCTCAAAGCACCGGGAAAGGTCATCTACGTTCTCGGGCTCTTCTCCTAATATCGTAATCGTATAACAAGTGCGAACCCGCTCCCCGGACTGAGGTGGACGCGGTTCTGTTCTTGCGGCCTTGGGTTCATGCTTTTGCGGCGGCGTTACCTTCCAGCCGTCGGATAAAGCGAATCTGCCCTGTTGGTACTGGTCCTCGACCCAGTTCTTGAAGGTGAAGCAATCTTCGGTAGGATGTCCTATGGCTCGGTGATAAGAGCAATAGCTCAGATGAGAAGCCTCGTTAGCTTGCTCAGGATGTTTAGACTCTGGAAGCGTGATCATTTGATGTTTTATAGCGAGCTTGAGTAACTTCTCCGTCTTGTCTCGGGGGAAGGAGTACGCTCGATTCATCTTCTTCATGAGGGATAAATCCGAGCCGTGCAACACCCGACCACGTAACCCCCTAATCCTGTGTCGTTGTTGTCGGCTCCTCTTTCCGCTTCTTGATTTATTTCCGTCTCTGCGTCGGGCCTTTCGTACAACGGGTTGACGAGAATGAGCGTCTTTGTCTTTTGCATCCTGTTGAAATAGACGTTGCGTCCTGGCCTTCTCGTAGATGGCCATTTCGCGATTGTGGTCTTCCCGAGCTTTCTGACCCATTTTCCTGATAGGCTTGCCCATTCGTTCTTCAAACGACGGACTCGGCGCTTTAATCGCGGGGTCTAGTTTTGATGGGGGGTTGGCATCTCCTGACAGGGCATCCTCCTCTTCATCAAAGGTATATATAGCGTAGCTGCTGTGAGCCCGTTCCCGTTTTCCGGCTCTTGCGTATCCCAGCCCGAATGTTTCCATCTTCCCGTTGGGCAATTTGCGTTGAGTCCCGGGGACATCCCAAATCCTGTTGTAGAACCGCGCCTGCCGAACGGTCTGTTCTAAGGGTACTCCTTGGCGCTTCAATAGCTTCTTTAATCCATTTGTATAGTATCTGGGCAGACGGATGGGTTGGAGCCTGTCAAGTGTAGCATCCGCGCCATGCCAGATCTCTTTCTCTATTTTCGACTCTGAGGATCGGTAGAATAGGATCACCTTCTCACCCCTTCGCCTGGGAGGGACGTAAAATGTTTGCAGGTCCTGCACATTGTGAGCCTGAAGCGTGTCGAGATCCTTGTAGTGTTCTCGCGGTACCATGGTGATTTGCAAACCATGGTCATCGCCAGGGGGTGCTTGTATTGACAGCCGATTGGAGAACACAACATTAACTTCATCTTCTGAATCACTTCCGAAGACCAACACGGGGGCGGGCGTCCCCAGGTTGTTGCGTTGAGATGGCCCTGCATAAACTATCTCTTCTTCTTCGGTATCGCTCCCGAAAATAGGGATGGTGGCGGCGGCTTTGTTCTCCGGATTGCGACACCTTTCCGTATCCTCGAAATCTGGCAAAAAGTACTTCGCATCTTCGTATTTGCGGACTTCGTTCACGGAAAATGGGTTTAACTCACCTGTTACGGTATACTCGAAACCATTCTTAAAGTACTTCATACACTGATGTTGTGTAGAAGGGATGATATTGTACTCGTGCAGCCAAGGACGGCCGAGCAAAGCGTTGTAGCAAGTCTTGGCGTCAATGATATGGAATTTGATGTCTGTGACGAGAAGTCCAAAGCGTACTGTTAGTATCACAGATCCGAGAGTCCGTGACGATTGTGAATCGAAACCGGAGATAGTAATTTTGTCACGAGCGAGGTGTTGCACACTCATGCAGATTTCCTTCAACACCCGAACATTAAGGAGGTTGACGGAGGATCCATTATCCACCAGGATCTTGCCTATCTTGATATCATGGCAGTATCCAGAGACATATAGGGGACGGTTATGGTCGCATGTCCCGAGAAGGAGGTCTTCATCACCGAAAGTGATGTCGGCTGTATGCACTTCCTCCAGTTCATCCTTCATCTTTTCAGTGGCGAGGAAGGCTTGGAATTGCTCAGGTTCTTGTAACGCCTTAATTAGTGAGTCTCGCGCTTCTTTTGATAATAGGAGGGCATCGAGAATGCTAAGCTGAGAAGGCAGCTTCCTCAGGTGCGCGAGGATGTTATAGTCCACTTTACTCTTCCTAGGAGGGTCTTTGGTAGCCAGCTCTTTCGTGACTTGGTCATCTAACGTGATATCTTCAGTGACCTTTTCTTTTCCCTTATGCTTTCTATTTGCGGGTCCAAGATTCTTCTCTGGGAGCGTGCGATTGCGCAGCTGAATGTTCTCGCAGGCTTCCAATTTCTCCTCTTTCCCTGAAGCGGATTCTTTAAAGAGAGGGCCCAGAGCCATTTCTTCGTCAGAGTCGCTCCCGAAGGTGAGAACTTGTGACCCCCCGGCGTTAACCATGTAACAGTTGCCAGTAGTTCTGTTGTGCCCATCGACGGTACTTCTTCGCTCTCGGCGGATCTTGCGTTTCATGCGCTTAAAATGTTGCCGACGAGCGACATATCCTTGCCACCATATCTTAAAGGCGTCGCACTTCTCCGTGGGGTGTGAGATTTTCTGGTGATATGCGCAATAGTCAGGGTGCCTCTCCACCCCATCGTGTGTGTTTCCTTCCGAGGGTGGTAGCTTCATTCCCATTGACATGGCTTTGGCAAACCTTTTCCTCGTCTTGAATATCTTCTTGTCTACTTCGGATGCCTTACGCTCTGGCAAGGGTAGTTCAACTCTTTCGTTTAGTTGCCCGTGTTTGGCTCCTTCCGACGCTGCCATCTCACGCTCCTGATCCGTTTTACTTTTTAGACGAATCTCGTCTAGAAAAGCGTCGATCATTTCGTCTGTTGGCCATGCACGCTCTGGTATAGGCTCTGCCTCCAGCTTGTTAGTGCCAGGAGTTTTCCCAGCATCGGTAAACGAGTGGGAGATTACGTTACAACTCGCCACATATCCTTCGGATTCATCCGACGAGCTCTCTCCATCATCTTCCTCTTGAAAGATGTGGTTGAGGAACTCTTGCAGTGTGACAGGAGTTCGCGCCTTTTGATTGTACTCTTCCAGTGCGTCGATTTGCTTCTGCAAGTTCGTGTGCTCGTCTCCAAGCTTCACGGTCTTCTTGGATTTCTTCTTCTTTTTCTTCGAAGATTTTGACGGTTGGGCGTGAGTATTTGGGTCCTCATCGCGAGTCTTCGTAGTTGGGCGGTGCCTTAGCATCCCTTCGATAATTTGAGGTTCAAGAGGGTCCTTCCATTCGATCGCAGGGCACGCATGAAGGTCTCTCAGCATTCTTTTGGTTTTAGTTGATAGCACGACCTCCCATGGAGCTTCTTCAATAAAAGAACATGTTGCCCCCGGTGTATCCGCTTTCCTAGGAGCATGCGGCTGTGGTGGGTTTACCTTCCACTTTTCGGACAGTACGAACTTCCCCTGGAGGTATTGATCTTCAATCCATCCTTTGAAGACGAAGCAATCTTCGATCGGATGGCCTACCGTTTGATGGTAAGGGCAATAGTTAGGGTTATTCGCCTCCGTGGGTTGCGGCGGTCGTCTTGGATTTGGCAGGTTTATAAGTCTTTTGCGTATTGCCAGCTCGAATAACCGTTTCGTCTTGTCCCGTGGGAACGAGTAGGGACGCTTCATCTTCTCATTATAATACCGACGTCTTTCCTCCAGTTGATCTGCCGGTTTCGGGGCGTTAGGTTGCTGTTGGGCATTTGCAACAAAGGTTGCTCTTCCTGTACCCTTGTCATTCCGAGGTTCCGACTTCGGGGGAGGTGGTCTGTGACCCATCTGGTCCATCTGAGCCAACTTGTCGATTAAAGCCTGGAATGTGGTTGGCTTAAAGAACATCATAAACTGGGAGATAGTTGCGTGAGGGTCTAGAGTTCCCACGAACATGCCCACCGCAGGTGCTTCCTCGATGCGTTGCTCGCATCTCGACCACAAATTCCGCCAGCGTATAGCATACTGGACGCAGGTTTCGCCTGGTTTTACCCTGGCGTTAATAAGTGCAGTTATTGGAGTGCGTTCGCTGGCACTTGCGAATCGCTGAGTGAACAACAGCTCCATTTCAGCGAACGTTTTGATAGAATCGTTCGGGAGTTCCGAATACCATTCGAACGCAGTTTCTGACAAGCTGCCCACGAACTGGCGGAGCAACAGTTTATCATCACCGCCGGTGTTACCGCAGAGGGCCCGGAACTGGGCGACATGTTGATGGGGATTGCCGGTCCCCTTATACACGTGAAATTTTGGTATCGTGTAGCCTTGCGGGTATTTGATTTGGTCGTACCAGCTCGGATACGGCCGCCCCGTTTTCATGACTTGACCAGCTGCCTCAGTCGCGTGATGAACCCGGATTTGCTGGGCTATGTAGTCAGCCAAGTCAGCCTTAGAGATTGCCTCCTCCTTGGCCGTTGAGAGGGCCGGCGGTGGATTTGACGTTTCTCCTCGGTCGTCTTCAAGAACGATTGGGGGATCCTCGGCGGGTAAGTCCTGCTGGATCATCATTCCTATCACATCTTGGAAGAGAAGGCCCATCCGTTGTATGTTGGCCGCTTGTTCAGCAGCCTCTTTGTCCCTTTTCTCCAGTGTCCGGCGAAGGAATTCAGCGTCGGTTTCTTCTTCTCGGCGTGCGTCTGAGGATGTTTCCGGATTTTCTTTTGGCCCGGTGAGCGCGGCCATAGCATTCATCATTTCTTGAAGCTTTTGTTGCTGCTCCTGGGCCTTCGTCACGGATCGGGTTAGCGGTCGGTGGCCCGTAGAAGTGCGGCTTTCCTCCTTTCCAGAGGCCATGTAAACAGTGTGCACCACCATGCCCCCAGACTTAGGGCGTCTGGGCTCGGTGCTTTTAGCCGTCGTTGCATGCTGGGGGGTCTTCTCTGGCCTCCTCCTTTTATGAGCCATGGAGGTTGAGGGGGCCGTTGAGGTGGGCGTCCAGACAGCCTTTTGGGGTTTAGCCTGGTGACACGCTTCCGGTTGGATTTTCGGCTTCTTGTGCTGGCGGGAGAAGTTTGGATCGATGATCGAGTCCCGGGCCTGCCGCCAAACCTTATAGATTTTGGAAGACAGCCGTTGAGGAGATCGGGGCTGTTCTGATTTTATTTCCACAACCTTTTTTAATGGGGGAGGAGACCTCTTCAGCACTGCAGTAGGAGAATTCCTTCGCACCTTGTTTAGCATTTCGAAGCTGTTCCCAGTTGGAACAGCAGCATTAACTTCTGCCACCGGGGCCGATGGAGTCAACCCGGAGGGGGAATTGCCCCCAGCCTTCCTTACTCGGCGCCAATGGCGACGTCGAGCGTGTCGAGCGGACGGTGTAGGGTCAGCGGTAAGAATGGTTTCGTCTTGCCCCCTGTCTGGGTGGGGGGTCGTTGTTGGTGTTAACCTGTCAAAGACCGACGTCCTTTGGGCAGCAGGAGCGGGAGCGGGAGCGGGAGCCGTCAATCTTGTAAAGACCGACCTTTTGGCCGGAGAAGCCGCCTTGACGATTTCGGGAGCAGGAGCAGCCACTTTCTTAGAAGCAGCCTTCTCTGAGATTGTAGGCCCCATGATGGGTTTGCAGGATTTCTGGCCCAATCTAGAGAAGACCGAGGCGTTGATGTTGGGCGACTCGTTGAGAGGAGCCGCGACAGGGGTAAGACGATCAAAGACCGACTTCTTAAGAGCTTCCGTTGTCAGTACTGGAGCGGTGAAGTTTGTCGGCGGGAGCATGGTCCCAAAGAACAATCCTGTGGTGGCGTGAGTGACCTGTTCCACGGGCATTGTGAATAGCGAAGCAGCTTGGGGTCCGTAGGCTATACCTCCTGGCGAGGCAGAGCGTTGGTTGCAATTGCAGTCTGAGCAGTTGGAGAATTTCACGGAAGTAGAAGCCATCGATCCTTTGCTTTCTGCAAGATGCCAATTCTTAGTATCTTGAAACCCAAGGGCAACCATTAGCGAACCGCGATTGGTTCGCGAGTCACGACACACGAAGTGTGGAGTGGAAAGAGGAAAAGGTCCCACCGGGCGTGCCAGAATCTGTTCCCCTCCGAACGACGGTGCACAGGACTGCGATGTCTTGGCGCTGAGACTCGGGGCAGATGCTAATTGGTGCTATCCGTCCACCTCTCCGAAGATGCCAAGTTGATTTATGGCACCGTGTATCGGAGGTTTAGACGGATGCGTCCGATGTAGCAGACTTTGTCAGATTCCCCCTTGTTTGAGGGGTTTTTTGATTGTGGGAACGCTCTTCCCTGCAGGCGCAAGCCCCTGCAGTTAATTACGCTACCGCATTGCGGTAACAACTTTCTCCTTCTCCAGATGGTCACTTCGTGTCGTGAGTGTTTGTTTTGTTTCCCGTGGATTGTTTACGGAGACTGAGTTATGTCGTCGCCCGTAGGGCGTGGACTAGTCCAAATCCGTATTATCTTAGATTTGGGTTTGGGGGTTTGGTTTGAGGATACATCAGCCGTACTCGAGGCTAAGATCAACTCAAACGTTTGTTAAGGATACGTTAGTCTAGTTTGAGACTAAGATTGACTTAACGGGATCGTTTAGATCCGACAAAAGAGCGTTTGGGCTCTAATGTTCCAGTTTAGGGACATAGTGGTCCATCGTATGTATAGCCGTCGGGACCCATCACCTCTCTGACGACGTTGAAAGATTACAACGACGGATGTCAGAGGAGCTCAGAGATGTACCCTCAAGCCAGAGTCAATTGGGGGGATTCATAGTCCAGTCTGTTTGAAGGTTTAAGGATACGTTAGCCATCTTTGAGGCTAAGATCAACTTAAACGGGACCGTTTAGATCCGACAAAAGAGCATACGGGGCTCTATTGTTCTAGTTTAAGGACGTTGCGGTCCATGGGTAGTTTAAGGACGTTGCGGTCCATGGGTAGTTTTAAGACATCTCGGTCAAGGTTAAGGACGTCGTAGTCCATGGGCTTAAGGACCCCACAGTCCATTGTTAGTTTTAAGACATCTCGGTCAAGGTTAAGGACGTCGTAGTCCATGGGCTTAAGGACCCCACAGTCCATTATGTGCTCTGGATGCTTCACACGGGTTCACTGCCGTGCTCTGCGAGGACCAGGCTCCGCTCTGGACGCTTTCCACGGGGTCAAAGAGTGACATTATCCGCGTTCCACGTAACCAGGAATTTGCATTAAACACGGGTTTAAGGACCCCGCAGTCCGTATCAATGTGTGGTCGTCGGGACCCGTCGCCTCTTTGAAGACATTGAGGGATTACAATGCCAAGTATCAAAGGAGTGAAGAGATGTACCCTAGAACCGGAGCTGATTAAATAGTCCTTGGCCCAATTTGGGATCAAGACGAATTAATTATGTTATGAGCCCATTGGCCCAGTTAATCACAAATTGAGGACTTATGGCCATCTTGGGCTAAGTCCAATCAGGAGAGGCTTTGCCTCCATCCATTTAGTCAATTGGGCCGAAGCCTAGTGTTAAACACTACAGAGCAATCAGTGTTGAACACTGGGAATGAGGTTGACAAGTTAGTGTTTAACACTAAGAGATAATTGGTGTTAAACACCAGCAACAAGGCTTTTCAAATTAGTGTTAAACACTAAAACAGATCAGTGTTGAACACTGCAGACAAAGCTTTTTAATTAGTGTTGAACACTAAGGCCCAACAGTGTTTTAACACTGGGTTCGAGAGTTTCAATTTAGTGTTAAACACTAAGGCAAGAGGGGTCACGTGGCAGCACGTGAGAGCGCCCTCCCCTCATTTATTCTGCTGAGATTATCGCATCTTTCAGAGCATCACGTGCCATCACGTGATGGGCATTCGAATGCCTATGTATTAGAGCTTCCGCCGAGGGTCACGTGGGTCACGTGGGGTGCTGCCTCAAAGGGGCTTTCTGTAGATCTCTTGGAGGGTCACGTGATGACACGTGACCCTGCCTCTAGGTATTTTGTTTAGAGGCTTTGTTAATCTTTTTTCAGGAATTAAATTCCTCGAGCTGTAAATTTCAGAGGAATTAAGTTCCTACTTCCTTTCGAAGACTTATATTCTGGGATAGAGTTTAACTCTGAATTTTCTATAGGAATTAAATTCCTCATATATGTGAAGAACCGAATAGGGTTGAACCCTAACAAAGCTTTTTTTTTTAAGGAGTTTAAACTTCCATCCTCTGTTAAATTATGATTAAGGGAATTAAATTCCCGCTGCTGCAACAGAACTAGGTTCTCAATTAGGGTTAAACCCTGTTTCTTTTTATTCTGAAGGAATTAAATTCCCATGATACAGGGGCAAGCCCTAATTTTATTTTAAAGGAATTAAATTCCTATAGTTCTGTGAGAATTAAATTCTCGTGCTTGCATTCCTTCTCTATGTTTTGGATCTGCATGGCAGGATCTCAACCCATTGAGAATTAAATTCTCAACCTTAAGGGGAGATGTGCACTTTGCAGATCCTCTATCAAAGAGAGAAGAAATATGTTCTTCTGTTTTTACATTATCAGAGTTAAACTCTGTTGAGAATTAAATTCTCTTTTCTTTCAAGGAGCTTTTCCCTTTCTTACCTAGGGTTTTTGCAGAAGATTCAAGTTCTCCAAGTATCGAAGCTCTCTTCCTTTTCTTTTTTTTTCTTCTCTGCGTATGTCTCTATATCTCTGTGTCTCTTGGCTCCTATTTATAGGAGAAGCAGCCGAATCAATCAGTTTTTGACGAATCTTCATTAAGAGATTTGATTTGCACCCATCATTTGTTTTGGACCTTTGGATTATTAGGTGAATTTTATTCACCATTGGATTTCAAATCCAGGGGTTCCCCTTTATTATTTCGGTTAGATTTAAAAGGGAAATCTTTCCAAACCCGAGATTTTCCCATAGATAGATGATATTTCATCACCTCTGAATCTTTAATTCGATCGGTTCCAGATAGCCGCTTTCCTTTGGAAAGATTTGATTCTCCTTCAGAATTTAATTCTGTTTGACAAAATGGGCTTTGAAAGCCGGTCACGTGTGACCACGTGACTCATGGTCACGTGTGGGCACGTGACCCCCTTTGGAATGAGCCTTTTCCTTTCTTTTGCGCTCTGTCTTCTTATTGCTGCTTAAACGTCACGTGCTGCCACGTGACTCCTGGTCACGTGTGAGCACGTGACCCTTGTTTGAACTCTCTCTTTCCTTGGTTCAACTGGAGAACGAGTCTGCTGTCTTGAACGTCACGTGGCAACACGTGACCCTGGTCACGTGTTGCCACGTGACGTTCAAGACAGCAGACTCGTTCTCCAGTTGAACCAAAGAAAGAGAGGAAGCACGTGACCTCTTCTGAAGCCTTTTCCTTGACTTGATCAGGGAACTGGTGTGCCTTTTGACGCTTGCATTTAAATGTCACGTGTCGCCACGTGACCCGGGTCACGTGGGAGCACGTGACTCTTTCTGAAGCCCCCTTTTCTTCAGCGTAGTCAGGAAACTGAACTTGCCTTGATGATGTTTTTAGGCGTCACGTGCCAACACGTGACCGCTAGTCACGTGTAAGCACGTGACCCTCTTCTGAAACTTTTCCCAGAAGCTTTCCTGATTTTAAATCAGGAAACATGGCTTTGGCCTAGGAACCTCCGTCCCATTAGTTATCCAGATATATTCTAAGGCAGTATCGTCTGATCATGGAGATGGATGATCTCCAGGGAGATCGAGGTTAGGAGAGTAGACACAGAGGAAAACATGACGGATCCACTCACAAAGGCCTATACCCAGGAGAGACTTTTATGGGATGGTTGTGTATGAGATACTACAACCACTGCTAATTGTTGGGTATGAGATACTACAATAGATGGCCCTAGTGCAAGTGGAATATTGTTAGTTATATGTATACCCTAGAGGCCATTACTGTACATACGATGTATATTGTAGTGGATACTTGGACATATATATGGAGGACTTTCTTTCTCGACATGATAGTATGCTATCTGGTTGCTCTTTATCTTAACATGTACGCTGATTGTCTCTATGTTACATGTTGATAAAGCCCTTATGATGAGTACTCGACTATCAGGATTATGATGCAGATCATACTAGTGGGGACAGCGTAGTCGCTAAGTACATCCTTCAAATGTTCCTAGTCGTGGGTGTATCGAGACAGGGCATCGACATACCAGAGTAGACTAGCGTATAGCTTCTCGACCCATGTAGATGGGCGATGTATCATCCTATATCCATTGGTGTTGGACATCAGAGATAGTATACGGGTGCTCAGTGGAGACTGGGTACACTGGACGGACTCGCCGAGAACTCCTAGATGGTATTATACCTAACGTCAGATGGCAGTTCTCTGGTGACACTGGTACAAGTTAGTCTGCAGACCCGAGATCGTCATAGAGTCTTGTGTGATTCCCACTGTGTTTTGATTTCCACCTTACTACGTTCAAGAGAACGTGCAAAACGGTGGCTTTTGGGTACAGTCCCGAGTCACATGGAGGCAATGAGCGATAGGAGGGGTTTCGTCTCTCCCGGTATTGGGGGTTGATGTTGCGCTGTGTTCTATTGGCTATAACAGGAAGTCCCTTGCCAGGGCTGCTTTAGAGATATACTGGTAAGTGTTATCAGTAGTTTCTCGACCCGTTATGAGCCTCATATGGACACGACTTATCGAGTTACTGGGGTCTGACGTTTACCACCTCTAGACGAGATATGTGACATATCAGACGAAGAGACCGGACTGTACGGTATTGTTACTGATTGGATTCGCAGGAGTGTGAGCAGGCTTGCTTGTTGATCTTCTGATCGCTCAATACCCGGGTGGCCGTTACGTTTAGCAGACCGCTTGCGGCTTGTGGGTGTTTGATATGATCATCACCTACTGCCGACGCATTGACGAGCCTTTAGAGTCCTACACTTAGGTTTCCTGGCTCAAGCGAAACGGAGTAGGAGCATATATGTGATATGTGCGGGACCGAGATTAATACGATATTTGATACCGTATTCTATTCTCGCGATTTGTGACATCGGTCGGTTATATGCGATATAGCCGGGTTATCGGATCAAGAGTTGATTCGATAAGTTGTTACATATAAATATTAGTCGGTTATATGTGATATAGCCAGATTATTAAATCAAGAGTTGATTTGATAATCTAATGTATAATTATATATTTGATATATTAATTTACATTAACTAATATTAGCTCACTTAAGCTTTTCTTTTTCTCACATTTGATACACTTAACATATATGTGATATATGTTAATTGTTTTCTTTGCACACAAAATATATATGTGATATATATTGTTGTGTCATGCTAGGTTACACATGCAACATGTTTGTATAAGACTTATACCATGCTAGGGTTAAGCTAGGGTTTCATATTTATTCTTAAGTTAAACAAATTAATGAATTTGTCATGGTTTAAGCTTGGATGAAGCTTATGGATAACCTTTGACAAAGTCAACTTGTTTGTCTAGCTTAGGATATTTATTAACCCAACCCTTAATCTTAGGCTATGGTTTAGTCTCTACAAGGGTTGGGCATGATATTATCTAACCTTGGTTGCATTTCTAACCTCATCTCTTTGTTCATCACTTCATCTTCTTCCTCCTCATTTTTGAGCTCTCTTGATTTTTGATAAGTGATGAAACCTTGTGAGAAAATGATTTCTAAAGCGAGCCAACTTCCTACTTCATCATCCTCTACTACTTGCCATTTAGTATAGGGTGTTTGCTTCACTAATTCTGTAATTAGTGAAGAGATAGTTTGGGTTAGTGTCTCCTCGACGTAGATCATCTTCGGCCTCGAAGTCTTCGTAGTAAGCATGTTCGTTTCTTCATGGGAGCCTCTCTAGAGTCCGGAGTTCACGATCGCAGCGAAGGGATTGCTACACGGAGCTTTTGAAGTGAAGGACCGGTCTAAAAAGGTTGTATTCCTTGCTCACTTTACTTGCAAAGTGTTTGCATTTACTTTTCCGTCGGATTTCTAGTTAATGTTAGGGTTAGCTAGAACGGCAAATTTTTGAATTTGGCATGGACGATGCCTCCCGAAATCTTGTTGCCGTACTAGGTAACCCTGCATACATTTTTTGACCCTATGTGGGGTGATGGTTGATCCCATAGCTATTGGTGTTTGACACCGAAAATTGTATGCAAATGCTCATTAGGTTATGAGTTACACTGGATGGACTCACCGAGAACTCCTATAGTATTATCCCTATCGTCAGATAGTAGTTCTCTGATAACATGAGTACAGGGTATTCTATAGACCTAAGATCATCATAGTGTCTTGTGTAACTCCCACTGTGCTTTGATTACTACCCTACCACGGTTTTAAAGAGCCGTGTAAACAGGTTTTAGTTGGGTACAGTCCCGAGCCACATGGAGGCAGTGAGCGATGAGAAAGGATTCGTCTTTCCCGGTATATAGAGTTGATGTTGCGCAGTACAAGATTAGCCATAACTATTGGCTATAGTGCCCTTAAGTCAATTATTGGATCGCAGGCACACAATTGCGATGATTGAGGAAGGACCTATACCGGTGGAACAATCTTACTCGAGATAATAGTATGCTATCTGGTTTGTCTTTATCATCACGTACAGCATTAGGTGGAGTTACAGATCACTATTACATGTTGATAGAGCCCATATGATTCTTGCTTGACTACCAGTATTATGATGGTGATCATATACGTGGGAGCTGGGTGGTCTATAAGCACGTCCTTAAATGTCCCTAATCGTGGGAGTTTCGAGACTGGGTATCGATACTCCAGAGTAGACTGGTGTATGCTTATCGAGACCCCGACGAGGGGCAGTGGCCGGTCTCACATGCCATTAGTGTCAGTTTGTTCACCTAAGATAGTATACAGGTGCTCATTGGGTTATGAGTACTCTGGACGGACTCGCCGGGAACATGCTAGTTGGTATTATACCTATTGTCAGATAGCAGTTCCCAAGTTACATGAGTATAGGTTAGTCTGTCGACCTGAGATCGTCATTTGTCTCGTGTGAGTTCCCACTGTGCTTTGATTACTACCCTACCAAGGCTCAAAGGAGTCTTGCAAACAGGCTTTAGTTGGGTACAGTCCCGAGCCACATGGAGGAAGTGAGCGGATCGTCGGAGATTCGTCTCTCTCGATATTGGGGGATGATGTCGCGTTGTGCACGGGTGGCCATCACCAGAAATCCTTGGCCAAGCTAGTCGAGAATTACTGTCTAGGATCAATAGTTTCTCAGGTGGTGATAGGTTTCATATTGACACTAAATGTCGCGTTATTAGGGGTCTGACTTCATCCACACCCTAGACTCGATATGCGATACTCTTAGACGAACAGACCGGACTGTACGGAGATTGTCACTGTCAGGCTCAGTAGGGGTACGGATGAGTTTGCTCGTCGGCCTTCCTTTCACTCAATACCTAGGTAGCCGTTACGTACTGCTAATGCCGCTGACGTGCTTGTGGTTAAACCTACTGCCAGCGTATTGACGAATCTTTAGAGTCCCATACAGAGGGTTTTCACGGTTCAGGCAATATGGTGTAGATGACGTATGTTGGTACATACAGGTGTCCAATTAAATATGTGTACAGGCTGCACAGATTTTAATCGAACGGTTGACAATACTTGCGTCTTAGGATTAAGCCGGATTATTAAATCAGGTTTTGATTTAATAATTTATATATTTGTATTTTAGTATTATTGTTCACTGTTCATTTTCTCTCTTAGCTATTCGTATTTTTGTACGAATACGCTTATATGTATTTCGATACGTGTACCAGGTTGCATTCCGTATTTATACAGAATAGCTTCTATAAGATGGCCACCTCATTATTTAATTTTCATTTTAGAAAATCAATTTAGGAAATGAGGTGGAGGGTGGGTTTGGCATGAGCATGAGCTTGGCATGTAAAGAGGCATGTCACACATTTGTTTATTGTGAAAATTGGAGAAGATATTTTCATTGCATGGTTGTAAATTATTTGAGCTATATTCTTTGCATGCCATCCAAGTATTTTTCCTTGACTTGAGGATTCTCTTCTCTCTTGAGAGACTTAGCCATTTCTATGGTTGCTCATGCCATTGTTTTCTTCACCCCTCATTCTTCTTCTTGAGTTGCTCTTTGGAGCATTTTGATGAGAGAAAAATTATAGTGAGATAATCCTACATCTCCACTCTCCATTGCTAGCAATCTTGGAGCGTCGGTTGCCTTTCTAGGCAAGGCTGAAACTTGCACCGTTTCTCTCGGGTGGATCATCATAGATGGAGGAAGACCGGCAACAAAATTCAATCCGCGACCACTAGGAGCATGGGATGATGGTTGAAGACCCGAAGGACTTGGTTCATTCGGTATAACCATTTCCAACTCTTTATATTGCTTGCTAGTTTAGGTTTTAGGGAAGATCCGGATATCGGGTTGTGGTAGCGCTAGTTTTGAAAAATTTTGTTCCGCATTTTGCCACGGTTTGTGTTAGTTGTATGTATGCCCTAGAGGCCAGTATTGTACAGATGATGTATATTGTATTGGATGCTTGGACATATATAGAGAGGACTTTCTTGCTCGATATGATAGTATGCTATCTGGTTGCACTTTACTTTAACATGTATACTTGTCTCTTTATACTGTCTTATAATTACATGTTGGTAAAGCCCTTAGGATGTGTACTTGACTACCTGGACTATGATGCAGATCATACTAGTGGGGACATGGTAGTCCATAAGTACATCCTTCAAGGTCCCTAGTCGTGGGTGTATCGAGACGGGGCATCGATATACCAGTGTAGACTAGCGTATACGCTTCTCGACCCATGAGATGGGCGATGGATGATCCCATATCCATTGGTGTTTGATATCAGAGATGGTATACGGGTGCTCAGTGGAGACTGGGTACACTGGACGGACTTGCCGAGAACTCCCAGATGGTATTATACCTCACGTCAGATGGCAGTTCTCTGGTGACACTTGTGCAGGTTAGTTTGTAGACCCGAGATCATCATAGAGTCTTGTGTGATTCCCACTGTGCTTTGATTTCCACCTTACCATGTCCAAGAGGGCGTGCAAAACGGTGGCTTTTGGGTGCAGTCCCGAATCACATGGAGGCAATGAGCGATAGGAGGGGATTCGTCTCTCCCGGTATAGGGAGTTGATGTTGTGCTGTGCTCGATTGCCCGTGACAGGGAAGTCCCTGGCCAGGGCTGATTTAGAGATTTATTGGTAAGTGTTACCAGTAGTTTCTCGACCCGTTATGAGCCTCACATCGGCACGACTTATTGGTTATTGGGGTCTGACGTTTACCACCACTAAACTTGATATGCGATATATCAGACGAGGAGACCGGACTGTACGGGAAGTGTTACCGGCAGGCTTTTACAGGAGTTGGAGCGGGCTTGCTTGCTGATCTTCTGATCGCTCAATACCCGGGTAGCCGTTACGTCTAGCTAGTATTGCTGACGGCTTGTGGGTGCGTGATGTGATCATCACCTACTGCCGGCGTATTGACGAGTGTTTCGAGTCCTACATAGAGGTTTTACTGGCTCAGGCAAAACGAAATAGGAGCACGTATGAGATATGTGCGGGACCGAGAATAATGCGTGTATGTGATACCGTATTCTATTCTCGCGACATTTTGTATCGGTCGGTTATATATGATACAGCCGGGTTATCGAATCAAGTGTTGATTCGATAAGTCGATACAATGGATGTTAGTCGGTTATATGAGATATGACCGGATTATTAAGTCAAGTGTTGATTTAATAATTAAGTGTATAATTGTATATTAGATATACTAGTTTACATTTACTAACACTTGTTCACTTTAGGTTTTTTCTCACATGTACACAACTTTAATATATATGTGATATATATTAAAATTGTGTTTTCTTTTTGTATCATGGTTGATGATACACAAGACTTGGGTGTATGAGACTTACACCATGCTATCTATTATGTTGGGTTTTTATATTTTAAGTAATTATAAAATTAGTGGAGAATTAGCACAATGCATGAAACTTGTGGAAGTTTGTGGATGCATTGACTAAGTCCACTTGAGTTTGTTTTTACTATGGATATTTGTTAACCCAACCATAAGGATTAGCCATGGGTTAAGTCTCTACAAGAGTTAGTATATGATACTCACTCATCATGGTTAGCTTTCTCGCTTGATCATTATCCTCATCTATTTCTTTTGTTCTTCTTCTTCATTGTTAAAAAGAAAAAGCAAGTTAGGGTTTGATCCAAGAGAAACATTGTGAGAAATAAAATTCTAAAGAGAACCCACTTCCTATTTCTCCATCCTCTACTAGACTAGCACTTTAGTTTAGGGTGTTTGCTTCACTAATTCTCAAGTTAGTGAATTAGAAGCTTGAGTTGGCATCCCCTCGACATAGATCATTTTCGGCCTCGAAGACTTCAAGCAAGGACGCGTCTTTCGCCTCGTGAAGCCATGCAAGGGTCCGGGAGAACCACGATCGCAGCGAAGGGACTTCAACAAGGAGCTAAAGAAGTGAAGGACCGATCTACAAAGGTTGTATTTCGTATTTACTTAGTCGTAAACGTAGTTTACTAGCATATGAAACCCTAATTTTCTAGCAACGATCTTGTTTAGGGTTATTCGGCACGGCTAAAATTTTAAACGGGCATGGTTGATGCATTGTAGAACCTTATTAGAGTGCCTAGTAACCCTACAGTTTGATGGCCGGGATGCTACCATAACCCAACAATAACCACAAGTCCCTGGCCAGGGCGAATGAGATTTACTGATAATAGTTATCGGTGGTTTCTCGGTTGGTTATAAGTTTGGCGTCGTCACAACTCAACGGGTTATTGGGAGTCTGATAGTTTCCACCTTCCAGATCCGGTATGCGATACTCTTAGATGAAGATGCCGGACTATACGGTGACTGTCACCGATAGGCTCTGCAGGGTACGGATGAGCTTGCTTGTCGATCTTACTTTCGTTCAATACATGGGTAGCTGTTCCGAACAACTAGTGCTATTGACGTACTTGTGGTTATGGATGTAATCCAATAAATTACTGCTGGCGTATTGTCGAGTTTTTAGAGTCCCACAAAGAGGGTTTTCCCAGCTCAGACGAAACGATATAGTGCGCGTATGGCAATACGTGGGGAAGTTCGATTGAATACGTGTATTGGATACATGTATATTAATCGGACGTTTTTAATACTAGCCGGTTTAGATTTAAGCAGGATTATTAAATCTAGTCGCGATATATATATATATATATATATATATATATATATATATATGAGATTAATGGAGGAAAGATGCCATAGGAGGGGATTTCCTCCTATGACGTGGAAAAAATACAACCTCCACCATTTTTTTCGACGATCGGCACTCATCACCATCGTCGTTATCATCTAAGATGTGCGTACACCAAATTTCATGTGATTCCACAACTTTTCACCGTTGATTTAGTAGGTTCAAAATTAACGGTTTACCGACAATAGAACATTTTACATTGCTAAATCAACGGTGAAAAAATTGTAGAATCACATGAAATTCGGTGTACCCACATCTTAGATGATAACGATGAAGATGATAGGGGCCGATCGTCAAAAAACGTGGTGGAGATTGTATTTTTTCCACGCCATAGGAGGAAATTTCCTCCTATGGCCTCTTTTCTCCATTATTCTATATATATATATAAATATATATATATATATATATATATATATATATATATATATAATCTTGTATTAAGCTCATATTATGTTTTTTTTCTCATTCTCTTCCTATGTTTGTAAATTAATACAAATATATGTTTATGTATTTTTTGAAATACATTTTTCTTTTTCTCTTTTGTCTCATTTAAAAGCCATATGATGGCATGTGGATAAGGATACACGCCCAGCCTCAAGTTCATGAAAAGTAGAAGACAGAGGAAGAGAGGTTTTATGTTGATTAATATTTATTCCCACATGAGAATAGAAATTCATTCTAAGCATACAACATTCTCTCTCCTAACTAATTCCGTTCTTCCTCTTCTACTCTTTTGAGACTAGAGGAAAATGATAAAGTGAGAAAAGTTATGAGAGCTATCTACATCTCTTCATCACTAGTTCCTAACAAGTTTGGTGATCAAGTTGCTTCAGTCAAGATCATCTCAAAGATGGAGCTAAAGCTTGTGATGGTTTTCCTCGCGTGGATCATTTTCGGCAAGTGGGGTTGGCGACCAAACTCGATCCGGGGCATTCGGAGTCTATCTAGGGTCTTCTGCGATTAGACGGACACGCTATAAAGATTGTAGCCCACTTAAACAACCCCCCCCCCCCTTCTCTTGTTTGCTAATTCATGTGTTTGGATGATTTCTAAGGTTGTGGATGCTTGTGCTTGCTCTAAATTTTTTGTTTCCCATGTTTTTCGCTTCCGCTGCGCACACTAGAGAGCACAAGGGTCCCTACATTGTGGTGAAGGTGGAGTTGTTATTAACTTTGGTAGAGAGGTTTGTGAAATGCGAGACAAGGTGAAGATTTGTTATGTGTGTCTCACATTCGACCCATATTGATTTCCTATGATCTAGCATTATCATAAAGCTACATGAAGATTTGACGTTTTCTACAAGGCATACGTCTGGATCTTTAGCTCCATACGTCTGCCTGTACTCTGTATGCGCAAGCATATTTTGGGCAGACGTTTACCTTGATGAGGATCAGACGTCTATAAGCACTCCGGTCTTCTGAAATCGTGAAGGCCGAACGTATGGATATCCTTATTCAAACGTCTGGTGGCACTCTGGAGTTTCAATAATACTTAGGCAGACGTCTGCCCAAAGCTTCTTCAGTCGTCTGCCGTATTTGGCCAGTCAAAAATATCTTAGTTAGAAAATTAGATTTTTGAATAAATCTTTTGTTTGTTATAAATAAGAAAGTTTGTAGCAGCTCTAGAGAGAGTTTTTTGAGAAGGATTTTGTTATTGGAAAGAACATTTTTGTTTGTGAAATCTAGGGTTTCGTTTGAAGGATTTGTAATCGTCCACCACTTTTCTATTCCTCCGAATTTGATTATTAATAAAGTTTTGCATTCGTCAATTAGAAAGTTTTCGTATTTTCTATTTGCATGTGGTTAGTGTTTCTTTTCTTTATCGTTTGTGTTTGGTTTCGTGGTCGTTTTGCCGCAACAAGTATCTTTCTCTCTCTAAAAATATCACTTACTCTCGCTCCATCTTTTCGAAAGAGAAGAATTTCTTTTAGGTGTGGTTTATAAAAGCAAAAGATGATCATTTCAAAAAATGAAAAATGAATGCATACAAATTCTACAGATAATTACAACTTATTGCTATAATAGTATTGTGAAGAATTCAATAAAATAAAAAATTATTATACCTAAATAATGATATATAAAAGATTAAGTTTCACATTTCATGTAAATACTATTTATATTATTTATTATTATATCTATATAAGAGGAATGCCATGAATATAGAAATTTCATACACACGAATAAATTAATCAAATAATTTTGAACTTCAAGTGCAATAAGAGCCGCCTTTATTCAACGTGCATCCCACGTACACAAAACTATTAAATAAAAGTATATTATACTATTCTATTAATTGAAAAAACAATATACAGAATGGATGAATTTAAAAAAAATTATAATGGAGTTTTTCACGTGGGCTTGTGGTGCAACTGTGCAAATTCAATAAAATAATGCCAACTAAGTTTTTTTATAGGGTTTTGTAAGGAAACTTTTTTATTTTAAGTAATAGACCGTTATCTGATGCAAGCGGGTTTAAATCCAGTCTCCAACTCAACTGCAATAAGTTTTTTTTTCCTGAAATCAAGAACTTCCGACCTCTCACATTGAAGAGAAAATTGATATTAACAAAGCTAAGCCCGGTTGGTATGCAAGAAGATTTTACCACTTAGCTGTAGAGCCGTCCCTGGATCATGTAGAATTTGATTATCATTAATTAGTTATTGCTCATCTTAACTTCGTTTCTGATGACCTGGCAATCTAATATATGAACAGTGATGCTTGGGTCCCACAATTTTGGCTAATGGGGAACGGCCACGTCAGCAGGCAACAGGGAGCGGGGTGTTGGTGATCCTAGCTTAACGCAGGAAAGATGGAGACAATACGATGGCGAGGGACAGGAATGTCCTTTTGCTGTACAAGTGCTTCCTGCCTTTGTTTCTCTTTTTCTTAATTATTCATTTTTTAAAAAAAACATTTTCTTATAATTTATCTGAATCAGATCTAGTGTCTAGCTTCTTCTTTAAAATTATTGGTTGTTTTTTCTTTTAAAAAAGTCCCATAATCAAGTGTGGGCTTTTGATAATAATTATTTTATTATTTAATGGCTTCAAGAGATAGATTATTAGTTAACTTTTTTATTGGGGTGGGGGTGAATGGTCATTTACCCAAATTTATTATAACGAAACCTACAGCAGAAAGCATATATAGTCAGAAAACCTGAGAAAAGAAAGGAAAAAAAAAGAAAAAATTATAAAAAGAAGGTATTTATACATATGTCGTTCGGAGCTTGCGGGTAAGGTTGTTGTAGTGGCAGTCAGTAGTGGCGACAGAAGTAGATGCAAGGTGGTCCAAAATACGATGGATGCATGTTGCAATTGCTTGATAATGTAGAAGAGAGTGGTCGCCATGAGTATAATTATCTCGAACTAGTCAGATTGTCCATAGGGTATGAGCCCAAATTGTGTTACGTGGTTTGGCTACTTGTGCGAGAGTGCGGGTGGAATAGAAAGGTCGTAGATGTTGTATAGATGTCGGGGAGTGCCGGGTATCTGTAAGCTTAAGGATTGCGTCCCATATAGTTTGCGCTGATGGGCAAATCCAGAAGAGGTGGGTTGGTGTTTCCGAAGCATTCTGCGTGCAAAGTGAACAGACGTGACGGTGACGAGTTGAACTCCATTTTGGTGTAAAAGAGTCTTGAATGGGAGCTTTTCCTTGGAGGAGACGCCATAGAAAGTTTGTCACACGGGGATGGCTCCAGGAGCTATGCCGAAGGAGGGGCCAACAGATCTGAAAGGGAAGAGGTTGGGTTGTTGTTGGCACAGAAGGGGGTTGTAGCATTGATGAATAGTAATTTGGCCGGTTGGAGAGCCGGTCCCGACGGCCGTGTCTAGAGTGTTTGGGAAAAGAGGGATATCCAGCATGAGTGTGACAAAGAATTGAGACAAAGTTGCCTGTAGTTATGGTAAGTTCGAGAATTGTGTAGAACCCGTCTGAGTGGTGATAGAGTGCACTGGAATCAGCTGCAGATCCTGCTGCAGATCCTGGCATGGCTTTAGAAATATTTAACAAAATATTGGAGCTGTTTCGATTTAACAATAAGCTTAATCATAGAGCCCAAGAAAACACATGATGGTTAGAAATCTGCATCCATGAGCTTTAAAATGCTTTGAAAAGAGGATCAAAAGCAGTCTCTTTTATAAGTTTGGCCCTTCGTTTTTAATTGGGAAAAAGATTCATGTCTCCAAGTCTACCCACAAGACCTGTCATTTTCTTTCCTTTTTTCATCTAAGCAATAAAGCAACATCAATAGATTCAAAGGCATCATATACTGAATGCAATTTACCCCTTTTTTCACATAACTTCATCCAACTTTCAATTTTATACTCCTAGAACTTTACAAATGATTATTCGTTTGTATTCATCCTAACATAGCATAGGCTACAAAATAACAAAGAGAATAATTAACATACAACTTTCAAAAATAAAAATTTATATAGAATCATGGTGATATTTGTATAGTCAGCAGCTCATTTGAACTTAAACCCTTTTCTTGTACTTGGTTGGCTTCAATGCTCAAGCTCCTGTTAGAATGAAAAAAGATATACAAGTATGAAAATTAATACTAATAACAAAGTAATAACATGGCATAACACAAACAAAAAGGAATAAAATGAAGGAAAATAAATTACCTTATAGTTAGTGGTCAAGGACTACTATGTTCCAAGATCTTTTTTCTGTTAGCATTTCACAAAAAATAAACATACTATAATCATAACACTCTCAAAATTTGTGTAATAGTGAAATTGATTGTTTCGGTTTATTGAATCTTACCTTAATAAGATCAAGATTAAGGGACCCTCGGATCCATGAAAGTGTATGTTTGCTTAAGACCTCTGTTTTCTCGTTTTAGAAGAAATTGGGTTCGGTATATCCATAGGAGTATGGCAGGAGTTCTTCTACCTCAACCCTTGAGCTCAAGCAATTTGTATACCTTTTGATACGGTTTCGATGAATCAATTCGACCTCCGCTGTGAATATACTGTACACCGGTCTATGATCGGAGAATCTTGATTCCCCGCGAACATAGGATAATTGACTGAGGCCTCGCCCGTGCCATAAGATCCGATCACACCTTTGAACAACCAAAATAATTATACTACTTCAGAAAATGAATCTTTAAGGAGTCGTATGGTTTCCTGTAATAGAAAATGTAGCAGGATATCCAGATCCAGAGAACTTTTTGTGTTTGGTTGAACAAAACAACTGAAAATGTAACATTTATCACAAATTTGCAACGAGGGTCTGTTAGCTGTTCAAAATTGGAACTAATTTTTTTCCCACGATGTTGGATGCAGCTCAGTTTCCTTCGACCAGTTAGACCCTAAGGGAACATGGATATAAGAAAGACGCAAACATTTGAGTTGTTTAGTGCGGCATTGAGTGTTTATTTAAGGATTTTGGTTGACGAGTAAAGTGGGTTTGCACTAATAAATCATTTGAGGGGATGCGAGTGCTACATGGGATAAAACTACAGGTGGGTTATGTGCAATTAGCCCTAAATTTTAAAACCACGTTTCTCACCGGTCGCAAATTTGTAGTGTTAATCCTTGTAAAAATGTTGAATAATTTTTATTTCAGCAAATGTTGCACGCGATTCCATTTCCTACCAACCAACAAAACTTAAGGGATCTTAGATATGAGAGTATAATTTTGCTACTACATGATGTCTTAAAATTTATACCAGGCTGGGGTTCTCCGTTTCTCTTTTGAGTGCATGTCAGCACCAGCGTAGCAATCCGAGTTATTTGAGTATTTGTATGTTGGAGGAAAATAGATTCTTCCTTCATTCCATCCTTGAAAAACACGGCCACATCTTTGTTCTATCCGAAGCTGTAATACGAAAGCAAAGGTAAAAAGAAATCATATTACTTTAGTAATGGATAAAGTAAAGAGAAATCATGTAACTATATTATCTTAAGAAGGCCTTTAGCAAATTTTCTTTAAGGAATAAAGAAAGGGAAAAAAATTCACCTGATCTTTTTCAAACAGTGCTCTCCAGTTGTGCATCTCCACTAGAGCCTTTGCCGATCGATATGAAAGAGCAATTCGGTAATTCAAATCACCGAGCCATATTATTCGACTAAGATAAGAAGGAAAAAACGAAGAAGGAATCGATCAAACAACAGTTGAACAAATGTTGCAGTAGCTAATTGAATTATTTTTATTGATTCTTTAAGGGCTTACTCATGATCAAGGATGGTTTCAGGTGATTTCTCGTCACGGGTCCCATTTACCCGAGGAAATCTAGTTTTCCTCAAAATTTCCATAACATCAGAGTTCCTTCGCAATTCATCTCCCTCCTTTTGACCTGAGGTCAGATGACTACAGATGAAACAGAAGCTTGTTTGATGCAATGTCATGCTTATTGAGATCGAACCCTGTGAGAGAAAAATAACCTTCTTAGTTCAATAAGTAAATATTAAGAATAGAAGCCATAAGGTTATAAAAAAAATGTGATCTACCTTGTTGCCAAGATAGCCCATGAGTCCTCTCCCGATACAAGAAACCTTCAAGTTCTTTACGTCATCTCTAATCTCCGGACGAACCCAAACAGTGAGAAATATCCCAACCATTTGCTTGCTAGCAACCAAGCAATACCTATAATTTTCCGCCGGTTAAAAACGAACTGGATCAGTCACAAGGGCATAATAAAACATAATAGAATTCCCTTTTGTGGGGTTAAACAGGATTTTGGGCAGCGGTTATTTTTAATTCGTCTTTTAAAATGCGGACCTAATGTTTTGATACCATCCTAAAGTCACTATCATGCACCAGAACTACGAAGTTCGAGTGAGATAGGCAAAACATATGACTGTATTTGAACCCGGTTGCTCTGATACCATCCTAAAGTCCCTATCTCTGCACCGGAATTCCAAAGTTCTGGTGAGACGCGCGAAATGTATTTAGAACACACAACTTCTCAATAAGAAAAGTACCTAGAGTTTCCCTTTGGCCTATCTCGCTCTTCCAAGGTTAAAGGAACACTGTAACCATTGCACATCGGGGAGTAGAAAACATTACTAGGAGATTCTCCACCAATATCCTTATCATCAAACGATCCATCCCATTTGAAACTCGAATTGAAATCGCTCAGTCTACTTCCCAAAATAACTCTATCACAAACGCTAAACCTACGGTCTAGCTTCGGTTGTTGCATCATAATATCACCATCATATCTCATGCTCATGCTCAAAGATTGAAAGGATCTTCGATGGAAAAAAGACGAATTGCTCGTCCTTGTTGAGTTCCCCTCAAAATCGGCATCGAGCTCCACAATTGGATCAGGTACGGGTGAGGGAATGTGATAAAGCCCATTGCAATTAGACCCAGGAAGATTGTTCAATGTCTTTCTTATCAGCGAGACCCATTTCTTTGCCGGGCCATTATCTTCGTTGCCAAGGACATTTCCGGCATTCAACGGTACAATCTCTTGAAATCTAAGAAGTGTAACAAATAATTATTTTTAAAGGAACAAAGTAATGTTAATTTCATTAAACGCCCCTGTGGTTTACCCAATATAGCACTTATACGTCCCTCAAATGGTTTATTAGTGCAAGCATCCACCATCAAAACACTCAAATTCTACGCTAAACAAAGACCATTTGAGTTGTTTTTGTTGAATTTGAGTGTTAACAAGGTTTCCGGTCGATGAATGTGATACAACTGTGATACAACTACAGGGGAGTTTATGCGATTAACCCTTTCGATAATAATAAGATTTTTAAATTTTACCCCAAGACATATATATCAGCTGGAGGTGAGAAGTGAAGCCAATCCTCAAGATTCAAGTGACTTGGAGGTGATTTTCCACCCACATTCCATGTTGCAACAAATATGCTAATCACATAAGAGGGAAAATACATAAATTAAGCGCGAAATTCATGATTCAAAAATAGGAAAATGAAATTCATGGGTTATAATTTAAGGTACCTATAGTCTTGAGTATCTGTAACTTGAGCTGTATCATAATCAAATCTTCCTCTTCGAACTCGATCCGGGGTTTTCTTGGAAACTCTCTCTGGAAAAACGGTTAAAATACAATATAATAGGGAGAAAAATCATAGAATTGAATCCCAAAAGAAAAATTAAATTAAATGGGAAATTGTGGTCCAAAGTGAATTGTAACCTGTTCTGCTTTTTTTCACGGTGCATGTTTCTCTCTCTGAGAAGCTGGTCCTTGGCTCTGCATAACCTCCTGCAAAAGAACAAACATTTCAGGGGCAACAAAAAAAGGAAAAAGGAAAGGATTAAGACACTTCATTGAAGAAATATAAATAAAATTTTATCAATAAATGGGAAATTCAAAACTGTTGAGTGAAAAGAAGCAAGCAATTAACCTCTCCCAAAAACATCATCTGCATGAAAGTCGTGACCTTTGCTCTTGATATTGAACCATTTTCTAACCAAGCTCTTAGACCATGATAGCTGCTTCAAAACAAATGGGTTTCAAATAAAATTGCAAATTAAAAAATTAAAAAATCCAAAATTGATGGTAATTTCTGCATCAAAAACCTTGCTTTTCTTGGAATTCACATCTCTCATTGTTCCCCCTCAGCTCCTAGACCTCTTCAGAGATCTGGGTTTTGCTCAGAATTGAAATGTAGAACAAATAACATCTGGGTTTTGCATCTCAAGGCCAAAGGAACTCAATTCCAAGCAAAAGATTGGATATTTAGAGGGAAAAAGAAGTGGGTATTGAGGAAAAAGAAGTGGGGATTCAAATGAAGAGGGTAGAGCAAATACCCAAGTGAAATGTAATGTAAAAAGATTGGAGCTTTGAAGGAGAAGAAACAAATGTGGAGACTTTAGAGAGAGAGAGAGAGAGAGCATCCAATTTGAAGAGAAGAATAAAGTGCAAGCATTGATCTTAAGTTGTAAGCTCTCACTCTCGCTCCTCTCACTTTCTCTCTCCTGTTTCTTCTCTCACTCTTTCTCTCTCCTCTTCTCCTCTCTCGAGGCCTTTTCCCCCAAATCCAAGGACAGGTCCGAACAGGGCAATGCATATTTAATTACTACTTTATATATATATTCCTATATAATAAAAAAACACCAATAATTAATAGAAATACAAGTACTATAAGAGAATAATGGAGAAAATAGGCCATGGGAGGAAATTTCCTCCTATGGCGTGGAAAAAATACAACCTCAACCAATTTTTTCGACGATCGACCCCCATCATCTTCATCGTTATCATCTAAGATATGGGTACACCAAATTTCATGTGATTTTACAACTTTTTCACCGTTGATTTAGCAATGTAAAAAGTTCTACTGTCGGTAAACCGTTAATTTTGAACCCACTAAATCAACGGTGAAAAAGTTGTGGAATCACATGAAATTTGGTGTATGAAATTTGGTGTACCCACATCTTAGATGATAACGATGATGATGATGGGTGCCGATCGTCGGAAAAAATGGTGGAGATTGTATTTTTTCCACGCCATAGGAGAAATCCCCTCCTATGGCCTCTTTCCTCCATTAATCTCGTACTATAAAGATATAGAGAAAGAGAAATAAATTAAAATAAAAATTCATTCTCTCTCTCAATTTTTTGGTGTGGGCATGTGTGTGTATAAGTCTAAATTTTTTTTTAACACTAGGTAAGGTAAATTGTCAAAGCACCCAAGTATATTTTCTAGCTGATAAAAACCTATGGAAATTTTTCATGTCGTATCAATATAGTTACATGCTATATCAAATCAGCTCATATATTGCCGGTTTGACAACTAAAAACGAGCTTCATCACATGAGCCTTAGGGACATGGGGGTTTTGTTAGCCTGAAAATGTGCTTGGGTGTTGTGACAATTTACTCTATAATCTATTTGGTGTTGCATTAATTAATTTTTCTAGTTTTGGGTTAAAGGGGGAATGTTTTGGGTCTAAGATTGGTTTGCTTTATGCATGGGGAAGAGGTGGCTTTTCTAGGGTTTTGGGTTAAAACTCAAGTTAGGTGATCAAATCAAGTGGCTGGCTTCATTCAATTTTGGGCTGCTTGGGGGTCTTTGGCTTAATCAAAGGGCTAGTTCTTCGAGTCTTGACCCTTTCATTAGAGTATCGGCTTTACTATAGGGTTTTGATTAGATGGGGGTCCAAAATTTTGGAATGGTCTACTTGTCTCCATTGCTTAGATCTAGAGTTATGCTTGGACTTGATAACAACACTTTGAGTGCATCCATGTTCTTGGTTTTTGTATGGTGCAATTGGCATTGCTATGGTTGTGCTAGGGCAGCTTATTGATTAATTTCAACGGTTGCGCTCATTTAGGATCTTGTTTTAAGAATGTGGAAATGTGTGATTGCATTGAGATCGGAAGCTTCAATGCGTTGCATTGGATGGATAATCTCTTTTTTTTGGTCAAGATTTAAGAATCATTAATATGATAGAAATGTGAACTTACCTTGGTTAGGATACACAGATATTAATTAAGTTGGTTATATCTCAACTAAATTATGAGGAGGAAAGCAGAATAGAAATTTAAGTTTTGAGATACTATTATCAGGCATCTTGGATTTAGAGCCAGGTTTTCACACAAGTAATGTGGCATTGTCTTTCAGTCTGCCTGTGTGATGGAGGCGTTGGTCTCCTTCAGATGTTGCCTTCCGTTGATCTGCTGATGGCGGCGATGGGTGGCTAAAATTGGATCTGAAGTCTGTCGCTCCTGAAGCGTGTGGATCTTAATGGGTTTGAGGTTGTGCTTGCCGAGCTACCTGCAAGGAAGTCCCGGGGTGGTTATACCACCGAGGACCCTCCGACAGTCAAGTTAGACTAGAGATCCGAGCAGAGTAACGGCTTAGTTGAGTAAAATGGCTTACTTGAACCATCTGGAGAAGGGGTTTATATAGCGGTGGCAGTAGGCGAGGCAGGCGCGAGAATCACGCCCGCCGTTACGCTCCTGACGTCACGCCCGTGTGATGAGCGGGACCTCCCATTAATGGCGAGACAGGCTCGTTAATGGGGGATCGTGGTAGCGTGGAACGTGGGATGTGGCCGGCGGAGATCTTGCGCATGGCGAGATTCGTGGGATGGCGGTTACGTCTGCAAGCGGTGCTGTTGGTCGATCGATGAGATCGGGGAAGATGACCTCGGCGGGAGAGCTCGCGGAGGAGCGGGAGAGCTCGTGGAGGAGCGGGAGAGCCGAGGTATCTTGGTTCTGCTCGAGCCCGGAGGCGAGCTGAGTGGTCCGAGGAGGCTCGGGCCTGTGATAGCTCGGAGACGAACTGTGGGGCCGAGGAGGCCAATCGTGCTGGGAGCTCGGAGGTGAGCCAACGTTTTCTTGTAGGACGGGAACATGAGTGGTCTGGTCGGCCACCGTAGGTCCTTTCTTGTGAGCCCTGGGACACGTCATCTGCCACGTGTCCTGATCTGGAGATCATCGATATCGAGCATCATCATTAGCACCCCACTCTCGTCCCGACCAGCTGACGGGTCGGGTCGAGAGTGGTTTGCCGAGTCACCCGACGTGAGCTTCTTTTCGAAAATATCGTCGGGCGTGTCCCTGGGCGATCGGTTATTTTTCCGGGTGATGTCAGGGGATCAGGGCGAGATCTCCGCATTAAAGAGGGTGCGCCGGATCATGTGCACTTTTACTGAAATGACAGACCACGTGTTGGGTGCCGGTTGGCTGACGTGACGTGCCACAGGTTTCTGGCGTCCGATGGGACGCCGCCAATGTGCATGCGACAGGCGGGGCGATCGTGGCCGTCGAGAGCACTGAATCGTTTTGGCGGGAGTCGACCGTCGCTGCTGGATGAGGACACCGGTAGCATAAATAGGAAGGAGACCTGATTTGGGGTCTCTCTCTCCTCCCACTTTCCTCATTCTGAGTCTTGTTAGCTAGGTGCTCTCTCCTTTAGGTCGGATCTCAGCGTTTTCTCTTCTCGAGGATTTCCTCCCAACAGGTTAGATGTCTTGCTTCTTCTTTCTCCTGCTTCTTCTCCTTCTGAGTCGAGCTTCTTCTCCCTTTTGACAGGACAGATGGTTCGTTCCCAGACTCTTGGTGCCTTCGGCGTTCAGTCCTGGAGGGGGCAGGTGGTGCGACCGTGCCTCCGGCTGACTCGAGCCCTGCACCAGATGTGCCCCCGACGGCGGGGCTACCTGCCCCGTCACAAGCTCCTGACGATTGTTCCGGCGGCGGCCAAAGGCGTACACGGGTTCCCGAATCTCAGACGAGGGATGCGGGAGAGGGCAAAGACAGGGTTCCCCTTAAGCGGAAGAGGACGGTCTCTCGTGCGCCGCCGACGGAGGTTCCGGAGGGGACTCCCGTACAGGAGGGGGACGTCCAGTTCGTGGTCCCGTCGGAGTTTTCCGTTGCCGCTAGCCTTCTCGCTGGTATGGAGGAGTCGGCCGGGGGCCAGATGCCGCGGGGGACCTTGAGGGCCTAAATGGCGGCTATCGCACAGGAGACGGTTCAGGTATGTACTCACTCATGTGTTACTTCGAATGACCTTTCTTAGCTCGGGCGTCCTTAAGTTTCTCTGCCATTTTTCGCCAGGCTCTTCAGCACGGCGCCCTTGTTACTCGTATGGAAGCCGAGGGGGCTATTCGGGCTGTGAGGTCAGCAGAAGAGTCTTCTTCGGAGGTTGAGGGTCTGTGACTCGAGCTGCGTCTGGAGAGGGAGTGGTCGATCGTCTTCAAGGCCCGGTCCGAAGCCGCGGATCTCACCGTTTCAAAGTGCTGGGAGTCCTATCGTCACCTGAGCGAGTCCCAACGGGTCGCCGAGGCGAAGTTGGTGGAACTGGTCGATCGCTTTGCGGCCATGAAGAGGGAGAGGGATGCAAGCAGGCGGGATGCCGAGGCGGCGCTTCAGGCGGCGGAGCTTGCCGAGATCCGAGCTAGAAAGGCGGTGGCTGATTACAAGGGGTCAGACCAATTTTACGTCGACCTCGGCGAGGCCTCCGCCGTTGCATAGAACAAAGCTCTTCATGCCGTCAAGGAGCAGCTCCCGGAGTTTGCCGACGGTGAGCTTCGAGCTCGGGTCCCACTTTCAGTGGTCATGCCCCCGGTCAACAGTGATGAGGGAAGCGAGGTCTAGGCCATGCTTGCGGCCAGAACTTCCCTTTTGTAAACCTTCGGGTAATTTGATAAAGCTGGGGAGCCCATAATACCCTTGTAAAGACTTTTGACTTCGTGAATAAAGATTTTTTGTTCTCGCAGCAGTGTTTGTGCTTGTACTTCCTTTTGTTGGTAGATACTTGTATTTGCACAGACTGCCTTCATTTTGCGTCGGTTCTTTGTCTAGCGGTCACACATTGAGTTGAATCTGTTCGATTGCCGAGTGTGCAAAGACCGGTGTGAAGACGGTATCTCCATGGCCCCGAAGTCGAGATGGAGATTGCTTAGACGTAGAACCGGATGCCTCTTGTTGAGTTCATGCTCCTTAGTTGTTGGAGGGGCCGTGAGTGGTCTATTAAGGATGGTGCCGAGCAGAGTAGCTGCTCGGTGCCACTTGGTGAGGGCTTTGATCCTTAGCGCGGGAGGGGCCATGAGTGGCCTGCTAAGGATGGGGCCGAGCAGGGTAGCTGCTCGGTGCCTCTTGGCAAGGGCTTTGATCCTTAGCACGGGAGGGGCCGTGAGTGGCCTGCTAAGGATGGGGCCGAGCAGGGTAGCCGCTCGATACCTCTTGGCGAGGGCTTTGATCCTTAGCGCAGGAGGGGCCGTGAGTGGCCTGCTAAGGATGGCCGAGCAGGGTAGCTGCTCGGTGCTTCTTGGCGATGGCTTGGATCCTTAGCGCGGGAGGGGCCGTGAGTGGCCTGCTAAGGATGGCCGAGCAGGGTAGCTGCTCGGTGCCTCTTGGCGAGGGCTTGGATCCTTGGTTTGTTGGAGTAGGGAGCTACCGGCCAGGGATAACCGAGCAAGGGCGGGCCCGGTTGCCTTTTGCGAGGGCTTTGATCCTTAAGGACGGGCTGAGCAAGGTTACTGCCCGGTGCCTCTTGGCGAGGGCGTTGACCCCTGGTTTGGTAGGGAGCTACCAGCCAGGGATAACCGAACAAGGGCGGGTCCGGTTGCCTCTGGGAGGACTTTGATCCCTGGTTTGTTGGGGTAGGGTGCTACCAGGCAGGGATAACCGAACAAAGGCGGGTTTGGTTGCCTCTTGCGAGGGCTTTTCATCCTTAGCGCGGGAGGGGACGTAAGTGGCCTACTAAGGATGACCAAACAGGGTTGCTGCCTGGTGCCTCTTGACGAGGGCTTTTTGTCTTTAAGGATGGCCGAACAGGGTTGCTGCCCGGTGCCTCTTGGCGAGGGCTTTGATCCCTGGCATTGTGGGGTAGGGAAGCTACCAGCTAGGGATAGCCGAGCAGGGTAGCTGCAGGGCTGCCTCTTGGCGAGGGCTTTGATCCCTGGCGTTGTGGGGTAGGAAAGCTACCGGCCAGGGATAGCCGAGCATGGTAGCTGCTGGGCTGCCTCTTAGTGAGGGCTTTGAACCCTGGCGTTGTGGGGTAGGGAAGCTGTTAGTTATATGTATGCCCTAAAGGCCATTACTGTACATACGATGTATATTGTAGTGGATGCTAGGACATATATAGGGATGACTTTCTTGCTTGACATGATAGTATGCTATCTGGTTGTACTATATATTAACATGTACTCTGATTGTCTCTATATTACATGTTGATAAAGCCCTTAGGATATATACTCGACTACTGGGACTATGATGAGATCATACTAGTGGGGCCACGGTAGTCGACGAGTACATCCTATAACTGTTCCTAGTCGAGAGTGTATCGAGACAGGGCATCGATACACCAGAGTAGACTAGCGTATACGCATCTTAACCCATATGATGGGCGATGGATGATCCCATATCCATCGGTGATTGATATCAAGGATGGTGTATGGGTGCTCAGTGGAGACTGGGTACACTGGACGGACTCGCAGAGAACTCCCAGATGGTATTATACCTCACGTCAGATGGCAGTTCTCCGGTGACACTGGTACAGAGTAGTCTGTTGACCCGAGATCGTCATAGAGTCTTGTGTGATTCCCACTGTGCTTTGATTTCCATCATACCACGTCCAAGAGGGCATGCAAAAAGGTGGCTTTTGGGTACAGTCCCGAATCACATGGAGGCAATGAGCGATAGGAGGGGATTCGTCTCTCCCGGTATAGGGAGTTGATGTTGTGCTGTGTTCGATTGGCTATAACTGGAAATCCCTGGCCAGGGTTGCTGAGATTTGCAGGTAAGTGTTATCAGTAGTTTCTCGAACTGTTATAGACCTCATATCGACACGACTTATCATGCTACTTGGGTCTGACGTTTACCACCCCTAGGCGAGATATGCGACATATCAGACGACGAGACCGGACTGTACGGGAGTGTTATTGATTGGATTCGCAGGAGAATGTACAGGCTTACTTGTTGATCTTCTGAGCGCTCAATACCTGGGTGGCTGTTACGTTTAGCTGACCGCTTGCAGCTTGTGGGTGTTTGATATGATCATCACCTATTGCCGGCGTATTGACGATTCTTTAGAGTCCTACACAGAGGTTTCTTGACTCAGGCAAAGAGTAGGAGCACATATGTGATATGTGCGGGACCGAGGATAATACGATATGAGATACCGTATTCTATTCTCGCGATATTTGATATCAGCCGGGTCATCGGATCAAGTGTTGATTCGATGAATCGGTAAATGATATATTAGTCGGTTATATACGATATAGCCAGATTGTCAGATCAAGTGTTGATTCGATAATTTAATGTATAATAATATATATGATATATTAAATCACATTAACTAATATTAGCTCACTGAAAGATTCTTTTTCTCTCTCGGGTAATACATTGATATATATGCGATATATGTTAATTTTATTATTTTATTTTGTTACAATAAATGTTGTTTATGTGATATATAATATTGTAACATGTTATAATTATTAATGCAACATGTTTAGTGGAGATTAAATATGGTTAGGGTTTGATTTGGGTTAAGCTTTTCTAGAAGCTTTCTTTTTGTTTTGGAAAAGATATTTGTGCTTGATATTTTAAGTGACTCATCCTTTAACCCAACCCAAACCCTAGCCCTAGTTAAATCTCTACAAAGGTTATGTTAACCATGGTTGCATAAATGATTATGACAACATTTCATTATTCATCACAAAAATGATATGATTCATTCTTCTTCTTCTTCCTCCTTTGCAAAGCTTTCTTGTTTTGATATTTGTGATGAAAGTGAGTGAGAAATAGAAAACAAATGAGAGATAAAATCCTACTTCATCATCCTCATCTACCCTTGCCCTTTAGATGAGAGTGTTCACTTCATTTAGTGAGTGAGAGCTTGTGTTAATGAAACTTCAAGGTAGATCATCTTTGTTATCGAAGATCGAAAGTAAGCTTGCATCTTTCTCTTCGTGGAGCCTCTCGAGAGTCCGGAACACGATGATCGCAGCGAAGGGACCTCAATATGGAGCTTAAGAAGTGAAGGACCGGATCTACAAAGGTTGTAATCCCTCTCACTTAGTGTTAAAGTGTTTAACATGTTTGTTTCGCCTAAACTCTAGTATAAAGATCTTGTTAAGGGTTGTTCGGCACGGCTAAATTTTAAATTGGTCATGGTTGATGCCTCGTAGACCCTTGTGCGTGTGCCTAGCAACCCTACAGTGGTATCAGAGCCAAGCTAGAACTTTAGGCGAAGTCTGAGCGAAGTTTAAAGTCCGATCGAACTCCGAAAACCCCGCTTATACCCTTCTCTAGATTTTTTTTTAAAATGTTGATTTTTTCATATTAAAAATGCTCAGAAAATTCAGCAGGTAATTTTATGGGGAACTGTGAAAAACGACCCCCTAAATCAACTATTGCGCCGCGGAACCGCGGCCAAACCAAGGCATTGGCGGCGGTTCCGCGGCCATTACTGTAGATTGATGGATAGTTTTTGTACAGTTTCATCCGTAGGTAATTCTGCTTGGTTCTGGGAATTTTTAATTATACTCAGGTGTTGAGTTTTCTGGGTTGTATTGGGAGCTCGTTGATTCGATCGGAAAGTATAACTTCGTTTAGTTTTGTCCGGGTAATTTTTAGAACGTGTTAAAAAGTTCGAACGGATATCAATAACTCACCTTTTCCCCTGCCGGAAAATTTCCAAGTGTTGGATTTTTCCGTAGTTTAAGAACGTTGTAAGTCGTGCAAGTTACACGGTGGTCCCTCTAGAAGAACACAAAGCTTAACTCGATTATGTGACCGTCTTGAACTGCCTCTGAACCTTAGGGTTTGGGGCAGTACGACGTGCCACATGTGAGGCGTTGGCTTGACCCTTCTACGGCTAGACCATTGGTACTGTGGCATGTGATGGATGTTTTTAAACTAATTTCAAGTGTTGAGAACTATTAGGGAAAACTTGGGTATTTGATTATTCGATCGGGAAGTTTAATATTGTCTATTTATCTGGAATGTGATACAATATGTGGAATTCACGGAGTTAGGCATGAAATGCGAAGTATGTGATATTTCGGATTTACGATGTCTAAAGAGATTGTGGATTCCAAATATTGTAGTTTTACACTTTCTTTTCTATGATCGTAAGCGTAGTATGTGGTGTATCGCCGGCTTCGTTGCTATACATCAACGACAATCGGGATACGCATACTTGCTTACGTTGATGATATGAGATATTATGCGTTGCTGTGATATGTTATATTGGATCGTCGCGTTTTGAATAGCCGGGGTTTTATGTGAGATGAGGGTTTTTATTTTCATTTATGTAAAATTCATTTGTATGTAATATTCTTTTATTGGGGCACTTCCGGGCTGAGGATGATGTCACAATTGTATATTATTTACTTTTCCGCATTAGGTAGACCCAAGGAGGGGAGCACAAGTAACCGGGTTCTAGGGTCCAGTGGGAGACCGTCTCGAGGAGTCGAGGCCGGGTCTCCTAACCCTAGAATTGGCAGAGTTGCTTTCCGCTCTCGTAGGGGTCTAGGGATGTGGGTTTGGCTATTCATCGCGACCGTGGAATCCGTATTTTATACAGGCTCGTATTGAAAACACGGACATCCTAGTATATCCAATATTTCATATATGTTCTTCTGCTGCAATGTTCTGTGATGAGATCATATTACTGCCTGAGACGAATGTTTATATTATATATAAGAGATATATATTATACTGCAGATTTCGTTTCAAATGTGATACTTGTGAAGCATAATAAAATGGGACTTCATTAATGAGATTAATGAAACTAAAAGAAACCTAAAGATATTGTAGAAACTTGTTTAAAAACTGGTAGCTCTAGTTCTTGCTTTGCATAGCGGTGTTCCTTGTAGAACATCCCGCACCTTATTCGATAAGGAAAGAGCCGAGATCCCTTCACCGGGAGTGACCTCTTTAGCGAAACTGGCAGATACTACAAACTCAGTTTGTCTTTTGATTATTTTTATAGTTTTTGCTTTGCACAGCGGTATTTGTGAAATATCCTGCACCTTATTCGATAAGGAAAGAGCCGACGATCCCTTCACCGGGAGTGACCTCTTTAGCAAAACTAGAAAAGGCCTTAAAAACATTCCATTCAAAATCACTCGATTCTACAGCGATATCAAGTTCATTACGCAAAGGGTTTTCTTAAAAACCTGTCGTAGCCCTCCGTCATTTCAGATAAATAGTATTTAGTATTCGTACTACGTTTGTTGGCCTGCGTCAAGACGTAGTGTACGGTAGCTAACTGGTGCTTATCTGCAGCATACGATGCGATTGGATTAGGGTAGTCGTGTGACTTTGTTGGCCTACGTCAAGGGTCGTGCGGGTGGGTTTAATTCAATCAGGAAATGTACGGGTTGAACTTGACTAGCGGACTATGGTTTGTTGGCCTGCGTCAAGGTCATAGGACGTTAGGGATAAAATATTATTGGGAATTTCAAGTGTTGAAATTTGCAATGAGATTGCATACCTTCTATGAGATAGTTGGATCCCGATACCCGCTGTGAGTAAGAGTTACTCCTGGGAGAGTTTTCATATTACAATTAGCCGATCAAGTAGGTGTCTAGAAAGGTGTTAACGGGGTTACGCCCCTGGGAAAACAAGGTTTATTTTAATTAGGTCCGTGCGAAAGCACGGGGAACCTCCCTCAAAGTACTGGCCTGGCTGAAAGATTGGCGAACTTGTAGGGTGTAACTAATCCCGGCTAGTCTTTCCTTTTAGGGTTTGAAGGAATATTTGACTAAAACAGTGGGAAACATCCTGATTAGATAAATTGATAACCAATCTAATCTTGTAAAAGCGCACGCTGAGTGTTTTCTTCTGTCTCTCTCCAGTTTGCGACCATATCACGCCTTAATCAAGATAATAATACAGATGTATTGACCGAACCCACTTGTTATACTAAGCTGGGAAACGTTGATCCCGCTCCAACTTATAAATGTTATAAGACAGAGCAGGAAATTGGGGATTACCAGAATTCCCATACCACCCAAACGAAGAAAGTGCATGCTGATGCATCTTCTTCGGGTGCGTTCATTACAAAGAACCGTTTCTCAATATCCTTTACGTCCTGGGTATGTGATATCAGATCAGGATCCCGCAAATGTAATCTATTACATGGGCTACAGATAGGTAGATAACTGAGAACGGGTGATAAGTTTCATGAGATAGAAACGGTGCAAGAGTTGCAGTCAAGTCTGTTGGTAGTTATCACCCAGTATTACCAGAATACATTGATTCTGAACGAATGTTATTAGATACCGAACCTGGTATACAAAATCATATCAGTCTCTTTATTTAGATAAAGAAGGATAAAATTTTGTATTGATGGATAATGTTATGAACATTTCTTATATCAAGAGTTGATCGGTTCAGGCACGTTATCTAAAAGCATTAACGTTCTAAATCTAACTATAGTTCTTAGTATACAGAACACACACAAGAGGAAGAGTTCAGAAATGAACGAATCCTTCTTGAGGCATTGTAGACTAGGTCATATCAATGCGCCCCGACTAGCTGAAGTTACATTTAGATGCATATTTAAATCTGTTTGAATTTACATCTTGGTGAAACTTGTTGGTCATGTCACAAAGATAAGCTGACCACAGCTCTGTTTATTGGAAACAGAGAAAGAGTTAGTGAACTCTTGGGATTGATACATGATGATGTATGATAGGTCCCCAGTCTACACATGCCAAGACCGGTTCTTTATACTTCATTACATTCACTGTTTATCTCTCAAGATTCGGACATATGTTCTCGTTGAAACACAAGTCTGAACCTTTTGAGATATTCACAGAATATAAGTTAGAAGTAGAGAACAAAAAACGGGTATAAGTATTATGTCCTTTGATGAGATCAAGGAGGAGAATACTTGAGCATGATAATCCTGGACTATTCTAAAGGAGATTGAGATTCTCTCTCAGCATTACTCCTATGTATACACCACAGCATCTCGGTGTATCGGGACGGAGCAATCACACCCTATTTGATATGGTGCGCTCTATGATGAGTACTACTGAGTTTCCTATTTCCTTTTAGGAGTTATGCACTTGAGAAGCTGCATACCTATTGAATAGGGTTCCATTCAAATCAGATGGCTACCACTTCATATGTGATATGGAATGGGAAGAGCCCATATCTTAAGTATGTTAAGATTTGGGGTTGTCCAGCCTATGTCTAAAAGCATAATCCGGACAAGCTCGAGGCAAAGTCAGTTCTGTAGAAGTTTATAGGATATCCCAAGCATTCGCAAAGGAATATCTTCTACCTAACCGAGGAACAAAAGATGTTTTGTTTCTCAGCATGCCACCTTTGTAAAAGGGAATTTCTTGTGAAGAAATTAGTGGTCATGGGGTAGAACTGGAAAGAGTTCCAGCTATACAAACTACAGCTGATGATTTAGTAAACCCGAAGGATTCAATAGTTTTCAACGAACCTCAACCTCTCCGCCGATCTAGTAGGGTTCCTCACCCATCTGAGAGATACTTCGGTTTCTCTATGACAGTGGGAGCGAGAATTGCATCATGAGATGATGACCCAACTAGTTTCGAGCAGGCCATCAGGAGTGGGACTCTGTAAGAATGGCTGGATGCTTAGCGATCTGAGATGGAATCCTTGTACACCAACAAAGTATGGACTTTGGTTGCTTTATCTGAAGGGTTAAATCCCCATCAGGAGCAAGTATATCTTGAGAAGATTACTTGGTGTACATGGAAAAGTTGAGACTTTCAAAGCTATGCATAAGTCCATCCAGATCCTACTTACCACGGCTACATACCATGACTACGATATCTGGCGGTTGGGTGTCATGACTTCTTTTCTAAATAATGATTTGGAAGAGAGCGTCAATAAGAACACAGCCAGAGGGCTTCGTAGACAGTGAGAGCGAAACGTGAGCAAGATGTTTTATGTGATAAATCAGGTATCGCGGAGTTGGAACGTCTGTTTTGATGTGGTAGTCAAAGAGTTTGACTTCATCAAAATGGTAGATGAACCTTGTATATACAAAAAGGTAATAAAGAGTATGGTGGTGATCCTCGTAGAGTACGTGGATGATATACTCTTGATAGGGAAGGAGTTTCCTATGCTACGCTCGGTCAATCTCCGCTTATCACAAGGATTCTCCATATAGGATCAAAGTGATACCTCCTAAATCCTGGGTTTTGGATCTATGAGATAGATCTAATTGGATGTTAGGATACTCACTAGTTATAGTGAGATGGTATCAATCGATCCTGGGGAGAATCACTGGAAATGTTCCAGGGTGATAAGGACGACTGAATGTCAGTCGCAGGCATTATCTTTACCCTCAGTGGAGGGACGGTATATTGGAAGAGTTCCAAGCTAGATACCGTGACTTACTAGACAATTAAAGGCAAGATACATCGTTACCAAGGATGCTACCAAAGAGGCAGTCTGGATATATATAAGTTCATGAGATGAACTTCGTTCCTACCATTGTATGACAATGGAGTTGTGGCTTATGCCTAGGAACCCCCGTCCCATCAGAAATCCAGATATAATTCTTAGGCAGTATCACCTGATCATGGAGATGGTTGATCTCCAGGGAGATCGAGGTTAGGAGAGTAGACACAGAGGACAACAGCGCGGATCCACTCACAAAGGCCTTTTTCCCAATAGAGACTTTTATGGGATGGTTGAGTATGTGATACTTCAACCACAGCTAATTGTTGGGTATGTGATACCACAACAGATGGCCCTAGTGCAAGTGGGAGATTGTTAGTTATATGTATGCCCTAGAGGCCATTACTGTACATACGATGTATATTGTAGTGGATGCTAGGACATATATAGGGAGGACTTTCTTGCTCGACATGATAGTATGCTATCTGGTTGTACTTTATCTTAATATGTACTCTGATTGTCTCTATATTACATGTTGATAAAGCTCTTAGGATATGTACTCGACTACTGGGACTATGATGAGATCATACTAGTGAGGACACGGTAGTCGACGAGTACATCCTATAACTATTCCTAGTCGAGGGTGTATCGAGACAGGGCATCGATACACCAGAGTAGACTAGCGTATACGCATCTTGACCCATATGATGGGCGATGGATGATCCCATATCCATCGGTGTTTGACATCAAGGATGGTGTACGGGTGCTCAGTGGAGACTGGGTACACTGGACGGACTCGCCGAGAACTCCCAGATGGTATTATACCTCACGTCAGATGGCAGTTCTCCGGTGACACTGGTACAGAGTAGTCTGTTGACCCGAGATCGTTATAGAGTCTTGTGTGATTCCTACTGTGCTTTGATTTCCATCATACCACGTCCAAGAGGGCATGCAAAAAGGTGGCTTTTGGGTACAGTCCCGAATCACATGGAGGCAATGTGCGATATGAGGGGATTCGTCTCTCCTGGTATAGGGAGTTGATGTTGTGCTGTGTTCGATTGGCTATAACTGGAAATCCCTGGCCAGGGTTGCTGAGATTTGCTGGTAAGTGTTATCAGTAGTTTCTCGAACTATTATAGACCTCATATCGACACGACTTATCAAGCTACTGGGGTCTGACGTTTACCACCCCTAGGCGAGGTATGCGACATATCAGACGACGAGACCGGACTGTACGGGAGTGTTACTGATTGGATTCGCAGGAGAATGTACAGGCTTGCTTGTTGATCTTCTGAGCGCTCAATACCTGGGTGGCTGTTACGTTTAGCTGACCGCTTACAGCTTGTGGGTGTTTGATATGATCATCACCTACTGCCGGCGTATTGACGATTCTTTAGAGTCTTACCTAGAGGTTTCTTGACTCAGGCAAAACGGAGTAGGAGCACATATGTGATATGTGCAGGACCGAGGATAATGCGATATGAGATACCGTATTCTATTCTCGTGATATTTGATATCAGCCGGGTCATCGGTGCAAGTGTTGATTTGATGAATCGGTAAATAATATATTAGTCGGTTATATGCGATATAGCCGGATTGTTGGATCAAGTGTTGATTTGATAATTTAATGTATAATAATATATATGATATATTAAATCACATTAACTAATATTAGCTCACTGAAAGATTCTTTTTCTCACTCGGGTAATACATTGATATATATATGCGATATATGTTAATTGTATTATTTTATTTTGTTACAATAAATATTGTATATGTGATATATAATATTGTAACATGTTATAATTATTAATGCAACATGTTTAGTGGAGATTAAACATGGTTAGGGTTTGATTTGGGTTAAGCTTTTCTAGAAGTTTCTAGAAGCTTTCTTTTTGTTTTGGAAAAGATATTTGTGCTTGATATTTTAAGTGACTCACCCTTTAACCTAACCCAAACCCTAGCCCTAGTTAAATCTCTACAAAGGTTATGTTAACCATGGTTGCATAAATGATTATGACAACATTTCATTATTCATCACAAAAATGATATTATTCATTCTTCTTCTTCTTCCTCCTTTGCAAAGCTTTCTTGCTTTGATATTTGTGATGAAAGTGAGTGAGAAATAGAAAACAAATGAGAGCTAAAATCCTACTTCATCATCCTCATCTACCCTTGCCCTTTAGATGAGAGTGTTCACTTCATTTAGTGAGTGAGAGCTTGTGTTAATGAAATTTCAAGGTAGATCATCTTTGTTATCGAAGATCGGAAGCAAGATTGCATCTTTCTCTTCGTGGAGCCTCTCGAGAGTCCGGAACACGATGATCGCAGTGAAGGGACCTCAACACGGAGCTAAAGAAGTGAAGGACCGGATCTACAAAGGTTGTAATCTCTCTCACTTAGTGTTAAAGTGTTTAACATGTTTGTTTCGCCTAAACTCTAGTATAAAGATCTTGTTAAGGGTTGTTCGGCACGGCTAAATTTTAAATTGGGCATGGTTGATACCTCGTAGACCCTTGTGCGTGTGCCTAGCAACCCTACAGAAGCTACCAGCCAGGGATAGCCGAGCAGGATAGCTGCTGGGCTACCTCTTGCGAGGGCTTTGATCTCTGGCGTTGTGGGGTAGGGAAGCTACCGGCCAGGAATAACCGAGCAGGGTAGCTGCTAGGCTGCCTCTATGAGGGCTTCGATCCCTGGCGTTGTGGGTAGGTAAGCTACCAGCCAGGGATAGCCGAGCAGGGTAACTGCTGGGCTGCCTCTTGGCGAGGGCTTTGATCCCTGGCATTGTGGGGTAGGCGAGCTACCAGCCAGGGATAGCCGAGTAGGGTAGCTGCTGGCTGCCTCTTGGTGAGGGCTTTGATCCCTGGCGTTGTAGGGTAGGCGAGCTACCGGCCAGGGATATAGCGGTTCCTTTTTGTAAGGCTGAGGAGCTCAGAGCACCTTTTTGAATTAATAAGATTCCTCTTTTTGCAATGCTCCAGCGTTCCCCTCTTATTATTTAAGCAGAAAGAACTTTTTAGAAGAATATACATTGCCTTTGAGAAAGGAGAGGTACACACTCGTAGGTATCCGTTTCATTGGTATAGCTTAAGCTTCTCAGCGTTGTAAGGCCGAGGAAACTTGCGGCCGTCCGCGTCCTGTAAGCGGTAGGCTCCCCCGGGAAGTACTTCGGAAACGAGGAAAGGACCGTCCCATTTCGGGGAGAACTTATGTAGCCTGCCTTGATCGACGAACTCGTTTCGCCGTAGGACCATGTCTCCGGTCTTAAAGGAATGACGCTTGACCCGCGCATTGTAGTACCGGGCAGTTTGCTGCTGGTAGGCGATAGCCCTGATTTGAGCCCGGTCCTACTTCTCCAGCAAGATGTCTAGGTTGGTCCATAGTGCCGCGGTGTTTGCTTCGTCGTCGAAATGTTCGACCCGATGACTGGGTAGCCCGATCTCCGCTGGGACTATTGCCTCGGTTCCGTAGCAGAGGCTGAAAGGGGTTTCTCCGGTGGGGGTCTTCTTTGACATGCGCAGGGCCCATAGAACCCGGGGCAATTCCTCGACCCAACTGCCTTGGCGTCCTTCTAGGCGAGTCCGGAGACCCCGGAGGACATTCCGGTTGGCGACTTCGGCCTGCCCGTTGCATTGGGGGTGTGCGACCGCGGCAAACTTCATGAGGATATGGTACTCGCTGCAGAATTCCTTCACTTTCTCGTTTTCGAAGTTCGTCCCATGGTCGGTGATGATACACCTCGGGATGCCGAACCTGAGTATCAGGTTGTTTTGCAGGAACTTGATGGTCATAGCAGCGTCCGGTTTTCTGATAGGGACGGCCTCGATCCACTTCGTGAAGTAATCTACTGCGACGAGGACATATTTGTGTCCGTCCACACCGGTAGGGAATTGGCCTATCATGTCCAACCCCTACTGGGCGAACGGCCACAGGGAGGTCAGCGCGGTCATCTCGGTGGCTGGGAGGCGAGGTATGCTTTCATGGAGTTGGCAGCTTTTGCATCTCTGGACGAGCTTCTGGGCTTCCTCATGAATAGTTGGCTAGTAGTACCCCTGGAGCAATACCTTTTGGATTAAGGTTCGAGCCCCTTGGTGTGCGCCGCCGACCCCTTCATGGATTTCTCGGAGGACGTAGCCGGCTTCATGGGGGTCGACGCACCGGAGCAGGGGCTGAGTGAAGGATTTCTTGTAAAGGTTCTCATTGCTCCAGACAAAGTGACGGGCTTTGGCCCGTAGACGGCGGGCTGCTCCCCAATCTTCTGGGAGTGTACCATCCCTTAGGAATTCCACGAGGGGCTTCCTCCAGTCTTTATCGTCTCCCTGCGTTGTGTACACACGGAGTACTGTCGCCCCGTCTTCCACGCTGGGCTGCGGCAAGGTCTCGAAGAGGATAGATCGCTTGTTGTTGGCCGAGTAGGATGAAGCCAGCTTGCTCAGGGCGTCGGCTTGGGCGTTGAGCTGCCTGAGTATCTGCTCTACCTGGACCTCATCGAAGTTCTTCCGAAGTTTTCGTACCTCGGCTAGATACTTTACCATTAGAGGTTCCCGAGCCTCGAAGTGGCCGGTCACTTGGCCAACGACTAGGGCTGAGGCACTTCGGATTCGAATTGTTTTCAGCCCCATCTCGGAGGCCATGCGCAATCCAGCCAGCAGGGCCTCGTACTCTGCCGCGTTGTTTAAAGCCTTGAATCCGAGCTTTAAAGAATACTCCATTTCTGCCTCGTTCGGGCCCCGAATGATGAGGCCGGCGCCACAGCCTTCCTCGGTTGAGGACCCGTCGACGTAGATGACCCACTCAGGGACCGAATCGGGTCTCCCCACGATCGGGCGCTGATCCGTGAGGGTCGGCACGGGCTCCGGTTTCTTGCTGGGGATGGTGCACTCGACAATAAAGTTGACCAGGGCTTGTGCTTTGATGGCCTGCCTCAGGCGGTATTTTATGTCAAACTGGGACATCTCCCACCTCCACTTCTCTAAGCGGCCCGAGGATTCGGGTGAGGTGAGGATAGCCCCCAGCGGGCTCTCGGTAAGGACTAGGATAGTGTGCGCCTGGAAGTATTGTCGTAGCTTCCTTGAGGCCACTATGAGGGCTAGGACGATCTTCTCTATTGTCGGATACCTCGTTTCCGCGTCTTTGGAGAAGTGGCTCACGTAGTGTACCGGCTTCTGCACTCCATCAACCTCCCGGACGAGAACTGAGCCTGCCGCTTGATCATATACCGCCAGGTACAACGATAGCTAGTCTCCTTCAACTGGTCGGGTGAGTAGCAGCGGTGTCGCAAGGTGCCTCTTTAACTGGTCGAAAGCGGTCTGACACTCTTCCGACCACTCGAACCTCGGGATTTTTCTCAGAGCCTTGAAGAATGGGAGACACTTTTCCCCAGACCTCGACATGAAATGGCTTAGAGCGGCCACCCGCCCGGTTAGTCGCATGATCTCGACGTTGGTCTTTGGCGGGGCCATGTTGAGGATGGCGTCGATTTTTTCCGGGTTGGCCTCGATCCCACGGTGGGTGACCATGAAACCGAGGAACTTTCCCCCGGTGACCCCGAATGCGCACTTGGCGGGGTTTAGCTTCATCTTGAACTTGCGAAGCACCTCGAAGGCCTCGCCTAGGTCCTTGGCGTGGTCGGTTGACGAGACTGATTTGACGAGCATGTCGTCGACGTAAACTTCCATATTCCTACCGATTTGTGGCTTGAACATGCGGTTGACCAACCGTTGGTATGTAGCCCCAGCGTTCTTGAGGCCGAAGGGCATCACCTTGTAGCAATATACCCCCCGGTCCGTTGTGAATGCGGTAAGATCTTCGTCTGCCGGATTCATACGGATCTGATTGTAGCCGAAGAAGGCATCCATGAAGCTTAATAGCTTGTGGCCTGCCGAGCTGTTGATGAGCTGATCAATCCGAGGTAGGGGATAGTTGTCCTTGGGGCAGGTCTTGTTGAGGTCGGTGAAGTCGACGCACATGCGCCACTTCTCGCTTGATTTCTTGACCAAGACTACATTTGCCAGCCACTCCGAATAGGGCACATTCCGAATGAAGTTGGCGGTGAGGAGCCGATCTACCTCGTCCTCGATAGCCTTCTGTTTGATTGAGGCAAAGCTTCGCTTTTTCTATCTGACGGGTCGGGACGTAGGATCAACCCCGAGCTTGTGAGATATAATTTTGGGGCCGATCCCAGGCATGTCAGCAGGAGCCCAAGCAAACATGTCGGAGTTGTTTCTGAGGAAATGGACCAGGTCATCTCGCCAAGTTCCTGTCAGAAGCGACCCGATCTGAACGAGTTTTTCGTTGTCCCTTTCTACGAGGGGGACCTCTGTCAGAGGCTCCACCGGGGTCCCTCAGACCTCGGTTTGCTCATCTCGAGTGTCTAGAGAACCCCTGATGTCTCCCTCACCCTCGACATTGTCGACCGGTCTCTCCGATGAGGTTGTTGCGGTGAAGTAGACCTTTGCAATTCGCTGGTCTCCATAGACCCGACCTATCCCACCCTGATCGAGGGGGAACTTCATCGCCAGGTGATAGGTCGATATCTGGGCCCGGAGGGAGTTCAGCGTGGGGCGACCGAGGAGGATGTTGTAGGCCGATGAAATTCTCGCTACGATGAATTCCACCGGCAGAGTCCACGTACGGTTAGCCTCCCCGATGTTGAACTATAGAGTGATTACCCCTTCCGCCGGGATGGAGTGGTTTGTGAATCCTAAGAGGACGTGGGAGGTTGGCCTCAGGTCCGCCGAGGCGAGCCCCATACGCAGGAAGTAGTCGTGGAAGAGAATGTCCACCGAGCTTCCCGGGTCGACCAGAATCCTATGCACCTCGTATTGATGGACTCGAGCCGTAATCACCAGGGGGTCGTTGTGGGGCAAGGATATGTCGTGAAAGTCCCCGTCGTCAAAAGTGATTGGCTTAGTCTCACTTGGCCTCTTCGTCGGTCGGCTGTCGGCCTTTGCAGCTGGTGCGGGGTGTTGGGTCTCGTATGCACCCGACGTACCCCCGGCCATCATGACCATGATTTTCGACGAGCCTTGGTTCTTTTTGGCGAGGTTCTTTACGCCTCCCGGTCGGGTTGTTTTTGAGCTGCCGTGGGGAGTCTCGCGTGCGCGACCCTGTCTAAAGAGGGGGTGCCGGTTGTGCCTGTAAACAGGGGAGTTGACCGCCACCGCCTTGGGAGGGACAGGGGTGCGACGAGACTCGGGGCGAAACTCTCTAGCGTAAGACCTCGGAGCCAAAGTTAGCGGTGCCCACCGGGTTTTCGAGTACGTCGGCCCGAGAAAAACGCGGTTGCCGGAAATGATGAGGCGGCGGTCGGCAGTGTCGACACGGACGGAGCCTTCTCTCTCCCTGTAGGGGTCCTGGCCCCGAAGCGGGGGAGCGGCGATTTGGTGATCTTGCCCCGCCATTTGGACGCGGATCAGCGCCTCCACAACGGACGCAAGTCGGTCTATCCGGCCGGCGAGAGCGTTGATGGCATTCGGCGGAGGAGGTTCTTCCGCGCCTCCGTTGAAGGGGAGGCGGCGGCTGGGCTTGGATCGTCGTGATGATCGCTTGCCATTAGGTTGAGATCGGGATGCGAACTTTTGTTTTTGTGGAATCAAGGAGTCCCCACAGGACGGCGCCAGCTGATGGAGGCGTTGGTCTCCTTCAGATGTTGCCTCCCGTTGATCTGCTGATGGCGGCGATGGATGGCTGAGATTGGATCTGGAGGCTGTCGCTCTTGAAGCGTGTGGATCTCAATGGGTTTGAGGTTGTGGTTGCCGAGCTACCTGCAAGGAAGTTCCAGGATGGTTATACCACCGAGGACCCTTCGACGGTCAAGTTAGACTAGAGATCCGAGCAGAGTAACGGCTTAGTTGAGTAAAAATGACTTACTTGAACCGTCTAGAGAAGGGGTTTATATAGCGGCGACAGCAGGCGAGGCAGGAGCGAGAATCACGCCGGCCGTTACGCTCCCGACGTCACGTCCGCGTGATGAGCGGGACCTCCCATTAATGGCGAGACATGCTCATTAATGGGGGATCGTGGTGGTGTGGAACGTGGGATGTGGCCGGCGGAGATCTCGCGTATGGCGAGATTCACGGGATGGCGGTTACGCCTGCAAGCGGTGCTGTTGGTTGGTCAATGAGACTTAGGAAGATGACCTCGGCGGGAGAGCTCGCGGAGGAGCGGGAGAGCCGAGGTATCTTGGTTCTGCTGGAGCCAAGAGGCGAGCTGAGAGGGCCAGGAGGCTCGGGCTTGTGATAGCTCGGAGACGAGCTGTGGGGCCGAGGAGGCCAATCGTGCTGGGGGCTCGGAGGTGAGCCAGCGTTTGCTTGTAGGACGGGCACAAGAGTGGTCTGGTCGGCCACCGTAGGTCCTTTCTTGTGAGCTCTAGGACACGTCATCTGCCACGTGTCCTGATCTGGGAGATCACCGATATCGAGCATCATCAGCCTGTCTTATGCCAACTCAAGCGTACCAAATGAAATAACAGACAATAAACTATTATGATGACTAATGATGTTGGTAGAGATTCCCGTACTATAATTACAATTAGAGGGGCTTTATAGTTTCGTCCAATTAACCGACAAGGTTTAGAAAGTCATTCTTCGGCTTTGGTTAACCCTTGATCCTTCAGGTAGAGGCCACATTCCATTTTGAAGATCGTGTCTCTAGCCCATAGATGATGGTCTTAGTTAAACGCAAATCAAGGGTTGGACCAATCAAGGAGTGGAGCAATAATACAAGATTAGCAAAATAAAATAATGTTGGAATGATAATGTCTAAGCTCTTCTAGGATTAATTAATTAATGCCTCGATATAGGCCCTATCCCTTCACAATCACATCACAAGAATTGAGTCCCTAACAACCTCATAACTCCAGTGGTGTTTCCACTCAAATTAGGCTCAATGCTAGCCCCAAATTCTATTGATGAAGACTGTTTGGACTGCCATATTATAAGAATTTGATTAGAATTTAGCTACAATAACTATCATGCCAGAATGATGGCTTGATGCGCCCTTTTTTGAATGGTCCATTCCTTGGTTCCTTTTCTAGTTTTGCTAATGGATGTGTCAAAATTTCAAGTTATGTCAATAAATTTTCATATAAGTTGGACCTTTTGGTGTTGGCCGGAAAAGGTAAGATGGTATCAAGACAAGCTAGGTTAAAACCCTACTGTCGCAACCAAAAAAAAGGAAAAAAAAAGGGTGAAGTAACGCTTTAGGGAATGCTTAACCCATGAAATACCTGTTAGAATATATATGAATCGCTCGATTCATCATTACTTTAGAGTTTTGGCATAGCGGTGACCGGTGACGATCCAGATGTACGAGATAAATAAGGTCATGTTATACAATATTTTAGATAATTCATTAGTGCTTTCATAATTAATCATATTAACAAACTAGTTAGATTCTATAGAAGGGCAAAGTTGTTTTTGAACCGGGATAGATTTTTTATTTTTATTTTTTGGGTGGGTTTAACGACCCGTAAGCATATAGATGGGGGAGGTTGCTCCATATATTTAATCGAAAATTCTCCCTTACATTACTACTGTAAGGAAGCGGATTCGAATTCAGGACTTTCTATTTAGCAAGGGGCGTCTTTGTCGCTCAAGAAAAGGGTCCTTGCCTGCCCACAACTCTACGAGGAAGATAAGAAATGAATATATATTTCTACATGTGATGAAATCTTTCATGGAAGAGGATCTGAATTTTGCTTATAGCAAGTGATGGGCTGCCTACCTGTAAATTGGAAGGGTTTGTACGTGTTGTTTTGTAAGCCCATGCCCCCCCCTTTTTTCGGTGTGGGACTCAAATCTTTTGATACCAAATTGAAGAGGAATGGAATGGGACAGACTGCGCCAATGCGTGTTATCTCAAAAGGGCCCTACTCCTACGTTATATAACTGAAAGAGACCCATAAATCTCCCAAAAACTCCTACTTCCTCCCTTTAGAAGGCCACATTTGATGTATAATCCCCCACCCAAACATGATGATTGATAGGAAAGCTTGATCATCTTTGTTATTATAAGTGCAGTCATCTCAATTTATACAACTCCAAATAAACTGATTAATAACCAACAATCATAACAACCTAATTAACTAATAATCTATCATAATCCCAACCCATTGAATCTACACTAAACATATCTTTAATAACAATAATATTCAGCAGTTACATACATGAAAGTATTTTCTAATCTAGCAATGAATAATTTTCATATATGGTTCCAACACTCATGGATGATGGCTTGGCTCTTATCTAATGATGAATTAAATGGTTGGTTTCATTTTTGAGAGTTTTCCAATTTATGATACGTCTGCAGATCTTTACTTAAGAATCAAAACTATTTTGATGTAAGATATGGATAGCGGCGGTCCCAGCAGCCATATGCATACACTTATCTTCATCCATCTTTGTATTTTAAAGGATAAACTAAGAAAACTAGTGATTTTCAAGTTCATTAGAGAAGTGTGAGGGAATAGAATATGTAGATGCCAAGATCATCAAATGCACTTATATTAGGGCTTAATTTCCAATTGTTGTGATTAAAATGATAGTTCATCATTATCATCAACCAATAAATAAATAAATAAATAAAATCCAGTATATAAATCAAAAAACAAAATAAGATGGAAACTTTGTTATCATTATCATCAACCAATTAATATGAATCATGTAAATGTGGTCCATGCCCATTAATGCAGTTAAAATGATAGTTTCATCTGATGCAAAAACGACAAGCATGGCCCAAATGGCAAAGCCAAATTTATGAAGCCTTTTTTTTAGCTCAGCTACTGATAACAAATTCATGGCTTGTGATGGCAGAGATGAAGAGCTTTTTTAGTTACAGAAGAAAGTGAGCTAGCTTGTTGCATAGCAAAGATAGTTTTTTTTTATAAAAAAAAGTATAATTGCATGCATGAAACCTAAGACTAAAAGGGGTAGCAATTTTAAAGCTAGTCCCCTGTTTAAATAAAAATGGATTATGTTGCAGCGCGGCGGTAGAGATTTCTGATGTATTAATAAGATCACAGCCGCCGTCCTGTCTGAGTTACTCAACAATAATCTTATGATTATATGATATGCCCGGTGGCCTAATAGGTGAAGGTTCTTATGGTTCAGTAGATTCTTCGGAAAAAATATTTGAACCTATCCACAGCATTTATCCCCAAAATGTGCAAAGAAGAAAAGATGCATCTGAAAATATTCTTATTCCCAAAATACCGGAGTCAAAGGAAATCTCAGGGCAAAGCAAAGTAGTTCTCTTCTTGCTTTCTTGAGCTCTGTCACCCCCTAAGCAATCTTTGCTTATTAGCTTTATTCTTAGCTTCTCTTCTCAAAAATATTTCATGCTTGGCCTTTTTTCCTATATGTATCATTTTCTTGGAGATTCAAAGCACCTTTAGTAAATTTGATACTGATTATGTCCTAGTATCTTGGAACAATAAGATCTTTTCCTTATATTTTAAGTTTCATTATTGGAAAATATGTGGTATTAAAATTAAAATTTTCTGAAAGATCGTAATACCATCTGAAAATCAGTAAGGTGGAAGGGTTGATAGAGCAAAGAATTATAAGAAAGAGATTACTAAGTTCGAGAAAGGGTCGAAGGAAAAAATCGAAAGGGTTAAAACCCACCTACATTCTGTGCTAACCAATTGGACTTAACTCATCCATAAAATAATACATTCTCAAAAAATAATAAAAAGAATAATTATCCCAAAAAATATGATAAGCATTTACAATCAAAATAACTATGGATGTTTACAACATAAATATATGCAATCTTGATCTCTATTTACCATTGCATGCTTTACGATCAAAATTGCCCAAAATACAACTCAAGTACACAAATTCAGTGCACAAAAAATATTCAATTAAGCATATCTAGCTATTCAAACATATGACATGCTCGGACAAGTTTTAGATGGATTTCATGGCCTTCAGGCCGTTAACTGGATATGTGCTGAGGCTAGGACACGCATTTTCTTACATAAGTTGGAAGAAAAAGCATCGAGATTCATATCTTCGGCAAACTTGACATAATGGTAAGAAAACTAGTTACATAGCTAATTTGCGTGATTTAGCTACCAAGATGTGGCTCTGATGGTTATCGGGGTTGTTCTGCAACACCCTCTGACGAGGGCAGCTCCAGCTTCGCGCCATCTGCTCACGTATGAAACGAAATCTTCATTTCAAACACCTGTAGAGGCCTGCAAAGGGAGTGTGAGGTAACTAATCAATTGTCGTAGGAAATGAAGATCCTCGCACTGTGAACCATTTTTCTGAACTTGTAGAGATGCAAATGAAAGTTCATTAGAAAAATAACTGCATTTTACCCCCTCTGATCCTAAAAGCGTCATCATTTTCCATTAATTAATTTGAAAACAGTCATGAACTATCATTTTTCTGCTGTGTTTCAATAACGGTTTGTAACACCCTTTTACTGATGGGAATTTTGGAAATAGTTTTCCCAAAAGTGTTATTATTTTCGTAAGACATGAGGCAAAATGCAGGTTTTACACGAGTGTTGTTCTTCTAATCGAGTAAAAGTGAGGGTGGTTTCCTGCAATTTAGCCTTAAATATCATGTGTTACTTGAAAAGCATACTGTTTAGGATAATTAATGATTAATCTCGATAAAATTATAGAATATGCGACCCTAAAATTAACATTGGATCAATCACGATTTTGGGTTTCAATATAATATTTTTCCTTTGGAGGATGTTTGTAAAGACAATATGAAAAAAGATTGAACTTTCTAGTGACAAATCATCATAATCAAGTGACATATTTTGCTTAGTTGAATCACAAAGTTTACTCACCGTTAGTTTCTCCACTGTTCGAATAAATTAAATCGGCTTCTCTGTCACCAGCAAAATCAATAACACCGCAATGTTGCTTCCCGAGTTAAAGTCACGTGATATGGAACACAAGGATAAATTGAAATACCTGAACCATATAACAATTGGTATATCTTAATATCCAAATAAAACTTCGTAAATACCAAAGGAGCAACTTACATCTATTAATCTATCATTGAATGTTGAAGTGAAATTTTCTTTTATAAAGACAAAGAAGTCTTCAACCTTCCAAAAAGACTGCTAATAATTCGGGCATAATGATAAAAGAAATATCATCTCAAGTCTCAGAACAATCCATACTAATTCGATATGGAAGCTAGGAAAAATAATATCAGGACATCATGTACTCAATTCATTCTATCGAGGGAGCACGGTATCGACAAACACTAAATCAACACTCAATGTTACTCAGATCCAAATTTAAAAGATCATTCTTGAAGGATTTGTCAACATGATTAACCTTAATAACTCAACATCTGCAGAATACATAAGTATCAACTTTGCCCCACAAAACAAAGTAATGGCTAATGCAGTAAACTATTCAAATGGCTCAGAACATTTATGAATATGACGTGCGTGTTTTTCAATTCAAAACATAATTTAGCATATTTTACTTAATCCCTTTTAGTACCATCCACCTCCAGAAACTAAAGAGTTAACCTATTAGTCAAAACATTAAGCAGAAACTACTGCAAGTCTTGCACAAGCATGTAAACAACATCCATCAAGATTTCAATAAAAAAATCCATTAACAGTGAAACAAAACCCGAATTTTACCTTATTGTAAAAAGGGTTTCTTGTTCACTCGTGTCCCGTCCCAAAACCACACTTATAAAATCAATCATAATTGCGTGACATGCCACAATCTTCTCCTCAAGAAAACTGCAAGGCCTAACTCAAAGGAAAACTACTAGCGATAAATATAGAATCTCAAATATTCACAACACACCTTAAGTTCCGCAGCCAAAATCGCCATCTGTTTAAATAACTTGAAAGCTTCTCCATTTAGATATAAAACCTGCAATTTGATTAGCAGCCACATAAAAGATGGGTGAGTTTTACAACCCAGTAATAGGTGGATACAATGTATACCAAAAGCATTTAAAAGAATATATCGATTGAAAGTGTCAGGTAATAACAATAATCTCTTTATAGAAAAAAAATAAAAATAAAAATCAATGAACGAATCTTTCATTATAACTAAGCTCATCTACGAGCATATGCAATACTTTTAGAAAATATTATTTTCATGCACAGGAAGATTAAACTGGGTTACGGCTAAGTACAGCCAACATCTCTATCTCGGATGACATAAGAAAAACGCCACTATTAATAATCCGTGGTAGGAAGAACTGACAATGTCCCACGGTGAGATTGCCATACAATTGATGGATCTCTGGAACTCCTTTAGATATTACCTTTCGTTGATCTGCAGCGAGCGCTGATGGATGACTGAGATTGAGTTGGAGGGTTGCCTTCTGAAACGTGTGGATTTCAATAGATTTTATGTGGTTGAGGCCGAGCTAGCTGTAAGGAAGTCCCGGGATGGTTGTGCCACCGAGGACCCTCCGACGATCAAGTTAGACGGGATATTTTGGCAGAGTAACTGTCACGATCCGAAATAGCACGTGACTGGCACTTGAATCATATGAAGTATATAGGACCCCATCTAATTTAAGTAAGCCAAAAGCCCAGAAATCTAAAACCATTTTGAAGAAATGTTTTAATAAAATAAGCCGAATATGCATTTTTAAAATCACAAGTCTTTTCTGAAAATTTCGGCAAAATTTCCTTTGTAAATACTGGCCCCGAACGGGGTACAACATGATAAATATATATATGAATGATAAAAGGCATCCCCAAGCGGGAGCTAGCTCTTCGTCAAACGACGGCCACAACCACGCAAGCAATATAATATACAACGCCGAAGGGCGAGGATCAAAACTAAAAATAAAACTCAAACAGCATGAAATCCATAATAGTACAACGCGCGACTCTAAGGTCGAAAGAATAAACATCACTGGTCTGCTAAGTCTGTAATAAATATATAAGTCTGGTTGATGGAATTACTAGATACAACTGATTAAAATAAATACAAGAGTGGTCACGATGCGAGTGAACCCACCTACCAAAGCAATCACCCAGAAAGGAAGCCGTGTGCCAGAAAGCCGCAATGAAACCTGTACGGCAAAACCTGCAAGAAACTGTGGCACAACGGGGGTGAGTTGCCAACTCATGAGTAGAAAATATCACAGAGCAGAAATCGTATTATGACTCAATCCTAGGTCAAACGATCAGTAATATATATTCTTAAAATGATAAAGTCTGAAGCATGATATGGTGGCAAGGGTAAACATCTATACATCAGTGTAATACAAAGTGCTCGTGTCAGTGGCTCAGGTAGCAACATATCATAAATATAGGGTATGATCAATGTAATCAACATGAATCAATGTCTGTATGCATGTGGATCTCGTCCACGTGTCAACCAATGGCACAAAACATAATATGTAAATATCATAAAGCATATACATGAAAATATGAGGATATAAATCAACGTGTGTCCTTTACGACACATCAAAATCATGGAACCTGAGTGTCTAGCATCGACACTCGAAAACATCGTGAAACCTGTGCCCAGCATCGGCACGTAAATCCTCATATATCGGGCTCCGTCAGTCTGGATCGGCCCACAGGCTCCGTCAGTCCGGATTGGCCCATATCATCTCTCGACTTCGGTCGGTATCCTCCGGATATCCGCCGAGCCCAAATACTATCACCGGTAGGTAGTAGTCTCACTGCCAGGCTCACCGTCTATAGCACAGCAATCCGTTCTCATCCTGGGGTACCATACCGGGTCCACCATGTACCCGCAATCGGTCTCATCCAACTCTTCGAATTGGGTTTCACATGTTATACGTCTCAGAACCGAGAAAACACATGGTGGACGCACTGAAATATCATATTAAGGGAAACCGGGTTTTTAAAACAATACATACTCTCTTTTGAAATAACCACGGTTCCCAAATTCAGAAATCTTATGAAAACAAATATCTCAATGCGTATAATCTAAAGCATGATGTATGCGACATATAACAGAAATGTAAGCATATCTATATATCATGCAATATGGAACAGTAATATGCACACATCGAGGGAAAGTCTCTCTTTTAAAATGAATCCAGTTTTAAAGCATATCTTGCGGTTCCTAAATCTCCAAAATCAAGCCAGAATCATCTATGTATGTGCAAATACGTATGTATGCAAGTATGGGTGTACAATATGTGTGTACGCAAGTATGAGTGTACAATATGTATGTACGCAAGTATGAGTGTACAATATGTATGTACGCAAGTATGTCATGCAAGGGGTCATATCCTGATGCAACAATCCTACTGTGTAGTGACATATCAATTATCGATGATGAAGTGTGTGAGCCGGCAAGCAGGTGTACGTGGAGTATACGCATCATCGATAATGGTGCTGGTGTCCTGACAGCATGGGTTTAATATAATAATAAACACATTTAAACATGCAATGCGATGCGAATAGCAAGAATATGCGGAAAATGAATAATAAATACAACATTGAAGAATCTACATCAATATATATATATATATATATATATATCATACAGTTTTGCCAATTGAAATAACACGAATCGCGGGGTTTAGAAAAATAAGGGCTACGGTGTGTTTAAGAAAAGATGCGTCTTTTGAAAATATCCGTAGAATCCCTTGGCCTGTCTTTAAAATACTCATGATTCGTTAGTTTTGAAATATGTATGATTCGAGTCTAATCTAATATCTACTAAGTAAACTACAGATCTAACTAACAAGCTAATCGAAAGGGTATGGAAACCACCTAAATCTGAGTCGATATATATATATACATATAATAGTCGGTGATCCCGCCTCAATAGTATCACATACGATACACTATACAATATGACATTCTCGAGTCAAGAGTGCGGATCTATCATCAATATATAGCTCGTACGTAAATCCGTCGTACGGTATCCCAAATCTGGGTACGGGTCAAATCTCATATTTATCTCATCAATAATCTGGTATCCCTATCATCATATCTCATGAACTGGGGTACTGATCTAAGTATAGTACAAACTGATACCATCGATATATATATATGTGTGTATGAAAACACACGCCCAAAGGCCCGCTAAAATCTCATGTCGTATATCATAATACGAATCACATCATATCACCGATCTCATGGCACCATGTCCAATCTCACCGACTCATCTCCAAATATCATCCACTATCCTCATCATCCAAGTGTAGGTATACGTGTATATATACATATCGTCACATACCTATGTGTGTGTCTATATATATATATATATATATATATATACGTATCCCCATATACGCACACGTATAAAAAGTAAGCATGTGTGTGTGCGTGTGGGTGTAAACCTATTATAGGGTTCGCAACTAAGAAGCTATACTAGTTTACTTCTAAAAACCCTAATCTAACTATTGAACACCTAAACATATCTTTAATATCCATGTCACACTTAAAAGATATCATATATATAGTATATATAGCATACTATACATCGAACTGCAGGGGTGCTATACGCCATCCACCCGACTTCCCCCGTAGATGTAATCTACTCACCTGATTTTCGTTTACCGATGCCGATGTCTCCACGCGCTCGCTTTTCGTCTCGAAGTCTTCGCGAGGGTACCTACATATAGTAATATATCGTATCGCATTAAAATCCAAATCGAAACCAAAATGACACGCAGAACTCACATAGGTCCAAACCTATGGTTTGCCCTTTGCAACTTAACCAAATAACACCCGATAAAGACGTACAAACGTCAAGTGATCGATATAAAGCACAAATACTAAAATCCAGAAATCAAAATACGAAAAATATAGCTTCGAATCAAAACAACAATACATGTATTCAGTCCCAGATTTTGATTAAGGTGTAAACAATGTTCCAAAACAATATTGGAGTGATGTATATAGGGTATATGAGCTATGGAAGCAACCAGGACCCCAACCCTCACCAGATGGCCGAGCCCCTCCCCCTAAAATCTGAGCTCGCCGGCCCTGGGGGTTCCTCTATGGTTCGTCTTGCTACAGGGGGTTCCTAGGGTCAATTCTAGTCCACTGGGTTTGTTTGCTCATCTCATAATCAGCCCAGGTCATCCCGGATTTCTCTGCACACATCAATACCTCACAAATCGACAGATTAAGTTTCTGTAAATCTGTATTTTGGGTTTCAGTTGGGTTGGTCTGGGTTTCTATCAATTGGGAGCGGTTTAAGGTCACCACAAGAGTTCAATTACACAATCTCTATTCAAATCATACCCTAAACCCTAACTAGAATTTTCAAAGTTCACCCAAACACCACTTAATCACCACTAAACACATAAATGGTTTAAAGTGAAGGAAAAACTACACTAAGTGTGAAGGGATTAACTCATTTGACACTCATGAATCCTCTACAGCACCAAAATGCAAACTTTCTTGGTCCAAAGTGTAGCTTGTGAGCTTGTGCATAATTTTTGTGAAGTGGGGATGAGGTTTTGGTGTTGTTTTGATGGAGTTTTGGGGTTTGGAAGTGGAGGTGGAGGAGGGTGTTGCCATGGAAAGAAGAAGAAGAAAGATGAAGGTGATGAAGAATGAAATGGGAGCCATGACCAATGGTTGACCCCTCACCCTCTCTCTCTCATGCCCATACCTCACACTATGCACAATTGTTTAATATTTCCTTTTCTTTTTTGTTTTGTTTTGTTTTCTTTTCTTCCCTTTGCAATAGGAAATCCAAAACAAATAACCATACATACAAGAATCATGTAGGAAAAATGTAACAAGTGTAAAAAAAGACTTTTGCATGTCATGTGCACAAAACACGTTTAGTGCCCGATTAGCGATGTCTAATCGCGATTAGCACAAAATTAGTGTATAATAATTCGTAAAATTTTATAATTTGCATAAATCACATAAAGCACCATCTTTTTAGTAATTTCCATAATTTTCCAAATTTTCCCCAAATTTATCGGTATTTAATTATATCGCCTTATTAAAATATTCAATATATTTATTATTTAATTATAAAAATTCCCAAAAATAATATTTTATTTTTCTGAAATGTTACAGTAACGACCTATTGGGGTAAAATTGGCTTACCTGAGTCGTCTGAGAAAGGAGTTTATATAGTGGCAGCCATGGGCAGGCGGGCGCGAGATTCACGCCGGCCGTTACGCCCGCGTGACAGCCGGGATTCCCCATTAATGACGAGATATGCTCGTTAATGGGGAAACGCGATGGCGTGGAACGCGGGATCATGGGTGGCGGATTTCTCGTGTCTGGCGAGATATGCGGAGCCGTGGCGGAGACGTCTGTGATCGGCGCTGTGGGTCGGTCGATGAGACCAAGGAAGATGAGCTCAGCGGAAGGCTCGGGGACAGAGCGGGAGGCCGAGGCATCTTGGATATGCGATAGCTCGGAGGCGAGCTGGAGGGCTGAGGGAACTCAGCATGCGGGAGGGCTCTGAGACGAGCCGATGGTCGTTTGTAAGGGGATCATAGGAGTGCTCTGAAAGGCCACCGAAGGTCGGGAACATCCTCGGGTCGAAGGCCTGGGGTAAGCTTCGAAAGTACCGATCTTGATCCTTTCTCGTAAGCTCTGGGACATGTCATTTTCCATGTTTCATGATCTGGGGAATCACCAGTATTGAGCCTCATCATTAGCCCCACACTCTCATCACGACCTATTCATGGGTCGGGTCGAGAGTGGTCTGACCGGTCACCCAGGGTAAGCTTTTATTTAAAGATATCGTTGGTGCGTATTCCCGGACAATTAGTTGTATTTTCTTGATGACGCCAGTGGATCAGGAGAGAGGTCTCGCATTAAAGAGGGAGCGCCGATTCATGCGTACGTTCGCCGAAGCGCCATTCCATGTGTCCGGCGCCCGTTGGCTGATGCGACGTGCTGCCGGTGTCCTTCGCGCCCGATGGGACGTGCCTAATATGAGTGCGACAGGTGGAATTTTGTCGGTCGTTGATTGCGAAGCGCTGTTTTAGCGGGAGACGATCGGCACCGTAGGATGCGTACGCTGGCGGCTATAAATAGGGGTGGGATCCTCTTCAGGGTCCATATTTCGCCATAATTTTCTCGTCCCTTCGCGTGTTAGCTCGGCGCTCTTCCCTTTAGGTCAAGATCCCAGCGTTTTCTCTTCCGAGAATTCATCCTTTTGATCAGGTTAGATTTCTTCTACCGAAAAGTCTGTAGAAATAACCCGGGTAGAGTCTATGGAGTCTTCTGCAGCTTCCTCTTCTGCTTCTTTCTCTTCCTCGTCTGAGTCGGAGTCTCCCCGGGAAGTTAGGGTTAACCATGCTTCCCGGGGTCGTGTGACGGGGGCGGTTCCCAGAGCGCAGGTCAGGGGCGTCCGTGACGCGTCTTCCATTCTGAGTCATGCGGAGGAGCTTGCCACCATCCGGGCTCGCTTCCATATCCCTCCCGGGTACTCGCTTCGTCTGGTCGGGGAGGGGGGCTCGCTCAGTGGGGCTCGCTCAGTGGGACTCGCTCAGAAGTCGGTGGGACTTCTGGCACTTGGAAATCTTGAGCTCCCCGGCGGCCAACCGGGTTTCGAGGGCGGCTGTCTTCTCTTTCTCCTGCCGCAGCTGAAGGTGCAGATCCTCCGCCTCCGAAGACGATTCTCCCGCCTTCCTCATGGCCGGGGCAATCTCCTCGGATTCCATGTTGACGATAAGGGCGCAATGTTGGAGGACCTAAGGAAAGCAGCAGATGGATTTAAAGGTGTTCAGACTAAGAAAGTGTAACACCTTGGAATGCGATTAGTGTTGATTAAGCGATAATGCGGGTTTTTAGTAAAAAGTTAAACAAAATAGTTTTCACATATTTTATAAAAATTAATTAATATTTTATTATTATTTGTTTTGGTTTGCACACACATGTGCATGTTAACTTGGGGATTATGGAGGTGTTAACCATGCTTAAGTAGCCATGGCACCCTAAACCAATTTTTAGCCATCTTACTCCAGCTCACTTATTATTTGAATAAAGGTTGACTTGAGAGAGAGAGGGAGAGAGGGAATTGATAATGGAGAATGATGAGCCACGGGTCAAGCATGGGAGCATTTAATGAGGAGAGAGAAGAGCCATGACTCATCTTCTAACCTCACACCCTCATTTCCTTCACCACTCTTACACTCTCATTTTCCTCAACACTTATACACTCTCATTTCTTATTCTCCTTCTCATTCTCTTCCCCAAACTGTACTCTTAACCATTCCATCACTAAACTAAACCAAATCCTTACTAAACTTCATTAAAACCCTTACAAAGTCAAGTTAAGCCACTAGAGATGACTTGGAGAATGGAAAGCTAGGGTTTTTGAGCAAGTGTGGTAAGGTAGTGATCTCCAACTGTTAATTAGGCCTTTAAGATGTGTTGCTTATTAGTTGCTGTTTAGAACACTAAAATTATAGTTTTTGTGCAATATCGTGTTTTTAGTGATATATTGGAGTCTTTGTGATCTGCTATCACTACGATAGGTTACTGTAAAATCTAGCAATCTAGTAGTGTTTTGTTAGAATCCCTGAGTGTTCATCTGAAACCCGGACCCCACCCAACCTAGTTGAACCGGGGAGATGAAGTGAAATTCCGGCGTCGCCGGATTTTTGGGGGCTTGGGGAGTTGGGGTTTTGAGGGTAGCTGTCTGTATGTTATCCTGGGTGTTTGGTACTGCTTGATTTTTATATATTGACTGTAGGCAAAATCTGGGACCACTTTGCTAATTTCTATTGTTTCGGCAACGAGCAATACGGTATCCGACACAGTTCGCATTTTTTGTGTAGCTTGCTGCACTTAGGTTTGATTTAGGATATCGCTACACACGTTAGCCACTAAGCTAACACTTGAGAGTTGTAGGAGTCGATGCGTTGATCTAAACGTAGTTTGTATGTATTATTGGACGGTTTCTAAGTTGCACTTGTTATGTTGTCATGTGATAATAGGATCGCAGGCGGGGACTTCAGACGCTACAAGGAAGGAAAAGCAGGTGGTTGGATTTACTTAGCTTGAGATCATCGGTGAGTAGATTTAACATGTACAGGGGAATCGCCCGTATGGCGTTAAGCGTCGAGGGCTAGATATGATGTTATAGCCGCATGTTTATATGCATATGCGTTGATTGTGCATGGGCATCATCTGCATACCGTTACTTGTTGTACATTGACTTAGTACATATTGGACACTGCACCATTACTGACAGTTTATGTAGCACGAGCACTGAATTGTATGCCACACACACACCGTTGGTAATTGCCATGACACACATAACATATACATATATGTGGTACTGCATTCGTTATTGACATTGAGGCTGTTGTTCTTATACCATCTTATTAATGGAATATGTATTGTTCCGCCTTCACTATTATCAATAGTTAGACGTTGATTCTTGTTCGATTGCGCATATGAATTGCATTATGCATATATACATACATGCATACACACATACCTTGCTATAACTACATATACACCTTTATATGATGTTAAAATTGACTTCGGGATATTTGGGAACCACATGATATCTTTAAAAACTTGATTCATTTAAAAGAGCGATTTTCCTTTGATATGCTCATATTACTGTTCTATGTTGCATACATCATATTTCATGGATTTACGCATTGAGATACTGATTTCATATGATTTATGGCTTTAAGAACCGTGGTTATATTTTAAGAAAATATGCATTGTTTTGAAAACCCGGTTTCTCTTGATATTATATTTCGATGCGTCCACCATGAGTTTTTTCGGTTCTGAGTTTGGTTTTAGAAACCCGATTCGAGGAGATGGATGATCCGTTTGCGGGTTCATGGTGGACCCGGTATAGTACCCCGGGACAAGAAATATATGTTGTGCAGTAGACGATGAGCCTGGCAGAGGGACTACTACCTACCGGTGATAGTTTAGACCCAGCGGTTATCCGGAGGATACCGACCGGAGTCGTGAGATGGATATGGACCGATCCGGACTGATGGAGCCTGTAGGCCGATCCGGACTGACGGAGCCTGAGTTATATGCATTTACGTGTCGATGTTGGACACGGATTTTCATGATATTTCGAGTGTCGATGTTGGGCACTTAGGTTCCATGAGATTTACGGATATGAGGGCCGATCAGAGTGATGGCGCCTGAGGTATTGGGATTTGGGGTGTCGTTGATGGACACCGGTTTTTCCACGATGATGATTCATTGATGATGATATGTTTTATCCCACACTCAGTAGTTATTTGATATGCATTGTTTCATGTATTTGTAGTACGTGATGGTGTACCTTGATCATGATTGTTGCATATCTATATTGCCATACTTATGCTATCAGATTGCATGTGGTAGATTATCGCTGTTCGTGCATACCTGCGATTATCTGTATGATGTTACTTATTATTCACGAGTTGGCAACTCACCCCCGTTGTGCCACAGTGTTTTACAGGCTTGACCCTCAGAGTAGTCACGGCAGGGCTTCTTATTATATCTATTTCAGCGGATACCGCTACGGTTGGCTGTGAGGCCTTTTTGCTGTAAGTGGGTTTGCGGTTATCCGGTTACATCTATTGTATATCTCATTGTATCTAGTACTCTCTATCTACCACTTTCATGTATTGACTTAGAGACGAATTTGTGAGGACCGATATTGTATATTTTGTGATTCTGGGTGTCGTGCTCGTGTGAGCCGGCCTTTCTTATGTAGTTTTATCTCTTTATGCTGTTTTTTTCATTTTTATTGTCTATTTATTCGCTACGGCATCGTATATATATGCTTGTGGTGGTTGTTTTCCGCCTTTGGGCGTGATTTGCTCCCGTTTGGGGATACTTTATTTATATTCTGTGTTTGTACCCATTTCGGAGCTAGTTTTACAAAGGAGGTGCTGCCAAAATTTTTAAGAAAATAAACTTAAGTTTTAAGATTTTTACTTGAGATTTCCAAATGTTTTAAAAAAAAGAAAATGTTTTATCACTTCTTTCTTTATAGTTTAGATTTCTGGGTTTTCGGCTTACTTAAATTGCGTTACACCTGTTGACGTCACGTGGTTTAAGTGCCGGTCATGTTCTTAAATTTGGGTCGTGACAAAGTTGATATCAGAGTGCTAGGTTTTACCTTTCAAAATATAGGATGATCTTGGTATGATCGAGTAAGTAGCTTAAGAAGAGTGACGTAACGTGTGTATGTTCCGGGCCATACTTACGACACGATACTCCGCCTAAGTGACCTTAGAATATATTGCTTGTAATTCCTTCCTTCATTTCCATGTATCTGTTCACACCATAATATTGCATTATTATATTCCCCATTCTTATTCTTTTTATAAATAAACAGGTGCTTTTGACGCATGTCTGCTACATGTTACAGGTTACAGGTTCTTGGACAGGAAACAGTGAAAACGATGTAAAGACGATGACAATATGGACTTTTGACCAATAAATGGGAGGATCTTAGTCAAGCCTACATCGAAAGACAGTTCACAATTAACAAGGCAACTCAAGGTCCAAAAATACAAAGCAGACGGTTAAAAATCCATTGCAAATGGTTCACTGAAGATCTGGAGCTAATGTAGAAGCCCAATTGGAGAAAGAACCAAATAACAAGAAGCCCAAGAAGACCCAAAACAAAACCACAAAATTGCGCAGCCCAACTCCAACTCTTGGCCGCGGAACCGCGGCCAAACCATGCCTCAGGCCGCGGTTCCGCGGCAATGTAGTGCGATCAGAGGAAATAAATTTTAGCAAAAGTTTGGCGGCGCTGAATAGGTCTTCCTAGGGTTATTTTTGTAAATTTAGACATGCGGTTCAAGATGTAACCTAGCGTTTCCTATTCTTTATAAATAGGAACTCTAAAGATTGTACTTCTTTATGCCTCCTTTTAATAAAAATTCCAAAATCCTTTTTTGGAGAGCATCGGTGTTTCTTCTCCATTCTGAAATTCAGATCTGACAACCCTGCATGGACGATTGGAGGGATGCATCTGTAAGTAAGTTTTAATTTCTTGCCCTAGTATAGATTTCAATTCCTTACCCTAGGTAGATTTAATTTCATGCCCTAGGAACTTGTTTAGGGTTTAGCTTTGGGGAAGGCTTTTGAGAGATGAGATCTCTCATTCCTTTCTTACCCACCAAATATTTACAATAGGACTCCATGCATACGCGCACACACCGTGCCCTACGGCATCCTACCCCTCGAGGTAACGATGACACCGTAGTGTAAAGGACCGGTTGCGCGCGTTTTCTATGGAGGTTAGGGTAAGGATCTCTAAAGGAAGGACAAGAACCTAGAGGAAGGAACACCTTCCCGAATGGATCTAATCCCCTTTATTGATAATTACCATAACTCCTCATAGATCTTCATTCGGGTATAGAAAGTGTTGAGATTTAATTGCATTTCCAAACCATCCCTAAACCTAACCCTAGCAAGAATAGATCTAGATAATTGCCCTAGGTTAATTAGATTTTTAGATTTAATAATCAACCGAACACCCTTCGGAATTAACTCGTAAGAACGAATCAGAAATTCACAAAATCCCTGTGGACCGACCCGTACTCACCGGCTAGCTTCATGCGACGCCGTTCTTGATTGCGGTTACAAATATTTTTTGATCTATCTTTTAGAAAGCGCAAGCACGCTAAATCACTCGAATCAAATGGCACCGTTGCCGGGGATGGCGTAGAAATTTCCTTTTCGCAATTTCGGGTTAATCAAAATTTTAAAAAAATTATAAAAATCTAAAAAATCCAAAAAAATATAAAAAATATATAATCTGTTATTTTTGGAAGGGATACTTTGTTGTTTGAATTTTTGCAGGATATACAAATTCGGATCTGGAAATTTCCAGAAAGCAAAACGGAAAACGGGGTATCGAAACAGAAGGGAAATTAAATAACAGAACAGTGAAAATTTTCTGCAGATCTAAATCCACCATCTCGCCGCGATTCCGCGGCCAAAACCCACTTAAGGCCGTGGAACCGCGGCCATCTAGTCGAATCAGAGCTTACAAAAAATTTTGGTGATCCGTTCTGTCCAGAGGGCCGCGGAACCGTGGTGTTAGTGCTCTATTGCCGCGGAAGGGCGGTGATCTAGTGGCATCTTCTTATGAAATTTTTTTTGTAAGCTACTCTGTTCCTCCTCTGTAATTTTTGAAATATATTTTCTGGAAATTCCTGCAAGATTCTATGAGCTATAAAATATATTGCCTTCCATATAACAATTTTGTGCAGGATTTTTGGGCCCCACTTGAACTAAATTGATTGCAAGTAATATTTTGTTGTTGCATAATTTTTCTCTAAAATCTTTTTGCAACAAAATTTTTTCCAAATAAAGAGAAAAAGAATAAAAATAAAAAGGACAAATTTTATTAGAAACTTGCAAAATTTTTGGCCTCAAATAGATCCTTGCACCAACCAACTTTCCTTCTTTCCCCTTCTTCTAACATGGGTACCCCACATAAGAAATCATTAGCCGAACTTTGGTATCCCGAACCTAATTTTGCGTCGTATGTTAATTTGTTCGGTCAATTTAAAGACGATCCTTCCTTGCCAAAAATTTCGTTGAAAGATCAAATAGAGGCGTCTAGGAGAAATAGTTTGACTTTTCAACCCACTTTGTGTCAACCAAGTTAACCTTTACCACCTCCGTATGTTGACACCACTTTTTCAAGTCCTGCCGTAACTCCTAGACCGATGTCCATTGCTGAGCATATTGCTCAATCTCGCAGTCAATCTTTCACCCCTCTCCATTCATCTAGTTCTAGGGATCAACACGACTATTCACCTTTTTATCCATATGTTGACCCTATCCCTGTCCAATTACCCACTTCCTACCAGTCATACCCGACTTTCCCACCTTCACTAGACACTGTTTCTACACAGCCATTAGGGAGTTTCACATATCCAACCAATTTTGAATCTTTTACCGAAACCCCCTCACCACCCAAGTCTAGTTTGGAAGAGTCGTTGGAGGCTTATATTGTTGCAACAAACAAAATGGTGAGGAATGTGGAAGCGTCCATGGCCGCCCTTATGCAACCGAGTGAACCGGTAGCTAGTGTCCCGCTAGCTCCAAATTTTTCAATGTATGAGGCGGCAGTTGGACAGAGTGAGAATGAGAGAGGATTTTCAAATCAAACCTACCCTTACCCAATTGAAGCCCACAACTCCTGTTTTCCATCGATTGCCCTAAATAGTTCACCTGTCGAAAATAAAAATGAGTTGTGTGATTTTGTAGTGTTTGATTTGCCAAATTGTGAGGAACCCCTTTCGAGTGAAACCGCACCTAATCCTTTCGATCTTTACACCTCCCATCTAGAACCTAAATTGATAGATATCCATGCTTTTGATGAGGTGTTTAAGAAAATTTATTTTCACTTGATTGAGGATATAGACGCCGGGAATATTTCGGATGATGAACCTGTCGATTTAATTGAGATTATATGTTCAAATCATCATCCCGAGTTATTAAAGGTTTCTCCCGAATCTAATATGCGTCTTGAATTTGATGATAATGGCATGGATGAGTTAAATATTAAGGATAGTATTGAGGAGAGTCTTGAGGATAATATTGAGGTTGAATTATTTTTATTTGATGTGTCTGATTTTTCAATTCATCCTCCTAAACCTTTGACTGCTATATCACCCTCCCTCCTTCCCATCGTTCCGACCCCGCTTGAAGACTGTGAGCTTGAAACCTTTTCCTTTGAATCTGACACAATTCTCACAGACGATAACACCTACGAGTGTTTCACCTTTTCGGACGATGTTGATGACTCACCGCCCGAGTTTGAGTCCTTTACATTTTTCAGATGAGCCATCAGACTCGGTTGATTATAGTAGTTTCGAACCATTAATGAAATCTTTCAAGTTCGAAACAGTTTACTACGGTGAGAAAGATACTATCCCTAATTCACTCCCTTTCGTCTTTCCTATTGTTCCGACCGAACAAGTGACTGTTACGCTTTCATCTACTATACCAAGTTCGGCGTACCCATGTTTTCTTGCGAATCTTGAGGGATTTGATCCCATTTCCCGATGGGTTGATAGGTTAGCGCAATCGCTTATAACATATCGGTCATCACATATTGCGCTAATTTATTCACTCGATTTACACCCTCAAGTTCGCGCGACCCTTCTTTCTCTTTTCCGCCCTTCTTCTCCCCCACCGAGACCATATTCTACCATTCTTCTTTTCACACGGTCTCGCGTGTTTCTCATTTCTTTTCTTTCCATCCCATTCTTGCACCAACTATACCATTACCACGATAAGATTTTTGAATGGTTGGTGCTAACCTTTGGCTTGTGTAAGGCCAAGCTTAAGTTTGGGGGGAACCTTTGCATATATGTATATATCCTTTTATTTTCTTTTTCTATAAAAAAATAAATAAAAAATTTCAAAACAAATAAAAAAATAAAAAAAATTGTAAATAAATAAACAGGGGAGTGCCGACATTTTGACCCTCTTGGTTTAGCATGACAGTGAGGACACTGTCAAGTTCAAGTTTGGGGGTATGCTCGGTACGTCTTCTTCCTTCGCATTCATTTGTATATATTTTTGCATTTGCATATTTATTTGAAAACCCATAAAAATCTGAAAAATTTCAAAAATTATAAAAATTATTGTATTCAATTTTGACTTATTTGACTAGAGTTTGACAAATAGGTTAACTGGCTAGGGACAACTAGATCTTAGATTTAGTAAATTTAAAACCCTAAAAATAACCTTCCTTAAAGTTTAACGGTAGAAAGTATATGTCTTGTAGTTTATTTAGAAATAGGCAAATTTTGGGTTCACTTCTTGGGCTAAATCAAAATGAAGGAAAAGTATTGATGTTCTTATTAGAGTATAAGTTTGAAAAATAGTTCCTACCTTAAGTCTAGATTTTGAAAATGTATACCCTACAATTTGCACTATCACGCACCTTGAAACTTGGAATAGTAGAAGAGACCTTGAAATGCTCTTGTCTAAAGTCCTTAGTACAATGAAAATAAAAGAAAAAGTGTGAATAAAGAATAAAAAAATGGACACTGGTTTTTGTGATTACTTAAGGCTGTAAAAAATAGAAAAATATTTAGCGAGGGTGCTTCATCATCTAGTGCCTTAGACCAACTGGTTTGGGAGTCACTGCTAAAGCCTTGGGTGTTGCAAAACTAGGAAGTACGCTTGAAAGTGCTAACACATCTTGTAATCGGTTGTTGGTATCTCAAGAAGTATTAACGGTCGCATGAAGGATGTGTAAGCAAATTTCATTTAAAAATTCACTAATTAATAAGTGCTTTGGACAATGGACGAGAGTACGATTGCTTGATTTGAATTTCCAAGTGTAGGGGTGATATTTACACACACGTGGGGATATGTGATTGGAATTTAGATAAGAGAGAGGAATGAAAGATAGAACTTGTATCTTTAATAGAGTGATAGAAATTCCTAAGTGGAGATGAAACCCTAGAAGGAAAACTTAAGAGATGCCGAAAGCTAAGTAAATCTATAGAACATATATAATCTTAAGTTAGATGATGAGGAAGTGTGAAGAATATGGGTAGATAATTTGCGGGTCGATGATAATAGAATTCTTAGTTAGAAAACCTAATTGGAGAACAAAAGTCAATGGGCCGAATTGATAGGATTTTGTGGGTGTAATCCGCTGAAAACCCTCAGGAGACAACACCCCTCCTACTAGGGACACCTAGAGCTTTAACGGCTTGTTGCACGAGCTCAGTGCAATCGCGTTTCCCTGCGAAAGTGTGGTTAGGATTTTAGTGAATAAAAAATAAGTTTGCTCGAGGAAGGGCAAAAGATAAGTTTGGGGGTATTTGTTCACACCATAATATTGCATTATTATATTCTCCATTCTTATTCTTTTTATAAATAAATAAATGCTTTTGACGCATGTCTGCTACATATTATAGGTTACCGGTTCTTGGACAGGAAACAGTGAAAACGATGTAAAGACGATGAAAATATGGACTTTTGACCAACAAATGGGAGGATCTTAGTCAAGCCTACATCGAAAGACAGTTCACAATTAACAAGGCAACTCAAGGTCCAAAAATACAAAGCAGACGGTTAAAAATCCATTGCAAATGGTTCACTGAAGATCTGGAGCTAATGTAGAAGCCCAATTGGAGAAAGAACTAAATAACCAGAAGCCCAAGAAGACCCAAAACAAAACCACAAAATTGCGCAGCCCAAATCCAAAACTTGGCCGCGGAACCGCGGCCAAACCATGCCTCAGGCCGCGGTTCCGCGGCAATGTAGCGCGATCAGAGGAAATAAATTTTAGCAAAAGTTTGGCGGCGCTGAATATGTCTTCCTAGGGTTATTTTTGTAAATTTAGACATGCGGTTCAAGATGTAACCTAGCGTTTCCTATTCTTTATAAATAGGAACTCTAAAGATTGTACTTCTTTATGCCTCCTTTTAATAAAAATTCCAAAATCCTTTTTTGGAGAGCATCAGTGTTTCTTCTCCATTCTGAAATTCAGATCTGACAACCCTGCATGGACGATTGGAGGGATGCATCTGTAAGTAAGTTTTAATTTCTTGCCCTAGTGTAGATTTCAATTCCTTGCCCTAGGTAGATTTAATTTCATGCCCTAGGAACTTGTTTAGGGTTTAGCTTTGGGGAAGGCTTTTGAGAGATGAGATCTCTCATTCTTTTCTTACCCACCAAATATTTACAATAGGACTCCATGCATACGCGCACACACCGTGCTCTACGGCATCCTACCCCTCGAGGTAACGATGACACCGTAGTGTAAAGGACCGGTTGCGCGCGTTTTCCATGGAGGTTAGGGTAAGGATCTCTAAAGGAAGGACAAGAACCTAGAGGAAGGAACACCTTCCCGAATGGATCTAATCCCCTTTATTGATAATTACCATAACTCCTCACAGATCTTCATTCGGGTATAGAAAGCGTTGAGATTTAATTGCATTTCCAAACCATCCCTAAAACTAACCCTAGCAAGAATAGATCTAGATAATTTCCCTAGGTTAATTAGATTTTTAGATTTAATAATCAACCGAACCCTTCGGAATTAACTCGTAAGAACGAATCGGAAATTCACAAAATCCCTGTGGACCGACCCGTACTCACCAGCTAGCTTCATGCGACGCCGTTCTTGATCGCGGTTACAAATATTTTTTGATCTATCTTTTAGAAAGCGCAAGCACGCTAAATCACTCGAATCAGTATCCTTATGATTCGATTTCAATGTTCTTATCGAATCCTGTTTTTATTTCCAGCTATTATGCCGCCGAAGACTATGAGGGCGCAGAGAGCGGCCGCGAGAGCCGAGGTCAGGGTAGGCTCGTCAGAGACGAGGACTGACCAGGGCGGTACGCCTATTCCACAGGAGCGGATTGATCCACCTTCACTAGATCGTATTACTAGGCTAGAGGCCGGTATGCAGGATTTGCGCCAGATGATGGGGTCGTTGGTTGAGGCCAGTCGAGCGCAGAGACAGGAGGTTGTTTGTTCATATCAGAAAACTGCATTCTAATACCGCTCATGCATTATCTAATTGTTGTATTTATCGGTATTATTAACCAGTGTCTGCTCAGTATTTCAGATTACAGGTATCCATGATAAAATACTGGAAATGCATTCAAAAGTACGGATATATCACCTGAGAGACGACACTGCAACCAGAACCGCAAACCGACCGATACTTCAGGAGTTCGTTTTTGCAACAAGTTTGTGTACACATTTTTTTTTATCTAAATGGTCCAACACAACAAGTGTGTACACAAGATTTTTAGGCACATGTGGATATGATATAATGTGCATTCAAGGCAAAATATTATGTGCATTCAAGGCTAAATATTATGTGTTGATTTTTCCTTCCAAAACTGAAATCAAATCAAAGTCAATTAAACAAATCAGCATGAGCCATAATGTGGGCAGCCATGAATCAAGTCACATGTGGGAAAGAAGTAATGAGCATTTAATGGTGAAGATTATGTGTTGAATTGAAGATTCAAAATTCCCTCCAAACACTGGGTGCAAACCAGGTCGAAACAGAGAGAATAAACTGGACCAAAGAGACACCGGGGATAACAAAAGACAACGCACCAAATTGTAGACCCTTCCATCGGGTTTGGACCGGACACCTTCCCCTCAAAATCGGCCTGGCCGGCCCCACAGGCTCCAGTGGGCCCCAGCTTCTCACACCCCCTCGCTGCCAGTTGGTCTTGATTTTATTGTTTATTTGTTTTCTTTCTGAGCCTATAAATACAGACCAGAGGCAAGAGGAAAAGGAGTAGCTTTTTCTTTAGTTTTATCTTAGAATTCTTGTAATTTCTCTTTTAATTTTTGAGCTCTTGCCCCTTTGTCTTGACCTTGCAACTTCTCATTTTGAACTTGCAAGCTTAAGGCTTAGGTTCTTGACTTCAAGATCTCTTGTAACATGTTTGCTATTCAATAAAAGTTCTCATTTTTATTTCATGTCTTGTTCTATTTTACATAATTACAATTGTGAAATTCTTGCTTTTCTTTGATCTTGCAACCTCTTAAGTGAGCTTGCAACCTTAAAACTTGGTATTTGGATTTCACATTTCACCGAGCTTACGAACACTTGGAGATAACCACGCTTGAACTCATCGGTTCTCTTTTCTTTCCTTGCATATTTTTTTTATGTATCTTCTCTTTTATTTCTTTTATTTTGTGAATATGTGTGAGTAATCTTTTTACTTGTTAAGGGTGTAATATGGTTAGATCGTATTCGAAGATGTCCTTTGTTAAACTTTAAAAACCTAAAACTTGCAATTGAAACTCCGTGCAAATCACCCGCAATTCCGCTCCACTAGGCATCCTATCCTACCACGATAGTGATGATTCCTAATCATGACTAGATTGCTCGTGGTTTGCCGAAGGCTAAAATCAAGAGATAACAATGGAAGGACAAGGGACAAGGAAAACGGATTTAGCGGAATGCCGCAAATACCGTATTTCAAGTTCCCTAATCCGCGTTGTTACTTATTGCTTTAGTGTCAATACCAAGTTGGGGCTATAAGGAATCGGCAAAATCACCTTCATACAATCTAACATATTACTACCCTTAACAAGTCCTTTTTTATTCATATCTTTGTTACGAAATTTAGTTAACCAACAAATCAAAATACGGTATTAACTCGTTAAAACAAGCGATAAAAACTTACCATCTCCCTGCGGACGACCCGTATTCATCGCGGCTCACTACAAGCGACACCGTTTTGATTGCGGTAATTTCAAAACTCTTTTTAAATACAACACGGTTAGAACGTGACAATCAAATGGCGCCGTTGCCGGGGAGACGTTAACGCTTTTATACTTGTAGTCTCGGGTTAAATTTGTGCATATTTTGTATAAAACTGATTTTTTAACACATTCAAACGGATAAAACCATTCTTTTTAAAACCGACACAAACAAAATAATTTTTTTTTTCTGGATTTGAATTCTGCTAACACTCTGAGGTTAAAGAAATAAATCAAGTTATAAAATTGGAATGATGTTACTTTACTGAGGAAACACACAAAACTTGATCCCATTCCCACACAACAAAACCGGCGACATACCCTGAAAAACCGAGGTCGCTGGGCCTTCTTGTGGCCTTTTCACGTTTGTTTTTTTTGTGTTGCCTCCAGTGTTCTGATTTCATCCCAATTTTATTGTTGATTTTCTTAATTATTTGTGTTCAGAATTGTGGCTATTCATATGTCTTTTTGGCTCAAATATCCGTATTTTTCCGACATATGCAGATTTGACGGATTGTGAGCAGCGATCGTCTGGAACAAGGGGGCATTTTCAAGTACAAGGGGAGTGAACACTCAGTGCCAAAGATCAGGGTAGTTGGACCCGCGCAAGCGAACCATTCGACCTCTCGGAGGCAATATCGACACGAAACTCGATACTTTTTGGGTACGTATTTTTCTAAACTTCCCTTCTCAAACCCGACGCTCCAATATTCTTGTCTTTGCAGGATTCTTAGCAAAAATCGCCGCAAAGAGCCAAAGAAAAGACTAACCGTATTTGTTGCAGCGCCGTATTAAAAGTAAAAAACGATAATTGATTGCTTGAAAACAAAACTTTGTTGAATTTGCGCATTGCATCATTTAATACGGATTTAAGGGGCTCTAACACCAATCCAGATTGGGTGGGGATTTCATCACCCTTCCTAAGACCCCAGAAATCACTAATTGCATAAGTGTCACCTCAAGTTTAATAAAACAATATCCAGACTCAGTCAACTAAGGACTTGTCGTGCTTAATAGGACAAAGGAAGATTGTGGGCATTCAATCGTTTATCTAAACATGACTCTTGTGGTGCCTAGGCTAGACAAGTGAGGAGGTAATTTTAAAAGGCCCGTCTCACGGTGATTCGTGAGCGGATCCCTCCTTACCTCACTTGTGCTTACCTGGCCACAACTGGCTGTGAAGAGACGATCTGAGGGTTATCTCACAATTTGTCGCTTTGGAACAGTTAGGAGCAGATCTAGTAGACTTAGAGGACTCTAGTCTAGGTATTGATTGTGCATTTGTGACTGTGCATTTATGATTGTGCTTGTTGAACCGTCGTTTCATTTTCCCATTCTTTTGAAACAAACACAAATTCGCCATTTTTACCACCATCACCCAATTTTTCTCCACTTTCGTTTTCTTACCCTCATATTCTACGCTTTGACTAAACTAAACTCGTTTAGTGTATGTCTGCTTGGATTAGGGACCCTAGTTCCCGTTTAGTCTGCGTTTCGTTAGTCCCTACGGACTACGCGATCGACTCCAACGTCGAAACTTCCTCCACCCCTTTATCACCCTTACATTTGCCGGTCAACTCCGACGTTGACCGAGATTCTGTTCATACATCTTCACCTTCTCTATCACCAAATTCTTCTTCTGAGATGTCAGGATTTAATCCTAACATTCCTCCACCTGCCCAGGGACTGATTCCACCTAATCTGGGTGCGAATAACCCGCAACCTGTTGCAACGCCACAGCGAATCGCGCTCCAGGATCGTTTCTATCCTACCCGCTCTGCACTTCAAACCTGTTTTTCACTTCCGCTGGCCAATGGGGATAATTTCGAAACTAAGCCCCACTTCATCAACATGTTGCCCAAATTTCACGGGCTGGAATCCGAAGATGCCTACATCTTCATCAACAAATTCCAGAACATTTGTGCAATGATGAAGACAACCCAACTGTCCGACGATGCTATACGGCTACGAGTTATTCCGTTCACTTTGTGCGATCTTGCTGAAAAGTGGCTGTATAGCACCGCATCGCACTCCATAACCAGTTGGGATGAGTTTGTTAAAGCGTTTCTTAAAAAGTTCTACCCGAACCATAAGACCGCGAGAATCCGAAACGAAATAAACCAATTTTCCCAGCTTCCTACCGAACCTTTTTGGAAGTGCTTTGACCGATACAAAGACCATCTTGTTCAGTGCCCTCATCACGGTATTGAGAAATGGCAACTTTGCCAAACTTTATACGAGGGCTTTAATCGAGCAACCAAACATTTGCTGGAAACCATTTGTCAAGGCCACTTCCTATCCAAATCTGACGAGGAAGCATGGCAATTCTTCGACGATCTTGCAGAACAAACGCTTCAATGGGAGAGCACCAGACTAAGCAATTCTTCTTCTTCTTCTTCTACTGGTCAGTCTAGGGCAGGCATTCACCAACTTGATGTCTCTATTGTGATGAAAGCTGAAATGGCTGCAATAACGAAAAAACTTGAAGCAATAGAGAGCAAATTTTCATCTCCCGCTCCTGTCCCCGTTCTTCCCCTTCGTACCATTTGTGCTTGTTGTTCCGATCCATCTCACCTAACCAAAGAGTGTCCTTACAACCCATCTTCCCAAGGACAGGATCAGGTCAATACTGCATTTCAGCAGAGACCAAGAAACGATCCATACTCTTCCACGTACAACCCTGGATGGAGAAACCACCCTAACTTCACCTGGAACCAGAATCAAAATCAGTTCCAAGGGCAGAACAACTTTCAAAGGGGGTCTCCTCAACAACAAGCACAACAACAATATCAGCAGCCCTTCCAACCCCAACCTTTTCAAAATCCGACGAACAATTTTGCACCAAAGAATTCTTTTCCTCAAAACAACTTTGTTCCGTCAAACAACGATATGGTTTCCTCGCTAGAACGAAGTCTGGAGGCGTTCGTAAAACAATTAACTCAATCCACCGCCTGTAGGGTTCCTAGGCACGCTAATGAGGTCTCACAAGGCATCGAACATACCAATATAAAATTTTACGGTGCCGAGAAACCCTAAACTACGGATCGTCGGCTAGATGTCTAGGCGAAAAACTAACTAGTTAACACTTAACTAAAAGTTTAACGGAAATACAACCTTTGTAGATCCGGTGCTCTACCTCCATAGCTTCGCAACGAAGTCCTCTCCGCTGTCCAAAAAGAATCCGGGCTCTCGCGTCGGCTTCGTCGGAGAATGGGCAAGCTAGGTCGTCGATGTCCATGCCGAAGATGATCTACGTTGAGGCATCGCTAAATCAAGCTCCGACTTCACCAAGTCAAGAAACTTGTGAAGAAAACACACTCTACTACTTGGCAAGAGGTAGAGGATGAAGAAATAGGAAGTGGGTTAACTTTAGAATTGGATTTCTCACTCAAAAACATCAATCACCATTGATGAGGTAAGCTTTTCTTCACTTGAAGCAAGGAAGAAGAAGAAAGAAATATATGATAAGTTAATTAAAAACAATAGAAAAATCAAAACTTATCATAATGTTAACTAGAGTCAAGTGTAGAGAATGAATCATGGTTAGTGGGAATGGTTAGGGTTAAGGATGAGATAAGAATGGTTGACTTGATCAAAGTTTCATGAAGCTTCAACTAAACTCCAAATTAAGCCACCATTCTTTTCTCCTCTTTTCCAAAATGAATAAACAAATAAATAAATGAATAAATAAAGGAAATGAAACCCTAACCATTCTTTTAACCATGGTTTAATTCTTTGCACTTAACCAAGTAAACATGTATCATCAAACATGATACAATCAAATGCACAAAATCATATCGCATATGTAATGCGCACACCCGAGTGAGAAAATCCATTTAAAGTGAACCAATACTAGTTAATGCAAAGTAATATATCAAATATATAATTATGCATTAAATAATTAAATCAACACTTGATTCAATGACCCGGTCATGTCGCACACAACCGACTAGTATATAATGTATCGGCTTATCAAATCAACCTTTGATTCGATAACTAGGGTATATCGCATATAACCTAATCGATACATTCATCGCGAGAATAGAATACGGTATCACATACACGCATTATTCTCGGTCCCGCACATATCTCATATGCGCTCCTATTTCGTTTTGCTTGAGCCAGGAAACCTCTGTGTAGGACTCTAAAGACTCGTCAATACGCCGGCAGCAGGCGATGATCATATCAAACACCCACAAGCCGCAAGCGGTCTGCTAAACGTAACGGCCACCCGGGTACTGAGCGATCTGAAGATCGACGAGCAAGCCCGCTCACACTCCAGTGAATCCAACCAGTAACACTACCGTACAGTCCGGTCTGATCGTCTGATATGTCGCATATCTTGCCTAGGGGTGGTATACGTCAGACCCCAATAGCTCGATAAGTCGTGTCGATATGAGGTCTATAACTGTTTGAGAAACTACTGGTAACACTTACCAGTAAATCTCAGCAACCCTGGCCAGGGATTTCCTGTTATAGCCAATCGAACACAGCGCAACATCAACCCCCTATACCGGGAGAGACGAATCCCCTCCTATCGCTCATTGCCTCCATGTGACTCGGGACTGTACCCAAAAACCACCGTTTTGCAGGCCCTCTTGGACGTGGTAAGATGGAAATCAAAGCACAGTGGGAACCACACAAGACTCTATGACGATCTCGGGTCAACAGACTACTCTGTACCAGTGTCACCAGAGAACTGCCATCTGACGTGAGGTATAATACCATCTGGGAGTTCTCGGCGAGTCCGTCCAGTGTACCCAGTCTCTACTGAGCACCCGTATATCATCTCTGATGTCAAACACCGATGGATATGAGATCATCCATCGCCCATCTGTATGGGTCGAGAAGGTATACGCTAGTCTACTCTGGTATATCGATGCCCCGTCTCGATACACCCACGACTAGGGACTTTGAAGGATGTACTTATGGACTACCATGTCCCCACTAGTATGATCCGCATCATAGTCCAGGTAGTCAAGTACAGATCCTAAGGGCTTTACCAACATGTAACAGAGAGACAATCAGTATACACGTTAAGGTAAAGAGCAACCAGATAGCATACTATCATGTCGATCAAGAAAGTCCTCCCTATATATGTCCCAGCATCCACTACAATATACATCCTATGTACAATAATGGCCTCTAGGGCATACATATAACTAACAATCTCCCACTTGCACTAGGGCCATCTGTAGCAGTGGTTGCAGTATCTCAAACTCAACCATCCCATAAAAGTCTCTCTCTGGGAAAAGGCCTTTCGTGAGTGGATCCGCTGTGTTTGTCCTCTGAGTCTACTCTCCTAACCTCGATCCCTTGGAGATCAACCATCTCCATGATCAGGTGATACTGCCTTAGAATATGTCTGGATCACTGATGGGACCGGCGTTCCTTGGCATAAGCCACAACTCCATTGTCTCACAATGGTAGGAACATAGTTCATCTCATGAACCAATATACACCCAGACTGCCTCTTTGGCAGCATCTTAAGTAGCGATGTATCCAGCCTTTATCGTCTAGTATGCCACGGTATCTAGCTTGGAACTCTTCCAACATACCGTCCCTTTACTGAGGGTAAAGGCAATGCCTGCGACTGACATTCAGTCGTCTTTATCACACTGGAACCCTTCCAGCGATTCTCCTCAGGATCGATTGACACCATCTCACTACATCTAGTGAGTATCCTAACATCCATTTAGATCTATCTCATAGATCCAAAATCCAGGATTTAGTAGGTATCACTTTAATCCTATATGGAGAATCTTTGTGATAAGCGGAGATTGACCGAGCGTAGCATAGGAAACTACTTCCCTATCAAGAGTATGTCATCCACGTACTCTACGAGGATCGTCACCATACTCTCTACTACCTTTTTGTTTATACAAGGTTCATCTACCATTTTGATGATGTCAAACTCTTTGACTACTTCATCAAAACAGACGTTCTAACTCCGCGATGCCTTCTTTATCCTATAAAGCATCTTGCATACGTTTCCGCTGCTCCCACTGTCTACGAAGCCCTCTGGCTGTGTACTTATAGACGCACTCTTCTAAAATATCATTTAGAAAAGCAGTCATGACACCCAACCACCAGATATCGCAGTCATGGTATGTAGCCGTGACAAGTAGGATCTGGATGGACTTAAGCATAGCTACTGGAAAAGGTTTCATCATTATCCACGCCTGGTCGATGACGAAAACCTTTAACAATTCTAGCTTTGAAAGTCTCAACTTTTCCATGTACACCAAGTAATCTTCTCAAGATATACTTGCTCCTGATGTGGATTTAACCCTTCAGATATAGCAACCAAAGTCCATACTTTGTTGGTGTATATGGATTCCATCTCAGTTCACTAAGCATCCAGCCATTCTTACAGAGTCCCACTCTTGATGGCCAGCTCGAAACTAGTTGGGTCATCATCTTATGATGTAATCCTCGCTCCCACTGTCATAGAGAAACAGAAGTATCTCTCAGGTGGGTGAGGAACCCTACTAGATCGGCGGAGAGGCTGAGGTTCGTTGGTATCTACTGAATCCTTTGGTTCTGTCAAATCATCTTCTGTAGTTTGCATAGCTGGAACCTTTCCAGTTCTACATAACTAACCTTGCCTCGAGTTTGTCCGGATTTTGCTTTTAGACATAGGCCGGACAACCCCAAATCTTAACTAACTTAAGACATGGGCTCTTCCCTTTCCATATCACATATGAAGTGGTAGGCATTGATTTGATTTGAACCCTATTCAATAGGTATGCAACTTCTCAAGTGCATAACACCCAAAAGGAAAAAGGTAACTCAGTATTACTCATCATAGAGCACACCATATCAAATAGGGTGTATCTGCTCCGCCCCGATATACCATCGTGCTATGGTGTATACAGAGGAGTAATGCTGAGAGAGAATCTCATTCTCCTTTAGAATAGTCCAGTTTTTCCGTGCTCAAGTATTCTCCTCCTTGATCTCATCATAGGATATAATACTTATACCCGTATTCTGGTTCTCTACTTCTCGCTTATATTCTGTGAATATCTCAAAAGGTTCGGACTTGTGTTTCAACAGGAACATATGTCTGAATCTCGAGAGATTATCAGAGAATGTAATGAAGTACAAAGAACCAGTCCTGGCATGTGTAGACAGGAGACCTTACATACATCATCATGTATCAGTCCCAAGAGTTCATTAACTCTTTCTCTGTTTCCAGTAAACGGAGCTATGGTCATCTTATCTTTGTGACATGACTGGCGAGTTTCACAAGATGTAAATTCAAACTAATTTAAATATGCATCTTTATGTAACTCTAGCTAGTCGGGTCACATTGATCTGACCCAGTCTACAATACCTCAAGAAGGATTCGTTCATTTCTGAACTCTTCCTCTTATGTGTGTTCCATATACTAAGAACTGTAGTTTGATTTAGAACATCAACGCTTTTAGATAACGTGCCTGAACCGATCAACTATTGATATAGGAAATGTTCAAAACATTGTCCAACAATACAAAATTATATCATTTCTTTACTAATAAAGAGAGTGATATGATTTTGTATATCAGGTTCGGTATCTAATAACATTCGTTCAGAATCAATGTATTGGTAATACAGGGTGACAGTGACCAACAGACTTGGCTGCAACACTTGCCCCGTTTTCTGCCTCATGAAACTTATCACCCGTTCTCAGTTCTCTACCTATCTGTAGCCCTATGTAACAGATTACATATCTGGGATCCTGATCTGGTATCACATACCCAGGACGTAGAGGATACAGAGAAATAGTTCTTTGTAATGAACACACCCGAAGATGATGCATCAGCATGCACTCTCTTCGTTTGGGCGGCACGGGAAATCTGGTATTCCCCAATTTCCTGCTCTGTCTTATAACATTTATAAGTTGGAGCGGGACCAACGTTCCCCAGCTCAGTATAACAAGCGGGTTCGGTCAATAATCCGTATTGTTATCTTGATTAAGGCGTGATATGGTCGCTACCTGGAGAGAGAGAGAAGAAAACACTCAGCGTGCGCTCTGTCAAGAATAGATTGGTTATTATTTTATCTAATCAGGATGGCTCCCACTGCTTTTTATTAAATCTTCCTTCAAACCCTAAAAGGAAAGACTAGCCGGGATTAATTACACACTGCAAGTTCGCCAATCTTTCAGCCAGGCCAGTGTCGGTACTTTGAGGGAGGTCCCCCGTGCTTTCGCACGAACCTAATTAATGTAAACCTCGTTTTCCCAGAGGCGTAACCTCGTTGACACCTTTCTAGACACCTACTTGATCGGCTAATTGTAATGCGTAAAACTCTCCCAGGAGTAACTCTTACTCGCAGCGGGTATCGGGATCCAACTATCTCATAGAAGGTATGCAATCTCATTGCAAATTTCAACACTTGAAATTCCCGATAATATTTTGCCCCTAGCACCCTATGACCTTGACGGAGGTCAACAAACCATAGGCTACTAGTCAAGTTCAACCCGTCATTTCTTGATCGAATTAAACCCACCCGCACGACCCTTGACGGAGGTCAACAAGGCCGCACGACTACCCTAACTCAATCTGCATCATATGCATAAACAGATAAATACTAGTTAGCTACCGCACACTACGCCTTGACGGAGGTCAACAAACGTAGCACGAATACTAAATAGGACTTATCTGAAATGACGGAGGGCTACGACAGGTTTTTCTGAAAACCTATTGCGTAATGAACTTGATATCGTTGTAGAATCAAATGATTTTAAAATGGAGTGCTTTTGAGGCTTTTCTAGTTTTGCTAAAGGAGTCACTCCCGGTGAAGGGATCGTCGGTCCTTTCCTCGTCGAATGAGGTGCGGGATATATCATATATATCACTGTGCAAAGCAAAAACACTTAAAAGCAATCAAAAGACAAACCGAGTGTGTAGCATCTGCCAGTTATTGCTAAAGGAGTCACTCCCGGTGAAGGGATCTCGGTCCTTTCCTCATCGAATAAGGTGCAGGATATATCGCATATACCGCTATGCAAAGCAAGAACTGTAGCTACCTGTTTTATTTTGAAATTCGATTCTACAACATCTTAGGTTTCTTTTATTTCATTAATCACATTAATGAAGTCCCATCATTTAAATACCTAAACATCACAGATAAATACGACGTACACTTATGCCATCCGCATTCGCCTCGATGTCCTCTCGTGCACCGTTAGGTTAGGTAACTAACGGCAGAGCGGGGCAGGGCTAGCGCGGGTGTAAAACATAAGTAACGTCTATATAATATATCATATATACTATATACTGTATCTATCACAGAACATCACATGATCACATCACAAATATCGCAGCAGAAGAAACATATGAAATATTGGATATACTAGGACGTCCGTGTTTTCAATACGAGCCAGTATAAAACACGGATTCCACGGTCGTGATGAATAGCCAAACCCACACCCCTAGACCCCTACGAGAGCGGCAAGCAACCCTACCAATTCTAGAGTTAGGAGACCCGGACTCGACTCCTCGAGTTGGTCTCCCATTGGACTCCAGAACCCGGTTACTTGTGCCCTCCTCCTTGGGTCTATCCTAGTGCGGAAAAGTAAATAATATACAAACGGTGACAACTTCCGCAACCTGGAAGCGCCCCAATAAAAGAATATTACATACAAGTTTTTACATGAATGAAAATGAAAAACACTCATCTCACATAAAAACCCCCGGCTATTCAAACACGACGATCCAATATAACATATCCAGCAACACATAACATCACATGTCATCAACGTAAGTAAATATGCGCATCCCAATTGTCGTTGACATATAGCAACGAAACCGGCGATATCACATATTACACTTACGGTCACAGAAAAGAAAGTGTAAAACTACAACAGTTGGAATCCGCAACCTCCTCAGACATCGCATGCCTGACCAAATGAATTACTTAGATATCGCATGCCTAACAATTATAAACCCCGCATTTTAGTCTCAAAATCGAAAACACTTTTCAATATCAAGTCGGGCAATTCAACAGGATTCCCGACATCCTGATCGAATGCTCGTCGCAAACTTCAGTAGGCGGCCGCACCCCTGATACCGTCGACGAAGTGCACCAAGGCGGAACACCGCTTCCGCGAGCACCCGAACGGATGCTTTCGGCGACGGGGTTCTCCTACAGTCACTTGGTCGGGGCAATGGCGTGAGGCTGTCTATTAAGTTTACCCGGCGAGTATCCGCGTACGCTACGTGATTGCGACGGACTTTTGATCACATCAAAATTCCGTGGCAACCGATCAAGTGAGACTAAATTGCTATGTTTATAACATTCATTCAGTTATCACATAACTTTTGTGAATTCCAATTATTGTATCCCATTCCGGATAAATAGAAAATGCTAAACTTTTCGATCGAACAATCGAACACCCAAGTTTTCCCGATACAGATCAACACATGAAATAAGTCTAACAACATTTAGTTCGTGCCTCAGTACCGACGGTCCAGCCATAGAAGGGTCAAGCCAACGCCTCACATGTGGCACGCCGTACTGCCCCAAACCCGAAGGTTCAAAGGGCAGTTCAAGACGGTCACATAATCGAGTTAAGGTTTGTTGTCTTCTAGAGGGACCATCGCGTTACTTGCACTACTTAGAACGTCGTTAAACTACGGAAAAATCCAACACTTGGAAATTTCCCGACAGGGGAAAAATTGGGTATTTATATCCGGTCGAACTTTTTAACATATTCTAAAATTTATCCGGAAAGCCACACAGACAAAATTTGATACTCCGATCGAAACACCGAATCCCCAAATCAACTGCAGAAAATTCAACTCTTGAAAAATTATTAAAAATTCCCAGAAAACCCATCAAATTAAAATAGGAATTACTGTGCATCAATTGGGAGGTGACGTCATCACCTAGCCGCGGAACCGCCGCAGAAGCTGGGCTTCAGCCGCGGTTCCGCGCTCTGTTTGATGAATTATTCACCTGAGTTTGCACAGTAATTCTTATAATTATTTATTGAATTTTTTAGGCATTTTTAATACACAAAAATCCGCATCTTCGGAAAAAGTACAGAGAGCATATTTGTTTTGGGGTTCCGGGTTCGTTCGGACTTCAAATTCCGTCTGGACTTCGCCTAAGGCTCTAGCTAGTCTCTGATACCACTGTAGGGTTCCTAGGCACGCTAATGAGGTCTCACAAGGCATCGAACATGCCAATATAAAATTTTACGGTGCCGAGAAACCCTAAACTACGGATCGTCGGCTAGATGTCTAGGCGAAAAACTAACTAGTTAACACTTAACTAAAAGTTTAACGGAAATACAACCTTTGTAGATCCGGTGCTCCACCTCCATAGCTCCGCAACGAAGTCCTCTCCGCTGTCCAAAAAGAATCCGGGCTCTCGTGTCGGCTTCGTCGGAGAATGGGCAAGCTAGGTCGTCGATGTCCATGCCGAAGATGATCTACGTCGAGGCATCGCTAAATCAAGCTCCGACTTCACCAAGTCAAGAAACTTGTGAAGAAAACACACTCTACTACTTGGCAAGAGGTAGAGGATGAAGAAATAGGAAGTGGGTTAACTTTAGAATTGGATTTCTCACTCAAAAACATCAATCACCATTGATGAGGTAAGCTTTTCTTCACTTGAAGCAAGGAAGAAGAAGAAAGAAATATATGATAAGTTAATTAAAAACAATAGAAAAATCAAAACTTATCATAATGTTAACTAGAGTCAAGTGTAGAGAATGAATCATGGTTAGTGGGAATGGTTAGGGTTAAGGATGAGATAAGAATGGTTGACTTGATCAAAGTTTCATGAAGCTTCAACTAAACTCCAAATTAAGCCACCATTCTTTTCTCCTCTTTTCCAAAATGAATAAACAAATAAATAAATGAATAAATAAAGGAAATGAAACCCTAACCATTCTTTTAACCATGGTTTAATTCTTTGCACTTAACCAAGTAAACATGTATCATCAAACATGATACAATCAAATGCACAAAATCATATCGCATATGTAATGCGCACACCCGAGTGAGAAAATCCATTTAAAGTGAACCAATACTAGTTAATGCAAAGTAATATATCAAATATATAATTATGCATTAAATAATTAAATCAACACTTGATTCAATGATCCGGTCATGTCGCACACAACCGACTAGTATATAATGTATCGGCTTATCAAATCAACCTTTGATTCGATAACTAGGGTATATCGCATATAACCTAATCGATACATTCATCGCGAGAATAGAATACGGTATCACATACACGCATTATTCTCGGTCCCGCACATATCTCATATGCGCTCCTATTTCGTTTTGCTTGAGCCAGGAAACCTCTGTGTAGGACTCTAAAGACTCGTCAATACGCCGGCAGCAGGCGATGATCATATCAAACACCCACAAGCCGCAAGCGGTCTGCTAAACGTAACGGCCACCCGGGTACTGAGCGATCTGAAGATCGACGAGCAAGCCCGCTCACACTCCAGTGAATCCAACCAGTAACACTACCGTACAGTCCGGTCTGATCGTCTGATATGTCGCATATCTTGCCTAGGGGTGGTATACGTCAGACCCCAATAGCTCGATAAGTCGTGTCGATATGAGGTCTATAACTGTTCGAGAAACTACTGGTAACACTTACCAGTAAATCTCAGCAACCCTGGCCAGGGATTTCCTGTTATAGCCAATCGAACACAGCGCAACATCAACCCCCTATACCGGGAGAGACGAATCCCCTCCTATCGCTCATTGCCTCCATGTGACTCGGGACTGTACCCAAAAACCACCATTTTGCACGCCCTCTTAGACGTGGTAAGATGGAAATCAAAGCACAGTGGGAACCACACAAGACTCTATGACGATCTCGGGTCAACAGACTACTCTGTACCAGTGTCACCAGAGAACTGCCATCTGACGTGAGGTATAATACCATCTGGGAGTTCTCGGCGAGTCCGTCCAGTGTACCCAGTCTCTACTGAGCACCCGTATATCATCTCTGATGTCAAACACCGATGGATATGGGATCATCCATCGCCCATCTGTATGGGTCGAGAAGGTATACGCTAGTCTACTCTGGTATATCGATGCCCCGTCTCGATACACCCACGACTAGGGACTTTGAAGGATGTACTTATGGACTACCATGTCCCCACTAGTATGATCCGCATCATAGTCCAGGTAGTTAAGTACAGATCCTAAGGGCTTTACCAACATGTAACAGAGAGACAATCAGTATACACGTTAAGGTAAAGAGCAACCAGATAGCATACTATCATGTCGAGTAAGAAAGTCCTCCCTATATATGTCCCAGCATCCACTACAATATACATCCTATGTACAGTAATGGCCTCTAGGGCATACATATAACTAACACCGCCAACATCCAGTTTTCTATTCAGTCTCTGGTGCAACACACCGCTGCTCATGGGCAAAGCATCAAGACCATCAAAGCCCAGATTGCACAGCTGAATGCGGCTCTATGCGAGCGAGAGAAAGGGAAGCTTCCATCTCAACCACTCCTAAATCCTGGTCACCCACATAATGTACATGTTGCTCTTGAACAACAAAACTATAATGTGAGTGCCGTGACTATATTGAGATCTGGAAGGATGCTGCATAACAACACTGGCACGCGGATAACTGATGACACCCCGGCTTCTTCTTCTTCTTCTGCTTCTTCTTCATCTTCCGAGCCTATTCTCCATTCTTCAAAAGGCTCTCCTTCTTCTGCTCTGAACGGACCCACATCTCACTCCACGAAAACTCTAGCTCTGGGATCCGTTCCAACTCCACAATCTCCTCCACAAGCATTGGACTCAACCAATTTCAAAAACGTTCCATTTCCAAACCGGTTGAGGTCAAATAAACAAAATCCACAAATGGAGAAGATTCTGAAGTTGTTTAAACAGGTTAACATCAACATTCCCCTCTTAGATGCAGTCCAACAAGTCCCATCCTATGCAAAAGTCTTAAAGGACTTATGCACTAAGAAGAGGAAATCTCAGGTACCCAAGAAAGTTTTCTTAGCTAGTGTCGTGAGTGATGCTCTTATCCAATCTTTACCTCAAAAACGAAAGGACCTTGGCTGTCCTACGATTTCAATAACCATTGGGGATAAGAACATCAACCACGCACTTTTGGATCTTGGTGCCAGTGTTAACTTACTTCCTTACTCTGTATATGAGCAACTAGGTGTAGGAGAGCTAAAACCCACACATTGTACTCTCCAAATGGCCGACCGATCTATCACCCATCCTAGGGGTGAGCTAGAGATATGTTAATAAAGGCCGGGGACTTCATATTCCCCGTTGACTTCATTTTTTTAAACACACAACCTGTAGCTAACCCCCGGAATCAAATTCCGGTGATACTCGGTCGTCCATTCCTTGCAACCTCAAATGCTGTGATCAATTGTCGAAACAGGTCGATGAACCTATCTTTTGGAAATATGACAATTGAACTCAACATTTTTAGGTTAGGGAATCAGGCCTCTGAACCTAATGCTCATATACTGGACGTTTGTTCGATCTAGGAGATCACCTCTGAGGACTGTGAATTCGAGGAGTTTTTGTTCGATCACAACACTCTTGACGCCACTAGTGCGTTCCTCTTCGAACCTGCTGCTGCTTCTGCTCCCGATAGTGATTACGAGTGTTTCACTTTCTCGAATGATCTTAGCCAGTCACTACCCGAGTTTGAATCCTTTGAATTTCCGAATGAGTTAGCTGAACCATCCAACTCGGTCGCTTACACTCATTTTGAACCTCTGCTGGAATCCTTTGAGTTTGAGACCTTTTCACCAATCTTGACTTCAATCGTTTCACCTCCAACGCTCGAACTCAAGCCATTGCCGTCTCACCTTAAGTACGCTTACTTGGGTGAGAACGAGACCCTCCCTGTTATCATCTCGGCCTCTCTAGCTCCAGAGCAGGAGAAAGCCCTTCTTACGGTCTTGCACAGCAATCGGCAAGCTTTTGGCTGGTCAATGGAGGACATCAAGGGGATTAGTCCTCTGATCGTTGAACATCATATTCATATGATGGATGATGCCAAACCAGCCAGGGATCCACAAAGGCGACTCAACCCAGTCATGAAGGAGGCTGTAAAAAAGGAGATCGTAAAGTGTCTGGATAGTGGTATCATTTACCCTATCTCCGATAGCCAGTGGGTTAGCCCCATTCACGTTGTCCCCAAGAAGTCGGGCATAACGGTTATAACCAATGAGGCAAACGAGTTAATCCCTACCCGCACACAGACTGGGTGGAGAGTATGCATCGATTATAGAAAACTCAACGCCGCAACGCGGAAAGACCACTTTCCGCTACCTTTCATTGACCAAATGCTTGAACGATTGGCTGGACACGAGTACTACTGCTTTCTAGATGGCTACTCTGGCTATAATCAGATTCCCATCACTGAAAAAGACCAAGACAAGACCACATTCACCTGTCCTTTCGGCACGTTTGCATATCGCCGCATGCCCTTTGGGTTATGCAATGCGCCCGCTACCTTCCAGCGGTGTATGATGGGAATCTTCTCAGATATGGTGGAAAAATTCTTGGAGATCTTCATGGATGATTTCTTCATTTTCGGCGATTCCTTTGACGAGTGTTTGTTGCATCTCGACGCTGTCCTTACCCGGTGTTAGGATAAGAACCTCACTTTAAACTGGGAGAAGTGCCATTTCATGGTACGCGAAGGTATTGTCCTAGGACATATCATTTCGAAAAAAGGCATTGAGGTAGATAAAGCGAAGATTGAAGTCATTTCCAATCTCCCTCCTCCCAAATGCGTCAGAGACATCCGAGCCTTCCTAGGCCATGCCGGTTTCTATAGACGGTTCATCAAGGACTTTAGCAAGATTGCTAGGCCCTTGACTCTTTTGCTGGCCAAGGACACGACATTCGACTTCAACTCGAGCTGTGTGACTGCGTTCGAGTCATTGAAAAGATCACTCACTTCTGCCCCCGTTCTTTCCTCTCCTGACTAGATGCATCCATTTGAGATTATGTGTGATGCATCTGACTTTGCCATTGGTGCGGTCCTTAGACAGCACATCGATAAGATGCCACACGTAATCTATTACGCTAGCCGAATCCTGAACGACACCCAAATGAACTACACAACAATCGAGAAGGAATTCTTGGCTGTTGTGTTTGCTTTAGAAAAGTTCAGGCCTTGCTTGATCGGCTCTCCAGTCATCGTCTACACGGACCATTCAGCTCTTCTCCATCTTTTTGCGAAGAAGGATGCAAAATCTCGGCTGATATGTTGGATCCTCTTGCTTCAAGAGTTTGACCTTGTTATCAAGGACAAAAGAGGATGTGAAAACGTAGTCGCCGACCATCTCTCACGACTTCCTTCTTTGCCGTCGCTTCAAATTCCGATCAACGACGTTTTTCCGGATGAACAGCTCTTGACAGTATCTTGCGAACCCTGGTTCGCAGATATTGTGAACTATTTGCTACCGACTGAATGGTCAAGTCAGGACAGACTTCGATTCTTATCCCAAGTGAAGCACTTTTATTGGGACGAACCCTATCTGTTCAAGTACTGTCCCGACCAGATTATTTATCGCTGTGTCCCTGACAATGAATTCAAGAGTGTTCTGTCGTTTTGCCATGATCAAGCATGTGGCGGGCATTTTGGCTCCAGAAAGACAGCCGAGAAGATCTTGCAGTGTGGTTTCTACTGGCCACAACTCTTTAAAGACGCTCATGATTACTGCAGGACTTTCTCCCGGTACCAACACTTGGGCCGGATATCCAGAAGAAACGAGATGCCACTCCAACCAATCTTGGTTGTTGAGATTTTCGATGTTTGGGGTATTGACTTCATGGGGCTGTTTCCCAAGTCTTTTGGGAACTTGTATATTCTTCTAGCTGTTGATTACGTCTCTAAATGGGTCGAGGCCGTGCCCAGCCGGACTAACGACAACAAGGTTGTCGTTAGATTCCTTAAGGAAAACATCTTTTCCAGGTTTGGACACCCCCGCGCGATCATTAGTGACAATGGAACACATTTCTGTAATAAGACTTTCGAGGCCTTAATGCGGAAATATTCTATAAATCATAAGCTATCCATGCCTTATCACCCCCAAACGTGTGGGCAAGCCGAAGTGTCTAATCGGCAAATCAAACAGATTTTGGAGAAGGCGGTTTCCAAGAACCGTAAGGATTGGTCTTTAAAACTCACTGATGCCTTTTGGGCATTTCGAACTGCTTATAAAACCGATCTTGGCATGTCTCCTTATCGGCTTGTTTACGGAAAGGCTTGCCACCTTCCAGTGGAAATAGAGCATCGCGCAATTTGGGCGATAAAGGAGCTGAATCTATCTCTCAAAGACGCGGGCAGCTATCGGAAGCTGCAGCTGAACGAATTGAACGAGCTTCGGGATGAAGCTTACGACAACGCGGTTATTGTAAAGAACCGAACGAAGGTGTTTCATGATAAACACCTTACGTATAAAACTTTCACACCTGGACAGCAGGTGCTTCTTTACGACACCCGACTACATTTTCATCCCGGTAAGCTCAGATCTCGCTGGAAGGGACCCTTTGTTGTGCGGACTGTATATCCGCATGGCGCGGTGGATTTGGAAAATCCAAAGGACGGTTCGCTTTTCAAAGTAAACGGACACAGACTGAAATCGTATCTTAGCGCTGAATCATCAGAGGAGCTCCTGCTCTTGCAGGAGCCGGTTTGCCCTGCATAATCTTCCTCTGCCTACCACCAAACTTCGGTTATCCAGCCAAAACAGTGGACACTGTTTCAAATAAGTTTGGGGGTATGTATATACGATTTTCCTTTGTATATATATGTTGAAAAAAATGTATATCTAACCGACGCTTTTGACCCTTCGACATTTTTTCCTTCTTGATGTACAATGATAGTGGGGGCACTGTCCAGCTTAAGTTTGGGGGTACGCTCGGTATGAATTTCTAACCTTCGCATTCAATTGTATATTCTGCATTTGCATACATAAAAAAAAAGAAGCATACAAAAATCGAAATTTTTTCCAAAAAAAATAAAAAATAAAACTTTGTCGTCAAGTTAGCTAGTGGGAGAACTTAGATTCAATATTTCGACGGTTTTGTTTGATAAGATAAGAATAACTAAATCTTATTTTTAGATTTTGCAAACCTGAAAGATAACCCTCCTTTGAAGTTAACTATAGCTAATATACGTCTTTACACCACACTACACGTGTTGTGAGTTTTTGAAAATTAGATGATAAGTCTATTATGTCTGGAAACTTTTGAATGGATAAATTATTTTCTGAGGATCAAATAGGTTTGTTCTGAAATAAGTAATATCAAGAATAGTTTATGAAGTGAAGTGGATATGAAGGGATGTTATTGATGCCTTAATTGGAACTAATTCTGAAAAATAACCCATCTGGAACTTGATTGGAATGATTACACACTTAACCCGCTAAACACGTCTTTTATCCAAAAAAAAAATAATTGAACTACCAGTTATATCGCCGTTCGCATTAAATCATCATGATTTTCACGCAAAAATTGTCTTTTTTTTGGGCCTAGGTAACTTGAGTAATTAAGTCCGCTGGGGTGTCTCTACACCTAATGCTTTAAAGCCAACTGGTTTGAGAGTATTGGCCCAAAGCTCGTTAAGAAGCCTAGAAAGTCCAGATTAAAACAAAGTCAAGCAAGTGTTCTCTCCGAGTTAAAATTCCTAACGGTTCTTTGTGTGAGAATAATCTTGACAAAAGACGGGTTTTTATAAAAAAATTTTTCTAGCTGAGATATGAAGGTTTTATTCTATGATAAAAACTATTGCACGTTTACAGAGGTGTGTATGAAATGAAACAAGAAAAATATGGAGTGAAAAATAAGACCTAGTTTCCTGTTAAGGAAGATAGAAATTCTGAATTTGAAACCTAACTGGAAAACGAAACTTGAGAAATACTTAACTCTTTATAAAACTTATGTGATCCTTTTTAAGTTTTTTTGTCTGGGCTTTATTTTGTGACATGACGACTTTAATCGATCCTTTTGAAACTTAACGACACTATTTGCACTGCACGTAAAGACATATAAAATCTTAAGTTAAATAAGAAGTGAGGTGTGAAAAATAAAGGTTCGATAGTCTAGATTTAGGATAATAGAATTGCTATCTTTAAAACAAAACCTTAGGGTTTGAATCATAATTATTTCGCAAAACTAGCTTGACGGGATTTTTGAGGGCAGTATCCGCTGAAAACCCTCAGGAGACAACACTCCTCCTACTAGGGACACCTAGAGGTTTAACGGCTTATTGCACATGCTCAGTGCAATCGCGTTCCCTACGAAAGTGTGGTTAGGATTTTCTTTTGTGAATAAATGGTTTTGCTCGGGACGAGCAAAAGATAAGTTTAGGGGTATTTGTTCATATCAGAAAACTGCATTCTAATACCGCTCATGCATTATCTAATTGTTGTATTTATCGGTATTATTAACCAGTGTCTGCTCAGTATTTCAGATTACAGGTATCCATGACAAAATACTGGAAATGTATTCAAAAGCACGGATATATCACTTGAGAGACGACACTGCAACCAAAACCGCAAACCGACCGATACTTCAGGAGTTCCTTTTTGCAACAAGTTTGTGTACACATTTTTTTTATCTAAATGGTCCAACACAATAAGTGTGTACACAAGACTTTTAGGCACATGTGGATATGATATAATGTGCATTCAAGGCAAAATATTATGTGCATTCAAGGCTAAATATTATGTGTTGATTTTTCCTTCCAAAACTGAAATCAAATCAAAGTTAATTAAACAAATCGGCATGAGCCATAATGGGGGCAGCCATGAATCAAGTCACATGTGGGAATGAAGTAATGAGTATTTAATGGTGAAGATTATGTGTTGAATTGAAGATTCAAAATTCCCTCCAAACATTGGGTGCAAACCAGGTCAAAACAGAGAGAATAAACTGGACCAAAGAGACACCGGGGACAACAAAAGACAACGCACCAAATTATGGACCCTTCCATCGGGTTTGGACCGGCCACCCTGTAGGGTTCCTAGGCACTCTAATGAAGACTCACAAGGCATCAACCATGCCAATTTCAAATTTTACGGGTGCCGAGAAACCCTAATACGGATCGTTGACTAGAAGTTTAGGCGAAAAACGAATCTAGTTAACATTTTAACTAAAGGAGAGAGGCTACAACCTTTGTAGATCCGGTTCTCCACTTTCTTAGCTCCACGTAGGCGTCCTCTCACTGTCCATCTCGAATCATGGACTCAATCGTCGGCTTCATCGGAGATATGGGCGGACTAGGTCGTCGGCTTCGTGCCGAAGAAGATCTACGTCGAGGCATCACAAGTTCAAGCTCCAACTTCACCAAGTTGTGAAACTTGTGAAGAAAACACCCTATACTACTTGGCAAGAGGTAGTGGGTGAAGAAATAGGAGGTGGGTTCACTTTAGAATTGGACTTCTCTCACTTTTGCTCAAGTTACCATTAATGGACTTAAGCTTTTTCTTGAAGAAGAAGATGATGAAGAAGATAGAATATGATAAGTGTTAATTGAAAAATGAAAAGATAATGAATACTTATCATATACTAACTAAGGTAGAGTGTAGAGAATAGACCATGGTTACTTGGAAGGGTTAGGGTTAAGCATGAAGACAAGAATGGTTACAAAGTCAAAGCTTCATGAAGCTTCAACTAGAAACAAAGAAAGCCACCATTCTCATCAAAATCCTTTCCAAATAAATAAATAAATAAACAAATGAATAAGCAAAACCCTAATCATCATATTAACCATGGTTTAATTCTATACACTTAACCAAATAAGCATGTATCATCAAACATGATACAATCATGTGCACAAAAGTATATCACATATACAACTTGCACATCAAGTGAGAAAATCCATTTAAAGTGAACCAATACTAGTTAATGCAAAGTAATATATCAAATATATAATTATACATTAAATCATTAAATCAACACTTGATTCAATGATCCGGTCATGTCGCACATAACCAACTAGTATCCAATGTATCGACTTATCGAATCAATCTTTGATTCGATAACTAGGTTATATCACATACAACCAATCGAAACATTCATCGCGAGAATGAAATGCGGTATCACATACACGCATCATTCTCGGTCCCGCACATATCTCATATGCGCCCCTATTTCGTTTCGCTTGAGCCAGGAAACCTCTGTGTAGGACTCTAAAGACTCGTCAATACGCCGGTAGCAGATGATGATCATATCAAGCACCCACAAGCCGCAAGCGGTCTGCTAAACGTAACGGCCATCCGGGTATTGAGCGATCAGAAGATCGACGAGCTAGCCCGCTCACACTCCTATGAATCCAACCAGTAACACTTACCGTACAGTCCGGTCTGTTCATCTGATATGTCGCATATCAAGTCTAGGGGTGGTAAACGTCAGACCCCAGTAACCGATAAGTCGTGCCGATGTGAGGCTCATAACGGGTCGAGAAACTACTGGTAACACTTACCAGCAAATCTCTGATCAGCCCTGGCCAGGGACTTCCCTGTTACGGCCAATCGAGCACAGCGCAACATCAACCCCCAATACCGGGAGAGACGAAACCCCTCCTATCGCTCATTGCCTCCATGTGACTCGGGACTGTACCCAAAGACCACCGTTTTGCACGCCCTCATAGACGTGGTAAGGTGGAGATCAAAGCACAGTGGGAATCACACAAGACTCTATGACGATCTCGGGTCTACAGACTAACCTGTACAAGTGTCACCTGAGAACTGCCATCTGACGTGAGGTATAATACCATCTGGGAGTTCTCGGCGAGTCCCTCCAGTGTACTCAGTCTCCACTGAGCACTCGTACACCATCTCTGATGTCAAACACCAATGGATATGGGATCATCCATCGCCCATCTCATGGGTCGAGAAGCGTATACGCTAGTCTACACTGGTATATCGATGCCCCGTCTCGATACACCTACGACTAGGGACATTGAAGGATGTACCTATAGACTACCATGTCCCCACTAGTATGATCTGCATCATAGTCCAGGCAGTCAAGTACACATCCTAAGGGCTTTACCAACATGTAACTATAAGACAGTTTAAAGAGACAAGTGTACATGTTAAGATAAAGAGCAACCGGATAGCATACTATCATATCGAGCAAGAAAGTCATCTCTATATATGTCCAAGCATCCAATATAATATACATCATCTGTACAATACTGGCCTCTAGGGCATACATACAACTAACACACCCTCCCCTCAAAACCGGCCTGGCCGGCCCTACAAGCTCCAGTGGGCCCCAGCTTCTCACACCCCCCCGCTGCCAGTTGGTCTTGATTTTATTGTTTATCTGTTTTCTTTCTGAGCCTATAAATACAGACAAGAGGCAAGAGGAAAAGGAGTAGCTTTTTCTTTAGTTTTATCTTAGAATTCTTATAATTTCTCTTTTAATTCTTGAGCTCTTTCCCCTTTGTCTTGACCTTGCAACTTCTCATTTTGAACTTGCAAGTTTAAGGCTTAGGTTCTTGACTTCAAGATCTCTTGTAACATGTTTGCTATTCAATAAAAGTTCTTATTTTTATTTCATGTCTTGTTCTATTTTACATAATTTCAATTGTGAAATTCTTGCTTTGCTTTGATCTTACAACCTCTTAAGTGAGCTTGCAATCTTAAAGCTTGGTATTTGGATTTCACATTTCACCGAGCTTACGAACACTTGGAGATAACCATGCTTGAACTCATCGGTTCTCTTTTCTTTCCTTGCATATTTTTTTATGTATCTTCTCTTTTATTTCTTTTATTTTGTTAATATGTGTGAGTAATCTTTTTACTTGTTAAGGGTGTAATATGGTTAGATCGTATTCGAAGATGTCCTTTGTTAAACTTTAAAAACCTAAAACTTGCAATTGAAACTCCGTGCAAATCACCCGCAATTCCGCTCCACTAGGCATCCTATCCTACCACGACAGTGATGATTCCTAATCATGACCAGATTGCTCGTGGTTTGCCGAAGGCTAAAATCAAGAGATAACAACGGAAGAACAAGGGACAAGGAAAACGGATTTAGCGGAATGCCGCAAATACCGTATTTCAAGTTCCCTAATCCACGTTGTTACCTATTGCTTTAGTGTCAATACCAAGTTGGGGCTATAAGGAATCGGCAAACATCACTTTCATACAATCTAACATATTACTACCCTTAACAAGTCCTTTTTTTATTCATATCTTTGTTACGAAATTTAGTTAACCAACAAATCAAAACACGGTATTAACTCGTTAAAACAAGCGATAAAAACTTACCATCTCCCTACGGATGACCCGTATTCATCGCGGCTCGCTACAAGCGACACCGTTTTGATTGCGGTAATTTCAAAACTCTTTTTAAATACAACACGGTTAGAACGTGTCAATCATTGTTCTATCTGTGACGGGGACCGCGATGGTGCCTACTGTTCAGGCAGTCGTACCTACAGTTACGGAGGTTATCACCTTATCATTATCTGAGTTCATGAGGCTAAAGCCTCCGGTTTTCACCGGCACCGATGCAGCTGAGGATCCCCAGTCGTTTATCGATCGGATGGCCAGGATCTGTCATTCGTTGAGATGCTCCGACACGAGATGGGTAGAGTTCGCGAGTTTTCATTCGGAGGGTCTTGCCCAGACCTGGTGCGAGTCTTTAGAGAGGGGCAAAGCCGCAGGTCTTTCTCCTATGACCTGGGCTGAGTTCGTGACGGTTTTTCTTGCCCGTTTTCTTCCGAAGAACGTTAGGGATGCTCGAGCTCGCAGTTTTGAGTCATTACGCCAGACTCCGAGTATGACGGTGGCAGAGTACGATGTTCAGTTTACCCAGTGCAGGATTACCTAGCACGGCATCAAGGTTTCGGGAGGTATCGTCCATGCCATATTCGAAAATTTGTCGTTTTAGCTAACCCTAACTTTGAATCGTTAACTAGAAATCGACGGAATATAAAATGCAAACACTTTGCAAGTCTAGTGAGCAAGGAATACAACCTTTGTAGACCGGTCCTTCACTTCAATAGCTCCATGTAGTAGTCCCTTTCGCTGCGATCGTGAACTCCGGACTCTAGAGAGGCTCCGATGAAGAAACGAATATGCTTGCTTCGAAGTCTTCGAGGCCGAAGATGATCTACTTCGGGGAGACACTAACCCAAGCTATCTCTTCACTAACCATGGAATTAGTGAAGCAAACACCCTATACTAAATGGCAAATAGTAGAGGATGATTAAGTAGGAAGTGGGCTCACATTAGATTTGATTTTCTCACACTTTTTCTATCAACTCCATTGAAGCTAGAAAGCTTTGAGGAAGAAGAAGATGAAGAAGAATTAACTCATCAAATGAATTATTATGTGTGGTTAGAAATGCAACCAAGGGTTAAGTATGTCATGCTTAACCCTTGTAGAGAGTTAACCATGAGCTATGGTTAAAGGTTAGGTCAAGAAATATCTTAAGCAAGACAAAAAGAGTGAACAAAGTCAAAGATGCCTTGAAGTTTCTACAAGCTTTCAACAAATATCAACCATGACTAATTCAACAATTTTTGAATTACTTAATGATAAATATAAACCCTAATCTTAACCCTAGCATGGTTAACCCTCATTAACCCTAGTTGAATTTGTAACCTAGCATGATACATTTAATATATATCACATATACATCAATGTATCCAAAGTGAGAAAGGAAATCATAAGTGAGCTAATACTAGTTAATGTAATGTAATATATCAAATATATAATTATACATTAGATTATCAAATCAACTCTTGATTTAATAATCTGGCTATATCACCTATAACCGACTAATATCATATGAATCAACTTATCGAATCAACACTTGATCCCATAACCCGGCTATATTATATATAACCGACCGTTATCTCATATCGCGAGAATAGAATACGGTATCTCATATCGTATCAATCTTGGTCCCGCAGACATCACATATGTGCTCCTACTCCTTTTTGATTGAGCCAGGAAACCCCTGTGTAGGACTCTAAAGACTCGTCAATACGCCGGCAGTAGGTGATGATCATATCAAACACCCACAAGCCGCAAGCGGTCTGCTAAACTTAACGGCCACCCGGGTATTAAGCGATCAGAAGATCAACAAGCAAGCTTATTCATACTCCCGCGAACCCAATCAGTAACACTACCATACAGTCCGGTCTCTTCGTCTGATATGTCGCATATCTCGTCTAGGTGTGGTAAACGTCAGACCCCACTAACTCGATAAGTCGTGTCGATATGAGGCTCATAATGGGTCGAGAAACTACTGATAATACTTACCAGTAAATCTCTGAAGCAGCCTTGGCCAAGGACTTCCTGTTATAGCTAATCGAGCACAGTACAACATCAACTCCCAATACCGGGAGAGACGAAACCCCTCCTATCGCTCATTGCCTCCATGTGACTCGGGAATGTACCCAAAAGCCACCGTTTTGCACATTCTCTTGAACGTGGTAAGGTGGAAATCAAAGCACAGTGGGAATCACACAAGACTCTATGACGATCTCGCGTCTACAGACTAGCCTGTACCAGTGTCACCAGAGAACAGCCATCTGACGTTAGGTATAATACCATCTGGGAGTTCTCGGCGAGTCCGTTCAGTGTACCCAGTCTCCATTGAGCACCCGTATACTGTCTCTGATGTCAAACACCAATGGATATGGGTGAAGGGTTCCGGCAGCGCCCCGACCATCGAAACGCGGCCAAAATGCGGAGCAAATTTTTTCTAAAAACCGGCGCTACCGTTACCCGATTTACGGATCGACCTTACACCCTAAACTAGCAAACTAACTAAGAGTTAGAATCATTATACCGAGTTTATCCGTGTCCTTCGGTCTTCATTCCAAGCTCCTAGTGATCCTTTGACAATATTTGGTTGCCGGTCTTCCTCCATCTCCGATTATCCACCCGAGAGAAACGGCGCAAGCTCCAACCTCGTCGAACGAGATAACCGACGCTCCAAAGTCGCTAGCGATGGAGAGTCGAGGTGTATGGAAGTGTCACTATATTTTTCTCTCTACCCAAAGTGCTCATGGAGCAACCATAGAAGAAGAATGGAGTGAGGAATCTTTGGCATGAAGAACAAAGAAAATGGCTAAGTCTTTTGGTGAACTTGAGAGAGTGAGAGAGTGAGCTAGCTTAAAGTGTAATGAGCCAAAATGAAATTCACCCCCATCATGGAAGTGGCCGGCCCCCCTCTCTCAACCCCTCCAAAAAAATATCATTTCCAATTAACCAATAAACAATGCAAACCATACTCAAGCCCATACCGTGGTCATGTTCATGCCACCTCACACCCTCCACCTCATTATTAAACAAAATGAATTTTCATAAATAGAAAATCAAATAATAAGGTGGAAAAGCTTCTAGAAGCCATTTCGTATAAAATATGGAATACTTTCCGGTACATGTATCGAAATACATATACGCGTATTCGTACAAAAATACGAATAGCCAAGAGAGAAAATAAATAGCGAACAATAATACTAGAACACACATATATATAAATACATATGTAAATTATTAAATCAAAACCTGATTTAATGAACTGGCTTAATCCTAAGCCGCTAGTATTATAAACCGTCCGATTAAAGTCTGCGCAGCAAGTGCACATATTTAATCGGACACCCGTATGTACCAACATACGCCATGTACACCATATCGCCTGAGCTGTGAAAACCCTCTGTGTGGGACTCTAAAGACTTGTCAATACGCTGGCAGTGGGTTTAACCACAAGCACGTCGGTGGCACTAGCTGTACGTAACGGCTAACCAGGTATTGAGCGAAAGGGAGGCCGACGAGCAAACTCATCCTGAACCTCTAATGAGCCTGTCAGTGACAATATCCGCACAGTCCGGTCTGTTCGTCTAAGAGTATCGCATATCGAGTCTCGGGGGGTGAATAAAGTCAGACCCCCAACAACGTGATATTTAGTGTCGGTATGAAACCCCATCACCACCTGAGAAACTATCGATCCTGGATCGGTAGTTCTCATCTACCGTGGCCACGGATTTATGGTGATGGCCATCCGTACACAACGCGACATCAACCCCCAATACCGGGAGAGACGAATCCCCGACGATCCGATCACTGCCTCCATGTGGCTCGGGTCTGTACCCAACTAAAACCTGTTTGCACGACTCCTTTGAGCCATGGTAGGGTAGTAATTAAAGCACAGTAGGAACTCATACGAGACAAATGATGATCTCAGGTCGACAGAATAACCTGTACACATGTCACCTGTGAACTGCTATCTGACAATAGGTATAATACCAACTAGCAGGTTCCCGGCGAGTCCGTCCAGTGTACTCATAACCCAATGAACACCTGTATACTATCTTAGGTGAACAAACTAACACCAATGGCTTATGAGACCTGGCCACCGTCCCTCGTCGGAGTCTCGATCAGTATACACTAGTCTACACTGGAGTATCGATGCCCAGTCTCGATACTCCCACGACTAAGGACATTCAAGGATGTGCTTATAGTCCCCCAGCTCCCACGTGTGTGATCGCCATCATAATGCTGGCAGTCAAGCAAGAAACCTACGGGCTCTATCAATATGTATATGATGATAAAGACAAACCAGATAGCATACTATCATCTTTGAGTAAGACTGTTTTATTCGGTATAGGTCCTCACTCAATCATCATAATCACAAGTCCGCGACTATGATAATTGCCTTGAGGGCACTATAGCCAACAATCTCCCACTTGCACTTAAGGCCAATTATTGCGATGTCGCATACTCACAGCCCGTGTGATACCGAACACCCAACTTCTCTACTAATCAGTTTCGCAAAGCCCGTTTGCGAAAATGATTGCATTCGAGAAAAAACCTCAGTGAGTGGATCCGCTCCAATGTTTCATTCTGTATCTCTCTATATCTCAACTTCACGGAGAAAGCTATCTCCCGAAATGAGCAATACCTGTCTTAGAATTTGTCTGGATATCTGATGGGACCCAGTTCTCAAATGAACTCCGAATCCAGCAAACTACTTAGACTGTATCGTCCACTTTATTTAATCAGTATCCTGCGCCATGTTTTTCCTCAGTAACCGCTTGGACCACCTGTCCAACATACTGTTCCTCAAAAGTGGGAAAATTATAACTCTGACAGTCACTCTGTCATCCAGGTCACCTTGGAAGCCCGAAATGACAATCGTCTCCCGAAGGAGGCTGCCTTAATCATTTCCCTAGAACATTCACTTATGTTCAATAACTGCTTCCCAATGTTTCTCCAGGATTGGATTAATATATCTGCTTATTGCATCTAGTGTAGAAGCAATATCTGGTGTGGTACTTGACATTTCATGATTAACTCAATTGCATAAGTAAGTGATGTGCTAATCATGCATAGCCCTCTCTCCTTTAGTCTGCAAGACACCTTTAGAGAGGGTGACTCCATCACCTGCAGGTACACCACCATGCCAGGAGTCGTCCATTTAATGTCAAAGTACCCAGATTAGGATACTTCCCAAATCTAGATCTAAAACCATAGATCTAGTAACCAGAAACCCTGATATTATATCTATATGTGGAGAAACAACTTTGTGACAACCAAAGTATAACCGATTGTAGTATAGGAATATCCCTTCGTATCAAGTGCATGTCATCCCAATACCTGGACATCACTCTCTACTACCTTCTTAGCAGATCCATCTCCTATTCTGAAGAGGTCAAGACCTAAGACTGTCACATCAAAAATAGATGATCTATTTCCGCTATACCTGCTTTAGTCCATAAATAGACATAAGTGTTAGTTATATGTATGCCCTAGAGGCCATTACTGTACATTGGATGTATATTGTAGTGGATGCTGGGACATATATAGGTAGGGCTTTCTTGCTCGACATGATAGTACGCTATCTGGCTACTCTTTATCTTAACATGTATACTTTCTGTCTCTCTGTTACATGTTGATAAAGCCCTTAGGATGTGTACTCGACTTCCAGGACTATGATGCAGATCATACTAGTGGGGTCTGGGTAGTCAATGAGTACATCCTTCAATGTTCCTAGTCGTGGGAATATCGAGACGGGGCATCGATATTCCAGAGTAGACTAGTGTATATCTTCTCGACCCATGTGATGGGCGATGGATGATCCCATATCCATTGGTGTTTGACATCGGAGATGGTATGCGGGTGCTCAGTGGAGACTGGGTACACTGAACGGACTCGCCGAGAACTCCCAGATGGTATGATACCTCACGTCAGATGGCAGTTCTCTGGTGACACTGGTACAACTTAGTCTGTTGACCCGAGATCGTCATAGAGTCTTATGTGTCTCCTACTGTGCTTTGATTTCCACCCTACCACGGCTCTACTGAGTCGTGCAAACAGGTGGTTTTTGGGTACAGTCCCGATTCACATGGAGGCAATGAGCGATAGGAGGGGATTCGTCTCTCCCGGTATTGGGGGTTGATGTTGCGCTATGCTCGACTGGCCATAACAGGAAATCCCTGGCCAGGGTTGCAGTGATATACTGGTAAGAGTTATCAGTAGTTTCACGATTTTTATGGACCTCACGTCGGCATGACTTATCGAGCTACTGGGGTTTGACGTTTACCACCCCTAGGCGAGATATGCGACATATCAGACGAACAGACCGGACTGTACGGCAAGTGTTACTGGTTGGATTCACAGGAGTGTGAGCGGGCTTGCTCGTCGATCTTCTGATCGCTCAATACCCGGGTGGCCGTTACGTTTAGCAGACCGCTTGCGGCTTGTGGGTGCTTGATATGATCATCACCTGCTGCCGGCGTATTGACGAGTCTTTAGAGTCCTACACAGAGGTTTCCTGGCTCAAGCGAAACGATATAGGAGCGCATATGAGATATGTGCGGGACCGAGAATAATGCGTGTATGTGATACCGTATTCCATTCTCGCGATGAATGTATCGTATGGTAGTATGTGATATAACCTAGTTGTCGAATCAAGGATTGATTCGATAAGCCGATACATGGGATACTAGTCGGTTATATGCGATACGACCGGATCGTTAAATCAAGTGTTGATTTAATGATTTAATGTGTAATTATATATTTGATATATTACTTTGCATTAACTAGTATTGGTTCACTTTAAATGGATTTTCTCACTTGAAGTTCACAAGTTGTATATGTGATATACTTTTGTGCACTTGATTGTATCATGTTTGATGATACATGCTCACTTGGGTTTGTGTAAAGAATTAGACCATGGTTAAGTTAATGATTAGGGTTTACATTTTTCTTATTCATTTATTTATTTTTTCATTTTGGAAAAGATAAACAAGGAATGGTGGCTTTTTTGTTTGCTTGTTGAAGCTTCATGAAGCTTTGAACAAGTCCACCATTCTTGTCTTATGCTTAACCCTAACCATTCAAATTAACCATAGTCTATTCTCTACACCTAACTATGGTTTCCATTATGATAAGTATCATATTATTTCTTATTTTAAAATAACTTATCATATATTCTTCTTCTTCTTCTTCATCTTCAACAATGAAGAAAGCTTGCTTCCATCAATGGCAACTTGTGAAAATGAGTGAGAAATCCAATTCCAAAGTGAACCCACTTCCTATTTCTTCATCCTCTACCACTTGCCAAGTAGTATAGGGTGTTTTCTTCACAAGTTTCATGACTTGGTGAAGTTGGAGTTTGATCTTGAGTTGCCTCGACGTAGATCATCTTCGGCATCGAAGTCGACGACCTAGCCCGTCCATTTCTCCGATGAAGCCGACGCTAGAGCCCGGGATCCGATGATCGCAGCGAGGGGACTTCATCACGGAGCTATGGAGGTGGAGGACCGGATCTACAAAGGTTGTATTTTCCGTTTACTCGTAGTTAAGTTGTTAACTAGTTGCTTGTTTCGCCTATACATCTAGTTAACGATCCGTATTAGGGTTTCTCGGCACTTGTAAAATTTGAATTGGCCATGTTTGATGCCTTGTGAGACCTCATTAGTGTGCCTAGGAACCCTACAATAAGCTACTTGCCTACTATGCTTCCGCTACTCACTGACTACAACAACCCTCTGGCAGAGTCATATACACGTGCACTTCCAAAACTTATTTAGAACGACGCTATATTCATCCTCCTACCGGGTCTTATAGTCTAGAACAGCAGCTGGAAAATCTGGGTAAATAAGAACCTCCCTGTCACCGTTACTAAGACGACCGAAGTACCTCTCTGGTGCCTGAGGTTACCCACCAAATCTGTGGAGTGGCTAATGGAACGTCGAAACCAATTGAATCCTCAGGTTCTATTAAATCTTCAGTAATCGTTTGCGGTTCTGGAGTAACTTCTAGTTCTACCATACTCCCACTTGTGTTTTCTGAAAAAGTCCATTTTACTAAAACTGTGGTGAGTTAAGAACAATATAAATACTGATCTTCCTGATGGTAGAAAGTTAACCCTTGTCAAAGCCCAGGATAACCCACAAACTGCCATTACTGAAACGTGCTTTGAGTTTATCCGGATTCTGGTTTTAAGCATTAGCCGGACAACTCCCTATAGCTTAACATCGTTAAGATATAAATTGATTCTATATATATCTAATATAGAAACAAAAGTACTAATTTAATTGGAACCAGATTCAAAATCATGCAGTTGTCTCTTGTGCATATCAACCAAATGGAAAAAGGACAATCAGCATTACTCATCTAGGAGTGCATCCATATATGAGTTACCCGAAAGAGAAGCAAGTTCTCAAAACCAATACTATCAACGGAATACCAAGCACAAGTATCTACATCTTCGACTTTCTCGAAGAATCCTGATACTTCTAACAATGGTTCTCTACTTTATTCTTATACCTATAACTTCTGAATATCTGGACTTTGCATTTCAACGAAATACTTGTCCAGAACTGGAGAAGTCATAGGTAAACAGAATATAGTACGAGTACCAACCTTATTGTCCTAATGGACACTGGACAACATACAATACTTTGTATAAGTCCCCTGAATTCAACAACTCAAACCCTGTGCGTCGTAGGTTGAAAAACTGTACTTTAGTTAAGAAGAGTTACACCGCTGTTGAATGCACCTTACCCAATCACCAACTGATATAGGTAAATGTCATAGACACAATATCAAAAAGTTATATCTCACTTTATAAAATAAATGTACAGATATATCAGTTTGAAATTGGTGCATAACAACGGATATTCAAAACCAAATATTTGCCATCCGGCAAAATCCAGATGATTTCTTCAAATATCACCAATTACTATGAATTCCGATATAATGAGGATCTAATCACCCAATTCCCAATATCTTACTCCCACTCACTAGCTGTAATAATATACAGATGTGAGAAACTGATCTGGTAAATACATACCCTGGAGTTAGATTCTTATTGGGAAAACAGTTTTCAATTAACATCGCATAGTAAAACTGAAACATGAAAATGTTTCAAAAGGGTTAACTGGTATTCCTAGTAACGCCTCTTCCATTATCCTGAATCATGACAGTAACCATATACTTACCTGCCCTCACTGCAATCCCTTTATTATGTCTTTACTTATTACATTCTGTACACTTCCTTTACGCTAATTGGTTTTCTTCATTCCCTACCCTTTGGCACCAGCCTAAGGTTTGGAAGAAGACTATCCAATAAGTATAATAGGTGTACTCTCCTAATCCTAAGAGCCCTCGCAACCTGAGAGAAGGTAAAGAGAAAAGACATCTGAATAATCCTATCCAATTTCTCTTGAACCGGAAACCATCCCCGAATCTGGAACGAATTCTTTCGAGTTCGTATGTAACTATACGATGGCATATCCAATGGAAGTGGATATCCATAGTGATACAGAGTGTTCTAGAGAAATGCAAAGTGAATGTAGGAGTGGCAGGGGTATACACGATCTTTATCGTGAATGATGGTGATCGCAATTTCCTCTGCCATTATTCTAATCCCTTTATATATCTTTACTTATTACCTTCTGTACACCACAGTTAAGCTTGTTGGTTTTCTTCCTTTCCTACCGTTCGGCACCTGCTTATGGTTTGGAAGAAGACTATCTAATAAGCTCAATAGGTGTACCCTCTCCTAATCCTAGGAGCCCTCACAACCTGAGAGAAGGTAAAGAGAAAAGACAACCGAATAATCCTATTCAATTTCTCCAGAACCAGAATCCATCCTCGAAAAAGTTCCTTCGAGTTCGTATGTAACTATACGATGGATTTATCCAATGGAAGTGGATGTTCGTAGTAATACTGGGTGTTCTGGAGAAATGCAAAGGTGGTATAGAAGTGGCAATGATGTATGTGACATCGTGACATTCCAAAATCCATAGTGTTTTAAGAAAGTTTGGTCAACTTGGTTTTATGAGTTTTAGTCAAAGGTCGGGTCAAAGTCGCAGCCAGAGAGCGAGAGAGAAGAAACACTCAGCGTGCACTCTAACCTAGATCAGAATGGTTAATCATTTTATCTAATCTGGATGGCTCCCACTGTTTCCTCGAATTCTCTTCCAAACCCAAAAGGAGAATTAGTCGGAATCACCCGAGGAGTAATCCTACTCATCAGTGGGAATCGGGATCCAACTATCATCGCATGATAACTTGATGGAAGCCACTCAAGTCACCACACTCCAGAAGGTATGCACAAGCCTGGCAAGTTTCCTGTATATTTGAAACTCCCGATGTGTGTTTTTACCCCAAGCGGCTTATGACCTTGACTAGGTCAACATATCATAAGTCATAAATCAAGTTCAACCTGTCATTATCCTGGATTAATTAGACCCACCCGTACGAGCCCTTAACTAGGTCAACATGACCGTACGACTGTCCTAACCAATCGCATATCTATGCAACAGAAAAGTACTACAGAGCTGCCGAACACTACGCCTTGACTAGGTCAACATACGTAGCACGAATACTAAGCAATACTCGTCTGAAATGACGGAGGGCTACGGCTGGTTTTTGGCGAAAAACCTTTAACGTAATGAACTTGATATCGTTGAAGGAATCCAAATGGTTTTACAAATATATAGTGGCGAAAACTTTTGCTAAAGAGGTCACTCCCGGTGAAGGGATCTCGGCTCTTTCTCCGTCGAATGGGGTGCAGGATATCTCAAACTGAATACCACGATGCAAAGCAAAAGTAATCGACTATAGTGAAGTTATTACGTTGACGCAAACTTTTACTCAAAGGGCCACTCCCTGTGAAGGGATTTCGGCCCTTATCTCGTCGAATGAGGTGCAGGATATTCCAAACTGAATACCATGATGCAAAGCAAAAGTGTACATCTGTAATGTCAGTTTTAAAAACTTGGTTCCAACAACATCATATATAGGTTTGTTTTATCCTTGCATTGATAAGAATCAATGCAGTCCCATCAATTAATCACACCAGAAAAGAACGAAAATAAAATGTACGTATATGCCATCCGTATTCGCCACTGGGTCCTGTCATCACCTGTTAGGTTACTTAACTAACGACAGAGCGGGGACTGGGCTAGCGCGGGTGCAAAACATATACAACATCTACCAGTATATATAAATATATATAACAATCGTCCCAGGCATGATATAAAGCAACATCACAGAAACAACACAGAATGGTGGATAATCTGGAGCCCCAGGTTTCACTTGAGCCGCAAGTGAGACCCGACGTTCCCTGTTGTGTGGATAGCATGTGCAATGAAACCTAGACCCCTAAGAGCACGACAAGTTACCCGCCAAAATCAGAAGTGAGGCAACCCTTTTCAGCAACGTGAATGGACCACCCAGCACTTCACGGAATCCGGTAACTTGAGCACCCCTCCTGGGTCACCTATACCCCCTACGAGTGCGGCGAATAGCCCGCCAATTCTAGAGTAAGGTCCCCTCCATCCCAACGCCATGAGATGCGGACCCGTTGCCCTCTAGAATCCGGCTATTCGTGCACCCCACCGCGGGGTAATCCTAGTACAGAAAAGAAAATAATATACAAGGGTGACATCGACCTCAACCAGGTCGTGCCCCAAAAGAATAATATACAAACTGTCAGTGACGACAGTCGACATGTCGGACGCTCGCCCCGCAATATCAAATGTACAAATGAAATAAAACTGTAATAACATTGCACCATTGCTATCCACTACGACGATCTAACCAACATCACAGCACAACACAGAACATCAACGTGAATGTCACGTTCGCAAACCCGTCTAAAAGAACATATAGCAGTTAGACGGGTTTACCGATCAAATGACATTCACGGTCGCAGATAAAAATGTATGTACTGTTAAACGCACACTTAAAATATCGATCGACTAAATTCCAAATTGGCCCCAATAGCAAAATCAACACTTCACAGAAACCTGGGCCAAAACATGATATTAAAAAAATCACAATTCCAAGTCAGGGGGCTACAGGAAAAATTTCGAAGCCCGTCGCCACTAAATGGTCGCGGATCCGCCGCCAATAGGGGGTAAGTGCGGCGGTTCCGCAGCGATTTGGAGGAATCAGAAGTCCAAATTTTTTCTGTACCCATAAAATCGCCTGCATGGATTTTTAAGCCACTGGAAAATATTTTTGAACACTTTTGAAAATCGACAGAGAATAGAAAAATGGAATCGTGATTTTGGAAATTTCCGTCGATCGATCTTTCAAGCACGTTTAAACAAGCTAGTAAGGGGTTTAAAGGGTGGCTCTGATACCATGAAGGGTTCCGGCAGTGCCCCGGCCATCGAAACGTGGCCAAAATGCGGAACAAAATTTTTCTAAAAACCGGCGCTACCGTTACCCGATTTACGGATTGACCTTAAACCCTAAACTAGCAAACTAACTAAGAGTTAGAATCATTATACCGAGTTGATCCGTATCCTTCGGTCTTCATTCCAAGCTCCTAGTGATCCTTTGACGATATTTGGTTGGCGGTCTTCCTCCATCTCCGATTATCCACCCGAGGGAAACGGCGCAAGCTCCAACCTCGTCGAACGAGATAACCGACGCTCCAAAGTCGCTAGCGATGGAGAGTCGAGATGTATGGAAGTTTCACTATATTTTTCTCTCTACCTAAAGTGCTCATGGAGCAACCATAGAAGAAGAATGGAGTGAGGAAGCTTTGGCATGAAGAACAAAGAAAATGGCTAAGTCTTTTGGTGAACTTGAGAGAGTGAGAGAGTGAGCTAGCTTAAAGTGTAATGAGCCAAAATGAAATTCACCCCCATCATGGAAGTGGCCGGCCCCCCTCTCTCAACCCTTCCAAAAAAATATCATTTCCAATTAACCAATAAACAATGCAAACCATACTCAAGCCCATACCATGGTCATGTTCATGCCACCTCACACCCTCCACCTCATTATTAAACAAAATGAATTTCCATAAATGGAAAATCAAATAATGAGGTGGCAAAGCTTCTAGAAGCTATTCCGTATAAAATACGGAATACTTCCCGGTACATGTATCGAAATACATATACGCGTATTCGTACAAAAATACGAATAGCCAAGAGAGAAAATAAATAGCGAACAATAATACTAGAATACATACATACATACATACATACATATATATATATATAAAAATACATATGTAAATTATTAAATCAAAACCTGATTTAATAAACTGGCTTAATCCTAAACAGCTAGTATTATCAACCGTCCGATTAAAGTCTGCGCAGCAAGTGCACATATTTAATCGGACACCCGTATGTACCAACATACGCCATATACACCATATCGCCTGAGCCGTGAAAACCCTCTGTATGGGACTCTAAAGACTCATCAATACGCTGGCAGTGGGTTTAACCACAAGCACGTCAGTGGTACTAGCTGTACGTAACGGCTACCCAGGTATTGAGCGAAAGGGAGGCCGACGAGCAAACTCATCCTGAACCCCTACTGAGCCTGTCAGTGACAATATCTGCACAGTCCGGTCTGTTCGTCTAAGAGTATCGCATATCGAGTCTAGGGGGTGGATAAAGTTAGACCCCCAACAACGCGATATTTAGTGTCGGTATGAAATCCCATCATCACCTGAGAAACTATCGATCCTGGATCGGTAGTTCTTGTCTACCGTGGCCACGGATTTATGGTGATGGCCATCCGTACACAACGCGACATCAACCCCCAATAGCGGGAGAGACGAATCCCCGACGATCCTATCACTGCCTCCATGTGGCTCGGGACTGTACCCAACTAAAACCTGTTTGCACGACTCCTTTGAGCCGTGGTAGGGTAGTAATCAAAGCACAGTGGGAACTCACACGAGACAAATGACGATCTCAGGTCGACAGACTAACCTGTACACATATCACCTGGGAACTGCTATCTGACAATAGGTATAATACCAACTAGCAGGTTCCCGGCGAGTCTGTCCAGTGTACTCATAACCCAATGAGCACCTGTATACTATTTTAGGTGAACAAACTAACACCAATAGCTTGTGAGACCTGGCCACCACCCCTCGTCGGGGTCTCGATCAGTATACACTAGTCTACACTGGAGTATCGATGCCCGGTCTCGATACTCCCATGACCAGGGACATTTAAGGATGTGCTTATAGACCCCCATCTCCCACGATGTGATCGCCATCACAATGCTGGCAGTCAAGCAAGAATTCTACGGGCTCTATCAACATGTATATGATGATAAAGACAAACCAGATAGCATACTATCATCTTTGAGTAAGACTGTTTTATTCGGTATAGGTCCTCACTCAATCATCATAATCACAAGTCCGCGACTATGATACTTGCCTTGAGGGCACTATAGCCAACAATGGGATCATCCATCGCCCATCTTTATGGGTTGAGAAGCTATACACTAGTCTACTCTGGTATATCGATGCCATGTCTTGATACACCTACGACTAGGAATATTTTGAAGGATGTACTTAACGACTACTCTGTCCCCACTAGTATGATCTGCATCATAGTCCTGGTAGTCAAGTACTCATCCTAAGGGCTTTATCAACATGTAACATAGAGATAATCAGCGTACATGTTAAGATAAAGAGCAACCAGATAGCATACTATCATGTTGAGCAAGAAAGTCATACCTATATATGTCCAAGTATCTACTACAATATATATCGTATGTACAGTAATGGCCTCTAGGGCATACATATAACTAACAATCTTCCACTTGCACTAGGGCTATCTATTGTAGTATCCCATACTCAACAATCAGCAGTGGTTGAAGTATCTCATACTCAACTATCCCATAAAAGTCTCTCCTGGGAATAGGCCTTTGTGAGTGGATCCGCCCTGTTCTCTTCTGTGTCTACTTTCCTGACCTCGATCTCCCTGGAGATCAATCATCTCCATGATCAGGTGATACTGCCTAAGAATATGTCTGGATCACAGATGGGACGGGGGTTCCTAGGCCTAAGCCACAACTCTATTGTCACACAATGGTAGGAACGAAGTTCATCTCATGAACTTATATACATCCAGACTACTTCTTTGGTAGCATCCTTGGTAGCAATGTATCCAGCCTTTATCGTCTAGTTTGCCACGGCATATAGCTTGGAACTCTTCCAACATACCGTCCCTCCACTGAGGGTAAAGACAATGCCTGTGACTGACATTCAGTCGACCTTAGCACCCTGAAAGCTATCCAGTGATTCTCCCCAGGATCGATTGATACCATCTCACTACACCTAGTGAGAATCCTAACATCCATTTAGATTTATCACATAGATCCAAATCCCAGGATTTAGGAGGTATCACCTTGATCCTATATGGAGAATCCTTGTGATAAGAGGAGATTGACCGAGTGTAGCATAGGAAACTCCTTTCCTATCAAGAGGAAGTCATCCACGTACAATACGAGGATCACCACCGTACTCCCTACTACCTTTTTGTATATACAAGGTGTCAGTCGATGTGCAACACCCCACTAGTTGCGGGGAGGCGGAAATTTGAAAAACGACTTGTTCTTTAAGCAAACATCGACTAACCGAAGATCTTTACTAAACTATAATTAACAACAACCATAGAAGTTCTTAGCTACTATGTAAAGAGATTATACCTAGTGATTCGTGTCCTTCGTCTTTTCGATCTCTACGTCCTCCTCGGCCTCCTTTCCGTGATAGATGACCCACCCGAGAACCCTAATCTAAGCTTCACCTTTAAACTTGAGGTTACTAAGTTTCTCTAGTTGCTAATCAAAGGAACTTAGGTCATATAGAGTTAGGTTATGGAGTGTTTAGTCTATTCTAATCCTTGATCTCAACTCATGATTGGTAGGATTAGGGTTTGAAGAGAGAGTGGGCTTGAGGAGAGAGAAAGTGAAGATGATAATGATAATGATATTGTTTCTCACTTGAATATATGAAGCATAATGAATAAACAAATAAATGAATAAAATGAGATTATTCATCATGCTACATAAATTCATTATGAGTGATTCACTATGTGAGTCATTAAGCATTTAATAATGCATTAATGAGATGATGAATCACACAAAATGAGTCACAATATCATTTAATGATAATGCCACCTAAACCCTCAAGTCACCATGCTTCTAGAAGCTTCCCGAAAAATTACGAGAACGCCCCTCCAATCCGTGAAAACACGGAAAAACTTTAGACTGTATAAATCCAATAACCTGATACTAGAATCTGGCTTAAACCAAAGCCGGCTAGTAAAAACTGTCCGAACGTCGTACGTGTGTAAACACACGTGTGCGTCCGAACCCTTGTCGTAAAACCGTACGACCTCTATATCGTTTCGCCTGGAGTTGGGAAATCTCTGTATGGGACTCTAAAGACTCGACTACTATGCTGGCAGTGGGTTTAACCACAGACCGCAAGCGGCACTAGCTGTACGTAACGGTCCCCAGGTAGATGTCGATAAGAAAGCCGATGAGGAAACCCATCCGAACTCCTACTGAGCCTGTCCGTGACAATATCCGCGCAGTACGGTCTGTTTGTCTAAGAGTATCGCATGTATGGTCTAGGGAGGTGGTGGACGTCAGACCCCTAATAACCGTACAAGTCATGTCGGTATGGCTCAAGACCATCCGAGAATCTACTGATCAGTCCATCAGTAATTCTCAATCAGCCCTGGCCAGGGACTTATGGTAATGACCAACCGATCACCGTGCGATATCAACTCCCTATACCGGGAGAGACGAATCCCTAACAGTCGCTCACTGCCTCCACGTGGCTCGGGACTGTGCCCAACTAAAACCTGTTTGCACGACTCCTTTGAACCGTGGTAGGGTAGTAATCAAAGCACAGTGGGAACTCACACGAGACAAATGACGACCTTAAGTCAACGGACTATCTGCACACATGTCACCTGAGAACTGCTATCTGACGTTAGGTATAATACCATCCAGTCAGTTCTCGGCGAGTCCTGTCCGGTGTACTCACACCTAGTGAGCATCTGTATACAATCTTAGGTGCACACCACCAATGGCTGCGGGACCAATCCATCGCCCCTCGTCAGGGTCTAGATATGTATACACCAGTCTACTCCGGAGTATCGATGCCCAGTCTCGATACTCCTGCGACCAGGGATATCTAAGGATGTGCCTATTGACTATCCAGCTCCCACAAGTATGACTGCCATCACAATGCCGGTAGTCAGGCAAACACCCTATGGGCTTTATCAACATGTATATATATAAATACAAAGTAAAATATATCATACGTTAAGATAAAGACAAACCAAATAGCGTACTATCATATCAAGCAAGATTGTCATGTACATAAATATCCCTAGCATCCTATACAATGAAGGCCTCTAGGGCATATATATCCAACAATCTCCCACTTGTACTAAGGCCTATAATTGGCGCAATGAGTACCCACTGTCTGCACTAGATCCCGTTGCTGGCGTACCGCATGCCCAACATCTCAAACAGCCTCTCGAACTGGACTTGAGGGATGGCCTTACTGAATGGATCTGCCGTGTTGTCTTTTGTGTCCACTCTCCGTACCTCGATCTCCCGACGATCCACGATCTCCCTGATCAGGTGAAACCGCCTTAAGATATGCCTGGATTTCTTATGGGACCTTGGTTCCTTCGCTAATGCTACAGCCCCATTGTTATCACAATACAAAGGTATTGGATTGGCAATGGACTGAACCACCTGAAGTTCAGAGATAAACTTTCTCATCCAGACAGCCTCTTTTGCGGCTTCACTAGCAGCTATATACTCAGCCTCCATAGTTGAGTCTGCGACGGTATCCTGTTTGGAACTCCTCCAACATACCGCCCCTCTATTGAGGGTAAACACAAAACCCGAAATGGACTTAGAATCATCTTTGTCACTTTGGAAGCCGGAGTCGGTAAAAGCCTCTACCTGGAGGTTCCCATTACCGTAAACTAAGAACATCTCCTTAGTCCTTCTCAGGTACTTGAGAATGTTCTTTACCGCTATCCAATGTTTCTCACCTGGGTCAGATTGATACCTGCTTACCATACTAAGTGCGTAAGCTACATCTGGTCTGGTACATAACATCGCATACATTATAGATCCTACTGCCTAAGCGTAGGGTATAATGCCCATACGAGCCCTCTCTTCATCAGTCTTTGGAGATATCTCTTTGGAGAGGGTGATCCCGTGACAAGCGGGCATATTACCGCGCTTGGAATCTTCCATACTAAATCTCATTAGTATAGTGTCAATATACCTGGACTGTGAAAGTCCCAACATTCTATTAGATCTATCACGACGGATCTTAATGCCCAGAATGTATGATGCATCTCCCAAGTCTTTCATGGAGAATTTCTGTGACAAGAAGAGCTTTACTGATTGTAGCATAGGGACATCATTCCCTATCAGTAGTATGTCGTCGACGTATAAAACGAGGAAGACTACTGCTCCTTCTACAATCTTCCTATAAATACATGGTTCATCTATATTTTTGATAAAGTCAAATTCTTTGACTGTCTCATCAAAGCAGATGTTCCAACTCCGTGATGCTTGCTTTAATCCATAAATGGATTTAAGCAACTTGCACACTCTTTCGCTGCTCCCAGTCTAAGAAACCTTCTGGTTGATCCATGTAAACACTCTCTTCTAAATGTCCATTTAGAAAAGCTGTTTTTACGTCCATCTGCCAGATTTCATAGTCATGGAAGGCAGCAATCGCAAGCAGGATCCGAATGGATTTAAGCATAGCTATAGGTGAAAAGGTTTCATCATAGTCCAATCCTGGTCTTTGACGAAAACCTTTTACAACGAGTCTAGCTTTGTAGGTTTCCACTTGTCCAAATGCACCAATCTTCTTTTTGAAGATCCATTTGCATCCAACTGGTTTCACCCCAGGAGGAGCAACATCTAAAGTCCATACTTTATTGGTGTACATGGATTCCATTTCAGATCTCATAGCATCCAGCCACTTCACCGAGTCTATACTCGTGATAGCCTGCTGAAAACTAGTAGGCTCATCATCATCGATGATACAATCCTCTCGATCTCCATCTAGAAGAAAGCCATAGTATCTTTCAGGAGGATGAGAAAGCCTACTAGATCTGCGGAGTGGCGTTGGTTCGTAATGTTCTATTGAAACCTGAGGTTCTACTAAGTCCTCGGTAGCAGTTTGAGGTTCTGGAATTTCTTCCAGCTCTACCGCGCTCCCACTAATTTCTTTTGCAAGAAATTCGCTTTCTAAGAAGACAATGTGGCGAGCGACAAACACCTTTTGTTCTTCAGTGTGGTAGACCATATACCCCCTTGAATGCTTGGGGTATCTTACAAACTTGCATAAAACCGATCGTGCTTCGAGCTTGTCGGATTATGCTTTTTAACATATGCCGGACATCCCCATATCTTGATATACTTGAGATATGGTCTCTTCCCGCTCCACATTTCATATGGAGTGGTAGGCACAGATTTAGTCGGAACTCTATTCAATAGGTATGCTGCTGATTCTAGAGCAAATCCCCAGAAGAAAAGTGGCAACTCAGCACTACTCATCATTGAACGCACCATATCTAATAGCGTGAGATTCCTCCTTTCTGATACACCATTATGCTGAGGTGTATAAGGTGGAGTAAGCTGAGAGAGAATTCCATTCTCTTTTAAGTATTCAAGAAAACTAGTACTTAAGTATTCTCCATCTCGATCAGATCGAAGTGTCTTGATGCTTTACCAGTCTGTTTCTCCACTTCATTTTTATACTCCTTAAACTTCTCAAAGGCCTCGGATTTATGTTTCATTAAGAACACATGTCCATACCTAGAGAAGTCATCAGTAAAAGTGATGAAGTAGGAGTGACCGCTTCGTGCATGCATAGACATTGGACCACATACATCACTGTGTACAAGTCCCAAGAGTTCTGTGGCTCTTTCTCCGTGTCCGGTGAATGGAGATTTGGTCATTTTTCCTTTGATACATGATTGACAAGTTGCATATGATGAATATTCAAACGGATCTAGATATCCATCTTTATGTAACTTAGTCAACCTTGTTTCGTTTATATGACTAAGTCTACAATGCCATAGGAAGGCTTGATTTGAATCTGGAGCCTTTCTTTTACGCGTGTTTTGAATATTGAAAATTTGAGGTTGATTAATTATGTATATGCCGTTTTCCACTGTGCCAAACCCAATCAGTTCTTGATTTAGGAGAATGTTCATGATATTTCTTTCAAGCGCAAAATTATATCCTTCATTAGATAGCAAAGATACTGATATAATATTACACAACATACTGGGAATACAAAAACAGCTGTACAACACCAAAATGTGCCCACTAGTCAACCCTAGGTGATATTCCCCTATTGCAATAGCATCTACATGCATTCCATTGCCCATCCAGAGAGTCATATCACCTGTCCCCGGTACTCAACTATTTCTCAGATCCTGCAAAGAATTACAGATGTGAGAACCAGAACTGGTATCAAGTACCCAAGATGTAGAGTTTACTGAAAGACAATTTTCGATTACGAACACACCTGAAGCAGAAGCAACAGCTTGCTTCTTATCCTTGGCTTTGAAGGCCAAACAATCCTTCTTCCAGTGCCCTTGCTTGTGACAATAAAAGCATTCGTTCTTTTCTGTCTTCACCCTTCCTGCCTTGTTCGTTCCCTGCACCTTCTTGACCCCACCCTTCGGTTTGGTGGCTTTCGTCTTCTTCTTCCCTTTAGCTTTCGCTTTAGATATAGAAGAGGATGATTGGCCAATATACAGAACGGGGGTCTTCTCCTTTTTCAAGGAGGTCTCTGCTACCCTCAACATGTTGAGGAGCTTTGGAAGATCAGCTTCCATTTCGTGCATGTTGAAGTTCAGCACGAACTGAGAGAAGGTGTGGGGAAGGGACTGCAAAATCAAGTCGATGTACAAATCATTCTCTAGCACGCATCCCAAGTTTGCGAGTTCCTCAATGAGGCTGATCATTTTGAGGACGTGCTCTCCTACAGGCGATCCTGGAGCTAACCTCATCTGGAAGAGTTTCCTTGAGGTCTCGTACCTCGCGATACGGGAGTGCTCCCCATACAATTCCTTGACATGGAGAAAGATGGATATAATATCCATACTCTCGTGCTGTTTCTGGAGTTCATTGTTCATGGACGCCAGCACGATACACTTAGCTCGCTCACAGTCTAGATCCCAGGTTTTGCGAACTTCCTTGTCCACAACTGAGGAATCTGGTCCTGGGATAAGGGGAGGAACAGCGGTGGTAACATATGCTACTTTGTCATAAGTCAGTGAAATGTTGACGTTCCTTAGCCAATCTTTATAGTTCTGCCCGGTCAGTATATTTTTTTCAAGTAATAGTTTTAGTCCTGTCATGGTAGCTGCCAGAGAGAGAGAAAAGAAAACACTCAGCATATGCTCTTGCAAGTTTAGATTGGTTTTTAGTTTATCTAAACAGGATGGCTCCCACTGTTTCCTCAAATCCTTCTTCAAAACCTAAAAGAAGAACTAGTCAGGATTTAATCACACGTCACAATACTTGCTTAACCTTTCAGCTAGGCTGGTGTTGGTACTTCGAGGGAGGTTTTCCAACGCTTTCGCGAAGTTCCTTAATTAAAGAACCTCTTTTCCCTGGAGGCGTAGCCCCTCTAACACCTTTCTAGACACCTACTTGGTTTATAGCATTGATTGTTAAGTGAGAAAAAATCCCGAGAGTAATCCTACTCATCAGTGGGATCGGGATCCAACTATCATTGCATGATGCCCTAGATGGAAGCCACTATAGTCACCACACTCCAGAAGGTATGCTAAATCTGCAAGTTTCCTTTATGTTTGAAACTCCCGATGTGATTTTTACCCCAAGCTCTTATGACCTTGACGTAGGCCAACAAATCATAAGATGCAAGTCAAGTTCTACCCGTCGTTGTCCTGATTAATTTAGGTACATCGTACATGCCCTTGGCGTAGGCCAACAAGGCTGTACGTCTGTCCTAAACTAATGCATCTATCTATGCAACAAATAAGTAAACACACGGCTACCATACACCATGCCTTGACGTAGGCCAACAAGCATAGCATGAATACGATGTGCTGTCTATTTGAAACGACGGAGGGTTACGGATGGTTTTTGGCAAAAAACCGTTAACGTAGTGTACTTGATATAATCGAAGGAACAAAGATAGCCTTTATTAAAAGGAGTGGTTTAAGCTCCGCATTTAAAATTTGCTTTTTGAAGAAAACCGAGTGGTTTTGAAATTGTTCCAATGATTCAGTTTAGGTTTTATTTTCTTTGCATTAATAATAATGCGTCCCATCATTAACCTATCATTACAGATAACAACGAAAATACAACGTCCTCTTATGCCATCCGCATTCGCCACGGGGTCCCGTCATCACCCGTTAGGTTACTTAACTAACGGCAGAGCGGGGGCTGGGCTAGCGCGGGTGTAAAACATAAGTGACATCTAAATTGCTATCATATATAGATATTGTACATTCGTCAGACGCAATAATAGGTATTCCAGATCACAGATGAACTTTATTGGATATACAAGAAATCTGCGTTTCTTTTGAGCCTGCAACGAAAGACGGATTACACAGTTGTGATGAATAGCCATTACCCCACCCCAGACCCCTACGGGTACGGCAAACTACCCGTCAAGTACCCGAAGTGAAGCGGTCTCCCTCAACAACATGAGTAGGCCACTAAACACTTCGAAATACCCGGTAGTTTGTGCACCTCACCTTGGGTCTATCCTAGGAGTAAAAACAGTAAAAAGAAATAATACAACGGTGGCTACAACCGTGCCCTGGATGTGCCCCGCAAAATAATATTACAACTTATTACATTTACATCAAATGAATTAATACAATAACCCATCACAAAACCCCAGCTAATCATCACAACAATCCAATACAGTTCATAATCACAAACAGTTAAAAACATCACAGATATGTGCAATCCCCTGCCAACCGACATACTAGCAGTTAGGGGAGGTTTACGAACACATAATACAGTTCACAGATATAATCAAACAAGCAAACATCGTATAATTTCGATCGATCAAACACATTAGATTCTACTCCAAAACTTCTCTGTAAATCTGAAACTTGAGCAGAAAATAAATCATTCTAGAAAACATAAAACATCACAGAAGATCCACAGAGAAAAACTGGGCCGAATCGGCTCCAACTCGGCCGCGGATCCACGGCGGATCGGTGCGATCGGCCGCGGTTCCGGGGCTAAGTGGCCGATTCAGGAGCCCATTTTTTTCTGTGTTCTTATAATCTCATGTAGGTTATTCTGGAGGTCCCTGAAAAATTTTTAGGCCTCATTTTAAAATCGACAGAAACTATGTGATATCGGTATATTTTCCGGTTTGTTTTGCGTTCGAAATTCATACGACTTTGCAAATGAGTTAATTATTGTTTAGTGAGGCTCTGATACCACTGTAAGTCGATGTGCAATACCCCACTAGTTGCGGGGAGGCGGAAATTTGAAAAACGATCTTGTTCTTTAAGCAAACATCGACTAACCGAAGATCTTTACTAAACTATAATTAACAACAACCATAGAAGTTCTTAGCTACTATGTAAAGAGATTATACCTAGTGATTCGTATCCTTCATCTTTTCGATCTCTACGTCCTCCTCGGCCTCCTTTCCATGATAGATGATCCACCCGAGAACCCTAATCCAAGCTTCACCTCTAAACTTGAGGTTACTAAGTTTCTCTAGTTGCTAATCAAAGGAACTTAGGTCATATAGAGTTAGGTTATAGAGTGTTTAGTCTATTCTAATCCTTGATCTCAACTCATGATTGGTAGGATTAGGGTTTGAAGAGAGAGTGAGCTTGAGGAGAGAGAATGTTAAGATGATAATGATAATGATATTGTTTCTCACTTGAATATATGAAGCATAATGAATAAAAAAATAAATGAATAAAATGAGATTATTCATCATGCTATATAAATTCATTATGAGTGATTCACTATGTGAGTCATTAAGCATTTAATAATGCATTAATGACATGATGAATCACACAAAATGAGTCACAATATCATTTAATGATAATGCCACCTAAACTCTCAAGTCACCATGCTTCTAGAAGCTTCCCAGAAAATTATGAGAACGCCCCTCCTATCCGTGAAAACACGGAAAAACTTTAGACTGTATAAATCTAATAACCTGATACTAGAATCTGGCTTAAACCAAAGCCGGCTAGTAAAAACTGTCCGAACGTCGTACGTGTGTAAACACACGTGTGCGTCCGAACCCTTGTCGTAAAACCGTACGACCTCTATATCGTTTCGCCTGGAGTTGGGAAATCTCTGTGTGGGACTCTAAAGACTCGACTACTACGCTGGCAGTGGGTTTAACCACAGACCGCAAGCGGCACTAGCTGTACGTAATGGTCCCCAGGTAGATGTCGATAAGAAAGCCGATGAGGAAACCCATTCGAACTCCTACTGAGCCTGTCCGTGACAATATCCGCGCAGTCCGATCTGTTCGTCTAAGAGTATAGCATGTATGGTCTAGAAAGGTGGTGGATGTCAGACCCCTAATAACCGTACAAGTCGTGTCGGTATGGCTCAAGACCATCCGAGAATCTACTGATCAGTCCATCAGTAATTCTCAATCAGCCCTGGCCAGGGACTTATGGTAATGACCAACCGATCACCGTGCGATATCAACTCCCTATACCGGAAGAGACGAATCCCTAACAGTCGCTCACTACCTCCACGTGGCTCGGGACTGTGCCCAACTAAAACCTGTTTGCACGACTCTTTTGAACCGTGGTAGGGTAGTAATCAAAGCACAGTGGGAACTCACACGAGACAAATGACGACCTTAAGTCAACGGACTATTTGCACACATGTCACTTGAGAACTGCTATCTGACGTTAGGTATAATACCATCCAGTCAGTTCTCGGCGAGTCCTGTCCGGGGTACCCACACCCAGTGAGCATCTGTATACAATCTTAGGTGCACACCACCAATGGCTGCGGGACCAATCCATCGTCCCTCGTCAGGGTCTAGATATGTATACACCAGTCTACTCCGGAGTATCGATGCCCAGTCTCGATACTCCTGCGACCAGGGACATTTAAGGATGTGCATATTGACGATCCAGCTCCCATAAGAATGACTGCCATCACAATGCCGGTAGTCAGGCAAACACCCTATGGGCTTTATCAACATGTATATATATAAATACAAAGTAAAATATATCATACGTTAAGATAAAGACAAACCAAATAGCGGACTATCATATCAAGCAAGATTGTCATGTACATACATATCCCTAGCATCCTATACAATGAAAGCCTCTAGGGCATATCTATCCAACACAAGGTTCATCTACCATTTTGATGAAGTCAAACGCTTTGACTACCATATCAAAACATATGTTCCAACTCCGCGATGCCTGTTTTATCCGATAAAACAACTTGCACACGTTTCCGCTGCTCCCACTGTCCACGAAGCCCTCTGGCTGTGTACTTATAGACGCTCTCTTCTAAATCACCATTTAGAAAAGCAGTCATGACACCCAACTGCCAGATATCGTAGTCATGGTATGTAGCAATGGCAAGTAGGATCTGGATGGACTTAAGCATAGGGACTAGAAAAGGTTTCATCATTATCCACATCTGGGCGATGACGAGAACCTTTTGCAACAAGTCTTAGCTTTGAAAGTCTCAACTTTTCCATGTACACCAAGTAATCTTCTCAAGATATACATGCTCCTGATGGGGATTTAACCTTTCAGATAAGGCAACCAAAGTCCATACTTTGTCAGTGTATATGGATTCCATCTCAGATCGCTTAGCATCCAGCCATTCTCACAGAGTCCCCACTCCTGATGGCCTGCTCGAAACTTGTTGGGTCATCATCTCATGATGCAATCCTCACTCCCACTTTCATAGAGAAAACCGAAGTGTCTTTCAGGTGGATGAGGAACCGTACTGGATCGGCGGAGAGGCTGAGGTTCGTCGAGAACTATTGAATCCTCTGATTCTACCAAATCATCAGCTGTAGTTTGTATAGCTGGAACTCCTTCCAGTTCTACCTCATCACCACTAATTTCTTCACAAGAAATTCCCTTTCCTAAAGGTGGCATGCTGAGAAACAAAACACCTTTTGCTCCTCAGCGTGGTAGAAGATATTCCTTGCGAATGCTTGGGATATCCAACAAACTTCCACAGAACTGACCCTGCTTCGAGCTTGTCCGGATTTTGCTTTTAGACATAGGCCGGACAACCCCAAATCTTAACATCCTTAAGAGATGGGTTCTTCCCATACCATATCTGAAGGGTCCCGGCAGCGCCCCGGCTGTCGAAACGCGGCCAAAATGCGGAACAAAAATTTCTAAACCGGCGCTACCGCTACCCAATTCCCAGATCGACCTTAAACCCAAAACTAGCAAGCTAAACTAAGAGTTAGAAAGGTTATACCGAGATGATCCGAGTCCTTCGGTCTTCATTCCAAGCTCCTAGCGATCCTTTGATGATGTTTGGTTGCCGGTCTTCCTCCATCTCCGATGATCCACCCGAGGGAAACGGCGCAAGCTCCAACCTCGTTGAACGAGGTAACCGATGCTCTAAAGTCGCTAGCGATGGAGAGTGGGGGTGTATGAAAGTGTCACTATATTTTCTCTCTTTTGATGTGCTTCATGGAGCAACCATAGAAGAATATGAAGGAGGTGATGGCTTTTGGCATGAGCAAAATTTGCTAACTCATTTTTTGGGTGAATGAGAGAGTGAGAGCTAGTGTAATGAACCATGTAAAAAATTCACCAAATGAAATGAACCCCCACCAAATATTGGCTGGCCCCCCTTCTCTCCTCCACACAAAAAAATATCATTTTCTTTTTCCAACATTTTGCATTAAACAAATGAGACCATACCATGCTACATGCACAAAACCCATGCCACAAATCACATCACCTTTTCCACCTCATTAAAAAACAAATGATTTTTCCATAAATGGAAAATCAATAATGAGGTGGCAAAAACATCTAGAAGCTATTCCGTATAAAATACGGAATACTTCCCGGTACATGTACCAAAATACATATACGCGTATTTGTACAAAAATACGAATAGCCCAGAGAGAAAATAAATAGCGAACAATAATACTAGAATACATATATATAAACACATATGTAAATTATTAAATCAAAACCTGATTTAATAAACTGGCTTAATCCTAAGCCGCCAGTATTAACAACCGTCCGATTAAAGTCTGCGCAGCAAGTGCACATATTTAATCGGACACCCGTATGTACCAACATACGACATGTACACCATATTGCCTGAACCGTGAAAACCCTCTCTGTGGGACTCTAAAGACTCGTCAATACGCTGGCAGTGGGTTTAATCACAAGCTCGTCAGCGGCACTAGCTGTACGTAACGGCTACCGAGGTATTGAGCGAAAGGGAGGCCGACGAGCAAACTCATCCTGAACCCCTACTGAGCCTGTCAGTGACAATATCCGTACAGTCCGGTCTGTACGTTTAAGAGTATCGCATATCGAGTCTAGGGGGGTGGATAAAGTCAGACCCCCAAAAACGCGATATTTAGTGTCGGTATAAAACTCATCACCACCTGAGAAACTATCGATCCTGGATCGATAATTCTCGTCCACCGTGGCCACAGATTTTTGGTGATGGCTATTCATACACAACGCGACATCAACCCTCAATACCGGGAGAGACGAATCCCCGACGATCCGATCACTGCCTCCATGTGGCTCGGGACTGTACCCAACTAAAACCTGTTTGCACGACTCGTTTGAGCCGTGGTAGGGTAGTAATCAAAGCACAGTGGGAACTCACACGAGACAAATGACGATCTCAGTTCGACAGACTAACCTGTACACATGTCACCTGGGAACTGCTATCTGACAATAAGTATAATACCAACTAGCAGGTTCTCGGCGAGTCAGTCCAGTGTACTCATAACTCAATGAGCACCTGTATACTATCTTAGGTGAACAAACTAACACCAATGGCTTGTGAGACCTGGCCACCGCCCCTCGTCGGGGTCTCGATCAGTATACACTAGTCTACACTGGAGTATCGATGCCCGGTCTCGATACTCCTACGACTAGGGACATTTAAGGATGTGCTTATAGACCCCAGCTCCCACATATATGATCGCCATCATAATACCGACAGTCAAGCAAGAATCTTATGGGCTCTATCAACAAGTATATGATGATAAAGACAAACCAGATAGCATACTATCATCTTGAGTAAGACTGCTTTATCGGTATAGGTCCTTACTCAATCATCATAATCACAAGTCCGCGACTATGATAATTGCCTTGAGGGCACTATAGCCAACAATCTCCCACTTGCACTTAAGGTCAATTATTGCGATGTCGCATACTCACAGCCCGTGTGATACCGAACACCCAACTTCTCTACTAATCAGTTTCCCAAAGCCCGTTTGCGAAAATGATTGCGTTCGAGAAATAGCTTCAGTGAGTGGATCCGCTCCAATGTTTCTTTTTGTATCTCTCTATATCTCAACTTCGCGGAGAAAATTATCTCCTGAAATGAGTAATACTTGTCTTAGAATTTTTCTGGATGTCTGATGGGACCCAGTTCATAAATGAACTCCAAATCCAGCAAACTACTTAGACTGTATCGTCCACTGAATTTAATCAGTATCCTGCGCCATGCCTTTCCTCAGTATCCGCTTGGACTACCTGTCCAACATACTGTCCCTCAAAAGAAGGAAAAACTATAACTCTGACAGTCACTCTGTCATCCAGGTCACCTTGGAAGCCTGAAATGATAACCGTCTTCCGAAGGAGGCTGCCGTAATCAATTCCCAAGAACATTCACTTATGTTCAATAAACTGCTTCCCAATGTTTCTCCAGGATTGGATTAATATATGTTTATTGCACCTAGTGCAAAAACAATATCTGGTGTGGTACTTGACATTTCATGATTAACTCAATTGCCTAAGCAAGTGATATGCTAATCATGTAGAACCCTCTCCCCTTTAGTCTGTAAGACACCTTTAGAGAGGTTGACTCCATCACCTGCAGGTAGACCACCATGCCAGGAGTCGTCCATTTAATGTCAAAATACCCAGATTAGGATACTTCCCAAATCTAGATCCAAAACCATAGATCTAGTAACCAGAAAACCTGATATTACATCCATATCCTATGTGGAGAAACAATTGTGTGACAACCAAAGTACAACCGATCGTAGTATAGGAATATCTCTTCCTATCAAGTGCATGTCATCGCAATACCTGGACATCACTCTCTACTACCTTCTTACCAGATCAATCTCCTATTCTGATGAGGTCAAGACCTATGACTGTCACATAAAAAATAGATGATCTATTTCCGCTATATCTGCTTTAGTCTATAAATAGACATAAGCTACTTGCCCACTATGCTTCCACTGCTCCCACTGACTACAACAACCCTCCGACAGAGTCATATACACGTACATTTCTAAAACTAGTTTAGAACGACGCTATACTCATCCTCCTGCCGGGTCTTATAGTCTAGAACAGCAGCAATGGCAAGTCTGGGTAAACAAGAACCTCCCTGTCACCCTCTCTGAGAAGACCGAAGTACCTCTCGGGTGTCTGCGGTTACCCACCAAAATCTGCGGAGTAGCTAATGGAACGTTGAAAACAATTGAATTCTTAGGTTCTATTAAATCTTCAGCAATCGTTTGTGGTTCTGGAATCACTTCCAGTTCTACCATACTCCCACTACTATTTTCTGAAAAATCCATTTTATTAAAACTGTGGAGAGTCAAGAACAATATAAATATTGATCTTCCTGATGGTTGAAAGTTAACCCTCGTCAAAGCCCGGGATAACCCACAAACAGCCATTACTGAAACGTGCCTTGAATTTATCCGGATTCTGGTTTTAAGTATCAGCCGGACAACTCTCTATACCTTAACAGCGTTAAGATATAAATTGATTCTATATATATCTAATATAGAAACAAAAGCACTAATCTAATTTGAACCAGATTCAAAATCATGCAGCTGTCTCCAGTGCATATCAACCGGATGGAAAAAGGACAATCAACATTACTCATCTAGGAGTGCATCCATATATGAGTAACCTGAAAAAGAAGCAAGTTCTCAAAACCATTACTATTAAATGAATACCAAACATGAGTATCTACATCTTCGATTTCCTCGAAGAATCCTGATACTTACAACAAATGGTTCTCTACTTTATTCTTATACCTATAACTTCTGAATATCTGGACCTTGCATTTCAACGAAATACATGTCCAGAACTGGAGAAGTCATAAGTAAACAGAATATAGTACGAGTACCAACCCCTTTGTCCTAATGGACACTAGACAACATACAATACTTTGTATAAGTCCCCTGAGTTCAATAACTCAAACCCTGTGCGTCGTAGGTTGAAAAACTATACTATGGTTAAGAAGAATTACACCGCTGTTGAATGCACCTTACCTAATCATCAGCTGATATAGGTAAATGTCACAGACATAATATCAAAAAGTTATATCTCACTTTATAAAATAAATGTACAGATATATCAGTTTGAAATTGGTGCATAACAACGGATATTCAAAACCAAATATTTGCCATCCGGCAAAATCCAGATGATTTCCTCAAATATCACCAATTACAATGAATTCCGATATAATGAGGATCTAATCACCCAATTCCCAATATCTTACTCCCACTCACCATCTGTAATAATATACAGATGTGAGAAACTGATCTGGTAAATACATACCCTGAAGTTAGATTCCAATAGGGAAAACAGTTTTCAATTAACATTGCACAGTGAAACTGAAACATGAAAATGTTTCAAAAAAGGTTAACTGGTATTCCTAGTAACGCCTCTTCAATTATCCTGAATCATGACAGTAACCATATACTTACCTGCCCTCTCTGTAATCCCTTTATTATGTCTTTACTTATTACCTTCTATACACCCCCTTTACGCTAATTGGTTTTCTTCATTCCCTACCCTTCGGCACCAGCTTAAGGTTTGGAAGAAGACTATCCAATAAGCGTAATAGGTGTACTCTCTTAATCCTAGGAGCCCTTGCAACCTTAGAGAAGGTAAAGTGAAAAGACATCTGAATAATTCTATTCTTTTTCTCCTGAACCAGAATCCATCCTCGAAAAAGTTCCTTCGAGTTCGTATGTAACTATACGATGGATTTATCCAATGGAAGTGAATATTCGTAGTGATACGGAGTGTCCTAGAGAAATGCAAAGTGGATGTAGGAGTGGCAGGGGTATACCTGGTTTCGTCGTGAATGATGGTGGCCGCAATTTCCTTTGCCATTGTTCTAATCCCTTTATATGTTTTTACTTATTACCTTCTGTACACTACACTTAAGCTTAATTGGTTTTCTTCCTTCCCTACCGTTCGGCACCTGCCTATGGTTTGGAGGAAGACTATCCAATAAGCTCAATAGGTGTACCCTCTCCTAATCCTAGGAGCCCTCACAAACTGAGAGAAGTTAAAGAGAAAAGGCAACCGAATAATCCTATTCAATCTCTCCAGAACCATAATCCATCCTCGAAAAAAGTTCCTTCGAGTTCGTATGTAACTATACGATGGATTTATCCAATGGAAGTGGATGTTCGTAGTGATACGGGGTGTTATGGAGAAATGCAAAGGTGATATAGAAGTGGCAATGATGTATGCGACACTGTGACATTCCAAAAGCCAAAGTGTTTTAAGAAGGTTCGGTCAACTTGGTTTATGAGTTTTAGTCAAGGGTCGGGTCATAGTCGCAACCAGATAGAGAGAGAGAGAAGAAACACTCAGCGTGCACTCTAACCTAAATCAGAATGGTTAATCATTTTATCCAATCATGATGGCTCCCACTGTTTCCTTGAATTCTCCTCCAAACCCAAAAGGAGAATTAGTCAGAATCACCCGAGGAGTAATCCTACTCATCAGTGGGAATCGGGATCTAACTATCATCGCATGATAACTTGATAGAAGCCACTCAAGTCACCACTCTCCAGATGGTATGCACAAGCCTGGCAAGTTTTCTGTATGTTTGAAACTCCCGATGTGTGTTTTTACCCCAAGCGGCTTATGACTTTGACAGAGGTCAACATATCATAAGTCGCAAGTCAAGTTCAACCCGTCATTGTCCTGGATTAATTTAGACCCACCCGCACGAGCCCTTGACAGAGGTCAAGATGACCGTGCGACTGTCCTAAATAATCGCATATCTATGCAACAAACAAGCATTACCCAGCTACCAAGCACCGTGCCTTGACAGAGGTCAACATACACAGCATGAATACTAAGTAATACCTGTAAGAAACGACGGACGGCTACGACTGGTTTTTGGCGAAAAACCTTTAATATAATGAACTTGATATCGATGAAGGAATCCAAGTGGTTTTGTAAATATATAGTGGCGAAAACTTTTGCTAAAAAGGTCAATCCCGGTGAAGGGATCTTGGCTCTTTCCCCGTCGAATGGGGTGCAGGATATCCCAAACTGAATACCACGATGCAAAGCAAAAATAATCGACTATAGTAAAGTTATTACGTTGACACAAACTTTTACTCAAGGGGTCACTCCCGATGAAGGGATCTCGGCCCTTGCCTCGTCGAATGAGGTGCAGGATATTCGAAAATGAATACTACGATGCAAAGCAAAAGTGTACGTCTGTAATGTCAGTTTTTAAAAACTTGGTTCCAACAACATCATATATAGGTTTGTTTTATCTTTGCATTGATAAGAATCTATGCAGTCCCATCAATTAATCACACCAGAAAAGAACGAAAATAAAATGTACTTATATGCCATCCGCATTAGCCACTGGGTCCCGTCATCACCCGTTAGGTTACTTAACTAACGACAGAGCGGGGACTGGGCTAGCGCGGGTGCAAAACATATACAACATCTACTAGTATATATAAATATATACATAACATTCATCCCAGGCATGATATAAAGCAACATCACAGAAACATCACAGAATGGTGGATAATCTGGAGCCCCGGGTTTCACTTGAGCCGCAAGTGAGACCCGACGTGTTAGTTATATGTATGCCCTAGAGGCCATTACTATACATAGGATGTATATTGTAGTGGATGCTTGGACATATATAGGGAGGACTTTCTTGCTCGACATGATAGTATGCTATCTGGTTGCTCTTTATCTTAACGTGTACACTGATTGTCTCTCTGTTACATGTTGGTAAAGCCCTTAGGATGTGTACTTGACTACCTAGACTATGATGCGGATCATACTAATGGGGACATGGTAGTCCATAAGTACATCCTTCAAAGTCCCTAGTCGTGGGTGTATCGAGACGGGGCATCGATACACCAGAGTAGACTAGCGTGTACCTTCTTGACCCATACAGATGGGCGATGGATGATCCCATATCCATTAGTGTTTGACATCAGAGATGATATACGGGTGCTCAGTGGAGACTGGGTACACTGGACGGACTCGCCGAGAACTCCCAGATGGTATTATACCTTACGTCAGATGGCAGTTCTCTGGTGACACTGGTACAGAGTAGTCTGTTGACCCGAGATCGTCATAGAGTCTTGTGTGATTCCCACTGTGCTTTGATTTCCACCTTACCACGTCCAAGAGGGCATGCAAAACGGTGGTTTTTGGGTACAGTCCCGAATCACATGGAGGCAATGAGCGATAGGAGGGGATTCGTCTCTCCCGGTATAGGGAGTTGATGTTGCGCTGTGTTCGATTGGCTATAACCGGAAATCCCTGGCCAGGGTTGCTGAGATTTACTGGTAAGTGTTACCAGTAGTTTCTCGAACTGTTATAGACCTCATATCGACACGACTTATCGAGCTATTGGGGTCTGACGTTTACCACCCCTAGGCGAGATATGCGACATATCAGACGACGAGACCGGACTGTACGGTAAGTGTTACTGGTTGGATTCACAGGAGTGTGAGCGGGCTTGCTCGTCGATCTTCTGATCGCTCAATACCCAGATGGCCGTTACGTTTTGCAGACCGCTTGCGGCTTGTGGGTGTTTGATATGATCATCATCTGCTGCCGGCGTATTGACGAGTCTTTAGAGTCCTACACAGAGGTTTCCTGGCTCAAGTGAAACGAAATAGGAGCACATATGAGATATGTGCGGGACCGAGAATAATGCGTGTATGTGATACCGTATTCTATTCTCGCGATGAATGTATCGATTGGTTGTATGCGATATAACCTAGTTATCGAATCAAGGATTGATTCGATAAGTCGATACATTGGATATTAGTCGGTCATATGAGATATGACCGGATCGTTAAATCAAGCGTTGATTTAATGATTTAGTGCATAATTATATATTTGATATATTACTTTGTATTAACTAGTATTGGTTCACTTAAAATGGATTTTCTCACTTGAAGTGCACATTGTATATGTGATATATTTTTTGTGCACTTGATTGTATCATGATTGATGATACATGCATGTTTGGGTGTATGTTTAGTTTAAACCTTGGTTAAGTAAATGGTTAGGGTTTTGATTTATTTGCTTATTTATTTATTTATTCATTCATTTTGGCAAAATGAAAATGGTGGCTAATTTTGTTTCTTTGTTGAAGCTTCATGAAGCTTTGAAAAAGTCTACCATTTTTGTTTCATGCCTAACCTAACCATTCACCTAACCCTAGTTTATTCTCTACACTTAACCATGGTTTCTATATGATAAGAATCACTCATTTTCTATTTTCCATATAATTCTTATCATATTCTTTTCTTCTTCTTCTCCTTCTTCAACATGAAGAAAAGCTTGCTACCATCAATGGTGAAATGAGAAAAAGAGTGAGAAATCCAATTCTAAAGTGAACCCACTTCCTATTTCTTCATCCTCTACCACTTGCCAAGTAGTATAGGGTGTTTTCTTCATAAGTTTCATGGCTTGGTGAAGTTGGAGCTTGATCTTGTGTTGCCTCGACGTAGATCATCTTCGGCATCGAAGTCGACGACCTAGCCCGCCCATTTTTCCGATGAAGCCGACGCTAGAGCCCGGGATCTGATGATCGCAGCGAGGGGACTTCATCACCGAGCTTTGGAGGTGGAGGACCGGATCTACAAAGCTTGTATTTCCATTCACTTAGCACTAAAGTAGTTTAGTAGCATTTAGTTTCGCCTAAAATTCTAGTTAACGATCGCATTAGGGTTTCTTGGCACCGGAAATTTTTGAAATTGGCATGGTTGATGTCTTGTGAGACCTCATTAGTGTGCCTAGGAACCCTACACGACGTTCCCTGTCGTGTGGATAGCCTGTGCAATGAAACCTATACCCCTTACGAGTGCGGCGAATAGCCCGCCAATTCTAGAGTAAGGTCCCCTCCGTCCCAACGCTATGAGATGCGGACCCGTTGCCCTCTAGAATCCGGCTATTCGTGCACCCCACCGCAGGGTAATCCTAGTACCGAAAATAAAATAATATACAAGGGTGACATCGACCTCAGCCCGGTCGTGCCCCAAAAGAATAATATACAAACTGGCAGTGACGGCAGTCCACATGTCGGACGCTCGCCCCGCAATATCAAATGTACAAATGAAAGCAACTGTACTAACATTACACCATTGCTATCCACCACGACGATCCAACCAACATCACAGCACAACACAAAATATCAACGTGAATGTCACGTTCGCAAACCTGTCTAAAAGAACATATAGCAGTTAGATGGGTTTACCGATCAAATGACATTCACGGTCGCAGATTATACTGTATGTACTGTCAAACGCACGCTTAAATTATCGACCGACTAAGTTCCAAATTGGCCCCAATAGCAATAACAGCACTGCACAGAAAACTGGGCCAAAACAGAATATGTAAAAAATCACAATTCCAATAAATAGAGCTACAGTAAAAATTTTGGAGCCCGTCGCTATTAAGTGGCCACCGAACCGCCGCCAATAGGGGGTTATTGCGGCGGTTCCGCGGCATCTTAGATGTATCAGGAGTCCAAATTTTTTCTGTTGCCTTAAAATCACCTGCACGGATTTTTAAGATGCCTGAAATAATTTTTTGACCACTTTTGAAAATCGGAAGAAACTGTGAAAAATGGAATCGTGATTTCGTAAATTCCGTCGATCGATCTATTAAGCATGTTTAAACAAGCCAGTAGGGTTTAAAGGGTGGCTCTGATACCATGAAGGGTCCCGGCAGCGCCCCGGTGGTCGAAACGCGGCCAAAATGCGGAACAAAAATTTCTAAACCGGCGCTACCGCCACCTGATTCCCGGATCGACCTTAAACCCAAAACTAGCAAGCTAAACTAAGAGTTAGAAAGGTTATACCGAGATGATCCGAGTCCTTCGGTCTTCATTCCAACCTCCTAACGATCCTTTGATGATGTTTGGTTGCCGGTCTTCCTCCATCTCCGATGATCCACCCGAGGGAAACGGTGCAAGCTCCAACCTCGTCGAACGAGATAACTGACGCTCCAAAGTCGCTAGCGATGGAGTGTGGGGGTGTATGAAAGTGTCACTATATTTTCTCTCTTTTGATGTGCTCCATGGAGCAACCATAGAAGAATATGAAGGAGGTGATGGCTTTTGGCATGAGCAAAATTTGCTAACTCAATTTTTAGGTGAATGAGAGAGTGAGAGCTAGTGTAATGAACCATGTAAAAAATTCACCAAATGAAATGAACCCCCCACCAAATATTGGCCGGCCCCTCTCTCTCCTCCACACAAAAAAATATCATTTTCTTTTTCCAACATTTTGCATTAAACAAATGAGACCATACCATGCTACATGCACAAAACCCATGCCACAAATCACATCACCTTTTCCACCTCAGTAAAAAACAAATGATTTTTCCATAAATGGAAAATCAATAATGAGGTGGCAAAAACATCTAGAAGCTATTCCGTATAAAATACGGAATACTTCCCGGTACATGTACTGAAATACATATACGCGTATTCGTACAAAAATACGAATAGCCCAGAGAGAAAATAAATAGCGAACAATAATACTAGAATACATATATATAAACACATATATAAATTATTAAATCAAAACCTGATTTAATAAACTGGCTTAATCCTAAGCCGCTAGTATTAACAACCGTTCGATTAAAGTCTGCGCAGCAAGTGCACATATTTAATCGGACACCCGTATGTACCAACATACGACATGTACACCATATTGCCTGAACCGTGAAAACACTCTGTGTGGGACTCTAAATACTCGTCAATACGCTGGCAGTTGGTTTAACCACAAGCACGTCAGCGACACTAGCTGTACGTAACGGCTATCCAGGTATTGAGCGAAAGGGAGGCCGACGAGCAAACTCATCCTGAACCCCTACTGAGCCCGTCAGTGACAATATCCGTACAATCCGGTCTGTTCGTCTAAGAGTATCGCATATCGAGTCTAGGGGGGTGGATAAAGTCATACCCCCAACAACGCGATATTTAGTGTCGGTATGAAACCCATCACTACCTGAGAAACTATCGATCCTGGATCGATAATTCTCGTCCACCGTGGCCACGGATTTATGGTGATGGCTATCCGTACACAACGCGACATCAACCCCCAATACCGGGAGAGACGAATCCCCGACGATCCGATCACTGCCTCCATGTGGCTCGGGACTGTACCCAACTAAAACCTGTTTGCATGACTCTTTTGAGCCGTAGTAGGGTAGTAATCAAAGCACAGTGGGAACTCATACGAGACAAATGACGATCTCAGGTCGACAGACTAACCTGTATACATGTCACCTGGGAACTGCTATCTGACAATAAGTATAATACCAACTAGCAGGTTCCCGGCGAGTTCGTCCAGTGTACTCATAACCCAATGAGCACCTGTATACTATCTTAGGTGAACAAACTAACACCAATGGCTTGTGAGACCTGGCCACCTCCCCTCATCGGGGTCTCGATCAGTATACAATAGTCTACACTGGAGTATCGATGCCCGGTCTCGATACTCCTACGTCTAGGGATATTTAAGGATGTGCTTATAGACCCCAGCTCCCACATATATGATCGCCATCATAATGCCGGCAGTCAAGCAAGAATCCTATGGGCTCTATCAACAAGTATATGATGATAAAGAAAAAATAGATAGCATACTATCATCTTGAGTAAGACTGCTTTATCGGTATAGGTCCTCACTCAATCATCATAATCACAAGTCCGCGACTATGATAATTGCCTTGAGGGCACTATAGCCAACAATATCACATATGGAGTGGTAGGCACCTGATTTGATTGGAACCCTATTCAATAGGTATGCAGCTTCACAAGTGCATAACCCCAAAAGGAAATAGGCAACTCAGTCGTACTCATTATAGAGCACACCTTATCACATAGGGTGCGATTGCTCCGCCCGATATACCAACGTGCTGTGGTGTATACGGAGGAGTAATGCTGAGAGAGAATCTTATTCTCTTTTAGAATAGTCCAGGAATTCCGTGCTCAAGTATTCTCCTCCCTGATCTCATCAAGAGACATAATACTTATACGCATTTTGGTTCTCTACTTCTAACTTATATTCTTTGAATATCTCAAAAAGTTCAGACTTGTGTTTCAACAAGAACGTATGTCCAAATCTTGAGAGATCATCAGTGAATGTAATGAAGTATAAAGAACCAGTCCTGGTATGTGTAGACAGGGGACCTACATACATCATCATGTATCAATCCCAAGAGTTCACTAACTCTTTCTCTGTTTCCAGTAAACGGAGCTATGGTCATCTTATCTTTGTGACATGACTGGCAAGTTTCACAATATGTAAATTCAAACTGATTTAAATATGCATCTAAATGTAACTTAGCTAGTCGGGTCGCATTGATATGACCTAGTCTACAATGCCTCAAAAAGGATTCGTTTATTTCTGAACTCTTCTTCTTGTGTGTGTTTTGTACGTTAAGAACTGTGGTTTGATTTAGAACGTTAATGCTTTTAGATTACGTACCTGAACCGATCAACTCTTGATATAGGAAATGTTCAAAACATTATCCAACAATACAAAATTATATTCTTCTTTACTAAATAAAGAGACTGATATGATGCTGTATATCAGGTTCGGTATCTAATAACATTCGTTCAGAATCAATGTATTTTGTAATACAGGGTGATAACTGCTAAATGCTTTGGCTGCAACACTTGCACCGTTTCCAACTCTTGAAACTTATCATCCATTCTCAGTTCTCTACCTTTCTGTAGCCCATGTAACAGATTACATATTTGGGATCCTGATCCGGTATCTCATACCCAGGATGTAAAGGATACTGAGAAACAGTTCTCTGTAATGAACACACCCGAAGATGATGCATCATCATGCACTTTCTTCGTTTGGGTGGTACGGGAATTCTGGTAATCCTCTATTTCCTGCTCGGTCTTATAACAATTATAAGTTGGAGCGGGACCAACGTTCCTTAGCTCAGTATAACAAGTGGTTCGGTCAATACATCCGTATTTCTTGATTTAGGCGTGACATGGTCGCTACCTGGAGAGAGAGAGAAGAAAACACTCAGCGTATTCTCTTGCAAGATTAGATTGGTTATTAATATATCTAATCAGGATGGCTCCCACTGTTTTAGTCAAATCTTCCTTCAAACCCAAAAAGGAAAGACTAGCCGGGATTAATTACACCCTACAATTTCGCCAATCTTTCAGCCAGGCCAGTGTCGGTACTTTGAGGAAGGTTCCCCATGCTTTCGCACAGACCTAATTAAAATAAATCTCATTTTCTCAGGGCCGTAACCCCGTTAACATCTTTCTAGACACCTACTTGATCGGCTAATTGTGATGTGTAAAACTCTCCCAGGAATAACTCTTACTCGCAGTGGGTATCGGGATCCAACTATCTCATAGGAGGTATGCAATCTCATTGCAAATTTTAACACTTGAAATTCCCAATAGTATTTTACCCCGAGCGACCTATGACCTTGACAAGGTCAACAAACTATAGACCGCAAGTCAAGTTCAACCCGTCATTTCCTGATTAAATTAAACCCACCCGCATGACCCTTAATAAGGTCAACAAGGTCGCACGACTACCCAAATCCAATCGCATCATATGCTTATACAGATAAGCACTAATCAGCTACCGCACACTACGCCTTAACATAGTCAACAAACATAGCACGAATACTAACCAGTACTTATCTGAAATGACGGAGGGCTACGACAGGTTTATAAGAAAACCTTTTGCGTAATGAACTTGATATCGTCGTAGAATCGAGTGATTTTGAAAAGGAGTGTTTTGAGGCCTTTACTAGTTTTGCTAAAGAGGTCACTCCCGGTGAAGGGATTTCGGCTCTTTCTTTATCGAATAAGGTGCAGGATATTTCACAAATACCGCTATGCAAAGCAAAAACTATAAAAGCAATCAAAAGACAATCCGAGTTTGTAGCATCTGCTAGTTTTGCTAAAGAGGTCACTCCCGGTGAAGGGATCTCGGCTCTTTCCTTATCGAATAAGGTGCTGGATATTCTACAAGGAATACCGCTATGCAAAGCAAGAACTAGAGCTACCAGTTTTCGAGACAAGTTTCTACAATATCTTTAGGTTTCTTTTATTTCATTAATCTCATTAATGAAGTCCCATTTATTATGCTTCCCAAGCATCACATATGAAACGAAAGCAGTAATATATAATATATATCATATATTATTCATCTCAGAACAGTAATATGATCTCATCATAGAACATCGCAGCAGAATAAAAACATATGAAATATTGGATATACTAGGATTTCCGGGTTTTATTTTAAGCCTGTATAAAACACGGATTCCATGGTCGTGATGAATAGCCAATCCCCCACTCCTAGACCCCTACGAGAGCGGCAAGCAACCCTTCCAATTCTAGAGTTAGGAGACCCGGTCTCGACTCCTCGAGATGGTCTCCCACTGGACCCTAGTACCCAGTTACTTGTGCTCCCCGCCTTGGGTCTATCCTAATGCGGAAAAGTAAATAATATACAATGGTGACATCATCCTCAACTCGGAAGTGCCCCAATAAAAAAATATTACATACAATGAATTTTACATGAATGAAAATGTAAACCCTCATCTCACATAAAACCCCCGGCTATTCAATCACGACGATCCAATATAACATATCACAGCAACACATAACATCACATGTCATCAACGTAAGTAAATATGCGTATTCCAATTGTCGTTAACATATAGCACCGAAACCGGCGATACACCATATATTACACTTACGATCGTAGAAAAGAAAGTGAAAAACTACAATAGTTGGAATCTGCAACCACCTTAGACCTCATAAACCCAACGTATCACATACTTTGGATTTCATGCCTAACCAAATGAATTCCTTAGACATCGCATGCCTAACAATTATAAACCCCTCATTTTAGTCTCGATCTCGAAAACACTTTCTAATATCTAGTCGGGTAATTCAACAAGATTCCCGACATCCTGATCGAATGTTTGTCGGAAACTTTAGTAGACGGCCGCATCCCCTGATACCGTCGACGAAATGCACTGAGGCGAAACACCGCTGCCGCGAGCACCCGAACGGATGCTTTTGGCGGTGGGGTTCTCCTACAATCACTTGGTCGTGGCTATGGGGCGTGGTTATCTAATTAAGTTTACCCGGCGAGTATCCGCGTACTCTACGTGATTACGACGGACTTTTGATCTCATTAAAATCCCGTGGCAACCGATCAAATGAGACTGAACTGCTAGATTTATAAAATGGAAACTAGTTATCTCATAACTACATGTGGATTCCAAATATTGTATCCCATCACATAATATCCGGACGACGTTAAACTTTTCGATCGATTCATCAAAGTCCCACAATTTCCTGACAGCTTAACACTTGAGCACAGTTCAAGTAATACCCAGAATATGCCACAGTACCTATGCACCAGCCGTAGAAGGGCAAACCCAAGCCTCACTCATGTTGCCATGGAATTACGACAAACCCTAGTGTTTGACCGCGGTTCCGTGATCTAAAAAGTCGAATTAGGGTTTCATTCTTCTAGAGGGTTCATAGGATCACTTGCATGTTTTTCCGAATACGTTAAACTTGGAAAAATGGGTTTTTGACATTCGATCGAACTTTTTAATTTCGCCCAGACAACATGCGAATAACCCGAAACAATGTTAAAACTATGAATACAAAACACTCCGAATTGCTTATAGTGTAATATTACATCACATGCAAAATTAGCAAAAACAAACAACACCTGAAACACCAAAACCCAGTATTTGGAACACACTCAAAAATTTAACCCATTCCCTCACTGAATGGCCGGCGAGCACGGAAAACCTAGCTAGGTGCTCGGCCCAATTCCGGCGAGAGGGGGTGAAATTTCTTGTGTGTTCATGTTGCATCTCATACAACATTCTGCACTTGTTTAAATAATTTTTTGACAACAATTTAAAATCGACAGAAAGTGAGTTTCCGTGTTTCAAGTTTCGGCGTATTTCGGTTTCGTAATCTTAACAAAATCCATATAAATTTCTAGCATGGCTCTGATACCACTGCTGGGTTACCTAGCACGGCATCAAGGTTTTAGGAGGTATCGTCCATGCCATATTCAAAAATTTGCCGTTTTAGCTAACCCTAACTTTGAATCGTTAACTAGAAATCGACGGAATATAAAATGCAAACACTTTGCAAGTCTAGTGAACTAGGAATACAACCTTTGTAGACCGGTCCTTCACTTCAATAGCTCCGTGTAGTAGTCCCTTTTGCTGCGATCGTAAACTCCGGACTCTAGAGAGGCTCCGATGAAGAAATGAACGTGCTTGCTTCTTCGAGGTCGAAGATGATCTATGTCGGGGAGACACTAACCCAAGCTATCTCTTCACTAACCATGGAATTAGTGAAGCAAATACCCTATACTAAATGGAAAGTAGTAAAGGATGACAAAATAGGAAGTGGGCTCACTTTAGATTTGATTTTCTCACACTTTTTCTATCAACTCCATTGAAGCTAGAAAGTTTTGAGGAAGAAGAAGATGAAGAAGAATTAACTCATCAAATGAATTATTATGTGTGGTTAGAAATGCAATCAAGGGTTAAGCATGTCATGTTTAACCCTTGTAGAGAGTTAACCATGAGCTATGGTTAAAGGTTAGGTCAAGAAATATCTTAAGCAAGACAAAAAGAGTGAACAAAATCAAAGATGCCTTGAAGCTTCTACAAGCTTTCAACAAATATCAACCATAACTAATTCAACAATTTTTGAATTACTTAATGATAAATATAAAAGCTAATCTTAACCTTAGAATGGTTTAACCCTCATTAACCCTAGTTGCATTTGTAACCTAGCATGATACATTCAACATATATCACATATACATCAATATATCCAAAGTGAGAAAGGAAATCATAAGTGAGCTAATACTAGTTAATGTAATGTAATATATCAAATATATAATTATACATTAGATTATCAAATCAACTCTTGATTTAATAATCCGGTTATATCACCTATAACTGACTAATATCATATGAATCAACTTATCGAATCAACACTTGATCCGATAACCCGGCTATATTATACATAACCGACCGATATCTCATATCGTGAGAATAGAATACGGTATATCATATCGTATCAATCTCGGTCCCGCACATATCATATATGTGCTCCTACTCCGTTTCGCTTGAGCCAGGAAACCCCTGTGTAGGACTCTAAAAACTCGTCAATACGCCGGCAGCAGGTGATGATCATATCAAACACCCACAAGCTGCAAGCGGTCTGCTAAACTTAATGGCCACTCGGGTATTAAGCGATCAGAAGATCAAGAAGCAAGCCTGTTCATACTTCTGTGAATCCAATCAGTAACACTACCGTACAGTCCGGTCTCTTCGTTTGATATGTCGCATATCTCGTCTAGGGGTGCTAAATGTCAGACCTCAGTAACTCGATAAGTCGTGTCGATATGAGGCTCATAACGGGTCAAGAAACTACTGATAACACCTACCAGAAAATCTCTGAAGCAGCCTTGGCCAAGAACTTCCTATTATAGCCAATCGAGCACAGCGCATCATCAACTCCCAATACCGGGAGAGACGAAACCTCTCCTATCGCTCATTGCCTCCATGTGACTCGGGACTGTACCCAAAAGCCACCGTTTTGCACGTTCTCTTGAACGTGGTAAGGTGGAAATCAAAGCACAGTGGGAATCACACAAGACTCTATGACGATCTCGGGTCTACAGACTAACCTGTACTAGTGTCACCAGAGAACTGCCATCTGACGTTAGGTATAATACCATCTGGGAGTTCTCGGTGAGTCCGTTCAGTGTATCCAGTCTCCACTGAGCACCCGTATACTGTCTCTATTGTCAAACACCAATAGATATAGGATCATCCATCGCCCATCTGTATGGGTCGAGAAGCTATACGCTAGTCTACTCTGGTATATCGATGACCTGTCTCGATACACTTATGACTAGGAACATTTTGAAGGATGTACTTAACGACTACTCTGTCGCCACTAGTATGATCTGCATCATAGTTCTGGTAGTCAAGTACCCATCCTAAGGGCTTTATCAACATGTAACATAGAGACAATCAGCGTACATGTTAAGATAAAGAGCAACCAGATAGCATACTATCATGTCGAGCAAGAAAGTCATCCCTATATATGTCCAAGCATCCACTACAATATACATCGTATGTACAGTAATGGCCTCTAGGGCATACATATAACTAACACCCAGCTATCTATGTATGCTCCATATTTGGTGGACACTGAGGAGATGTGGATCAAGAGATTTGTTCGAGGCCTAATTTCCCAGTTGTTCATCGCTATCAGCGCCCAGCATTTTGACACATATGCAGCCGCAGTGGACGCAGCCCTACTGGTTAAGGAGCGTCTTTCCGAGACTTTGGTCGTTCCGGAACCGAAGAGGGTTTATACCGGTGTTTCAGCCCGAAGACAGAAGTATAGACGCCGCGACAGATTCCATTCAGGTCGTGGGAGTAGTAGAGGCTTGGGACGATGCCAGTTATTTAGCTATTATCACCAGGAGGGTCAGCAGTCATTGTCTGAATGTTTCCGGTATGGGAGTTTATACCATCGCGTCAGAGATTGTACTGAGGCATGTGAGGACGAGGCAGCCGTACTACATGTTACCTTACTACCTTCTCCACTTCAGAGAACGTTGCCTCTTACGCCTGTTGTTTCTCCGCGTCAGACTTATGCTCAGAGAGGTCGTGGTCGCGGAGGTTTTGTTCAGAGTGGATGGGGTGGCAGAGGCGGAGGACAGCCAGTTGCCAGTAGAGGGCAGGCTCGAGTATTTTCTTTGACTCATCAGGATGCGCAGACGTCCAATGCAGTGGTTTCAGGTACTCTTTCAGTATGTTCCTTCGATGCACACATTTTGTTTGATCCGGGATCTATGCATACGTATGTTTCTACACACTTCGTGCTGAGGTTGGGCCGAGAGTCGTGTTTGCTAGATCAGCCGCTTGTCGTGACTACTCCTGTTGGTGAGTCTTTTGTTGCGCGACATGTGTTTCGGTCGTGTGCCGTTCGTATTGGAGATAGAGATTCGTCCGTCGACTTGATCCTTCTTGAGATGTTGGACTTCGACGTTCTCCTGCGCATGGACTGGTTAACTACTTGCTACGCGTCAGTGGACTGCCGTGAGAAGATAGTCAGATTTTGTTTTCCGGACGAGTCAGTTCTTGTTGTGCGGGGGGACCGTGGTGCCGCCCCTTACAATTTGATTTCTGCCCTTTGCGCTGGTCGGCTTTTGAGGAGAGAATGTCGGGGATTTTTAGCTTCTATTCGTGATACCGGAGTTACAATAGATTTTTTGGACCGGGTTCCTATTGTGAGAGAGTTTCCCGATGAGTTACCTGAATTGCCGCCAGAGCGTGAGATTGAGTTTTGCATTGTTTTGATCCCCGGCATGGGGCCTATTTCTACACCGCCTTACCGGATGGCCCCGGCGGAGCTTAAGGAGCTTAAGGATCAGCTGCAAGAGTTGCTTGATAGAGGACTTGTGCGTCCGAGTGTTTCACCTTAGGGAGCTCCTGTTCTGTTCTTCAAGAAGAAGGACGGCGGTTTGAGGTTGTGCATTGACTATCGTCAATTGAACCGAGTTACGGTGCGGAATAGGTATCCTTTACCTCGCATTGACGATTTGTTTGATCAGCTCCAGGGTGCGGGACATTTTTCTAAGATTGATTTGAGATCGGGTTATCATCAGTTGCGGGTTCAGAATGATGACATTCCGAAGACTGCTTTTCGTACGCGCTACGGGCATTATGAGTTTTTGGTGATGTCGTTCGGACTCACCAATGCCCCAGCAGCGTTCATGGATTTGATGAACCGGATTTTCAGGTCGTTCCTCGACCAATTTATTATTGTGTTTATTGATGACATTCTGGTTTATTCCAAGAGTCGAGAGTAGCATGAGCAGCACTTGAGAATTGCTTTGCAGACATTGAGAGAGCACCAGCTGTTTGCTAAATTCTCGAAGTGTGCCTTCTGTCTTGATAGTGTTGACTTCCTGGGTCATGTGCTTACGGGAGACTGTATTCGTGTGGACCCGAGGAAGATCGAGGCCGTACAGCTTTGGCCCAGACCAGTATCAGTGACAGAAGTCCGTAGATTTTTGGGCTTAGCAGGTTATTACTGCCGTTTCGTGCAGGATTTCTCGAGTATTGCTGCACCGCTGACCGGACTGACCAGGAAGGGGTTCCTTTTCTTTGGACTGAGGCATGCGAGCTGAGTTTTCAGTAGTTGAAGACTCGGTTGACGAATGCACCAGTTTTATCTTTGCCTTCTGGATTGGGAGGCTTTGTCGTTTACTGTGATGCTTCTCGAGTGGGGCTCGGTTATGTATTGATGCAGCATGATAGAGTTATCGCTTATGCTTCCCGGCAGTTGAAGAAGCACGAGCAGAATTATCCCACTCATGATCTTGAGACGGCCGCGGTGGTCTTTGCGCTTAAGATTTGGAGACACTACTTGTACGGGAAGTCGTGTCAGATTTTCACAGACCACCAGAGCTTAAAGTACATCTTCCAGCAGCGGGATCTAAATTTGAGACAGCGCCGTTGGATGGAGCTCGTGAAGGATTATGATTGTGAGATTCTTTATCACCCGTGAAAGGCGAATGTGGTAGCTGATGCTTTGAGTAGTAGGCCCGGGGGTAAGTTGTCCCAGTTGAGCGCAGTTCAGAGACAGTCTTCTGCAGATTGGCAGATCTTGTGCGATAGTAGAGTACAGTTTGAGTTCACTTCTACTGGGGGACAGCTTGCTCACGTCCACTTCTACTTGATCGTATTCATGAGGCGCAGCCCGACGATGCCCATTTGTCTGAGATTTTTGAGCGTGTTCGGCAGGGTAGAGATTCGGAGTTTGGGATTGATGACCAGGGTGTGCTACGTTTCGGGACTCGTTTGTGTGTACCTGATACCGATGGGTTGAGACACGAGATCCAAGAGCAGGCACATCAGTCAGCTTATAGTGTTCACCCAGGTTCCACCAAGATGTATCGTGACTTGAGAGATATCTATTGGTGGGCAGGGATGAAGAGTGATGTTTCGGATTTCGTTCTGAGGTGCCTGACTTGTCAGGAATTCAAGGCTGAGCATCTGAGACCGGCAGGAGAATTGCAGCCTTTACCCGTTCCGGAGTGGAAATGGGAACAGATCTCCATGGATTTCGTTGTGGGTTTACCCAGGTGCAGTCGAGGGTATGACTCCATTTGGGTGATTGTTGACCGGTTGACGAAAGTGGCTCACTCTCTTCCAGTGAAGACCACTTTCGATTATGCTCAGTATGCTCAGTTGTACATTGATGAGATTATGCATTTGCACGGTGTTCCCACATGCATCGTATCCGATAGGGGCACCCAGTTTACCAGCCATCTTTGGCAGAAGCTTCAAGAAGCTTTGGGTACCCGATTGAGTTTTAGCACCGCTTTCCATGCGCAGACCGATGGTCAATCAGAGCGGACTATACAGACTCTAGAGGATATGCTTCATGCGCGCGTGCTTGATTTTGGTGGCAGTTGGGATCGTCAGTTGCCGTTGATAGAGTTCTCCTACAATAACAGTTATCAGGAGACGATTCGGATGGCGCATTTTGAGGCTTTGTATGGTAGAAAGTGTCGATCGCCAGTCTGTTGGACCAAACTCAGCAAGAGCAGGATATTGGGATCCCAACTAGTTCAAGAGACTATGGAGAAGATCCAGTTGATCCAGGATAGGATGAGAGCAGCCCAGTGCAGACAGAAGTCTTATGCCGACCGTCGTCGTCACAGGCTCGAGTTCGCAGTGGAAGATCATGTATTCCTACGGATTTCTCCGATGAAGGGCGTGATGAGATTTGGGAAGAAATGGAAGTTTAGTCCCAGATTTGTGGGTCCTTTTGAGATCCTTGAGCGAGTTGGTACCATTGCCTATCGTTTGGCACTTCCGCCCAGTTTTCCAGATGTTCACCTCATATTCCATGTATCGATACTTCGCTAGTACCTTCATGACCCTTCTCACATGATTCAACACCAGACCGTTCAGCTAGAGCGCGATCTTTCGTTCACTGAGCAGCCGATAGTTATATTGGATCGACAGGTGAAGAAATATCGGTCAAAGGTCTTACCATCGGTGAAGGTTCTTTGGCGTGGCCCGAATAGTCAAGAGGTCACTTGGGAGGCCGGGAGCGAGATGCGGAAGAAATTCCCTCATCTTTTTGAAGGTACGCATAGTAAGATTTTTAAATTCGAGGACCAAATTTCTTTAAGGGGGAAGATTGTAATACCTTGGAATGTGATTAGTGTTAATTAAGCGATAATGCGGGTTTTTAGTAAAAAGTTAACCAAAATAGTTTTCACATATTTTATAAAAATTAATTAATATTTTATTATTATTTGTTTTGGCTTGCACACACATGTGCATGTTAACTTGGGGATTATGGAGGTATTAACTATGCTTAAGTAGCCATGGGACCCTTAACCAATTTTTAGCCATCTTAACCCACCTCACTTATTATTTGAATAAGGGTTGACTTGAGAGAGAGCGAGAGAAAGAGAGAGTTGACAATGGAGAATGATGAGTCACGGGGAAAACATGGGAGCATTTAATGAGGAGAGTGAAGGTGCATGGCACATCTTCTAACCTCACACCCTCATTTTCCTTCACCACTCTTACACTCATTTTCCTTCAATACTCATACACTCTCATTTCTTATTCTCCTTCTCATTCTCTTCCCCAAACTGAACCCTTAACCATTCCATCACTAAACCAAGCCAAATCCTCACTAAATTTCATTAAAACCCTCACAAAGTCAAGTTAAGCCACTAGAGATGACTTGGAGCATGGAAAGCTAGGGTTTTTGAGCAAGTGTGGTAAGGTAGTGATCTCTAACTGTTAATTAGGCCTTTAAGATATTGTGTTGCTTATTAGTTGCTGTTTAGAACACTAAAGTTATAGTTTTTGTGCAATATCGTGTTTTCAGTGATATATTGGAGTCTCTGTGATCTGCTATCACTACGATAGGTTACTGTAAAATCTAGCAATGTAGTAGTGTTTTGTTAGAAGCCCTGAGTGGTCACCTGAAACCCGGACCCCGCCCAACCTAGTTGAACCGGCAATATGAAGTGAAATTCCGGCGTTGCCGGATTTTTGGGGGCTTGAGGAGTTGGGGTTTTGAGGGTAGCTGTTTGTATGTTATCCTGGATGTTTGGTACTGCTTGATTTTTATATATTGACTGTAGGCAAAATCTGGGACCACTTTGCTAATTTCTAGTGTTTCGGCAACGCGCGTTACGGTATCCGACACGGTTCGCGTTCTTTGTGTAGCTTGCTACACTTAGGTTTGATTTATGTAACATTTCAGAAAAATAAAATATTTTTTGGGGAATTTTTATAATTAAGTAATAAATGTATTGAATATTTTAATCTTTCGGTATAATTAAATACCGATAAATTGGGAAAATTTTGGAAAATTATAGAAATTACTAAAAAGAGGGCGTTTTATTGGATTTAAGCAAATTGTGAAATTTTATGATTTATTATATTATATTTTATTGCTAATCGCGATTAAATATCGCTAATTGCGCATTAAGCTTGTTTTGTGCGAAACATGCACCATAGCATTTTTACACTTGTGTTACATTTTATAACCATGATTTCATTTGGGAGTTATGTTTTGGTTTTAAAAAATGAAATGAGAAGAAAAGAAGAGAAAAGAAAAGAAAAGAAAAGAAAAGAAAAAGGAATAAATAAATAGGTATGGGTGAGTGAGAGAGAGAGAGGTGAGGGGTCAACCCATGACCATGGCTCCTTATCCCTTCATTGTTCTTCTTCATTTCTCTCCCCTCTCTTCTCTCATGGCAGCACTCTCTCCTCCCTCCTCTTCAAACTCACAAAACACCATCAAAACAACCTTAAAAGCTCATCCCCACTTCATTAAAAATGTGCACAAGCTCACAAGCTACACTTTGGACCAAGAAAGCAAGGGTTTTGGACACTTGGGGCAACTCAAGAAAATTCTTGAGTTGCCAAATGAGGTAATTCCTATAACATTTGCATTGTATTTCTTTCACTTTAGCTTCCATGTTTGATTTGAAGTGTTTTAGTGATGTTTAGTGAGGATATGAAATTCCAAGTTAGGGTTAAGAAAAACTTAATTTGAGATAGTGTAATTGAGGTTTGTTAAGGCCATATAACCCCTCTAGTGGAAGTTTCATGGACTGAAACCATAGACTTAAACCCAAAACCCCAACTTAGAAACTCCGATATCGGAGAATTGTGGATTCTGTGAGGGTATATTGACATCTGCTATCACTCGGGACACCTGAAAAATATTTAGCAAACACAGAGAGATGTGCAGGCAAGCTAGAACCTATACCCAAGACCCGAGCCCCAACCACCTTGTCCAGGCCGCAGATTTATTCATTTGGACCGCAATTTGCGGCCTTGGTACACCCAAATTGTTTCATGCTTGTTCCAGGGCTTTATCTCCAATAAATTAGACCTTCCATATGTGCAAAATTGGCTAATTTCACTTAGGGTAAAATCTGGGACCATTTTCTTGAGTTGCTGCATTGTTTTGCGACTTCGTTTTAATTTGGGATTTGGTATTTGATTTTGTGTTCCGTCGCCTGGTGTTTGTACGTCAGCGACGGGGGTTGTTTGGTGGTTTTGCAGGCGTAGGCTATAGGTTTTAACCTATGAGCGAAACGTGTGCCGTTTTGGTTTTCCGACCCGATTTTAATACGCATTTTGCGATTGTGTATTGGTTGTAGGTACCCCCACGTGGATTTCAAAACGACGAGGATGAGCGTGGCATCATCGACTCCAGCAAGCGAGAATCAAGGTGAGTAGATTATATTTACGGGGGAAGTCGGGTGGATGGCGTATAGCACCCCCGCAGTTCGTAGCATAGTGTATGGTATATATATATATTATATGGATATATTTTTATGGTACTGTGAGGTTATGATTATCTAGATAGACTTTGGGAGTCATGGATAACTTTAGTGTAATTGGATGATGGTGTCGCTAGTTAGTTTAGTCGCGAGCCCTAGAATAAAGTTTACACCCACACGCACACACATGCTTACTTGTTATTACTTATACGTATATGAGGATACGTATACACACACACACATAGGTTTGGGAATAGGTCTATATAGATATATGTATACCTATATATGGATAATGAGGATAGTGAATGATATTTGGAGATGAGTTGATGAGTTTGGGAATGGTGCTACGAGATCGGTGATATGATGTGGTTCGTATTAGGAGATACGACATGAGATTTTAGCGGGCCTTTAGGCCTGTGTTTTTATACACGCATATATATGCAGATGGTATCAGTTTGTACTAGACTTAGATCAGTACCCCAGTTCATGAGATATGATGATAAGGATACCAGATAAATGATGAGATGAATGTGATATTTGACCCATACCCAGATTGGGATGCCGTACGGCGGATTTACGTACGAGCTACATATTGATGATTGATCCGCACTCTTGACTCGAGGATGTTATGTTATTTATTGTATCGTATGTGATACTATTGAGGCGAGATCACCGACTATTATATATGTGTGTGTGTGTGTGTGTGTGTGTATATATATCGACTCAGATTTAGGTGGTTTCCATACCCTTTCGATTAGCCTGTTAGTTAGATCTGTAGTTTACTTAGTAGATGTTAGACTAGACCCGAATCATACCTATTTCAAAACTAATGAATTGTGAGTATTTTAAAGACAGGTCAAGGGATTCTACGGATATTTTCAAAAGACGCAACTTTTCCTAAAAACACCGTAGCCCTTATTTTTCTAAACACCACGATTCATGTTATTTCAAATGGCAAAACTGTATGGCATATATATATTGATGTAGATTCTTCACTGTTGCGTTTATTATTCAATTTCCGCATATTCTTGCTATTCGCATCGCATTGCATGTTTAAATGTGTTGATTGTTATATTAAACCCATGCTGTCAGGACACCAGCACCATTATCGATGATGCGCATGATCCACGTACACCTGCTTGCCGGCTCACACACTTCATCATCGATAATTGCCATGTCACTACACAGTAGGATTGTTGCATTAGATATGACTCCTTGTATGACATATTGGCACACAGGCATATTGCACACTCATACTTGCGTATATACCTACTTGTATATCCATATTGGCGCACATGCATATTGTACACTCATACTTGTGTATATACCTACTTGTACATCCATATTGGCACACAGGAACATTGTACGCTCATACTTGCGTATATACCTACTTGTACATCCATATTGGCACACAGGCACATTGTATACTCATACTTGCGTATATACCTACTTGTACATCCATATTGGCGCACAGACATATTGTACACTCATACTGGCGTACATACATATTGTACACTCATACTTGCGTACATACATATTGTACACCCATACTTGCATACATACGTATTTGCACATACATAGATGATTCTAGCTTGAATTTGGAGATTTGGGAACCGCAAGATATATTTTAAAACTGGATTCATTTTAAAGGAGCGGTTTTCCCTTGATATGTGTATATTACTGTTTTATGTTGCATGATATACAGATATGCTTACATTTCTATTATATGTCACATACATCATGCTTTGTGATTATACGCATTGAGATATGCTGTTTTCATGAGATTTCTGGATTTTAGAATCGTGGCTATTTCGAAAGAAAGTATGTATTGTTTAAAAACCCAGTTTCTCTTGATATGATATTTCAGTGCGTCCACCATGAGTTTTATCGGTTCTGATATATATATATATACCCCATACGAGGAGGAGTCGTGAGCCGTGTGCGGGTACATGGTAGGGCCCGGTATGGTACCCCGGGGCAAGAAAGGGATGCTGTGTATATAGACGGTGAGCCTGGCAGAGGGACTACTACCTACCGGTGATTGTATTTGGGCTCGACGGATATCCGGAGGATACCGACCGGAGTTGAGAGATGATATGGGCCGATCCGGACCGACGAAGCCCTATATATATGAGGATTTACGTGCCGATGCTAGGCACAGGTTTCATGATGTTTTCGAGTGTCGATACTAGACACTCAGGTTCCATGATTTTGATGTGTCGCGAGGGACACACGTTGATTTATATCCTCATACTTTCATGCATATGCTTTATGATATTTACATGCATGATGTTTTATGTCTTTGGTTGACACGTGGACGAGATCCACATGCATACATGCATTGATTACATAGTTGGATGATATCCACATACTCATAGACTTCATGCTATAGTGACACTGATTTCATTGATGATACCTCATGTTTATGATATGTTGCTACCTGAGGAACTGACACGAGCACTTGGTACTACACTTATGTATAGATGTTTACCCTTGCCACTTGATCATGCTTCAGACTTTATCATATTGAGGATATATATTACTGATCGTTTGACCTAGGATTGAGTCATACATACGATTTCTGCTCTGTGATGTTTTCTACTCATGAGTTGGCAACTCACCCCCGTTGTGCCACAGTTCTTGCAGGTTTTTGCCGTACAGGTTTCATTGCAGCTTTCTAGCACACTGCTTCCTTTCTGGGTGATTGCTTTGGTAGGTGGGTTCACTCACATCGTGACCACCATTGTACTTATTTATTTTCAGTTGTATCTAATAAAATTCCATCAACCAGACTTGTATATTTATTTTAGACTTAGAAAACCAGTTGTGTATTATTTCGACCTTAGAGTCGCGCGTTGTAGTGTTATGGTTTTCTTGATGATTTTGAGTTTCCTTTTGAGTTTTGATCCTCGCCCTTCGGCGTTGTATATTATATTGCTTGCGTAGTTGTGACCGTCGATTGACGAAGAGCTAGCTCCTGCTTGGGGATGCCTTTTATCATTGTGCATATATTATTCATGTTGTATCCCGTTTGGGGCCAGTTTTTACAAAGGAAACTCTGCCGAAATTTTCAGAAAGGACTTGAGATTTTAAAATGCATATTCGGCTTATGCTATTAAAACCACTTCTTTAAAACCAGTTTTCCTTCATTTATTATTTAAAATGGTTTAGATTTCTGGGATTTCTTGGCTTACTTGAATTAGATGGGGTCCTATAGACTTCATATGATTCAAGTGCCAGTCCGTGCCATTTCGGGTTGTGACAATTTAGGATGTCGCTACATACGTTAGCCACTAAGCTAACACTTGAGAGTTGTAGGAGTCGATGCGTTGATCTAAACGTAGTTTGTATGTATTATTGGACGGTTTCTAAGTTGCACTTGTTATGTTGTCATGTGATAATAGGATCGCAGGCGGGGACTTCAGACGCTACAAGGAAGGGATAGCAGGTGGTTGGATTTACCTCGCTCGAGATCATCGGTGAATAGATTTAACATCTACAGGGGAATCTCCCGTATGGCGTTAAGCGTCGAGGGCTAGATATGATGTTATAGCCGCATGTTTATATGTATATGCGTTGATTGCGCATGAGCATCATCTGCATACCGTTACTTTTTGTACATTGACTTAGTCCATATTGGACACCGCACCATTACTGATGGTTTATGTAGCACGAGAACTGAATTGTATGCCACACACACACCGTTGGTAATTGCCATGACACGCACAACATATACATATATGTGGTACTGTATTCGTTATTGACATTGAGGCTGCTGTTCTTGTACCACCTTACTAAGGTAATATGTATTGTTCCGCCTTCACTATTATTAATAGTTAGACGTTTATTCTTATTCGATTGCGCATATAAATTGCATCATGCATACATGCATACACACATACCTTGCTATATCTACATATACACCTTTATGTGATGTTGAAATTGACTTCGGGATATTTGGGAACCGCATGATATCTTTAAAAGCTTGATTCATTTAAAAGAGCGGTTTTCCCTTGATATGCTCATATTACTGTTCTATGTTGCATACTGTTAGTTATGTATATGCCCTAGAGGCCATTGTTGTACATTTGATGTATATTATAATGGATGCTTGGATTATACAGAGAGGACTTTCTTGCTCGTCATGATAGTATGCTATTTGGTTTCACTTTATCTTAACATGTTGACTTGTATTGGTTTACTGTCTTTCTCTCACATGTTGATAAAGCCCTTAGGATATGTACTCGACTACTGGGATTATGATGAGATCATACTAGTGGGGCCATAGTAGTCGATGAGTACATCCTATAACTGTTCCTAGTCGAGGGTATATCGAGACAGGGCATCGATACACCAGAGTAGACTAGCGTATACGCATCTTGACCCATATGATGGGCGATGGATGATCCCATATCCATCGGTGTTTTGACATCAAGGATGGTGTACGGGTGCTCAGTGGAGACTGGGTACACTGGACGGACTCACCGAGAACTCCCAGTTGGTGATATACCACACGTCAGATGGCAGTTCTCCGGTGACACTGGTACAGGGTAGTCTGTAGACCCGAGATCGTCATAGAGTCTTGTGTGATTCCCACTGTGCTTTGATTTCCACCTTACCACGTCCACGAGGGCGTGCAAAACGGTGGCTTTTGGGCACAGTCCCGAATCACATGGAGGCAATGAGCGATAGGAGGGGATTCGTCTCTCCCGGTATAGGGAGTTGATGTTGTGCTGTGTTCGATTGGCTATAACTGGAAGTCCCTGGCCAGGGCTGATATAGAGATTTACTGGTAAGTGTTGCTAGTAGTTTCTCGACCTGTTATGAGCCTCACATCGACACGACTTATCGGTTACTGGGGTCTGACGTATACTACCCCTAGACTTGATATGCGACATATCAGACGAACAGACCGGACTGTACGGGAGTGTTACTGATTGGATTCACAGGAGAACGGACAGGCTAGCTTGTTGATCTTCTAATCGCTCAATACCTGGGTGGCTGTTATGTTTAGCTGACCGCTTGCAGCTTGTGGGTGTTTGATATGATCATCACCTGCTACCGGCGTATTGACGATTCTTTAGAGTCCTACACAGAGGTTTCTTGGCTCAGGCGAAACGGAGTAGAGGCACATATGTGATATGTGCAGGACCGAGGATAATGCGATATGAGATACCGTAATATATTCTCGCGATATTTTGATATGAATCGGGACATCGGATCAAGTGTTGATTCGATGAATCGGTACATGATATATTAGCCGGTTATATTCGATATAGCCGGATCGTTGGATCAAGTGTTGATTCGATGATTTAATGTATAATAATATATATGATATATTGTATTACATTATCTAATATTGGCTCACTTTATTATTTCATTTTCTCACTAGATGATACATTGATATATATGCGATATATGTTAATTGTATTATTTTCTTTTGTTACAAATATATAATATATATGTGATATATATTATTGTGACATGATATGATTTATTATTAAACATGTTTAAGGATGATTAAATAGGATTAGGGTTTGATTAGGGTTAGCTTCTTCTTGCACATTCTAGAAACTTTTCCTTTTGTCTTGGTTAAGATATTATGGTTGATACTTATCCTTAACCTAACCAAACCCTAACCTTAGTTTATTCTCTACAACTTCTTAGCCACTCATCCTTGACCATGGTTGAAAGATCAATCATATAGATTTCTTTTCTATTCATCACAAAAGGATTATCTTTTTCATTCTCATCTTTTTCTCTCTTGAGTTCTAAAAAGAAAAAGCTTACTAGTTAATTCTTATGTGATGATTTCAAGTGAGAAAGTGAATAAAAAGAAAGCATAAATACTACTCCCTCATCCTCATCTCATCTAGCCCATGAGCTTAGGGTGTTCATCTCTTTATTGTGAGAAAGCTTGGGTTTTTGCAACTTCGACGTAGATCATCGGAGATTCGGAACACTTCACTAGCATGGATCGTTCGAGTCGTGGAGCCTCTCTTGAGTCCGGGAGATCGTGGATTACGGCAAAGGGACTTCTACTCGGAGCTTGTGAAGCGAAGGAGCGGACTACAAAGGTTGTAATCCCTCACACTTAGCTTTAAAGATATCATCTTGCATGCTAAACCCTCATAATCTAGCAAAGATCCCGTCTTTGGGTTGTTCGGCACGTCTAAAATTTTATCCGGGCATGTTTGATGCCTTATGAACCTTCACAAGAGTGCCTAGGAACCCTACAGTGGTATCAGAGCCTAGATAGAGCATTAGGCGACGTGTTTACGAAGTTAAAACTCCGATCGAACCCGAACCGACGAAATTTACCCCCTCTCTGGAAATTTTTCAAAATCTGGGGTTTTTCTGAATTAAAAATACCTGAAAAATACAGCAAGAAAAGATAAGAATTACTGTGAAATTCGTGCCTCTAATTCGACCACTTGGCCGCGGAACCGCGGCAAAGACCCCCCATTGGCGGCGGTTCCACGGCGGTATAAGTGTATTAGGCACGGGTTTTTGCACAGTAATTCTTGTATCTGTATTCACTATTTTAAGGGTATTTTTATTCTGACTCAAGTGTTGAGTATTCTGGTGTTTCTTTTGTAATCGTAGATTCGATCGGAATATTTAAATTCGTTTTTATTTCTGGATATTTAGAAACTGTTAAACTATTTGAACGGATATCATTAACCCACTTTATCCCGGAACGGCAAACTTTCAAGTGTTGAATTTTTATTGGGTTTAAATCTTTCGGAAAAAAAATGTACAAGTTAAGCGGTGGACCCTCTAGAAGACAACAAACCTTAACTCGATTATGTGACCGTCTTGAACTGCTTTTTGAACCTTCGGGTTTAGGGCAGTACGGCGTGCCACATGTGAGGCGTTGGCTTGACCCTTCTACGGCTGGATCACTGGGACTATGACATATTCTGGGATTATTTGAACTCCGCTCAAGTGTTGAGCACTTTGGGAAATTTTGGGTATTTGATTATCTGTTCGAAAAGTTTAATACTGTCTATTTATCTGGAATGTGATACAATATGTGGAATTCATAGAGTTAGGCATGAAATGCGAAGTATGTGATATTTCGGATTTATGATGTCTAAAGTGATTGTGGATTCCAAATATTGTAGTTTTACACTTTCTTTTCTGTGACCGTAAGTGTAGTATGTAGTTGTATTGCCGATCTTCGTTGCTATACATCGGCGACGATCGGTGTATGCATACTTACTTACGTTGATGATATGTGATATTATGTGTTGCTGAGATATGATGTGCAGGATTGTCGCGATTGAATAGCCGGGGGTTTTATGTGAGATGAGAGTTTTATATTTTCATTCATGTAAATTCAAATGTAATGTAATATTCTTTTATTTGGGGCGCTTTCGGGTTGAGGTTGCAGTCACCAGTGTTGTATATTATTTACTTTTCCGCATTAGGTAGGACCCAAGGAGGGGAGCACAGGTGAACGGGTTCTGGGGTTCAGTGGGAGGCCATCTCGAGGAGTCGAGACCGGGTCTCCTAAACTTCAGAATTGGTAGGGTCGCTTGCCGCTCTCGTAGGGGTCCGGGGTGTGGGCTTGGCTATTCATCGCGACTGTGGAATCCGTATTTTCTATTATTGGCTAAGTACTAAATACGGACGTCCTAGTATATCCCACATTATATCTATGTTTCTGCTGCGATATCTGTGATGTGATCATTTGATATGTTCTGATGGATACAGTATATAGTATATATGATATATTATATAGATGTTACTTATGTTTTACACCCGCACTAGCCCTGGCCTGCTCTGTCGTTAGTTACCTAACCTAACGGTGCACGAGGGGACATCGAGGCGAATGCGGATGGCATAAGTGTACGTCGTATTTATCTGTGATGCTTAGGAAGCATATGATTGGTTGTCAAAAACTGTATTTACCGCAATCAGAAACGGCGTCGCTTCGCAGCTAGCCGGTGAGTGCGGGTCGATCCACAGAGACGGGTAAATTCCTTTAGTGTGTTTTAACGAGTTGATTCAAAATGTCGTTTTGGTTGGTTTCTAAAAATCTATAAAAACTGGATCTAATTAATCTAATTAAGAGTCTTGCTAGGGTTAGGCTTAGGGGAAGTTTTGGAGATTAAAGTTCTTCATCACCGCTTTCAATGCCTACTTATTTAGATCTATTAGATGTTAAGTTAATTATCAATAAAGTGGATACGAATCTTTTGGGAAGATGTTTCTTCCTCTAGATTCGTATTCTTCCTTTGTTGATAATTACCTAACCCCCACGGAAAACGCGCGTAACCGGCCCTTTATACTACGGTTCATCGTTACCTCGATGGGTAGGATGCCGCAGGGAGCGGTTGTGCTCGTATGCGTGGAGTTCTAATTCGTTAGGTTAAAGTGGCATTGAAAGGGGTAAGAGATCTCATCTCTCAACCCTTTCCCTAAGGCTAACCCTAACAAGCGAGGAGACTACTCGCTCATTAGGGGATTAGAAAACATTATAATTAAAAGAATAAAATACTTACTAGTTGACGGCTCCCTCCAAACAAGAAGAACAGATCTGAATTTTTATCTCAGAAATTCTGAATTTTATTGATTGAAAAGAGGCATACATTTTTCAGATTTCAAATTACAATTTATAGGAAAATAGGAAACCTAGGGTTACAGACTCTCGCGCATGCGCAATTACAGATTTGCCCACGAAAAATCCCAACACCCGCACCGACGTAACAGCACAAAATCTTTGCGCCGACACGGGCATTAGACGGCCGCGGATCCGCGGCAATTGATGGCTTGGGCCGCGGATCCGCGGCCCATTGATGGTCTTGGGCTTCCAAACTTCTGGGGTCCTTTTGTGGTTGTCTGGGCTTCTTATTTTTATACTTCTTTTTCTCTGTTTGCTTCTCACTCTTCTCCAGATCTTCAGTGAAGACTTGTATTGGGCTTTTTAACCGTTTCACCTTGACATTCGTTGCCTTGCACCCATGTGAACTGGGCTTGACTAGGATTCGTCTAATTGTTGGTCAAAAGTCCCTTTTCTGTTGTTTTGTGTCTTTTTCACTGTATTTGCTCCAGAAACCTGTATCCTGTAATATGCAACAAACGTGCGTCAAGAGTACCTTTTTATTTATAAAAAGGATAAGAATAGGGAAATGATAAATGCAATATTATGGTCTGAACAGCATAAGCTGATGGGATTTTACTAATGAGATTAATAAAAAGAAAAGAAACCTAAAGATGTTGTAGAATCAAAACTTTATAAAAAGGGTAGCTACAGTTTTGCTTTGCACAGTGATATATATGATATATCCTGCACCTTATTCGATGGAGAAAGAGCCGAGATCCCTTCACCGGGAGTGACCTCTTTAGCAAAACTGGCAGATGCTACAAAACCCGGTTTGTCTTTTGATTGCTTTTAGAGTTTTGCTTTGCATAGTGATATATATGATATATCCTGCACCTTATTCGATGGGGAAAGAGCCGAGATCCCTTCACCGGGAGTGACCTCTTTAGCGAAACTGGCAGATGCTACAAAACCCGGTTTGTCTTTTGATTGCTTTTAGAGTTTTGCTTTGCACAGTGATATATATGATATATCCTGCACCTTATTCGATGAGGAAAGAGCCGAGATCCCTTCACCGGGAGCGACCTCTTTAGCAAAACCAAGAAAAGCTTCAAAAACACTCCTTTTTCAAAAACTACATGATTCTACGACGATATCAAGTTCATTACGCTCAGGGTTTTCTGAAAAACCTGCGTAGCCCTCCGTCATTTCAGATAGATATTATTTAGTATTCGTGCTATGTTTGTTGACTTAGTTAAGGCATAGTGTACGGTAGCTAAGTATTGTTTATCTGCTATAACATGAGATGTGATTGGATTAGGGTGTTCGTACGGCCTTGTTGACTCAGTTAAGGGTCGTACGGGTGGGTTTAATTCAATCGGGAAATGTACGGGTTGAACTTGACTTGCGATTTATGGTTTGTTGACTTAGTTAAGGTCATAGATCGCTAGGGGCAAAATATTATCGGGAATTTCAAGTGTTGAAATTTGCAATGAGATTGCATACCTTCTATGAGATAGTTGGATCCCGATACCCACTGCGAGTAGGAGTTACTCCTGGGAGAGTTTTACACAGGACAATTAGTCGATCAAGTAGGTGTCTAGAAAAGTGTTAACGGGGTTACGCCTCTGGGAAAAACGATGTTTACTTTAATTAGGTCCGTGCGAAAGCACGGGGAACCTCCCTCAAAGTACCGACACTGATCTGGCTGAAAGATTGACGAAATTGTAGGGTGTAATTAATCCCGGCTAATCTTACCTTTTTGGGTTTGAAGGTAGATTTGATAAAAACAGTGGGAGATATCCTGATTAGATAAGATAATAACCAATCTAATCTTGCAAGAGCATACGCTAAAGTGTTTTCTTCTCTCTCTCTCCAGGTAGCGACCATGTCAGGTCATAATCAAGATAATAATATGGATGTATTGACTGAACCCGCTTATTATACTGAGCAGGGGAACGTTGGACCCGTTCTTTCTTATAAGAGTTATAAGACTGAACAGGAAATAGGAGAATATATGGATTCTCACGCCGCCCAAAAGAACGTGCATGTTGATACATCTTTTTCAGGTGTGTTAGTTATTGAGAACTGTTTCTCAGTTCACCCTACGTCCTGGGTATTGGATACCGGATCGGGATCCTACATATGTAAATTGTTACATGGGCTATGTAAAGGTAGAGAACTGGGAAAAGGTGATCATTCCGTTCAAGTAGGGAACGGTGCAAGTATTGCAGCCAAAGCAGTTGGCGAATATCACCTTGTATTGCCAAGTCGTAATACACTGATTCTAAATCAGTGCTATTATATACCGAACATGATGTGCAACATTATATCAGTTTCTTTATTAAGTAAAGAAGGATATAATTTTGTAGTAAAGGATAATGTTATGAACATATTCCTAGATCAAAAGTTGATTGCATCAGGCTCGTTACATAATGGCATATTCATTCTGAATCAGAATACAGTCCTGAATATACAAAACACACACAAGAGGAAAAGTTCAGATATGAACGTATCCTACTTGTGGCATTGTAGACTTGGTCATATCAATGCGACACGACTGGCTAAGTTACATAAGGATGGTTATTTGACCCCGTTCGAATTATCATCTTATGATACTTGCCATTCATGTCTCAAAGGAAAAATGACCAAAGCTCCGTTTAGTGGACACGGAGAAAGAGTTACTGAACTCTTAGGACTAATACATAGTGATGTATGCGGTCCCATGTCTACTCATGCCAGGAACGGTTCTTCCTACTTCATTACATTCACTGACGATCTCTCTAGATACGGACATGTGTTTCTGATGAAACACAAGTCTGAAGCTTTTGAGAAATTCAGAGAATATAAGCTTGAAGTAGAGAACCAAACGGAAAAAAGTATTAAAATTCTTCGATCTGATCGAGGAGGTGAATACTTAAGCAGTGAGTTCCTAGATTATCTAAAAGAGAATGGGATTCTCTCTCAGCTTACTCCTCCATATACACCACAGCACAATGGTGTATCGGAACGAAGGAATCGGACCCTATTAGATATGGTACGATCTATGATGAGCAATGCTGAGTTACCTATTTCCTTCTGGGGATATGCGCTTGAGACAGCCATATACATATTGAATCTAGTTCCGTCTAAATCTGTACCTACCACACCATATGAGATATGGAGTGGGAAGAGACCATATTTTAAACGAGTTAAGATATGGGGTTGTCCGGCCTATGTCAAAAGACAAAATCCAGACAAACTCGAGGCACGATCAGTTCTTTGCAAATTTGTGGGATATCCTAAGAATTCTCAAGGATATATTTTCTATCACGCTGAGGAACAAAAAGTGTTTGTTTCTCAATATGCCACCTTTTTAGAAAAGGAATTTCTTGCAAAAGAAATTAGTGGCAAAGAGGTAGAGCTGGAAGAGGTTCCAGAAACACAAATTGCAACTGAAGATTTAGTAGAACCAGAGGATTCAGTAGTACCCGACGAACCCCAGCCTCTCCGCCGATCTAGTAGGGTTTCTCATCCACCTGAGAGATACTACGGTTTTCTCATTGATGGTGGAAGCGAGGATTGCATCATGGAAGATGATGACCCGACTAGTTTCGAGCAGGCCATCACGAGTGGTGACTCTGTAAAATGGCTGGATGCAATGCGATCTGAGATGGAATCCATGTACACCAATAAAGTATAGACTTTGGAAAATGCTCCTGAAGGGGTAAAACCCATTGGGAGCAAGTGGATTTTTAAAAAGAAATTTGGTGTAGATGGAAAAGTTGAGACTTTCAAAGCTAGACTTGTAGCAAAGGGATTTCGTCAACGACCAGGTGTGGATTATGACGAAACCTTTTCTCCAGTGGCTATGCTTAAGTCCATCCGGATCTTACTTGCCATTGCTGCATACCATGACTACGAAATCTGGCAAATGGATGTTAAGACCGCCTTTCTAAATGGTGATTTAGAAGAGAGCGTGTACATGACTCAGCCAGAGGGCTTCGTAGATAGTGGGAGCAGCAGAAAGGTGTGCAAGCTGCTTAAATCCATTTATAGGTTAAAGCAAGCATCGCGGAGTTGGAACATCTGTTTTGATGTAGTAGTCAAAGAGTTTGACTTCATCAAAAACATAGATGAACCTTGTATCTATAAGAAGGTAGCAGAGAGTAAGGTTGTCTTCCTCGTATTGTACGTGGATGACATACTCTTGATAGGAAATGATATTCCTATGCTGCAATCAGTCAAGCTCTTCTTATCACAGAAATTCTCAATGAAAGATCTAGGTGATGCCTCATGTATATTGGGAATTAGGATCTATAGAGATAGATCCAAACGGATACTGGGATTGTCCCAATCCAGGTACATTGACACCATACTAAAGAGGTTTAGTATGGAAGAATCCAAGCGTGGGAACCAACCCACGATCTCTGGACTCACTCTCTCCAAAGAGATGTCTCCCAAGACTGATTTGGAGAGAGCTCGCATGCAAGGGATACCCTATGCTTCGGCAGTAGGCTCTATCATGTATGCGATGCTATGTACCAGACCCGATGTTGCATACTCACTAAGTGTAGTGAGTCGGTATCAAGCAGATCCTGGAGAGAGTCACTGGACAGCTGTGAAGAACATTCTCAAGTACTTACGAAGGACTAGAGACATGTTCTTGGTGTATGGTAATGGAGAACTCCGGGTGGAGTCCTTTACCGATTCTAGCTTCCAGAGTGATAAGGACGACTCTAAGTCGCATTCGGGTTTTGTCTTTACCCTCAATGGAGGGGCGGTATGTTGGAAGAGTTCCAAACAGGATACCGTTGCAGACTCGACGATAGAGGCTGAATACATCGCTGCCAACGATGCTGCCAAAGAGGCTGTCTGGATGAAGAAGTTCATCACTGAACTTGGTGTGGTTCCATCCATTGAACATCCAATACCTCTGTATTGCGATAACAATGGAGCTGTGGCTTTGGCCAAGGAACCCAGATCCCATCAGAAATCCAGACATATTCTGAGGCGGTAACACCTGATCAGGGAGATAGTTGATCGCCGGGAGATCGAGGTCAGGAGAGTAGATACGAAGGACAACACTGCAGATCCACTCACGAAGGCCATTCCCCAGATACAGTTTGAGAGATTATTCGGGATGCTAGGTATGAGATACTACAGCAGCTGGCCTTAGTGCAAGTGGGAGATTGTTAGTTATGTATATGCCCTAGAGGCCATTGTTGTACATTTGATGTATATTATAATGGATGCTTGGATTATACAGAGAGGACTTTCTTGCTCGTCATGATAGTATGCTATTTGGTTTCACTTTATCTTAACATGTTGACTTGTATTGGTTTACTGTCTTTCTCTCACATGTTGATAAAGCCCTTAGGATATGTACTCGACTACTGGGATTATGATGAGATCATACTAGTGGGGCCATAGTAGTCGATGAGTACATCCTATAACTGTTCCTAGTCGAGGGTATATCGAGACAGGGCATCGATACACCAGAGTAGACTAGCGTATACGCATCTTGACCCATATGATGGGCGATGGATGATCCCATATCCATCGGTGTTTTGACATCAAGGATGGTGTACGGGTGCTCAGTGGAGACTGGGTACACTGGACGGACTCGCCGAGAACTCCCAGTTGGTGATATACCACACGTCAGATGGCAGTTCTCCGGTGACACTGGTACAGGGTAGTCTGTAGACCCGAGATCGTCATAGAGTCTTGTGTGATTCCCACTGTGCTTTGATTTCCACCTTACCACGTCCATGAGGGCGTGCAAAACGGTGGCTTTTGGGTACAGTCCCGAATCACATGGAGGCAATGAGCGATAGGAGGGGATTCGTCTCTCCCGGTATAGGGAGTTGATGTTGTGCTGTGTTCGATTGGCTATAACTGGAAGTCCCTGGCCAGGGCTGATATAGAGATTTACTGGTAAGTGTTGCTAGTAGTTTCTCGACCTGTTATGAGCCTCACATCGACACGACTTATCGGTTACTGGGGTCTGACGTATACCACCCCTAGACTTGATATGCGACATATCAGACGAACAGACCGGACTGTACGGGAGTGTTACTGATTGGATTCACAGGAGAACGGACAGGCTAGCTTGTTGATCTTCTAATCGCTCAATACCTGGGTGGCTGTTACGTTTAGCTGACCGCTTGCAGCTTGTGGGTGTTTGATATGATCATCACCTGCTACCGGCGTATTGACGATTCTTTAGAGTCCTACACAGAGGTTTCTTGGCTCAGGCGAAACGGAGTAGAGGCACATATGTGATATGTGCAGGACCGAGGATAATGCGATATAAGATACCGTATTATATTCTCGCGATATTTTGATATGAATCGGGACATCGGATCAAGTGTTGATTCGATGAATCGGTACATGATATATTAGCCGGTTATATTCGATATAGCCGGATCGTTGGATCAAGTGTTGATTCGATGATTTAATGTATAATAATATATATGATATATTGTATTACATTATCTAATATTGGCTCACTTTATTATTTCATTTTCTCACTAGATGATACATTGATATATATGCGATATATGTTAATTGTATTATTTTCTTTTGTTACAAATATATAATATATATGTGATATATATTATTGTGACATGATATGATTTATTATTAAACATGTTTAAGGATGATTAAATAGGATTAGGGTTTGATTAGGGTTAGCTTCTTCTTGCACATTCTAGAAGCTTTTCCTTTTGTCTTGGTTAAGATATTATGGTTGATACTTATCCTTAACCTAACCAAACCCTAACCCTAGTTTATTCTCGACAACTTCTTAGCCACTCATCCTTGACCATGGTTGAAAGATCAATCATATAGATTTCTTTTCTATTCATCACAAAAGGATTATCTTTTTCATTCTCATCTTCTTCTCTCTTGAGTTCTAAAAAGAAAAAGCTTACTAGTTAATTCTTATGTGATGATTTCAAGTGAGAAAGTGAATAAAAAGAAAGCATAAATACTACTCCCTCATCCTCATCTCATCTAGCCCATGAGCTTAGGGTGTTCATCTCTTTAGAGTGAGAAAGCTTGGGTTTTTGCAACTTCGACGTAGATCATCGGAGATTCGGAACACTTCAAGCTAGCATGGATCGTTCGAGTCGTGGAGCCTCTCTTGAGTCCGGGAGATCGTGGATCACGGCAAAGGGACTTCTACTCGGAGCTTGTGAAGCGAAGGAGCGGACTACAAAGGTTGTAATCCCTCACACTTAGCTTTAAAGATATCATCTTGCATGCAAAACCCTAATAATCTAGCAAAGATCCCGTCTTTGGGTTGTTCGGCACGTCTAAAATTTTATCCGGGCATGTTTGATGCCTTATGAACCTTCACAAGAGTGCCTAGGAACCCTACACATACATCATATTTCATGGATTTACGCATTGAGATACTGATTTCATGTGATTTATGGATTTGAGAACCGTGGTTATATTTCAAGAAAGTATGCATTGTTTTGAAAACCCAGTTTCTCTTGATATGATATTTCGATGCGTCCACCATGAGTTTTCTCGGTTCTGAGATTGGTTTTTGAAACCCAATTCGAGAAGATGGATGATCCATTTGCGGGTACATGGTGGACCCGGTATGGTATCCCAGGGCAAGAAAGGTATGTTGTGCAGTAGACGATGAGCCTGGAAGAGGCACTACTACCTACCGGTGATAGTTTGGACCCGGCGGTTATCCGGAGGATACCGACCGGAGTCGTGAGATGGATATGGGCCGATCCGGACTGACGGCGCCCGTGGGCCGATCCGGACTGATGGATCCCGAGTTATGTGGATTTACGTGTCGATGTTGGACACGGATTTTCATGACGTTTTGAGTGTCAATGTTGGGCACTCACGTTCTATGAGATTTACGGATATGAGGGCCGATCAGAGTAACGGCTCTTGAGGTATTGGGATTTGGGGTGTCGTTGATGGACACCGGTTTTTCCACGATGATGATTCATTGATGATGATATGTTTTATCCCAGACTCAGTAGTTATTTGATATGCATTGTTTCATGTATTTGTAGTACCTGATGGTGTACCTTGATCATGATTGTTGCATATCCATATTGCCATACTTATGCTATCAGATTGCATGTGATAGATTATCGCTGTTCGTGCATACCTACGATTATCTGTATGATGTTACTTACAATTCACGAGTTGGCAACTCACCCTCTTTGTGCCACAGTGTTTTGCAGGCTTGACCCTCAGAGTAGTCGCGGCAGGGCTCCTTATTGTATATATTTCAGTGGATACCGCTAAGGTTGGCTGTGAGGCCTTTTTGCTGTTGGTGGGTTTGCGGTTATCCGGTTACATCTATTGTATATCTCATTGTATCTAGTACTCTCCATCTACCATTTTCATGTATTGACTTAGAGACGAGTTTGTGAGGACTGATATTGTATATTTTGTGATTTTGGATGTCGTGCTCGTGTGAGCCAGCCTTTCTTATGTAGTTCTATCTCTTTATGCTGTTTTTTTTCATTTTTATTGTCTATTTATTCGCTACGGCATCGTATATATATGCTTGTTGTAGTTGTTTTCCGCCTTTAGGCATGATTTGCTTCCGTTTGGGGATGCTTTATTTATATCCTGTGTTTGTACCCATTTCGGGGCTAGTTTTACAAAGGAGGTGCTGCCAAAATTTTTAAGAAAATCAACTTAAGTTTTAAGATTTTTACTTGAGATTTCCAAATGTTTAAAAAAAAAGAAATTGTTTTATAACTTGCTTCTTTCATTATGGTTTAGATTTCTGGGTTTTCGACTTACTTAAATTGCGTTACGCCTGTTAACGTCACGTGGTTTAAGTGCCGGTCATGTTCCTAAATTTGGGTCGTGACAGAAAGGGCACTTAAGATAATACTTAAACGTGTTAGGAATATATATGCCCTAGAGGCCATTATTGATGATATAGTGGATGCTTGGACATATATATAGAGGACTTTCTTGCTTGACATGATAGTATGCTATCAGGTTACCTTTATCTTAACATATAGACTAGTATTTATACTGTCTGTCTCTTACATGTTCATAAAGCCCTTACGATATGTACTTGACTGCCAGGATTTATAGGGTTCCCTAAGGCCGCCGCTGGGTTTCGGGAGGTATCGTCCATGCCATTTTAAAAAAATTTGCGCGCTAAAGAAACCTAACCTAGAATCTTAACTAGAAAATTAGACGAACAAGTATGTAAACATCTTTACATCTAAGTGAATAAGGAATACAACCTTTGTAGACCGGTCCTTCACTTCAATAGCTCCATGTAGTTGTCCCTTCGCTCCAAGTAGTGAACTCCCAGACTCTAGGAAGGCTCCATAAGATAAAAGGAACAAGCTTACTTGAAGTTTTCGAGGCCGAAGATGATCTACGTCGAGGAGACACCAACTCAAGCTACCTCTTCACTAATATGGAATTAGTGAAGCAAACACCCTAAACTAAATGGCTAATCTAGTAGAGGATGATGAAGTAGGAATTTTGCTCACTTTAGAAATTATTTTCTCACTCATTTTCTTCACCTCCTAAAAAGCTAGAGAGCTTGGGGAAGGAGATGAAGAAAAGCAACCATGGAAAAAGATCAAGTGTAGAATGTGAACCATGGGTGAGTTAATATCATATATTAACTCATTTAGAGACTAAACCATGGCTAATCATAATGGTTGGATTAATAAATATGTTAAGTAAAACAAAATTGGTGGACTTAGTTAATGATTCTACAAGCTTCCACTAAGCATCAACCATGACCAATTTCTACTCAATTTTGAATTGCTTTAAATAAAAAACCCTTCATTATGTTAAGCATAGTATGAGTCTCATACACCTATGTCTCATGTATCATCTAGCATGATACAAAAGAATGCACATTAATATATATCACATATATACTAAGTGTACACAAGTGAGAAAAATAAATCTTAAGTGAGCTAATATTAGTTAATGTAAGATAATATATCAAATATATAATTATACATTAAATTATTAAATCAACACTTGATTTAATAATCCGGCTATATCACATATAACCGACTAATATCATATGTATCATCTTATCGAATCAACACTTGATCCGATAACCCGGCTGTATCACATATAACCGATCGATATCACATATCGCGAGAATAGAATACGGTATCACATACACGTATTAATCTCGGTCCCGCACATATCACATATATGCTCCTACTTCGTTTCGCCTGAGCCAGGAAACCTCTGTGTAGAACTCTAAAGACTCGTCAATACGCCGGTAGTAGGTGGTAATCATATCAGTCACCCACATGCCGCAAGCGGTCTGCTAAACGTAACGGCCACCCGGGTATTGAGTGATCAGAAGTTCAACAAGCAAGCATGCTCATACTCCTGCGAATCCAATCAGTAACACTACCGTACAGTCCGGTCTCTTCGTCTGATATGTTGCATATCACAGCCTGGGGGTGGTAAACGTTAGACCCCAATAGCCTGATAAGTCAAGCCGATGTGATGCCCATAACGGTTCGAGAAACTACCGATAACACTTACTAGTAGATCTCAGCAATCTTGGCCAGGGATTTTCTGTTATGGCCAATCAAGCATAGCGCAACATCAACCCCCAATACCGGGAGAGACGAAATCCTATCCTATCGCTCATTGCCTCCATGTGACTCGGGACTGTACCCAAAAACAACCATTTTTCATGATCTCTTGAACACGGTAAGGTGGAAATCAAAGCATAGTGGGAATCACACAAGACTCTATGACGATATCGGGTCGACAGACTAACCTGTACCAGTGTCACCAGAGCACTGCTATCTGACGATAGGTATAATACCATCTAGGAGTTCTCGGCAAGTCCGTTCAGTGTACCCAGTCTCCACTGAGCATCCGTATACCATCTCTGATGTCAAACACCAATGGATGTAGGATCATCCATCACCTATCATATGGGTCGAGAAGCGTATACGCTAGTATACTCTGGAATATCGATGCCCCGTCTCGATACTCCCATGGCTAGGAACATTTGAAGGATGTACCTACCGACTACCTCTGCCCCACTAGTATGATCTGCATCATAATCCTGGTAGTCAAGTACTCATCCTAAGGGCTTTATCAACATGTAATAGAGAGACAATAAGTGTACATGTTAAGATAGAGAACAACCAGATAGCATACTATCACGTCGAACAAGAAAGTCTTCCCTATATATGTCCAAGCATCCATTATAATATACATCACATGTATAATAATGGCATCTAGGGCATACATATAACTAACAATCTCCCACTTGCACTAAGGCCATTTGTTGTAGTATCTCATACTCAACGCCCCATAAAAGTCTCTTTAAGGAAAGGCCTCTGTGAGTGGATCCGCCGTGTTTTCCTTTGCGTTAACTCTCCTTACCTCGATCCCTTGGAGATCAACCATCTCCTTGATCAGGTAATACTGTCCTCAGAATATGTATGGATCGCTGATGGGACCGGCGTTCCTAGGCCAAATCCACAACTCCATTGTTGTCACAATAACAGTTATTGGATGCTCAATGGTAGGAACCATATTCATCTCATGAACAAGAATTATCCAGACATCCACTTTGGTAGCATCGTTGGTAGCGATGTATTCAGCCTTTATCGTCTAGTTTGCCACGGTATCTAGCTTGGAACACTTCCAAAATACCGTCCCTCTACTAAGGGTAAAAGAGAAAACCTGAGACTGACTTTCAGTCGTCCTTATCACTCTGGGAGCTGGAATTGGTAAAGGACTCCCACTAGAGTTCACCGTTACCAAACACCAAGAACATTTCTTTAGTGCTTTTCAAGTACTTAAGAATGTCCTTCACAGCTTTCCAGTGATTCTCCCAATATCCGATTGATTCCTGATCACTACACCTAGTAAGTTAGCTATATCTCGTCTGGTACAAAACATCGTATACATGATAGAGCCTACTGCCGAAGCATAGGGTATCCCTTGCACGCGAACTCTCTCCAAATCAGCCTTGGGAGACATCTTTTTGGAGAGAGTGATTCCTGAGTAAGTGGGTGAACCACCACGCTTAGAATCCTCCATACTAAACCCCTTTAGTATGGTGTTAATGTACCTGGATTTGGGACACTCCCAACATCCACTTAGATCTATCACCATAGATCATAAATCCACAAGATGTAGTAGGTATCATCCAGATCTTTCATGGAGAATCCTCGTGATAAGAGGAGCTTGACCGAGTGTAGCATAGGAAACCATTTCCTATCAAGAGTATGTCATCTACGTACAATACGTGGAAGACAACCTTTATCTCTACAACCTTCTTGTATATACAAGGTTCATCTACCTTTTTGATGAAGTCAAACTCTTTGACTGCCACATCAAAACAGATGTTCCATCTCCGTGATGCTTGCTTTATTCCTGATGGACTTAAGCATGGCTTTGAAAGCCTCAACTTTTCCATCTATACCAAGAATCTTCTCAAGATCTACTTGCTCCTGATGGGTTTTACACCTTCAGGTGTAACATTCAAAGTCATATTTTGTTGGTGTATATGGATTCCATCTTTGATCGCATAGCATCTAGCCTTTTCACAGAGTCCCCACTCGTGATGGCCTGCCCGAACCTGGTTGGGTCATCATCTACTATGATGCAATTCTCGCTCCCACTGTTATCGAGAAAACCGTAGTATCTCTTAGGTGGATGAGAAAACCTACCAGATTCGCAGAGAGGCTGAGGCTCGTTGGAGACTATTGAATCCTTCGGTTCCACTAAATCATCAACTGTTAATTTGTTCAGCTGGAACTCCTTCCAGTTCTACCTCATGACCACAAATTTGTTCACAAGAAATTCCTTTTCTAAAAAGGTGGCATGCTGAGAAACAAAACACATTTTGCTCCTCAGTGTGGTAGAAGATATTCCCTCGCAAACGTTCAGGATATCCAACAAACTTATACAGAACTGACCTTGCCCCGAGCTTGTCCGGATTCTGCCTTTCAACATAGGACGGACTGTTAGTTATATGTATGCCCTAGAGGCCATTACTGTACATGTGATGTATATTGTAGTGGATACTTGGACATATATAGGGAGGACTTTCTTGCTCAACATAATAGTATGATGCACTTATAGTACTTGACTACCAGGATTATGATGCAGATCATACTAGTATGATGCACTTATAGCACTTATAGTACTCAACATAATAGTATGATTCTGGTTGCTCTTTATCTTAACATGTACACTTATAGTCTCTCTATTACATGTTGATAAAGCCTTTAGGATGAGTACTTGACTACCAGGATTATGATGCAGATCATACTAGTGGGGCAATGGTAGTCGCTAAGTACATTCTTCAATTGTTCCTAGTCGTGGGAGTATCGAGACAGGGCATCGATACTCCAGAGTAGACTAGCGTATGCGCTTCTTGACCCATATGATGGGCGATGGATGATCCCACATCCATTGGTGTTTAACATCAGAGAAGGTATACGGGTGCTCAGTGGAGACTGGGTACACTGGAAGGACTCACCGAGAACTCCCAGATGGTATTATATCTATCGTCAGATAGCAGTTCTTTGGTGACAATGGTACATGTTAGTCTGTCGACCCGAGATCATCATAGAGTCTTGTCTGATTCCCGCTGTACATTGATTTCCACCTTACCACGTTCAAGAGATCGTGCAAAATGGTGGTTTTTGGGTACAGTCCCGAGTCACATGGAGGCAGTGAGCGATAGGAGGGGATTTCGTCTCTCCCGGTATTGGGGTTGATGTTGCGTTATGCTTGATTAGCCATAACAGGAAATCCCTGGCCAGGGTTGCTGAGATCTACTGGTAAGTGTTATCAGTAGTTTCTCAAACCTTTATGGACCTTGCATCAGCATGACTTATCAGGCTATTAGGGTCTGACATTATACCACCCCCAGGCTGCGATATGCGACATATTTGACGAAGAGACCGGACTGTACGGTAGTGTTACTGATTGGATTCGCAGGAGTATGAGCAGGCTTGCTTGTTGATCTTCTGATCGCTCAATACCCGGGTGGCCATTACGTTTAGCAGACCGCTTGCGGCTTGTGGGTGTTTGATATGATCATCACCTACTGCCGGCGTATTGACGAGTCTTTAGAGTCCTACACAGAGGTTTCCTGGTTCATGTGAAACGAAGTAGGAGCACATATGTGATATGTGCGGGACCGAGATTAATGCGCGTATGTGATACCGCATTCTATTCTCGCAATATGTGATATCGGTCGGTTATATATGATATAACCGGATTATCGGATCAAGTGTTGATTCGATAAATTGTTATATTTTATATTAGTCGGTTATATGTGATATAGCCGGATTATTAAATCAAGTGTTGATTTAGTAATTTAATGTATAATTATATATGTGATATATTAATTTATATTGACTAATATTAGCTCTCTTAAACATTTCTTTTTCTCACTTGTGTGCATATAGTATATATGTGATATATATTAATGTACATTTTTTGTGTCATGCTAGATGCCACATGCTACATGGGTGTATGAGACTAATACCATGCTTATGATAATCCTAGGGTTTTTATTTATCCAAGTTAATCAAAATTAGATGGAAAATTGTCATGGCTAGAAGCTTGGGGAAGCTTATACTAACCATTGACTTAGTCCACTAACTTTGTTTTACTTGTAGATATTTATTAACCTAACCATTATTGTTAGCCATGGTTTATTCTCTACATGAGTTAGTGTATGACACTAACTCACCCATGTTTGCAATTCTCATCTCAAGAGTTTCATTTTTCATCTCCACTTCATCATCTTCTTCCTCATGAGAAAGCTTACCAGCTTTTCTCAAGATGATGAAATATTGTGAGAAAAATTAATCTAAAGTGAGCAAAATTCCTACTACATCATCCTCTACTATATTAGCCATTTAGTTTAGTGTGTTTGCTATACTAATCTACCATTAGTGAAGAGGTAGCATGAGCTTGAGTCTTCTCGATGTAGATCATCTTCGGCCTCGAAGACTTCGAGTAAGCTTGTTCACTTTTTCATGTGAACCCTTACTAGAGTTCGGGTGTTCACTACTTGGAGCGAAGGGACTACAATACGGAGCTTTAGAAGTGAAGGACCGGTCTACAAAGGTTGTATTCCTCATTCACTTAGATGTAAAGTTGTTTTCATTGCTAGTTCTTCTAAATCTCTATTTAAGATTCTAGGGTTAGGGTTCTTTAGTACGGCAAAATTTTGAAATTGGCATGGACGATACCTTCCGAAACCTTGCTGCCTCTCTAGGAACCCTACAGTGGTATCAGAGCCAGGCTAGAGAATTAGACGATATTTTTTAGATTCCGAAACCGAAACTACTCCGAAACTTGAAATAAGAAAATCTAGTTTCTGTCGATTTTTAAATGGCCTCTAAAATTTTTTTAAGCAACTGCAGAATGTTGTATGTGATAGAACATGAACACCATAGGAATTTGAAGCAAGATGGTCGGAAAATGGCCGTCCGCATTCATGAAAAATCCGAGCTCACCGGTTTTTGGCTTCAAATTTTTGTGATGTTCCAGTCTCTGGGTTTTGATGTTTCGGGCATTGCTTGTTTTTTCTAAGATTGCATGTGATGTGGTTTTACTGTATTAGCAATTCGGAGTGTTTTGTATTCGTAATTTTAACATTGTTTCGGGTTATTTAGACGACGTTAAAAAGTTCGAACGGATATCAATAACCCAATTTTTCCCTCGCTGGAAATTTTCCAAGTGTTAGATTTTTTTTTCATGTTTAAAATAATCAGAAAATCATGCAGGTGATTTTGTGGACCCTCTAGAAGAAAGAAACTCTAACTCGATTTTGTGACCGTCGCAACCGCCACCAAACCCTAGGGTTTATGGTAGTTCCGCGGCGCCATAGATGAGGTAAGGGTTGACCCTTCTACAGTTGGTCCATAGGCGCTGTGGCATATTCTGGGTATTTTTAAAACTCCGCTCAAGTGTTGAGCTCTTTGGGAAATATTGGATGTTTGTTTATTTGATCGAAAAGTTTAACATCGTCTAACTATCTATAATTGTGATACAATATTTGGAATCCATAATAATTAGTTATGTGATAACTAGTTTGAATTTTATAAATCTACCAATTTAGTCTCATTTGATTGGTTGCCACGGAATTTTGATGTGGATCAAAAGTCCGTCGCAATCACGTGGCATACACGGATACTCGCCGGGTAACCTTACTAGATAGCCACGCCCCATAGCCCCGACCAAAGGACTGTAGGAGAACCCCGTCGCTAAAAGTATCCGTTCGGGTGCTCGCAGCCGCGGTGTTCCGCCTTAGTGCACTTCGTCGACGGCATCGGGGGTGCGGCCGTCTACTAAAGTTTCCGACGAGCATTCGATCAGATTATCAGGAATCTTGTTGAATTACCCAACTGGTTATTGGAAAGTTTTTTCAATATCGAGACTAAAATGCGGGGTTTATAATTGTTAGGCATGTGATGTCTAAGGAATTCATTTGGTAAGGCATGAAATCCAAAGTATGTGATACATTGGGTTTATGATGTCTAAGGTGGTTGCAAATTCCAATTGTTGTAGTTTTTCACTTTCTTTTCTGCGACCGTAAGTGTAATATGTGGTGTATCGCCGGTTTCGGTGCTATATGTCAACAACAATCGGGATACGCATATTAACTTACGTTGATGACATGTGATGTTATGTGTTGCTGTGATATGTTATATTGGATCGTCGTGTTTTGAATAGCCGGGGTTTTTTGCGTGAGATGAGAGTTTTTCATTTTCATTCATGTAAAAGCTTGTATGTAATATTCTTTTATTGTGGCACTTCCGGGTTGAGGATGATGTCACCATTTGATGTATATTATTTACTTTTCCGCATTAGGATAGCCCAATGAGGAGAGCACAAGTAACTGAGTTCTAGAGTCCAGAGGGAGACCATCTTGAGGAATCGAGACCGGGTCTCCTAACTCTAGAATTTGTAGAGTTGCTTGCCACTTTCGTAGGGGTCTAGCGATGTGGATTTAGCTATTCATCACGACCGTGGAATCCACATTTTTTACTGGCTTAATTAAAACACGGAATTCCTAGTATATCCAATATTTCATATGTGTTCTTCTGCTGCTGTTCATCTGTGATGTGATCACTTGATATGTTGAGATGATTGCTTATATTATATATATAAGATATAATAAATATTGATGCTTTCGTTTCTTATGTGATGCTTAGGAAGTATAATTGATGGGACTTCATTAATAAGATTAATGAAATAAAAAGAAACCTGAAGATGTTGCAGAATCTTGTTTTAAAAACTGGTAGCTCTAGTTCTTGCTTTGCATAGCGGTATTCCTTGTAGAATATCCAGCACCTTATTCGATAAGGAAAGAGCCGAGATCCCTTCACCGGGAGTGACCTCTTTAGAGAAACTGGCAGATGCTACAACCCACTCGGTTTTGTCTTTTGATTGCTTTTCTAGTTCATGCTTTGCATAGTGGTATTTGTGAAATATCCTGCACCTTATTCGATAAGGAAAGAGCCGAGATCCCTTCACCGGGAGTGACCTCTTTAGCAAAACTAGTAAAAGCCTAAAAAACACTCCTCTTGTGTGTGCTCTATTTACTTTGAACCGTGGTTTGATTTAGAACGTATATGCCATTACATAACATCCCTGATCCAATCAACTCTTGGTTCAGGAAAATGTTCACAACATTATCCTCCAATACAAAACTATATCCTTCTTTAACTCAATAAAGAATATGATGTAATGTTGTATATTAGTTTCGACATGTAATAACATTTGTTCAGAACCAATGTATTAATACAAGGTGATATTTGCCAACTGATTTGGCTGCAACAATTGCACCATTCTCTACACTTAGAGACATATCACCCAATCTCAGTTCTCTACCATTCTGTAGCCCATGTAACAGATTACATATGTGGGATCCTGATCCGGTATCTCATACCTAGGACGTAGAGGATACTGAGAAAAAGTTCTTGGTAATGAATAAACCCGAAGAATATGCATCATCATGCTCATTTCTCGATTGGGTCGTGTACAAATCCGGATATTCCCCTATTTCCTGCTCGGATTTATAACAATTATAAGATAGAGCGGAACCAACGTTCCCCGGCTTAGCATTGTTGGAGATAGTGCCCTCAAAGTCAATTATTGGATCGCAAATACGTGATTGCAATGATTGAAGCAGGACTTATACCGATATGACAGTCTTGCTCGAGATGATAGTTTGCTATCTGGTTTGTCTTTATCATCGTATACATGCTTTAGTTTACTATTGCATGATGATAGAGCCCATAGGATTCTTGCTTGACTACCAGCAGTATGATGGCGATCATATACGTGGGAGCTGGGGTCTGTAAGCACATCCTTAAAGTGTTCCTAGTCGTGGGAGTTTCGAGACAGGGCATCGATACTCCAGAGTAGACTAGTGTATACAGTCGAGACCCCGACGAGGGGCGGTGGACGGTCTCACAAGCCACAGGTGTCAGTTGGTTCACCTAAGATGTATACAGGTGCTCATTAGGTTATGAGTACACCGGACATGACTCACCGGGAACATGCTAGTTGGTATTATACATATCGTCAGATAGCAGTTCCTTGGTGACATGTGTACAGGTTAGTTTGTCGACCTGAGATCATCATTTGTCTCGTGTGAGTTCCCACTGTGCTTTGATTCCTACCCTACCACACTCAAAGGAGTTGTGCAAACAGGTATTTTTTGGGTACAGTCCCGAGCCACATGGAGGCAGTGAGCGGATCGTCGGGGATTCGTCTCTCCCGGTATTGGGGGTTGATGTCGCACAGTGCACGGGTGGCCATCACTAGAAATCCTCGGCCGAGGTAGTGGAGAATTACTGATTTGGATCAGTAGTTTCTCAGATGGTAATGGGCTTCATGCCGACACGAATTATCGCGTTATTAGGGGTCTGACTTTATCCACCCCCCTAGACTCGATATGCGATACTCTTTAGACGAACGGACCGGACTGTATATACATTGTCACTGTCAGGCTCAGTAGGGTTTATGGATGAGTTCGCTCGTCAGCTTCCCTTCCAATCAATACATAGGCAACCGTTACGTACAGCTCATACCTCTGACGTGCTGGTGGTTATACCCAGTGCCAGTGTGCTGATGAGTCATTAGAGTCCCCCACAGACACTTTCCCAAGTTCGGGCGAAACGTTGTAGAGGCCGTATGGTTTTATGGCAAGGTTCGGAAAATGCACGTGCGTTTTTGCACGTGTTATTTTTCGGGCAGATAATACTGGTCGGCTTTGGTTTAAGCCGGATCCGAGTATTATACTGTGTAGATATAATATCTTTGTCTCAGTTGCATTTGTATTCGGTCGTAATACAAATGCGGGTATGTTTATACTGATACGGGGTTATCCTGAAATTTGTTTCAGGATCGCTTTTGGAAGTTGCCAGTTTCCAGTTTTCTATCAGCCGTATTTAACATTCGGTTAAATGCGGATTTATCTTTTCTTCTTGGGTGAGTCATGGGGGTGAGTCATGCTTCTAGAAGATTCTAGAAGTGATGATAAGGATTGTGAGTCATTAGTGCTTTAAATGAGCATTTAATGTTTTGGTGACTAAGGGTGATGATTCATTAGTTCATTAATGGAGTTTTGTAATGCTTAGGATATTTTCTTTAAAATCTTTATCTTGTGGTCACCTTCCCCCTCCTACACTCACCCCCCTTCTCTCCTATATATGGCCGGCCACCCCTTGGTGAATGGTTATGGTTGTTGATTGAAAAAAGATATAAGTTTTGGTGCATAGAAATTAGATGTGATCCATTTCTCATTTCCATTCGATCCAAAAGGCAACTTCATTAACCGTTCGTCCATAGCCTTGGACGTAATGAGATAAAGTGTTCTACTCATTCTCTACTTCATCTTGGTCGTCTCTTTTAGCAAACTTGACGACCAAGTTGCCTCGGTTCAGAGGCGGGAGCCCGTTTAAAGATCCGTCGACGTGGTGCCACCTGGACGAGAAGACTGGAGATTCAGGAGATCGGAGCAGCCGCAACAAAGCATGGGATGATGGTTGAAGACCGAAGGACTCGGATCGTTCGGTATAATATTTCTACCCACTTTGTAGTTTGTTAGTTTAGCTTTAATGGCAGATCCGGGTTATAGTACGCGATAGCGCCAGTTGTAAAAAGTTTTTGTTCCGCATTTGGCGTCTATTAGACGGCCGGGACGCTACCGTGGACTTACAGTGGTATCAGAGCCTCACCATATACTAACTTGTGCTAACGCGTTTAAAATATCGATCGAACGGAATTTCCGAAATTACAATTTTTAGTACACGAGTTTCGGTCGATTTTTAAAAGGGCTTAAAAATAATTTTGCATATCACAGAAAAGCGTGCAGGGTTTTCTAAGGATTGTGGAAAAATTTGGGCACGTGATCCCCCAAGACCACAGCGGATCCGCGGTCAAACCTAGGGTTTGACCGTGGAACCGCGGCGACTCTGTGGGAACAGTGCACCAGTTTTTTCCAGAGAGCTTATATGTGGAAATTATGGTTTTTGGTATAGTTCTTTTGGGCCCAGATTTTGTTACTGTACAGCAGATGTACATGGGGCCCACTTCTGGAAGTTTTTGTCGATCGAAATTTTAAACTTGTTAGTATGCAGTATTTGCATTATATCTCCGACCGGGAATGTCATTTGATCGGTAAACCGGTATCTCATACCCAAGACGTAAAGGATACTGAGAAACAGTTCTCTGTAATGAACACACCCGAAGACGATGCATCATCATGCACTTTCTTCGTTTGGGTGGTACGGGAATTCTGGTAATCCCCTATTTCCTGCTCGGTCTTATAACAATTATAAGTTGGAGCGGGACCAACGTTCCTTAGCTCAGTATAACAAGTGGTTCGGTTAATACATCCGTATTTCTTGATTTAGGCGTGACATGGTCGCTACCTGGAGAGAGAGAGAAGAAAACACTCAGCGTATTCTCTTGCAAGATTAGATTGGTTATTAATATATCTAATCAGGATGGTTCCCACTGTTTTTATCAAATCTTCCTTCAAACCCTAAAAGGTAAGACTAGCCGGGATTAATTACACCCTACAAGTTCGCCAATCTTTCGGCCAGGCCAGTGTCGGTACTTTGAGGGATGTTCCCCGTGCTTTCGCACGGACCTAATTAAAATAAACCTCGTCTTCCCACGGGCGTAACCCCATTAACACCTTTCTAGACACCTACTTGATCGGCTAATTTTAATGTGTAAAACACTCCCATGAGTAACTCTTACTCGCAGTGGTTATCGGGATCCAACTATCTCATAGAAGGTATGCAATTTCATTGCAAATTTCAACACTTGAAATTCCCGATAATATTTTGCCCCTAACCTCCTATGACCTTGACAAAGGACAAAAAATCATAGGATGCTAGTCAAGTTCAACCCGTACATTTCATGATCAAATTAAACCCACCCGCACGACCCTTGACAAAGGCCAATAAGGTCGTACGACTACCCTAATCAAATCGCATCACATGCTCAAGCAGATAAGTACTAATCAGCTACTGCACACTATGCCTTGACAAAGGCCAACAAACGCATATGATAGGTTTTTAAGAAAACTCTTTGCGTAATGAACTTGATATCGTAGTAGAATCGAGTGATTTTGAAAATGAGTGTTTTTGAGGTTTTTGCTAGTTTTGTTAAAGAGGTCACTTCCGGTGAAGGGATCTCGGCTCTTTCCTCATCGAATGAGATGCTGGATATTTCACAAATACCACTATGCAAAGCATGAACTAAAAAAGCAATCAAAAGACAAAACCTAGTGGGTTGTAGCATCTGCCAGTTTCGCTAAAGAGAATACTCCCGGTGAAGGGATCTCGACTCTTTCCTTATCGAATAAGGTTCTAGATATTCTATAAGGAATACCGCTATTCAAAGCAAGAACTAGAGCTACCAGTTTTTAAAACAAGATTCAAAACATTTTTAGGTTTCTTTTCTTTCATTAATCTCATTAATGAATTCCCATCAATTATGCTTTCTAAGCATCACAGAAGAAACGAAAGCAGCAATATTTATTATATATCATATATATAATATAAGCATTCTTCTCAGAATATCAAGTGATCACATCATAGAATATCAGCAGCAGAAGAACACATATGAAATATTGGATATACTAAGAATTCCGTGTTTTAAATTAAGCCAGTAAAAAACACGGATTCCACGGTTGTGATGAATATCCAAACCCGCATCCCTAGACCCCTACGAGAGCGGAAAGCAACCCTACGAATTCTAGAGTTAGGAGACCCGGTCTCGACTCCTTGAGATGGTCTCCTACTGGACTCTAGAACCCGGTTATTTGTGCTCCGCACCTTGGGTCTATTCTAACGCGGAAAAGTAAATAAAACACATCAATGGTGACATCATTCTCAACCCAGAAGTGCCCCAATAAAAGAATATTACATACAAGTTTTTACATGAATGAAAATGAAAAACTCTCATCTCACATAAAAAAAACTCGGCTATTCAAAACACGACGATCCAATATAACATATCACTGCAACACATAACATCACATGTCATCAACGTAAGTAAATATGCGTATCCCAATTGTCGTTGACATATAGCAACGAAACTAGTGATACACCATATATTACACTTACGGTCGCAAAAAAAAAGTGAAAAACTACAATAATTGGAATCCGCACCCACCTTATATATCATAAACCCAATGTATCACATACTTTGGATTTCATGCCTAACCAAATGAATTCCTTAGGCATCGCATGCCTAACAATTATAAACCCCGCATTTTAGTCTCGATATTGAAAACACTTTTCAATAACCAGTCAGGTAATTCAACAAGATTCCCGACAACCTGATCGAATACTCGTCGGAAACTTTAGTAGATGGCCGCACCCCCGAAGCCGTCGACGAAGTGCACTTAGGCGGAACACCGCGGCCGCGAGCACCCTTACGTATGCTTTTGGCGATGAGGTTCTTCTACAGTCATTTGGTCGGGGCTATGGGGCGTGGCTATCTAGTAAGGTTACCCGGCGAGTATCCGCATACGCTACGTGATTGCGATGGACTTTTGATCCATATCAAAATCCCTTGGCAATCGATCACTTGAGACTAAATTGCTAGATTTATAAAATTCAAATTAGTTTTCACAAAACTAAATATTGTGGATTCCAAGTATTGTATCACAATCACAGATAGTTAGACGATGTGAAACTTTTCGATCGAATTAACAAACACTCAAAACTTCCCAAAGAGCTCAACACTTGAGCGGAGTTTAAAAAATGCTCAGAATATGCCACATCACCCATGGACCAACTGTAGAAGGGTCAACCCTTGTCTCACCTATGGCGCCGCGGAACTACCACAAACCCTAGAGTTTTGTGGCGGTTCCGGCGGTCACAGAATCGAGTTAGAGTTTTGTTCTTTTAGAGGGTCCATAGAAAACACCTGAATGATTTTCTGATGATTTTAAACATGGAAAAATCCAACTCTTGGAAAATTTCCAGCGAGGGAGAAAATGAGTTATTGATATCTATTATAACTTTTTAACGCCATCTAAATAACCCAAAACGATATTAGAATTATGACTACGAAATACTCCGAATTGCCTTTATAGAAATATAACATCACATGCAATATCAGTAAAAACAAGCAACACCTGAAACACAAAAACCCAGAGATTGAACACAGACCCACAACGAACCCCATACCACTCAAGAAAATCCATGGGGCCGGTCCTGTAGCAGCATGTGGCCGGTCCAAATCCGGCGAGAGGAGCTCATTTTCGTCTGGTGTTCATGTTACATCTCATGCAACATTCTGCAACTGCTTAAAAAAATTTTAGACACCTTAAAATTTTTGACAGAAACTAGGTTATTGTTTCGAATGTTTCGGAGTTGTTTCGATTTCGTAATTATAAAAATATCGTCTAATTCTCTATCATGGCTCTGATACCACTATAGGGTTCCCTTGGGTCGCCGCTGGGTTTCAGAAGGCATCGTCCATGCCATTTAAAAAAATTGGCACGCTAAAGAACCTTGACTTAGAATCTTAACTAGAGAATTATACGAACAAGTATGTAAACATCTTTACATCTAAGTGAATAAGAAATACAAACTTTGTAGACCGGTCCTTCACTTCAATAGCTCCGTGTAGTAGTCCCTTCGCTCCAAGTAGTGAACTCCCGGACTCCAGAAAGGCTCCACAATATGAAAGGAACAAATTTGCTTGAAGTCTTCGTGGCCGAAGATGATCTACGTCGAGGAGACACTAACTCAAGCTACCTCTTCACTAATATGGAATTAGTGAAGCAAACACCGTAAACTAAATGGCTAATCAAATAGAGGATGATGAAGTAGGAATTTTGCTCACTCATTTTCTTCACCTCCTAAAAAGCTTGAGAGCTTGAGGATGGAGATGAAGAAAAGCAACCATGGAAAAAGATCAAGTGTAGAATGGGAACCATGGGTGAGTTAATATCATATATTAACTCATGTAGAGACTAAATCATGGCTAATCATAATGGTTGGGTTAATAAATATCTTATGTAAAATAAAATTGGTGGACTTAGTCAATGATTCTACAAGCTTCCACTAAGCATCAACCATAACTAATTTCCACTCAATTTTGAATTACTTTAAATAATAAAACCCTTCATTATGTTAAGCTTGGTATGGGTCTCATACACCCATGTCTGATGTATCATCTATCATGACACAAAAGAATGCACATTAATATATATATCACATATATACTAAGTGTACACAAGTGAGAAAAAGAAATCTTAAGTGAGCTAATATTAGTTAATGTAAGATAATATATCAAATATATAATTATACATTAAATTATTAAATCAACACTTGATTTAATAATCCGGCTATATCATATATAACCGACTAATATCATATGTATCATCTTATCGAATCAACACTTGATCCGATAACCCGGCTATATCACATATAACCGATCGATATCACATATCACAAGAATAGAACACGGTATCACATACACGTATTAATCTCGGTCCCGCATATATCACATATGTGATCCTACTTCGTTTCTCCTGAGCCAGGAAACCTCTGTGTAGGACTCTAAAGACTCGTCAATACGCCGGTAGTAGGTGGTGATCATATCAGTCACCCACAAGCCGCAAGCGGTCTGCTAAACGTAACGGCCACCCGGGTATTTAGCGATCAGAAGATCAACAAGCAAGCCTGCTCATACTCCTATGAATCCAATCAGTAACACTACCGTACAGTCCGGTCTTTTCGTCTGATATGTCGCATATCACAGCCTGGGGGTGGTAAACGTCAGACCCCAATAGCCTAATAAGTCATGCCGATGTGATGCCCATAACGGTTTGAGAAACTGCTTATAACACTTACCAGAGATCTCAGCAACCCTGGCCAGGGATTTCCTGTTATGGCCAATCAAGCACAGCGCAATATCAACCCCCAATACCAGGAGAGATGAAATCCCCTCTTATCTCTCATTGCCTCCATGTGACTCGGGACTGTACCAAAAAACCATTGTTTTGCACGATCTCTTGAACGTGGTAAGGTGGAAATAAAAGCATAGTGGGAATCACACAAGACTCTATGACGATCTCGGGTCGACAGACTAATCTGTACCAGTGTCACCAGAGAACTGCTATCTGACGATAGGTATAATACCATCTAGGAGTTCTCGGCGAGTCCGTTCAGTGTACCCAGTCTCCACTGAGCACCCGTATACCATCTCTGATGTCAAACACCAAAGGATGTGGGATCATCCATCGCTCATCATATGGGTCGAGAAGCGTATACGCTAGTAAACTCTGGAATATCGATGCCCCGTCTTGATACTCCCACGACTAGGAACATTTGAAGGATGTACCTACCGACTACCTTTGCCCCACTAGTATGATCTGCATCATAATTCTGGTAGTCAAGTACTCATCCTAAGGGCTTTATCAACATGTAATAGAGAGACAATAAGTGTACATGTTAAGATAAAGAGCAACCAGATAGCATACTATCATGTCGAGCAAGAAAGTCTTCCTTATATATATGTCCAAGCATCCACTATAATATACATCACATATATAATAATGGTGATTGAAAGATTTTTAGTTACCGCAATCAAGACGGTGTCGCTTTACAGCTAGCCGGTTGAGCACGGATCGTCCGCAGGGAGATGGTAGTATGTTCGTTCTTGTCTTAGAAGAGTCAACAAAGAATGTGTATGTGTTGGTCCAAATCTATCCTAAGTGTTTGTATTTATATTCAAATAAGTTTGTTAGGGTTAAGGTCGGTTAGTAGAGTTAAGATTAGTCTTGTGCTTTTCTTTTGCCAATCTTAAGATGAAGTTGGGATAATAGAAAGTAGCGGGGATTAGGAGGACATAGGTATGGGATTTGCGAGTTTAAGCAAGCTTTCCAATGCTAAATCCATTCCTAGTGCCCCTTGTCCTTCCGCTACGTGCGCTTATTTCCAACCCTCGGCTAAACACCCGCAACCATGTATCCAATTGGGTCACAACTATATGTCACATCGTAGTGCGCCCAAAATACTTCTCGGCTTAGGTCACGGATATATGTCACGTATAGCGCGCCTAAGTGAGGTGTTTGTGTTTGTTTGGTCGAGGTTCCTTTTTAGGATGTTTGGCGAAGAGAAGCACAATGTATTTTTCCGTCCCTCATACTAACCTTCCTTAGCCCCTAATAAGTATGGAAATTATTCACACATGAAAATAAAAAGAAAACAAGAAAGAAGCAAAGAAAGAGAAGAAAAAAATACGGTTTTACAAAATGTAGCAAGCCAACTACTTGGGTCCTCACCTAAGCAAGGAACTCCGTCGAGTGTCATAGCTTGAAAATGCGAATAAGAGGAAAAGGAAAATAACACAAGCAAAGAAATAACAACTACTACTTAACAACAATAAATAAAATTACAATACAAGATAATAAAATTATAAGACAAGATAATATAAACCCTCATCTTCATTTAACATCCACTCAAGAGCTCTCACAACAATTTAATGGAGGAAAGATGAAGAAGAAGAAGATATGCTAAACTAAACTAAATCCTAACAAAAAGAAGCATCCTTTACATGGCTCAAAACTGGGCTATTTATAGGCAGAGAACTGAAACCCTAGAGCCAAATTCTGAGCCCAAATGAAATTACCAAAATACCCCAAAAATCCGATCTGCCACTGAGTCAACTCGGCCGCGGAACCGCCGCATAGGTGGGCTATTGGCCGTGGTTCCGCGGCCATTTGGGGGAATTGGAATGTCGCTTTTTCCATGGTTTCCTGTGTTGCTCTCTTCAGTTGTTCTATATGTCCCAAATTGCAATTTGCTTCCAAAATTTCTTCAGATCTGCAACAGTCCAAAATGGCTTCAATTTTAATTCATTTGACCTTATCTCCCTCAATCTCCACGCACCCATTGAATCTTGTGCTACCCCTCTCATGCTTTATGCTTGTCCGAGACACGAATGACCACTGTCATTTATCTTGTCTCATGAACCGGTAAGCGGCACTGGACGGATGTGGATGACCGGAACCCGGATTTTTAACTGTAGGCAACAGATGTTCTGGATTTTGGCATAACAATGGAGATTTTGTATGATTTGCGTTATTTTGGACTAGGAACCTGTAACCTGTAAATATGTAGCAAACACGGATCAAAAGCGACTGCCTATAAACAAACGAGCAGAAGAATGGGCGGTATTAAATGCAATATTCTGGTATGAACAAATAGCCTCTAGGGCATACATATAACTAACATGATTAAGATGAGATCATACTAGTGGGGCCAGGGTAGTCAACAAGTACATCCTTTAATCAGTTCCTTTCGAGGGAATATCGAGACTAGGGCATCGATATTCCAGTGTAGACTAGTGTGTACGTTTCTTGTCCCTTAAAGGGTGATGGTTGATCCCATAACCATTGGTGTGTGACATCAAAGATTTTACACAGGTGCTCTTTGGAGAATGGGTACACCGAACAGGACTCACCGAGGACTCCTATGTGGTAGTATACCTATCGTCAAATAGCAGTCCTCTGGTGACACTGATACTGATTAGTCTGTAGACCCAAGATCGTCATAGAGTCTTGTGCGGCTCCCACTGTGCTTTGATTTCCTCCATACCTCGCTCAAAGGAGATGTGCAAACAGGTGGATTTTGGGTACAATCCCGAGTCGCATGGAGGCAATGATCGATAGGAGGGGTTTCTTCTCTCCCGGTATTGGGGGTTGATATTGCACTATGCTCGATTGGCTATAACTGGAAGTCTCTGGCTAGGTCTGCTTATGAGATTTACTGATAAGTGTTATCAGTAGTTTCTCAAACCGTTATAGGCCATACATCGGCATGATTTATCACGTTACTGGGGTCTTGTCATGACCCGAAATATTAGCTCATGACCGGCACTTAAATCACGTGACGTCTAAAGGCGTAACGTAACTCAAGTAAGCCGAAACCCAGCAATCTAAACCTTTTTAAGAAAATATAAGAGGTGAAGTTTTGAAATAAAGGTATGATGAATAACGAATCATTTTCTTAAATGCATAAATAGTGGGACATGAAAATGCAAGTGGGTTTAGTAGTTGAAAACATGTTTCGTCTTTTGAAAATTTGGGCAGCACTTCCTTTGTATTTTTTGATCCAAAACCACAATACATGATAATAATAAAAGGCATCCCCAAGCGGGAGCTAGCTCTTCGCCAAACGGCGGATCCACAACCACGCAAACCATAAATATAAGTATACGACGCCCAACGGCGAAGACCACCACCAAAGATAAAGAAATAACTAAGACAGCAAAACCACAAGTAGCGGAATAACCCTCGCTCTAAGTCTCGCAACCACAAGTCTCACTAAGTCTCATTACTTATACAATTACTAGTTTGATTGATGGAGTTGACTAGATACAATATGAAAAATAAATACAAGAGGAGTACGATCCAATATGTACCACCTACCAAAGCAATCACCCGAAAGCAACTGCGTGCCAACGATGCCGCTACTGATCCAAGCGGTCAACCTGCAAGAACTGTGGCACAACGGGGGTGAGTTGCCAACTCGTGAGTAGAAAAACATCAACAAGTAGAAATAGAATAAAATAATGATTTCCTAGGTCAACTATATCATAAAGGTAATACTATGATATCTAGGGTGACTGTATCTGTATATGTGCTAGCACTATAAGTAAATACCTACAGCATGTGGATATCATCCAACAATATAATCAATGTATGTATGCATGTGGTTCTCGTCCAACCATGTGATCAATGTATGTATTCAAGCGGATCCCGTCCACGTGTCAACCAATGACACAACAACATCATGCATGTAAATATCATAAAAGCATATGCATGAAAATATGAGGATATAATCAACGTGTGTCCCTCACGACACAACAAATCATGGAACCTGAGTGTCCAGCATCGACACTTGAAACATCATGAAACCCATGCCCAGCATCGGCACGTAAATCCTCATATCTCTCGGGCTCCGTCAGTCCGGAGCGGCCCATATCATCTCTCGACTCCGGTCGGTGATAGCCGCCAAGTCCAACCAATCACCGGTAGGTACTAGCCACTCTGCCAGGCTCATCGTCTACTCCACGAAAAACATTTCTCGCCCTGGGGAACCATACTGGGTCCACCATGAACCCGCAAACGGATCATCCACCTCCTCGAATCGGGTTTCTATCATACATCTCAGAACCGAGAAAATGCATGGTGGACACACTGAAATATCATATCAAGAGAAACCGGGTTTTTAAAACAGTACATGCTTTCTTTTGAAATAGCCACGGTTCTCAAATCCAGAAATCTCATGAAAATAGCATATCTCAATGCGTAAAAGTGTAAAGCATGATATATGCGACATATAACAGAAATGTAAGCATATCCGTATATCATGCAACATGAAACAGTAATATGCACATATCGAGGGAAAACCGCTCTTTAAAATGAATCCAGTTTAAAAATATATCCCGCGGTTCCTAAATTCTCCAAAGTCCAATGCAACATCGTATAAAGGTGCATATGCAACTATAGTAAGTAAATCGTGCAAGGAGTCATATCATGATACAGCAAATCCTACTGTGTAGTGACATGGCAATTATCGATGATGAAGTGTGTGAGCCGGGAAATCTGTGTACGTGTAACATACGCATCATCGATAATGGTGTAAGTGTACTAGCACAAGTATATGCCATGCAATGAGAATAACATGAATGCAGCATAAGGTAAATCATATGCAAATGCTGACGGGTATACATATCTAACATGGCCGAGTCGGTGAATCTAACCATCGGCATCTAGCCTCACGACATCATGTACGGTATAATCCATCGTACGGCATCCTATAGTCAAGGGTATGGGTATATCATCAAGTCAAACTCATCACGTACGGAAAATTATCGTACGGCGACATTAAACCAATAGGGATCCTATCAACCTATATGACAATGAGGGTATGGCCTAATGTCATGTACAGCCTATCATTCATGATTCGCAACATGTATACACAAATATATCCATATACCTATGTCCCAAGTCATATCCATAACAATCTCATATCAGGGGACCGACAAGGTATCAATCCTCTCAATCGACTCGCATCCATATACCAACATGTCATCATATCACATGCCAAATCGTATTCTCTTTTCATCGCATGTATATCTCACATAAGGTCAATTTACAATTACAATCTACCTTTACTATAAGCATACGCATCTAATCTAACATACACACCCGAACTATACAATCAGTTTTTAAAATATGCGAATCGTAGTTTTGAAAGTTGGGGCTACGGTGTTTTTAAGGAAAAGATATCATTTGAAAATCCGTAACATCCCTCAAGGTATCTGTTTAAAAGATGCATACGATTATTCAGTTTGGAAATAGGTATGGTTTGGATGACACATTTACGTCGGTTATCTAGTCTTATAGTGCCCTAAATGGCAATATCATCAAACATCATCCTCAAATCCCGTCATCACATATTAGTCATATCGTATCACTTCTAACTATCCTTTAGTTTCTCTAACTATCTTTTAACTCTATCTATAGTTTTCTATTAAAGGTTTTCTTAACCATATACTATGAATCGGTTTCCATCAAAAACTTACGGGGGTGCTATACACCATCCACCCGACTTCCCCCGTGGATATAGATCACTCACCTTGGTCCTCGCTTGCTGGAGTCGATGAAGCCACGCTCATCCTCATCATCTCGAAGTCCACGTGGGGTACCTACAACCAATACACAATCGCAAATGCATATTAAAATCAAGTCGGAAAACCAAAACGGCACACGTTTCGCTCATAGGTTAAAACCTATAGCCTCACATGCAAAACACGACCAATAACCCGAGTCGTTGACGTTCAAACGCCACACGACGGAATACAATATCAAATACCAAATCCCAAATTAAAACAAAGTCACAAACAATGCAGCAACTTAAGAAAATGGTCCCGGATTTTACCCTAGGCGAAATTAGCCAATTTTGCATACATGGAGGGTCTATTTTACTGGAGATAAAGCCCTGGACGAAGCACGAGCCAATTTGCTCGTATCAAGGCCATAAATTGCGGCCAAAAAGCGTAAATTTGCGGCCAAAACATGGAGTGCGTGCCTCAGGTTTTGGGGTTAGCTTCTAGGTTGCCTGCACACCTCTCAGTCTTTGCTAAAAAAATTTCAGGTCACCCGGGTTATAGCAGATCACCAAAACACATCACAATTCTCACAATTTCCCGATGTTGGGGTTTCTAAGTTTATGAATTAGGAGTTTACTCTCAGGTTTAATCCAATATATCATCACTACAGGGGTTGTATGGTCTCCACTAATCTCGATTACACTACACAACTCAAGAATTCCTCAAAACCCTAACTTGGAATTTCCAAACCTCATTAAACTACACAATATCACTTTTAAGTTAACATGAATGCTAAAGTGAGACAAATACAATACTAATATTTAAGGGATTACCTCATTTGGCAACTCAAGAATTTTCTTGAGTTGCCCCAAGTCTTCAAAATCCAATTTTTCTTGGTCCAAAGTGTTTGTAGTGGGCTTGTGCATTTTTTAATGAAATAGAGAAGGAGTTTTGAGTTGTTTTTGATGATGTTTTGAGGTGGTGAAGATGGTGGAGGAGAGGGGGCTGCCATGGGGTTGAAGGGGAGAGAGAATGATGAAGGGAAAATGAGAGAGGAAATGAGACCAAGACCAAGGTTTGACCCCTCACCCCCCCTCTCTCTCTTGCCTATACCCTTTATTTTATTCCTTATCCCTTTTTCTTTTCTTTTCTATTCTTTTCTTTTCTCTTCTCATTAAAACCCAAATCATGCTTGAAAATGAAGAAAAAAGCCATGTTAGAAAATGTAACAAATGTGCAAAATGACTTGGTGCATGTCATGTGCACAAATCAAGCTTAAAGCGCGATTAGCGATATTTAATCGCGATTAGCAATAAAATGGAATATAATTAATCATAAAAATTCATAATTTGCTTAAATAAAAAAAAACACTCTCATTTCAGAAATTCTTATAATTTTCCAAATATTTCCCAATTTATCGGTATTTAATTATACCGCATTATCAAAATATTCGTAATGTTTATTATTTAATTATAAAAATTCCCAAAAATAATATTTTATTTTTCTGAAATATTACAATCTTCCCCATTAAAGAAATTCGGTCCCCGAATTTAAATTTAAACCCCCAAACACTAAAGGATTTCAACAATCAGATCAAATCAACGGGGCTCCGAAATCACACAAGATACCGAAAAACACAGCGCGCCAAGTGCGCATGAAAACGAGTACAAAACTCAAAAACCGAACCCCGCCAAGCATCACGCAAATCATCGGATTTGCACGCATATCCTCGGAGTTACAATGGATATACAAATCTTGAAATCCACTATTGAAATCCAACGTACCCTAGCCAAATACTGTAATATGTATATAGTACGCATCCTTGAAAAAACTTCAAAGATTGAATAAAATACATGCAAAATCTTTTCTGAATCGCCGTGTGATGCGTAACTCACGGCACAAGTGACGGACGCTCATTTGTAAAATAATAAATATAGTTTCGTATATGTTTCGCTCAGATATATGTCCCGACCATTTTGAAATATCCCAAAAAGTTTTCCTTTATAAATGTTCGTGTCACTCACGGACACGTAGGAAATAGCGAGACTATAGCTCTTTTTTTTTGAAAACCTCTTGTTAAACTTTTAATGCATGCAAAATACACAGATACTGTCCTCAGATCAGTCATGTTCGGCTATTGCATAATATAGTGCCCATCCTGAAAACAAGGTGCTCAAAAGCAAATCAGCCTCGAAAGGCGTATCCAATAATCACGTGCGTCTGGTGCGCATGGAAATCAAATTCAAATATAAGTGCCACAACATGCACAAAAGCAAAACTAAGTGCAACGGGTGTGCACGAAAATCTCTGTCCAGTGCAACGGGTGTGCACGACAACAATATCAAGTGCATCTAGAGTGCACGAAAATCTCAATCCGGTGCAACTAACGTGCACGAATGAAAATCCCAATCGAGTGCATCCGGTGTGCACAAAATCACATCTCATATCATACCCCCAACAAGCGCGAAAATCCAAATCAAGTGCATCCGTCATGCACGAATAAAAATCTATACCAAGTGCATCCAACATGCACAAAATCCAATATCAAGCGCGTCCGGTCCATGAAAGTATCTAGTGCAGTAGCATGTAGGAAAACGAACGTCTAGCGCCAACGCGCACGAAAACACCAATCTGGTAAAACGAATGCTCAAGCCATAAATCGGGTATAATCAATGTACGAAGTATAAATCTAGTGCAATCAACGCACGAAATATAAATACAGTGCATCCAGTCACGAAATACACATCGGGTGCATCCAGTGCACGAAAACCCATCAATAACTCAAATGCGTATAAAAGCAACACCGAGTGTACCAAGGTGTATGAAAATCAAAAAAGTGTGCAACTGCGTGCACAAAACACGTATCAATGTACTACAAGCATATATGAGCTATACCGAGTGCAAAAATCAAATCAATTGTATGAAGTCCATGAAATCATAAACACGTGCTACCAAGGCACAAAATCGACATCAAGTGCAAGATATGCACAAATCGCAAATCAACACAACGGTGTATAAAATATATATCAAGTGCAATAACTATGCACAAAAATGTAAATACCCAGTAGGTGCAACCATGGTGCACGAAAACCTATATCATGAAACTCAATCATCAAAACTCAAATCCAAGCGATATAAGCGTGATACTCGGATCACAACGTAAATCGCAACAATTGATATTGAGGTACACCTCCTACAATATCGAAAAATATCGGTGCGCCCAAAACTGTCAGAGCAAGAACATCCGCTTGCTTCCTGCTCACGGTCTGGCGTCTTCTGTCTCTGGGTCCTCATTTCTCTGTGGATTACTAATCTTGCAATCCTTCGGCTCGTCGGCCTGGTCAGGTGTGCTAATGGAAATGATTCCGCTCTGGCACTTCTCTGGTTAACTCTCGGCCAATTATCACGACCACACGTAAAGGAGCACGTCACTGGCGTTGGCCTCTGGTCCTCTGAACACATAACACAACTGATCCTCGATGCAAATCTTATCGTAACAGTGTTCTGTAAGGAACTGCTCAAGGTCTCTTCCGATCTCGCCTATGCCGAACTGTACGGAGGCTGGTACTCTTGCATAATCTTTTCTCGCTCTCTGGACATCTGCTTTTCCGTACAACACTTCCTCGCGAACTGGCCGTATACCAACGTCTCTGTGTACATATCATCTCTCTAATCTCGACGGGGAGTAACCATAGCTCGTTAACATCTCGCACGAATCTCTTCTTCCACTCGTCTTCATTATCGTCCACTTCGACGTCACGTCATGCTATCAGCGTACTGCAATGATCCTCGGCTACAGTCAATCCGGAGTCTCTCTCTCGCACGGACTCGAAATTACGAACCCGGTATCTTCATCACTCGGTAGAAGATTTCTAGCCGAACACGTCCTCGGGAGCTCGTCCCAACTATCGGAGGAATAGTCAATACTCGTCCGTTCTCGATCGACTCACAACGTATCTGGGTGAGGTCCTTTATCCGAAGCTGGTCAGCTTGCTGATCTCTTATCACATAATATTCAAACGACGTCAAACTTTTCGATCGATTCATCAAAGTCCCATAATTTCCCGAAAGCTCAATACCTGAGCACAGTCTAATAATATCCCGTACATGCCACAGTACCTATGGACCAACCGTAGAAGGGAAAACCCAAGCCTCACTGATGGCACTGCTGAACTGCTGCAAACCCTAAGGTTCAGAAGCAGTTCCATGATCATCCTATCGAGTTAGGGTTTCATTCTTTCAGAGGGTCCACAGAATTACTTGCATGTTCCTTTGAATACTTTAAATTTGGAAAAATGGGTTTCTGACATTCGTTCAAACTTTTTAACTTCGCCTGGACGACATGTGAATACCCTTTGTCCGCAGGCTAAGCAATGCCTCAATCCTCCAGGAAAGATGGTACATCAACGGTCACCTCTGGATCGGTCTACACTAGACCTGAGTAAGACTCTCCACACTGGAAATCTTCAGCTCAACCGGGTCTGTGTCGGTGCATCAATCTGACGAATCACCTTCGTCTCTCAAGTCGGGGTAGACTAGCTATCACCTGTCGCAGCTCTGCCCGAAAGCTCCAGCAATCTCAGCTCGTAAAGTCTGGAGGCGACATCCTATCAATCTTAGCAACAGCTGGGTCATCTGTCCACATAGTAGACGACATCACAAACTCTGAGGTAGGTTGTACATCAACAGTCCTCTTACAATTGGCAGCTCTAACAATGGCCCGATCATCTGGGTAAAACCAAACACTCGCATCAACAAGAGGCCACAACACCAACACTATATCGAGACGTTCCCATGTCACCAGAAAAACACGACGGTCAGTCCTCATCCCAGATGAGTTCGCCCTGACCGCATCACTAGCAGCAACTCAATCTATGCTCAAATCATGGTGACAGGAACCTCAAACGTGTGTCGATGAAAACAGATCAAGGGCATGAAAGGAGACGATAGACCCAGAATGGATACATGATTATAAGGAGGAACATAATCAATGAGAGTATGATCATGGAAACGAATATGATCAAGGAAGTCAAATGGATGTATACCCATGGGTATGAAGAGAATCACAGATCTCAAAATATGTACATCCTAAGATTTCTTAAGTGGAGTATCGTATCGTAAATATGCCGCTGAACATACGTACGGTATGTCACTCTACTCAAGTTACCTACTCCATCAATCAGGGTTAACCTATGAAACGAAAGTTCTGGTGTAATACCCCCCGTTCAAGTCTATGTTCCGTAAGGTCAAGCCTAGGTTCCGAAATACATTACGCCCCAGACTCCACATAGTCAAACCTAGACTCGAAATAGTAGCCAATTTTCTCGTATCAAGGCAGCAAATTGCGGCCAAAAAGAGTAAATTTGCGGTCAAAACATGAAGTGGGTGCCTCAGGTTTTGGGGTTAGCTTCTAGGTTGCCTGCACACCTCTCAGTCTTTGCTAAAAAATTTTCAGGTCACCCGGGTTATAGCAGATAACCAAAACACATCACAATCCTCACAATTTCCCGATGTCGGGGTTTCTAAGTTTATGAATTGGTGGTTTACTCTCAGGTTTAATCCAATATATCATCACTACAGGGGTTGTATGGTTTCCACTAACCTCGATTACACTTTACAACTTAAGAATTCCTCAAAACCCTAACTTGGAATTTCCAAACCTCACTAAACTACACAATATCACTTTTAAGTTTACATGAATGCCAATGTGAGACAAATACAATACTAATGCTTAAGGGATTATCTCATTTAGCAACTCAAGAATTTTCTTGAGTTTCTCCAAGTCTTCAAAATCCAATTTTTCTTGGTCCAAAGTGTTCGTAGTGGGCTTGCGCATGTTTTTAATGAAATGGAGATAGAGTTTTGAGTTGTTTTTTATGATGTTTTGAGGTGGTGAATGTGGTGGAGGAGAGGGGGCTGCCATGGGGTTGAAGGGGAGAGAGAATGATGAAGGAAAAATGAGAGATGAAATGAGACCAAGACCAAGGTTTGACCCCTCACCCTCTCTCTCTTGCCCATACCCTTTATTTTATTCCTTTTCCCTTTTTCTTTTCTTTTCTATTCTTTTCTTTTCTCTTCTCATTAAAGCCCAAATCATGCTTGAAAATGAAGAAAAAAGCCATGTTAGAAAATATAACAAATGTGCAAAATGACTTGGTTCATGTCATGTGCACAAATCAAGCTTAAAGTGCGATTAGCGATATTTAATCGCGATTAGCATTAAAATGGAATATAATTAATCATAAAAAATCATAATTTGCTTAAATAAAAAAAAACACTCTCATTTCAGAAATTCCTATAATTTTCCAAATATTTCCCAATTTATCGGTATTTAATTATACCGCATTATCAAAATATTCATAATGTTTATTATTTAATTATAAAAATTCCCAAAAATAATATTTTATTTTTCTGAAATGTTACAGGTCTTGTGTTTACCATCCCTAGACATGATATGCGGTATATCAGACGAAGAGACCGGACTGTACGGTAGTGTTACTGATAGGCTTCATGGAGACTATGGACAAGCTTGCTTGTTGATCTTCATATTGCTCAATACCCCGGTAGCCGTTACGTCCAGCTAGTACCACTGACGGTTTATAGGTGACTGATGTGATCATCACCTACTGCTGGCGTATTGACGAGTCTTTAGAGTCCCATATATGATATGTGTGTGGGCCTGATTAAATACGTGTATGTGACACCGCAGTGTAATCTGGCAGTTATCTGCTATTGGTTCGATTATATGTGATATAACCAGATTGTCGAATCAAGTGTTGATTTGATAATGTGATATACAGATAAATGATATTAGTCGGTCATATGTGATATAACCGGATTATTAAATCAAGTGTTGATTTAATAATGTGATATATTATATGTGATATAATTATATCTTAACTAATATCATTAGCTCACTAATTATTCTTCATAATATATATATTAATATATATGATATATATATATATAATAATGAAGTATGGCATAAAATTCTATTTTGTGAAAATAGAAATGAGGTGGAAAATGAGAGCATGGTTGCAAACATGGGCTTTATTCATTATTTATTTATCTTGACTCACTATTCAAGCATGGTTGCAATTTTATATTGCAAAATTCCATGCTTGAATGAGTGGGGGTCAAGAGTTGCCATTTATTCTTAGTTCATTTTCAACACTTAGCCAATTTTCTTGAGTTGCTCCTATGGTTGCTCTCTAGCTTCTTCTCCTTCCTCAATTGCCATAGTTCGAGCTTCAACCCTCACATGTGATGTGAACCATGAAGCTTGAACACAAACTTGTGAGCTTTTAACATCCCCTATTTCACCATTCTACACTTGACTAGCGATCGAGTGTAGCGTGTTTACTACGCTAAAGAGTTTAGTGTAGAGGTAGCTTGAGGTGGAGGGACTTCGCGTGGATCATCTTCGGCATGAAGGTCATCGGAGGAAGCTCGTCCAAAGCCTCAAGTGGACTCTAGTGGAGTCGCGGGACTACTACACGGAGCATGTGAAGTGAAGGACTCGATCTACGAGGGTATAGCCATCTTTCACTTTCTCTAGTTGTTCACATCATCAAAACATAACCATAATATTCTAGCAAAGATCTTGTTTAGTCTAGCTTAGCACTACTAAAAATTAAAATTTGGCAAGCTTGATACCTCTAGAACCTCATGGTGGTGCTAAGGTCGACTTTCAAAACGGATACCAACCTGAACTGCCTCCTGAGCAATGGCGGCCACTTGGGCCTTTAGGGTCCCCCGGAGAATCTTGCCCCCGGCCGACTGCTTCATGTCCGCGAGCAAGCTGTCGATGACGGAAAGCCCCGAGGATACCACGAAGCAGACATCCCCATCCTGCACGGGAATCCCCTCTGGGATCTCAGTCGACGGCGCGCGGGAGACCGTCCTTTTCCTCTTGAGGGGAACCTCGGTTCCCTCCTTCTCCCTCGCTTGGGGTTCCGGGTCTCGCGTGTGCTTCTGGCTACCCCGTGGTGGTCATCGGGGCTCGGGACGATGCAGAAGGCCTCGCCGGTGGAGATGGTCTCAGGGCTGAGCACGGGACAAGCTCACACTCCCGGCCTTCTTCTGGGACGTAGCGGCTATGGCAGCTAGGATTCTGGATCGGTCCATTTGTCCTGCAATGTTCAAAGTGTATACTTTGTTGGTGTAGATGGACTCCATTTCGGTTAGTATTGTATCCAGCCATTTTACTGAGTCGCCACTCTGAATGGCTTACTGGAAGCTAGTTGATCATTGTTAATGATGCAATCCTCTCGATCCCCATCTATGAGAAAACCGTAGTATCTCTCGGGCGGATGAGACTGCCTACTAGTCCTACGGATTGGCGTAAGGATGTCCGTTTCTTTTGAAACCTCTGGTTCTACCATACTTTCAGTAATAGTTTATGGTTATGGAATTTCTTCCAATTCTATTGCGAGGAACAAAAACCTTTTGTTCTTCGGCGTAATAGGAAAGATACCGTCTGGAGTTCTTTGGGTATCCCACAAACTTACACGATACTGAGCGTGCCTCGAGCTTGTCCGCATACTGCTTTCAACAAAAGCTGGACATCCCTATATCTTTAGATACCGAAGATAGGGTTTCTTCCCACTCCATATCTGATATGGTGTGGTAGGCACAGTCTTGGTAGGAACCTTTTTCAAAAGATATGCAGCTGATTCTAGTGCATAACTTCAGAAGGATCGCGACAACTCAGCGTTACTCATCATAGAACGAACAATATCCAATAGGGTTCTGTTTCGCCTTTCCTATACACCATTGTGTTGTGGTGTGTATGGAGGAGTAAGCTGAGAGAGAATTCTATTCTCTTTTAGGTAATCCAGGAACTCGGCAATTTAAGTATTCACCACGTCGATCAGATCTCAATGTCTTGATACTTTTGGCTATTTTTTTTCCACTTCATTCTTATATCCCAGGATTTTTCAAAGGGTTCGGATTTATGCTTTCACAAGAAGACATGTCCTAACCTAGATAAATTATCCGTAAAAGTAATGAAATAGGAATAACCACTTCATGCATCTGTAGATATTGGACTATGCACGTCACTGTGTATGAGTCCTAAGAGCTTGCTCGCTCTTACTCCGTGTCCAGTAAACGGAGTCTTTGTCATCTTTCCTATGAGACAAGATTGACAAGTTGCATAAGACTGATATTCAAACAGATCCAAATATCACTCTCTATATAACTTCGACAACCGTGTTTCATTGATGTGACCCTGTCTATAATGCCATAAGAAAGTTTTATTTAATTCGGGAGACTTTCTTTTAAGTGTGTTCTAGACATTTGAAAACCTGAGCTTGATTCAATATATACTGCCCTCTAGTGTACCTGACCCAATCAAACTTTGATTTAGGTGGATATGAACCACATCGCTTACAAACTAGACTTGGTACACACAAACAGTTACGTAGAATCAATATCTGCCCACTTGTTAATTCTAGGTGATATACCCTACGGATACAGCGTCCACGCTCATTCCGTTAGTAACCCTGAGAGTCATATCACCTTCCTGATAACTCTACGGTTTCTCAAAGCCTGTAATGAATTACAGATATGAGATCCTGATCTGGTATCTAGTACCGAGGAAGTAGAGTTAATTGATAGACCGTTTTCAATCATAAACACACCTGAAGTCGAAACCACAACATACTTCGAATCCTAGATTCTGGCTTTCCAAGCCCTACATTTCTTCTGCCAATGCCCTTTCCCGTAACAATAGGAACATCCATCTTTCCCTACTTTTAACCCCGAAACTTTTGCCCTTCCCTTTTCTTCTACCTTACCGACACCCTTTATCGACTTTGTGGAGGTCTTCTTCTTCACACCCTTGGCATCCTCCTTAGATCCAGAAGAGTAAGATTCCCCAATAAGCAGAGCGGGTGTCTCCGTGGTTTCCTCCAGGGTGCCCTCAACTGGAAGTATAACTTTTTTTCCCTGGGCGTAAGTAGGAGGTAGGGACTTATAGAATCAAGTCAGCATATCACTCGTTCTCCAACGTAGTCTCCAGGTCCGTGAGCTTTTTAATATAGCTAATCATTGTAGGGACGTGGTCCTCTACAGATGATCCGACAGCCAACCTCACTTGAAGCAATTCTTTCGAGGTTTCATATCCTGCGATACGATATTGCTCTCCATATAAAACATTGTTATAGAGGAAGATGGAAACTAAGTCCATTTTCTCGTGCCGCCTCTGGTATACACCATCAACTGAGGCCAACACGAGGCACTTAGCATTCGAACTGTTCTTTTCCCTTGTCTTACGGATATCAACATCCACGACGGTGGAAACTGGACCTGGGACGGTGGGGGGGAAGGTATGAGTAGTAATGAGGTGGTCCAGCTTGTCATAGGTAATGGACATCTGGACAAACTTTTGTCAATCAATATACTATTACTCAGTCATTTTATTATCTAACCTAATCTGGTCACTTGGTTGCTGCAATTAGGGGAGAGAGAAGAATACACTCAGCATGATGCTCTTGCAAGTTTAGATTGGTTTTCAATTTATCTAAACAGGATGGCTCCCACTGTTTCTCGAATCCTTCCTCAAACCAAAAAAGAAAAATTAGTCAGGATTAATCTTACCGTACAATACTTGCTCAACCGTTTGGCCAGGCTAGTGTCGGTACTTCGAGAGAGGTTTTACGACACTTTCACGAAGTTCCTTAATTAAATAACCTCTTTTCCCTGGAGGCGTAGCCCTGCTAACACTGTTCTAGACACCTACTTGGTTTATAGCATTAATCGTTAAGTGATGAATCTTTCAAGGAGTAGCGGATACTCACAATAGGATCGGGATCCAAATATCATTATGTGATAATGCTGAAGGAATCCTACCAACATCATCAAACTCTAAATGGTATGCATCACTAGCAAGTTTTAGTTTCTTTAGAAACTCTCGATGTGGATTTTTGCCTCATGCTTTTATGAGCTTGACGAAGGCCAACAAATCATAAGTCACATGTCAAGTTCTACCCATCATTATCCAGGTTAATTTGAACCCACCCGTATATACCCTTGACGAAGGCCAACAAAGTATTACGACTGTCCCAAACCAACGCATCTATCTATACTACATATGAACACCCGGCAGCTACTAATCACTATGTCTTGACGAAGGCCAACAAACATAGCTTGAATACTACTGACTATTCATATGAAATGACGGAGGGCTAAAAATGGTTTTGGCGAAACCGTGAACATAGTGAACTTGATATAATCGAAGGAACCTGATAGATTTTAAAAGGAGTGGTTTAAGCTCCGCATTTAAAAGTCTGCTGTTTTAAAATAACTGAGTGGTCTTAAAATTTATTCCAATGATTCAGCTTTGATTTGTTTGCTTTGCATTAATGTAATGCAGTCCCATCAATTAACCTACCATTGCAGAAAACAACGAAAATACAACGTGCGCTTATGCCATCCGCATTCGCCATGGGGCCCGTCATCACCCATTATGTTACTTAACTAACGACAGAATGGGGGCTGGAGTAGCACGGATGCAAAACATAACGTCTATTATATAATACATATATAATAATATCCATTCGTCAGACGTAATGATAGGCATTCCAGATCACAGATGAACACATTGGATATACTAGGAATTCCGCGTTTCGTTTGAGCCCGTAACGAAAGACGGATTCCACGGTCGTGATGAATAGCCAAAACCTTACCCTAGACCCCTACGGGTGCGGTAAACTACCCGCCAAATACCTGAAGTGAAGCAACCTCCCTCAACAAAGTGAGTAGGCCACTCGGCACTTCAAAGTACCCGGTAGTTTGTGCACCCTACCTTGGGTCTATCATAGGAGCAAAAACAGTAAAAGAAATAATACAACGGTGGCTACAACCTCAAACCGAATGTGCCCCGCAAAAATAATATTATATCACTTTACAAATTTACATCGAATGAAAAAAATGAAAACCCTCATCTCACATCCCCGGCTATTCATCCACGGCGATCCAACAACTTCATATACACAAACCAACATAACGACATTACAAATATGTGCAACCCCGACTAATCGACGTATAGCAATTAGTCGACGTTTCCAAACACATATATACATTACAAAGCTTGTAAAGTAACTACGACATTAGAATTCCGCACGCAATTAGCTAACTTAACCAATTTTCCAAAACTTGAAAATCCAGTGAGCTAAAGTTCCAAAAACGATCGTTTTAAGCCAATCCGGGAGTCGAAACGAACTCAAAACCTGCCCAAACCTTCACAGAAAGTTAGAGAACGAAATTAATTTCAAGTCGGGGGTACCCCACCCCGAGGCCACCACGAGGTGGTCAGGGGGTGAGGCAGACCCGAAACTGCCCAAGGTGGGGCAGTTTCGGGTCCCCACTGCCAAGACCACCTTGTGGTGGTCTTGGGGAGTGGGCCCAGCCGTTCACCCCCTAGAAGGGTCCCTAGGGTGTGCACTCTCCACCCTGTGGCTTCTCGATTCAAACCGTAAGCCCGAGGGGTGTGCAAACAACTCAAAACTTCATTTTGAAAACTGTTTTTTCGGCAGTGTTTGCGCAACAAAAAATGGCGGAATTCTAACATCACTACAGGCTATCTAAGGTTTATGAGAGGCTCTGATACCACTGTAATTCGATGTCGCACACCCCACGTATTCGCGGGGAGGCAGAATTTGCAAAAAATGATTTTTACGGGCTTCGCAACACCGACTAGAACCAAAGATCGAACATAAACCCTAGCTAGCAAACAACATGAGATTTAACTACTCGGAAAGAATGTTATACCTCATGATACAAGTCCTTCGGGTCTTCTCCACTGTCCTCCTCGTCATCGTAGGCTCCAAGGATCGATCTGGATCGTAGCTTCCTCGTCGGCTTCCCCGAGTCAAAGACGATCCACCCGAGAGTCTATAGTCCGAGCTCCAACCTCAAATTTGAGGTAACTAGGACAACAAGCTTGCTAAACTTGATGGCCTATGTGATGTATAGAATGAAGATGGATTTATTTTTCTCTTGAAATCCTAGTTTACTCAACTCATGAGACCTTAAGGGTTTTAGTTGAGAGGAAGAAGAAGAGAGCTTGCTTGAGGAAAGAGAAATGATTTTTGATAATGATAATTGATAAAATGAGATGGCTCCCTTGACTTGACTACAAGCATGGCAAGAAAATATCTTACCCAAAATATCTAGTGCCACAAAATATCTCACAAGAAATATCTATTCAAAGAGTCAAACCAAGTCAAGTGGTCAAACCAAGTCAAATGGTCAAACCAACTCAAGTAGTCAAAACATGTAGTCATGCCTCAATTATCATTTACAAAAATAACAAATACTTTCCCCCACCTTATAATTGTTTTAATCAAGTAAATGGTCAAAACCCTAATGAGGTGTCTCCTTCCATGCTCCTCTCATCCGTATATACATATTCGTATTCGTGTTCCGAGAAACACGGATACAAAAAGACGAAACCGATCCATCAATATAATACTAGGATCCGGCTTAAACCAAAGCCCACTAGTATTATCCGCCTGAACATCATACGCGCACAAGTGCACATAAGTGATTGAAACCCTGCCGTAAAACCATACGGCCTCTACACCTTTTGCCCGGTGCAAGGAAACTCTCTATGTGGGACTCTAAAGACTCGACACTACGCTGGCAGTGAGTTTAACTATAGACCGCAAGCGTTACTAGCTGCACGTAACGGTACCCAGTTAGATGTTGATAACAAGGCCGAAGAGGAAAACCCATCCGAACTCCTACTGAGCCTGAATGTGACAATCTCTGTACAGTCCGGTCTTTTCGTCTAAATGTATCGCATATCGGGCCTAGGGGGCGGTAATCGTCAGACCCCTAATAGCTCAATAAGTCGTGTCAGTGAGTAGCCCAATACATCCTGAGAAACTACTGGAATACCTACCAGTGAATCTCACTTGCCTTGGCCAAGGACTTTATGTAATGGCCTTCCGAACACAGTGCGATATCAACCCCCAATACCGGGAGAGACGAATCTTATCTAACCGCCACTGCCTCCAAGTGATTTGGGATTGCACCTAACTACTACCTGTTTGCACGACTCCTTTGAGCCTTGGTAGGGTAGTAATCAAAGTACAGTGGGAACACACTCGAGGTGAAGTAGCAGTTTCAAGTCGATGAACTAAGCTGTACTCATGTCACCTGGGAACTGCTACCCGACGACAGGTATAATACCCACCAACAGTTCCCGATGAGTCCTGTCTAGTGTACTCGTAACCTAATGAGCACCTGCATACTATCTCCAGTACGACGTACTAATGGCTGAGGGATAGACCTGCAGGGTTCCCTAGGAAGGCAGCAAGGTTTCGGGAGGCATCATCCATGCCAAATTCAAAAATTTGCCGTTCTAGCTAACCCTAACCCTAGAATCGTTAACTAGAAATCGACGGAATAACATATGTAAACACTTTACATCCTAAGTGAGCAAGGAATACAACCTTTGTAGACCGGTCCTTCACTTCAATAGCTCCGTATAGTAGTCCCTTCGCTGCGATCAAGAAGTCCCGGACTCTAGAGAGGCTCCGATGAAGAAACGAACATGCTTGCTTCAAAGTCTTCGAGGCCGAAGATGATCTACGTCGAGGAGACACTAACCCAAGCTATCTCTTCACTAATCATGGAATTAGTGAAGCAAACACCCTATACTAAATGGCAAGTAGTAGAGGATGATGAAGTAGGAATTTTGCTCACATTAGATTTCATATTCTCACAAGTTTTCATCACAAACTCAAACCCTAGAAAACTCTTTTCTCTTTGAGCTCATGAAGAAGATGAAGAATTATTAAGAGAGAATGAATTATTGTTGAGGTTAAAAATGCAACCAAGGGTTAAGCATGTCATGCTTAACCCTTGTAGAGAGTTAACCATGAGCTAGAGTTAAAGGTTAGGTCAAGAAATATCTTAAGCAAGACAAAGAGAGTGGACAAAGTCAAGGATGCCTTGAAGCTTCTACAAGCTTTCAACAAATATCATCCATGACAAATATCCACAATATTTGAATTACTTAATGATAAATTATAAACCCTAATCTTAACCCTAGCATGGTTCAAGTCTCATAAACCCTAGTTGCATTTGTAACCAAGCATGATACATTTAACATATATCACATATATATCAATATATCCAAAGTAAGAAAAGAAATCATAAGTGAGCTAATACTAGTTAATTTAATGTAATATATTAAATATATAATTATACATTAGATTATCAAATCAACTCTTGATTTAATAATCCGGTTATATCACCTATAACCGACTAATATCATATGAATCAACTTATCGAATCAACACTTGATCCAATAACCCGACTATATCATATATAACCGACTGATATCTCATATCGCGAGAATAGAATACGGTATCTCATATCGTATAAATCTCGGTCCGGCATATATCATATATGTGCTCCTACTCTGTTTCGTTTGAGCCAGGAAACCCCCGTGTAGGACTCTGAAGACTCGTCAATAAGCCGGCAGTAGGTGATGATCATATCAAATACCCACAAACCGCAAGCGGTCTGCTAAACGTAACGTCCACCCGGGTATTGAGTGATCAGAAGATCAACAAGCAAGCCTGCTCACACTCCTGCGAATCCAATCAGTAACAATAATGTACAGTCCGGTCTCTTCATCTGATATATCGCATATCTCGTCTAGGGGTGGTAAACGTTAGACCCCAGTAACTCGATAAGTCGTGTCGATATGAGGCTCATAACGGGACGAGAAACTAATGATAACACTTACCAGTATATCTCTGAAGCATCCTTGGCCAAGGACTTCCTGTTATAGCCAATCGAGCACAGCGCAACATCAACTCCCAATACCGGGAGAGACGAAACCCCTCCTATCGCTCATTGCCTCTATGTGACTCGGGACTGTACCTAAAAGCTACCATTTTTCACGTTCTCTTGAACGTGGTAAGGTGGAAATCAAAGCACAGTGTTACACAAGACTCTATGACGATCTCGGGTCTACAGACTAACCTGTACTAGTGTCACCAGAGAACTGCCATCTGACGTTATGTATAATACCATCTGGAGTTCTCGGCGAGTCCGTTCAGTATACCCAGTCTCCACTGAGCATCCGTATACTGTCTCTGATGTCAAACACCAATGGATATGGGATCATCCATCGCCCATCTACATGGGTCGAGATGTTATACGCTAGTCTACTCTGGTATATCGATGCCCTGTCTCGATACACCTACGATTAGGAACATTTGAAGGATGTACTTAGCGACTACTCTGTCCCTACTAGTATGATCTGCATCATAATCCTGGTAGTCAAGTACTCATCCTTAAGGCTTTATCAACATGTAACATAGAGACAATCAGCATACATGTTAAGATAAAGAGCAACCAGATATCATACCATCATATCGAGCAAGAAAGTCCTCCATATATATGTCCAAGCATCCACTACAATATACATCGTATATACAGTAATGGCCTCTAAGGCATACATATAACTAACAATCTCCCACTTGCACTAGGGCCATCTGTTGTAGTATTCCATATCCAACAATCAGCAGTGGTTGAAGTATCTCATACTCAACCATCCCATAAAAGTCTCTCCTGGGAATAGTCCTTTGTGAGTGGATCCGCCGTGTTGTCCTCTGTAGTCTACTCTCCTAACCTTGATCTCCCTGGAGATCATCCATCTCCATGATCAGATGATACTGCCTAAGAATATGTCTGGATCATAGATGGGACGGGGGTTCCTAGGCCTAAGCCACAACTCCATTGTCACACAATGGTAGGAACGAAGTTCATCTCATGAACTTATATACATCCAGACTACCTTTTTGGTAGCATCCTTGGTAGCAATGTATCCAGTCTTTGTCGTCTAGTATGCCACGGTATCTAGCTTGGAACTCTTCCAACATACCATCCCTCTACTGAGGGTAAAGACAATGCCTGTGACTGACATTCAGTCGACCTTACCACCCTGGAAGCTATCCTGTGATTCTCCCCAGTATCGATTGATACCAACTCACTACACCTAGTGAGAATCCTAACATCCACTTAGATCTATCTCATAGATCCAAAACCCTGGATTTAGGAGGTATCACCTTGATCCTATATGGAGAATCCTTGTGATAAGAGGAGATTGACCGAGTGTAGCATAGGAAACTCCTTTCCAATCAAGAGTATGTCATCCACATACAATACGAGGATCACCACCATACTCCCTACTACCTTTTTGTATATACATGGTTCAACTACCATTTTGATAAAGTCAAACGCTATGAATGCCACATCAAAACAGATGTTCCAACTCCGCGATGCCTGCTTTAACCTATAAAGCAACTTGCACACGTTTCCGCTGCTCCCACTGTCTACGGAGCCCTTTGGCTGTGTACTTATAGTCGCTCTCTTCTAAATCACTATTTAGAAAAGCAGTCATGACACCCAACTGCCAGATATCGTAGTCATGGTATGTAACAATGGCAAGTAGGATCTGGATGGACTTAAGCATAGGGACTAGAAAAGGTTTCATCATTATCCACATCTGGTCGATGACGAGAACCTTTTGCAACAAGTCTTAGCTTTGAAAGTCTCAACTTTTCCATGTACACCTAGTAATCTTCTCAAGATATACTTGCTCCTGATGGGGATTTAACCCTTCAGATATAGTAACCAAAGTCCATACTTTGTTGGTGTATATGGATTCCATCTCAGATCGCTTAGCATCCAGCCATTCTCACAGAGTCCCCACTCCTGATGGCCTGCTCGAAACTAGTTGGGTCATCATCTCATGATGCAATCCTCGCTCCCACTTTCGTAGAGAAAACCGAAGTATCTCTCAGGCGGATGAGGAACCCTACCAGATCGGCGGAGAGGCTGAGGTTCGTTGGGAGCTATTGAATCTTCCGGCTCTACCAAATCATCAGCTGCAGTTTGTATAGCTGGAACTCCTTCTAGTTCTACCTCATGACCACTAATTTCTTCACAAGAAATTCTCTTTCTAAAAGGTGGCATGCTGAGAAACAAAACACTTTTTGTTCCTCGGTGTAGTAGAAGGTATTTCCTCGCAAATGCTTGGGATATCCAACAAACTTCCACAGAATTGACATTGCCCCGAACTTGTCCAGATTTTTCTTTTAGACATAGGCCGGACAATCCAAATCTTAACATACTTAAGAGATGGGTTCTTACCATAGCATATCACATATGAAGTGGTAGGCACCTGATTTGGTTGGAACCCTATTCAATAGGTATGCAGCTTCTCAAGTGCATAACCTCAAAAGGAAATAGGCAACTTAGAAGTACTCATCATAGAGCACACCTTATCACATAGGGTGCGATTGCTCCACCCCGATACACCGACGTGTTGTGGTGTATACGGAGGAGTAATGCTGAGAGAGAATATCATTCTCCTTTAAAATAGTCCAGGAATTCCGTGCTCAAGTATTCTCCTCCCTAATCTCATCATAGGACATAATACTTATACCCCTTTTTGGTACTCTACTTCTAACTTTTATTCTTTGAATATCTTAAAAGGTTCGACTTATGTTTCAACAGGAACATTTGTCCGAATCTTGAGAGATCATCAGTGAATGTAATGAAGTACAAAGAACCAGTCCTGGTATGTGTAGACAGGGGACCTTCATACATCATCATGTATCAATCCCAAGAGTTCACTAACTCTTTCTCTGTTTCCAATAAACGGAGCTATGGTCATCTTATCTTTGTTACATGACTGGAAAATTTCACAAGATGTAAATTTAAACTGATTTAAATATGCATCTTTATGTAACTTAGCTAGTCGGGTCGCATTGATCTGACCTAGTCTACAATGCCTCAAGAAGGATTCGTTTATTTCTGAACTCTTCCTCTTGTGTGTGTTTTGTACGTTAAGAACTGTAGTTTGATTTAGAATGTATGTGCTTTTAGATAACATTCCTGAATCGATCAACTCTTGATATAGGAAAATATTCAAAACATTATCCAACAATACAAAATTATATCCCTCTTTACTAATAAAGAGACTGATATGATGTTGTATATCAGGTTCGGTATCTAATAACATTCGTTCAGAATCAATGTATTTGGTAATACAGGGTGATAACTGCTAACATACTTGGCTGCAACACTTGCACCGTTTCCAACTCTTGAAACTTATCACCCATTTTCAGTTCTCTACCTATCTGTAGCCCATGTAACATATTACATATGTGGGATCCTGATCCGGTATCTCATACCCAGGACGTAAAGGATACTGAGAAACAGTTCTCTGTAATGAACACACTCAAAGATGATGCATTATCATGCACTTTCTTCGTTTGGGCGGCACGGGAATCCTGGTAATCCCCTATTTCCTGCTCGGTCTTATAACAGTTATAAGTTGGAGCGGGACCAACGTTCCTAAGCTCAGTATAACAAGCGGGTTCGGTCAATATATCCGTATTATTATCTTGATTAAGGCGTGACATGGTCGCTACTAGGAGAGAGAGAGAGAAGAAAACACTCAGCGTATGCTCTTGCAAGATTAGATTGGTTATTAATATATCTAATCAGGATGGCTCCCACTGTTTTAGTCAAATCTTCCTTCAAACCCTAAAAGGAAAGACTAGCCAGGATTAATTACACCCTACAAGTTCGCCAATCTTTCAGCCAGGCCAGTGTCGGTATTTTGAGGGAGGTTCCCCGTGCTTTCATACGGACATAATTAAAATAAACCTCGTTTTCCCAGGGGCGTAACCCCGTTAGCACCTATCTAGACACCTACTTGATCGGCTAATCGTAAGGTGTAAAACTCTCCCAGGAGTAACTCTTACTCGCAGTGGGTATCGGGATCCAACTATCTTATAGGAGGTATGCAATCTCATTGCAAATTTCAACACTTGAAATTCCTGATAATGTTTCGCCCCAATCGTCCTGTGACCTTGACAGAGGTCAACAAACCATAGGCTGCTAGTCAAATTCAACCCGTCATTTCCTGATTGAAGTAAACCCACCCGCACGACCCTTGACAGAGGTCAACAAGGTCGCATGACTACCCTAAATCAATCACATCATATGCTATGCAGATAAGCACTAATCAGCTACCGCACACTACGCCTTGACAGAGGTCAACAAACGCAGCACGAATACTAAATATTACTTATCTGAAATGACGGAGGGCTACGACAGGTTTTTAAGAAAACCTTTTGCGTAATGAACTTGATATCGTTGTAGAATCGAGTGATTTTTGAAATGGAGTGTTTTTTAGGGTTTTACTAGTTTTGCTAAAGAGGTCACTCCCGGTGAAGGGATCTCGGCTTTTTCCTTATCGAATAAGGTGCAAGATATTTCACAAATACTACTATGCAAAGCAAAAACTATAAAAGCAATCAAAAGACAAACCGAATTTGTAGCATCTGCTAGTTTCGCTAAAGAGGTCACTCCCGGTGAAGGGATCTCGGCTCTTTCCTTATCGAATAAGGTGCTGGATATTCTACAAGGAATACCGCTATGCAAAGCAAGAACTAGATCTACCGGTTTTTAAAACAAGTTTCTACAAAATCTTTTAGGTTTCTTTTATTTCATTAATCTCATTAATGAAGTCTCATTTATTATGCTTCCCAAGCATCACATATGAAACGAAAGCAACAATATATAATATAAGCATTCGTCTCAGAATATAATCAATGATCACATCACAGAATATCGCAGCAGAATAAAACATATGAAATATTGGATATACTAGGATTTCTGTATTTTAAATTAAGCCTGTATAAAACACGGATTCCACGGTCGTGATGAATAGCTAATCCCACACCCCTAGACCCCTACGAGAGCGGCAAGCAACCCTACCAATTCTAGAGTTAGGAGACCCGATCTCGACTCCTCGAGATGGTCTCCCATTGGACCCTAAAACCCGGTTACTTGTGCTCCCCACCTTGGGTCTATCCTAATGCAGAAAAGTAAATAATAAACAATGGTGACATCATCCTCAACCCGGAACTGCCCCAATAAAAGAATATTACATACAATGAATTTTACATGAATGAAAATGAAAAACTCTCATCTCACATAAAACCCCTGGCTATTCAAAACACGACGATCCAATATAACATATCACAGAAACACATAACATCACATGTCATCAACGTAAGTAAATATGCGTATCCCAGTTGTCGTTGACATATAGCACCGAAACCGGCGATACACCACATATTACACTTACGGTCGCAGAAAAGAAAGTGAAAAACTACAACAGTTGGAATCTGCAACCACCTTAGATATCATAAACCCAACGTATCTCATATTTTGGATTTCATGCCTAACCAAATGAATTCCTTAGACATCACATGCCTAACAATTATAAACCCCGCATTTTAGTCTCGGTATTGAAAATTCTTTACAATAACAATTCAGGCAATTCAACAAGATTCCAGACATCGAGATCGAATGCTCGTCGGAAACTTTAGTAGACGGCCGCACCCCCCGATACCATCGACGAAGTGCACTAAGGCGGAACACCGCTGCCGCGAGCACCCGAACGGATACTTTTGGCGACGGGGTTCTCCTACAGTCACTTGGTCGGGTCTATGGGGCGTGGCTTTCTATTAAGTTTACCCGGCGAGTATCCACATATGCTACGTGATTACGATGGACTTTTGATCGCATCAAAATCCCATGGCAACCGATCAAATGAGACTAAATTACTAGATTTCTAACATTCAAATTAGTTATCTCATAACTACATTTATGGATTCCAAATATTGTATCCCATCACATAATATCCGGACGAATATTAAACTTTTCGATCGATTCATCAAAGTCCCACAATTTCCCGACAGCTCAACACTTGAGCACAGTTTTAGTAATACTCAGAATATGCCACAGTACCTATGCACCAGCCGTAGAAGGGCAAACCCAAACCTCACTCATGTCGCCACGGAACTATGGCAAACCTTAGGGTATGATCATGGTTCCGCGATCCAAAATAGTCGAGTTAGGGTTTCATTCTTCTAGAGGGTTCATAGGATTACTTGCATGTTTTTCCGAATATGTTAAACTTGGAAAAATGGGTTTTTGACATTCGATCGAACTTTTTAACTTCGCCTAGACAACATGCGAATAACTTGAAACTATGTTAAAACTACGAATACGAAACACTCCGAATTATTTATAGTGTAAGATTACATCACATGCAAAATTAGCAAAAAAAAACAACACCTGAAACATCAAAACCAAGTCTCTGGAACTCACAAAAAAATTCAGGGGGGCTCGGATTTGGCCGAGATCATGCTATATGTGGCCAGACAAAAATTCTTGGAATGCCCTGAAATTTTGACTGTGTTCATGATATATCTCATACATCACTCTGTACTTTTTAAAACTTTTTTCTGAACAAATTTTAAAATCGACAGAAACTTTATTTTTCGGTTTCAAGTTTCGGAGTATTTCGGTTTCGTAATCCTAACAAAATCCGTATAAATTTCTAGCATGGCTCTAATACCACTGCAAGGTTCCCTAGGACGGCAACAAGGTTTCGGGAGGTATCGTCCATGCCAAATTCAAAAATTTGCCGTTCTAGCTAACCCTAACCCTAGAATCGTTAACTAGAAATCGACGGAATAACATATGTAAACACTTAACATCCTAAGTGAGCAAGGAATACAACCTTTGTAGACCAGTCCTTCACTTCAATAGCTCTGTGTAGTAGTCCTTTCGCTGCGATCAAGAAGTACCGGACTCTAGAGAGGCTCCGATGAAGAAACGAACATGCTTGCTTCGAAGTCTTCGAGGGCAAAGATGATCTACGTCGAGGAGACACTAACCCAAGCTATCTCCATGGAATTAGTGAAGCAAACACCCTATACTAAATGGCAAGTAGTAGAGGATGATGAAGTAGGAATTTGCTCACATTAGATTTCATATTCTCACAAGTTTTCATCACAAACTCAAACCCTAGAAAACTCTTTTCTCTTTGAGCTCATGAAGAAGATGAAGAATAATCAAGAGAGAATGAATTATTGTTGAGGTTAAAAATGCAACCAAGGGTTAAGCATGTCACGCTTAACCCTTGTAGAGAGTTAACCATGAGCTAGGGTTAAAGGTTAGGTCAAGAAATATCTTAAGCAAGACAAAGAGAGTGGACAAAGTCAAGGATGCCTTGAAGCTTCTACAAGCTTTCAAAAAATATCATTCATGACAAATATCCATAATATTTGAATTACTTAATGATAAATTATAAACCCTAATCTTAACCCTAGCATGGTTCAAGTCTCATAAACCCTAGTTGCATTTGTAACCAAGCATGATATATTTAACATATATCACATATATATCAATATATCCAAAGTAAGAAAAGAAATCATAAGTGAGCTAATAATAGTTAATGTAATGTAATATATCAAATATATAATTATACATTAGATTATCAAATCAACTCTTGATTTAATAATCCGGCTATATCACCTATAACCGACTAATATCATATGAATCAACTTATCGAATCAACAATTGATCCGATAACCCGGCTATATCATATATAACCGACCGATATCTCATATCGCGAGAATAGAATATGGTATCTCATATCATATCAATCTCGGTCCCGTATATATCACATATGTGCTCCTACTCCGTTTCGCTTGAGCCAGGAAACCCCTGTGTAGGACTCTGAAGACTCATCAATACGGCGGCAGTAGGTGATGATCATATCAAACACCCACAAACCGCAAGCGGTCTGCTAAACGTAACGGCCACCCGGGTATTGAGCGATCAGAAGATCAACAAACAAGCCTGCTCACACTCCTGCGAATCCAATCAGTAACACTACCGTACAGTCCGGTCTCTTCATCTGATATGTCGCATATCTCGCCTAGGGGTGGTAAACGTCAGACCCCAGTAACTCGATAAGTCATGTCGATATGAGGCTCATAACGGGACAAGAAACTTCTGATAACACTTACCAGTATATCTCTGAAGCAGCCTTGGCTAAGAACTTCCTGTTATAGCCAATCGAGCACAGCGCAACATCAACTCCCAATACCGGGAGAAACGAAACCCCTCCTATCGCTCATTGCGTCTATGTGACTCGGGACTGTACCAAAAAGCTACCGTTTTGCACGTTCTCTTGAACGTGGTAAGGTGGAAATCAAAGCACAGTGGGAATCACACAAGACTCTATGACGATCTCGGGTCTACAGACTAACCTATACTAGTGTCACCAGAGAACTGCCATCTGGCGTTATGTATAATACCATCTAGGAGTTCTTGGCGAGTCCGTTCAGTGTACCCAGTCTCCATTGAGCACCCGTATACTGTCTTTGATGTTAAACACCAATGGATATGGGATCATCCATCGCCCATCTACATGGATCGAGAAGTTATACGCTAGTCTACTCTGGTATATCGATGCCCTGTCTCGATACACCTACGGCTAGGAGCATTTGAAGGATGTACTTAGCGACTACTCTGTCCCCAGTAGTATGATCTGTATCATAATCCTGGTAGTTAAGTACTCATCCTAAGGGCTTTATCAACATGTAACATAGAGACAATCAGCATACATGTTAAGATAAAGAGCAACCAGATAGCATACTATCATGTCGAGCAAGAAAGTCCTCCATATATATGTCCAAGCATCCACTACAATATACATCGTATGTACAGTAATGGCCTCTAGGGCATACATATAACTAACAAGACCATCTCCCCTGCCGGGATGAGAAGCGTATACACTAGTCTAATCCGGAGTATCGATGCCCCGTCTCGATAATCCTACGACTCGGGACCTGTATAAGGATGTGTTTGTAGATTACCCAGCCCCTACTAGTGTGACTACCATCACAATGCTGGTAATCAAGCAAAGATCTTAAGGGCTCTACCAATATGTATAAGCGATATGCTAAAAGAAACGCATGCACATATTGAGGTAGAAACAAACCAGGTAGCATACTACTATTTTGAGCAAGACTGTTACTATATCTGTGTATATCCCAAGATCCCATTAAGAAATATACAATCCAGTATGATACAATAATGGTCTCTATGGCATATATCACTAACACTCGGGTCTCGGGGGTAGCTTCTAGGTCACCTGTATGTCTCACTGTAATCGCTATATATTTTTCAGGTCCTCTGGGTCATAGCGGATCCTTAAATATCATCATGAATTCCACAAAATCCGATATCGGCAAATCTAAAGTTCAAGTCTTGGGGTTTAGACTCTGGTTTTGTCCATAATACCAGCATTACAGGGGTTGTGGTCACTAATTACACCTTCACAACTCATAAAATCCCCTAACCCTCATCTTGGAATTTTCCAAGATCATTAAACCTCATTAGTTGTGCTCTAAACTACAATAGGAGGTAAAAAAACTCAAATACTTAACTAAGGGTGTAGGATTTACCTCATTTGACAACTCAAGAAAATTTTTGGGTTGCCCAAAGTGTTCAAAACCTTGACTTGCTTCATCTATAGGGTTTGTAGTGAGCTTGTGATCATATTTTGTGAAGTTGGCATAAGGTTTTGGCTAAGTTTTGATGGTGTTTGTGGGTGGTAAAGGAGATGGAGGGAGGAGAAAGAGAATGAAGAAGATGAAGAAGAGAGATGAGGAAGTAAAGAAATAAGCCATGGTCAAGAGATACCCCCTTCTTGTTAGGTCCACGTTACCCACCCCGGTTCTTTCGGAGAGGCGGAATAGGTAAAAATCAAAATTTTCTCACAAGGTAACATGGACCAACCATGAAGGATCTTTGCTAAACAAAACTAACATACTAACAACAAGTTCTCTCTACTATGTTGAATGGTTATACCTAGATCTTGAACTCCTTCTCTTCTTTTTATGGTCCTCCTTTTTATTGCAAGCTCCTTGGAGTGGTGTAGACGGCTCCTCCTCATCGTCTTCTCTTTACCGAAGAAATATCCACCTGAAGGCCTCTACCTTGAGCTCCTACCTCAACCAAGAGGTAACTAGAGTGCTTGGTTTGCTAGAAAAAGAACCCTAGAAAGAGTAGAGAGATGTTTTGATGGTTTAGTCTCAAAAGCTTTTAATTTTCAACACATGAAAGATTAAACCTTTGAGAAAGGAAGAGGGAGAGCTTTTTCAAGAGAGAGAAAGAGCATAAGAGAATGATATGAACAATACCACCATGCTCTCATATGAGAGAATATGAAATAATAATAATAACAAAAGAAAACTGTGATGGTTAGTTTTGAATGACCATTATCATTTCATAATAAATGCAATTTGCAAGAATCAAGAAGCATCTTGCAAAAGAAATGATGATGGTCAAAAGGTCAACAAAAGTCAAATGGTCAACCAAAGTCAAATTGTCAACCAAAGTCAAATGGTCAACCTAACCATGGCACAATAATCCTTAATTAATATTATTAATCATATTCCTCATTCTCATTAGGGTTTAGAAAAAGTCAACTGTCAAAAACCCTAATGAGATTCCTCTGCCTCCGTCAACTGTGCATACACACCCGCATCCGTGTTCCGAGGAACATGAATACAATGAGATAAAACCAATCCCAAAACAAATACTAGGATCTGTCTTAAACCAAAGCCCGCTAGTAATAACTGTTCGGACAACAAACGTGCACAAGTGCGCGGATGTGAACGAACCCCGTCGCAAAACCATGCGACCTCTACTCTGTTTTGCCCAAAGGCGAACAACCCTCTGTGTGGGACTCTAAAGACTCGACACTACGCTGGCAGTGGGTTTAACCACAGGCCGCAAACGGTACTAACTGTACGTAACGGTCTCCAGGTAGATGCAGATAAGAAGACCGACGAGGTGAAACCCATCCGAACTCCTATTGAGCCTGAACGTGACAATCTCCATACAGTTCGGTCTGTTCGTCTGAGAGTATCGCATGGCGGGCCTAGGGGGTGGTAAACGTCATTCCCCTAATAGCGGTACAAGTCATATCGGAGTGCAGCCCAGAACACCCTGAGATAACACTGGAAACGCTACCAGTATATCTCGCTTGCCCTGGCCAGGGACGACTATGTGTAATGGCACTCCTAGACACAGCGCGATATCAACTCCCAATACCGGGAGAGACGAATCCTATCTAACCGTCACTGCCTCCAAGTGCTTCGGGACTGCACTCAATTACTACCTGTTTGCACGTCTCAATAGAGCCGTGGTAGGGTAGCAATCTAAGATCAGTGGGAACACACTCGAGGCGAAGTAACAGTGTTAAGTCAACGGACTAAGCTGTACTCATGTCACCTGGGAACTGTTAACCGACGATAGGTATAATACCAACCAACAGTTCCCGACGAGTCCTGTCCAGTGTACTCGTAACCTAACGAGCACCTGCATACTATCTCCAGTATGACGTACTGATGGCTGTGGGACAGACCATCTCCCCTGCTGGGATAAGAAGCGTATGCACCAGTCTACTCTGGAGTATCGATGCCCTGTCTCGATAATCCTACGACTAGGGACCAAAATAAGGATGCGCTTATAGACTACCCAGCCCCCACTAGTGTGATCGCCGTCACAACGCCGGTAGTCAAGCAAAGATCCTAAGGGCTCCATCAATATGTATTAGTGATATGTTAAAAGAAATATATTTACATATTAAGATAGAAACAAACCAAGTAGCATACTACTATATCGAGCAAGACTGTTGTAAAATCCGTGTATATATCCCAAGCTTCCAAAATGTATTATACAAACTAGTACTATACAATAATGGCCTCTAGGGCATACATATCCAACACTTCTCATAATTAACCAATCACATCTTGTCCCCTCTCTTCACAAAATATCTCACATTTATTCTTTTTATTTTAAAACAAAATCATTTAAATAAAAAGTGAAGAACCATGGTTCAAAACAAAAATATAACAAGTGTTTTGCAACATGTTTTGTTGCATGTCATGTACATAAACAAGATTAATGCATAATCAGTGAAATATTAATCGAGTTTAGTATTAAACTTGTTTTCAATTAATTGTATAATAATTTATAAAATTTCCAAATCACATAAATTCTTTCAAAATCAATAACTCATATTAATTTTCCAATTATTTTTCAAACGATAAGTATATAACCATACTTCTTCATTAAAACCAATTTCTATATCTTTATAATATTCATGAAATTTATTATTTTATTTATTTAAATTCCAAAAATAATATTTTATTTTCTGAAATGTTACAATCTTCCCCCTTAAATAAATTCGGTCCCCGAATTTAAATTTAAACCCTCCAATAACTTAAAACATTTCAGCAAAACAACCAAGTCGCCGGGGCTCCGAAATTATGAATACATAAGATATATCACAATGCATCGTATGCACGTGAAAACGAGTGCAAAATTCAAAATCAAAACTCCGTCAAGCGCCACGCAATCATCGGAGTTATGACGAAATACAAATGTCAAAATCCATTATGAAAATCAAATATGATATAATTTAGACTATAACATATATATATAGTGCGCACCTTATGAAATTATCTGAACAACTAAATAAAAGTGCATGCAAAACCTTTTTAAATCGTCATGCGATGCGCAAATCACGGCACAAGTAACGGACGTGTATTTTAAAGAAAAATAGACATACACACACACACACACACTTCTCTTTTGTTTAACATATACGTCCTGTAGGGTTGGCTTAGCACCTTAGCAAGGTTTTGGCAAGCATCAATCATACTATTTTAAAATTTTTGGGGTGCTAAACAAATCCTAACCAAGATCTTAACTAGAGACATAGGGTTAACATAGCAAGTAAACAACTTTACTTCTGATAGTTTGGGATTACAACCTTTGTAGTCCGTTCCTTCGCTTCATAAGCTCCGTGTTGAGGTCCCTTCGCCGCGATCATCATGTACCCGGACTCTAAAGAGGCTCCATGAAGAGAAAGATGCAAGCTTGCTACCAATCTTCAACAACTAAGATGATCTATCTTGAAGAATCTCAAACCCAAGCTCATGCTTCACCAATCAAGTATTAGCAAAGCAAACACCCTAATCTAAGTGGCTAGAATAGATGAGGATGATGAAGTAGGAATCTAGCTCTCTTTTATTTTCAATTTCTCACTTTATTTCATCACATCACAAAAAGCTAGAAAGCTTTTTTCAAGAGCAAGAAGAAGAAGAATTTTATTTGTGATGAATAATGAATTATTGTTATTGTTACAAATCAACCATGGGTCAATCATGAAGGCTTAACCCTTGTAGAGAGTAAACTAGGGTAAAGGGTTTAGGTTGGGTTAATAAATATCAACACAAAATATCTAAGCAAAAAACAAAAGGAAGCTTCATGCAAAAGCTAACCCAAATGCTAACCCAAATCAAACCCTAACTTGTTTAAACTCCACAGATCATGTTGCATTTGTAACCCTAACTTGTTACAATATTATATATCATATATATAATATATTTTTGTAACAAAATAAAATAATACAATTAACATATATCACATATATATATCAATGTATTATCCAAGTGAGAAAAAGAATCTTTAAGTGAGTTTATATTAGTTAATGTAACTTAATATATCACATATATAATTATACATTAAATTATCGAATCAACACTTGATCCGATAATCCGGCTATATCGCATATAACCGACTAATATAATCTGTATCTATTCATCAAATCAACAGTTGATCCGATGACCCGGCTATATCACATATACCCGGCCGATATCATATATCGCGAGAATAGAATACGATATCTCATATCGTAATATTCTCGGTCCCGCACATATCACATATGTGCTCCTACTCCGTTTTGCCTGAGCTAGGAAACCTCTGTGTAGGACTCTAAAGAATCGTCAATACGCCGACAGTAGGTGATGATCATATCAAACACCCATAAGGTACAAGCGGTCAGCTAAACGTAACAGCCACCCAGGTATTGAGCGATCAGAAGATCAACAAGCAAGCCTGTACATTCTCCTGTGAATCCAACCAGTAACACTCTCGTACAGTCCGGTCTATTCGTCTGATATGTCGCATATCTCGCTTAGGGGTGGTAAACGTCAGACCCCAGTAGCTTGATATGTCGTGTCGATATGAGATCCATAACAGTTCGAGAAACTACTGATAACACTTACCAGTAAACTTCAGCAACCCTGGTCAAGGATTTCCAGTTATAGCCAATCGAACACAGCACAACATCAACTCCCTATACCGGGAGAGACGAAACCCCTCCTATCGCTCATTGCCTCCATGTGATTCGGGACTGTACCCAAAAGCCACCATTTTGCACGTCCTCTTGGACGTGGTATGATGGAAATCAAAGCACAGTGGGAATCACACAAGACTCTATGACGATCTCGGGTCTACAGACTAACCTGTACCAATGTCACCAGAGAACTATCATCTGACATGAGGTATAATACTATCTGCGAGTTCTCGGCGAGTTCGTCCAGTGTACCTAGTCTCCACTGAGCATCCGTATACCTTCTCTGATGTTAAACACCAATGGATATGGGATCATCCATCGCCCATCATATGGATCAAGAAGCGCATACGCTAGTCTACCCTGGAGTATCGATGCCCTGTCTCGGTACTCCCACGACTAGGAACATTTGAAGGATGTACTTAGCGACTACACTGTCCCCACTAGTATGATCTACATCATAGTCCTGGTAGTCAAGTACTCATCTTACGGGCTTTATCAACATGTAACATAGAGACAATCAGAGTACATGTTAAGATAAAGGGCAACCAGATAGCATACTATCATGTCGAGCAAGAAAGTCCTCCCTATATATGTCCAAGCATCCACTACAATATACAGCGTATGTACAGTAATGGCCTCTAGGGCATACATATAACTAACAATCTCCTACTTGCACTAGGGCCATCTGTTGTGGTTTCGCATACCCAACAATCAGCTGTGGTTGAAGTATCTCATACTCAACCATCCTATAAAAGTCTCTACTGGGAAATAGGCTTTTGTGAGTGGATCCGCGCTGTTGTCCTCTGAGTCTACTCTCCTAACCTCGATCTACCTGGAGATCAACCATCTCCACGATCAGGTGATACTGCCTAAGAATATGTCTAGATCATAGATGGGACGGGGGTTCCTAAGCCTAAGCCACAACTCCATTGTCACACAATGGTAGGAACGAAATTCATCTCATGAACTCATATATATCCAGATTGCCTCTTTGGTAGCATCCTTGGTAACGATGTATCTTGCCTTTAATCGTCTAGTAAGTTACGGTATCTAGCTTGGAACTCTTCTAACATACCGTCCCTCCACTGAGGGTAAAAACAATGCCTGCGACTGACATTCAGTCGTCCTTATCACCCTGGAACCTTTCCAGTGATTCTCCCCAGGATCGATTGATACCATCTCACTATACCTAGTGAGAATTCTAACATCCAATTAGATCTATCTCATAGATCCAAAATTCAGTATTTAGGAGGTATCACCTTGATCCTCTATGGAGAATCTTTGCGATAAGAGGAGATTGACAAAGTGTAGCATAGGAAACTCCTTCCCTATCAAGAGTATATCATCCACATACTATACGAGGATCACCACCATACTCCCTACTACCTTTTTGTATATACTCGGTTCATCTACCATTTTGATGAAGTCAAACTCTTTGACTACTACATCAAAACAGACGTTCCAACTCCGCGATGCCTGATTTATCCCATAAAACATCTTGCACACGTTTCCGCTGCTCCCACTTATTGGGGTAAAAATTTGTACCCCGGTTGACCGAGTCAAAGTCAGGGTCAACCCCTAAGCTAGGTGGGCCCAAGCCCAGGTCAAGCGGATCCATGCCCAAGTCGAGCCTGCGGCCAGCCTCCTCCATGCCAAAATATAAATTATGTAATAAATAATTTTTATGTAATTTTTTATACATGAATGTATGCAAAATGGGCATAAAGCCAATATTTTGTAAGCCCATGGCTTATGTTCAAAAATGTAATGGCACATGAGCAATGGGATAGGCAAAATGCCATTTTGTAAAGCCCAAGGGGCTATATACAAATATGTAAGCCTATAAAAGGCAACATGATGATGAATAAAATAACACTTTTCATTTTCCCCCAAAAAACCTAGGGTTTGTGCCTCTTTCCCCTTTCTGAAGGTTTCAAACCTTCTTCTTTTTTTGTGTGAATTAAATCAAGGGTTTTACTTTCCCTTTTCCAAAACTGAATAGTTTTTCACTGCAAAACCCACAAAAGGGAACTTGGATCTGTCATTAGATCTCAAAAAGAAAAGATTTTTAGATCTCACATCTCTTGATCCAGCCAACAGAGGAGGAGGAAGAAGAACCCATTTCCTCAACCAAAACTTTTTTAGGAGTTTAACTCCACTCTAAACCCTATTTCTGGGACCAAAAGCCCCTTTTTCTCGCCAGCGCCCACGTGCAGACACGTGGCGCGCTTGCGCTCCAGCGCTCGAGCGCAAAGCGCCCACGTGCCGACACGTGGCGCGCTTGAGCTCAAGCTCCCAGCGCTCGAGCGCAAAGCGCCCACGTGCCGACACGTGGTGCGCTTGCGCCTAGGCGCACAGCACCTAAGCGCACAACGCTCAAGGCGCTTGCCCCATGCATCCTTTGGATGCCTTTCCCCCCTCTTTTTTTCTATATATATACATATATATATATATATACATGTGCAAACATATGTACACACACATATACACCATGACACTGTCCCTGTTAGAAAACTCTGCGTGGCTCCCGATATATCCAAACCTCCCTTCCAAAACAACACACACGTACACTGCACGTTGAGTTCGCATGACCAGTTTAACCCGTCAATCAGAGGTTCCCTCGCCCCAAAGGCGAGGGATAATTAACGGCAGCTTAGTCCGCGGCTGCCGGAGATTCGGATCCCCACAATCAATAAACCCCGGTCTACCCTTGGCAGGGGGAATCTGTAGTACGCCTGACAAGCACGCGCGTATTCCCATCTCCATGGGGTGACGAAAAACAACCTACAGATTCTGGCACCCCCGGTGGGACCAATCTCTCCTCCCATATTTCGGGTTAAGCATTCATGCGAACTCAATCAATATACATATCGACCGCCTGTACTGAAATAATGCTTCTTTGTGCAGGTTAACAAATTTCAAATTGCAATCTCCGGTCCCAGCAAAAATGTTTCCAAGGACAAGCTCAGCTCTTGACACAGATCCCGTCTCCTACACGATGAAGATGGACTCTAGGACAGTCCTTCCGGCCAGTCTTGGGCGACAATGGGAGGAGGAGCCGCTACCATTTGGATCTATTATGTTCGTGTCAGCTAACGCCGTCCCAGTTCTTCAAGCTCCGATAACAGACAAACCGGTCTCAAAGGGGAAAAGGCCAAATGTCATGGTCGCTAGGGCGCCCCAACACAAACGCAAGTCGATGTTTGAACGACTTTCCTTGGCCCCAGCAGGGGGCAAGGCCATCAACACCAACAAAGCTACAAGGCATCTCGGGCAAGCTCCAGCGGCGTCTCTGACAACTGCTCGATTGGGTGTCTTCTCAAGCCTCCCCGTCACTCAGCCTATGGCGGCTTCCCGAAGAGCAGAAGCCTGCCAAGCGCTCAAGGCAGAGAAGCTGAGGCAGAAGCGGCTCAGATACAGAGCCAACAAAAGGGCTAGGGCTCTGGCCATGTTAAAATTTATGAATTTCCAAGGTCCGGACCGCTCAGCGAAATCAGCCGCCAAAGATAAAGAGATGGCTGGGTACGTGGTTCGCACTGTCTATATGGTCAGACATGAAGAAACGAATCCTCCTCCTCTTCACAGCCATGGTGATGATATGATTGACGCTACCCAGCATTGGCTCGATCTAAGTGATGAAGAGCCCGCTCAGGCCAATAAGCCAGAGGAGCCCGTGGTTCCTGCGGAATTGAGCTCAGACAATAAAGATGACCCGGTTGTCATAGCCGGAGCTACAGAACAAGTGTTATTCCGATGGCTTCAGAGGCAGCTTCAGGACAGGGATGAGAAGTTAGCCAGGGTACAATCTAAGGTCGACGAATTGGCGAACGTCTTGGCAGATCTCGCGACCCAGGTCGCCCGATTGCAATTACAACAGAATCAAATTTTGGTTCATGAGCCAGGGATTGATGCCCGGGGGTAGCCAACTGATATCTCTTTCAACCTAAGAGAGGAGCGCCTTCGCGAAAAACGGCCGCAATCAGCCTCTAGTCCCTCCGATACATACGCCGGGGGGGAATCGCCTCTGAAAGAGAAGCTGGAAAAGGTCTATTCCTTCAAAAGGGAAAAATTCCACAAGATATTCAGGGACGCCCTAAGAAACGGTCTACAACTACCAGAATCAAAGAGACCGCAGGAAGAGAATATGACCGACGACCCAAAATATTGCCCCTATCACAGGGTGATAGGTCATTCCATTGAGGACTGCTTCGTCTTCAAAGATTGGGTCGAAAAGCAATACAAGACGGGAGAGATAGAACTATCTAAAGGCGTGTTAGCAAACAGTCAAGCTACGACCGCCGATTTCACACAAATGGAGACCGAAGCATTTCGGGAACCTAACCCTCCTAGACATGTGCAGGGCGAACCAAAGACCGATCGGCCTCAGGGACCGGTATCAGTGAGGGCACCTACTCTGATGGAGAGAAAGAAGAAGGTGTACTCCTTCAGGAGGGATGAGGTCCGCAATATATTCGAGGAAGCCCTGAAAAATGGCCTGCAATTTCCTATTCCGAAGATGCCACATGAAATGATTATGACTGGCAATCCCATATACTGCCCATACCATAGAGTGCTGAGTCATACCATTGAAGACTGCTGTGTTTTCAAAGATTGGGCAGAGGACCAATATAAGCTTGGAAAAACCTCACAATCCTCGGATGTATCGGCAAGCCACAGAGCTAGGTCATCAACACAGCTCCGCCAAGATCAAAGTTCAAGAAGCTGGGATAAGCAAAGGGGACCACCACATCGTTAAACTGGGAATGATCGACCTCTAAGTCCTTAAACTGGGAATGTAAAAAATATATTTATGTGTAAATAAACAAAAAAAATTGTGTAAATAAAAGAAAAATAAAGAAAAGCCGAAATGATGGGGCAACTCGCAATAAAAATCAGCGAGTAAAATAAAGATGAAAATAAAGCCGAAATGATGGGGCAACCGCGAATAAAAGCCGAAATGATAGGGCAATCGCGATCTTCGCGACAAGAAAAGCTGAAATGATAGAGCAATCGCGGTAAAACAAAAAAAAACAAAAAACAAAAAAAAAACAAAAAAAACGGCGAATGATGAGTCGCTCCTGGTACCATATTCCAGTGCAGCAATGCAGACGCCAACAAAAATTCAAATTTCCAAAATTCTCCCAGCCCTACGGCCAATCCCCAAATTGACTACCGTATACAATCCACGGGCTCAAATAATTCTCATCATGCCCATGCCCCACCACAATCACCAGTTACGCGGCTGGTCTCCGCCTTTGGAATTATGCTCCATTGAGAAGACCCACTCATGTGTGCTCACGATACATGAGGAGAACAAACCTTTGTAGGATCCTTATGACTCACAAAGGAAAAACACACTTAGGAGTCCTCACGACTCCTAAGGAGAAAATACACCTGCAGGATCCTTACGACTCGCAGGGAGAAAATGCTTTTATGGGACCCTCACGGCCCATAAAATTGAAAAGTCTTAGGTGACAGGGATCTAAACCTGTCTCCTAAGCCATCGCTCCTCAATTCCCTAACGGCGAATGATGAGTCGCTCCTGGTACCATATTCCAGTGTAGCAATGCAGACGCCAACAAAGTCCCAAAATTTTTCCGGCCCTACGGTCTGTATCATACATCCTGCAAAACCGTATACAATCCATGGGCATAAAACAATCCCAATCTCTCCCAAGTTCTACCGGTGAGACCACATTCAAAGTCCCACCAAAAATTAAAAAAAATAAAAAAAACAAAACAAAAAAAATGGTATGTCCACAAGCAAAATGGGCACGGATGAAAACCCGAAAGGGCTCCGTGAGTAAAAACAGCAGGACTTCCGGCGGGTTTGTGAAAACCCGAAAGGGCGCAAACTCGTGAAAAAGAGATGAAATGCACTCGCAAAGTCCTCTCGACTTTGTGAGGAGAAAATTCCCGTGTGAGATCCTTACGACTCACAAAGGAGCAACACACTTGGGGGTCCTTATGACTCCTAAGGAGAAAACACACCTACGGGATCCTTACGACCCGTAGGGAGAAAATGCTTTGTGAGACCCTTACGGCTCACAAAATTGAAAAGCCTTAGGTGATAGGGATCTAAACCTGTCTCCTAAGCCACCAATTTCCAAATCCTCCCGGGGCAAATGATGAGTTGCTCCTGGCATTATTCCAGTGCAGCAATGCAGATGCCAAACAAAAAAACCAATCCCCAAATCCTCTCATGGCAAATGATGATTCGCTCCTGGTACCATATTCCAGTATAGCGATGCTGATGTCAATCCAAATCACAATCAACAAGTCATCTTCAACTCCGACACCGCAGAAAGCGGAGCAAGTCAGAATCCAATCTCGATACCGCAAGAAGCGGAGCAAGTCAAGTTCACCCCTGACACTACAGGAAGCAGAGCAAGTCAAATAGAGCGTCTACCGTCAATGTCGCAAAAATGGCAGTGTAGGCTTCCTACAAAGCAGGGATCCAAATCGCTCCGGATCAGAGCGTCGACCATCCATGTCGCAAAAATGGCAGTGCAGGCTTCCTACAAAGCAGGGAACCAAATCGCTCCGGATCAGAGCGTCGACCGTCCATGTCGCAAAAAGGGCAGTGCAGGCTTCCCACAAATCGGGAACCAAATCGCTCCGGATCAGAGCGTCGACCGTCCATGTCGTAAAAAGGGCAGTGTAGGCTTCCCACAAATCGGGAACCAAATCGCTCCGGATCAAAGAGTCGACCGTCCATGTCGCAAAACGGGCAGTGCAGGCTTCTTACAAAGCAGGGATCCAAATCGCTTCGGATCAGAGCGTCGACCGTCCATGTCGCAAAACGGGCAGTGCAGGCTTCCCACAAATCGGGAACCAAATCGCTCCGGATCAGAGCGTCGACCGTCCATGTCGCAAAAAGGGCAGTGCAGGCTTCCTACAAAGCCGGAACCAGATCACACCGGGCCAGGGAAACGTCTACCACGGACACTCCGTCTCGGAGATGCGTCAAGCGTCGACCGTCCATGTCGTAAAAAGAGTAGTGCAGGCTTCCCACAAATCGGGAACCAAATCGCTCCGGTTCAGAGCGTCGACCGTCCATGTCGCAAAAAGGGCAGTGCAGGCTTCCTACAAAGCAGGAACCAGATCACACTGGGCCAGGGAAACATCTACCACGGACACTCCGTCTCGGAGACGCGTCAAGCGTCGACCTTCCATGTCGTAAAAAGGGCAGTGCATGCTTCCTACAAATCGGGAACCAAATCGCTCCGGATCAGAGCGTCGACCGTCCATGTCGCAAAAAGGGCAGTGCAGGCTTCCCACAAATCGGGAACCAAATCGCTCCGGATCAGAGCGTCGACCGTCCATGTCGTAAAAAGGGCAGTGCAGGCTTCCCAAAAATTGGGAACCAAATCGCTCCGGATCAGAGCGTCGACCATCCATGTCGCAAAATGGGCAGTGCAGGCTTCCTACAAAGCAGGGATCCAAATCGCTCCGGATCAGAGCGTCGACCGTCCATGTCGCAAAACGGGCAGTGCAGGCTTCCCACAAATCGGGAACCAAATCGCTCCGGATCAGAGCGTCGACCGTCCATGTCGTAAAACGGGCAGTGCAGGCTTTTTACAAAGCATGAACCAGATCACACCGGGCCAGGGAAACGTCTACCACGGACACTCCGTCTCGGAGACGCGTCAAGCATCGACCATCCATGTTGTAAAAAGGGCAATGCAGGATTCCCACAAATCGGGAACCAAATCGCTCCGGATCAGAGCGTCGACCGTCCATGTCGCAAAAAGGGCAGTGCAGGCTTCTTACAAAGCAGGAACCAGATCACACCGGGCCAGGGAAATGTCTACCACGAACACTCCGTCTCGGAGACGCGTCAAGCGTCGACCGTTCATGTTGTAAAAAGGGCAGTGCAGGATTCCCACAAATCGGGAACCAAATCGCTCCGGATCAGAGCATCGACCGTCCATGTCGTAAAAAGGGCAGTGCAGGCTTCCCACAAATCGAGAATCAAATCGCTCAGGATCAGAGCGTCGACCGTCCATGTCGCAAAACGGGCAGTGCAGGCTTCCCACAAATCGGGAACCAAATCGCTCCGGATCAGAGCGTCGACCGTCCATGTCGTAAAACGGGCAGTGCAGGCTTCCAACAAATCGGGAACCAAATCACTCCGGGTCAGAGCGTCGACCGTCCATGTCGCAAAAAGGGCATTGCAGGATTCCTACAAAGCAGGAACTAGATCACTCCGGGTCTTGGAAACGTCTACCACGGACACTCCGTCTCGGAGACGCGTCAAGCGCCGACCGTCCAAGTCGCAAAAAGGGCAGAATCGACCGTCCATGTCGTAAAAAGGGCAGTGCATCCCAAAAAGTGGGAACCAAAGCAAGTCGCCTCCATGCAAAAGAAGATCCATCAATTTCATGCACACGACCCACATATGTTGTGTGCATTCATTGATGGGGGGCAATTTGTTGGGGTAAAAATTTGCACCCCGGTTGACCGAGTCAAAGTCAAGGTCAACCCCCAAGCTAGGTGGGCCCAAGCCCAGGTCAAGCGGGCCCATGCCCAAGTCGAGCCCGCGGCCAGCCTCCTCCATGCCAAAATATAAATCATGTAATAAATAATTTTTATGTAATTTTTTATACATGAATGTATGAAAAATGGCATAAAGCCAATATTTTGTAAGCCCATGGCATATGTGCAAAAATGAAATGGCACATGAGCCATGGGATAGGCAAAATGCCATTTTGTAAAGTCCAAGGGGCTATATGCAAATATTTAAGCCTATAAAAGGCAACATGATGATGAATAAAATAACACTTTTCATTTTCCCCCAAAAAACCTAGGGTTTGTGCATCTTTCCCCTTTCTGAAGGTTTCAAACCTTCTTCTTTTTTTGTATGAATTAAATCAAGGGTTTTACTCTCCCTTTTCCAAAACTGAATAGTTTTTCACCGCAAAACCCACAAAAGGGAACTTGGATCTGTCATTAGATCTCAAAAAGAAGAGATTTTCAGATCTCACATCTCTTGATCCAGCCAACAGAGGAGGAAGAAGAAGAACCCATTTCCTCAACCAAAACTTTTTTAGGAGTTTAACTCCACTCTAAACCCTATTTCTGGGACCAAAAGCCCCTTTTTCTCGCCAGCGCCCTGCGCTCGAGCGCAAAGCGCCCACGTGCCGACACGTGGCGCGCTTGGGCTCCAGCGCCCAGTGCTCGAGCGCAAAGCGCCCACGTGCCGACACGTGGCGCGCTTGAGCTCAAGCTCCCAGCGCTCGAGCGTAAAGCGCCCACGTGGCGCGCTTGCGCTCAAGCGCCCTGTGCTCGAGCGCAAAGCGCCTACGTGCCGACACGTGGTTAGCTTACGCCTAGGCACACAGCACCTAAGTGCACAGCGCTCAAGGCGCTTGCCCCACGCATCCTTTGGATGCCTTTTCCCCCTCTTTATATATATATATATACATGTGCATACATATGTACACACACATATAAACCATGACACTGTCCCCCGTGAAAACTCTGCGTGGCTCCCGATATATCCAAACCCCCCTTCCAAAACAACACACACGTACACTGCACGTTGAGTTCGCATGACCAGTTTAACCCATCAATCGGAGGTTCCCTCGCCCCAAAGGCGAGGGGTAATTAACGGCAGCTTAGTCCGCGGCTGCCGGAGATTCGGATCCCCACAATCAATAAACCCCGGCCTACCCTTGGCAGGGGGAATCTGTAGTACGCCTGACAAGCGCACGCGTATTCCCATCTCAATGGGGTGACGAAAAACACCCTACACAACTGTCTACAAAGCCCTCTGGCTGTGTACTTATAGACGCTCTCTTCCAAATCACTATTTAGAAAAGCAGTCATGACACCCAAGCGCCAGATATCGAAGTCATGGTATGTAGCAGTGGCAAGTAGGATCTGGATGGACTTAAGCTTAGTTTTGAAAGTCTCAACTTTTCCTTATACACCAAGTAATCTTCTCAAGATATACTTGCTCCTGATGGGGATTTAACCCTTCAGATAAAGCAACCAAAGTCCATACTTTGTTGGTGTATAAGGATTCCATCTCAGATCGCTAAGCATCCAGCCATTCTCACAGAGTCCCCACTCCTGATGGCTTGCTCGAAATTAGTTGGGTCATCATCTCATGATACAATCCTCGCTCTCACTGTCATAGAGAAACCGAAGTATCTCTCAGGTTGATGAGGAACCCTACCAAATCGGCGGAGAGGCTGAGGTTCGTTGGAAACTATTTAATTCTTCGGTTCTACCAAATCATCAGCTGCAGTTTGTTTTAGCTGGAAGTACTTCCAGTTCTACCTTATTACCACTAATTTCATCACAAGAAATTCCCTTTCCCAAAGGTGGCATGGTGAGAAAACATCTTTTGTTCCTCAGTTTGGTAGAAGATATTCCCTTGCGAATGCTTAGGATATCCAACAAACTTCCACAGAACTGACCTTGCCTCGAGCTTGTCCGGATTTTGCTTTTGACATAGGCCGGACAACCCCAAATCTTAACTTCCTTAAGAGATGGGCTCTTCCCATACCATATCACATATCGAGTGATAGGTATCTGATTTTGTAACGTTTTGAAAATTGTTTCGGTGAAATTTCGAAAAAACGGTAAAATAAGGGGGTTTTCTGTAAAAAGTCAAAATACAAATATCTTATTATAAAAATTAAATATACATATTCTAGCTATGTAATTGCTAGTATTTGGTGTTTATTGAGCCACTGGTGAAATTTCAAATTTTTTGAAAATACTTGATGTTTTTAAAAAAACGCATAATTCGGCTTATGCTATTAAAAATACTTGTTTTAACTTGGTTTTCCTTCACTCTACTACTTTTCTTGGTTTGGATTTCTGGGTTTTCGGCTTACTTAGATTACGTACGCCTCGAGACGTTCGTAGTTTAAGTGCCGGTCATATTCCGTACTTTCGGGACGTGACAAAGTTGGTATCAGAGCGTTAGGTTTTACCTTCGGAGCGTAGGATGACCCTTGGTTGATGGAATAGGTGACTAAAGTAGAGTGACGTACCGTAGGTATGTTCCGCGGCATATTTACGATACGCTACTCCACTTAAGAAGCCTTAGGATGTACATTTCTTTGCTCAGTATTATATTCATTCCAATCTAGCCTCATCAGTACCAGTTATGGTTTTACTGCCACGATTATGGGCAGGGAGAGCTACAGCTAGAGTTGCGGTCAGCACGAGCTCGTCATGAACGAGGATTGACCAGGGCGAAATTCCGGCGACACACGATTGCGGAGATGTGTCTTTTTACTGTGTTTCCGCGCCATGAGCGTTTGGCGGATCGCCTTTATGAGGTTACTCGGATGTGCTGATCGACACTAGAGGATTGAGCCAATGATAGAGGCCAGCCAGATTTTGATGACCGTTGGTGTGTTGCTTATTCATGATGATCGAGGCACTGTTCAGCATGCAGACGAGCGAGCCAGTTATTGCTGCGAACGATGAGATATTGCCCCAGATGCTGGAATTAGTGCAGAACGAGTTGTACTAAGAGATGATAGAAGGTCGCTAGTCATTGAGGATGAATGACTAGGACATGTGGATCGTTCGCCTACCCCGATGCGAGGTCATCAGATAGATTGATTCCAGCTAGAGACGACTTCACGCGGAGACGTGGGAGTCGACATAGACGATTGAATGTCAGAAACCTATTATTCCAAGTTTAAAGTAGTCGGAAAGACATGCAGGCAATTCTATGGTCCCTCTAGAAGAATGAAACCCTAACTCGACTTAATGACCGTGTGAAAGCCTTTGAACCTTCGGGTTTGCGGCAGTTCCACGGCGCCATTAGTGAGGCTTGGGTTTGCCCTTCTACGGCTGGACCACCGATGCTGTGGTATGTACTCGATACTATTATACTGTACCCAAGATGTTGAGCTCTTGGGGGATTATGAGGTGTTGACGACTCGATCGGATGGCTCGACTTAATTCGGATGCTAGGTGGCGAGATACATTTCTTGGGAGACTCCCGATACGAGGATAGCCGTTGGAGCTCAGTCCATGCAGCCACGATGAGACGAGTCCGAAGCAGTCGACATTAGAGAAAATGGAGTAAAGGGGTCCGTACAAGATCTGGATAAGACGACGTTCCACTCCGCCGACATCATAGATGCGATACGCATGCCGGAGCAGAGTACTGGATATACCTTCCAGAAGGAGTCGCGATGGGTATGCAGCCATTCCGGAGCAAGATGCAGATATAGGAAAGGACGATGACTTCCGGACAGTTGGCAGAGACGAGACATGGAAGAGACCGTGAGCAGGATTCCTTCCAGAACACTGCTGCAATGATACTTGCACCCAGGATCAGATGTGTCACGTACATTCAGAGAGGCAAAGGCCGACGCCAGTGATATGCTGTCTTACGAGTGGTCGCGATGATTGACCGAGAGATGACCAGAGAAGTGCCAGAACGGGATCATCCCCGTTAGCACACTTGACAGGGCCGATGAGCCGATGGACCGAGAGATTGGTAATTCACAGTGAAGACCTTGACCCAGGAGTGGTCATTGTTACGCACACCAGCAGGCCAGAGTTCATGATCATCGACAAGACGTCCCACTAGTGACCGCGACAGTTGGCCCGAGATTCTTAGAGGATGCACTTGAGCGGTACTATTCCGCCATTATTGATTTCGATGTTTTGGGTGATTTATTCGCCTGATTTGATTTTGATGATTGAGGATTTACGATCTTTGCACAGTGTTGCACTTGATATCGTTTTCGTGCTTTGGTTTCACATGTTTGTGATTTTACGGTTTTAGACATTTGAGTTGTGCACACGATTTGGTTTTTGCACTCGGTATGATTCACATATGCTTGCAGTGCAGTGATACGCATTTTGTCCACTTAGATGCACTGAACTTCGATTTCGATTGTGATACTCGAGATTTGTTTCGTGCACCTTGTGCACTTGATTTGATTTTGCGCATGTTCGGCGCTTGATATTGGATTTCATGATTCCGTGCATGATGGATGCACCTGCCTTGGATTTTCGCGTATGTTGAGCACATGTTTTGAGATGTGATTTTGGTGCACACCAGATGCACTAAATCGAGATTTTTCGTGCATGTCAGATGCACCTGATTTTGCTGTCAGGCACACATGTTGCCTACGACTGATGTTTCGTGCACACCCGATGCACTTAGATGTTGTTTCTGTGCATATGTATGGCACATATATGGATTTTGATTTCCGTGCGCACCAGACGCACGTAGTATTCATACGCGTATTTTGCGATTGATTTTTTTCTTATAGAGCAGTACGTTTTTATGATATTGCTATGTGTTTTCGTACTGAGCAGGACTAGTCAGAGGACAGTACCTGAATATATTTTACATGTATAGTTTCGAGTTATATCATATTGATTTTGCTTTGGATTTTGTATTTATGTCTTCCACATGACTCCGATGATTGCGGGATGCTTGACGGAGTTCTGATTTGAGTTATATGCTTATTTTTCACGCGCATGCGCTGCGCTACGAATTGTTTTATGTATTTATGATTTCGGAGCCCCGACGACTTGATGGTTTTGCTTAGATGTTTTAGTATTTGGGGGGAGTTTTAATTTAAATTCGGGGACCGAATTTCTTTAAGGGGGGAAGAATGTAACGTTTTGAAAATCGTTTCGGTGAAATTTCGAAAAAACGGTAAAATATGGGGGTTTTCTGTAAAAAGTCAAAATACAAATATCTTATTATAAAAATTAAATATATATATTCTAGCTATGTAATTGCTAGTATTTGGTGTTTATTGAGCCACTGGTGAAATTTCAAATTTTCTGAAAAAAAATTATTTTATTATTATTTTAAGCCGTCACTAATACATTTAATTAGGGAAAATTACAAATTGGAATGAGTTGAAACAAATTTTGTGCATCATAAAACTTTAAATAAAATTTTATCATGTGGTTTTTGAAACGAAATTGTTTGCCAAAACGGTTTAGAAAATATTGAAGAAAAAGGCTTATTTTGTGAAAATGAAAGGGTTTTGGTGCATATTGTATTGGTGTTCGGTGTTCATTGCTCCACACAGACACCCTCTCATCCTCACCCACTCACATGGCCGGCACCACCACCACATTCCAGCAGCCCTCTCTTTTAAAAAAAAAAGAAAAAAAAGAAAAAGAAAAGAGAATGAATAGAATAAGAAGGCTTGGTGCTTTAATTAAAGAATGGGGAACTTTGACTTATACAAACACACATATACCTCACCTTCTCTCTCCCTCACTTGTAGCCGACCTAGGTGACAGCCCCCCTCTTTCTCCACAAATTTCTCATCTCACTTTCACTTCTAAAATTAATAGAATAGGAAAATTAATAAATTAATGTAATAAGTTAAAAGGTATAACATTTGAGATTGCTTTCACACTCACCCACTCACACCATACTCTCTCTCCCCCCTCAAATTTTTGCAGCTGAAAATTCCCTAGTTGCTGTCCCAAATTTTCCCAATTCATTCCCACATCAAAAATCCATAAAAAAAATCAATCAAAAATCAAAATCAAGCCTCACAAACTCCAAATTAAAGCTTAACCCATCTTCCTTGATCTATCTATCTTGGATCTTAGAGCATGGAGGCCATTTTGGGAGGCTAGATTTGCAAGCTAGATCTACAAATGTGAGGTATAAATCTTAGCCCAATATGTAAATTGTTGGTTTAATGCCTTAAGCTAACTTGTTTAGATAATTTTATGGTTTCAATTTCATCGGATGTTTGAAATTGAAAGATAGGGGTTTGAGTTTAGAATTAGGGTTTTAATCACTTGTTGAAGGTTGTAATGTGTAGTTGAACCTCTTAAGACATGCAAAACCCGATCTAGTAGCTAATGGGTTAATTGCTACAATTAATTTGCCCAAATTATGATCCTTTTAGCAAACTAGTTTTTTTTTAAACTATGAAAATAATTAAGAGAAAAATCTAATTAGGTTATTCATAACATTATTAACATTTTAAGTTGTAGTTTAATACTTTAGTTCATGAAAATCCTAGCTAAATTGTTGTTTGTGCATTTTTGCTATAAATTGTTAAAAAAAATTGGGTATTTTGTAAACTAGAATTTTGGGGTTAATGGAATTTAATGAGATTAAATTATGGAAATTGTTTTTAAGACTTATTTAAGATATTTAATAAGTATTATGGCCACTAGATTTGTTTAAACATCATGTTTTGTACAAAAACGGCGAATTGTGCTTGCTACATTTTCGGAAAAATGACTTTTTAAGTGAAATTGGGGTTTTGTGAATTTTAACCTATTTTATATCAAAATTAGTGTTCGTGAATGTGCAAATGAGTGTATTTGGGTTTTTCTCGATGGTTTGGCGTTTGTACGCCGACGTCGAGGGTTTTTGGGTTGATTTGTGAAAGCAACCATAGGTTTTGATCTATGTGGGATTCGTGCGTCGTTTTGGTCATGAGTCGGATTTTAATACGATACGGTGCGTTATGATATGTAGGTACCCCATGTGGACTTCGAGACGACAAGAAAGCGCGTGGCGATGTCGGCACCGGCTAGCGAGGACCAGGTGAGTAGATTTATATCTACGGGGAGAAGTCGGGTGGATGGCGTATAGCACCCCCGCAGTTCGTGGTGATGTATACGAATACGTATACACACAGATATTGATTATATGTTGTTGAGATTATTGATGATAAGATGGATATTTGGTATTTTTGGATTGGTTTAGTGTAGTTGCGAAACCCTAGAGTAGTGGTCGCACTCACACACGCGCACACACACATACTTGCATACATTCTTTCTTTTATATGTGCGTATATGGGAGTATATATTTATGTGTTCACATGGGTATGGGACTATGTGTTCATATACTGGATTTGAGGATAGTATTTGGAATTTGAGATGAGTCGATGATATTGGGCTTGAGGCCAGGAGATCGGTGATGTGATTTGGTTCGTATTGAGATACGACATGATGTTTTAGCGGGTCTTTTGACGTAGCAATTCTTACACCTGTATGCATACTTAGGCGGTATCAGTTTTGTACTAGACGTAGGACATTGTCCCGGATCATGATATTTGATAAAGAAGATACCAGATGAATAGTGTGATTGAATGTGACATTAACCCGTACCCAGATTTGGGGATGCCGTACGACGGATTTACGTACGAGATATATTTTGATGATTGATCCGCACTCTTGACTTGGGATGTCTGATTATAGATATGGTATCAGATATGATATTATTGAGGCAGGATCACCGACTAATATATATACAGGTATGTATATGTATCGACTCAGATGTTAGGCAGTTTCCTTACCTGTAGTCCAGCTGGTTAGCTTAGACCTTTAGTTTAGTTTAGTTGTTAGATTAGATTCGATTCTTACCTATTTCAAAAACTAACGAATCATGGGTATTTTAAAAGACAGCCCAAGGGATCCTACGGATATTTCAAAAGACGTATCTTTTCATAAAAACACCGTACCCCTATTTTCAAAAACCCCATGATTCGTGTTATTTCAAAAGGCACCATTTGTAGGACTTATATTAGATTAATGCAGATTAGTTATAGTTGCGTCTAGTATTCAGCTTCCACTCATTATTGTGGTTCGCTTCGCATCGCATGCTTATATTATGTTTCATACTCTATTATTGATATCATGCTATTAGGACACCAGCACCATTACCGATGATGCGTATGTACCACGTACACTTACTTGCCGGCTCACACACATCTTCATCGGTAATTGCCATGTCACGTACACCTTAGAAAATATTATCGCTTGACATAGCCTGTTAGCTAATAGTTTAGACATTGTAGTTATTACCTGCTACTTCATGCATACTGTTATTCATTGTTATGCCGCATTCATGGATTCTCACGCATATATTCACTATTTTACGTGTTATTGAGGTTTTGGATTCGGATTTCCATGAGATTTTCTGGATTTGGAGGAAAACCGCAAAAACATAAATAAACCTTTTCTCTCTTTAAAATAAAAAGTGTGGTTTTCCCATGATGTATGAGTCGTCCACCATGAGTTTGCTGATGGATTTCGAGACCCGATTCGAGGAGTGGAGGAACCGTTTCGGGTACATGGTGGGCCCGGTGCGGTACCCCGGGGCAAGAGGAATGTGTTGTTGACGTTGAGCCCAGCAGGGGAGCACTACCGACCGGTGATATTACCCGACGCGTTGGATATCCGGAGGATACCGTCGTGGTCTTGAGATGGATGGTAGGGGCCGATCTGGATTGACGGCACCCTAGATATTGATTTTGAGATATTGAGGTACAGAGATTGTGATACAGAGTTATCGAGATATTGGACACTTGTTTTGTGTCGATGCTGGGCACTGTTTTATGCTGATTTCATTATGATACCTCATTTTAAAAATACAAAGGAAATCTCACTAAATTATGAAAACGGTTCTTCATTTACATGTATTCTGTTTTCATGCATTCATACCTCATTCATATGATATATTGCTACTTGAGGCACTGACACGGGCACATGAGATTACACTCGGGTTAGATATTTACCCTAGCCTTGTTATAGGCTACGTGTTATTCATTTATTTGAGGATATATTATGATCATTGACCTAGGTTGCGTTATTTATGCGATTTGTATGCGTAGATATTTTTCTATTCACGAGTTGGCAACTCACCCCCATTGTGCCCCAGTTTCTTGCAGGTTTGCCGTACAGGTTTCATTACGGCTTTGCTGGCACTGCTCCTTTCGGGTGACTTGCTAGTAGGTGGGTTTATTGGTATCGTACCCATCATATTACTTTGTATAATATTATTCAGTTGTATCTAGTAAATTCCATCAACCAAACATGTATTATTTTTGAGATAGAGACCAGTGATGTTTTTCCTTCGACCTTAGAGTCGCGCGTTATATTTCTGCGGTTTTCTTGTGGTTTTGAGTTTCCTTTTGAATTTTGATCCTCGCCGTTGGCGTTGTATATTATATTGCTTGTGTGGTTGTGACCGTCGATTGACGAAGAGCTAGCTCCCGCTTGGGGATGCCTTTTTATTGATTTCGTATACTATTCATGTTGTATCCCGTTTGGGGGCCAGTATTTACAAAGGAGACTCTGCCGAAATTTTCAGAAAATACTTGATGTTTTTAAAAAAACGCATAATTCGGCTTATGCTATTAAAAATACTTGTTTTAACTTGGTTTTCCTTCACTCTACTACTTTTCTTGGTTTGGATTTCTGGGTTTTCGGCTTACTTAGATTACGTACGCCTCGAGACGTTCATAGTTTAAGTGCCGGTCATATTCCGTACATTCGGGACGTGACAAAGTTTTGGTTGGAACCCTATTCAATAGGTATGCAACTTCTCAAGTGCATAACCCCAAAAGAAAATAGGCAACTCAGTAGTACTCATCATAGAGCACACCATATCACATAGGGTGCAATTGCTCCGCCCCGATACACCGACGTGCTGTGGTGTATACGGAGGAGTAATGCTAAGAGAGAATCTCATTCTCCTTTAGAATAGTCCAGGAATTCCGTGCTCAAGTATTCTCCTCCTTGATCCCATCAAAGGACATAATACTTATACCCGTTTTTGGTTCTCTACTTCTAACTTATATTCTGTGAATATCTCAAAAGCTTCGGACTTATGTTTCAACAGGAACATATGTCTGAATCTTGAGAGATCATCAGTGAATGTAATGAAGTACAAAGAACCGGTCCTGGCATGTGTTGACAGGGGACCTTTACATACATCATCATGTATCAATCCCAAGAGTTCACTAACTCTTTCTCTGTTTCTAATAAACGGAGCTGTGGTCATCTTATCTTTGTGACATGACTGACAAGTTTTACAAGATGTAAATCCAAACTAATTTAAATATGCATGTTTATGTAAGTTCAGCTAGTCGGGTCGCATTGATATGACCTAGTCTACAATGCCTCAAGAAAGATTCGTTCATTTCTGAACTCTTCCTCTTGTGTGTGTTGTGTACATTAAGAACTGTAGTTTGATTTAGAACGTCTATGCTTTTAGATAACGTGCCTGAACCGATCAACTCTTGATATAGGAAATGTTCAAAACATTGTCCAACAATACAAAATTATATCCTTCTTTACTAATAAAGAGACTGATATGATGTTGTATATTAGGTTCGGTATCTAATAACATTCGTTCAGAATCAATGTATTTTGGTAATACAGGGTGATAACTGCCAACAGACTTGGCTGCAACACTTGCATCATTTCCAACTCTTGAAACGTATCACCCGTTCTCAATTCTCTACCTATCTGTAGCCCATGTAACATATTACATTTGCGGGATCCTGATCTGGTATCTCATACCCAGGACGTAAAGGATACTGAGAAACAGTTCTCGGTAATGAACACACCCGAAGAAGATGCATCAGTATGTACCTTCTTCGTTTTGGGCGGCACGGGAATTCTCGTAATCCTCTATTTCCTGCTCTGTCTTATAACAATTATAAGTTGGAGCAGGACCAACGTTCCCTAGCTCAGTATAATAAGCGGGTTCAGTCAATACATCCGTATTTTTTTATATTGATTAAGGCGTGACATGGTCGCTACCTGGAGAGAGAGAGAGAGAAGAAAACACTCAGCGTATGCTCTTACAAGATTAGATTGGTTATTAATACACCTAATCAGGATGTCTCCTACTGTTTTAGTCAAATCTTCCTTCAAACCCTTAAAGGAAAGACTAGCCGGGATTAATTACACCCTACAAGTTCGCCAATCTTTCAGCCAGGCAAGTGTCGGTACTTTGAAGGAGGTTCCCCGTGCTTTCGCACGGACCTAATTAAAATAAACCTCATTTTCCCAGAGGCGTAACCCCGTTGACACCTTTCTAGACACCTACTTGATCGGCTAATTGTAATGTGAAAAACTCTCCCATGAGTAACTCTTACTCGCAGTGGATATCGGGATCCAACTATCTAATAGAAGGTATGCAATCTCATTGCAAATTTCAACTCCTGAAATTCCCAATAATATTTTGCCCCTAGCAACTTATGACCTTGGCTAAGGTCAACAAATCATAAGCGCTAGTCAAGTTCAACCCGTCATTTCCCTATTGAATTAAACCCACTCGCACAACCCTTGGCTAAGGTCAACAAAGTCGCACGACTACCCTAACTCAATCGCATCATATGCTTATACAGATAAACACTAATTAGCTACCGCACACTACGCCTTGGCTAAGGTCAACAAACGTAGAACGAATACTAAGTAGTACTTATCTGAAATGACTGAGGTCTACGACAGGTTTTTAAGAAAACCCTTTGCGTAATGAACTTGATATCGTTGTAGAATCGAGTGATTTAAATGGAGTGTTTTTTAGGCCTTTGCTAGTTTTGCTAAAGAGGTCATCCCGGTGAAGGGATCTCGGCTCTTTCCTTATCGAATAAGGTGCAGGATATTTCACAAATACCGCTGTGCAAAGCAAAAACTATAAAAGCAATCAAAAGACAAACCGAGTGTGTAGCATCTGCTAGTTTCGCTAAAGAGGTCACTCCCGGTGAAGGGATCTCTGCTCTTTCCTTATCGAATAAGGTGCTGGATATTCTACAAGGAATACCGCTATGCAAAGCAAGAACTAGAGCTACCAGTTTTTAAACAAGTTTCTACAACATCTTTAGGTTTCTTTTAGTTTCATTAATCTCATTAATGAAGTCCCATTTTATTATGCTTCACAAGCATCACATTTGAAACGAAATCAACAATATACAATATATATCTCATATATATAATATAAACATTCCTCTCAGGCAGTAATATGATCTCATCACAGAACATTGCAGCAGAAGAACATATATGAAATATTGGATACACTAGGAGGTCCGTGTTTTAATACGAGCCTGTATAAAACATGGATTCCACGGCCGCGATGAATAGCCAATCCCACACCCCTAGACCCCTACGAGAGCGACAAGCAACCCTACCAATTCTTGAGTTAGGACACCCGGTCTCGACTCCTCGAGATGGTCTCCCACTGGACCTTAGAACCCGGTTACTTGTGCACCCCGCCTTGGGTCTATCCTAATGCGGAAAAGTAAATAATATACAATGGTGACATCATCCTCAACCCGGAAGTGCCCCAATTAAAAGAATATTACATACAATGAATTTTACATGAATGAAAATAAAAACTCTCATCTCATATAAAACCCTCGGCTATTCAAAACACGACGATCCAATATAACATTGTTGGATATAGTGCCCTCAGAGTCAATTATTGGATCACAGGCACGTGATTGCAATGATTGAGAGAGGACCTATACCGGTAGGACAGTCTTACTCAAGAGGTTAGTATACTATCTGGTTTGTCTTTATCGTCGTGTACATGCTTTAGGTGACATTATGGTTCACTATTACACGTTGATGGAGAATAGTATGCTACCATGGTTTATCTTTATCATCGTGTACTTCGTTAGGTGACCTTACAGGTCGCTATTACACGTTGATAGAGCCCCTAGGATTCTTGCTTGACTGCTAGCAGTATGATGGCGATCATATACGTGGGAGCTGGGGTCTATAAGCACATCCTCAAAATGTCCCTAGTCGTGGGAGTTTTGAGACTGGGCATCGATACTCCATTAGTAGACTAGTGTATACAGTCGAGACCCCGACGAGTGGCGGTGGCCGGTCTCACAAGCCATTGGTGTCAGTTGGTTCACCTAAGATGTATACAGGTGCTCATTGGGTTATGAGTACACCGGACAGGACTTTCCGGGAACATGCTAGTTGGTATTATACCTAGCGTCAGATAGCAGTTCCCTGGTGACATGTATACATGTTAGTTCATCGACCTAAGATCATCATTTGTCTCGTGTAAGTTCCCACTGTACTTTGATTACTACCTTACCACGGCTCAAAGGAGTCGTGCAAACAGGTTTTAGTTGGGTACAGTCCCGAGCTACATGGAGGCAGTAGTCGGATCGGCAGGGGTTCGTCTCTCCCGGTATTGGGGGTGAGGTCGTGCTGTGTCTAGGAGAGCCATTACACGAAGTCCTTGGCCAAGACAGGAGATTTACAGGTAGGTATTCCAGTAGTATCTCAGGGTGTTCTTGGCTACACTCCGACACAACTTGTACCGCTTTTGGGGGTCTGACTTTTACCAACCCCCTAGACCCGACATGCGATGCTCATAGACGAATAGACCGGACTGTATGGATATTGTCACTGACAGGCTCAGTAGGGTGTCAGGATGAGTTCGCTCATCGACCTCCCTTTTGGTCAATACCTGGTAGCTCGTTACGTACGGCTAATACCTCTGACGTGCTAGTGGTTAAATCCACAGCCAAAGTATTGACGAGTCTTTAGAGTCCCCCACATATAGTTTCTCAAGTTTTGGGCGAAACGTTGTAGAGGCCGTATGGATTTATGGTAGGGTTCGAACGTACGCGTGCACTTGTGCACGTGTTATGGTTCGGACGGATAATACTAGCGGGATTTGGTTTAAGCCGGATCTTAGTATTATACAGTGTAGATTTTGTCTCATTGCATTTGTATTTGGTCGAAATACAAATGCGGGTAAGTATATGTTAGTGTATATGCCCTAGAGGCCATTACTGTATCATACTAGTTTGTATATTACTTGATGGAAGCTTGGGATATTCACCTTGTATAAACAATCTTGCTCAATATAGTAGTATGCTACTTGGTTTGTTTCTACTTCAATGTGTACTTGTGTTTATTTCAGTATATCACTTATACGCATTAGTGGAGCCCTTAGGATCTTTGCTTGATTACCAGCGTTGTGATGGCAGTCACACTAGTGGGGGCTGGGTAATCTATAGGCACATCCTTATACAGGTCCCTAGTCGTAGGACTATCGAGACAGGGCATCGATACTCCGGAGTAGACTAGCGTATGCGCTTCTCATCCCAGTGTGGGAGATGGTCTGTCCCACAGCCATCAGTACGTCGTACTGGAGATAGTATACGGGTGCTCGTTGGGTTACGAGTACACTGGACAGGACTCGTCGGGAACTGACAGGTTGGTATTATACCTATCGTCAGTTATCAGTTCCCAGGTGACATGAGTACAGCTTAGTCCGCTGACTTGACACTGACACTTCGCCTCGAGTGTGTTCCCACTGCACTTTGATCACTACCCTACCACGGCTCAAAGGAGTCGTGCAAACAGGTGGTGGTTGGGTGCAGTCCCGAAGCACTTGGAGGCAGTGACGGTTAGACAGGATTCGTCTCTCCCGGTATTGGGGGTTGACATCGCGCTGTGTCTAGGAGAGCCATTACACGAGTAGTCCCTGGCCAGGGCAAGCGAGATATACTGGTAGGTTTCCAGTGTTATCTCAGGGTGTTTTGGGCTTCACTCCGACACGACTTGTACCGCTATTGGGGGACTGACGTTTTACCGCCCCCTAGGCCCGCCATGCGATGTATCAGACGAACAGACCGGACTGTACGGAGAATGTCACATTCAGACTCAGTAGGAGTTCAGATGGGGTTTCACCTCGTCAGCCTTCTTGTCGGCATCTACCTGGGGACCGTTACGCACAGCTAGTGCCGCTTGCGGTCTGTGGTTAAACCCACTGCCAGCGTAGTGTCGAGTCTTTAGAGTCCCACACAGAGGGTATTCGCCTCTGGGCAAAACAGAGTAGAGGTCGCATGGTTTTGCGACAGGGTTCGTTCTCATCCGCGCACTTGTGCACGTTTGGAGTCCGGACGGATTATACTGGCAGGCTCTGGTTTGAGTCAGATACTGGTATATGTTTTGGGGGTTGCTTTTATATCTTGGTATTCTTGTTCCTCGGAACGAGAATGCAGGTGTGTATGCACAGTTGCTTGAGGCGGAGAATGAGGTTTTTCATTAGGGTTTCGGAACGGGTGCGTATGCACAGTTGACAGTTATCATTTTCCAAACCCTAATGGATTTATATATTATCTATTAATAATAGTAATTAAATAAGAATTATGTTATGGTTGTTTTTCTTGTTGACTTGTTGACCTTGGTTGACTTGTTGACCATTGACCACTTTTTCATGCCTTGAAAGTCTTCCTTGATTCATGCTTACACTTCATTAAAAGAGGTATGATAGTGGTCATTCCAAAATAACCATCAACTATTCTTATTTCAATTATTATCATTTAGATAATTCATTTCTTTTGCAATATGGTTGCAAGAAAGAAATAATTGAGCTCATTCTATCATTCTCACTCTCTCTCCTCATTTCATCTTCTTCCTCCTCTTGAAAAGAGAAACCTTCTCATGTGTTGAGATTCATTCTCTTTAGATAGAAAAGCAAACCCTAATCACTCTCTACTCATTCTAGGATGAAGGATTAGCAAGCCGGAAACCCTAGTTCACTCAAAGATCGAGGAAGAGCCCAAAGTCGAACCTTCGAGGTGGATCCATCTTCGACGGGAGAAGGCGACGAAAAGAGAACCATCAACCTCTACAAGGTTTGAAGAAGAAGGAGTTCAAGTTTAGGTATAACCATCTTCCATAGTAGCTAACTCTCTTTAGCTTGTTAACTAGTTTTAGTTTAGACAACGATCCCGACAAAGTTTAGTCCATGTTGCCTCTTGCGATAAAAATTCGTTTTTTATACCGTTTCCGCCTCCCCGTAAGTACCGGGGGTCGCAATATGGACTTACAGTGGTATCAGAGCCTAACTAAACTTAAACTAGCTTGGTAGTGAAGTGTAACGATGTTCGGAACCGAAAAATCGCAAAACCGGAAAAACGAAAACCTAACTTTCTGTTGAAATTTTTTCTGCTCAAAATGAAAAACTTTATACTTGTAAAATCGTCTCAGGGTTTTCTAAGAACACACAAGAAAAACGATATCATGTTTCCTCCAAACCACCGCGCTTCCGCGGCCTCACCTATTCATCTGGCCGCGGAACCGCCGCAAGTTGGTGTCTTCTTTGCATCGTTTTTCGTGCAGTGTTCTTCTGTGTTGGTTTTGGGATTTTTAAGATATATTATATGTACCCAGATTTTCCAGAACTGAAATTCACTTTTGGGGTCCTATAATTCCGTATTTTTTTCCGAACTTCACTGCACTTTGGCTATGTTGGTTATATCTGTGATGTTTGCATGTATTGAACGTCGGCTAATCGCTATAAGTCGATTAGTCGGGGTTATACATGATCTGTAATGTGCTGGAATGTGTATATGAATGTGTTGGACTGTCGCGGGTGAATAGCCGGGGTGGATGTGAGATGAGCTTTTGTTTTTCTTTCATTCATTGTAAATGTAAATTGATGTAATTATATTATTTGTTTGGCCGCACAACCGGGTCGGGGTTGTAGCCGTCATTGTATAATTCTTTTTACTGTTTTTGCTCCTAGGATAGACCCATGGTGGGGTGCACAAACTACCGGGAACATGGAGGGTAGTTTGCCGCACCCGTAGGGGTCTTGGGTGGGGTATTTGCTATTCACCGCGACCGTGTTATCCGCTTTTCGTTTCAGGCTCGAAAGGAATGCGGATTGCTAGTATATCCAATGTATTCATCTGTGATCTGTAATGTCTATCATTGCTTTCTATTTAGGCGTTGCTTATGTTTTACAGCCGCGCTAGCCCAGCCCCCGCTCTGTCGTTAGTTAAGTAACCTAACGAGTGATGACGGGACCCCGTGGCGAATGCGAATGGCATAAGCGTACGTCATATTTTGGTTGTTTTCTGCAATGGTAGGATTAAATGATGGGACGCATTAAAAGAACTAATGCAAGAATATCACGCATTAAAAGAACTAATGCAAGATAATAAACCAATTTTAAGTCGATGGAACACTTTCGAAAAACCACTCGGTTCTTTTTCAAAAACTAACTTTTAAATACGGAGCTTGAGCCACTCCTTCTAAAAGCTATCTCGTTCCATCGATTATATCAAGTTCACTACGTTCACGGTTTCGCCAAAACCATTCGTAGCCCTCCATCATTTCAGTTAAATATACGGTAGTATTCAAGCTATGTATTTTGACCTCACGCCAAGGCATAGTGATTGGTAGCTGCCGGATATTTATCTGTTGCATAGATAGAATGCGTTGTTTTGAGACAGTCGTACAACCATTTTGGCCTACGTCAAGGGTAGGTACGGGTGGATTCAAATCAACCGGGATAATGATGGGAAGAACTTGACATGTGACTTATGACATTTTGACCTCACGCCAAGGTCATAAGAGCATGGGGCAAAAATCCACATCGGGAGTTTCATAAGTACTGAAACTTGCTAGATTTGCATACCATTTGGAGTGTGATGATTATGGTAGGATTCCTTCATTTTCGTCACGCGATGATATTTGGATCCCGATCCTACTGTGAGTATATGCTACTCCTCGGGAAATTTCTCACTAAACGATCAATGCTATAAACCTAGTAGGTGCCTAGAAAGGTGTTAGCGGGGCTACGCCCCCAGGGAAAAGAGGTTCTTAAATTAAGGAACTTCGCGAAAGCGTTGGAAAACCTCCCTCGAAGTACCGACACTGGCCTGGCTGAACGGTTAAGCAAGTATTGTACGGTGGGATTGATCCCGGCTAATTCTTCCTTTGTGGTTTGAGGAGGGATTCGAGAGACAGTGGGAGCCATCCTGTTTAGACAAATTAAAAACCATTCTAAACTTGCAAGAGCATCGTGCTAAGTGTTTCTTCTCTCCCCCTGCAGCGACCAAATCGAAATGACTGGATTTAAGTTACTTCTAGATAAAAACATACTGACAGGGCCAAACTACAAAGATTGGCTCAGGAATGTCAAATTGGCAATCTCTTACGACAAGCTGGGGTATCTTCTTACCACCAAAGCTCCCCCCGTCCCAGGTCCCACCTCCAGCGTTGCGGATAAGGAAATCCGTAAGACTTGGGAGATTGACAGCGCGAAGGCCAGATGCCTCGTACTTGCCTCGATGGACAATGACCATCAGAGGAGGCACGAGAATATGGATTTGGAATCCATATTTCTTCATACAAAAGAACTGTATGGAGAGCAGTCTCGTATCGCAAGATACGAAGTGTCGAAGAAGTTATTTTCGACTAAGTTGGCCGTCGGATCATCGGTAGCGGACCACGTGCTTAAGATGATTGGCTACACTGAGGAGCTCGCGGAACTTGGGACCACGTTGGATAGTGAACTCTACACAGATATAATTCTCCAGTCCCTTCCATCCACTTACGCCCAGTTCATACTGAATTTCAACTTGCAAGAAAAGGAAGTTGAACTTTCAGAACTCCTCAACCTGCTGAGGAGCGCAGAGGGCACCCTACAGAAGGGTAGGGATACATCCACTTTGTTTGTAGGAGGATCTTCTTCTTCTAGGTCCAAGGCGAAAGCCAAGGGAAAGAAGAGGAAAGCCCCCGCCAAACCAAGGGGCGGTGTTAGTAAAGTGGGTGCGAAGGGAAAGGAAAAGGCAACAAAGATAGCGGGGAAGCTTGTTGGTAAAGAGGAATGCTTCTATTGTCACAAGAGTGGACACTGGAAAAAAGATTGCAGGGCTTGGAAAGCCAGGACACAGGAACTGAAGCAGGTTACGGCTTCAGCTTCAGGTGTGTATGTTATTGAAAACTGTCTTTCTATAAACTCTACTTCCTGGGTATTGGATACCGGATCAGGATCTCATATCTGTAATTCTTTGCAGGCGTTGAGAAACCGTAGGTTTTTGAAGGAAGGTGACATGACCCTCAGAGTTGCGAACGGAGCTAGCATGGATGCTAAAGCCGTGGGGGACTATCACCTAGGAATGTCAGATGGACATGTTTTGGTTTTGCGTAATTGCTTTTTTGTACCCAACGCAACTTGTAATATCATTTCTGTATCTTTGGTTTCTAAAGAAGGTTATGAATTTGCGTTTGTAAGTAATGTTGTTAACATTCACCTTAATCAAGTTCTGATTGGGTCAGGTACATTGAGCAATGGTATATACGTATTAAACCAATCACAGATTTTCAATGTCCAGAATACACACAAAAGAAAGTCACCAGATATTAATCAGACTTTCTTATGGCATTGTAGATTGGGTCACATCAATGAGAGAAGGTTGACGAAGTTACATACAGAAGGGTATTTGAATGCGTTCGAATATCAATCGTATGCCACTTGTCAATCCTGTCTCAAGGGAAAGATGACAAAGACTCCGTTTACTGGACATGGAGTAAGAGCGAGCGAGCTCTTGGGACTCGTACACAGTGACGTGTGCGGTCCAATGTCTACACATGCCCGAAGCGGACATTCTTACTTCATTACTTTTACGGATGACTTCTCAAGGTACGGTTATGTCTTCTTAATGAAACATAAGTCCGAGGCCTTTGGAAAATTCCAGGAGTATAAGAATGAAGTAGAGAAACAGACCGGCAAAAGTATTAAGATTCTAAGATCGGATCGAGGTGGAGAATACTTAAGTGCCGAATTCCTGGACTATTTAAAAGAGAATGGGATTCTCTCTCAACTTACTCCTCCATACACCCCGCAACATAACGGTGTATCGGAGAGACGGAATCGCACCCTATTGGATATGGTACGGTCTATGATGAGTAACGCTGAGTTACCGCGATCATTCTGGGGGTATGCGCTAGAAACAGCTGCATACCTATTGAACCGAGTTCCTACTAAGACTGTGCCTACCACACCATATGAGTTATGGAGTGGGAAGAAACCCTATCTTCAGTACCTGAAAATTTGGGGATGTCCAGCTTATGTCAAAAAGCAGCATACGGACAAGCTCGAGGCGCGCTCAGTACTGTGCAAGTTTGTGGGATACCCAAAGAACTCCAGGGGGTATCTTTTCTATTACGCAGAGGAGCAAAAAGTCCTTGTTTCTCGTAATGCCCATTTTCTGGAACATCAGTTCTTAGAAAAAGAAGTAAGTGGGAGCGCAATAGAACTGGAAGAAATTCCAGAACCACAGACTATTACTGAAAGCTTAATGGAACCAGAGGGTTCAAATGAACAGGACTTTCCTATGCCGCTCCGCAGAAGTAGTAGGCAGTCTCATCCGCCCGAGAGATACTACGGTTTTCTCATAGACGGGGATAGAGAGGATTGCATCATAGACTATGATGAGCCTACTAGCTTCCAGCAGGCCGTTCAGAGCATTGACTCGGTAAAATGGCTGGATGCAATGCGGACCGAAATGGAGTCCATGTACACCAACAAAGTATGGACGTTGGACATTGCTCCAGACGGGGTAAAACCCGTAGGATACAAGTGGATCTTCAAAAGGAAGATTGGTGTAGATGGACAGGTTGAGACCTATAAAGCTAGACTTGTAGCAAAGGGTTTCCGTCAAAGACCTGGCTTGGACTACGACGAAACCTTTTCTCCAGTGGCTATGCTGAAATCCATTCGGATCCTTCTTGCCATTGCTGCCTTCCACGATTATGAGATTTGGCAGATGGACGTAAAAACCGCTTTTCTAAATGGAAATTTAGAGGAGTGTGTCTATATGGATCAGCCAGAGGGTTTCATTCAGAGTGGGAGCAGCGGAAAGGTGTGCAAGTTGCTTAAGTCCATCTATGGACTAAAGCAGGCATCGCGGAGTTGGAACATCTGTTTTGATGAGACGGTCAAGGAATTTGACTTTATCAAAAATCCAGATGAACCATGCATCTATAGTAGATTTGTAGCGAGAACTGTGGTATTCCTTGTTTTATACGTGGATGACATTCTCTTAATAGGAAATGACATTCCTATGCTACAATCTGTCAAGGGTTTCTTGTCACACAGGTTCTCCATGAAAGACCTGGGTGATGCCTCTTACATCCTGGGGATCCGGATCCATCGTGATAGATCCAAGAGGATATTAGGACTTTCACAGTCCAGGTACATCGACACCGTACTGAAAAGATTCAGTATGGAAGATTCCAAGCGCGGTAACTTACCGGCTTGTCACGGGATCACCCTCTCTAAAGAGATGTCTCCCAAGACTGATTTGGAGAGGGATCGCATGTCTATTATACCCTACGCTTCTGCGGTAGGCTCTATAATGTATGCGATGTTGTGTACCAGACCGGATGTAGCTTATGCACTGAGTGTAGTAAGCCGGTATCAGTCAAACCCTGGGGAGAAACATTGGATAGCGGTAAAGAACATTCTCAAGTACCTGAGGAGGACTAAGGAGATGTTCTTGGTGTATGGCGGAAAAGACCTCCAGATTGAGGCCTTTGCTGACTCCAGCTTCCAGAGTGACAAGGATGATTCCAAGTCCATGTCGGGTTTTGTCTTTACCCTCAACGGAGGGGCGGTGTGTTGGAAGAGTTCCAAACAGGAAACCGTTGCAGACTCGACTATGGAAGCGGAATACATCGCTGCATCTGATGCCGCAAAAGAAGCTGTCTGGATAAGGAAGTTCTTAAAAGAACTTCAGGTGGTTCCGTCCATTGTTGACCCAGTACCTCTGTATTGCGACAACAACGGGGCTATAGCTTTAGCAAAGGAACCCAGGTCCCATCAGAGATCCAGGCACATCTTAAGGCGGTATCACCTGATCAGGGAGATCGTGGATCGCAAGGAGATCGAGGTTCGGAGGGTTGCTTCAGAAGAGAACACTGCAGATCCATTCACCAAGGCCCTACCCCAGACTCAGTTCGAGCGGCTGATCGAGATGATAGGTCTTCGATACGCTAGTACATGGCCTTAGTGCAAGTGGGAGATTGTTAGTGTATATGCCCTAGAGGCCATTACTGTATCATACTAGTTTGTATATTACTTGATGGAAGCTTGGGATATTCACCTTGTATAAACAATCTTGCTCAATATAGTAGTATGCTACTTGGTTTGTTTCTACTTCAATGTGTACTTGTGTTTATTTCAGTATATCACTTATACGCATTAGTGGAGCCCTTAGGATCTTTGCTTGATTACCAGCGTTGTGATGGCAGTCACACTAGTGGGGGCTGGGTAATCTATAGGCACATCCTTATACAGGTCCCTAGTCGTAGGACTATCGAGACAGGGCATCGATACTCCGGAGTAGACTAGCGTATGCGCTTCTCATCCCAGTGTGGGAGATGGTCTGTCCCACAGCCATCAGTACGTCGTACTGGAGATAGTATACGGGTGCTCGTTGGGTTACGAGTACACTGGACAGGACTCGTCGGGAACTGACAGGTTGGTATTATACCTATCGTCAGTTATCAGTTCCCAGGTGACATGAGTACAGCTTAGTCCGCTGACTTGACACTGACACTTCGCCTCGAGTGTGTTCCCACTGCACTTTGATCACTACCCTACCACGGCTCAAAGGAGTCGTGCAAACAGGTGGTGGTTGGGTGCAGTCCCGAAGCACTTGGAGGCAGTGACGGTTAGACAGGATTCGTCTCTCCCGGTATTGGGGGTTGACATCGCGCTGTGTCTAGGAGAGCCATTACACGAGTAGTCCCTGGCCAGGGCAAGCGAGATATACTGGTAGGTTTCCAGTGTTATCTCAGGGTGTTTTGGGCTTCACTCCGACACGACTTGTACCGCTATTGGGGGACTGACGTTTTACCGCCCCCTAGGCCCGCCATGCGATGTATCAGACGAACAGACCGGACTGTACGGAGAATGTCACATTCAGACTCAGTAGGAGTTCAGATGGGGTTTCACCTCGTCAGCCTTCTTGTCGGCATCTACCTGGGGACCGTTACGCACAGCTAGTGCCGCTTGCGGTCTGTGGTTAAACCCACTGCCAGCGTAGTGTCGAGTCTTTAGAGTCCCACACAGAGGGTATTCGCCTCTGGGCAAAACAGAGTAGAGGTCGCATGGTTTTGCGACAGGGTTCGTTCTCATCCGCGCACTTGTGCACGTTTGGAGTCCGGACGGATTATACTGGCAGGCTCTGGTTTGAGTCAGATACTGGTATATGTTTTGGGGGTTGCTTTTATATCTTGGTATTCTTGTTCCTCGGAACGAGAATGCAGGTGTGTATGCACAGTTGCTTGAGGCGGAGAATGAGGTTTTTCATTAGGGTTTCGGAACGGGTGCGTATGCACAGTTGACAGTTATCATTTTCCAAACCCTAATGGATTTATATATTATCTATTAATAATAGTAATTAAATAAGAATTATGTTATGGTTGTTTTTCTTGTTGACTTGTTGACCTTGGTTGACTTGTTGACCATTGACCACTTTTTCATGCCTTGAAAGTCTTCCTTGATTCATGCTTACACTTCATTAAAAGAGGTATGATAGTGGTCATTCCAAAATAACCATCAACTATTCTTATTTCAATTATTATCATTTAGATAATTCATTTCTTTTGCAATATGGTTGCAAGAAAGAAATAATTGAGCTCATTCTATCATTCTCACTCTCTCTCCTCATTTCATCTTCTTCCTCCTCTTGAAAAGAGAAACCTTCTCATGTGTTGAGATTCATTCTCTTTAGATAGAAAAGCAAACCCTAATCACTCTCTACTCATTCTAGGATGAAGGATTAGCAAGCCGGAAACCCTAGTTCACTCAAAGATCGAGGAAGAGCCCAAAGTCGAACCTTCGAGGTGGATCCATCTTCGACGGGAGAAGGCGACGAAAAGAGAACCATCAACCTCTACAAGGTTTGAAGAAGAAGGAGTTCAAGTTTAGGTATAACCATCTTCCATAGTAGCTAACTCTCTTTAGCTTGTTAACTAGTTTTAGTTTAGACAACGATCCCGACAAAGTTTAGTCCATGTTGCCTCTTGCGATAAAAATTCGTTTTTTATACCGTTTCCGCCTCCCCGTAAGTACCGGGGGTCGCAATATGGACTTACAGTATATACAGTCGCGGGGTTTTCCTGTAATTTATTGCGGGATCGCTTTTTGAAGTTGCCAGTTTGCTTTCTCTTTTCGACCATTTTTCTTTTGTTCCTTCATGGCTGAATTTTTGTGAGGATAGGGGTTTTCTTGCAAAGTGGCATTTAGCAAAATGCAAGGGCTTTTTTGTGGTGGAGGGTTCATGATCTTTCTAGATGAGCTTGATTCTTTTTGCATCATTATGGTTTGCATTAAATGAGATTGGATTTGGAAAGGATATGAGGGTGACACCTTTTTCTTGTGATCATACATTTCCTTTTGCTTTTGATGATCCCTTTTTCCTCCTCCAAGATTAAGGGCCGGCCACTACTAGAGTGGGTCTAATTTGGTGTGAAAAAATTGATCTCATTTTTCTTGCATCAAAGTCCTTAGCTCCTCTTTAAAAGTTCATTCCTCCATCTTCACCAAAAGGGCAACTTCAATTAACCACCATCCATGAGCTTGGATGAGTTGAGACAAAGAGTTCTGCACTACTCTACTTCAACCTTGGACACGTCGACTAGCACACTTCGTGCCCGAGTTGCTTTGGACGAAGCGGGAGCCCGTAAAAAGACTTCTCGATGTGGTGCCCTTTCCGACGAGGAGATCGAGACCGGAGATGCCGCGAGGAGCTTGGGATGGTAGCCGAAGACCGAAGGACACGGATCTATCGGTATAGCTTTCTATCCCTTCACTAGATAGCTAGTTGTAGGTTAATGGTTCGATCCGGGTTTTAAGCATACGATAGCGCCATTTTTCTAGTTTGAAAAGGTTTTCGTTTCCGTATTTTGGCCTCGGAAAGACGGTCGGGGCGCTACCGTAGACTTACATGGTATCAGAGCTACGCCATTAATCTTTTCTAGCTTGCTCTAACGTGTTTAGAACTTCGATCGGACAGAATTTCCAAAAACCACGTTTCCAAGTCATCAGTTTCTGTCGAAATTTTTCTGTTGTCAAAAATTTTTTTGGTGTGTTGCAGAAAATCAGGCAGGGTTTTTAGAGAACAATGAAGAAAAATGGTTGCAAGATGTCACTGTAGCGCCGCGGAACCGCGGCCGTAACCCCCTTTTGGCCGCGGTTCCGCCGCCGAACAGTAACATCTCTGGACCATTTTTCCTACAGTGATTCCTGAGTTGAGAAAGGGGTTTCTGGTAATTTTATTTTTGGCCCAGATTTATTTGAGTACTGGGTATTGTGCTTGGGGCCCACTTCGGGAATTTTTGTCGATCGAAAATTTTAAACATGTTAGTTTACAGTATTTACATTATATCTGCGACCGTGAATGTCATTTGATCGGTAAATCCTGTCTAATTGCTATAGTTCTTTTAGACGGATTTGTGAACGTGACATTCACGTTGATGTTCTGTGTTGTGCTGTGATATTGCGGATTTGTCGTGGTGGATAACCTGGATGCAATGGTAGTACAGTTTGGTTGTATTTGTACATTTGATTTTGCGGGGCGAGCGTCCGACATGTGGACTGTCGTCACTGCCTGTTTGTATATTATTCTTTTGGGGCACGACCGGGCTGAGGTCGATGTACCCGTTGTAAATTTTACTTTCTGTACTAGGATTACCCCGTGGAGGGGTGCACGGGTAGCCGGGTTCTAGAGGGCAACGGGCCCGCATCTCATGGCATTGAGACAGAGGGGGCTTCACTCTAGAATTGGCGGGCTATTCGCCGCACTCGTAGGGGGTACAGGTTGACCCAAGGAGGGATGCTCAAGTTACGGGATTCCGTGAAGTGCTGGGTGGTCCATTCACGTTGTTGAAGGGGGCTGTCTCGCTTCAGGTTTTGGCGGGTAACTTGCCACGTCCATAGGGGTCTAGAATTTCATTGCACAGGCTATCTACACGACCAGGGAAACGTAGGGTTTCAGTAGTGGCTCTATGAAACCCGGGGATCCCAGATTATCTGTATTGTTCTGTGATGCTTATTACATTTCTGTGATGTTGCATTTTATCACGCCTTGAGCGATTATTATATATTGATATATATACTAGTAGATGTTGTATATATTTTACATTCGCGCTAGTCCAGTCCCCGCTCTGTCGTTAGTTAAGTAACCTAACGGGTGATGACGGTGAAGGGTTCCTAGGCACTCTCATGAGGTCTCACAAGGCATCAACCATGCCAATTTCAAATTTTACGGTGCCGAGAAACCCTAGACTAGATCGTTAACTAGAATTTTAGGCGACAAAGTGAAACTAGTTAACTACTTAACTAAAAGAAAGATGCTACAACCTTTGTAGATTCGGTTCTCCACTTCCTTAGCTCCACGTAGACGTCCTCTCGCTGTCCGTCTCGAATCCCAGACTCAAGCATCGGCTTCATCGGAGAAATGGGCGGGCAAGGTCGTCGGCTTCGTGCCGAAGATGATCTACGTCGAGGTTACACAAGATCAAGCTCCAACTTCACCAAGTTGTGAAACTTGCGAAGTAAACACCCTATACTACTTGGCAAGAGGTAGAGGATGAAGAAATAGGAGGTGGGTTCACTTTAGAATTGGATTTCTCACTCATTTGCTCAAGTTGCCATTGATGAAGGCAAGGTTTTTCTTGAAGAAGAAGAAGGAGAAGATGAAGAATATGATAAGTCTCTTATATAAAAAGAAACTAATATGAATACTTATCATATCCTAACCATAGTCAAGTGTCGAGAGTAAACAAGGGTTAGTTGGAATGGTTAGGGTTAAGGATGAGATAAGAATGGTGGACTAGTTCAAAGCTTCAACATACAAACAAAATAAGCCACCATTCTCTTTTATTTTCCAAAATGAATAAATAAATAAATAAATAAGTAAATAAACAAAGCCCTAACCATTCATATAACCATGGTTTAATCTTTACACAAACCCAAGTGAGCAAGTATCATCAAACATGATACAAACAAATGCACAAAAATATATCACATATACAATGTGCATCATGTGAGAAAATCCTTTTAAAATGAACCAATACTAGTTAATGCAAAGTAATATATCAAATATATTATTATACATTAAATCATTAAATCAACACTTGATTTAACGATCCGGTCATATCGCATATAACTGACTAGTATCCTATGTATCGGCTTATCGAATCAATCCTTGATTCGATATCTAGGTTATATCGCATATAACCAATCGATACATTCATCGCGAGAATGAAATACGGTATCACATACACGCATTATTCTCGCTCCCGCACATATCTCATATGCGCTCCTATTTCGTTTCGCTTGAGCCAGGAAACCTCTGCGTAGGACTCTAAAGACTCGTCAATACGCCGGCAGTAGATGATGATCATATCAAGCACCCACAAGCCGCGAGCGGTCTGCTAAACGTAACGGCCACCCGGGTATTGAGCGATCAGAAGATCGACGAGCAAGCCTGCTCACACTCCTGTGAATCCAACCAGTAACACTTACCGTACAGTCCGGTCTGATCGTCTGATATGTCGCATATCTCGCCTAGGGGTGGTAAACGTCAGACCCCAATAGCTTGATAAGTCGTGTCGATATGAGGTCTATAACAATTCGAGAAACTACTGGTAACACTTACCAGTAATTCTCAGCAACCCTGGCCAGGGACTTCCCTGTTACGGCCAATCGAGCACAGCGCAACATCAACCCCCAATACCGGGAGAGACGAAACCCCTCCTATCGCTCATTGCCTCCATGTGACTCGGGACTGTGCCCAAAAACCACCATTTTGCATGCCCTCATGGACGTGGTAAGGTGGAGATCAAAGCACAGTGGGAATCACACAAGACTCTATGACGATCTCGGGTCTACAGACTAACCTGCACAAGTGTCACCTGAGAACTGCCATCTGACGTGAGGTATAATACCATCTGGGAGTTCTCGGCGAGTCCGTCCAGTGTACCCAGTCTCCACTGAGCACCCGTATATCATCTCTGATGTCAAAAACCAATGGATATGGGATCATCCATCGCCCATCTCATGGGTCGAGAAGCGTATACGCTAGTCTACTCTGGTATATCGATGCCCCGTCTCGATACACCCACGACTAGGGACCTTGAAGGATGTACCTATGGACTACCATGTCCCCACTAGTATGATCTGCATCATAGTCCATGTAGTCAAGTACACATCCTAAGGGCTTTACCAACATGTAACTATAAGACAGTTTAAAGAGACAAGTGTACATGTTAAGATAAAGAGCAACCAGATAGCATACTATCATATCGAGCAAGAAAGTCATCTCTATATATGTCCAAGCATCCAATATAATATACATCATCTGTACAATACTGGCCTCTAGGGCATACATACAACTAACAGACGGGACCCAGTGGCGAATGCGGATGGCATATACGTACATCGTATTTTCGTTCTTTTGTGGTGTGATCAATTGATGGGGCTGCATTGATTCGGATTAATGCAAGCTAAACAAACCTATTCTGATGTTGTTGGAACATTTTTCAAAAAGCTGTTGTTGTAAGGACGTTCTCTTTTGTTTTGCACAGTAGTATTCGGTTTTGAATATCCAGTAGCTCAGTCGACGAGGTAAGGGACGAGATCCCTTCACCAGGAGTGACCCCCTGGACAGAAGTTTGCGTCAGGGTAATAATTTCACTATAGTCGATTACTTTTTGCTTTGCATCGTGGTATTCAGTTGGAATATCCTGCACCTCATTCTACGGGGAAAAGCCGAGATCCCTTCACCGGGAGTGACCTCTTTAGCAAAGGTTTTCGCCACTATATTTTTATAAAAAGCTATCCGGTTCCTTCAACGATATCAAGTTCATTACGTTAAAGGTTTTTCGCCAAAAACCATTCGTAGCCCTCCGTTATTTCAGAGCGGTAGCACTTAGTATTCATGCTATGTTTGTTGGCCAAAGTCAAGGCATAGTGTATGGTAGCTATTTGTTACTTTTCTGTTGCATAGATAGATGCGTTGGTTTGGGACAGTCGTACTGCCTTGTTGGCTAAAGTCAAGGGTAGGTACGGGTGGGTTCAAATTAACCTGGATAATGACGGGTAGAACTTGACATGTGACTAATGATTTGTTGGCCAAAGTCAAGGTCATAAGAGCATGGGGTAAAAATCATATCGGGAGTTTCTAAAGAAGCTGAAACTTGCCAGGCATGCGCATACCTTCTGGAGTGTGATAACGTGAGTGGATTCCATCACGTTATCATGCGATGATAGTTGGATCCCGATTCCCACCGATGAGTTAGTTTACTCCTCGGGTGATCCCGACTAATTCTTCTTTCAGGTTTGGAGGAGAATTTGAGGTTACGGTGGGAGGTTTCCTGATTAGATAAAGTGATAACCATTCTGATCTAGGTTAGAGTGCACGCTGAGTGTTTCTTTTCTCTCTCTCTCTCTTTGGCAGCGACCATGGCCCGACCCTTGACTATGACTCAGTGACCAAGTTGACCGAACCTTCTTAAACACTGGCTTTTGGATTTTCAGAGTTGCATACCTCATTGCCACTCCTACTTTTACCCTTTTCTCCAGAACACCCCGTATTACTACGAACATCCACTTCCATTGGATAAAACCATCGTATGGTTATATACGAACTCGAAAGAACTTGTTCCAGATTCGAGGATGGTTTCCGGTTCTGGAGAAAACGAATAGAACTATTCAGTTGTCTTTTCCTTTTACCTTCTCTCAGGTTGCGAGTGTTCCTTGGATTAGGATGGTATACCTATTATGCTAATTGGATAGTCTTCTTTCAAACCATAGGCAGGTGCCGAAAGGTAGGGAATGAAGAAAACCGTTTAACCTAAAAGGTGTACAGAAGGTTTTAAGTAAAAACAAATAAAGGGATTAGTAAGAGGGCAAAGTAAATTGCGACTGCCATTCACGACCAAACCAAGTATTTCATCGCCACTCCTACTTCACCTTTGTATTTCTCCAGGACACTCCATATCACTACGAAGATCCACAGTTATTTGGATACTCCATCTTATGGTTATATACGAACTCGAAGGGACATGTTCCAGTTCGAGGATGGATTCTGGTTCAGGAGAAATAGGAATAAGGTTTTATTCAGTTGTCTTTTATCTTCACCTTCTCTCAGGTTACGAGTACTCCTAGGATTAGGAGAGTACACCCATTATGCTTATTGGATAGTCTTCTTCCAAACCATAGGCTGGTGCCGAACGGTAGGGAAGGAAGAAAACCATTTGGCCTAAAGGGATGTACAGAAGGTAATGACTAGAGACATATAAAGGGATTTCGAGAGATGGCAAAGAAATATACGGTTACAGTTGTGAATCTGATAATGGAAGAGGCATTACTAGGAATACTCGGATACCTCTTCGAAACATTTATATGTTTCAGTTTCACTATGTATTGTTAAAGGAAAACTGATTTCCCAATTAGCCCTTGCTCCAGGGTATGTATTTACCAGGTTTGATTCTCACATCTGTATGGTTTTACAGATGATGAGTGGGAGTAAGTTATTGGGAATTGGGTGATCATCCTCATTATATCGGGATTCGTTGTAATTGGTGATATTTTAGGAAATCGCCTGGGTTGTTTGCCGGACAGCAAATATTCGGTTTTGAATATCCGTTGTTATGCACCAATTTCAAATTGATATATCTGTACGTTTATTTTTATAAAGTGAGATATAACTTTTTGAAATTATGTCTATGACATTTACCTATATCAGTGGATGGATAGGTAAGGAGTATTAAACAGCGGTGTAATTCTTCTTAACAATAAGTACAGTTTTCAACCTACGACACACGGGGAATGAGTTATTAAACTCAGGGGACTTATACAGAGTATTGTATGTTGTCCAGTGTCCATGAGGACAGAGGGGTTGGTACTCATACTATATTCTGTTTACTTATGACTTCTCTAGTTCGTAGACATGTGTTTTGTAGAAATGCAAGGTCTAAGTTTTGAGAAGTTATAGGTATAAGAATAAAGTAGAGAACCAGGTGTTGCAAGTATCAAGATTCTTCAAGGTGATCGAAGATGTAGATACTTGTGTATGGTATTCAGTTGATAGTAATGACTATGAGAACTTGCTTCCCTTTCAGGTTACTCATAATTGGAAGCACTCCTAAGTTGAGTAACGTTGATCGGCCTCCTTCCATTTAGTTGACATGCAATGGAAACAGCTGCATGATTTGAATCTGGTTCCAATTAAATCAGTGCCTCTGTTTCTATATTGGATATAGAATAGTTCATATCTTAACATTGTTAAGGTACGGGAAGTTGTCCGGCTTATGCTTAAAACCAGACTCTGGATAACTCAAGGCACGTTTCTGTAATGGCTGTTTGTGGGTTGACCCGGGCTATGACGAGGGTTGACTTTCTACCATCTGGAAGATCAATAGTGATATTGTTCTTGACTCGCCACAGTTTTGATAAAATTGGATTTTTTCAGAAAACAATAGTGGGAGTATGGTAGAACTGAAAGTGATTCCAGAACCGCAAACGATTACTGAAAATTTGATAAGAACCTAAAGATTCAATCTGGTTTGACATTCCATCAGCCACTCCGCAGATATAGCGGGTAACCTCAGGCACTCGATAGGTACTTCGGTATGCTCAAGGACGGTGACAGGGAGGTTCTTGTTTACCCAGACTTGCTATTGCTGTTGTTCCAGACTGTGAGACCCGGCAGGAGGATAAGTATAGATTCGTTCTAAACTAGCTTTAGAAGTGTACGTGTATATGACTCTACCAGAGGGTTGTCGTAGTCAGTAGGAGCAGCGGAAGAAAATTGGAAAAGTAGCTTATGTCTATTTATGGACTAAAGCAGATATAGCGGAGATAGATCATCTGTTTCTGATGTGACAGTCATAGGTTTGACTTCATCAGAATAGAGGATGGATCTGTTAAGAAAGTAGTAGGGTGTGATGTCCTAGTATTTGGATGACATACACAGAGTAGGAAGTGAAATTCCTATACTACGATCGGTTATATTTTGGTTGTCACACAGTGGTTTCTCCACATGGGAATTGGATTTTATATCAAATATTCTGGTTACTAAATCTATGGTTTTAGATCTAGATTTGGGTAGTTTCCCAATCTGGGTACTTAGACAGCATTCTAAAGGTGTTTTAGAATGGACAACTCCTGGCACGGTAGTGTACCTACAAGTGATGGAGTCACCCTCTCTAAAGGTGTCTTACAGACTAAAGGGGAGAGGGATGGGCATGATTGGCAGATCACTTGCTTAGGCAATTGAGTCAATCATGAGATGTCAAGTACCACACCAGATATTGTTTTTGCACGAGATGCAGTAAGTTGATATTAATCCTATCCTGGAGAGACATTCGGAAGCAGTTTTAGAACATAAGTGGATGTTCTAGGGATATGATAACAACAGTCTTTTTCTGGTGACGGTTATCATTTCAGGCTTCCAAGGTGACCTGGATGACAGAGTGGCTGTCAGAGTTATAGTTTTCCCTCTGACGAGGGGCAGTATTTTGGACAGGTGGTCCAAGCGGATACTGAGGGAGGCATGGCGCAGGATACTGATTGGTTTCAATTGACGATACAGTCTAAGAAGTTTGGATTTGGAGTTCATTTATGAACTAGGTCCCATCAGATATCCAGACATATTTTAAGACAGGTATTGCTCATTTTGGGAGATGGTTTTCTCCGCGAACTTGAGATAAAGAGAGACAGAGAAAGAAACATCAGGCGGATCCACTAGCTGAGGCTATTTCTCGAACGCAATAGTTTCGCAAACGGGCTTTGTGAGACTGATTAGTAGAGGAGTTGGGTGTTCGGTATCACACGGGCTGTGAGTATGCGACATCGTAATAATTAGCCTTGAGTGCAAGTGGGAAATTGTTGGATATAGTGCCCTCAGAGTCAATTATTGGATCACAGGCACGTGATTGCAATGATTGAGGGAGGACCTATACCGGTAGGACAGTCTTACTCGAGAGGTTAGTATACTATCTGGTTTGTCTTTATCGTCGTGTACATGCTTTAGGTGACATTGTGGTTCACTATTACACGTTAATGGAGAATAGTATGCTACCATGGTTTATCTTTATCATCGTGTACTTCTTTAGGTGACCTTACAGGTTGCTATTACATGTTGATAGAGCCCCTAGGATTCTTGCTTGACTGCCAGCAGTATGATGGCGATCATATACGTAGGAGCTGGGGTCTATAAGCACATCCTCAAAACGTCCTAGTCGTGGGAGTTTCGAGACTGGGCATCGATACTCCATTAGTAGACTAGTGTATACAGTCGAGACCCCGACGAGGGGCGGTGGCCGGTCTCACAAGCCATTGGTGTCAGTTGGTTCACCTAAGATGTATAGAGGTGCTCATTGGGTTATGAGTACACCGAACAGGACTCGCCGGGAACATGCTAGTTGGTATTATACCTAGCGTCAGATAGCAGTTCCCTGGTGACATGTGTACAGGTTAGTTCATCGACCTGAGATCGTCATTTGTCTTGTGTGAGTTCCCACTGTACTTTGATTACTACCCTACCACGACTCAAAGGAGTCGTGCAAACAGGTTTTAGTTGGGTACTGTCCCGAGCCACATGGAGGCAGTGAGCGGATCGGCAGGGGTTCGTCTCTCCCGGTATTGGGGGTGAGGTCACACTGTGTCTAGAAGAGCCATTACACGAAGTCCTTGGCCAAGGCAGAAGATTTACTGGTAGGTATCTCAGGGTGTTCTGGGCTATACTCCGACACGACTTGTACTGCTTTTGGGGGTCTGACTTTTACCAACCCCCTAGGCCTGACATGCGATGCTCATAGACGAACGGACCGGACTGTACGGATATTGTCACTGACAGGCTCAGTAGGGTGTCAGGATGAGTTCGCTCATCGACCTCCCTTTTGGTCAATACCTGGTAGCTCGTGACGTACGGCTAATACCTCTGACGTGCTAGTGGTTAAATCCACAGCCAAAATATTGACGAGTCTTTAGAGTCCCCCACAGACAGTTTCTCAAGTTTCGGGCAAAACGTTGTAGAGGCCGTATGGATTTATGGCAGGGTTCGAACATACGCATGCACTTGTGCACGTGTTATGGTTCGGACGGATAATACTAGCGGGATTTGGTTTAAGCCGGATCCTAGTATTATACAGTGTAGATTTTGTCTCATTGCATTTGTATTCGGTCGGAATACAAATGCGGGTATGTATATACAGTCGCGGGGTTTTCCTGTAATTTATTACGGGATCGCTTTTGAAGTTGCCAGTTTGCTTTCTCTTTTCGGCCATTTTTCCTTTGTTCCTTCATGGCTGAATTTTTGTGAGGAGAGGGGTTTTCTTGCAAATTGGCATTTAGCAAAATGCAAGGGGTTTTTTGTGGTGGAGGGTTCATGATCTTTCTAGATGAGCTTGATTCTTTTTGCATCATTATAGTTTGCATTAAATGAGATTGGATTTGGAAAGGATATGAGGGTGACACCTTTTTCTTGTAATCATACATTTGCTTTTGCTTTTGATGATCCCTTTTTCCTCCTCCATGATTAAGGGTCGACCACTACTAGAGTGGGTCTAATTTGGTGTGAAAAAATTGATCTCATTTTTCTTGCATCAAAGTCCTTAGCTCCTCTTTAAAAGTTCATTCCTCCATCTTCACCAAAAGGGCAACTTCAATTAACTACCATCCATGAGCTTGGATGAGTTGAGACAAAGAGTTCTACACTACTCTACTTCAACCTTGGATACGTCGACTAGCACACTTCGTGCCTGAGTTGCTTCGGACGAAGCGGGAGCCCGTAAAAAGACTTCTCGATATGGTGCCCTTTCCGACGAGGAGATCGAGACCGGAGACGCCACGAGGAGCTTGGGATGGTGGCCGAAGACCGAAGGACACGGATCAATCGGTATAGATTTCTATCCCATCACTAGATAGCTAGTTGTAGGTTAATAGTTCAATCCGGGTTTTAAGCATACGATAGCGCCATTTTTCTAGTTTAAAAAAGTTTTCGTTTCCGCATTTTGGCCTCGGAAAGACGGCCGGGGCGCAACCGTAGACTTACAAACATATCACAGCAACACATAACATCACATGTCATCAACGTAAGTAAATATACGTATCCCAATTGTCGTTGATGTATAGCAACAAAACCGGCGATACTCCACATATTTCACTTACGGTCGTAGAAAAGAAAGTGTAAAACTACAACAGTTGGAATCCGCAACCTCGTTAGACATCTCATGCCTAACCAAATGAATTCCTTAGATATCGCATGCCTAACAATTATAAACCCCGCATTTTAGTCTCGATCTCGAAAACACTTTTCAATATCTAGTCGGGAAATTCAACAAGATTCCCGATATCCTGATCGAATGATCGTCGGAAACTTTAGTAGACAGTCACACCCCCGGATGCCGTCGACGGAGTGCACTAAGGCAGAACACCGCTGCCGCGAGCATCCGAACGGATGCTTTTGGCGACGGGGTTCTCCTACAGTCACTTGGTCGGGGCTATGGGGCATGGCTATCTATTAAGTTTACTCGGCGAGTATCCGCGTACGCTATGTGATTGCGACGGACGTTTGATCATATCAAAATCCCGTGGCAACTGATCAAATGAGACTAAAAAATGCTAGATTTATAACATTCAAATTAGTTATCTCATAACTACTAGGGGATTCCAAATATTGTATCACATTCCAAATAAATAGACAATGTTAAACTTTCCGATCGAATAAACAAACACCCAAGATTTCCCAAATAGCTCAACATTTGAGCGGAGTTCAAAAAGTCCCAGAACATGTCACAGCCGCTATGAACCAGCCGTAGAAGGGTCAAACCAACGCCTCACATGTGGCAATGCTAAACTACCACAAACCATATGGTTCAGTGGCGGTTTTGACGGTCACATAATCGAGTTAAGGTTACGTTCTTCTAGAGGGTCCACAGATTCGCTTGCATGATTTTCTGAAAGTTTTAAACTCAGGAAAAATCCAACACTTGAAAGTTTTCCGACAGGGGAAAAAGTGAGTTATTGATATCCGTTCGAACCTTTTAACACGTTCTAAATTATCCGGAAAACGTTAAACGAAGTTAAATTATCCGATCGAATCAACGAGTTTCCAATATATCCTAGAAAGCTCAACACTTGAGTAGAACTAAAAATTCCCAGAAGCATGAAAAATACCCAAGAATATACCCCTGAAGTATTAGTCCCCCAACTCCCAAAGTTGGCCGCGGAACAGCCGCCAAACGCATGGTTTGGCCGCGGTTCCGTGGCCGCTTGAGTGAGTTGTGGTTTCGTACTTCACAGTAATTCTTAGAATTCCCTGCATGATTTTCTGAGTATTTTTAATATGAAATATTTCAACTTTTGAAAAATTTTCCAGAAAGTGGGATTTATCGGGGTTTCGGAGTTCGATCGGACTTCAAACTTCGTCTAGACAACGCCTAATGCTCTAGCTTGGCTCTGATACTACTGTAGGGTTAGCTTAGCACCTTAGCAAGGTTTTGGCAAGTATCAATCATGCTACTTTAAAATTTTTGGGGTGCTAAACAAACCCTAACCAAGATCTTAACTAGAGACATAGGGTTAACATAGCAAGTAAACAACTTTACTTCTAAGAGTTTGGGATTACAACCTTTGTAGTCCGTTCCTTCGCTTCATAATCTCCGTGTTGAGGTCCCTTCGCCGCGATCATCATGTACCCGGACTCTAGAGAGGCTCCATGAAGAGAAAGATGCAAGCTTGCTTCCAATCTTCAACAACTAAGATGATCTACCTTGAAGAATCTCAAACCCAAGCTCATGCTTCACTGATCAAGTATTAGCAAAGCAAACACTCTAATCTAAGTGGTTAGAATAGATGAGGATGATGAAGTAGGAATTTAGCTCTCTTTTATTTTCAATTTCTCACTTTATTTCATCACATCACAGAAAGCTAGAAAGCTTTTTTCAAGAGCAAGAAGAAGAAGAATTATATTTGTGATGAATAATAAATTATTGTTACTGTTACAAATCAACCATGGGTCAATCATGAAGGCTTAACCCTTGTAGAGAGTAAACTAGGGTAAAGGGTTTGGGTTGGGTTAATAAATATCAACACAAAATATCTAAGCAAAAAACAAAAAGAAGCTTCATGAAGCTTCATGCAAAAGCTAACCTAAATGCTAACCCAAATCAAACCCTAACTTGTTTAAACTCCACAAATTATGTTGCATTTATAACCCTAACTTGTTACAATATTATAAATCACATATATAATATATTTTTGTAACAAAATAAAATAATACAATTAACATATATCACATATATATCAATGTATTATCCAAGTGAGAATAAGAATCTTTAAGTGAGCTTATATTAGTTAATGTAACTTAATATATCACATATATAATTATACATTAAATTATCGAATCAACACTTGATCCGATAATCCGGCTATATCGCATATAACCGACTAATATACATCGTATCAACAGTTGATCCGATGACCCGGCTATATCACATATACCCGGTCGATATCATATATCGCGAGAATGGAATACGATATCTCATATCGTAATATTCTCGGTCCCGCACATATCACATATGTGCTCCTGCTCCGTTTTGCCTAAGCCAGGAAACCTCTCTATAGGATTCTAAGGAATCGTCAATACGCTGGCAGTAGGTGATGATCATATCAAACACCCACAAGCTGCAAGCGGTCAGCTAAATGTAACAGCCACCCAGGTATTGAGCGATCAGAAGATCAACAAGCAAGCCTGTACATTCTCCCATGAATCCAAGCAGTAACACTCCCGTACAGTCCGGTCTCTTCGTCTGATATGTCGCATATCTCGCCTAGGGGTGGTAAACGTCAGACCCCGGTAGCTTGATAAGCCGTGTCGATATGAGGTCCATAACAGTTCGAGAAACTACTGATAACATTTACCAGTAAATCTCAGCAACTCTGGCCAGGGATTTCCAGTTATAGCCAATCGAACACAGCGCAACATCAACTCCCTATACCGGGAGAGAAGAAACCCCTCCTATCGCTCATTGCCTCCATGTGATTCGGGACTGTACCCAAAAGTCACCATTTTGCACGCCCTCTTGGACGTGGTATGATGGAAATCAAAGCACAGTGGGAATCACACAAGACTCTATGACGATCTCGGGTCTACAGAATAACCTGTACCAGTGTCACCAGAGAACTGCCATCTGACGTGAGGTATAATACCATCTGGGAGTTCTCGGCGAGTCCGTCCAGTGTACCCAGTCTCCACTGAGCACCCATATACCTTCTCTGATGTCAAACACCAATGGATATGTGATCATCTATCGCCCATCATATGGGTCAAGAAGTGCATACGCTAGTCTAATCTGGAGTATCGATGTCCTGTCTCGGTACTCCCATGACTAGGAACATTTGAAGGATGTACTTAGCGACTACACTGTCCCCACTAGTATGATCTGCATCATAGTCCTGGTAGTCAAGTACTCATCCTAAGGGCTTTATAAACATGTAACATAGAGACAATCAGAGTACATTTAAGATAAAGGGCAACCAGATAGCATACTATCATGTCGAGCAAGAAAGTCCTCCCTATATATGTCCAAGCATCCACTACAATATACAGCGTATGTACAGTAATGGCCTCTAGGGCATACATATAACTAACATGTCCCGCCCTTTGAAAATGACTTGGGAGGGGTTTTCTTTGTGAAATTTTCGTGTTATCGTGGAAACATAGGAAAATATCGAGACCATAGCTCCATTTGAAAATCCCCTCGGTAAATATCGATGCATGCAAAAATACTCAGGTACTGTTCTCAGACTAATCCTACTCGGTTATTATATAATATAGTATAAGTCATGAAAATATGATGCTCAAGAGGAAATCAATCTCAAATAGCAAACATAAAAATGCCACGTGCGTCTGGTGCGCACGGAAATCGAAATCGATACAGGTGCCATGAATGTGCATATAAACAACAACTAAGTGCAACGGGCGTGCACGAAAACATCTGCCAAGTGCAACAGGTGTGCATGACAACAATATCAAGTGTATCTAATATGCTCAAAGAATCACGATTAAGTGCATCCGGTGTGCACAAAATCAAATCAAGTGCACCAAGTGTGCGTAAGAATCTCAATCAAGTGCACAAGGTGCACGAAAACATAAATCCAGTGCATTAGAGCGCACGAAAACAAATATCGAGTATAAAAATCGAAATCAACGGTATACGACATACATCAAATCGAAATCAAGTATACCGCGGTTTATAAACTCATAAACATGTGCATCTGCATGCACAAAACTCATATCAAAGTACTGAAAGTGGGTGTAAACTATACCGAATGCCTAAGTCAAAATCATGTGCATACTATATGCAAGAAATCAAATCAAATATATTGGAGTATACGAAATCAAAATCGAGTGCAAATGGATATGCTCAAAACGAAAATCAGTACAACTGATATATAAAAATGCGAATCAAGTGCAACTGTGGTGCACATAAGAAATATCAATCATAAAATAAATCGTCAAAATACAGAAATCAAGCGATGAAAACGTGATATCAGAATCACCAAGGCGCAATTCATAATAACTACAATCGAGGTACCCTTCCTTAAACATCGAAAGGTGTCGGTGCATCCAAGGCTGGTAGAGCAAGAATATTTACTTGCCTCTTGCCCACGGTCTGGCGTCTTCTGCCTTTAGGTCTTCGTTTCCCTCTGCGGATTACCAATTGCATGACTCCTCGGCTTGACAGCCTGATTCAGAGTAACGACGGAATCAGTCCCGTACTGGCGCTTTCTTGAAGATCTCCTAACCAATTAACATGGTCACTCGTAACGTATCTTGTCAATATTGGCAATCTCTAGCCCACTGAGCGTGCGCGATACAATCGATCCTGGTTCAAGTCTTTATCATGAAGTACTCCTAAAAGATCCTGTCAGGGTCTCTTCCCAATCTCATCTCTGCCGGACTGACCGGAAATTAGCACTCTCTACTTAGTCCTTTTCTTGTTCCGGGACAGTTGCATTCTCATCACGACGTTCTTCTGGAAAGGTGGCTGTGTCCAACGCCTCTGCGTGCGTATTAAATCTCTGACATCGATGGAGTGGAATGACAACTCATGAAAATCTCGAACGAACTTCTTACTCCGCTTCCCTACAGTATGGACCAATTTCGTCCTCTGAAACTCGTCCAAGTCACTGGAGTAATGTGCTTCCGCTCGTCCTTTCTTGATCGACTCACACACGTCTGTGTAAGGTCCCCTTCTAACTGAAGCTAGGCAATTTGATGACTTCGCATCGGAGCATCCAAACGAACAAACTATCCTAGTCACTCATCCAAGGGTAACTAGCGGTCTTGTATCACATCTCTGTGTATAAACTCATGCTGCATTAGCTTATGATGTCTGGGGGCGATATCTTATCAAACTCAGCAAAAGCTGGCTCATCTGTCCGCACGGTAGACAACGCTTCAATCATCTGGAGTACACGGTACCTTAACAGTCTTCACAATATAGCTGGCCTCTGGCAATGGCCCGATCATCTGGTGCAGATCTTGAACGTTCGCGTCAACGAGAAAACGTAGTAAAACAATATATCAAAACGTTTGTGTGTCACCGGAATATATCCTGGTCAGTCCTCGTCCCTGACGAGCTCGTGCTGACCGCATCTCTAGCTGCAGCTCTCTCTTCTCATGTAACTTAGATAACGGAAATGACAATCCGATATCGATGTGGATAGATCATAGGAACGAATAAAAATACAATGCCTAAGAAATGTACATCCTAAGGCTACTTAAGCGAAGTAGCATATCGTAAGTATGCCGCAGAATATACACACGGTACGTTATTTTACTTAAGTCACCTACTCCATCAACCAAGGTCAACCAACGTGTTGGGAATTCACCCGCGCGCGCAAACGCGTATGTTATGGAAATGGATATGAAATGAAGGAAACGGAATGCCCACACGAGATCGTTCTCGTTTTACTATTTATAACCGCAAGTGCGCGGCGCGTTATAGCGAGCCGGCAAGCACGGGTCGATCCACAGGGAATTGTGTATTAGAGATTGTGATTTAAGGCTCAACAAATTAACGAATGGTTGGTTGTCACAAAAATATAAAAGAATACGAAAACAAAGAAAACAAGCAAATAGGTTAAGGAAAGAATGGTCGTGGCTTTGGCTTGGAAGGTCGAATCGCGACATTTCTCTCGACGTTTTCTTGTTCATGAGTTGTCCGTCTTCACGTTGATCCCGACATGAAGCACGACTTGTCGAAGTGGTTGCGAGGCACAAGTCGTCAAATTCCGATATTCTTCGCAAAGCACGAAACTAATCCGTTTTGATCACTTACCGTTTGCATGTCCGAGCTTGGGGTATCAACACTAAACACAAGGGTTAGCAAGCATACCACAACATTAAAAACACAATTAGTGAGTGAGAGCAAAATAGTTATGGTGTTAACTTTGCTAAGGGTTTGTGATAGTATATCGTATATGAAACCAAGAGATTGTCAAACACTTGATCACAAAATACGATATCCATAGTTAGCAAACTTAACACCAATTTGATTCTAACTTAAACATTGTTAAATAGGGAAAGAGAGTGAATATGGTATATGAAGAGATTACAAGTAACCATAGTTTCAAGATATCATATCACATCAATATATAAATCAATCTTTAAGTTATAATCATGTAGATAAGCACATTAAATATAAACAAGAGGTGGAGGAGGTAAAAGCCTTTCATCTCACTTCCTCACCATGACCACAACCAAAAGATTACTCAATCATTAGAAAGTAGAGAATGAAACACAAAACAAAGAACATAAAGCACAAGAACAAGAATAAGAATTTAAATAAAAGGGAAGTGCAAGTTCTTTATTCACAAAATGGAGGGCTTGAGCTACAAGGTAGATAGCAACTTCAACCTCCTTAATGGAGCACTCAAGTGAGAGCTCAAAGAAAGAAGAAGAAGAAGCTATCATGAGTTACAAATTCTTTTCTCACTCCAAAAAGCCTCTCTAAACTATATCAGTGATCTGCTATTTATAGGCAACAAAATATCAAAAGTTGCATATGACACTGGACTGGCATGACAATAAGGGACCCACCAAAAGAGCATGAGGCAATTTGGCCATAACTTGGCCGCAAATTGCGGCCAAAATGATTAAATCTGCGGCCTCAAGTTGGAGTCTGGGGCCCACCTTTCTTCAGTAGTCTTCTGGTCTCTTAGGCATCTCTCTGTAATTGCAATTCTTTTTAATTAACACATATGTGCAATCTGGAGCTAAATCACAGAGCGGAGATCAAGTGCAAAGGTTCATATCACATCAATACTTTATTGCATTTATTGCCCATCACACCTTATGCCCACTTCTTGTTCCCTACTTGCTCATGGCAGCCCCCACTTGGTCCAAGCTATGTGCACACTTGTATGTATTGGACCAATTTAGACAAAAAGTGTGTACACATGCATTATTTCCAAAAGAGCTCTTGGGATATCGGTCGGTTTCCTGTTCTGTTTGTAGTGTCGGCTCGCAAACGTTATATCTGTGATTTTGAATGTGTTTTCCAGTATTTATCACGGATACCTGTAAACTGTAATTACTGAGTAAACACTGATTAATAATACCGATATATAGCAAAATAGATAACGGATGAGAGGTATTAAAATGCAGTTTTCTGTGACTAACAAATCGCGACGAAAGTTCGGGTCTAATACCCCCTCGGCCAAGTCTAAGTTCCGTAAGGTCATGCCTAAGTTCCGAAATATATATACGCCCTAGACTCCGCATAGTCAAATCTAGACTCGAACCAAGATTAAACCTAACGCTTTGATACCAATTTTTCCATGACCCGGAAAAGGCACGTGACTGGCACTTGAATCATGTGAATTCTATATGACCCCACCTAATTCAAGTAAGCTAAAAGCCCAGAAATCTAAACCTTCTTAGGGAAAATAGTGGAGGTGAAGTTCTGAAATAACGGCATAATGAAATCAAGATCTTTCTTTTTAAACATAAGTTATATTCTATGAAAATGCAATACTTTATATCTATTTTGAAAACATTTTTCGTTATTTAAAATTTGGGCGGCACCTCCTTTGTAAAACTTAACCCGAAAGTAATACAAGCAATAATAATAATAGGCATATCCAAGCGGAGCTAGCTCTTCGCCAATTGGCGGAAACAACCACAGAATGATATGAATATACAACGCCGAAGGCGAGGATCAAAGCACAGAAATAAAGTGAAGAAAACAAAACTTCATCAAGAAACCAGAAATAATAATAAATACATAAGCGTGACTCTAAGTCAAAAAGAATATATAACAGCGTTTTCTAAGTCTACAAATATACATAGTCTGGTTGATAGAGCTTTTAACTAGATACAACTGAATAAAATATACAAGTACAATGGTGGTCACGATGCAAGTGTACCCTACCTACCAAAGCAATCACCCGGAAAGAATCGGTGTGCCAGCAAAGCCGCTACAGAACCTGTGCGGTCAAACCTGCAAGAAAACTGTGGCACAACGGGGATGAGTTGCCAACTCGTGAGTAGAAGACATCACCGAGTAGAAACCGAATGTATGACTATCTTCTAGGTCATACAGTACGATAAATAATAATAATAACATGATAACATCAAGTAGCATCAAGGGTATTAATATAAGCATATGTGTAATAAGTAGTACTCATGTCCGTGTCATAAAGTAACTACATGTCATGTGTATCATGTATATATGCATCATCAAATGGGTGTGTCCAGCAACGACACACAAAATCATGATAAAACCTGAGTGCCTAGCATCGACACTTGAAAATATCACGAAAACTGTGTCTAGCAGCGATGCATAATTTTCATATCTTGGGCTCCGTCAGTCCGGATCGGCCCTTATCATCTGATCTCACGACTATGGTCGGTATCCCCCGAATGTCCACCGTGCCAACTATCATCGGTCATTAGTGCTTCCCTGCCGGGAACAACATCTCTCTATACGGCCTTCTTGCCCCGAGATACCGCACCGGGTTCACCATGTACCCGTAGACGGTGTATATGCTCCAGAACCGAGAAATCTCATGGTGGACGTCACACATCATATCAAGGAAAACCGCATTTTTTCTTTTAAAAGAAGCATAAGTTTTCAATTTCTCATGCGGTTTCCCAAATCCAGAATTCTCATGAAAATCGGAATCTCATAATCATGAGCATATAATGAATACCGGCATAAAGCCAAATGATTAGTGCATAACTAGAATGTGTGTATGTGAATGCTTGTGGCATCTAAGTAAGAAATACAAGTCTAAACTAGCATATGATATCATGAATGCTAAACAATACTACTTAGTTATAATTTATCAGAGTACACGAATGAAATAACGGTTACGAAGTGTACGTGACATGGCAATTACTGATACTGATGTGTGTGAGCCGGCAAGTAAGTGCACGTGCAACATACACATCATCAGTAATGGTGCAGGTGTCCTAGCAGACGAGATCATAACAGAAAGTAAACAGTAAAAGCAACAATAAGGTATATAAATCTATATACGAGCCATACAATTATAGTATTGGAAATAGCGCGAATCGTTGTTTTGGAAAAGTAGGAGCTACGGTGTTCTGAGAAAAGAGATATCATTTTGAAAATCCGTAGCATCACTCGGATTGTCTTTTGAAATACATACGATTCGTTAGTTTTGGAAATAGGTATGACTCGAACCTAATCAAACCCCATTACGCTCCGCTTCCCAGAGTGCGCTAAGATCGGCACATGACAGAGCCAACCATGCTACCTGTGGATAGGAAACATCCCTCCACAGTCACATTACGGCTGTCTAGAGATATCAAGAATAGTAGAAATAAAATAAACTATCTAGTACATGTCCATGAGCCAGAATAAACGAGTCAAGAAATAATATGCGGAAGCAATAAATCCAATGAGCAATAACATCTGGAAATTAAACATAACTAAATTAGATACTAACTGGATACTAACAGGATCCTCACTGCTCGGCCTGTCGACTGAAGTACTCCTGCTCGATCCGCGATAAGAGTAGCGGATCTGGGCCATGCAAAACCCAGACGTCAGCGCGTCAAAATAACAACAACAATATAACCAGGGGTAACAAGATATACAGGCATGAGTATGAACAATAATAGGTATATCACAGTAACATGAATGCGGAACAGTGAAGTGTATCGGTGTATGTGACGTGCGGTGAGTAATCTATACTACTGGGTTAATTACTCTCAAGTCTTTGAAATCAATTAATGTAATCTTCATCGTAACCCATCGGTGATTATTCCGTAGCGCCCGGAAAAACGGCAAACAATATGTATTCCGTAACGCCCGGAAAAACGGCAAACAATGTGTATTCCGTAACGCCCGGAAAAACGGCAAACAATATGATAGCACTTTGAGTTACGTTCGGTTACATTCTTGATTTCCCCATACCCCCAAGTTATGTGTTCAAGTCAAATATTGCCAATTGATATCTAATGCCAACACAGGATCAAGCTGGTACAGGTTTTATCTATGCAGACAACAATAACGTCCATCAGGACAACATGTCAGGATTGTCGGCATTAGAAACAGAATCAGGTAACATTTCAAGTGGTGATATATCAGGTCATGTCAGGTAATATACATGTATCAAGTCATGTCAAGTAGTGGTGTATCAGGTCATGTCAAGTAGTGCACAGGTATTAAGCGGGTGCTCATAATCAAACTGTAGCAAGTATTGAATCAAGATGAAAGTACGGATGTACAATAAAAGTATGGATGCACAAATATCGATCAGGGGTTACATCATGACTAAGTAGGATGCACAATATAAAGCATGGGGTACTAATGTATTAATAATATGAGTTAATGTAATATGGGGTGCAACTAGTTATGCAGAATTAATGGTATGGATACATAAATAAACATGGATGTATAAATAACTATTAGGGGTTACAACTATAGCTTCATGACTATGTGGGATGCACATTATTAAACATGAGATGTTAATATAGCAGTAATATGAAATAACGTGACATGGAATGCAAATAGATATATAATTAATGGTATGGATGCACAAACATCGATCAGGGTTACATTTACAGTTCCAAGACTAAGTGGGATGCACATTATTAAGTATGGGGTGTTACTGCAATAATAATATGAATTAATGTGATATGTAGATGCAGCTACATGTATATTAAATGATATGGATGCAAACGGGTGCCCGAAAACGGTAAACTTTAATATGGATATACAATGCATTCAACATGTGATATTTTTATTCATATGGATGCATAATAATATACCTAACATGTAGCAGGATGTATTAGCATGCGACTGGATATGTAAATAACGATATGGATGCTCACGGACGTTGTATAACAGTAAAATGGTAAAAATGGTAATGTAGGATGCATAACTAAACAATATGTAATGTTATTATTCACATGGATGCAAGATATAGTAGTATAGCATGTAGCAAGATAAACTTGCCTCGATTGGATCATACGATGGATGTGTACGGCACGTCCGACGTCGGTAAATCGTCGCAACGCACACACGGCATGCGGGACGGGTCCAAGCAAGGCAAGAGGGTAATCACGCGAGCAAGGGATGTTCACTGGATCTCCTGGATTGGCAGCGGCGAGCACGGCTCCGGTGATGACTGAAAAATATGAAATCAAGAAGTAAAGAAAAGTAGAAGAAGAAGAAAGAAGAAGATGAAAGTTGCACTAGGGTTGGTGCTCTGGGGTCAGAGGAGGCGGTACTGGGGTGACGTCGGCAATGGGTCTCCTGCGATCACCGGAAAAAAAAGATCAAGAAAGAGAAGAGAAAATAAGAAGAAGAGGAAGAAGAAGAGAGGGGTTTGGCTCTGGGTTTGGGGTTCACTCTGTTGGAACTGCAAGGGAGCAGAGAGAGGTCGAGGAGAGGAAGTCGACAGCGAGGGCGTCGGCGAGGTCGGGTTGTGCAGTGGGGCGAAGGTGGTGTCGGGTGGTGATGGTTTGAAGAGAAGGGAGAGAAGGTGAGGTGATGGTGGAAGCAAGGAGATGAGGAGGCGAGAAGAGGAGAGAGGTAGAGGGTGAGGTCGTCGTCAGCGGGTTCCACGGCAACGAGGGCAAGAAGCTGGAGTTTGGGTTTCTTGGGTTCTCGGGTGAGGAAAGGAGAGGAGAGAAGAAGGAAGGTGATAATGGAGATGAGGGTGAAGGCGAGGTCAAGGGCAGAGAGGCACGGGAGTTAGGGTTAGGGTTTGAGGAGGCAGAGGAGTTTGGATGGTTTCTCATGGAGGGCTCAGGGTATTTAAAGAAGAAGAAGAAGAAAAGAAGAGGGAGGTGACCGTAGTGGGGGAAGCGGTGACGGGATCCGAGAAGGGAACAGTGATCGCGAGATGAAAGGGAGAGAGAGAGAGAGAGAGAGAGAAAGAGATCGAGAGGGGGGGAGAGAGAGAGAGTCTGTTAAATTAAATTAAAAAAATCTTTTTTGTTATTAAAAATAAGTTAAACAGTTATAAATATTTAAAATATAATATTTGTTAATTTTGAGTTTTAGGCTGATACAAAAAATAGTCCAAAACACGCCCGGGTCTGGTCTAAAAATCCAGTTTTAAAATACGGAAAATATACGTGTCGACCAAAACGAAAATAGGATATCCGGGTAACGAAAATGCATACCCCCAAGAACGGATGCACGTACGTGCGCGCAGTCATCCAAACAAGTCCGTTTCACTGAACGGGACGAGAACAAGATGCGCGGATGCTATCACGGGGTCAGGGGTAGGATGCAGGCCATGCAAGATATTTTTAAAATATTTTATGTGACTTTAAATGTTATATTAAAAAAATGCAGATGCCAGATAAATGCCAATATGCAGTATGTAAATATGGAAGTGCATGAGTCCATATAACAAGCCAGGATAAAACATAAACATGAATCAAGACTGGTTTTAAGCATGTGGGTCGAGTCGGATGCAAATACAGACGTCAAAATACGATTCGCACCAACACAGTAAATTAAGAAACTACCATAAATAAATAAATACTTGAACTAGAACTGGTATAAATGAACTAGGGTGTTACATTATACCCAACTACAAAAAGAATTTCGTCCTCGAAATTCCTAAAACAAGAAAAGATAAACAAATATGAAACTACAGGAAGAGATCTGGAAATTTCTGTCGAATGTCGTCTTCTCGTTCCCAAGTCGATTCTCCCAAGAAACAAGTACGAGAGGGATAAGCTTGTTCTTAAGGACCTTTTTACTTCGATCAACAATCGACATCGGTCGTTCCTCAAAGGTTAAATCCTCCCTTACAGTCAGCTCCGAATGATCCAGCATATGTGTTTCATCTCGAACATAGTTACGGAGTTGAGATACATGAAACATGTCATGAACATTCGCCAAAGATTGTGGTAACGCCAATCGATAAGCCATTTCTCCAACACGCTCCATAATCTCGATAGGCCCTACGAATCGAGGACTAAACTTGCCTCGACTCCCAAAACGAATCACTCCTCTAGTCGGTGATATCTTCAAGAATACCAGATCACCAATAACGAACTCTAGAGGTCTTCTCGATGTATCAGCCCAACACTTTTGCCGATCTTGTGCTGCCTTCATGTGATTCTGGATGGTATTAACCTTCTCAACTGTTTGCACGATCAAATCGGGTCCCAATAATCTTCGTTCTCCAACATCGTCCCAACAGACGGGTGAGCGACACTTGCGACCATACAATGCTTCGAATGGAGCCATCTGAAAAGTCGCCTGAAAACTGTTATTGTAAGAAAACTCCACCAAGTGTAGATGATCCTCCCATGAACCCTTGAAGTCCAACATGCAAGCTCTCAACATATCTTCAAGAGTTTGGATCGTTCTCTCCGACTGGCCATCTGTCTGGGGATGATAAGCTGTGCTAAACTTCAATCGCGTCCCTAAACTTTCCTGTAAACTCCTCCAGAAGTGCGATAAGAATCGGGTGTCACGATCGTTAACAATGCTCACAGGTACTCCAAGCAATCTCACAATCTCCTGCATGTACCGTTCTGCTAACATTTCTGTTGACTGACCAACTCGAAACGGAATGAAATGAGCTGCCTTGGTCAATCGATCAACAATCATCCAAACTGCATTGTTGCCCATTGGACTCCGCGGTAAAGCTATCACGAAATCCATGGTCATATGTTCCCACTTCCATTGAGGAACCGGAAGTGGTTGCAATAAACCAGCTGCCCTTTGATGTTCAGTCTTAACTTGTTGACACACCAAGCACTTCGCCACAAAGCGGGCAATCTCCCTTTTCATGCCTTCCCACCAGAAATGCTGTCATAGATTACGGTACATCTTTGTGCCTCCTGGATGTACAGAATATGCGAAACTATGTGCCTCCTTCATAACTTCTTCACGAATGTCTCCTTTCGGTACACACAAACGACTACCAAATCGCAACGAACCATCTTCATGAATCAATAAGTCCGTTCGAAGTCCCGCTTCAACCTGTTCTCGAAACTTCTGCAATCTTGGGTCGTGCGACTGCGCTGCTTTAATACTCTCGATCAATGACGACTATACTTGCAGTTGCATCAACTATTCCGAAGAATGCGGTAGCACGATCTCCAACTCGAATCTTCAAAAATTTTCGATAAGCTCCTTCTGTGCAGTCATCATCCGAATTGCTGGTAACCGACTAAGCGCATCCGGTACTACATTAACTTTCTCCGGATGGTATTTAAGATAAAGATCGTAGTCAGCCATCAGCTCCAACCATCTACGCTGCATCATGTTAAGCTCTTTCTGCGTGAACACATACTTTAGGCTTTTCTGATCGGTGAATACTTCGACCCTTTCACCCAATAAGTAGTGTCTCCAAATCTTCAAAGCGAAAATCACAGCTGCTAACTCCAAATCATGAGTTGGGTAATTTTTCACATGGATCTTCAACAGTCTCAATGCGTAAGCTATAACTTTCCCATGCAGCATCAAAATGTTGGAGATAGTGCCCTCAGAGTCAATTATTGGATCACAGGCACGTGATTGCAATGATTGAGGGAGGACCTATCCCAGTAGGACAGTCTTACTCAAGATGATAGTATGCTATCTGGTTTATCTTTATCATCGTGTACTGCTTTAGGTGACCTTACAGGTCGCTATTACACGTTGATAGAGCCCCTAGGATTCTTGCTTGACTACCAGCAGTATGAGGGCGATCATATACGTGGGAGCTGGAGTCTATAAGCAAATCCTTAAAAGGTCCCTAGTCGTGGGAGTTTCGAGACAGGGCATCGATTCTCCAGAGTAGACTAGTGTATACAGTCGAGACCCTGACGAGGGGCGGTTGCCGGTCTCACAAGCCACTGGTGTCAGTTGGTTCACCTAAGATGTATACAGGTGCTCATTGGGTTATGAGTACACCGGACAGGACTCGCCGGGAACCTGCTAGTTGGGATTATACCAGACGTCAGATAGCAGTTCCCTGGTGACATGTGTACAGATTAGTTCATCGACCTGAGATCGTCATTTGTCTCGTGTGAGTTCCCACTGTGCTTTGATTACTACCCTACCACGCTCAAAGGAGACGTGCAAACAGGTTTTAGTTGGGTACAGTCCCAAGCCACATGGAGGCAGTGAGCGGATCTGCAGGGGTTCGTCTCTCCCGGTATTGGGGGTGAGGTCGCGCTATGTCTAGGAGAGCCATTACACGAAGCCCTCGGCCGAGGCAGGAGATTTACTGGTAGGTATTCCAGTAGTATCTCAGGGTGTTCTGAGCAACACTCCGACACGACTTGTACCGCTATTGGGGGTCTGACTTTTACCAACCCCCTAGGCCCGCCATGCGATGCTCATAGACGAACGGACCGGACTGTACGGATATTGTCACTGACAGGCTCAGTAGGGTGTCAGGATGAGTTCGCTCATCGACGTCCCTTTTGGTCAATAGCTGGTGGCCCGTCACGTATGGCTAATACCTCTGACGTGCTAGTGGTTAAATCCACAGCCATAGTATTGACGAGTCTTTAGAGTCCATCACACTCAGTTACTCAGGTTTCGGGCGAAACTCTGTAGAGGCCGTATGGAGATATGGCAGGGTTCGATCAGATACGTGCGGTATTGCACGGATCTTGATCGGACGGATTTTACTGGCCGGCTTTGGCTTAAGCCGGATCCTAGTATTAGACAGTGTAGTTTTGTCTCTTTGCATTTGTATTCAGTGGGAATACAAATGTGGGCATGTATATGCAGTAGCGGGGTTTTCCTATAATTTATTACGGGATCAGTTTTCTGAAGTTGCCAGTTTGCATTCCGTTTCGGCCAGTTTTCCTTTGTTCCTTCACGGCCGGACTTTTCCGATGGAGGGGGTTATTTGCAAGTTTGCAAATTAGCAATTGTGGAGGGGTTTCTTGCATTTTGTGGCTTTATCATGATGAGATTCCTTTTGAATCAATCCTAGCATTTATGAGATTAGAAATGGAAAAGATGAGGATTTGATTTGGATTAGAAATGTGGTGACCATTTTTCTTTTCATTGATATTTTTTTCTTCTCTTGAAATTAAGATTCCTTTTTACCCTCCACCATATCATTATGGGGCCGACCACTTTTGAAGGGGAGAGGAGAGAGGTTCATTTGGTGTAGCATTTTCTTCATCTCATTTCCTTGCTAAAAATAGTGAGCACCATTTTCATCCAAAGCATTTTTTTCTCTCTTCTCAATCATGGCAACTTCTATAACCTCAAGAGACAAAGTGTTCTACACTACACCTACAGTACCCTTGGACGCGTCGGCTTGCCAACTTCACGCCCGAGTTGCCTCGGTCCAGAGGTGGGAGCCCGTAAAAGAATTTGGCTATGTGGTACCCTTTCCGACGAGGAGGTGACGGACGGAGATTCCACGAGAGATCGGAGTGGAGACGAAGACCGAAGGACACGGATCGCTTGGTATAACTCTCTACTCTTATTCTTGTTTGCTAGTAGCTTGGTTAATGGCCCGATCCGGGTTGATAGTGCGCGGTGGTGCCGGTTTGCTAGTTTGCAAAGTTTTTCGTTTCCGCGTTTCCGGCGTCGGATCGACGGCCGGGGCGCCGCCATGCACTTACATTGGCATCAGATCCACGCCATTAACTTAGCCTAGCTTGATCTAACGTGTTTAGAACTCGATCGAACAATAAAACGCCAAAAACCGTATTTTCTAGTGCATCGGGTTTCTGTCGAAATTTTTTTTGCTCCAAAAATTTTTCAGGGTGTTGCAGAAACACGTGCAGGGAATTCTAAGCATTCTGTAAAAATTTGGTCGCCTGAACTCACTATACCACCGTGGAACCGCGGCCAAACCCACGCTTGGGCCGCGGTTCCGCCGCGCTTTTTACTGTTCATTGTACCAAAGTTTCACAGTAGGCTTCTGAGTTGAAAATGGGGGTTTTAGGATATTCTTTTTGGGGCCATATTTTCTGTGAGTGCTACAGTAGTGCTTGGGGCCCACTTTGATAAATTTGTTCGATCGGATATTTTAAACATGCTAGTTCACAGTATTTACATTATATGTGCGACCGTGAATGTCATTTGATCGGTAAATCCTGTCTAACTGCTATAGCCCTTTTAGACGGATTTGCGAACGTGACATTCACATTGATCTTCTGTGTTGTGCTGTAATGTTGCGGATTGGTCGTGGGGATAGCCTGGTTGCAATATTAGTACAGTTTTGTTTTATATGTATATTTGATATTGCGGGGCGAGCGTCCGACATGTGGACTGCCGTTACAGCCTGTTTGTATTATTCTTTTGGGGCACGACCGGGTCGAGGTCGATGTACCCGTTGTATGTATATTTTATTTTCTGTACTAGGATTTGTACGGTTCCTAGGCACTCTCAAGAGGTCTCACAAGGCATCAACCATGCCAATTTCAAATTTTAACGGTGCCGAGAAACCCTAATACGGATCGTTGGCTAGAAATCTAGGCGAAAAAGAAACTAGTTAACAACTTAACTAAAGTTTAAACGGAAATACAACCTTTGTAGATCCGGTGCTCCACCTCCATAGCTCCGCAACGAAGTCCCCTCGCTGTCCAAATGAATTCCCGGGCTCTAGCGTCGGCTTCGTCGGAGAAATGGCGAGCTAGGTCGTCGATGTCCATGCCGAAGATAATCTACGTCGAGGCATCGCTAGATCAAGCTCCACCTTCACCAAGCCATGAAAACTTGTGAAGGAAACACCCTATACTACTTGGCAAGAGGTAGAGGATGAAGAAATAGGAAGTGGGTTCACTTTAGAATTGGATTTCTCACTTTATTTCATCAATCACCATTGATGGTCAAGCTTTTTCTTCTTTGAAGAAGATGAAGAAGAAGAAGATAAAGTTATGATAAGTATTTTGTAAATGATAAATAAATCAATACTTATCATTTACTAACCCTTGGTTAGTTGTAGAGAATGGACCATGGTTAACTAGAATGGTTAGGGTTAAGTATAAGACAAGGATGGTGGACTAATTCAAAGCTTCAAGAATCTTCAACTAGCAAACAAAAATAGCAACCATTCTTTTCTCATCTTTTTCCAAAATAAATAAATAAATAAATAAGAAAAAAGAAAACCCTAATCATAATCTTAACCATGGTCTAATTCTTTACACTAACCCTAGCTTGCATGTATCATCAAACATGATACAATCATGTGCACAAAATATATCACATATGCAATGTGCACAAACCAAGTGAGTAAATCCATTTAAAGTGAACCAATACTAGTTAATGCAAAGTAATATATCAAATATATATAATTATGCATTAAATCATTAAATCAACACTTGATTCAATGATCCGGTCATGTCGCATATAACCGACTAGTATTTAATGTATCGGCTTCTCGAATCAATCCTTGATTCGATAACCAGGTTATATCGCATATAACCAATCGATACATTTGTCGCGAGAATGGAATACGGTATCACATACACGAATTATTCTCGGTCCCGCACATATCTCATATGCGCTCCTATTTCGTTTCGCTTGAGCTAGGAAACCTCTGTGTAGGACTCTAAAGACTCGTCAATACGCCGGCAGCAGATGATGATCATATCAAACACCCACAAGCCGCAAGCGGTCTGCTAAACGTAACGGCCACCCGGGTATTGAGCGATCAGAAGATCGACGAGCAAGCCCGCTCACACTCCTGTGAATCCAACCAGTAACACTTACCGTACAGTCCGGTCTGATCGTCTGATATGTCGCATATCTCGCCTAGGGGTGGTAAACGTCAGACCCCAATAGCTTGATAAGTCGTGTCGATATGAGGTCTATAACAATTCGAGAAACTACTGGTAACACTTACCAGTAATTCTCAGCAACCCTGACCAGGGATTTCCGGTTATAGCCAATCGAACACAGCGCAACATCAACTCCCTATACCGGGAGAGACGAATCCCCTCCTATCGCTCATTGCCTCCATGTGACTCGGGAATGTACCCAAAAACCACCGTTTTGCACGCCCTCTTGGACATGGTAAGATGGAAATCAAAGCACAGTGGGAACCGCACAAGACTCTATGACGATCTCGGGTCAACAGACTACTCTGTACCAGTGTCACCAGAGAACTGCCATCTGACGTAAGGTATAATACCATCTGGGAGTTCTCGGCGAGTCCGTCCAGTGTACCCAGTCTCCACTGAGCACCCGTATATCATCTCTGATGTCAAACACCAATGGATATGGGATCATCCATCGCCCATCTGTATGGGTCGAGAAGGTATACGCTAGTCTACTCTGGTATATCGATGCCCCGTCTCGATACACCCACGACTAGGGACTTTGAAGGATGTACTTATGGACTACCATGTCCCCACTAGTATGATCCGCATCATAGTCCAGGTAGTCAAGTACACATCCTAAGGGCTTTACCAACATGTAACAGAGAGACAATCAGTGTACACGTTAAGGTAAAGAGCAACCAGATAGCATACTATCATGTCGAGCAAGAAAGTCCTCCCTATATATGTCCAAGCATCCACTACAATATACATCCTATGTATAGTAATGGCCTCTAGGGCATACATATAACTAACAATCTCCCACTTGCACTAGGGCCATTTGATAGCAGTGGTTGTAGTATCTCATACTCAACCATCCCATAAAAATCTCTCTCTGGGAACAGGCCTTTGTGAGTGGATCCGCTGTGTTGTCCTCTGAGTCTACTCTCCAAACCTCGATCACCCTGGAGATCATCCATCTCCATGATCAGGTGACACTGCCTTAGAATATGTCTGGATCACTGATGGGACCGGCGTTCCTTGGCATAAGCCACAACTCCATTGTCACACAATGGGAGGAACAAAATTCATCTTATGAACTAATATACACCCAGACTGCCTCTTTGGTAGCATCTTAAGTAGCAATGTATCCTGCCTTTATCGTCTAGTATGCCACGGTATCTAGCTTGGAACTCTTCCAACATACCGTCCCTTTACTGAGGGAAAAGACAATGCCTGTGACTGACATTCAGTCGTCTTTATCACCCTGGAACCCTTCCAGTGATTCTCCCCAGGATCGATTGATACCGTCTCACTACAACTAGTGAGTATCCTAACATCCAATTAAATCTATCTCATAGATCCAAAACCAGGATTTAGGAGGTATCATTTTGATCCTATTATGGAGAATTCTTGTGATAACCGGAGATTGACCGAGCGTAGCATAGGAAACTCCTTCCCTATCAAGAGTATGTCATCCACGTACTCTACGAGGATCGTCACCATACTCCCTACTACCTTTTTGTTCATACAAGGTTCATCTACCATTTTGATGATGTCAACTTCTTTGACTAATCCATCAAAACAGATGTTCCAACTCCGCGATGTCTGCTTTATCCTATAAGCATCTTGCATACGTTTCTGCTGCTCCCACTGTCTACGAGGCCCTCTGGCTGTGTACTTATAGACGCACTTTTCTAAAACATCATTTAGAAAAGCAGTCATGACACCCAACCGCCTGATATCATAGTCATGGTATGTAGCCGTGGCAAGTAGTGTCTGGATGGACTTAAGCATAGGTATTGGATAAGGTTTCATCATTATCCACGCCTGGTCGATGACGAAAACCTTTAACAAGTCTAGCTTTGAAAGTCTCAACTTTTCCATGTACACCAAGTAATCTTCTCAAGATATACTTGCTCCTGATGGGGATTTAACCCTTCAGATATAGCAACCAAAGTCCATACTTTGTTGGTGTATAAGGATTCCATCTCAGATCGCTAAATATCCAGCCATTCTTACAGAGTCACACTCCTGATGGCCAGCTCGAAACTAGTTGGGTCATCATCTCATGATGCAGTCCTCGCTCCCACTGTCATAGAGAAACAGAAGTATCTCTCAGGTGGATGAGGAACCCTACTAGATCGGCGGAGAGGCTGAGGTTCGTTGGAATCTACTGAATCCTTTGGTTCTATCAAATCATCAGCTGTAGTTTGTATAGCTGGAACCTTTCCAGTTCTACATAACAGACCTTGCCTCGAGCTTGTCCGGATTTTTCTTTTAGACATAGCCCGGACAACCCCAAATCTTAACTAACTTAAGATATGGGCTCTTCCCTTTCCATATCACATATGAAATGGTAGGCAATCGATTTGATTTGAACCCTATTCAATAGGTATGCAGCTTCTCAAGTGTATAACTCCCAAAAGGAAATAGGTAACTCAGTAGTACTCATCATAGAGCACACCTTATCATATAGGGTGTGATTGCTCCGCCCCGATATACCATCGTGCCATGGTGTATACGGAGGAGTAATGCTGAGAGAGAATCTCATTCTCCTTTAGAATAGTCCAAGAATTTCGTGCTCAAGTATTCTCCTCCTTGATCTCATCAAAGGACATAATACTTATACCCGTATTGGTTCTCCACTTCTAACTTATATTCTGTGAATATCTCAAAAGGTTCTGACTTGTGTTTCAACAGGAACATAGGTCTGAATCTCGAAAGATCATCAGAGAATGTAATGAAGTAAAGAGAACCGGTCTTGGCATGTGTAGACAGGGGACCTTACATACATCAACATGTATCATCCCAAGAGTTTACTAACTCTTTCTCTGTTTCCAATAAACAGAGCTGTGGTCATCTTATCTCTGTGACATGACTGGCAAGTTTCACAAGATGTAAATTCAAACTGATTTAAATATGCATCTTTATGTAACTCTAGCTAGTCGGGTCACATTGATTTGACCTAGTCTACAATACCTCAAGAAGGATTCGTTCAGTTCTGAACTCTTCCTCTTGTGTGTGTTCTGTATACTAAGAACTGTAGTTTAATTTAGAACATCAATGCTTTTAGATAACGTGCCTGAACCGATCAACTTTTGATATAGGAAATGTTCAAAATATTATCCAACAATACAAAATTTTATCATTTCTTTACTAATAAAGAGACTGATATGATTTTGTATATCAGGTTCGGTATCTAATAACATTCGTTCAGAATCAATGTATTGGTAATACAGGGTGACAGTGACCAACAGACTTGGCTGCAACACTTGCCCCATTTTCTGTCTCATGAAACTTATCACCCGTTCTCAGTTCTTTACCTTTCTATAGCCCTATGTAACATATTACATATGTGGGATCCTGATCCGGTATCATATACCCAGGACGTAAAGGACACTGAGAAACAGTTCTATATAATGAACACACCCGAAGATGATGCATCAGCATGCACTATCTTCGTTTGGGCGGCACGGGAATTCTGGCATTCCCCAATTTCCTGCTCTGTCTTATAACAATTATAAGTTGGAGCGGGACCAACGTTCCCCAGCTCAGTATAACAAGCGGGTTCGGTCAATATATCCGTTTTATTATCTTGATTAAGGCGTGACATGGTCGCTACCAGGAGAGAGAGAGAAGAAAACACCCAGCGTGCGCTCTTGCAAGAATAGATTGGTTAATATTTTATCTAATCAGGATGGCTCCCACTGCTTTTTATCAAATCTTCCTTCAAACCCTAAAAGGAAAGACTAGCCGGGATTAATTACACACTACAAGTTCGCCAATCTTTCAGCCAGGCCAGTGTCGGTACTTTGAGGGAGGTCCCCCGTGCTTTCGCACGAACCTAATTAGTGTAAACCTCGTTTTCCCAGAGGCGTAACCTCGTTGACACCTTTCTAGACACCTACTTGATCGGCTAATTGTAATATGTAAAACTCTCCCAGGAGTAACTCTTACTCGCAGTGGGTATCGGGATCCAACTATCTCATAGAAGGTATGCAATCTCATTGCAAATTCCAACACTTGAAATTCCCGATAATATTTTGCCCCTAGCTCTCTATGACCTTGACGCATGCCAAACAACCCATAGTCTGCTAGTCAAGTTCAACCCGTACATTTCTTGATTGAATTAAACCCACCCGCACGACCCTTGACGCATGCCAAACAACGCCGTACGAATACCCTAATCCAATCGCATCGTATGCTAGCAGATAAGCACTAGTTAGCTACCGTACACTACGCCTTGACGCATGCCAAACAACCGCAGCATGAATACTAACTAGTACTTATCTGAAATGACGGAGGGCTACGACAGGTTTTTCTGAAAACCTATTGCGTAATGAACTTGATATCGTTGTAGAATCAAATGATTTTTAAAATGGAGTGCTTTTGAGGCTTTCCTAGTTTTGCTAAAGGAGTCACTCCCGGTGAAGGGATCGTCGGTCCTTTCCTCGTCGAATGAGGTGCGGGATATATCATATATATCACTGTACAAAGCAAAAACTCTTAAAAGCAATCAAAAGACAAACCGAGTGTGTAGCATCTGCCAGTTATTGCTAAAGGAGTCACTCCCGGTGAAGGGATCTCGGTCCTTTCCTCATCGAATAAGGTGCTGGATATATCACATATACCGCTGTGCAAAGCAAGAACTGTAGCTACCTGTTTTATTTTGAAATTCGATTCTACAACATCTTAGGTTTCTTTTATTTCATTAATCACATTAATGAAGTCCCATCATTTAAATACCTAAACATCACAGATAAATACGACGTGCACTTATGCCATCCGCATTCGCCTCGATGTCCCCTCGTGCACCGTTAGGTTAGGTAACTAACGGCAGAGCGGGGCAGGGCTAGCGCGGGTGTAAAACATAAGTAACATCTATATAATATATCATATATACTATATACTGTATCTATCACAGAACATCACATGATCACATCACAGATATCGCAGCAGAAGAATCATATGAAATATTGGATATACTAGGACGTCCGTGTTTTCAATACGAGCCAGTATAAAACACGGATTCCACGGTCGTGATGAATAGCCAAACCCACACCCCTAGACCCCTACGAGAGCGGCAAGCAACCCTACCAATTCTAGAGTTAGGAGACCCGGACTCGACTCCTCGAGTTGGTCTCCTACTGGACTCCAGAACCCGGTTACTTGTGCTCCCCTCCTTGGGTCTATCCTAGTGCGGAAAAGTAAATAATATACAAAAGGTGACATCTTCCGCAACCTGGAAGTGCCCCAATAAAAGAATATTACATACAAGTTTTTTACATGAATGAAAATGAAAAACACTCATCTCACATAAAAACCCCCGGCTATTCAAACACGACGATCCAATATAACATATCAAGCAACACATAACATCACATGTCATCAGCGTAAGTAAATATGCGCATCCCAATTGTCGTTGACATATAGCAACGAAACCGGCGATATCACATATTACACTTATGGTCACAGAAAAGAAAGTGTAAAACTACAACAGTTGGAATCCACAACCACCTCAGACATCGCATGCCTGACCAAATGAATTCTTTAGACATCGCATGCCTAACAATTATAAACCCCGCATTTTGGTCTCATTATCGAAAACACTTTTCAATATCAAGTCGGGCAATTCAACAAGATTCCCGAAAAACTGATCGAATGCTCGTCGCAAACTTTAGTAGGCGGCCGCACCCCCGATGCCGTCGACGAAGTGCACCAAGGCGGAACACCGCTGCCGCGAGCACCCGAACGGATGCTTTCGGCGACGGGGTTCTCCTGCAGTCACTTGGTCGGGGCTATGGAGTGAGGCTGTCTATTAAGTTTACCGGCGAGTATCCGCGTTCACAACGTGATTGCAACGGACTTTTGATCACATCAAAATTCCGTGGCAACCGATCAAGTGAGACTAAAGTGCTATGTTTATAACATTCATTCAGTTATCTCATAACTTATTGTGAATTCCAATTATTGTATCACATTCCGGATAAGATAGAAAATGTTAAACTTTTCGATAGAACAATCGAACGCCCAAGTTTTCCCGATCAACTGAATGAAATAAGTTCAAAGACATTCACTTCATGCCTCAGTACCAACGGTCCAGCCGTAGAAGGGTCAAGCCAACGCCTCACATGTGGCACGTCGTACTGCCCCAAACCCTAAGGTTCAAAGGGCAGTTCAAGACGGTCACATAATCGAGTTAAGGTTTGTTGCCTTCTAGAGGGACCATCGCGTTACCTGCACTACTCAGAACGTCCTTAAACCACGGAAAAATCCAACACTTGGAAATTTTCCGGCAGGGGAAAAAGTGGGTATTTATGTCCGGTCGAAATTTTTAACATATTCTAAAATATCCGAAAAACACATAGACAAAATTAGACAATCCGATCGAATGTACGAACTCCTAATACAACCCAAAAAACTCAACTCTTGATTTCAGATAAAAAAAAATTCCCAGGAAAACCAGCACTGCAAAATAGGAATTACTGTGCAAAATTGAATGCCTAATAAGACAAAACGACCGCGGAACCGCCGCATTAGCATGCTAATGCCGCGGTTCCGCCGCACTTTTGAGGGATCATTAGTTACTTTTTGCACCGTAATTCTTAGAATTTCCTGCTGATTTTTCTGCATATTTTTAATTCTCAAAAATCCACGAAAACAGAAAATGTCCAGAGAGAACTTTCAAGTCGGGGTTTCGGGTCGATCGGACTTCTAACTCTGTCTACGAATCGCCTAAGGCTCTAACTAGTCTCTGATACCACTGTAGGGTTCCTAGGCACTCTCAAGAGGTCTCACAAGGCATCAACCATGCCAATTTCAAATTTTAACGGTGCCGAGAAACCCTAATACGGATCGTTGGCTAGAAATCTAGGCGAAAAAGAAACTAGTTAACAACTTAACTAAAGTTTAAACGGAAATACAACCTTTGTAGATCCGGTGCTCCACCTCCATAGCTCCGCAACGAAGTCCCCTCGCTGTCCAAATGAATTCCCGGGCTCTAGCGTCGGCTTCGTCGGAGAAATGGCGAGCTAGGTCGTCGATGTCCATGCCGAAGATGATCTACGTCGAGGCATCGCTAGATCAAGCTCCACCTTCACCAAGCCATGAAAACTTGTGAAGGAAACACCCTATACTACTTGGCAAGAGGTAGAGGATGAAGAAATAGGAAGTGGGTTCACTTTAGAATTGGATTTCTCACTTTATTTCATCAATCACCATTGATGGTCAAGCTTTTTCTTCTTTGAAGAAGATGAAGAAGAAGAAGATAAAGTTATGATAAGTATTTTTTAAATGATAAATAAATCAATACTTATCATTTACTAACCCTTGGTTAGTTGTAGAGAATGGACCATGGTTAACTAGAATGGTTAGGGTTAAGTATAAGACAAGGATGGTGGACTAATTCAAAGCTTCAAGAATCTTCAACTAGCAAACAAAAATAGCAACCATTCTTTTCTCATCTTTTTCCAAAATAAATAAATAAATAAATAAGAAAAAAGAAAACCCTAATCATAATCTTAACCATGGTCTAATTCTTTACACTAACCCTAGCTTGCATGTATCATCAAACATGATACAATCATGTGCACAAAATATATCACATATGCAATGTGCACAAACCAAGTGAGTAAATCCATTTAAAGTGAACCAATACTAGTTAATGCAAAGTAATATATCAAATATATATAATTATGCATTAAATCATTAAATCAACACTTGATTCAATGATCCGGTCATGTCGCATATAACCGACTAGTATTTAATGTATCGGCTTCTCGAATCAATCCTTGATTCGATAACCAGGTTATATCGCATATAACCAATCGATACATTCGTCGCGAGAATGGAATACGGTATCACATACACGAATTATTCTCGGTCCCGCACATATCTCATATGCGCTCCTATTTCGTTTCGCTTGAGCTAGGAAACCTCTGTGTAGGACTCTAAAGACTCGTCAATACGCCGGCAGCAGATGATGATCAAATCAAACACCCACAAGCCGCAAGCGGTATGCTAAACGTAACGGCCACCCGGGTATTGAGCGATCAGAAGATCGACGAGCAAGCCCGCTCACACTCTTGTGAATCCAACCAGTAACACTTACCGTACAGTCCGGTCTGATCGTCTGATATGTCGCATATCTCGCCTAGGGGTGGTAAACGTCAGACCCTAATAGCTTGATAAGTCATGTCGATATGAGGTCTATAACAATTCGAGAAACTACTGGTAACACTTACCAGTAAATCTCAGCAACCCTGGCCAGGGATTTCCGGTTATAGCCAATCGAACACAGCGCAACATCAACTCCCTATACCGGGAGAGACGAATCCCCTCCTATCGCTCATTGCCTCCATGTGACTCGGGAATGTACCCAAAAACCACCATTTTGCACGCCCTCTTGGACATGGTAAGATGGAAATCAAAGCACAGTGGGAACCGCACAAGACTCTATGACGATCTCGGGTCAACAGACTACTCTGTACCAGTGTCACCAGAGAACTGCCATCTGACGTAAGGTATAATACCATCTGGGAGTTCTCGGCGAGTCTGTCCAGTGTACCCAGTCTCCACTGAGCACCCGTATATCATCTCTGATGTCAAACACCAATGGATATGGGATCATCCATCGCCCATCTGTATGGGTCGAGAAGGTATACGCTAGTCTACTCTGGTATATCGATGCCCCGTCTCGATACACCCACGACTAGGGACTTTGAAGGATGTACTTATGGACTACCATGTCCCCACTAGTATGATCCGCATCATAGTCCAGGTAGTCAAGTACACATCCTAAGGGCTTTACCAACATGTAACAGAGAGACAATCAGTGTACACGTTAAGGTAAAGAGCAACCAGATAGCATACTATCATGTCGAGCAAGAAAGTCCTCCCTATATATGTCCAAGCATCCACTACAATATACATCCTATGTATAGTAATGGCCTCTAGGGCATACATATAACTAACAGGATTACCCTGCGGAGGGGTGCACGGATAGACGGGTTCTAGAGGGCAACGGGCCCGCATCTCATGGCATTGAGACGGAGGGGGCTTTACTCTAGAATTGGTGGGCTATTCGCCGCACTCGTGGGGGGTACAGGTTGACCCAGGAGGGGTGCCCAAGTTACCGGATTCCGTGAAGTGCTGGGTGGTCCATTCACGTTGTTGAAGGGGGCTGCCTCGCTTCAGGTTTTGGCGGGTAAATTGCCGCGCCCGTAGGGGTCTAGGATTTCATTGCACAGGCTATCCACACGACCAGGGGAACGTCGGGTTTCAGTAGCGGCTCTATGAAACCCGGGGATCCCAGATATCTGTATTGTTCTGTGATGCTGATTACATTTCTGTGATGTTTCTTTTTATCACGCCTTGAGCGAATATTATATATTGATATATATACTAGTAGATGTTGTATATGTTTTGCATCCGCGCTAGTCCAGTCCCCACTCTGTCGTTAGTTAACTAACCTAACGGGTGATGACGGGACCCAGTGGCGAATGCGGATGGCATATACGTACATCATTATTTTCGTTCTTTATTGGTGTGATCAATTGATGGGACTGCGTTGATTCGGATCAATGCAAGATAAACAAACCTATTCTGATGTTGTTGGAACATTTTTCAAAAAGCTGTTATTGCAAGGGTGTTCTCTTTTGTTTTGCACAGTGGTATTCGGTTATGAATATCCAGCTCCTCAGTCGACGAGGCAAGAGCCGAGATCCCTTCACTGGGAGTGATCCCTTGGACAAAAGTTTGCGTCAGGGCAATAATTTCACTATAGCCGATTACTTTTGCTTTGCATCGTGGTATTCAGTTGGAATATCCTGCACCCCATCCTACGGGGAAAGAGCCGAGATCCCTTCACCGGGAGTGACCTCTTTAGCAAAGGTTTTCGTTACTATATTTTTAAAAAGCTATCCGGTTCCTTCAACGATATCAAGTTCATTACGTTAATGGTTTTCGCCAGAAACCATTCGTAGCCCTCCGTCGTTTCAGACGGGTAGCACGTAGTATTCATGCTATGTTTGTTGACCTTCGTCAAGGCATAGTGTATGGTAGCTGCTTGTTACCTTTCTGCTGCATAGATAGATGCGTTGGTTTGGGACAGTCGTATAGCCTTGTTGACCTTCGTCAAGGGCTTGTACGGGTGGGTTCAAATTAACCTGGACAATGACGGGTAGAACTTGACATGTGACTTATGATTTGTTGACCTTCGTCAAGGTCATAAGAGCATGGGGCAAAAATCCACATCGGGAGTTTCTAAAGAAACTGAAACTCGCCAGATTTGCGCATACCTTCTGGAGTATGATAACGTGAGCGGATTCCGTCACGTTATCATGCGATGATAGTTGGATCCTGATTCCCACTGATGAGTTGGTTTACTCCTCGTGTGATCCCGACTAATTCTTCTTTCAGGTTTGGGGAAGAATTTGACGTTACAGTGGGAGGTTTCCAGATTAGATAAAGTGATAACCATTCTGATCTAGGTTAGAGTGCACGCTGAGTGTTTCTTTTCTCTCTCTCTTTGGCAGCGAACATTGACCCGACCCTAGACTATGACTCAGTGACCAAGTTGACTGAACCTTCTTAACACTGGCTTTTGGATTGTCAGAGTTGCATACCTCATTACCACTCCTACTTTTACCCTTTTCTCCAGGACACCCCGTGTTACTACGAACGTCCACTTCCATTGGACAAAATCATCGTATGGTTATATACGAACTCGAAGGAATTTATTCGAGGATGGTTTCCGGTTCTGGAGAAAATGAATAGGACTATTCAGTTGTCTTTTCCTTTTACCTTCTCTCAGGTTGCGAGTACTCCTTGGTTTAGCAGATAGTACACCTATTACGCAAATTGGATAGTCTTCTTCCAAACCTTAGGCTGGTGCCGACCGGTAGGGAATGAAGAAAACCAATTAGCCTAAATGGTGTACAGAAAGTATTAAGTAAAGACATATCAAGGGATTAGTAATAGGGCAAAGTAAATTGCGACTACTATTCACGACAAAACCAAATATTTCTTCGCCAATCCTAAATCACCTTTGTATTTCTCCAGAACACTCCGTATCACTACGAAGATCCACAGTTTATTTGGATACTCCATCATATGGTTATATACGAACTCGAAAGGAACTTGTTCCAGTTCGGGGATGGATTCTGGTTCAGGAGAAATAGGAATAAGGTTTATTCGGTTGTCTTTTATCCTCACCTTCTCTCGCATTGCGAGTGTTCCTAGGATTAGGACAGTACACCCATTATGCTTATTGGATAGTCTTCTTCCAAACCATAGGCTGGTGGTGAACGGTAGGGAAGGAAGAAAACCATTTGGCCTAAAGGGGTGTGCAGAAGGTAATGACTAAAGACATATAAAGGGATTTGGAGAGGTGGAAAAGAATTATAAGGTTACAGTTGTGAATCTGGACAATGGAAGAGTCATTACTAGGAATACCAGAATACCCCATCGAAACATTTCAATGTTTCAGTTTCACTGTGTACTGTTAAAAGAAAAATGATTTCCTAATTAGACACTTGCTCCAGGGTATGTAAATACCAGGTTTGATTCTCACATCTGTATGGTTTTACAGATGATGAGTGGGAGTAAGTTATTGGGAATTAGGTGATCATCCTCATTATATCGGGATTCGTTGTAATTGATGATATTTGAGGAAGTCACCTGGGTTGTTTGCCGGACGGCAAATAGTTGGTTTTGAATATCCGTTGTTATGCACCAATTTCAAATTGATATATCTGTACGTCTATTTTCATAGAGTGAGATATAACTTTTTGAAATTATGTCTGTGACATTTACCAATATCAGTGGATGGTTAGGTAAGGAGTATTAAACAGCGGTGTAATTCTTCATAACCATAAGTACAGTTTTCAACATACGACACACAGTGAATGAGTCGTTAGACTCAGAGGACTTATACAGAGTATTGTATGTTGTCCAGTATCCATTAGGATAGAGGGGTTGGTCCTCGTACTATATTCGGTTTACTTATGACTTCTCTAGTTCTTAGACAGGTGTTTCGTAGAAACACAGGGTCTAAGTTTTGAGAAGTTATAGATATATGAATAAAGTAGAGAACCAGGTGTTGCAAGTATCGGGATTCTTCAAGGTAATCGAAGATGTATATACTTGTGTATGGTATTCAGATAATAGTAATGATTTTGAGAAATGGATCTTTTTCAGAAAACAGTAGTGGGAGTATGGTAGAACTGGAAGTGATTCCAGAACCGCAAACGATTACTGAAAATTTGATAAGAACCTAAAGATTCAATCTGTATTGACATTCCATTGGCCACTCCGCAGATATGGTGGGTAACCTCAGGCACTCGAGAGGTACTTCGGTATGCTCACAGTGGCGGGGAGGTTCTTGTTTACCCAGACTTGCCATTGCTGTTGTTCCATACTGTGAGACCCGGCAAAAGGATAAGTATAGCGTCGTTCTAAACTTTCTTTAGAAGTGTACGTCTATATGACTCTGCCAGAGGGTTGTCGTAGTCAGTGGGAGCAGCGGAAGCATTGGTGGACAGGTGGCTTATGTCTATTTATAGACTAAAGCAGATATAGCGGAGATAGATCATCTATTTCTGATGCGATAGTCATAGGTTTGACTTCATCAGAATAGGGGATGGATCTTTTAAGAAGGTAGTAGGGTGTGATGTCCTGGTATTTGGATGACATACACAGAGTAGGAAGTGATATTCCTATACTACGATCGGTTATTCTTTGGTTGTCACACAGTGGTTTCTCCACAAAAGGATTGGATATTATATCAGACATTCTGGTTACCGGATCTATGGTATTAGATCTAGATTTGGGTAGTTTCCCAATCTTGGTACTTAGACAGCATTCTATGAGTATTTAGAATGGACGACTCCTGGCACGGTAGTGTACCTGCAGGTAATGGAGTCACCCTCTCTAAAGGTGTCTTATAGACTAAAGTAGAGAGGGATGTGCAGGATTGGCAGATCACTTGCTTAGGCAATTGAGTTAATCATGAGATGTCAAGTACCACACCAGATGTTGTTTTTGCAGGAGATGCAATAAGTTGATATTGATCCAATCCTGGAGAAACATTCGGAAGCAGTTTTAGAACATAAGTGGATATTCTAGGGATTTGATAACGGCAGCCTCCTTTAGGAGACGGTTATCATTCCAGGCTTCCAAGGTGACCTGGATGACAGAGTGGCTGTCAGAATCATAGTTTTCCCTCTGACGAGGGGCAGTATTTTGGACAGGTGGTCCAGGTAGATACTGAGGGAAGGATGGCGCAGGATACTGATTAAGTTCAGTTGACGATACAGTCTAAGAGGTTTGGATTTGGAGTTCATTTATGAACTAGGTCCCATCAGACATCCAGACATTCTAAGACAGGTATTGCTCATTTCGGGAGATGGCTTTCTCCGTGAACATGGGATAAAGAGAGACATAGAAAGAAACATCAAAGCGGATCCACTCACTAAGGCTATTCCTCGAACGCAATAGTTTCGCAAACGTGTTTTGTGAGACTGACTAGTAGATGAGTTGGGTGTTCGGTATCACACGGGCTGTGAGTATGCGACATCGCAATAATTAGCCTTGAGTGCAAGTGGGAGATTGTTGGAGATAGTGCCCTCAGAATCAATTATTGGATCACAGGCACGTGATTGCAATGATTGTGGGAGGACCTATCCCAGTAGGACAGTCTTACTCAAGATGATAGTATGCTATCTGGTTTATCTTTATCATCGTGTACTGCTTTAGGTGACCTTACAGGTCGCTATTACACGTTGATAGAGCCCCTAGGATTCTTGCTTGACTACCAGCAGTATGAGGGCGATCATATACGTGGGAGCTGGAGTCTATAAGCAAATCCTTAAAAGGTCCCTAGTCGTGGGAGTTTCGAGACAGGGTATCGATTCTCCAGAGTAGACTAGTGTATACAGTCGAGACCCCGACGAGGGGCGGTGGCCGGTCTCACAAGCCACTGGTGTCAGTTGGTTCACCTAAGATGTATACAGGTGCTCATTGGGTTATGAGTACACCGGATAGGACTCGCCGGGAACCAGCTAGTTGGGATTATACCAGACGTCAGATAGCAGTTCCCAGGTGACATGTGTACAGGTTAGTTCATCGACCTGAGATCGTCATTTGTCTCGTGTGAGTTCCCACTGTGCTTTGATTACTACCCTACCACGCTCAAAGGAGACGTGCAAACAGGTTTTAGTTGGGTACAGTCCCGAGCCACATGGAGGCAGTGAGCGGATCTGCAGGGGTTCGTCTCTCCCGGTATTGGGGGTGAGGTCGCGCTGTGTCTAGGAGAGCCATTACATGAAGCCCTCGGCCGAGGCAGGAGATTTACTGGTAGGTATTCCAGTAGTATCTCAGGGTGTTCTGGGCTACACTCCGGCACGATTTGTACCGCTATTGGGGGTCTGACTTTTACCAACCCCCTAGGCCAGCCATGCGATGCTCATAGACGAATGGACCGGACTGTACGGATATTGTCACTGACAGGCTCAGTAGGGTGTCAGGATGAGTTCGCTCATCAACGTCCCTTTTGGTCAATAGCTGGTGGCCCGTCACGTATGGCTAATACCTCTGACGTGCTAGTGGTTAAATCCACAGCCATAGTATTGACGAGTCTTTAGAGTCCACCACACTCAGTTACTCAGGTTTCGGGCGAAACGCTGTAGAGGCCGTATGGAGATATGGCAGGGTTCGATCAGATATGAGCGGTATTGCACGGATCGTGATCGGACGGATTTTACTAGCCGGCTTTGGCTTAAGCCGGATCCTAGTATTAGACAGTGTTGTTTTGTCTCTTTGCATTTGTATTCAGTGGGAATACAAATGCGGGCATGTATATGCAGTAGCGGGGTTTTCCTGTAATTTATTACGGGATCAGTTTTCTGAAGTTGCCAGTTTGCATTCCGTTCCGGCCAGTTTTCCTTTGTTCCTTCACGGCCGGACTTTTCCGATGGAGGGGGTTATTTGCAAGTTTGCAAATTAGCAATTGTGGAGGGGTTTCTTGCATTTTTGTGGCTTCATCATGATGAGATTCCTTTTGAATCAATCCTAGCATTTATGAGATTAGAAATGGAAAAGATGAGGAGTTGATTTGGATTAGAAATGTGGTGACCATTTTTCTTTTCATTGATCTTTTTTTCTTCTCTTGAAATTAAGATTCCTTTTTACCCTCCACCATATAATTATGGGGCTGGCCACTTTTGAAGGGGAGAGGAGAGAGGTTCATTTGGTGTAGCATTTTCTTCATCTCATTTCCTTGCTAAAAATAGTGAGCACCATTTTCATCCAAAGCATTTTCTTCTCTCTTCTCCATCTTGGCAACTTCTATAACCTCAAGAGACAAAGTGTTCTACACTACACCTACAGTAACCTTGGACGCGTCGGCTTGCCAACTTCACGCCCGAGTTGCCTCGGTCCAGAGGTGGGAGCCCGTAAAAGAATTTGGCTACGTGGTGCCCTTTCCGACGAGGAGGTGACGGGCGGAGATTCCGCGAGAGATCGGAGTGGAGATGAAGACCGAAGGACACGGATCGCTTGGTATAACTCTCTACTCTTATTCTTGTTTGCTAGTAGCTAGGTTAATGGCCCAATCCGGGTTGATAGTGCGCGGTGGTGCCGGTTTGCTAGTTTGCAAAGTTTTTCGTTTCCGCGTTTCCGGCGTCGGATTGACGGCCGGGGCGCCGCCGTGCACTTACACAAAACACATCCCAAACCTTTCCCAGATGCGTCGCTGTGAATCACCAATCCTCCAGAATCGTCTGGTACGGTCAAAATAGGAGCGGTTATCAACCTTTGCTTTAACGCCTCAAAAGCTGTCGCACATCAATCCGTCCATATGAACGGTACTTCCTTTCCCGTAAGCTTGGTCAAAGGCTCAGCCAATCGAGCAAAATTCTCCACGAACCTTCTGTAATATTCGGCAAGTCCAAGAAAACTTCTGATCTCTGCTACGTTCTTCGGAATCTGCCAATCTTGAACTGCTACAATCTTCTCGGGATCAACGATGTTTCTATCTCCGGATACGACATGCCCCAAAAACTTCACTTCTTCAAGCCAAAACTCGCACTTGCTCATCTTTGCATATCATTTTTCTTGCCTCAATATTTGCAGTACGATCTTCAAGTGTTCTGCATGCTCTTCTAGGCTCCTCGAGTAGACCAGAATATCATCGATAAACACCACTATAAACTGGTCCAAGAACGGTGAAAAGATTCGGTTCATCAAGTCCATAAATATCGCCGGTGCATTCGTGACTCCGAATGGCATCACTAAATGTCCATACCGAGTTCGGAACGCAGTCTTGCAATTATCTTCTGATTTAACTCGGACATGATGATATCCGGATCGCAAATCCCGCTTCGAGAATACCCTCGTGCCACAGAGTTGCTCGAATAATTTGCCAACGCGAGGGATCGGGTACTTGTTCTTAATAGTCACCCGGTTCAATTCTCGATAATCAATGCACATCCTCCTTGTGCCATCTCTTTTCTTTACTAGAAGAACTGGAGCTCCCCAAGGTGAATTACTGCTGTGAATCCAACCCTTCTCAAGTAATTCAGTAACCTGCTTCTTGATTTCTTCCAACTCCACTGGTGCCATTGGATAGTATGCATTTGAGATTGGCGCTGCACCAGGAACAAGATCGATCGCGAACTCCACATCTCATTTTGGTGGTAAACCCGAGATGTCCTCGAACATGTCCATGAACTCTCGAACTATAGCTGGCGCTTCCTCCTTATCAACTTCCATTGACGAAAGAGCGGCGCTTGTCGGCCTAGTCCTAAACTCGACTGGCCCGACAGAACTGCTACCTTCAGCAAATACAAACTCTGGATGTCTGGGAATCTAGAAAATCACTTTCTTTGCCCTACAATCAATGTGAGCGTGGAAAGTACCGAGAAAATCCATTCCCAAGACAACATCAAACAATGGGATGCACCAGAATCGAACAATTCTAATGCAGGAAAACATGAACAAGTAGGATACCGAAATGACTTCATCAGAAGCCAAGATACAGAAGAAGATAAGCATGGAAAATAGGATTCAAGCTTGCAATAAAACATGAACTGGTAAGCAATGAAACCGAGAGAAGCAAGAAAATTTCACGACCATGAATCAAGACCAGGACTCCAAGTTACTTAAATAGAGTACCGCATTGTAACCATACTGCAGTTCATAGTTACAATCACATAACTCCGTTCAAGTCGCCCAAATCTTAGCATCAGAATCGAAGGAATAGGACGGGATAAACAATAAGGAACCAAAAGATTTCAAGCCGAGATGCAAAAGTTTTTGCATAACGTCAAGACACAGGGTCAAGAGAAAGATATGATTCAAGAATCACGATAACAATGTGGCAGGACAAGTTCCTAATTACGAGTTTTCTGATTCGTGTATTGGGTCTAATACCCAACTACAAAAAGAATCAAACCCGATTAACCTAAATCTTATGGCTCTGATACCAAATAAACCCTGTCTCGCCCCGCTTCCCAGAGTGCGCTAAGATCGGCATCTGACAGAGCCAACCATGCTACCTGTGGATAGGAAACATCCCTCCACAGTCACATTACGGCTGTCTAGAGATATCAAGAATAGTAGAAATAAAATAAACTATCTAGTACATGTCCATGAGCCAGAATAAACGAGTCAAGAAATAATATGCGGAAGCAATAAATCCAATGAGAAATAACATCTGGAAATTAAATATAACTAAACTGGATACTAACTGGATACTAACAGGATCCTCACTGCTCGGCCTATCGACTGAAGTACTCCTGATCGATCTGCGACAAGAGTAGCGGATCTGGGCCATGCAAAACCCAGACGTCAGCGCATCACAATAACAACAATAATATAACCAGGGGTAACAAGATATTCAGGCATGAGTATGAACAGTAATAGGTATATCACAGTAACATGAATGTGGAACAGTGAAGTGTATCGGTGTATGTGACGTGCGGTGAGTAATCTATACTACTGGGTTAATTACTCTCAAGTCTTTGAAATCAATTAATATAATCATCATTGTAACCCATCGGTGATTATTCCGTAATGCCCAGAAAAACGGCAAACAATATGTATTCCGTAACGCCCGGAAAAACGGCAAACAATATGATTGCCCTTTGAGTTACGTTCGCTTACATTCTTGATTTCCCCATACCCCTAAGTTATGTGTTCAAGTCAGGTATTGCCAATTGATATCTAATGCCAACACAGGATCAAGCCGGTACAGGTTCTGTCTATGCAAACAACAATAACGTCTATCAGGACAACATGTCAGGATTGTCGGCATTAGAAACAGGATCAGGTAACATGTCAAGTGGTGATATATCAGGTCATGTCAGGTAATGTACATGTATCAAGTCATGTCAAGTAGTGGTGTATCAGGTCATGTCAAGTAGTGTACAGGTATCAAGCGGGTGCTCATAATCAAACTGTAGCAAGTATTGAATTAGGATGAAAGTACGGATGTACAATAAAAGCATGGATGCACAAATATTGATCAGGGGTTACATCATAACTAAGTAGGATGCACAATATCAAGAATGGGGGTACTAATGTATTAATAATATGAGTTAATGTAATATGGGGTGCAACTAGTTATGCAGAATTAATGGTATGGATACACAAATAAATATGGATGCATAAATAACTATCAGGGGTTACAACTATAGCTTCATGACTATATGGGATGCACATTATTAAATATGGGATGTTAATATAGCAGTAATATGAAATAATATGACATGGAATGCAAATAGATATATAATTAATGGTATGGATGCACAAACATCGATCAGGGTTACATTTACAGTTCCAAGACTAAGTGGGATGCACATTATTAAGTATGGGGTGTTACTATAATAATAATATGAATTAATGTGATATGTAGATGCAGCTACATGTATATTAAATGATATGGATGCAAACGGGTGCCCGAAAACTGTAAACTTTAATATGGATATATAATGCATTCAATATGTGATATTTTTATTCATATGGATGCATAATAATATACCTAACATATAGCAAGATGAATTAGCATGCGACTGGATATGTAAATAATGATATGGATGCACAAGGACATCGTATAACAGTGAAATGGTAAAAATGGCAATGTGGGATGCATAGCTAAACAATATGTAATGCTATTATTCACATGGAAGCAAGATATAGTAGTATAGAATGTAGCAAGATAAACTTGCCTCGATTGGATCACTCGATGGATGCGTACGGCAAGTCCAACGTCGGTAAATCGTCGCAACGCACACACGACACGCGGGACGGGTCCAGGCAAGGCAAGAGGGTAATCACGCGAGCAAGGGACGTTCACTGGATCTCCTGGATCGGCAGCGGCGAGCACGGCTCCGGCTATGACCGAAAAATGTGAAATCAAGAAGTAAAGAAAAGTAGAAGAAGAAGAAAGAAGAAGAAAGAAGAAGATGAAGGTTGCACTGGGGTTGGTGCTCTGGGGTCAGAGAAGGCGGTACTGGGGTGACGTCGGCAATGGGTCTCCGGCGATCACCGGAAAAACAAGATCAAGAAAGAGAAAGAGAAGAGAAAAGAAGTAGTAGAAGAGGAAGAAGAAGAGAGAGGGTTTGGCTCTAGGTTTGGGGTTCACTCTGTTGGAACTGCAAGGGAGCAGAGAGAGGTCGAGGAGAGGAAGTCGACGGCGAGGGCGTCGGCGAGGTCGGGTTGTGCAGTTGGGCGAAGGTGGTGTTGGGTAGTGATGGTTTAAAGAGAGGGGAGAGAAGGTGAGGTGATGGTGAAAGCAAGGAGATGAGGAGGCGAGAAGAGAAGAGGGGTAGAGGGTGAGGTCGTCGGCGGTGGGTTCCACGGCGACGAGGGCAAGAAGCTGGAGTTTGGGTTTCTTGGGTTCTCGGGTGAGGAAAGGAGAGGTGAGAAGAAGGATGACGATGATGGAGATGAGGGTGAAGGCGAGGTCGAGGGAAGAGAGGCACGGGAGTTAGGGTTAGGATTTGAGGAGGCAGAGGAGTTTGGATGGTTTCTCGTGGAGGGCTCAGGGTATTTAAAGAAGAAGAAGAAGAAAAGAAGAGGGAGGTGACCGTAGTGGGGGACGTGGTGACGGGATCCGAGAAGGGAACATTGATCGCGAGATGAGTGAGAAAGGGAGGGAGAGAGAGAGAAAGAGAGACAGTCTGCGAGAGAGAGAGAAATATAGATAGAGAGAGATCGAGAGGAGAGAGAGAGAGTCTGTTAAATTAAATTAAAATAATCTTTTTAGTTATTAAAAATAAGTTAAACAGTTATAAATATTTAAAATATAATATTTTTTAATTTTGAGTTTTAGGCTGATACAAAAAAGTCCAAAACACGCCCGGGTCGGGTCTAAAAATCCAGTTTTAAAATACGGAAAATATACGTGTCGACCAAAACTAAAATAGGATATCCGGGTAACGAAAATGCATACCCCTAAGAACGGATGCACGCACGTGCGCGTAGCCATCCAAACAAGTCCGTTTCACTGAGCGGGACGAGAACAAGATGCGCGGATGCTACCACAGGGTCAGGGGTATGATGTAGGCCATATAAGATATTTTTAAAATATTTTATATGACTTTAAATGTTATATTAAAAAAATGCAGATGCCAGATAAATGCCAATATGCAGTATGTAAATATGGAAGTGTACGAGTCCACATAACAAGTCAGGATAAAACATAAACATGAATCAAGACTAGTTTCAAGCATGTGGGTCGGGTCGGATGCAAATACAGATGTCAAAATACTATTCGCATCCAAAACAAAGTAAATCAAGAAATTACCATAAATAAAGAAATACTTGAACTAGAACTAGTATAAATGAACTAGGGTGTTACAAAACATCTATCTAAGCAACTAAAAGACTAAACTAAGAACCGAGTCGAAAGTGAATAGAAAGTCTAACATTTTCCGAGTCGATATATCTAGTAGTCGGTGATCCAGCCTCATAGGATCACGTAATGTAATATCCATCGTATGACATTTTCGTGTCAAAAGTGCGGATCAATCATCATATTTGTATCTTGTACGGTATAGTCCTGTTGGAGATAGTGCCCTCAGAGTCAACTATTGGATCACAGGCACGTGATTGCAATGATTGAGGGAGGACCTATACCGGTAGGACAGTCTTACTCAAGATGATAGTATGCTATCTGGTTTATCTTTATCATCGTGTACTGCTTTAGGTGACCTTACTGGTCACTATTGCACGTTGATAGAGCCCCTAGGATTCTTGCTTGACTGCCAGAAGTATGAGGGCGAACATATACGTGGGAGCTGGTGTTAGTTATGTATATGCCCTAGAGGTCATTGTTGTACATTTGATGTATATTATAATGGATGCTTGGATATATACAGAGAGGACTTTCTTGCTCGTCATGATAGTATGCTATTTGGTTTCACTTTATCCTAACATGTTGACTTGTATTGGTTTACTGTTTTTCTCTCACATGTTGATAAAGCCCTTAGGATCTGTACTCGACTACTGGGATTATGATGAGATCATACTAGTGGGGCCACGGTAGTCGATGAGTACATCCTATAAATGTTCCTAGTCGAGGGTATATCGAGACAGGGCATCGATACACCAGAGTAGACTAGCGTATACGCATCTTGACCCATATGATGGGCGATCGATGATCCCATATCCATCGGTGTTTGACATCAAGGATGGTGTACGGGTGCTCAGTGGAGACTGGGTACACTGGACGGACTCGCCGAGAACTTCCAGTTGGTGATATACCACACGTCAGATGGCAGTTCTCCGGTGATACTGGTACAGGGTAGTCTGTAGACCCGAGATCGTCATAGAGTCTTGTGTGATTCCCACCGTGCTTTGATTTCCACCTTACCACGTCCAAGAGGGCGTGCAAAACGGTGGCTTGTGGGTACAGTCCCGAATCACATGGAGGCAATGAGCGATAGGAGGGGATTCGTCTCTCCCGGTATAGGGAGTTGATGTTGTGCTGTGTTCGATTGGCTATAACTGGAAGTCCCTGGCCAGGGCTGATATAGAGATATACTGGTAAGTGTTACCAGTAGTTTCTCGATCTGTTATGAGCCTCACATCGACATGACTTATCGGTTACTGGGGTCTGACGTATACCACCCCTAGACTTGATATGCGACATATCAGACGAACAGACCGGACTGTACGGGAGTGTTACTGATTGGATTCACAGGAGAACGGACAGGCTAGCTTGTTGATCTTCTGATCGCTCAATACCTGAGTGGCTGTTACGTTTAGCTGACCGCTTGCAGCTTGTGGGTGTTTGATATGATCGTCACCTGCTACCGGCGTATTGACGATTCTTTAGAGTCCTACACAGAGGTTTCTTGGCTCAGGCAAAACGGAGTAGAGGCACATATGTGATATGTGCAGGACCGAGGATAATGCGATATGAGATACCGTATTATATTCTCACGATATTTAGATATGAATCGGGACATCGGATCAAGTGTTGATTCGATGAATCGGTACATGATATATTAGTCGGTTATATTCGATATAACCGGATCGTCGGATCAAGTGTTGATTCGATGATTTAATGTATAATGATATATATGATATATTGTATTACATTATCTAATATTGGTTTGCTTTATTATTTCATTTTCTCACCGGATTAATACATTGATATATATGCGATATATGTTAATTGTATTATTTTCTTTTGTTGCAAATATATAATATATATGTGATATATATTATTGTGACATGATATGATTTATTATAAAACATGTTTAAGGATGATAAAAAGGGATTAGGGTTTGATTAGGGTTAGCTCCTTCAAGTTCTTTCTCGAAGGATTCTATTTTGTCTTGGTTAAGATATTATGGTTGATACTTATCCTTAACCTAACCAAACCCTAACTCTAGTTTATTCTCTACAAAGTTTTAGCCTCTCATCCTTGACCATGGTTCAATAAACAATCATATATTCTTTACTTCTATTCATCACAAAAGGATTATTCATTCATTCTTCATCTTCTTCTCTCTTGAGTTTTGAGAGAGAGCTTACTAGTTAATCCTTTTATGATGATTTATTGTGAGAAAGTGGGATAAAAAGATAGCATAAATACTACTTCATCATCCTCATCTAATCTAGCCCATTAGATTAGGGTGTTCATCTCTTTAGAGTGTGAAAGCTTGGGTTATAGCAACTTCGACGTAGATCATCGGAGAATCGGAACACTTCAAGCTAGCATGGATCGTTCGAGTCGTGGAGCCTCTCTTGAGTCCGGGAGATCGTGGATCGCGGCGAAGGGACTTCTCCTCGGAGCTTGTGAAGCGAAGGAGTGGACTACAAAGGTTGTAATCCCTCACACTTGGCTATAAAGATATCATCTTGCATGCTAAACCCTAATAATCTAGCAAAGATCCCGTCTTTGGGTTGTTCGGCACATGTAAAATTTTATTCGGGCATGTTTGATACTTTATGAACCTTCACAAGTGTGCCTAGGAACCCTTCAGTGGTATCAGAGCCTAGCTAGAGCATTAGGCGACGTGTTTACGAAGTTAAAACTCCGATCGAACCCAAACCGACGAAAATGAACCCCTCTCTGTACATTTTTTAAAATCTGGATTTTTTCTGAATTAAAAATACCTGAAAAATTCAGCAGAGAAAAATAAGAATTACTGTGAAATTCGAGCCGCTGATCCGTACAAACGACCGCGGAATCGCGGCCATTCCCTTCTTGGGCCGCGGTTCCACGGCAGTACTGTTCGATTTGACATTTTTTGTTTTACAGTAATTCTTTATTTGTGCTTATATAGTTTCTGGTATTTTTATATTGACTCAAAGGTTGAGTGATCTGGGGTTTGTTTTGTAATCGTAGATTCGATCGGAATATTTAAATTCGTTTTTATTTCCGGATATTTAGAAACAGTTAAACTGTTTGAACGGATATCATTAACTCACTTTTTCCTGACACGGCAAACTTTCAAGTGTTGAATTTTTATAGGGTTTAAATCTTTCGGAAAAATTGTACAAGTTAAGCGGTGGACCCTCTAGAAGACAACAAACCTTAACTCGATTATGTGACCGTCTTGAACTGCCTTTTGAACCTTCGGGTTTGGGGCAGTACGGCGTGCCATATGTGAGGCGTTGGCTTGACCCTTCTACGGCTGGATCACTGGTACTGTGACATATTCTGGGATTATTTGAACTCCGCTCAAGTGTTGAGCACTTTGGGAAATTTTGAGTATTTGATTATCTGTTCGAAAAGTTTAATACTGTATATTTATCTGGAATGTGATACAATATGTGGAATTCATAGAGTTAGGCATGAAATGCGAAGTATGTGATATTTCGGATTTACGATGTCTAAAGTGATTATGGATTCCAAATATTGTAGTTTTACAATTTCTTTTCTGTGACCGTAAGTGTAGTATGTAGTTGTATTGCCGATTGTCGTTGCTATACATCGACGACGATCGGTGTATGCATCTTACTTACGTTGATGATATGAGATATTATGTGTTGCTGAGATATGATGTGCAGGATTGTCGCGATTGAATAGCCGGAGGGGTTTTATGTGAGATGAGAGTTTTATATTTTCATTCATGTAAATTCAAATGTAATGTAATATTCTTTTATTTGGAGCACTTCCAGGTTGAGGTTGATGCCACCAGTGTTGTATATTATTTACTTTTCCGCATTAGGATGGACCTAAGGAGGGGAGCACAGATGACCGGGTTATGGGGTTCAGTGGGAGGCCATCTCGAGGAGTCGAGACCGGGTCTCCTAAACTCCAGAATTGGTAGGGTCACTTGCCGCTCTCGTAGGGGTCCAGGGTGTGGGCTCGGCTATTCATCGCGACTGTGGAATCCGTATTTTCTATTGTTGGCTAAATACTAAATACGGACGTCCTAGTATATCCCATATTATATCTATGTTTCTGCTGCGATATCTGTGATGTGATCATTTGATATGTTGTGATGGATACAGTATATAGTATATATGATATATTATATAGGCGTTACTTATGTTTTACACCCGCGCTAGCCCTGCCCTGCTCTGCCGTTAGTTATCTAACCTAACGGTGCATGAGGGGACATCGAGGCGAATGCGGATGGCATAAGTGTACGTCATATTTATCTGTGATGCTTAGGAAGCATAAGCTGATGGGATTTTTTTTTTATTAATGAGATTAATAAAAAGAAAAGAAACCTAAAAGATGTTGTAGAATCAAAACTTTATAAAAAGGGTAACTACAGTTTTGCTTTGCATAGTGGTATATATGATATACCCTGCACCTTATTTGATGAGGAAAGAGCCGAGATCCCTTCACCGGGAGTGACCTCTTTAGTGAAACTGGCAGATGCTACAAAACTCGGTTTGTCTTTTGATTGCTTTTAGAGTTTTGCTTTGCACAGTGAGATATATGATATGTCTTGCACCTTATTCGATGAGGAAAGAGCCGAGATCCCTTCACCGGGAGTGACCTCTTTAGCAAAACTAATGAAAGCCTCAAAAACACTCCATTTCAAAATTTCACATGATTCTACGACGATATCAAGTTCATTACGCTCATGGTTTTCTGAAAAACCTGCGTAGCCCTCCGTCATTTCAGATAGAGACTAGTTAGTATTCGTACTGCGTTTGTTGACCTTAGCCAAGGCGTGGTGTACGGTAGCTAATTAGTATTTATCTACTAAAACATGAGATGTGATTGAGTTAGGGTAGTCGTGCAACTTTGTTGACCTTAGCCAAGGGTCGTACGGGTGGGTTTAATTCAATCAGGAAATGACGGGTTGAACTTGACTAGCACTTATGATTTGTTGACCTTAGCCAAGGTCATAAGTTGCTAGGGGCAAAATATTATCGGGAATTTCAAGTGTTGAAATTTGCAATGAGATTGCATACCTTCTATGAGATAGTTGGATCCCGATACCCACTGCGAGTAAGAGTTACTCCTGGAAGAGTTTTACACAGGACAATTAGTCGATCAAGTAGGTGTCTAGAAAAGTGTTAACGGGGTTACGCCTCTGGGAAAACGAGGTTTACTTTAATTAGGTCCGTGCGAAAGCACGGGGAACCTCCCTCAAAGTATCGACACTGATCTGGCTGAAAGATTGACAAAATTGTAGGGTGTAATTAATCCCGGCTAATCTTACCTTTTAGGGTTTGAAGGTAGATTTGATAAAAACAGTGGGAGACATCCTGATTAGATAAGATAATAACCAATCTAATCTCGCAAGAGCATACGCTAAAGTTTTTTCTTCTCTCTCTCTCCAGGTAGCGACCATGTCAGGCCATAATCAAGATAATAATATGGATGTATTGACTGAACCCGCTTATTATACTAAGCAGGGGAACGTTGGACCCGTTCTTTCTTATAAGAGTTATAAGACTGAACAGAGAATAGGAGAATATCTGAATTCTCACGCCGCCCAAAAGAACATGCATGTTGATGCATCTTCTTCAGGTGTGTTAGTTATTGAGAACTGTTTCTCAGTTCACCCTACGTCCTGGGTATTAGATACCAGATCAGGATCACACATATGTAAATTGTTACATGGGCTACGTAAAGGTAGAGAACTGGGAAAAGGTGATCATTCCGTTCAAGTAGGGAACGGTGCAAGTATTGCAGCCAAAGCAGTTGGCGAATATCACCTTATATTGCCAAGTCGTAATACACTGATTCTAAATGAGTGCTATTATATATCGAACATAATGTGCAACATTATATCAGTTTCTTTATTAAGTAAAGAAGGATATAATTTTGTGGTAAAGGATAATGTTATGAACATATTCCTAGATCAAAAGTTTATTGCATCAGGCTCGTTACATAATGACATATTCATTCTAAATCAGAATACAGTCCTCAATATACAAAACACACACAAGAGGAAAAGTTCAGAAATGAATGAATCCTTCTTGTGGCATTGTAGACTTGGTCATATCAATGCGACAAGACTGGCTAAGTTACATAAGGATGGTTATTTGAATCCGTTCGAATTATCATCTTATGATACTTGCCATTCATGTCTCAAAGGAAAAATGACCAAAGCTCCATTTAGTGGACACGGAGAAAGAGTTACTGAACTCTTAAGACTGGTACATAGTGATGTATGTGGTCCCATGTCTACGCATGCCAGGAACGGTTCTTCCTACTTCATTACATTCACTGACGATCTCCCAAGATTCGGATATGTATTCCTGATGAAACACAAGTCTGAAGCCTTTGAGAAATTCAGAGAATATAAGCACGAAGTAGAGAATCAAACAGGCAAAAGTATTAAGGTTCTTCGATCTGATCGAGGAGGAGAATACTTAAGCAATGAGTTCCTAGATTATCTAAAAGAGAATGGGATTCTCTCTCAGCTTACTCCTCCATATACACCACAGCACAACGGTATATCGGAGCGGAGGAATCGCACCCTATTAGATATGGTGCGCTCTATGATGAGTACAGCTGAGTTACCTATTTCCTTCTGGGGGTATGCGCTGGAGACAGCCATATACCTATTGAATAGAGTTCCAACTAAATCTGTGCCTACCACTCCATATGAGATATGGAATGGATAGAAACCATCTTTTAAAAGAGTTAAGATATGGGGTTGTCCGACTTATGTTAAAAAGCAAAATCCGGACAAACTCGAGGCACGATCAGTTCTTTGTAAGTTTGTAGGATATCCAAGCAATTCGTATGGATATCTATTCTACCACAGTGAACAACAAAAGGTGTTTGTTGCTCAACATGCCACCTTTTTAGAAAAGGAATTTCTTACAAAAGAAATTAGTGGCGATGAGGTAGAGCTGGAAGAGGTTCCAGCAACACAAACTACAACTGAAGATTTAGTGGAACCAGAGGATTCGGTAGTACCCGACGAACCCCAGCCTCTCCGCCGATCTAGCAGGGTTTCTCATCCGCCTGAGAGATACTACGGTTTTCTCATTGATGGTGGAAGCGAGGATTGCATCATGGAAGATGATGACCCGACTAGTTTCGAGCAGGCCATCACGAGTGGTGACTCTGTGAAATGGCTGGATGCAATGCGATCTGAGATGGAATCCATGTACACCAATAAAGTATGGATTTTGGAAAATGCTCCTGAAGGGGTAAAACCCATTGGGAGCAAGTGGATTTTTAAAAGGAAATTTGGTGTAGATGGAAAAGTTGAGACTTTCAAAGCTAGACTTGTAGCAAAGGGATTTCGTCAACGACCAGGTGTGGACTATGACGAAACCTTTTCTCCAGTAGCTATGCTTAAGTCCTTCCGGATCTTACTTGCCATTGCTGCATACCATGACTACGAAATCTGGCAAATGGATGTTAAGACCGCCTTTCTAAATGGTGATTTAGAAGAGTGCGTGTACATGACTCAGCCAGAGGGCTTCGTAGATAGTGGGAGCAGCGGAAAGGTGTGCAAACTGCTTAAATTCATTTATGGGTTAAAGCAAGCATCGCGGAGTTGGAACATCTGTTTTGATGTTGTAGTCAAAGAGTTTAACTTCATCAAAAATATAGATGAACCTTGTATCTATAAGAGGTAGCAGAGAGTAAGGTAGTCTTCCTCGTATTGTATGTGGATGACATACTCTTGATAGGAAATGATATTCCTATGCTGCAATCAGTCAAGCTCTTCTTATCACAAAGATTCTCAATGAAAGATTTAGGAGATGCCTCCTGCATATTGGGGATTAGGATCTATAGAGATAGATCCAAACGGATACTGGGATTGTCCCAATCCAGGTACATTGACACCATACTAAAGAGGTTTAGTATGGAAGAATCCAAGCGTGGGAACCAACCCATGATCTCTGGACTCACTCTCTCCAAAGAGATGTCTCCCAAGACTGATTTGGAGAGAGCTCGCATGCAAGGGATACCCTATTCTTCGGCAGTAGGCTCTATTATGTATGCAATGCTATGTACCAGACCCGATGTAGCATACTCACTAAGTGTAGTGAGTCGGTATCAAGCAGATCCTGGAGAGAGTCACTGGACGGCTGTGAAGAACATTCTCAAGTACTTACGAAGGACTAGAGATATGTTCTTGGTGTATGGTGACGGAGAACTCCGGGTGGAGTCCTTTACCGATTCCAGCTTCCAAAGTGATAAGGACGACTTTAAGTCGCACTCGGGTTTTGTCTTTACCCTCAATGGAGGGGCGGTATGTTGGAAGAGTTCCAAACAGGATACCGTTGCAGACTCGACTATGGAGGCTGAATATATCGCTGCCAACGATGCTGCCAAAGAGGCTGTCTGGATGAAAAAGTTCTTCACTGAACTTGGTGTGGTTCCATCCATTGAACACCCAATACCTCTGTATTACGATAACATGGAGCTGTGGCTTTGGCCAAGGAACCCAGATCCCATCAGAAATCCAGACATATTCTGAGGCGGTATCACCTGATCAGGGAGATAGTTGATCGCCGGGAGATCGAGGTCAGGAGAGTAGATACGAAGGACAACACTGCGGATCCACTCACGAAGGCCATTCCCCAGATACAGTTTGAGAGATTATTCGGGATGCTAGGAATGAGATACTACAGCAGCTGGCCTTAGCGCAAGTGGGAGATTGTTAGTTATGTATATGCCCTAGAGGCCATTGTTGTACATTTGATGTATATTATAATGGATGCTTGGATATATACAGAGAGGACTTTCTTTCTCGTCATGATAGTATGCTATTTGGTTTCACTTTATCTTAACATGTTGACTTGTATTGGTTTACTGTCTTTCTCTCACATGTTGATAAAGCCCTTAGGATCTGTACTCGACTACTGGGATTATGATGAGATCATACTAGTGGGGCCACGGTAGTCGATGAGTACATCCTATAAATGTTCCTAGTTGAGCGTATATCGAGACAGGGCATCGATACACCAGAGTAGACTAGCGTATACGCATCTTGACCCATATGATGGGCGATGGATGATCCCATATCCATCGGTGTTTGACATCAAGGATGGTATACGGGTGCTCAGTGGAGACTGGGTACACTGGACGGACTCGCCGAGAACTCCCAGTTGGTGATATACTACACGTCAGATGGCAGTTCTCCGGTGACACTGGTACAGGGTAGTCTGTAGACCCGAGATCGTCATAGAGTCTTGTGTGATTCCCACTGTACTTTGATTTCCACCTTACCACGTCCAAGAGGGCGTGCAAAACGGTGGCTTTTGGGTACAGTCCCGAATCACATGGAGGCAATGAGCGATAGGAGGGGATTCGTCTCTCCCGATATAGGGAGTTGATGTTGTGCTGTGTTCGATTGGCTATAACTGGAAGTCCCTGGCCAGGGCTGATATAGAGATATACTGGTAAGTGTTACCAGTAGTTTCTCGACCTGTTATGAGCCTCACATCGACACGACTTATCGGTTACTGGGGTCTGACGTATACCACCCCTAGACTTGATATGCGACATATCAGACGAACAGACCGGACTGTACGGGAGTGTTACTGATTGGATTCACAGGTGAACGGACAGGCTAGCTTGTTGATCTTCTGATCGCTCAATACCTGGGTGGCTGTTACGTTTAGCTGACCGCTTGCAGCTTGTGGGTGTTTGATATGATCATCACCTGCTACCGGCGTATTGACGATTCTTTAGAGTCCTACACATAGGTTTCTTGGCTCAGGCAAAACGGAGTAGAGGCACATATGTGATATGTGCAGGACTGAGGATAATGCGATATGAGATACCGTATTATATTCTCACGATATTTAGATATGAATCGGGACATCGGATCAAGTGTTGATTCGATGAATCGGTACATGATATATTAGTCGGTTATATTCGATATAACCGGATCGTCGGATCAAGTGTTGATTCGATGATTTAATGTATAATGATATATATGATATATTGTATTACATTATCTAATATTGGATCGCTTTATTATTTCATTTTCTCACCGGATTAATACATTGATATATATGCGATATATGTTAATTGTATTATTTTCTTTTGTTGCAAATATATAATATATATGTGATATATATTATTGTGACATGATATAATTTATTATAAAACATGTTTAAGGATGATCAAAAGGGATTAGGGTTTGATTAGGGTTAGCTCCTTCAAGTTCTTTCTAGAAGGATTCTATTTTGTCTTGGTTAAGATATTATGGGTGATACTTATCCTTAAGCTAACCAAACCCTAACTCTAGTTTATTCTCTACAAAGTTTTAGCCTCTTATCCTTGACCATGGTTCAATAAACAATCATATATTCTTTACTTCTATTCATCACAAAAGGATTATTCTTTCATTCTTCATCTTCTTCTCTCTTGAGTTTTGAGAGAGAGCTTACTAGTTAATCCTTTTATGATGATTTATTGTGAGAAAGTGAGATAAAAAGATAGCATAAATACTACTCCATCATCCTCATCTAATCTAGCCCATTAGATTAGGGTGTTCATCTCTTTAGAGTGTGAAAGCTTGGGTTATAGCAACTTCGACGAAGATCATCGGAGAATCGGAACACTTCAAGCTAGCATGGATCGTTCGAGTCGTGGAGCCTCTCTTGAGTCCGGGAGATCGTGGATCGCGGCGAAGGGACTTCTGCTCGGAGCTTGTGAAGCGAAGGAGCGGACTACAAAGGTTGTAATCCCTCACACTTAGCTATAAAGATATCATCTTGCATGCTAAACCCTAATAATCTAGCAAAGATCCCGTCTTTGGGTTGTTCGGCACATGTAAAATTTTATTCGGGCATGTTTGATAATATATGAACCTTCACAAGTGTGCCTAGGAACCCTTCAGCTGGGGTCTATAAGCACATTCTTAAACGGTCCCTAGTCGTGGGAGTTTCGAGACAGGGCATCGATACTCCAGAGTAGACTAGTGTATATAGTTGAGACCCTGACGAGGGGCGGTGGCCGGTCTCACAAGCCACTAGTGTCAGTTGGTTCACCTAAGATGTATACAGGTTCTCATTGGGTTATGAGTACACCGGACAAGACTCGCCGGGAACATGCTAGTTGGTCTTATACCTGACGTCAGATAGCAGTTCCCTGGTGACATGTGTACAGGTTAGTTCATCGACCTGAGATCTTCATTTGTCTCGTGTGAGTTCCAACTGTACTTTGATTACTACCCTACCACGCTCAAAGGAGACGTGCAAACAGGTTTTAGTTGGGTACAGTCCCGAGCCACATGGAGGCAGTGAGCAGATCTGCAGGGGTTCGTCTCTCCCTGTATTGGGGGTGAGGTCGCGCTGTGTCTAGGAGTGACATTACACGAAGTCCTTGGCCAAGGCAGGAGATTTACTGGTAGGTATTCCAGTAGTATCTCAGGGTGTTCTGGGCTACACTCCGACACGACTTGTACCGCTTTAGGGGGTCTGACTTTTACCAACCCCCTAGGCCCGCCATGCGATGCTCATAGACGAACGGACCGGACTGTACGGATATTGTCACTGACAGGCTCAGTAGGGTGTCAGGATGAGTTCGATCATCGACGTCCCTTTTGGTCATTACCTGGCTGCCCGTTACGTATGGCTAATACCTCTGACGTGCTAGTCGTTAAATCCACAGCCAAACTATTGACGAGTCTTTAGAGTCCCCCACAGACCATTTTCTCAAGTTTTGGACGAAACGCTGTAGAGGCTGTATGGAGATATGGCTGAGTTCGATCAGATACGTACGGTATTGCACAGATCATGAGTGGACGGATATTACTAGCGGTCTTTGGTTTAAGCCGGATCCTAGTATTGTACAGTGTAGATTTTGTCTCATTGCATTTGTATTCGGTCAGAATACAAATGCGGGTATGTATATACAGTCGTGGGGTTTTTCTGTAATTTATTACGGGATCGTTTTTCTGAAGTAGCCAGTTTGCTTTCCGTTTCAGCTAGTTTTCCTTTCTTCCTTTCGTTGGCTGATAATTGGTGGAGGAGAGCTTATTTGCAATTGTGCAAATTAGCATTGTGGAGGGTGGTCTTTGTATATGGTTGCTTCATGATGGTCCTTACTTCCTTTGTCTTCATTAGTCCATGATTGCTTGACTTTTGGAGTAATCATGCTTGATGATGATGGAGGGTTATGATGATGGATGTGAGACTTGCTTTTTCCCTTACACTCAAACTTGCATTATTCTTTTGGCTCACCCCCTTGGGATTATTTCTCTCTCTCCCTCCATTTTTGGCCGGCCATGCTCTTGGAGGGGCTGTCCAAAATATTGTGGTGGGGATTTTGATCTTTTATGCTTTGCAAAATCCCTTTAGTTCATCCAAAAAAGATTACATCTCCTCCTCCACCAAAAGGCAACTTCTAGTAACCCCAAGAGACAAACCATCCTACACTTCATCTACAGTCTTCTTGGGCATGTCGGCTCTCCAACTTCGTGCCCGAGTTGCCTCGGTCCAGAGGTGGGAGCCCGTAAAAGAACCCGGCGATATGGTGCCCTTCCGGCGAGGAGGTGAAGACCGGAGATTCCGCGGGGAGATCGGGACGACGACGAGAAGACCGAAGGACACGGATCGCTCGGTATATCTCTCTACCCCTTCTCTAGTTAGCTAGGATTAGATTAATGGCCCGATCCGGGATTTTTGTGCGCGGTGGTGCCGGTTCAAAAGTTAAAGAAAAGTATCGTTTCCGCATTTTGGCCTCATTCAGACGGCCGGGGCGCCGCCGTGCACTTACACTGGTATCAGAGCCACGCCATTAACCTAGTCTAGCTTGGTCTAACGTGCTTACATTTTCGATCGAACAAAAATCCCAAAACTGCGATTTCAAAGCATCAGTTTTCTATCGAATTATTTTTGGCTCGAAATTTTTTTCAGTGTGTTGCAAAAATACGTGCAGGGAATTCTAAGAGTTCTGTAAAAATTTGGTCGCCTGTTGTTACTGTTCAGCCGTGGAACCGCGGCCAAACCCATGCTTGGGCCGCGGTTCCGCCGCCATTTAGACTCCTTACTGCACCAAATTTTTACAGAGGGTCTTGGACTTGGAAATAGGGGTTTTGGTATATTATTTTTGGGCCCAGATTTTCTTTGAGTACTGCTGTTGTGCTTGGGACCCACTTGGGAAAATTTGATCGATCGAAAATTTTAAACATGTTAGTTCACAGTATTTACATTATATCTGCGACCGTGAATGTCATTTGATCGGTAAATCCTGTCTAACCGCTATAGCCCTTTTAGACGGATTTGCGAACGTGACATTCACGTTGATGTTCTGTGTTGTGCTGTGATGTTGTGGATTGGTCGTGGGGGATAGCCTGGATGCAATGGTAGTACAGTTTTGTTTTATATGTACATTTGATATTGCGGGGCGAGCGTCCGACATGTGGACTGCCGTCACTGCCTGTTTGTATATTATTCTTTTGGGGCATGACCGGGCTGAGGTCGATGTACCCGTTGTATGTATATTTTACTTTCTGTACTAGGATTACCCCGTGGAGGGGTGCACGGATAGCCGGGTTCTAGAGGGCAACGAGCCCGCATCTCATGGCGTTGAGACTGAGGGGGCTTCACTCTAGAATTGGCGGGCTATTCGCCGCACTTGTAGGGGGTACAGGTTGACCCAGGAGGGGTACCCAAATTACCGGATTCCGTGAAGTGCTGGGTGGTCCATTCACGTTGCTGAAGGGGGCTGCCTCGCTTCAGGTTTTGGCGGGTAACTTGCCGCGCCCGTAGGGGTCTAGGATTTCATTGCACAGGCTATCCACACGACTAGGGGAACGTCGGGTTTCAGTAGCGGCTCTGTGAAACCCGGGGATCCCAGATATCTGTATTGTTCTGTGATGCTTATTACATTTCTGTGATATTGCATTTTATCACGCCTTGAGCGAATATTATATATTGATATATATACTAGTAGATGTTGTATATGTTTTGCATCCATGCTAGTCTAATCCCCGCTCTGTCGTTAGTTAAGTAACCTAACGGGTAATGACGGGACCCAGTGGCGAATGCGGATGGCATATACGTACATCATTATTTTCATTCTTTATTGGTGTGATCAATTGATGGGACAGCGTTGATTCGGATCAATGCAAGCTAAACAAACCTAATCTGATGTTGTTGGAACAATTTTTCAAAAAGCTGTTATTGCAAGGGCGTTCTCTTTTGTTTTGCACAGTGGTATTCGGTTATGAATATCCAGCACCTCAGTCGACGAGGCAAGGGCCAAGATCCCTTCACCGGGAGTGACCCCTTGGACAGAATTTTGCGTCAGGGCAATAACTTCACTATAGTCGTTTACTTTTGCTTTGCATCGTGGTATTCAGTTGGAATATCCTGCACCTCATTCTACGGGGAAAGAGCCGAGATCCCTTCACCGGGAGTGACCTCTTTAGCAAAGGTTTTCGCCACTATATTTTTATAAAGCTATCCAGTTCCTTCAACGATATCAAGTTCATTACGTTAAAGGTTTTCGCCAGAAACCATTCATAGCCCTCCGTCGTTTCATATGGGTGGTCAATAGTATTCAAGCTGTGTTTGTTGGCCAAAGTCAAGACACAGTGTTTGGTAGCTATTGGGTATTCATATGCAGCATAGATAGATGCGTTGGTTTGGGACAGTCGTACTGCCTAGTTGGCCAAAGTCAAGGGTAGGTATGGGTGGGTTCAAATCAACCTGGAGAATGATGGGTAGAACTTGACATGTGACTTATGATTTGTTGGCCAAAGTCAAGGTCATAAGAGAATGGGGCAAAAATCACATCGGGAGTTTCTAAAGAAACTGAAACTTGCCAGATATGCGCATACCTTCTGGAGTATGATAACGTGAGCGGATTCCGTCACGTTATCATACGATGATAGTTGGATCCCGATTCCCACTGATGAGTTGGTTTACTCCTCGGGTGATCCCGACTAATTCTTCTTTCAGGTTTGGAGGAGAATTTGACGTTACAGTGGGAGGTTTCCTGATTAGATAAATTGGTAACCATTCTGATCTAGGTTAGAGTGCACGCTGAGTGTTTCTTTTCTCTCTCTCTTTGGCAGCGACCATTGACCCAACCCTAGACTATGACTCAGAGACCAAAATTGATCGAACCTTCTTATAAGACTGGCTTTTGGATTGTTCGAGTTGCATACCTCATTGCCACTCCTACTTTTACCCTTTTCTCCAGGACACCCCGTATTACTATGAACGTCCACTTCTATTAGATAAAACCATCGTATGGTTATATACGAACTCGAAGGAACTTGTTCCAGATTCGAGGATGGTTTCCGGTTCTGGAGAAAACGAATAGGACTATTCAGTTGTCTTTTCCTTTTACCTTCTCTCAGGATGCGAGTACTCCTTGGTTTAGGAGATAGTACACCTATTACGCAAATTGGATAGTCTTCTTCCAAACCTTAGGCTGGTGCCGAACGGGGGGGAATGAAGAAAACCAATTAGCATAACGATGGTGTACAAAATGGATTATGTAAAGACAAATAAAGGGATTAGAAGGAGGGCAAAGTAAATTGCGACTGTTGTTCACGACCAAACCAAGTATTTCATTACCACTCCCACTTCACCTTTGTATTTCTCCAGGACGCTCCGTATCACTACGAAGATCCACAGTTTATTGGATATTCCATCGTATGGTTATATACGAACTCGAAAGGAACTTGTTCCAGTTCGGGGATGGATTCTGGTTCAGGAGAAATAGGAATAAGGTTTATTCCGGTGTCTTTTATCTTCACCTTCTCTCGCATTGCGAGTGTTCCAAGGATTAGGACAGTACACCCATTATGCTTATTAGATAGTCTTCTTCCAAACCATAGGCTGGTTCCTGTAGGGTGTTTTTCGTCACCCCATTAAGATGGGAATACGCGCGCGCTTGTCAGGCGTACTACAGATTCCCCCTGCCTAGGGTAGGCCGGGATTTAATGATTGTGGGGATCCGAATCTCCGGCAGCCGCGGACTAAGCTGCCATTAATTACCCTTCGCCTTTGGGGTGAGGGAACCTCCGATTAACGGGTTAAACTGTTCATGCGAACTCAATGTGCAGTGTACGTGTGTGTTGTTTTGAAAGGGGGGGTTTTGGATATATTGGGAGCCACGCAGAGTTTTTACAGGGGCCCCGCTACCCGGATAGCGGGCTGGGGGTCGAAGGGGCTAGCAGCCCCCTTGCGGGGGCGGGGCGGCGCCCCGTTAGAAATTTTTTTCTAACCGGGACAGTGTCGTAGAGCACGTGTGTGTGCAAATATGTATACATATGTATATGTATATGTATGTACATAAAAAGAAGGGGGGAAAGGCATCCAAGGGATGCGTGGGGCCAGCGCCTTGGGCGCTGTGTGCCCAGGTGCTGTGCGCTCAGGCGCTAGCGCGCTACGTGTCGGCACGTGGGCGCTCTGCGCTTGAGCGCAGCGCGTTGTAGCGCAAGCGCGCCACGTGTCGGCACGTGGGCGCTTTACACTTCAGCGCCTGACGCTCGAGTTCAAGTGCGCCACGTGTCGGCACGGGGGCGACTTGCGCTTGAGCGCTGGGCGCTTGAGCTCAAGTGCGCCACGTGTCGGCACGGGGGCGACTTGCGCTTGAGCACAAGTGTGCTACGTGTCGGCACGGGGGCGACTTGCGCCAGAGCGCTGTGCACTTGAGCGCAAGCGCGCCACGTTTCGGCACTGGGGCGACTTGCGCTCGAGCGCAAGCGCGCCACGTGTCGGCATATGGGCGCTTTGCACTCGAGCGCAGGGCGTTGTTGTGCAAGCACGCCACGTGTCGGCACGTGGGCGCTTTGCGCTTGAGCACTGAGCGCTTGAGTACAAGCGCGCCACGTGTCGGCACGTGGGCGCTCTGCGCTTGAGCGCCGGCGAGGAAAAGAGGCTTTTAGCCAAAAAAAAGATTCTCGGAAGAGAAATCAGAGTGGAGTCGGACTCCTAAATGTGTTTTTGGGGTTAATGGAAGGGGTTCTTCTTCTTCCTCCTCTGTTAGCTGGATCTTGAAGATCAAGAGATGTGAGATCTCAAAATCCCTCCTTTTTGGGATCTAAAGACAGATCCAAGTTCCCCTTTGTGGGTTTGGTGGTGAAAAACTATCTTGTTTTTGAAAAGGAAGAGTAAAACTCTTGATTTAATTCAAGAGAAAGAAGAAGGTTTTGGAACATTGAGAAAGGAGAAAAGATCTCAGATCTAATTTTTTTTGGAGAGAATGAATAGTTGTCTCTTTTATTCATCATCATGTTGCCTTATATAGGCTTACATATTTACATATAGCCCCTTGGGCTTTACAAAAATGGCATTTTAGTCATCCCATAGCTCATGTGCCATTTCATCTTTGCACATAAGCCATGGGCTTACAAAATATTGTCTTTATGCCCATTTTGTTTACATTCATGCATAAACAATTACATAAAAATTATTTATTACATGATTTTGTTGTTGGTATGGGGAGGCTAGCTATGGGCTCGACTTGGGCATGGGCCCGCTTGACCTGGGCTTGGGCCCACCTAGCTTGGGGGTTGACCTTGACTTTGACTCGGTCAACCGAGCTGTAAATTTTTACCCCAACAAATTGCCCCCCATCAATAAATGCACACAGCATATGTGGGTCGTGTGCATGAAATTGATGGATCTTCTTTCATGTGGCGGCGACTTGCTTTGGTTCCCACTTTTTGGGATGCACTGCCCTTTTTACGATATGGACGGTCGACGCTTGACGTGTCTCCGAGACGGAGTGTCCGTGGTAGACGTTTCCCTGGCCCGGAGTGATCTGGTTCCTGCTTTGTAGGAAGCCTGCACTGCCCTTTTTACGACGTGGACGGTCGACGCTCTGATCCGGAACGATTTGGTAGACGTGTCCCCGGCGCGGAGGGTCGGATTGACTTTTCCCCGGCACGGAGTGTCGCTGATGGACTTTTCCCCGGCGCGGAGTGTCGCGGGTTGACTTTTCCCCGGCAAGGAGTGTCGCTGATGGACTTTTCCCCGGCGCGGAGTGTCGCGGGTTGACTTTTCCCCGGCAAGGAGTGTCGCTGATGGACTTTTTCCCGGCGCGGAGTGTCGCTGGTTGACTTTTCCCCGGCACGGAATGTCACTGATCGACTTTTCCCCGGCGCGGAGTGTCGGGTTGACTTTTCCCCGGCACGGAGTGTCGCTGATCGACTTTTCCCCGGCGCGGAGTGTCGGGTTGACTTTTCCCCAGCACGGAGTGTCACTGATGGACTTTTCCTCGGCGCGGAGTGTCGCTGGTTGAATTTTTCCCGGCACGAAGTGTCGCTGATCGACTTTTCCTCGGCGCGGAGTGTCGCGGGTTGACTTTTTCCCGACACGGAGTGTCGCTGATCGACTTTTCCCCGGCGCGGAGTGTCGCTGATCGACTTTTCCCCGGCGTGGAGTGTCCCTGGTTGACTTTTCCCCGGCACGGAGTGTCGCTGATCGACTTTTCCCCGGCGCGGAGTGTCGGGTTGACTTTCCCCGGCACGGAGTGTCGCTGATGGACTTTTCCCCGGTGCGGAGTGTCGCGGGTTGACTTTTCCCCGGCACGGAGTGCCGCTGATCGACTTTTCCCCGGCGCGGAGTGTCGGGTTGACTTTTCCCCGGCACGGATTGTTGCTGATGGACTTTTCCCCGGCGCGGAGTGTCGCTGGTTGACTTTTCCCCGGCACAGAGTGTCGCTGATCGACTTTTCCCTGGCGCGGAGTGTCGCGGGTTGACTTTTCCCAGCACGGAGTGTCGCTGATTGACTTTTCCCCGGTGCGGAGTGTCGGGTTTACTTTTCCCCGGTACGGAGTGTCGCTGATGGACTTTTCCCCGGCGCGGAGTATCGCTGGTTGACTTTTTCCCGACACGGAGTGTCGCTGATCGACTTTTCCCCGGCGCGGAGTGTCGGGTTGACTTTTCCCCGGCACGGAGTGTCGCTGATGGACTTTTCCCCGGTGCGGAGTGTCACTGGTTGACTTTTCTCCGGCACGGAGTGTCGCTGATCGACTTTTCCCCGGCGTGGAGTGTCGGGTTGACTTTTCCCCGGCACGGAGTGTCACTGATCGACTTTTCCCCGGCGCGGAGTGTCAGTGGTTAACTTTCCCCGGCACGGAGTGTCGCTGATCGACTTTTCCCCGGCGCGGAGTGTCGGGTTGACTTTCCCCGGCACGGAGTGTCGCTGATCGACTTTTCCCCGGCGCGGAGTGTCGCTGGTTGACTTTTCCCCGGTACGGAGTGTCGCTGATCGACTTTTCCCCGGCGCGGAGTGTCGGGTTGACTTTTCCCCGGCACGGAGTGTCGCTGATCGACTTTTCCCCGGCGCGGAGTGTCGCTGGTCGACTTTTCCCCGGCACGGAGTGTCGCTGATCGACTTTTCCCCGGCGCAGAGTGTCGCTGATCGACTTTTCCCCGGCGCGGAGTGTCAGTGGTGCACTTTTCCCCGGCACGGAGTGTCACTGATCGACTTTTCTCCGGCGCGGAGTGTCGCTGATCGACTTTTCCCCGGCGCGGAGTGTCGCTGGTTAACGTGTCCCCGGCGCGGAGTGTCTGCTTGACGTTTCCCCGGCACGAAGTGTCGCTGTTGGACGTTTCCCTGATGCCGAGTGTCTGTGTTGGACGTTTCCCCGATGCAGAGTGTCGCTGGCTGACGTGTCCCCGGCACGGAGTGTCGCTGATCGACTTTTCCCCGGCGCGGAGTGTCGGGTTGACTTTTCCCCGGCACGGAGTGTCGCTGATGGACTTTTCCCCGGCGCGGAGTGTCGGTTTGACTTTTCCCCGGCACGGAGTGTCGCTGATCGACTTTTCCCCGGCGCGGAGTGTCGGTGGTTGACTTTTCCCCGGCACGGAGTGTCGCTGATGGACTTTTCCCCAGCGCGGAGTGTCGGGTTGACTTTTCCCCGGCACGGAGTGTCGCTGATCGACTTTTCCCCGGCGCGGAGTGTCGATGGTTGACTTTTCCCCGGCATGGAGTGTCGCTGATCGACTTTTCCCCGGCGCGGAGTGTTGGTTTGACTTTTCCCTGAGTGTCGCTGATGGACTTTTCCCCGGTGCGGAGTGTGGGGTTGACTTTTCCCCGGCGCGGAGTGTGGGGTTGACTTTTCCCCGGCGCGGAGTGTCGTTGATCGACTTTTCCCCGGCGCGGAGTGTCGTTGATCGACTTTTCCCCGGCGCGGAGTGTCGCGGGTTGACTTTTCCCCGACACGGAGTGTCGCTGATCGACTTTTCCCCGGCGCGGAGTGTCGGGTTGACTTTTCCCCGGCACGGAGTGTCGCTGATCGACTTTTCCCCGGCGCGGAGTGTCGCGGGTTGACTTTTCCCCGGCACGGAGTGTCGCCGATCGACTTTTCCCCGGCGCGGAGTGTCGTGGGTTGACTTTTCCCCGGCACGGAGTGTCGCTGATCGACTTTTCCCCGGCGTGGAGTGTCAGTGGTTGACTTGATTCCGAGACGAAGCATAATTTCGACAGGGAAGGCAGGTACACCGAGGCGAAGCATCATTTCGACACGGGGTGCATTCTGAGACAAAGCATAATTCCGACGCAGAGCTTGCTGGTTGACTTGATTCTGAGGCGGAGCATAATTCCGGTAGGGAAGGTAGATATCCCGAGGCGAAGCATGATTTCGACACGAGGTAAATTCTGGGACGGAGCATGATTCCGCCACAGAGGTTGTTGGTTTGATTTGATTTGGGTTGACATCAGCATCGCTACACTGGGATATGGTACCAGGAGCGAATCATCATCTGTCTTGAGAGGATTTGGGAATTGTTTTTTTTTGTTTGGCATCTGCATTGCTGCACTGGAATAATGCCAGGAGCAACTCATCATGTGCCCGGAGAGGATTTGGGAATTGTTTTTTTTTGTTTGGCATCTGAATTGCTGCATTGGAATAATGCCAGGAGCAACTCATCATTTGCCCCGGGAGGATTTGGGATTTGGAATTTGGTTGGCGTCTGCATCGCTGCACTGGAATATGGTACCAGGAGCGACTCATCATTCGCCACTTGGGAGTTGGGAATCGATGGCTTAGGAGACAGGTTTAGATCCCTATCACTTAAGGCTTTTCAATTTTATGGGCCGTGAGGGTCCCATAAAAGCATTTTCTCCCTACGAGTCGTAAGGATCCCGTAGGTGCATTTTCTCCTTAGGAGTCATGGGGACTCCTAAGGGTGTTGCTCCTTTGTGAGTCGTAAGGATCTCACGCGGGAATTTTCTCCTCACAAAGTCGAGAGGACTTTGCGAGTGCATTTCATCTCTTTTTTACGAGTGTGCGCCCTTTCGGGTTTTCACAAACTCGCCGGCAGTCCTGCTGTTTTTACTCACGGAGCCCTTTCGGGTTTCCATCCGTGCCCATTTTGCTTGTGGACATGCCTTTTTTATTTCTATTCTTTTTTTTATTTTTTGTGGGACTTTGAATGTGGTCTCACCGGTAGGACTTGGGAGGGACTGGGATTGTTTTACGCCCGTGGATTGTATACGGTTTTGCAGGATGTATGATACAGACCGTAGGGCCAAAAGCATTTTGGGTCTTTGTTGGCGTCTGCATCGCTACACTGGAATATGGTACCAGGAGCGACTCATCATTCGCCGTTGGGATTTAGAATTTAGCTGGCGTCTGCATCGCTGCACTGGAATATGGTACCAGGAGCGACTCATCATTCGCTACTTAGGGATTGGGGAGCGATGGCTTAGGAGACAGGTTTAGATCCCTATCGCCTAAGGCTTTTCAATTTTATGGGCCGTGAGGGTCCTATAAAAGCATTTCTCCCTACGAGTCGTAAGGATCTCGCAGGTGTATTTTCTCCTTAGGAGTCGTGGGGACTCCTAAGTGTGTTTTTCCTTCGTGAGTCGTAAGGATCCCACAAAGGTTTGTTCTCCTCATGTATCGTGAGGACACATGAGTGGGTTTCCCTCGTTCCCAGTTTAATGACTTAGAGGTCGACTGTTTCCAGTTTAACGACTTAGCGGTCATCTGTTTCTAGTTTAAAGACTTAGGGGTCTGTGGTGACCAGTTTAACGACTTAGCGGTCATCTGTTTCCAGTTTAACGACGTGGTGGTCATCTGTTTCCAGTTTAACGACTTAGAGGTCATCTATTTCCAGTTTAACGACTTGGAGGTCATCTGTTTCCAGTTTAACGACTTGGTGGTCATCTGTTTCCAGTTTAGAGACTTAGAGGTCTACTGTTTCCAGTTTAATGACTTAGAGGTCATCTGTTTCCAGTTTAAAGACTTAGAGGTCATCTGTTTCCAGTTTAACGACATAGAGGTCATCTGTTTCCAGTTTAACGACTTGGTGGTCATCTGTTTCCAGTTTAACGACTTAGAGGTCTGCTGTTTCCAGTTTAAAGACTTAGAGGTCTGTTGTTTCCAGTTTAAAGACTTAGAGGTCGTCTGTTTCCAGTTTAACGACGTAGTGGTCGTCTGTTTCCAGTTTAATGACGTAGAGGTCGTCTGTTTCCAGTTTAACGACTTAGAGGTCATCCGTTTCCAGTTTAACGACGTGGTGGTCATCTGTTTCCAGTTTTAAAGACGTGGAGGTCGATTGTTTCCAGTTTAACGACTTAGAGGTCATCTGTTTCCAGTTTAACGACGTAGTGGTCATCTGTTTCTAGTTTAAAGACTTAGAGGTCTTCTGTTTCCAGTTTTAAAGACGTGGAGGTCATTTGTTTCCAGTTTAACGACTTAGGGGTCATCTGTTTCCAGTTTTAAAGACGTGGAGGTCATCTGTTTCTAGTTTAACGACTTAGCGGTCATCTGTTTCCAGTTTAACGACATAGTGGTCTATCCAGGGGCATAGGTAGGATGAGAATTATTTGAGCCCGTGAATTTTATACGGTAGTCAATTTGGGGACTAACCGTAGGGCCGGAAGAATTTTGAAAAAATGGATTTTTGTTTGTGTTTTTTTTTTGTTTTTGTTTTACCGCGATTGCTCTATCCTTTCAGCTTTTCTTATCACGAAGATCGCGATTGCCCTATCATTTCGGCTTTTATTCGCGGTTGCCCCATCATTTCGGCTTTATTTTCATCTTTATTTTACTTGCTGATTTTTATTGCGAGTTGCCCCATCATTTCGGGTTTTCTCTATTTTTTCTTTTATTTACACATTTTTTTGTGTTTATTTACATATATATGTATATTTTTACATTCCCAGTTTAACGACTTAGAGGTCGATTGTTCCCAGAGAATGGCGGGTGTTTGAGAGAATCAGGTCCCTGAAGGACTTCGGTCCCCGTGTGTATGAAATTGGCGGTCGCAGCTTGATTGTTTGTTAACACGCCTGGGGACAATGATATTTCTCCCGCCTTGTATTGTTTCTCGACCCAATCCTTGAAGATGCAACAGTCTTCAATAGTGTGCCCCAGCACTCGGTGGTATGGGCAAAAGTTGGGATGATCAGTCTTGTTCGCTTCACTTAGCCTTTTCGGTTCTGGTAGCCGCAGGCCATTCTTCAGAGCATCTTTAAAAATTTTGTGGACCTTGTCCCTTCGGAATGAGTAGACCTTATTTCTTCTTTCCTCCAAAGTTGGCTCTCGAGACTGGTCAGTTTTTGCTCCGCCCGTTCTCAGCTTATTAGAACTTCCGCTTTTTCAGTTGTCGTCCCTCCAAGGTTTCGGTCTGTTTGTGAACTGAAGATCCTGAGCGGACTCGGGCTTTGAGCGTTCCAACGTTTGGACCTTTTTGGTTAGCTCTTGGAATGTTTTGAGATCCGCGGTACATAGAAACGGGGCCATCCAGTTGTTGAGATTTCCGACAAGGAGACTGACAGATTGGTCCTGCTCTATCGGCAGTTCGCATTTGACGGAGAGATTATGCCATCGGGTTATAAAATCCGTGTTGCTTTCGTCGCTCTTGGGCTTGGTCCTTACGAGCTCGGCAATGGTAATCTTATCGCTGACGCTCATGAACCTCTGCCGAAACAGAGACTCCATTTTGACAAAAGTTGTGACGGAGCCATCCGGTATGCTCGCATACCAGTCGAAAGCAACATCGGTCAGGCTATTAACGAACTGGCGGAGGAGAAGCGCATCATTGCCCCCAGTATTCCCGCATGAGGCTTTGAAGTGGGCGATGTGCTGATTCGCATTTCCCGTCCCATCGAATCTTCCGAATTTAGGGATGACATAGCCGCTAGGGAATTCCACCAGATCATACTGAGCAGGATATGGTCTCCCACTACTGCTGATATCTTTTTGCGCTTCGGCTTCGGCCACCAATGTTTTGACTTTGCTGGCAACCAAATCCATGATTTGATCTTGAGTTAGCGGGCTACTGTCATCGGTAGCCAAGACATTTCCCGAGATAGGATGCGACTGATTGTCGTGTAGTTCGCCCACTTTTGGATTTGAGGGAATAGGCGTCGGCTGCTTTGGGACACCACTTCCCGGTTCACGAGCAGAGCCCTCCGCTTGATTGGGCGGCTGAGAGGCAAGTCGGGCCGTGAGCTGCATCACGACATTCGTCAAGTCATCGATTTTGGAGTAGAGTTTGGCCATCTCCTTGTCTTTGTTTCTGAGCTGCTTTCGGAGCTCTTGAAGCAGCTCTTGCTCCGTGGTTCTGGAGCGGAAAGTAGGCTCTTCTTCGCTTTCCGAGCCCGACTCCTTATGGACCGAAGGGTCTTTCTGTCCATCATACTCATCGAGAGGGTCTTCATCACCCAGCAGAGGCGGCTGTTCTTGGGAAGCGGCCACCACATTCAAGCCAGATTGGATTTGGGATGTAGTGGCCCCGTCCTTGCTCTTGCTGCGCGTGCCCACCATGTAGACAGTGTGGACCTCATATCCAGTCGTCTCATTCTCACTGGCGGGGAGCGTAGAGAAGACACCCGATCGAGCAGTGGTCAAGGGCACCGCTGGAGCTTGCTCGGGACGCGTTGTAGCTTTGTTGGTGTTGATGGCCTTGCCCCCAGCTGGGGCCAAGGAAAGTCGTTCAGACACCGACTTGCGTTTGGGTTGGGGCGCCCTTGAGATCACCACATTTGGCCTCTTGCCTTTCGAGATCGGTTTGTCTGCCACCGGGGCTTGAGGAGCTGGGATGGCGCCAACTGGCATGAACATGATAGAGCCGAATGGTAGCAACGACTTCTCCCATTGTCTCCCGAGACTGGTCGGAAGGACCGTTCTAGAGTCTATCCTTATCGTGTAGGAGTCGGGAGCTGAGTTCATCATCGAAGACATCGTCGGAAGGTGATTGCTTGAAAGTCCTGCATGAAAAGGCATTATTTTAGTATAGATATAGATATGTATATTGATTGAGTTCGCATGAACGTTTAACCCGAAATATGGGAGGAGAGATTGGTCCCACCGGGCGTGCCAGAACCTGTAGGGTGTTTTTCGTCACCCCATTGAGATGGGAATACGCGCGCGCTTGTTAGGCGTACTACAGATTCCCCCTGCCTAGGGTAGGCTGGGGTTTAATGATTGTGGGGATCCGAATCTCCGGCAACCGCGGACTAAGCTGCCGTTAATTACCCCTCGCCTTTGGGGTGAGGGAACCTCCGATTAACGGTTTGAACTGTTCATGCGAACTCAATGTGCAGTGTACGTGTGTGTTGTTTTGAAAGGGGGGTTTTGGATATATTGGGAGCCACGCAGAGTTTTTACGGGGGTCCCGCTACCCGGATAGCGGGCTGGGGGTCAAGGAGGCTAGCAGCCCCCTTACGGGGTGCGGGGCAGCGCCCCGTTAGAAATTTTTTTCTAACCGGGACAGTGTCATGGAGCACGTGTGTGTGCAAATATGTATACATATGTATATGTATATGTATGTACATAAAAAGAGGGGGGAAAGGCATCCAAGGGATGCGTGGGGCCAGCGCCTTGGGCTCTGTGCGCCCAGGTGCTGTGCGCTCAGACGCTAGCGCGCCACGTGTCGGCACGTGGGCGCACTGCGCTTAAGCGCAGGGCTCTGTAGCGCAAGCACGCCACATGTCGGCACATGGGCGCTTTGCGCTTCAGCCCCTGACGCTCGAGCGCAAGTGCGCCACGTGTCGGCATGAGGGCGACTTGCGCTTGAGCACTGGGCGCTTGAGCGCAAGTGTGCCACGTGTCGGCACGGGGAAGACTTGCGCCAGAGCGCTGTGCACTTGAGCGCAAGCGCGCCACGTGTCGGCACTAGGGTGACTTGCGCTCGAGCGCTTGCGCTTGAGCGCAAGCGCGCCACGTGTCGGCACTGGGCGACTTCCGCTCGAGCGCAAGCGCACCACGTGTCGGCATATGGGCGCTTTGCACTCGAGCGCAGGGCGCTGTTGTGCAAGCGAGCCACGTGTCGGCACGTGGGCGCTTTGCGCTTGAGCGCTGAGCGCTTGAGCACAAGAGCGCCACGTGTCGGCACGTGGGCGCTCTGCGCTTGAGCGCCGGCGAGGAAAAGAGGTTTTTAGCAAAAAAAAAAAAGATTCTCGGAAGAGAAATCAGAGTGGAGTTGGACTCCTAAATGTATTTTTGGAGTTAATGGAAGGGGTTCTTCTTCTTCCTCCTCTGTTAGCTGGATCTTGAAGATCAAGAGATGTGAGATCTCAAAATCCCTCCTTTTTGGGATCTAAAGACAGATCCAAGTTCCCCTTTGTGGGTTTGGCGGTGAAAAACTATCTTGTTTTTGAAAAGGAAGAGTAAAACTCTAGATTTAATTCAAGAGAAAGAAGAAGGTTTTGGAACCTTGAGGAAGGAGAAAAGATCTCAGATCTAATTTTTTTTCGGAGAGAATGAATAGTTGTCTCTTTTATTCATCATCATGTTGCCTTATATAGGCCTACATATTTACATATAGCCCCTTGGGCTTTACAAAAATGGCATTTTAGTCATCCCATGTGTCACGACCCGAAAGTACGGAACGTGATCGGCACTTAGATTACGAAGCGTCTAGAGGCGCAACGTAACCTAAGTAAGCCGAAGCCCAGAAATCTAAACCATAAAGAAGAAGAAGAAGTAAAAGAACATGAAGAAAAACAAGTTTAAAAATATCAGCAATTTTTCCCAAAAATTTCGGCAGAGTCTCCTCTGTAAAAACTGGCCCCCAGACGGGTACAACAAGTATAATATAAATAAACAATAAAAAGCATCCCCAAACGGGTGCTAGCATCAACGCCAACAGGCGGAAACAACCACAACAAGCACAATAATATACAACGCCAAAGGGCGAGGCTCAAAACTCAAAGAAAACAAAACCACCATATCAGAATAAAACATGCGCGACTCTAAGGTCGAAATAAAAGACTGGTCCAATAAACTTATCAAGTAATACAAATATGGTTGATGGAGCTTACTAGATACAAATGAATGAATAAAAGTACAATGGTGGTTCGGAAACAAGTGAACCAACCTACCGTGCAAATCACCCTGAAGAAAAGATGTGCCAACAAGCTGCCACGGAAACCTGTAAATCGAACCTGTAAAGAATTTGGCACAACGGGGGTGAGTTGCCAACTCGTGAGTAGAAGACATCTACGAAAAGAAATCGAATGCACGACGCTATCCTAGGTCATAATAATAATACACTACTAAGTCTCAAACCTCAAGTAATAGCAGGGTAATAATACGTGTAAGTGCCGATACTCCGTGCTCGTGTCAGTGCCTCATATAGTACTATGTCATATAAATGGATATGCATGCACCATGAATGTAAAATAAGCAATCCTGAAATCCAGGTATATCTGTATAAGAAATCTTTGGCTGTTATCATAGTAAAATGTGTATAAGAATCTGAAATCTCAACACTGAAATCCATGGAAATCCGAGTCAAGCATCGACACAAATATGTAAATCTCAAGTCTCAATATGTCGGGCTCCGTCAGTCCGGATCGGCCCATATCATCAAATCCTACGACAACGGTCGGTATCCTCCGGATATCCGCCGCGCCAGACATCACCGGTAGGTAGTCTTCCCCTGCCAGGCTCATCGTCTACAACTCGATCTTCTTGCCCCGGGGTACCATACCGGGCCCACCATGTACCCGAGACGGTTCATCCACTCCTCGAATCGGGTCTCGAAATCCAACAGAAAACATGAAATACTCATGGTGGACGACACATACATCACGAGAAAACCGCATCTTATTTTAAAAAAGAGAAAAGGAGAGAGAGAAGTTTTTATATATTTTTGCGGTTTTCCCCAAAAATCCAGAAATCTCATAGAAATCCAAATCTCAAAATCATGAGTAATTATATGATAAGTGTCGGCATATGCCCATACTACTATGCGATAACATGAAAATATGAATGCATGAATGTCTAAGTAATAAATATCATGTCTATACTAACGTCAGAGAATAATCACAATAATATATTGGTCAAGTTGTTAACTGATTCTATCAATGAAAGATAATATAATCTAAAGTGTACGTGACATAGCAATTACCGATGATGATGTGTGTGAGCCGGCAAATAAGTGTGCGTGGAATATGCGCATCATCGGTAATAGTGCTGGTGTCCTAACAGGTAAAGTTTATACTGATTATAGCAACATATAAAAGAACATGCACCATGATGATTACAGTATGAATGTAAATACAAGTGTGCATTATCCACTCCTCTGCGAGATACGAGTACAACTACCACTATGTGAGTCGAACCTAAACCAGTGTCCATCTAACATCCTAAGGAACTAAACCTAATAGACTAGTCAGTAAGAAACTAGAGTCTACCTAAGGTCTGAATCAATATCTCTAATAGTCGGCGATCCCGCCTCAATAGCGTCACGTACGTAGTACGGCTTCCTCGAATCAAGAGTGCGGATCAATCGTCAAATCTAAGCCTCGTACGGTAAAATCCATCGTACGGCATCCCAATATCGGGGTACGGTCAAGTATCTCCTAGGTGTCTCCTCATTCGTATAATGTCATCATCAGCACATCTCATGATCAAGGTGTTAAACTGTGATCGCATACATCAATCATATATCATTGCCATCATGATAAGCATCATTAGTTTATCCTCAGAAATATCATGTCATATGTATCATATTGTGACTAGGTCATACTTATATGATATCGGCATCAGGTCACACCAATATAATGTCGTAATCAAGTTATACATATATCATATCGTGATCAGTCACAAGTTACAGTCCGGGTACTATTCTAGCGTCCCATGTACATCAATATCACCACCACTCTTTATAATTTATATATTCATGTTCATTATCTCATTCTCTAATGATCCACTAACACTTTATTACGACTGTATAGTCAAGAATCACGGCATCAAGCCCAGTTATACTGTTTCATCATACCTCGGATATCATATCACATCAATGAATCACCTATACGTGTTGTATATATATGTATACACCTATACCTAGTTCTATATATATACACATACACGTACCCCATGTCGAGTTTCAGTGTGTGCGTGGGTGTGTTTCTATCTGAAACCTGCGAACCTCTTCCAAGGTACTCATCCTCTGATATGGTTTTCCTAAATCAGTCTAGTCCAGCCTAGGGTCAATACTAGGGTCCTACTAGGGTCACATCTGGTTTCCTAATGTCAATAAGTACTATTCCTATTCTACGTTGCGGGGGTGCTAAACGCCATCCACCCGACTTCCCCCCGTAGATATGCATCTACTCATCTGGTCCATGTCTGCCGACGACGGTGTCGCCATCCTCCTCTTCATCACCCGTAGTCCACTTGAAGGGTACCTAAACGCAAACATATAAATATTATCGTAAATCGAATCACATACAAAAGTCAAACGATACAAGGAACAAGCATAGGTTAAAACCTATGTCCCGTCCACGCAAAAGAACCTATTATCGCTCGATATCGGCGTACAAACTCCGATGGATCGAGATAAACATCAACAGATAACTCGTAGTTTTAAAGCACATTACTTATATTGTAAAACATGATCAAATTCATCGAAACACTAAAATCGATCAAATCGTCCGTTTTCGAAAAACCCGAAAATGCCAGTATACCGTTTTTCATCAAAACTTGACATTTAAATGAAACCAATGGTTATAAAACTCATTAAATAGCATAACTAGAGTATACAACCCCTTACTTTATTTTTATTACACAATTTTGCATTTATTTGAAATTTCTAGTTTGCAACTTTTAACAATTTTAACATTTTTCAAGCAAAATACCACAATTCCACCACAAAACATGATTTTGCATGAATTAATGTATTAAACCACAATTCATGATGATAATGATTTAATGAAACCATAAATTATATTTTTAATCTCATTTATTTAGGAATTTTCAAAATCTAGTTTACAAAATAATAGCATTTTATTAGTATTTTCCAATTCTCAAAGTAATCTAGTGATCAAACTAAGTTTTTCTTTCCATTTACATGCTAATACTCTCACTAAAACTACAATCTAATGATAGCAATTTTAATTGGAATTTTATATTACCCACAAACACATTTTAGAAAAATCTAGTTAGCTAATTTCCTTATTTAAAACAATTTTAAATGAAAATTTTACAATTTAACAACCATGCAATATTTTCCAATTCCAAAAGTGTTAAACTAACTATTATAACCCTAATTAATTATTAAAAACCCTAACTTGAATTTACAACCCTAACTTGCATTTTTTAGAAAAAAAAACATAGAATTAATTCATTAAATCTAATTAAGCTTAAATGATCATCTAATAACAATAAATCAAAAGAAAGAAAATTATACCTCCAAAATGTGAAATCCAAACAAAAAATGAGCCTCCAAAATACATGCTTTCCCACTCCAAAATCCATATAAAAAATGGTAGAGAATAAAGGGTATGAAGAGATTAGGATTTTGTGTATATTTTTGTTGAATTTTTGATGTAATTTGATGGATTTTTGTGCAAAAATGAGGTGGGAAATGGGGGGGGCAGCCATGGGGGGTTGTGGCCGGCCTTGGTGAGGTGAGGGAGAGAAAGAAGTGAGTGTGAAAGTGTGTAGAAGTTTCAAGAGGAGAAATATCACTTAAAGGTCTTTTCATGGTTTATTTAATTATTTATTTATTTGTTTACTATAGCAACTCAAGAAAGCTCTAGAAAATAGGAAAAATTTGCAAATAAATTTTGCATGATACACACTAATTTCTAATATGCCATGGTTCATTTTTACAAATTAAAACCATTTAAATTTGTAATTTACACTAATTTAGTGTAAAAATAAAGCTTATGTTAATATTTAAAATAATTAATTTAGGAAAAATATTTTATTAAACTAAAAATTTATAAGTGGCTAAATAAACACCATTTACTAGTAATTTCATAATTAAAATAGATATTTTAAAATTTATAATGAAAACAATCACGGTTTGGTTTTACGAAAAATACATTTTACTTTACCGAAAATCCTAAAATTCACTTAAACACTTTTATTCATTTAATTATTTATTTAATCATTTTTAAAACGTTACAATATTTCCCCCTTTAAGAAATTCGGTCCCCGAATTTAAATTAAAAACCCTCCTCCAAATACTAAAACGTTTAGCAAAACATCCAAATCGTCGGGGCTCCGAAATCATCAATACATAACAAAAATCAACTCCGTCAAGCATAACGCAATCATCGGAGTTATGGCGAGAATAAAATATCAAAACTCAATATGAAAACCATCATAATATACATCAATCTGTAACTTATATATAGTGCGCATCATAGTAAAACCGTACAAATATCTGGATAAGGCAATATGCAAACACCCCTTTTTGAAAATTGCCGTGTGATGCACGTGTCACGGCATAACTAGCGGACGTTTAAATATAAAAAAATAGCTATATATATATATATCTTTTATTTAACATACACGTCCCTCCTGGTTACTAAATCAAATAATAATGATTATGAAAACATACTGCTCAAACTGAAATCAATCCCAATCACATCATAAAAATATCATGTGCGTCCGGTGCGCACTGAAATCGAAACCAACTAAAGATACCATGAATACACACAAAAACAAAACTAAGTGCAACAGGTGTGCACCAAAAACATCTGTCAAGTGCAACGGGCGTGCACGACTCAATATCAGGTGCATCTAATCTGCACAAAACCCCGATTTAGTGCATCTGGTGTGCACAAAATCGCATCAAGTGCGCCAAGTATGCGCAAGAATCCTAATCAGGTGCACATGGTGCACGAAAACTAACCTCGAATATCAATATCAAAATCACAGTACAAAAATGCATGAAAACTAAGTCAAAACATATGTCAAAATCATGTGTGACCCCTATGCACGAAATCAATCAAAAATCTCAAAATATATAAAACCAAATCAAGTGTACTGGGTGCGTACTAAACCACATCAATACAACTGATATATGAAACACAGATAGAATGAAGGTACACACAGGAAATACCAATCGTAGAACAAAGTCCTCAAAATACAAAAATCCAATCAACGAAAATATGAAATTCAAATCACTAAATCACAATCGTAAACACTATCGTCAATGTGCGCCTCTTTCCTCTGATGTCGATTGCTTCGAACTCGTCTCTTCGTAGCTGTGCTGACTGCGCTACCAACGGCAATACTCATATCTAGAGTCTCCCACGTAGTCGATCCCTTCACATGATATCCGGACTACATTAAACTTTTCGATCGATCCATCAAATCCCATAATTCCCCGAGAGCTCAACACTCAAGTACAGTTTAAAAATATCCAGTACATACCCCAGCATCGATGATCCAGCTGTAGAAGGGCAAACCCAAGCCTCACTAATGGCACAGCGGAACTGCCGTAAACCCTAAGGTTCAAGGGCGTTCTCGTGGTCATTATGTCGAGTTAGGGTTTCATTCTTCTAGAGGGTCCATCGAAATACCTGCATGTTCTTCCGAATACTTTAAACTTAGGAAAATGGTTTTCTGATAATCGTTCGAACCCTTTAACTTCATCCGGACGGCATGTGAATACCCTTCGTCCGCACGCTAAGCAATGCTTCAATCCTCAAGAACAACCAATACTCTAATGGTTATCGCATTCGAGCCGCAGCTTCCTCTGCCCGTGCGCCCGTGGTAACAGAAACCACCATCCGACATTGACGAAGATAGATCAAAAGAACGAATGGAATACAGTGCAAACAAATGTACATCCTAAGGCTCCTTAAGCAGAGTAGCGTATCGTAAGTATGCCGCGGACCATACCCACAGTACGTTACTCTACCTAAATCGCCTACTCCATCAACCAAGGGTCACCTAGACTTATACAGGGTTAAACCTAGCGCTCTGATACCAACTTTGTCACGACCCGAAAGTACGGAACGTGATCGGCACTTAGATTACGAAGCGTCTAGAGGCACAACGTAACCTAAGTAAGCCGAAGCCCAGAAATCTAAACCATAAAGAATAAGAAGAAGTAAAAGAACATGAAGAAAAACAAGTTTAAAAATATCAGCAATTTTTCCCAAAAATTTCGGCAGAGTCTCCTCTGTAAAACCTGGCCCCCAGACGGGTACAACAAGTATAATATAAATAAACAATAAAAAGCATCCCCAAACGGGTGCTAGCATCAACGCCAACAGGCGGAAACAACCACAACAAGCACAATAATATACAACGCCAAAGGGCGAGGCTCAAAACTTAAAGAAAACAAAACCACCATATCAGAATAAAACATGCGCGACTCTAAGGTCGAAATAAAAGACTGGTCCAATAAACTTATCAAGTAATACAAATATGGTTGATGGAGCTTACTAGATACAAATGAATGAATAAAAGTACAATGGTGGTTCGGAAACAAGTGAACCAACCTACCGTGCAAATCACCCTGAAGAAAAGATGTGCCAACAAGCTGCCACGGAAACCTGTAAATCGAACCTGTAAAGAATTTGGCACAACGGGGGTGAGTTGCCAACTTGTGAGTAGAAGACATCTACGAAAAGAAATCGAATGCACGACGCTATCCTAGGTCATAATAATAATACACTACTAAGTCTCAAACCTCAAGTAATAGCAGGGTAATAATACGTGTAAGTGCCGATACTCCGTGCTCGTGTCAGTGCCTCATATAGTACTATGTCATATAAATGGATATGCATGCACCATGAATGTAAAATAAGCAATCCTGAAATCCAGGTATATCTGTATAAGAAATCTTTGGCTGTTATCATAGTAAAATGTGTATAAGAATCTGAAATCTCAACACTGAAATCCATGGAAATCCGAGTCAAGCATCGACACAAATATGTAAATCTCAAGTCTCAATATGTCGGGCTCCGTCAGTCCGGATCGGCCCATATCATCAAATCCCACGACAACGGTCGGTATCCTCCGGATATCCGCCGCGCCAGACATCACCGGTAGGTAGTCTTCCCCTGCCAGGCTCATCGTCTACAACTCGATCTTCTTGCCCCGGGGTACCATACCGGGCCCACCATGTACCCGAGACGGTTCATCCACTCCTCGAATCGGGTCTCGAAATCCAACAGAAAACATGAAATACTCATGGTGGACGACACATACATCACGAGAAAACCGCATCTTATTTTAAAAAAGAGAAGAGGAGAGAGAGAAGTTTTTATATATTTTTGCGGTTTTCCCCAAAAATCCAGAAATCTCATAGAAATCCAAATCTCAAAATCATGAGTAAGTATATGATAAGTGTCGGCATATGCCCATACTACTATGCGATAACATGAAAATATGAATGCATGAATGTCTAAGTAATAAATATCATGTCTATACTAACGTCAGAGAATAATCACAATAATATATTGGTCAAGTTGTTAACTGATTCTATCAATGAAAGATAATATAATCTAAAGTGTACGTGACATAGCAATTACCGATGATGATGTGTGTGAGCCGGCAAATAAGTGTGCGTGGAATATACGCATCATCGGTAATAGTGCTGGTGTCCTAACAGGTAAAGTTTATACTGATTATAGCAACATATAAAAGAACATGCACCATGATGATTACAGTATGAATGTAAATACAAGTGTGCATTATCCACTCCTCTGCGAGATACGAGTACAACTACCACTATGTGAGTCGAACCTAAACCAGTGTCCATCTAACATCCTAAGGAACTAAACCTAATAGACTAGTCAGTAAGAAACTAGAGTCTACCTAAGGTCTGAATCAATATCTCTAATAGTCGGCGATCCCGCCTCAATAGCGTCACGTACGTAGTACGGCTTTCTCGAATCAAGAGTGCAGATCAATCGTCAAATCTAAGCCTCGTACGGTAAAATCCATCGTACGGCATCCCAATATCGGGGTGCGGTCAAGTATCTCCTAGGTGTCTCCTCATTCGTATAATGTCATCATCAGCACATCTCATGATCAAGGTGTTAAACTGTGATCGCATACATCAATCATATATCATTGCCATCATGATAAGCATCATTAGTTTATCCTCAGAAATATCATGTCATATGTATCATATTGTGACTAGGTCATACTTATATGATATCGGCATCAGGTCACACCAATATAATGTCGTAATCAAGTTATACATATATCATATCATGATCAGTCACAAGTTACAGTCCGGGTACTATTCTAGCGTCCCATGTACATCAATATCACCACCACTCTTTATAATTTATATATTCATGTTCATTATCTCATTCTCTAATGATCCACTAACACTTTATTACGACTGTATAGTCAAGAATCACGGCATCAAGCCCAGTTATACTGTTTCATCATACCTCGGATATCATATCACATCAATGAATCACCTATACGTGTTGTATATATATGTATACACCTATACCTAGTTCTATATATATACACATACACGTACCCCATGTCGAGTTTCAGTGTGTGCGTGGGTGTGTTTCTATCTGAAACCTGCGAACCTCTTCCAAGGTACTCATCCTCTGATATGGTTTTCCTAAATCAGTCTAGTCCAGCCTAGGGTCAATACTAGGGTCCTACTAGGGTCACATCTGGTTTCCTAATGTCAATAAGTACTATTCCTATTCTACGTTGCGGGGGTGCTAAACGCCATCCACCCGACTTCCCCCCGTAGATATGCATCTACTCACCTGGTCCATGTCTGCCGACGACGGTGTCGCCATCCTCCTCTTCATCGCCCGCAGTCCACTTGAAGGGTACCTAAACGCAAACATATAAATATTATCGTAAACCGAATCACATACAAAAGTCAAACGATACAAGGAACAAGCATAGGTTAAAACCTATGTCCCGTCCACGCAAAAGAACCTATTATCGCTCGATATCGGCGTACAAACTCCGATGGATCGAGATAAACATCAACAGATAACTCATAGTTTTAAAGCACATTACTTATATTGTAAAACATGATCAAATTCATCGAAACACTAAAATCGATCAAATCGTCCGTTTTCGAAAAACCCGAAAATGCCAGTATACCGTTTTTCATCAAAACTTGACATTTAAATGAAACCAATGGTTATAAAACTCATTAAATAGCATAACTAGAGTATACAACCCCTTACTTTATTTTTATTACACAATTTTGCATTTATTTGAAATTTCTAGTTTGCAACTTTTAACAATTTTAACATTTTTCAAGCAAAATACCACAATTCCACCACAAAACATGATTTTGCATGAATTAATGTATTAAACCACAATTCATGATGATAATGATTTAATGAAACCATAAATTATATTTTTAATCTCATTTATTTAGGAATTTTCAAAATCTAGTTTACAAAATAATAGCATTTTATTAGTATTTTCCAATTCTCAAAGTAATCTAGTGATCAAACTAAGTTTTTCTTTCCATTTACATGCTAATACTCTCACTAAAACTACAATCTAATGATAGCAACTTTAATTGGAATTTTATATTACCCACAAACACATTTTAGAAAAATCTAGTTAGCTAATTTCCTTATTTAAAACAATTTTAAATGAAAATTTTACAATTTAACAACCATGCAATATTTTCCAATTCTAAAAGTGTTAAACTAACTATTATAACCCTAATTAATTATTAAAAACCCTAACTTGAATTTACAACCCTAACTTGCATTTTTTAGAAAAAAAAACATAGAATTAATTCATTAAATCTAATTAAGCTTAAATGATCATCTAATAACAATAAATCAAAAGAAAGAAAATTATACCTCCAAAATGTGAAATCTAAAAAAAAAATGAGCCTCCAAAATACATTCTTTCCCACTCCAAAATCCATATAAAAAAGGGTAGAGAATAAAAAGTATGAAGAGATTAGGATTTTCTGTATTTTTTGTTGAATTTTTGATGTAATTTGATGGATTTTTGTGCAAAAATGAGGTGGGAAATGGGGGGGGGCAGCCATGGGGGGTTGTGGCCGGCCTTGGTGAGGTGAGGGAGAGAAAGAAGTGAGTGTGAAAGTGTGTAGAAGTTTCAAGAGGAGAAATATCACTTAAAGGTCTTTTCATGGTTTATTTAATTATTTATTTATTTGTTTACTATAGCAATTCAAGAAAGCTCTAGAAAATAGAAAAAATTTGCAAATAAATTTTGCATGATACACACTAATTTCTAATATGCCATGGTTCATTTTTACAAATTAAAACCATTTAAATTTGTAATTTACACTAATTTAGTGTAAAAATAAAGCTTATGTTAATATTTAAAATAATTAATTTAGGAAAAATATTTTATTAAACTAAAAATTTATAAGTGGCTAAATAAACACCATTTACTAGTAATTTCATAATTAAAATAGATATTTTAAAATTTATAATGAAAACAATCACGGTTTTGTTTTACGAAAAATACATTTTAGTTTACCGAAAATCCTAAAATTCACTTAAACACTTTTATTCATTTAATTATTTATTTAATCATTTTTAAAACGTTACACCATGGCTCATGTGCCATTTCATCTTTGCACATAAGCCATGGGCTTACAAAATATTGGCTTTATGCCCATTTTGTTTACATTCATGCATAAACAATTACATAAAAATTATTTATTACATGATTTTGTTGTTGGCATGGGGAGGCTAGCTACGGGCTCGACTTGGGAATGGGCCCGCTTGACCTGGGCTTGGGCCCACCTACCTTGGGGGTTGACCTTGACTTTGACTCGGTCAACCGAGGTGTAAATTTTTACCCCAACAGTGTCGAACGGTAGGGAAGGAAGAAAACCATTTGGTCTAAAGGGGTGTACAGAAGGTAATGACTAAAGACATATAAAGGGATTTGGAGAGATGGCAAAGAAATATACGGTTATAGTTGTGAATCTGGATAATGGAAGAGGCATTACTAGGAATACCCGGATACCCCTCCGAAACATTTACATGTTTCAGTTTTACTGTGTATTGTTAATAGAGAACTGATTTCCCAATTAGTCCTTAGTCTAGGGTATGTATTTACCAGGTATGACTCTCACATCCGTATGATGATGAGTGGGAGTAAGTTATTGGGAATTGGGTGATCATCCTCATTACATCGGAATTCGTTGTAATTGGTGATATTTGAGAAAATCGCCTGGGTTGTTTGCCGGACGGCAAATATTTGGTTTTGAATATCTGTTGTTATGCACCAATTTCAAATTGATATATCTGTACGTCTATTTTCATAGAGTGAGATATAACTTTTTGAAATTATGTTTATGATATTTACCTATATCAGTGGATGGTTAGGTAAGGAGCATTAAACAGCGATATAATTCTTCATAACCATAGTACAGTTTTCAACCTACGACACACAGGGATTGAGTTATTAGACTCAGGGGACTTATACAGAGTATTGTATGCTGTCCAGTGTCCATTAGGACAGAGGGGTTGGTCCTCGTACTATATTCGGTTTACTTATGACTTCTCTAGTTTTTAGACAAGTGTTTCGTAGAAACGCAAGGTCCGAATTTTGAGAAGTTATAGGTATAAGAGTAAAGTAAGAACCAAATGTTGCAAGTATCAGGATTTTTCAAGGTGATCGAAGATGTAGATACTTGCGTGTGGTATTCAGTTGATAGTAATGGATATTAAGAGAACTTTCTTCTCTTTCAGATTACTCATAATTGGAAGCACTCCTAAGTTGAGTAACGCTGATCGGCCTCTCTCCATTTACTTGACATGCACTGGATACATACACTGGGGACATTTTGCATATGTGGAGGGTCTAATTACAGGATATATGAGCTATGGACCAAGCACGAACCAAATTGAGCATACCTAGGCCGCAAATTATGGCCAATTGGGTTAAATCTGCGGCCAAGTGTTAGAGTTAGGATCTCGAGTCTCGGGAGTAGCTTCTAGGTCACCTGCATATCTCATTGTAATCGCTATATATTTTTCAGGTCCTCCGGGTCATAGCAGATCCCTAAATATCATTATGAATCCCACAAAATCCGATATCGGCAAATCTAAAGTTCAAGTCTTGGGGTTTAGTCTCTGGTTTTGTCCATAATACTAACACTACAGGGGTTGTGGTCATTAATTACATCTCAATTACACCTTCACAACTCATAAAATCACCTAACCCTCATCTTGGAATTTTCCAAGATCACTAAACCTCATTAGTTGTGCTCTAAACTACAATAGGAGGTAAGGAAACTCAAATACTTAACTAAGGGTGTAGGATTTAGCTCATTTGGCAACTTGTTCATAACATAATATTGCATTTTGTATTCCCCAGTCTTATGCATTTTACAATAAAAACAGGTGCTTTTGACCCATGTCTGCTACATGTTACAGGTTACAGGTTCTTGGCGTGAAAACAGTGAAAAACACAAAAGACGACACAAAGAAGGATTTTTGACCAACAAATAGGAAGATCTTAGTAAAGCCCAGCAGAAGAACGGTTCACCATCAACAAGGCGACGCAAGGTCCAAATTGTCATGGCAAACGGTTAAAGGAACGGTACAAGTGTTCACTGAAGTTCTGGAATCACTGAAGAAGCCCAAATGGAAAAAGAAATAAAGAAACAAGAAGCCCAGAAGAACCAAACCAAGCCCAAGAAAAATCATATGATGATCCCATCATTGGGCCGCGGAACCGCGGCCCAAGAGCGCCCATGCCGCGGTTCCGCGGCTATTTGAAACCCTAGTGCGCAGGAAATTTTACCATAATTTGTGGCGGCTTTGGAAAGATTTTTCTAGGGGTATATTTGTAATTGTAGACATGCGAATCAGCTGTAGCCCTAGGGTTTCTATGTCCTATAAATAGAACCCAAGACCTTGTATTTTCTTATGCCTCTACTCATGAATAAAATTCTGTTTTCTTGAAGTTAGAGCGCATCAACAGTAAGTAGGTTATTTTCCTTGCAGTAGTTGTAGTTTTTCATATCTGCTCTTATTTTCTCGCCTTAGTTTAATTTAGTTTAGCTTTTATTAACTTGCAATCGATGTTTTCTTTCTTTAATAAACTCTTGTCTATTTTCATCCCCTCAATGAGCGAGTAGTTTCCTCGCTTGTTAGGGTTAGGAATAGGGAAGGATTTGAGAGATGAAGATCTCTCATCTCTTTTCGTTGCTAAAATTTTTATGAACATTAGAACTCCATGCATACCTTTTCATTCCGCTCCCTACGGCACTTTTACCCGCAAGGTAACGGTGATTCCGTAGTCTAAAGGCCCGGATCTTAAGGTTTTCCATGGAGGTTAGGGTAAAGATTAAGAAAGGAAGGACAAGAATCTAGAGGAAGAATCAATCTTCCCAATCATCCTAATCCCCTTTGTTAAGATTTACCATAACACTAATATGATACATTTAATTAATAGCAATGGAAAGAGATGTAGATCTTTGTTTACCAAATTTTCCCTAGACCTAATCCTAGCAAGTTTCTAATCCTAGTCTCATACAACTTCAATTTTTAGGTATAATTATAAATCCAAACACCATTTGGAATTAACTCGTAAGAACTTAAAGGAGATTTACACATCCCTGTGGACCGACCCGTATTCACCGGCTAGCTTCATGCGACGCCGTTCTTGATTGCGGTAAATATTTTTGATCGACAAAACCTCTCTTAATCAAATGGCGCCGTTGCCGGGGATGGCGTAAAAATTTTCTTTTTGTAATTTCGGGTTAATATAAAATCTAAAAAATCATAAAAATCGGAAAAATTCCAACAAATAAAAAAAAAATTTATCATCTTTTATTGTTTGAAGGGTTTTCTTTGTGGATCTTTGCAGGATTGACGGATCTGAAACAACACAGAAGGCAAAACAGAAAAAGATACATCAAAACAGAGAGGGATTGAGATTACAGAACAGCAGAAATTTTTTGGCAACCTGAAGCTGCTACCCGACCGCGATTCCGCGGCATATACCCATCCAAAACCGCGGATCCGCGGCTCCCTGTGGAGATCTCTATGCAAAAATTGCACTGTTTGTTTCCTTATTCTCCCCTCTGCAAATCCCCATATATCTTCTGTCAAATCTTCTGCAGGATTCTTTGCGCTAAAAATCTTCTTCCCCCTTTCCAATAATTGATTTTCTGCAGGATTCTTTGCCCCGCGCTAAAAAGCAAATTGATTGCAAGTGATTTACTGCTTTGCATACTTTAATCTGACTTTAAGGGGCTATTGACCAATTCAGATTGGGTGGGGATTTCATCACCCTTCCCAGGACCCCAGAAATCACTTAAAGCATTTGCATTGACCACTTTTAATTTAAAAAATATTAGACTCAGCCCTAAGGACCTCGAGCTCAATAGGACAGAGGACTAGTATAGGCATCGGCCGTTTATCCTAACCGACATTGCGGTGTCTAGGCTAGTGGTTTTTAATTAGGCCCACTGTCGTGGTGGTTCCTTCCCACTTACCTGGCCGTACTTGTCCGTGAAGAGGCGGTTTGAGGTCCTATCTCTAGCCCTTTGGAACAGTTAGGAGCTGTCTAGCTGACCTAGGTAACCCTAGACGTAGGCCTGATTGTGCATGTGTGGTTAATTGCATTTGTGTCACTAGTCTCTTTTCAAGATCTTTTTGCAAAAGCTTACTTAAAAAGAAAAAGGAAATTCGTTTCAAAACTTGCAACTTGTCGCTAAAGAATCTTTGCACTCACTTACACCACTTCTTCTCATTAACATTTTCTTACCTTCACATTCTGTCTTTCATCTTTCGACTACACTAACCCTTTTAGTGTATGTCCGGTTGGACTAGGGACCCTAGCGCCCGATTAGTCCGTGTTTCGTTGGTACCGACCAACGAACCTTTCGACTCCGAAGTCGAAATCTTGTCCACTTCTTCACTTTCACCATCACATTCTTTCGAAGGTATGTCGGGATACGATCCTAACAACACCTTACCGACGGGAAGGATTCAACCTCCGTTAGGTGCGAATAACCCGAATCTTCCGCCTGTCGAAGCGCCCGCACGAGTCGCGCTCCAGGATCTTTTCTACCCCGTCCGCACCGCCCTTCCTACTTGTCTTTCCCTCCCACCGGCTAATGGGGACAATTTTGAGATCAAACCCCACTTCATCAATATGCTGCCTAAGTTTCATGGTTTGGAATCCGAAGATGCATATATCTTTATCAACAAATTCCAAAACGTTTGCGCCATGATGAAAACTACCCAATTAAGTGATGACGCTATAAGGCTAAGGGTCATTCCTTTCACCTTATGTGACCTAGCCGAGAAGTGGCTATACAGCACCGCATCACACTCAATTAGAAATTGGGACGAGTTTGTGAAAGCTTTTCTTAAAAAGTTCTATCCTCATCACAAAACTGCTAAAATCCGTAATGAAATTATACAATTTTCACAGCTTCCTGCCGAACCATTTTGGAAATGTTTTGAAAGATTCAAAGACCTTCTCATTCAATGCCCTCACCATGGAATCGAAAGATGGCAATTTTGCCAAACATTATACGAGAGATTGAACCCGGCAATGAAGCAGTTGCTAGAAACCATTAGTCAAGGTCACTTTCTGTCCAAATCTAGTGAGGAAGCGTGGCAATTTCTTGAGGATCTTAGTGAACAAACAATTCAATGGGAGAGCACCAAGACCACATCATCCTCTTCTTCTATTGGTCAACCTAGGGCAGGCATACATCAAGTAGAGATGTCAATTGCTATGAAGGCCAAGATGGCCGCTCTTACGAAAAAGCTAGAAGCGCTTGAGACCAAAATCTCAGCACCTTCTCCTGCCCCTGTTGTGCCCCCACGAACTGTTTGTGCTTGTTGTTTGGATCCATCACATCTCACTGAAGAGTGTCCTTACACTGCTTCCACTCAAGGACAAGGTCAAGTCAATGCTGCCTTTCAGCAACGACAAAGAAATGATCCATACTCTTCAACATACAATCCGGGTTGGAAGAGCCACCCTAATTTCGCTTGGAACCAAAATCAACAAGTCCAAGGAAACAACAATTTTCAAAGAGCTCCTCCTCCTCAACAACAAGCACCTCCACAAACTCAATTTCAGCAACCTCTCCAACAGCAACCTTACCCTAATCAGATGAACAATTTTGTGCCCAACAATTTTGTTCCCCCTCAAAATGCTGTTAGCTCGCTCGAAAGAAGTCTAGAAGCATTCCTAAAGCAATCTGCACAGTCCACAGCTAGGATAGAGACTTCTGTTCAATCTTTGGTGCAAAACAGTGCCTCACACGATCAAAGCATCAAAGCTATTGAGGCACAAATTGCACAACTCAACGCAGCATTGAAAGAGCGAGAGAAAGAAAAACTTCCGTCTCAACCACTCCCAAATCCTGGTCACGCACATGTTGCACATGAACAGCAGAATCATAACGTGAATGCTGTGACCACGTTGAGATCCGGAAAAGTGCTGCAAAACAATGTGGGTATTCACCGTGACACCTCTGCCGGTGGTTCTTCATCTTCCTCTTCTTCTTCGTTAGAGCCTATTCTCCATCCTTCACATGGCTCTACTTCTTCTAGCTCGAACGGACCCTCTTCTCACAACACGAACACATCTACACAGGGTTCCGTTCCAACTCAACAATCTGATCCGCAAAAATTGGACTCAACAACTTTCCTAAATGTTCCTTTTCCAAATCGGTTGAGATCCAATAAACCAACTCCACAGATGGAGAAGATTGTAGAGTTGTTCAGGCAGGTTAGCATAAATATCCCTCTTTTGGATGCAATCCAACAAGTTCCTTCATATGCAAAAATCTTAAAGGACTTATGCACCAAAAAGAGGAAGTCACAAGTACCAAAGAAAGTTTTCGTGGCTAGTGCTGTTAGTGATGCTCTTGTCAATTCTTTACCCCCAAAGCACAAGGACCCCGGCTGTCCTACTATTTCGATCACAATTGGGAACAAGACCATCAATAGAGCACTATTAGATCTTGGTGCTAGTGTCAATTTGCTACCTTATTCGGTGTACGAACAATTAGGCGTTGGAGAGCTTAAGCCCACTCATTGTACTCTCCAAATGGCCGACCGATCAATCACCCATCCTAGGGGAGAGTTGGAGGATGTGTTAATTAGAGTAGGGGATTTCATTTTTCCCGTTGACTTTATTGTTATGGATACACAGCCTGTCGCTAACCCCCGTAATCAAATTCCGGTGATACTTGGTCGACCATTCCTCGCGACTTCTAACGCGGTAATCAACTGTCGTAACGGTTCAATGAATCTATCTTTTGGCAAGATGACAGTTGAACTTAACATTTTCAGGTTAGGAAGTCAGCCTTGTGAGCCTAATTCTAGCGTACTTGATGTATGCTCGATCGATGAGATCGCGGAGGAGGACTGTGAGTTCGAAAATTTTATGTTTGATCACAGTAATATAGACGCCACTAGTGCGTTCCTCCTAGAATCCGACACAGCTTTCACGACGGACAAAGATTATGAGTGTTTCACCTTTGTTGATGATCTTGAATACTCTCCACCCGAGTTTGAGTCTTTTGCTTTTTCGGATGAGTTAGTTGAACCATCCGACTCGGTAGTGTACACTCAATTTGAACCTTTGATGGAATCCTTCGAGTTTGAAACAGTTACTCCATTGTTACCATCTATTGTTTCACCACCCAAACTCGAACTAAAACTTTTGCCGTCACACCTAAAATATGCTTATCTAAGTGAAAATGAGACCTTACCAGTTATCATATCAGCCTCTCTAGCTCTTGAGCAAGAGAAGGCTCTTTTAACGGTCTTATACAATAATCGGCAAGCTTTCGGCTGGTCTATGGCGGACATCAAGGGGATTAGTCCCCTCATAGTCGAACATCATATACACTTGATGGATGGTGCCAAGCCGGCAAGGGATCCACAAAGACGCCTCAACCCCATCATGAAAGAGGCGGTCAAGAAGGAAATTGTTAAGTGTCTTGATAGCGGTATTATTTACCCTATCTCGGATAGCCAATGAGTTAGCCCCATTCATGTCGTGCCAAAGAAATCGGGCATCACGGTCATCACCAATGAGGCAAATGAGTTAATTCCCACTCGCACCCAAACTGGGTGGCGAGTTTGCATCGACTACCGAAAACTCAATGCCGCGACAAGGAAGGACCACTTTCCTTTACCATTCATTGACCAAATGCTAGAACGATTGGCGGGGCACGAATTCTACTGCTTTTTAGATGGCTATTCCGGTTATAATCAAGTCCCCATAGCCAAAGAGGATCAAGACAAGACTACATTTACTTGTCCCTTTGGCACTTTTGCTTATCGTCGCATGCCCTTTGGGTTATGCAATGCACCCGCTACATTTCAGCGGTGTATGATGGGGATCTTTTCGGACATGGTGGAGAAGTTTTTGGAAATCTTTATGGATGATTTCTCCATTTTTGGTGACTCCTTCGATGAGTGTTTACGACATCTTGACGCAGTTCTCACCCGCTGTAGGGAAAAGAACTTGACTTTGAATTGGGAGAAGTGCCACTTTATGGTACGAGAAGGCATTGTCTTAGGACATGTCATCTCGCAAAATGGCATAGAGGTTGATAGAGCTAAAATCGAAGTCATTTCTAATCTTCCTCCTCCTAAATGCGTCAAAGATATCCGAGCTTTCCTTGGCCATGCCGGTTTCTATAGACGGTTCATCAAGGACTTTAGCAAGATTGCTAGACCCTTGACTCTCTTGTTGGCCAAGGACACTACTTTTGTTTTCGACTCAACTTGCATGAAAGCGTTCGAGTCTTTGAAACACTCACTCATTTCTGCGCCCATCCTTTCATCTCCAGACTGGACGCACCCTTTTGAAATTATCTGCGACGCATCAGATTTTGCCATTGGTGCTGTTCTTGGACAGCACATTAACAAGTTGCCGCATGTAATTTACTACGCTAGCCGAATATTAAATGAGGCCCAATTAAACTACACAACAACAGAAAAAGAGTTTTTAGCGGTTGTGTTTGCACTTGAAAAATTTCGGCCTTATTTAATCGGCTCTCCAGTTATAGTGTACACGGATCACTCAGCTCTTCGCCGCCTTTTTGCGAAGAAGGATGCTAAGTCTAGGCTAATACGTTGGATCCTTTTGCTGCAAGAATTTGACCTTGTTATAAGGGACAAAAAGGGATGTGAAAACGTAGTGGCCGATCACCTTTCACGACTTCCTTCTTCGCCTACACTTGAACTTCCTATCACTGATGTTTTCCCCGATGAGCAACTCTTGACCGTTTCTTGCGAACCATGGTTCGCCGATATTGTAAACTACTTAGCCACCGGCTTGATACCTAACGAATGGTCGAAACAAGATAAACTTCGATTTTTGTCCCAAGTAAAGCATTTTTACTGGGATGAACCTTATCTTTTTAAATACTGTTCCGACCAAATCATTCGTCGGTGTGTACCTGAAACTGAGGTTAAGAGTGTGCTGTCTTTTTGCCACGATCAAGCATGTGGCGGGCACTTTGGCCCAAAGAAGACAGCCGAGAAAGTTTTGCAGTGTGGTTTCTATTGGCCACGACTCTTCAAAGATGCATTCGAATACTGCAAAACTTGCTCCCGGTGCCAACACTTGGGCCGGATATCGCGGAGAAACGAAATGCCGCTCAAACCAATTTTGGTTGTAGACATTTTTGATGTTTGGGGTATAGACTTCATGGGACCATTTCCTAACTCTTTTGGAAATGTGTATATTCTATTGGCTGTTGACTATGTTTCAAAGTGGGTCGAGGCTATACCAAGTCGAACGAATGACAACAAGGTTTTCGTTCGATTTCTAAAAGAACACATCTTTTCTCGATTTGGGCACCTTCGTGCGATAATAAGTGATAATGGTTCTCACTTTTGCAATAGGACTTTTGAGTCCTTAATGCGCAAATACTCTATCACCCATAAGCTGTCAACACCATACCATCCCCAAACATGTGGGCAAGCCGAGATCTCGAATCGACAAATTAAGCAAATCTTGGAGAAAACGGTTTCTAAAAACCGTAAAGATTGGTCACTAAAATTGATCGATGCACTATGGGCTTTCCGTACTGCGTACAAGACCGATCTTGGCATGTCTCCATACCGGCTTGTTTACGGGAAGGCTTGCCACCTTCCAGTAGAAATTGAGCACAAGGCATTTTGGGCCATTAAGGAGCTGAATCTATCTTTAGGAGATGCGGGCAACAACCGAAAGCTACAGTTAAATGAACTCGAAGAGCTGCGGGATGAGGCATATGATAATGCCGTGATTGCTAAGAACCGAGCTAAGGTATTTCATGATAAAAACCTTTTGTGAAAGACATTTAAACCCGGTCAACAGGTTTTATTATATGATACTCGGTTACATTTTCATCCCGGCAAGCTCCGTTCTAGGTGGAGGGGACCTTTTGTAGTCCGCACCGTTTATCCGCACGGTGCGGTTGATCTTGAGAACCCTGAAGACGGTACCTTATTCAAGGTGAATGGGCATCGACTAAAACCGTTCTTCACAGCGGATCCTTCGGAGGAGCTCCTGCTCTTGCAGGAGCCGATCTACACTGAGTAATATTCCTCCACTTTCACCCCCAAATTTCTTTTCTTCCAAAACATTATTTCAAATAAGTTTGGGGGTGTGTATATAATTTGTAAAAATATATTCCCAAAATACGATACAAAATTAAATAAAATAAAATAAAAAATATATATATATCTATATATAAATTTTTGAACCCAATTGCAAATTTGCAGAATTAATAACTGATTTTTTTATTTACAAATAAAATCCTCATTTTTGAGGGTGTTTTCTTCAAATAACCTTCTTTCCCCTCTATTTAAAGGAACCCAAGGCCCCCTGTTCTTTAACCCTAATTGTTTTTCTCCCCATAAAACCCTAGCGCCGCCACCGACCTGTTCCAGAAGATTTTCGCCGTGCCGCCGCCAACCCGCCGCGCTTCCGCCGCGTCTGCCGCCTCCCACCGCGCCTACGCCGCGCCTCTGAAGCTTCACCCCCTGAAATTTTCAGGGGAGGTACATCTGTGTCTTTCCTCTCTGTTATTGCATATATTTTCCTGCAAAAATCCATATGGCACATAAATTGCAATTTGAAAGGGACTTTTCCCCTGTTTTCGCACACGAGATTTACGGTAGATATTTCCCACACGAAATCGCACAAAGGGGCTGGAATTTCCTCCTCTATAATCATGGATCTGCATTTGCCCTACCTGAACTCGTTGCTCTATTTTATGAATCAATGGAGGAAAATAGTCTAGACAACTTAGGTTACATAAAACTGAATTGGGGAAATCAAGAAATTCGCATCGATAGGGACATGATACACGAGGTTACACTCATACCACGTGTCCCTGCACATGAACACCCACTGCGCTTTGAAGATTATATGCCTTTAATGGGTAATAACTGTGCACGAGAGCCGCGTAAGGGTATCCAAGCACGGACCCTTTTCGCAAACGTTTTAACTGTGTGCCGGTGGGCACAAAACAATATTTTTGGAAGTTCTCACAACACGACCTTTTTCACCCCTTCGTTACATGTCGTCCACACTCTAATGACAAAAAATCCTAGGTTCGACATGTGTACGGTTTTGCTCCACTCTATAGGTTCGGGGAAACGAGGTCCTGTATACCCATGCCCCATGCTAGTTACCCAACTCTGCCGTTATTTCCTCCCAGCCGAGGAATTTGACTCATATTTGATAGACGGTGCCCCAGTCCGACCACTTTTAGAGGGCGTCTCGTCGTCCTACTCTAGACTTACGGATATTTGGACACGAACAGAACCGGCAGAAAATGTACCTGCACACACCCCGAGCTCGAGCTCGACTTCGAGCGGGGAAGAGCTAACTCCCCAAGAGCATGAGCGATTGATGCGGAGAGCAGTGAGAAGGATTGACTCTTTAAGGGATGAGTTTCGGGCAACTGCACGAGAGCACGACCGTCGGTTGACGGAAATTGAGAGGGGGATCCAAACACTTTTGGCTAGAGGGGAAAGATCACGTTCACGCTCACAAGCGCGACGTGGGGCCGGGCAGTGAGGGCACTGCTTTGCTCAAGTTTGGGGGAGAGGATAGTGTATATAGTTATCTTTTGCATAGCATATTGTATATTTTTTTCCCTTTTTGCATATTTAATTTCTGCATTGCATCTTTATAAAAATCATAAAAATTTGAAAAATTTGAAAAATAAAAAAATTAGAAAACAGAAAAACCCATAAAAATTGAAAAAATTCAAAAATTATAAAAATTAATGTATTCAATTCTGGTTAATTGACTTGAGTTTGATAAATAGGTTAACTGGCTAGGAAAAACTAAATCTTAGACTTAGCAAATTAAAAACCCTAAAAATAACCTTCCTTAGAGTTTAACGGTAGAAAGTATATGTCTTTGTAGGTTATTTAGAAATAGGCAAAATTTGGGTTCACTTCTTGGGCTAAGTCGAAACAAGGGAAGAGTATTGATGTTCTTATTAGAGTATAAGTTTGAAAGATAGTTCCTAACTTAAGTCTAAATTCTGAAAATATATACCCTACAATATGCATAATCACGCACCTTGAAACTTGGAATAGTAGAAGAGACCTTGAAATACTCTTGTCTAAAGTCCTTAGCACAATGAAAATAAAAAGAAAAAAAAGTGAATAAAAAAAATGGACACTGGTTTTTGTGATTACTTAAGGCTGTAAAAAATAGAAAAATATTTAGCAAGGGTGCTTCATCACCTAGTGCCTTAGACCAACTGGTTTGGGAGTCACTGCTAAAGCCTTGGGTGTTGCAAAACTAGGAAGTACGCTTTAAAGTGCTAACACATCTTGTAATCGGTTGTTGGTACCTCAAGAAGTCTTAACAGTCGCATGAAGGATGTGAAAGCGAAAAATCACCAATTACTAAGTGCTTTGGACAACGGACGGGAGTACGATTGCTTGATTTGAATTTCCAAGTGTAGGGGTGATATTTACACACACGTGGGGATATGTGATTAGAGTTTAGATAAGAGAAAGGAATGAAGAATAGAACTTGTATCTTTAGTAGAGTTGATAAAAATTCCTAAGTGGAGATGTAACCCTAGAAGGAAAACTTAAGAAATGCCGAAAGCTGGGTAATTCTACAGGATATATATAATCTTAAGTTAAATAATGAGGAAGTGTGAAGAATATGGGTGGATACTTTGTGGGTCGACGATAATAGAATTCCTTGTTAGAAAACCTAATTGGAGAACAAAAGTCGAAAAACCAAATTGATAGGATTTTGTGGGTGTAATCCGCTGAAAACCCTCAGGAGACAACACTCCTCCTGCTAGGGACACCTAGAGGTTTAACGGCTTGTTGCACGAGCTCAGTGCAATCGCGTTTCCCTGCGAAAGTGCGGTTAGGATTTTAGTGAATAAATAATAAGTTTGCTCGAGGGCGAGCAAAAGATAAGTTTGGGGGTATTTGTTCATAACATAATATTGCATTTTGTATTCCCCAGTCTTATGCATTTTACAATAAAAACAGGTGCTTTTGACCCATGTCTGCTACATGTTACAGGTTACAGGTTCTTGGCGTGAAAACAGTGAAAAACACAAATGACGACACAAAGAAGGATTTTTGACCAACAAATAGGAAGATCTTAGTAAAGCCCAGCAGAAGAACGGTTCACCATCAACAAGGCGACGCAAGGTCCAAATTGTCATGGCAAACGGTTAAAGGAACGGTACAAGTGTTCACTGAAGTTCTGGAATCACTGTAGAAGCCCAAATGGAAAAAGAAATAAAGAAACAAGAAGCCCAGAAGAACCAAACCAAGCCCAAGAAAAATCATATGATGATCCCATCATTGGGCCGCGGAACCGCGGCCCAAGAGCGCCCATGCCGCGGTTCCGCGGCTATTTGAAACTCTAGTGCGCAGGAAATTTTACCATAATTTGTGGCGGCTTTGGAAAGATTTTTCTAGGGGTATATTTGTAATTGTAGACATGCGAATCAGCTGTAGCCCTAGGGTTTCTATGTCCTATAAATAGAACCCAAGACCTTGTATTTTCTTATGCCTCTACTCATGAATAAAATTCTGTTTTCTTGAAGTTAGAGCGCATCAACAGTAAGTAGGTTATTTTCCTTGCAGTAGTTGTAGTTTTTCATATCTGCTCTTATTTTCTCGCCTTAGTTTAATTTAGTTTAGCTTTTATTAACTTGCAATCGATGTTTTCTCTCTTTAATAAACTCTTGTCTTTTTTCATCCCCTCAATGAGCGAGTAGTTTCCTCGCTTGTTAGGGTTAGGAATAGGGAAGGATTTGAGAGATGAAGATCTCTCATCTCTTTTCGTTGCTAAAATTTTTATGAACATTAGAACTCCATGCATACCTTTTCATTCCGCTCCCTACGGCACTTTTACCCGCAAGGTAACGGTGATTCCGTAGTCTAAAGGCCCGGATCTTAAGGTTTTCCATGGAGGTTAGGGCAAAGATTAAGAAAGGAAGGACAAGGATCTAGAGGAAGAATCAATCTTCCCAATCATCCTAATCCCCTTTGTTAAGATTTACCATAACACTAATATGATACATTTAATTAATATCAATGGAAAGAGATGTAGATCTTTGTTTACCAAATTTTCTCTAGACCTAATCCTAGCAAGTTTCTAATCCTAGTCTCATACAACTTCAATTTTTAGGTATAATTATAAATCCAAACACCATTTGGAATTAACTCGTAAGAACTTAAAGGAGATTTACACATCCCTGTGGACCGACCAGTATTCACCGGCTAGCTTCATGCGACGCCGTTCTTGATTGCGGTAAATATTTTTGATCGACAAAACCTCTCTTAATCATAACTCAAGAAAATTCTTGGGTTGCCTAAAGTGTTCAAAACCTTGACTTGCTTCATCCATAGGGTTTGTAGTGAGCTTGTGATCATATTTGTGAAGGTGGCATAAGCTTTGGGCTAAGTTTTGATGGTGTTTGTGGATGGTAGAGGAAGTGGAGGGAGGAGAAGGAGAATGAAGATGAGAGATGAGGATGTAAAGAAATGAGCCATGGTCAAGAGATACCCCCTTCTCTCTCTCATAATTAACCAATCACATGTTGTCCCCTCTCTTCACAAAACATCTTATATTTATTCTTTTTATTTTAAAACAAAATCATTTAAATAAAAAGAGAAGAGTCATGGTTCAAAACAAAAATATAATAAGTGTTTTGCAACATATTTTGTTGCATATCATGTACATAAATAAAATTAATGCATAATTAGTGAAATATTAATCGAGTTTAGTATTAAACTTGTATTTAATTAATTGTATAATAATTTATAAAATATCCAAATCTCATAAATTCTTTCAAAATTAATAACTCATATTAATTTTCCAATTATTTTTAAACTATAAGTATATAACCATATATACTTCTTCATTAAAATCAATTTCTATATTTTTATAATATTCATGAAATTTATTATTTTATTTATTTAAATTCCAAAAATAATATTTTATTTTCTGAAATGTTACATATCAGTGTAAGCATAATCAAGAATACCCTTTGTATCATGCACTGTTGTCCCAAACTTCACCTTTGTCTGCTTTCCCAGGACACCCTTCTCACATAAATCAAGGCTGCCAAAATCTCCATCTCCAAGTAGCTGTCTCTTACGAAGCACCTCCAAACCCGACTTCTCAATATGGCCCAATCGTAAGTGCCACAATCTAACTGATTCTGAATCACCTGAACGAGTAGATACCACAGCAATATCATCTATAACTAACTATCCCTTCAGAAAGTATACGTTCCTCACTTTCTTTCCTTTCATGACAATGAGAGACGTCTTGGAAATTTTCATGGAATAGTCATCGACCACGCACTTGCAGCCGATCCCCGCCAAACCTCCTACAGAAATCAAATTTTTCTTCAGATCTGACACATATTTGACATCCGTCAAAGTCCGCACTACCCTCTCAAACATGCGTATCCGAACAGAACCAATCCTCTTGATCTTGCATGCTGCGTTATTCCTTAACAAGACTGAACTTCCAAAAAGAGAACGAAATATCGTAAACCAACTCCGATACGGAGTCATGTGGAAAGAATTCTTTGAATCTAGTATCCATAGATCATGTACGTCGCCGACTACAAAAACTGTTAATACGGAATAATCGCTGCCTTCATCTGAATCATTTTTGACAACCGCGGTACTAGAAAACTCTTTCTTTGTATCCTCCTTGAACTTCTGATAGTCACTCTTTCAATGACTTTTCACTTTGCTATAATTGCACTTATCATTAATACGAATACTCAATTTGGACCTAGCTCTATTCTTGGGACCACCATGTGACCGTTTCTCAAAATGGCCTCAAAAAACCAGCGTATCGCCTTGACCGCACTTATCACTCAATACCTTCTCCCTCAACACCTCGCTGTGTAGGCCCGCTTTAACATTTTCTAAAATTTTTTTATCCGTACACCATCGATTTCATGAACTGGCTATATTCAAAAATCAAAGAGCAAAAAAAAGATCATGGCTTGGTTCTCGTCTTCGATCTTCACCTTTACATTGAGCAAGTCTATAATGATTTAGTTGAGTTTGTCTAGCTTGTCTTTGACTGATGTGCCTTCTTTATCTTCAACGTCTACATACGCTGCTTGAGATAGAAACGATTTGTCAAAAAAAAATTTATGTATAAGGATTCTAGCCTGCTCCATAAATATGCTACCGTGGTCTCTTGCCCAACCTCGCATAGAATCCCGTCAACCAAGCACATCTGCATCGAACTGAAAATCTTATAATCCATATCTTCTTTCTGAATATCTGTAGTCGTCAGCGGAAGCTTTTCCTTTGCGAAGACTATCTTATGAACTCTCTATTATTTCAGATTCGTCGTCATCTTCAATTTTCATAGACTGAAATTGTTCCTTCTATCAAACTTATCGATTTTATAATGTGTAGAAACCATCTTTCCAATAATCCGAATCATTATAACAAATGCTCTGATACCACTTGTTACGAAAATAGCACCAAAGTACGTAACCACGATCGGAACGAGTAAATCGGAACTAATGTAAAAAATCAAACGCAGCAACCGCGCAAAAGCAACAAGTAAAAAGGAAACACACCAAACAACAAAGGACGCAAGATATTAGTCAGGTTCGATGTACACTTGCACCTAATCCTGCAAACCCGACAACGAATTGCTTTCACTATTCAACGAAGAATTACGAGAGAATTTTCTGCCCTCTTGATCTCACCAAATACACCCCATCTCTGTCTACGAACCCTTCTCTCGCCGCAACAGAGAATAATTGATGTGGATTAATTAATTAGGGTTTAATTAATTCTAAATATATGGGTAGGCGCTTTGTTAGAGATAATGTAAAATTTAAATTGCAGACCATCTCATAAACTGCATCTTAAACCTTCAACCAATCCGCCACGAGATTCCCATGAATCGCACGTCGCCAAGCCTCCAGCGAACCGTGCGTTGCCACGTGTCAGAGTCCACCGGTCCATGCTTGAGGTCTTCGCACAACAGTTTTCTGCGCGTGCCAACATCGTATTAGTTCACTCAACCATATAGTTAATTGGAATTAAAATTGTATATAGTTAATTGTAATTAAAATTGGGAAGCGAATTTATAAATGCTATTAGTTAAATTAATGGTTCCTTCAAAATTCTTTCAGTTAGTTTTTCCAGAAAAAAAATATATAAATTTGAATGTCAATAACGTGTCGTGTTTGAGTTGCCCAATACATTGCAAAAAATTATTAAAAGATAATTTAAAACATTCAAAATAAAAATGCAAGGTTATGAAAATTTCTAGAAAAACAATACTACATATTTTTGTGGATGGGCATTAAATAACTTTAAAAAAGAAAGACATTAAAGTAAAATGGTAATTTTAAGAGAGATCTAGAAAGTTGAAATACGCTAGAATAAAACCCCGTCTAGAAAGTTTTTTTTAACTCATCTTTTTAGGGATTGAATTTTTAGAATTCAAATGAACAATATGGTACATAATGGCTTGAGGTGAATTGATCCTATTTTTAAAATAAACAGAATTTGAGCGGAACCTAACGATTGTAGGGTAAGATGCAGCTTGTTTACTTAGACAAATATAATTTGAATAAGCTATAAGTGGCTCTCAATTGACTAAAATTCGATCCACGTCTGCCTGGTTTAACAACATCCTCATTAAGTTTCATGAGATTATTAAGTACTGATAATGCTCAATATTGGCAATCTCCATGACCAGGACACATGGCAGATGACGTGTCCCAAGACTCAGAAGAAAGGGCCCACGGGGGCCGACCAGGCCACCTTACGCCCGACCTGCAAGCACACGCTGGCCCTCCTCGGGGCTCCCTGCAAGTTAGCCTCCTCAGCCCCTCAGTTTGCCTCGAGCTGCCACAGGACCAAGACTCCTCGGCCTCCTCGCTCGTCCCCGAGCTCCCGCCGAAGCCGTCTTCCTCTGCCCTCCGACCAACTCCACCACTCACAGGCGTAACCGCCGCCCGCGAATCTCACCATGCGCAGATTCTACACCAGCAACATCCCACGTTCCACGCCATCACGATCCCCATTAATGGGCGATCCGCTCTCTACGCGGGCGTGACGTCGGGAGCGTAATTGCCGGCGAGATTCTCGCGCCTGCTGCTGCGTGCCACCACCGTTATATAAACCCCCATCACAGAGGGGTCAAGTAAGCGATTTTTTACTCTTTTAAGCCGTTACTCTGCTCGGATCTCATCACTAACTTGATCGTCGGAGGGTCCTTGGTGGTACCAAACCACCCCGGAACTTCTTTGCAGGTACTCGGCACCAAACTCCTCACGCCATCTCTTCCACCAAAACCCATTGAGACCCACACGCAACAGGAGATAATTAACAAAGTCCACCGGGAGATCAATGGAAGACAACATCTGACGGAGACTCGAAAAGGAACTCCATCAGTTGGCGCCGTCTGTGGGAAGAACACCACAAAACACAAAGTTGGCCTTCCGATTTCCGCCCAAATGGTAAGCAGCCACCCTGAAGATCCCGGTACCGGCCGCCGCCTTCCACTCACCGAAGGCGGGGATGAGCCTCCTCCAATGACTGTCATCAATGCCCTCGCAGGCCGGATAGATCGGCTGCAATCCCTCGTGGAGGCGCTCGTCCGTGTCCAAACGGCCAGGCCTGGGCTCCAGATCGTCGCTCCACCGCCTCCAGAAGGCTCTGCCCCTGTCTGGACGGTCGACCACCAGCAGGCTGCGTCTTCTGGCCACCGATCTCTCGAGCCGGTACTCTCTGAGGCCCGCTGGGCGCCCCAGGGCTCCACGCCAAGGCCCGTCGCCAGAACGCCTCGTCTCGAGCCTCCTCGCGACCTTTATCCCCCTGAGGAGATGCCAATCACCTTACCTATCCACAGGCGTGACCGACACCACCACTATCGGCGGGGCCGCACAGAAGGGGTCCGCCTCGGCGACTCGAGAGCCACCTCGCCCCGGGACCTGAGGCACCTCATCGAGAGGAACCGGGGCCGCTCCCAGACGCAGGTCACCCGCAGCGGAGGCCAGGGATCCTAAGGCGTCGATTCCTTGGGATACCACGGTCGGCTCGATACCCTCGAGAAGAAAATCGAGGGCATGCGCCGGGAGGCTCACCTCTCGAGCGACGGAACAAAGTACGCTTCCGACTCGCTCACGAAGCCGTTCACCGAGGGATTGCTCGCCGTCCACGTCTCCTCGCGCAATAAGCCCCCAAAGGTCTCTCTGTTCGACATGAAAACTGACCCGAAAGACCATTTGGACGCTTTCACCGCGGGGATGAGCTTCCAGGACCGCTCCGACGCCGCCCAATGCAGGGCCTTTCCGGCCACCCTTATCCGCGCAGGTCAGGAATGGTTCCGGGGGCTCGAGCCCGGCTCGATTTCGATCTTCGACGAGCTGGCTACTCAGTTCCTCGCCCATTTCGTTGGGAACCGTCGACAGAAGCGCACGGTCGACTACCTCTTCACGGTTAAGAGTGGGGACAAGGAAACGTTCAAGGCCTACATTACCTGTTTCTACAACGCCCTTCTTGAGGTGCCCGAGCACCGGGACGAGACCGTCATCACGGTGCTTAGATCTGGTCTGAGGCACAAGGAATGGTTATGCTCCTTCGCGCTGGCGCAACCTAAGACCATGGCCGAGGTCAAGACGTGGACTGAGCGCGAGGTTCAGTTGGAATCCGAGGTGAACGTTAACCTCCCCCGGGCAGAACGGTCCGACCAGAAGAAGAGGGCTCGGGAGGAAAGGCCGGAGCGACAGCAGCTCTACCACCCGAAGTTCCAGGAGTATGCTCCCCTCAACGTCTCCCTCGCAGTGTTGCTGGAGGAGGCCCAGAATGAGGGGTTCTTCAAGTTCCCTCCGATCCCGCGTCAGGCCGCAAAGCGAATCCGGGGCCCCTACTGTGCTTTCCACCGGGTACTGGGCCACGCCACGGAGGACTGCAAGCAACTGAAGGACTACATCGAAGAGCTCATCTGGTCTGGGAACTCGCCGCCTACTTGAGGGACAAACGGCATGCCGACCGCGAGCAGGAGCAGTATCACCCTCCCGCCGACCTGACCATCGGTCAGATCATGCTCGTTTCAGCGGACGGCCAGCCCGGTGCTTAGGGAGCCCCATACCCTATGCCGAGCGCGGGGGCCAACAGTCCTTCAGGGAGCTCGGCCCAAGCCAATGAAGTCATCCACTAGCTTGTACCTTTCTTTTAAAGCAATGTAAACTCTTCCTAGGATCTATTGTTAATCTAATAAAGATCAATGGAGCATTGCGAAAAGGAAAGAAAAGCTTTGTTTATTCAAAAGGTATTATGGGCTCCTCAGACATACATGCGAAAAGAAAAGAAAATTACAACAGTGGGGGAAGGGGGTGCAGCGAGCACTGCTCGTGGTACTCGGTAAAGATCTCCGCCAACCGGGGCCTCGCAAAGTCCAACGTCTGCCCCCGGTTCCCCCCGAGCACGTCGATCCCGAGCCTCAGCTCGTAGCATTCGCGGACGAGCGCCTATGAGCGGGCCAGACGGTTCGTGGAGATCAGGCCGAAGCGCCTCAAAGACCGCAGCTTGCCTACGGCCTCGTCATAGAGCAGCTCAGCCAGGGGGTTGTAAAGCCCCGGCGATGCCCTCTAGATGGAGTATATCAGCAGCTGCAGCAGGGAGGAGCATTGGGGGAGCAGCCGGCCGAAATGGTCCTCGATGCTCCCATAGACCAGTTGCACCGTGTCCTCGGTGCAGTACTGGTCGTAAAGGTACATGTCTTCAAAATGGACGATGTCGGGGATGGTAAACGGAAGTCTTGCATTCTCGACGACCTGTTTATGAAGGATGGAAAGACCAGTACTCTTTCAGCCTTATATAGCCCACTGTGCAGCTCAACAGTCGCCCGCTTTCACCCAGGAAGTCGCGGCCACACGGCAGCCATCAAGCCTTCTCCGGTGGAATCGAAGCGACGCGCCCCTAGCGCTTCGCATCCCCCCGCATTCAATGCACTGGCTACGCACTCCGTTGCCCCGACCGTTCCTATTCCCCGCACCTACAGCTGGACGGTCGGGCTACACCTCGTCAAGATTCAACCTAGCAGCTACCCTGCTCGGTCACCCCTGGCGGGTAGCTTCCCTACCGCAACGCCAGGGATCAGAAAGCCCTCCCAGAGGCAGTCGAGCCCGAGGACCCCTCGCTCGGCTATCCCCAGCGGGCAGCTTCCCTGTCACAACGCCGGGGATCAAAAAGCCCTCGCAGAGGCAGTCGAGCCCGAGGATCCCTCACTCGGCTATCCCCAGCAGGCAGCTTCCCTTCCACAACGCTGGGGATCAAAAAGCCCTCCCAGAGGCGGTCGAGCCTGAGGATCCCTCGTTCGGCTATCCTTCAGGACAAAAGCCCTCGCCAAGAGGCACCGGGCAGTAACCCTGCCCAGCCAAGGGTCCTTGGTAGGCTTCTACAGCCTCTCCCGCGCTAAGGACCAAAGTCCTCCCAGAGGCAGTCAAGTCCTTGCTCGGCTATCCCTGGCTAGTAGCTTCCTACCACAACCGACAGGGATCAAAGTCCTCGCCAAGAGACACTAGGTAGTAACCCTGCTTGGTCCCCGTCCTGAAGGATCAAAGCCCTCGCAAGAGGCAACCGAGCAGCTACCCTGCTCGGTCAACTCCGGCTGGTAGCTCCCTACTCTCGACGCTAGGGATCAAAAGCCCTCATAAGAGGCGCCATAGAGGCTACCCCGCTCGTTCATCCCAGGCTGGTAGTTGCCTACCCACGACGCTAGAGGTCAAACCCCTCGCCAAGAGGAAACCGCACAGCTTCACTGCCCGGTCATCCTTAGTGGTCTTCTTACAGCCCCTCCTGCGCTAAGGACCCAAGTCCTCCCAGAGGCAGTCGAGTCCTTGCTCGGCCATCACTGGCGGGTAGCCCCCTACCACAATGCCAGGGATCAGAAAGCTCTTGCAAGGGGCGACTGAGCAGATACCCTGCCCAGTCACCCTCGGATGGTGGTCAATACTCGAAATCAGAGATGCCCTGTGGCCCGCGGAGAATCTGAGACCCTAGTGAGGGGCGTCAGGTCTATCCAAGTCTAAACGATCTCCCCTCGACTCCGGGGCCCAAGGGGATACCTGCTCGGCAGCGCTTGGCATGCTCATCGGCCTGTGATTGAAGTCGACTCGACGGACGATCGCCAGACAGATGGCCAACCTGACATAAAAGCACAACGGTACAAGCAAAAATATCTTACGAGCATTCTTCATAAACAGATGGTAGAGCGCAATTCTATGGAGCCGAAGAAAAACTTTATTACTACCGAAGACAAAAGTTTTACAAAGGGTATTTTTTGGGCTCCCCAGCCTTACAAAGTTCAAAAAAACAAAATAAAAGGAGGAAAATGGGGCCTCTACACCTCGGGGCCAGGTAAGACTTCGAGGTCTTCGACCTCCACCACGTGGCGCATGGGGTCCTCGGCGACCTCCTTGCCAGGAATCTCTTCCCCTTGCTCGTCGGCGCCCACGAGGGGGAACTCGGCCCGGAGATCTGCGTCGGCGAACTCCGGCATCCGGGCCTTAACGACATCGAGGGCGTCGTGCCAAATGCGGGTCGTGGCCACGGACAAGTCGTCATAGAAGTCCTTCGACTTCTTATAGCCCTCCACCGCCCTCGATTCAGCCGACTTGGCTGCATCGGCCACCGCCCCCAGCTCCTTCCGGAGGGCCTTCACCGTCCTCTTCAGGTTGCCGGCGAGCACCTGGGCGTCCTTGAGCTTGACCTCGGTGATCACCGCAGCCTCGCGGTGCCGGGCCACCTCCCGTTTCCCGGCCTCCACCTCGCCTTCCAAGGCGGCGACCCTCCCTGACATCGCCTCCAGCTCCCGCCTGGAGCTCTCTTGCAGCGAGGTGAGCTGATCCCCAGCCTCCAGCGCCGGGGCTACCACCTTAGCTTCCATGCGCAGGGCGAGGGCCACGTGCTGGAGAACCTGGGAGACACAGAAAAAATCAGAAAGATGAAGGGGCACTGAATATCACAATGAACCAAGAAACTTACCTGCACGGACTCCTGGGCGATGGATGCCAGCTGAGCCCTGAAGGTCCCCCCGGGAACTCTACCCCCGGCCGAGGTCTCTATTTCATACAGGAGGCTATCCGCAACGGACAGCCCCGACGGCACCGCGAACCGGAGGCCCCCTTCCTCCACCATGGTCGGTGAGGACCGACCCTGGGAGGGCCTCCGGGAGCTCCTCTTGAGCGGCTCCGAGGGAGTGCCGATCTCCTCTTCGGAGGCCGGGTCCTCCTGGATCAGGGCCCGCTTCCGGCCTGATGCTCTACTGGGACCCGGGGCAGGATCTGCCCCGGGCGCTCGCGGGACACCGCCACCGGAGCGGTAGGAGCTAGGGCGGGCTTCGCACGAGAAGAACTGGCGCCCCCGGCCCTCGTAGGCTGCCTCGGCTGGCGCATGGAAGCTCTGAGGGAGGCGAAGTCCATGGATCCTGCACGAAATTAAAACCCAACAAATCAGCGACACGAGTAAAATACAAACCCAAATAGCAAGCCTAACTTACCGACGAACTCGACGGGGCTAAGCCCGGCCCAACTCAAGACCCTCTCGAACAGCTGCATGTCAGGTCGGGGGATGGGCTCCCACGACGCCACTCTCACCGCGGTGGGGTCATCGGACTAGTTCCCCTGCAGATATTTCTCCCTCGATCACTTGGTTGGCACGGGCCAGTCCTCGCCCTCGAGAGGGGAAACGAAGAAAAATTTCTTTTTCCAATCATGAATGGAGGAAGGCAAGGCCACGACCCCGGTCCCGGCAGCGCCCCCCGGCCGCTTTCTGAAAGTGAGATAAACCCATCTCGGGCCGCCCGCTCGACCACCAGGGTGACTCTTGAAGACGAAGGAGGAATCGAGAAGGGGAAGGCTGAAGGGAACCGTCTGTAACTTCAGGAGGATCAAGAACCCAAGAAGGATCCTCCACGAGTTCGGCACTAACTGGCCGGGAGCCAAACCGAAGAACTTCAGCGCCGCGACAACCTCAAGAGAGAAGGGCAGGCGCATTCCGCCCCAAAAAGCTTCCAGATACAGGGCGATCTCCCTGCCCCGTACCTGATCTGCCCTCTCTCCCTCCTTGGCCTGTTGAAGCGTGTAGCGCGAGGGGATGTGGAAGCGAGCCCGAGCATTGGCGAGCTCGTCCGCATGCCTCACCCAGCACGAGGAGCCAGGGGCCACATCTGCCGCTTCCTCCCTGGAAGCGGCCCCCGCCTCACGATCCCTGGGAGAGGATCCAACCCCTGCTCCCCGAGGTGACTCAGACACAGCTAAAGGGACCCTAGCACCTACTCCTACAACGTCTACTGATTCTACAGAGGAAGACATCTAACCTTAGAAAAGAGAATCTTCAAGGGCTGAAAGCGGGAGAAGGGAGACGAGCGTCGAGCAACCAAGACTTGAGAGAGAGAAATATGAAGGAGCAAGGGCCCTAGAGCGGACCCCACCCATGTTTATTGCTGCATACGGTCTCATCCAACGCGCCAGTCATCTCCTGCCGAAACGGCTCCTCGCGCCCAGCGGCTCCGATCGCTCCATGTGTCAGGCCTGCATACGTCGCATCAGCCAATCGACGCTCGATACGTGGGCCGTCGCTTCAGTTGCAGAGTGCACGAACCGGCGCACCTTCTTTAAATGCAGAGATCTCGTCTCGATTCGCTAGCGGAAAAGACAACCGACAGCCCGAGGACTTGTCCCGACAAAGCCCTAGAAAGGAGCTCACATCGGGAGGCCCGGCAGTCCACTCCTGGCCCGACCCGCTAGCTGGTCGGGACAAGAGTGGGGGGCTAATGATGATGCTCAATATTGGCAATCTCCATGATCAGGACACGTGGCAGATGACATGTCCCAAGACCCAGAAGAAAGGGCCCACGGGGGCCGACCAGGCCACCCTACGCCCGACCTGCAAGCACACGCTGGCCCTCCTCGGGGCTCCCTGCAAGTTAGCCTCCTCGGCCCCTCAGCTCGCCTCGAGCTGCCACAGGACCAAGACTCCTCGGCCTCCTCGCTCGTCCCCGAGCTCCCGCCGAGGCCGTCTTCCTCTGCCCTCCGACCAATTCCACCACTCACAAGCGTAACCGCCGCCCGCGAATCTCGCTATGCGCAGATTTTACACCAGCAACATCCCACGTTCCACGCCATCACGATCCCCATTAATGGACGATCCGCTCTCTACGCGGGCGTGACGTCGGGAGCGTAACTGCCGGCGAGATTCTCGCGCCTGCTGCTGCATGCCACCACCGTTATATAAACCCCCATCACAGAGGGGTCAAGTAAGCGATTTTTTACTTTTTTAAGCCGTTACTCTGCTCGGAGGGTCCTTGGTGGTACCAAACCACCCCGGGACTTCTTTGCAGGTACTCGGCACCAAACTCCTCACGCCATCTTTTCCACCAAAACCCATTGAGACCCACACGCAATAGGAGATAACTAACAAAGTCCACCGGGAGATCAACGGAAGACAACATCTGACGGAGACCCGAAAAGGACCTCCATCAAGTACACACTAACATTTTTGCATATGTGATGCCCAGATCATATGAACAATTGTGCGTAATCAAACGATTATCAAGTGTGTGTATTAGCGATTATTTATATTTGTATTGTGCATAGGCCTGTCTCAAAATAATTATTTATATAAATAATTGAATCAAGAAAAGAACACAGGGAAGGTAGACCCTCCACGTAGAGCAATCCGAATGGAAAGAGGCATTATAATCGATCTGGTGAGATGAGATTAATTTCATCACTAAATCTAGATGTAAGAAAACTAAGGGAAAAAACGAGGTAACTTATTTTGATTAAATGTTTTGAAAGAACAAATTTTTAGAAAAGAAGATCGACACTAAATAAGAATATATATATATATATAGGGCTTAAGGGTCCTGAGTTCGAACTCAGGACCCTCTCCTGAGCCCATATCCCAAATATATAAACAGAGGCAAATTAATCCCTCTCTCCCTCGCGACCCCTTCCTCTTCCTCGCGACCCTCCCTCGCGACCCCTTCCTCTCCCTCGCGGCCTCGCAACCCTCCCTCGCGACCCCTTCCTCTCCCTCGCGACCCTCCGCCGCCGCCCCTCCCTCGCCGCCGATCCTCCGCCGCCGCCCCTCCCTCGCCGCCGATCGTCCATCGCGGCCCCTCCCTCGCCGCCGATCCTCCATCGCGTTCCCTCCATCGCCGCCACCCCTCTCGCCGCCGATCGTCAATCGCGACCCCTCCCTCGCCGCCGATCCCTCTCGCCGCCGATCCATCGCGCTGCGCTCCCTCCTTCCTCACGCCTCCGATCCTCGATCCCGTGATCCTGCCTCGCGACGCCGATCTTGCCTCGCCTGCCCCTCCCTCGACGCCGATCCCGTGATCCCGTGATCTTGCCTCGCAGGTAAAATTTATTTGCTTCAATTGAAGAAAATTATCTATTTGCTTCAATTCAAGAAATTTATCAATTTGGTATGGTAACATGAATTTGGTTCCAATGCTGAAATGGAGGTTATGATTATTCCAGTTATGCCAATAAACGTTCATATTAAGATTAATTGATGTTCAATTTTTCAGTGTGATTTTCATATATTTAAGGTTATGATTACGTAAATATAACATAAATTTTTTTTTAGTAGGAATGGATAACACTCAATACCATGCAATCGATGAGCAATCCCAAAATTTTAGTCGGTTAATCAATCATGTCGATGCTAATGATATCTCTTTCTATCTAAAATCCTCAAATTCAAATCCCACTTTTTTTTACCAGCCAAACAAAAATTATAAGGATCTACAAATTCAATATTAAGAATCCAAAACCAACCAAATAACAAATTACCAAATCCAGAAATTTTCATCCATACTATTTTAGAATCCAAATTTCTAAACCCTACAACCAAACATGTCTTACAACCAAACATGTCTTAGGGGCCGTGTTTGCTTTGTTTTTTTGGTGGTAAGGGTTTGTTCTGGGCCCATGTTTCTTGGTTACTGTATATATTTATTTCTTCATTGGTTCTCTCTTATTATGAAAGCTTCATTCAATAAAATGCTGCACCTAATTATATTGCCTGATCATTTCGGTTCAAATAAATTATCGCTCTTTTTTTTAATCAACTCCCTTCAAGCATTCAACTTGCGAAATCTCGAACTTGCGACCTCTCAGGTTCAAGTGGAAATTGGTACTGGTGGATCTCTTGATCTCCTTCAGATGTTATCTTCCGTTGATCTGCTGCGAGCGCTGATGGACGGCTGAGATTGAGTTTGAGGGTGGCCTTCTGGAGCTTGTGGATCTCAGTGGGTTTTGTGAGGCTTAGGCCGAGCTACATGCAAAAAAGTCCCGGGGTGGTTGTGCCACCGAGAACCTTCCGACGATCAAGTTAGACGAGGTATTTTGGCAGAGTAACGGCCTATTGGCGTGAAGATGGCTTACTTCGATCGTCTGAGAAAGAGATTTATATAGCGGCAACAATGGGCAGGCGGGCGCGAGAATCACGTCGGCCGTTACACCCCTGGCGTCACGCCCGCGTGATAGGTGGGATCCCACATTAATGACGAGACAGGCTCGTTAATGGAGGATCGATATGGCGTGGAACGCGGGATCGTGGGCGGCGGATATCTCACGCATGGCGAGATTCGCGGAGCCGTGGCGGAGGCGTCCGTGATCGGCGCTGCGGGTCGGTTGGTGAGACCGATGAAGATGAGCTCGGTGGGAGGCTCGGGCATTGGCGGGAGGCCGATGCATCTTGGTTCTGTGATAGCTCGGAGGCGAGCCGGGGGTAGTCTGGAAGGCCACCGAAGGTCGGGAGACTCCTCGGGCCGGAGGCCCGAGGTATGATTCCAACTGAGGTTCTTGATCCTTTCTTGTAGGTTCTGAAATACGTCATCTGCAACGTTTCAGCATCTGGAGAGTCACCGATATCGAGCCTCATCATTAAGCCCCCCCTCCTCTCGACCCGCTCCTGGGTCGGGTCGAGAGTGGTCTGACTGATCACCCGAGATGAGCTCTCATTCGAAGATATCGTCGACGAGCATTCCCAAACAAAGAGTAGTATTTTCTTGATGGCGTCAACGGATCAGGGGAGAGATCTCGCATTAAAGGGGAAGTGCTAGATCATGTGTACGTTTGCCGAACCGACAGCCCACATGTCTGGCGCTGGTTGGCTGATGAGACGGGCCGCAGGAGTTCCAACGCCCGATGGGACGTGCCCAATGTGAGTGCGACAGGTGGAACGTTGTCGGCCGTTGGTTGCGAAACGTTGTTTTGGCGGGAGGCGATCGGAGCCGTAGGATGCATATGCCGGCAGCTATAAATAGAGGTGGGATCCTCATCAGGGCCCATACCTCTTCATAATTTCCTCGTCCCTAGTCGCGTTAGCTCGGCGCTCTTCTCCTCAGGTCGGATTTCTTGCGTTTGATCTCCCGAGGACACCTCCCTTTGATTAGGTTAGATGTCTTCTTCCGAGGAGTCTGTAGATGGAGTCCAGGTAGAGTCCAGTGAGTCTTCTGAAGCTTCCTCTTCTACTTCTTCCTCTTCTTCCTCTGAGTCGGAGTCTCTCCAGGGAGTTAGGGTTAGTAATGCTCCCCGGGGTCATGCAACAGGGGTGGTCCCTAGAGCGCAGGGCACAGGTGTTCTTGGCGTGCGATCCACGCTTAGGCGTGCGGATGAACTCGACAACATCCGGACTCGTTTCCTCATTCCTCCCGGCTATTCTCTTCGTCTGGTCGAAGAGAGGGAGAGGGAAGATCAGGTACGGGACGAGGAGATTGCTTTATACCTGGAAGCCTTTTGGGCCGGGATGCGTCTGCTCTTCTCCTCCGAGGTGAGTGCGGCGTTGAAATGTTTTGGGTTAGCCCCGGGCCAGCTAGTGCCGAATTCTTGGAGGATCCTCCTTGGGTTCCAAGTCCGGTTGAGATTGAGTGCAATCCCTTTCAACCCGAGCCTTCTTGTTTCTTCTCTTTTCTACAAAAACTACCTTGGCGCTCGTAGGGGCGAGCCAAGCTGGGTATACCTCTCTTTTAGAAAACAATGGGGGGACGTTGCCTGTTCGGGGATCGTCGTAGTACCTTCTTCTATTCATGAATGGAAGAAGAAGTTTTTCTTTATTGCGCAGCTCGAGGGTGAGGATTGGCCTGTGCCCACTCAGTGGTAAGTGGCCAGCTGTCCGCGGGTGAGTCGGTCGAATGATCCCGACGCGGTGGCAGTGTTGAAGTGGGAGCCCCTCCCCCGGGCCGATGTACTGCTGTCTGAACGGGCCCTCAGTTGGGCCGGGCTCAGCCCCTCCTATTACGCGGGTAAGTTAGGAGCTTTCGGGCGACCTGTTTTAGAGTTGTGCATTCTTTCATCTTTCCTGGCATCGCTGACTCCTTATATTTTTATCTTATGCAGGACCCATGGACCTAAGCAAGTTCCGGGCGGCAGTGGTTGACGTGAAGAAGGGGAAGAAGGCCGGAGGCGCCGGCCCTTCTCGCCCGTCGTCGGCTCTGGCTCCGCCGGCTGCCGCTCCATCCAGGCGCCCAAACGCGCCCCGGGCCCCGGAGTCTAGCCGTGCGCCGGTCTGAAAGCGTGCTCGGGAGCAAGAGCCCCGGGCTCCCGAGGTGGGAGACGAGACTGGTTCTCCCGCGTCGCTCCTCAAGAGGTTTCAAAGGATGGCGCCCAGCTCCCCGGCTTTCCCGATCATCGTAGACGATAGGGAGCTTCGCTTCGAGGTGCCCTCAAGGCTTTCATCGCCGACAGCCTGCTCTCGGAGATGGAAAGGTCGGCCCGGGGAAGAATCCCTCAGGGAACCCTCCGGGCCCAAATGGCGGCCATAGCCCAGGAGGCCGTGCAGGTTAGTATTCGCACCCCACTTGGTTCTTCATTCAGCATTTTTGTTCGCATGAATGGATTTCTCCCTTTCTTTTTTAACCTTCTTTCTTTTCTTCAGGTCCTCCAGCACGTCGCCCTTGTCATCAACATGGAGGACGAGGAGATAGCCCCCAGCGATGCAGGCCGCGGGCCGTGAGGAGAGCTCAAGGCTGGAGCTGGAGGCGGTGATGGAGAGGATCGCTGCCCTTGAAGACTGGGTGGCGGCCGGGAATCGGGAGGTCGCCTGGTGCCGAGAGGCCGCCCGAGCCGCCGAGGTCCAGTTGGAAGACTCTCAGGTGCTCGTCGCCACCTTGAAGAAGACGGAGAACACCCTCCGAAGGGAGAATGAGGCGGCGAAGGAGGGGACGTGGCATGCCGAGCTTCGGGCATCGAAGGCTGAGCTTCTGGCATCGAAGGCGGTGGAGAGCTATAAGGAGTCGGATCGGTTTTACGCCGACCTCGCTGGAGCCACTACCGTCATTTGGCACGACGCCCTCGATGCCGTCAAGGCTGTGATGTCGTAGTTCCCTGAAAGCGAGCTCTGGGTTGAGTACCCCCGCGAGGAAAAGGCGCATGGAGATGCTCCCGGCAGTGCTGCAAGGGAAGAGGCCCATAGTGGGCCCGTCGGAGATCAGTCGGTCGACCCTGCTACCGGCACTGAGGTTCCCGCCGTGGGTGCCGACCCAGAAGATGCCGCCCTGGCGGTCGCAGTGGACGCGTGGCTCATAGAGGTTCTCCCCGGCCCTGAGGCCTGAACTTCCTCGCTTCTTGATTTGTGCCAAAATTTTGTAAGCTTCCGGGCATTTTTGTAAGGCTGGGGAGCACATAATACCTTTGTAAAGACTTCTGATTTTTATGAATAGAAAATCCATTTTGCAGTGATCTTTTGTTTGTGGTAAACATTCATATTTGCCCGGTACTGCCTTCACGTTAAGTCGGTTTTCCATTTAGCTATCACACGTCGAGTTGAATTCTATCACTTGCCAAGTGCGCAAAGACCGGTGAAAGGTCGGTATCTCCATGCCTCCGAAGTCGAAGTGGAGATCGCTTAGACGTGGATGGACCGGGCAGGGTAGCTGCTCGGTGGCCTCTTGGTGAGGGTTTAGATGCTTAGCGGCGGTAGGTAGGGAACTATCTGCAGGGATTCTCTAGCACCATCCTATGTTTTGGGAGGCATCACACATGCTATATTAAAATTTTAGAGGGTACTAAACAATACCAACCATGAATCGAACTAGAAAAATAGAGTAACAACATATAGTATCTCATACTAAGTAGTGTCTAACACTGAGAGGTAAGTAATACAACCTTTGTGGACCTCCTCTTATGACTCCTTGGATCGAGTAGGGTTTGAATCTGTTTGCTTGAATCCTTCCAAGTCCACGATAATCCACCCCGAAGTCCCTTTGCTCAAGCTCCTAGCTTCACTTGATCTTTGAAGAAGTGAAGAAAACAACCTACACTAATGGGCTAAACTAGTATAGATTGGTGATGTGGGTTTAGATCTCACTCAAAAACCTTTTCTTTTTAAGTTCTTCCCTCACTTTTGAAACCCTAGAGAGCTTGAAGGAGGAAGAAGGAGATGGAGGCTAAATGTAACGTTTTGAAATCGTTTCGGTGAATTTCGAAAAAATCGGTAAAATAAGTGGGTTTTCAGTAAAAAGTCAAAATACAAATATCTTATTATAAAAATTAAATATACATATTCTAGCTATGTAATTGCTATTATTTGGTGTTTATTGAGCCGCTGGTGAAATTTCAAATTTTCTAAAAAAAATATTATTTTATTATTATTTTAAGCCGTCACTAATACATTTAATTAGGGAAAATTACAAATTGGAATGAGTTGAAACAAATTTTGTGCATCATAAAACATTAAATAAAATTTTATCATGTGGTTTTTGGAACGAAATCATTTGCCAAAACGGTTTAGAAATTATTGAAGAAAAAGGGCTTTTTTTGGCGTAAATGGATGTTTGGGGTATTGTATTTATCATTTTTCATCACCCCACACCCGTACCCACACCCACACACCCCCATTCACTTCTCCCCTTGGCTGAATTCAACAGCCCCCATCTTTTTTCCCACTTGAATTTCAAAGGAAAGAAATGAAAGAAAAGAAAAGAAAATGGATAAATGAGATGGACTTTTGACTTTGGTTTGACCTTGACTTTCTCCCCCCACTTTCTCTACCTCCCTCTCTCTCCTCTCCCCCTCCCATTCTAGCCGACCCCCCCTCTCCTACAGCAGCAGCAGCCCCCCCCATTTCCCTTCTCTTTTCTCTTCAAAACTTCATCAAAAATTACCCCAAAATCCATCAAAAAAATCCCAAAACCCAAATCCGACTCCTATCCATTTTAGCTTAGCCCGTATAGCATGGATCCTTGTGAAAAGAGAGCATTTTGGAGGGCCATGGATGCTTGTGGATCTTCAAATATTTTTGGGTATAATTCTAAACTTTTTTGCTTAGTTTGTTACTTAATTTCTTAAAGCTAATTTAATTAAGTTAATTTGGGTTATGTGAGTTTAATTGCATGATTAAAAATTTCAAGTTAGGGTTTATTGTGGAAATGAGTGGTGTTTGATTGTGCATGGTTTAGTGATGTGGATTAACATATTTAGTTTTGTAGAAAACTAATCTAGTTGTTAATTACAAGTTGTTACTTGAAAAATGTCCAAATTAAGCTTTTTGTTGCAAACTAATTTTTTTGATTCAATTCGAAATATGAGATTAAAAATATGGTTAGGGTTTTTATCACATTATTAACTTTATTAAGTGTAGTTTAACACTTTAGTTCATGAAAATCCAACCTAAATTGTAGTTTGTGCATTTTTGCTATGAAATTGTTAAAAAGGGTATTTTGTAAACTAGAATATTAGGGTTTTTGGAATTTAATGAGATTAAATTCTAGAAATTATTTCTATGACTTATTTAAGATATTTAATAAGTATATTGGCCGCTACATTCATTTAAACATCATGTTTTGTACAAAAACGGCGAATTGTGCTTGCTAGATTTTCGGAAAAATGACTTTTTAAGTGAAATTGGGGTTTTTGTGAGTTTTAACCTAATTTATATTAAAATTAGTGTTCGTGAATGTGCAAATGAGTGTGATTGGATTTTTCTCGATGGTTTGACGTTTGTACATCGACATCGAGGGTTGTTTTGACTATTCTTGCATGCGTAGGCGATAGGTTTGGACCTATGCGTGATACGCGTGCCGATTTGGTTTTCGTATGCCGTTTCGATTTCGAATTTAGTTTTAATGTGATACGGTGCGTTATGATATGTAGGTACCCCATGTGGACTTCGAGACGACAAGCAAGCGCGTGGCGACGTCGGCACCGGCTAGCGAGGACCAGGTGAGTAGATTTATATCTACGGGGAGAAGTCGGGTGGATGGCGTATAGCACCCCCGCAGTCCGTGGTGGTGTATACGGATGCGTATACACACCAACAATTATTATATGTTATTTGGGATTAATAACGATGCTTAGGATGGATATTGGTGTGTTGGATTATTTTAGCGTTGCGAACCCTAGGGTAGTGTTGCACTACACATACCTATACACACATACATACTTGCGTACATCCTCACTCATATGTACTTTGGGATTCTATATTGTCATGTGTTCATATGGGTATGAGACCATGTGCTCACATGCAGATTTGAGGATGAGACATGGGATTGAGATGAGTCGATGATTTTTGATCCGAGTTTATGATATCGGTGATATGGTAAAATTCGTATTTGAGATACGACATGATGTTTTAGCGGGTCCTTTGGCGTAGTGTTTCATACACCTGCTTGCTTACATAGATGGTATCAGTATTGTACTAGACGTAGTTCATTACCCTGGATCATGATATTTGATAAAGATGATACCGGATGAATAGGGTGATTGATGTGACTTTGACCCGTACCCAGATTTGGGGATGCCGTACGACGGATTTACGTTCGAGCTATATATTGATGGTTGATCCTCACTCTTGACTTGGGATGTCTGATTATAGATATGGTATCGGATATGATATTATTGAGGCGGGATCACCGACTATACATATACAGGTATGTATATGTATCGACTCAGATGATAGGCGGTTTCCTTACCTGTAGTTCAGCTTGTTAGTTCAGCCGTATAGTTTAGTGTAGTTGTTAGATTAGATCAGACTCCTACCTATTTCAAAACTAGCGGGTCATGGGTATTTTAAAAGACAGGTCAAGGGATCTACGGATATTTCAAAAAAAAACGTATCCTTTCTTAAAAACCACCGTAGCCCCTATTTTCAAAACCCCGCGATTCGTGTTATTTCAAATGGCACCATTGTTTAATATTTATCTCCCGCTCATTTTGGTTGCTCGCTCCGCATCGCATACTTACATTGTTATTTCATATTGCATTGTTAACATTATGCTGTTAGGACACCAGCACCATTATCGATGATGCGTATGTACCACATACACTTACTTGCCGGCTCACACACATCTTCATCGGTAATTGCCATGTCACGTACACCTTAGAAAATATTATTGCTTAACTTAGATTGATAGCTAGTAGTTTGACATAATATTAGTGTACATACCTTATATGTCAGCTTAGATATTGTAGTTATTACTTGTCGCTTCATGCATACTGTTATTCATTGTTATGCCGTATTCATGGATTCTCATGCTTATATTCATGGTTTTACATCCTATTGATGATTCGGATTTCCATGATATTTTCTGGATTTGGAGGAAAACCGCAAAACATATATAAACTGCTTTCTCTCTTTTAAATAAAAATGCGGTTTTCCCATGATGTATGAGTCGTCCACCATGAGTTTGCTGATGGATTTCGAGACCCGATTCGAGGAGACGGATGAACCGTTTCGGGTACATGGTGGACTCGGTAAGGTACTCCGGGGCAAGAAGCGCGTGATGATGACGATGTGAGCCTGGCAGGGGAGCACTACCTACCGGTGATTTTACCCGACGCGTCGGATATCCGGAGGATACCGTCGTGGTCTTGAGATGGATGGTAGGGGCCGGTCTGGACTGAGGCGCCCTACATATTGTGATTGAGACATTGAGATTTCGAGATATTGAGATACAGAGACTATGATACAGAGATATCGAGATATTGGGATTACGTTTTGTGCCGATGCTAGGCACTGTTTTATGCTGATTTCATTATGATACCTCATTTTAAAATACAAAGGAAATCTCACTAAATTATGAAAACAGTTCTTCACTTACATGTATTCTGTTTTCATGCATTCATACCTCATTCATATGATATATTGCTACCTGAGGCACTGACACGGGCACATGAGATTACACTCGGGTTAGATATTTATCCTAGCCTTGTTATAGGTTGCATGTTATATATAATTGAGGATATATTATGATCATTGACCGAGGATTGCGTTATTTATGCGATTTCTGTGCGTAGATGTTTTTCTACTCACGAGTTGGCAATTCACCCCCGTTGTGCCACAGTTCTTGCAGGTTTCGCCGTACATGTTTCATTACGGCTTTGCTGGCACTATTTCCATTTCCGGGTGGCTTGCTAGTAGGTGGGTTATTTGTATCTTACCCATCATTATATCTTGTATATTATTATTCAGTTGTATCTAGAAATTCCATCAACCAAACATGTATTTATTTTTGAGATAGAGACCTGTGATGTTATTCTTTCGACCTTAGAGTCGCGCGTTATATTTCTGTGGATTTCTGGTGGTTTTGAGTTTCCTTTTGAGTTTTGATCCTCGCCGTTGGCGTTGTATATTATATTGCTTGTGTGGTTGTGACCGTCGATTGACGAAGAGCTAGCTCCCGCTTGGGGATGCCTTTTTCTTGATTTCGTATACTATTCATGTTGTAACCCGTTTGGGAGTCAGTATTTACAAAGGAGACTCTGCCGAAATTTTCAGTAAAATTTTGATGTTTTTAGAAACCCGCATAATTCAGCTTATGCTATTGAAACTACTTGCTTTAAGTTGGTTTTCCTGCACTCTATATCTTTTCTTGGTTTGGATTTCTGGGTTTTCGGTTTACTTATTTTACGGACGCCTTGTGACGTTTCGTAACTTAAGCGCCGGTCATGTTCCGTAATTTCGGGTCGTGACAAAGTTGGTACCAGAGCGTTAGGTTTTACCTTTGGAGCGTAGGATGACCCTTGGTTGATGGAATAGGTGACTAAAGTAGAGTGACGTACCGTGGGTATGTTCCGCGGCATATTTACGACACACCACTCCACTTAAGGAGCCTTAGGATGTACATTTATTTGCTCAGTATCATATTCATTCCTGATCTAGCCTCATCGGTATCAGTCATGGTTTTGCTGCCACGATTACGGGCAGGGAGAGCTACAGCTAGAGTTGCGGTCAACACGAGCTCGTCACGAACGAGGACTGACCAGGGCGAAATTTCGGCGACACACGATTGCGGAGATCTGTCTTTTTACTGTGTTTCCGCGCCATGAGCGTTTGGCGGATCGCCTTTATGAGGTTACTCGGAGGTGCTGATCGACACTAGAGAATTGAGCCAATGATGGAGGCCAGCCAGATTTTGATGACCGTTGGTGTATTGCTTACTCCTGATGATTGAGGCACTGTTCAGCGTGCAGACGAGCGAGCCAGTTGTTGCTGCGAGCGACGAGATATCGCCCCACATGTTGGAGCTATTGCAGGGCGAGTTGTACGAATAAATGATAGAAGGTCGCTAGTCACCCGATGATGAATGACTAGGACAGGTGGTTCGTTCGCCTACCCCGATGCGAGGTCATCAGATAGATTGCTTCCAGCTAGAGACGACTTCACGCAGAGACGTGAGGGTCGACAGAGACGATCGAATGTCGGAAACCTATTATTCCAAGTTTAAAGTAGTCGGAAAGACATGCAGGCAATTCTATGGTCCCTCTAGAAGAATGAAACCCTAACTCGACTTAATGAGCGTGTGGAAGCCTTTGAACCTTCGGGTTCGCGGCAGTTCTACGGCGCCATTAGTGAGGCTTGGGTTTGCCCTTCTACGGCTGGACCACCGATGCTGTGGTATGTACTCGATACTATTATACTGTACCCAAGATGTTGAGCTCTTGGGGGATTATGAGGTTTCGACGAGTCGATCAGATGGCTCGACTTAATTCGGATGCTAGGTGGTGAGATGCACTTCTTGGGAGACTCCAGATACGAGGATAGCTGTTGGAGCTCAGTCCATGCAGCCATGATAAGACAAGCCCGAAGCAGTCGACATTAGAGAAAAGTGGAGTAAGAGGTTCGTACAGGATCTGGATATAATGACGTTCCACTCCGCCGACATCAGAGATGCGATGCGCATGCGGAGGCATGGTACTTGGATATACCTTCCAGAAGGAGTCGCGATGAGTATGCAGCCGTTCCGGAACAAGAAACAAATTTAGTAAAGGACGATGACTCCCGGACAATTGGCAGAGATGAGACTTGGAAGAGACCTTGAGCAGGATTCCTTCCAGGACACTGCTGCAATGATATTTGCACCCAGGATCAGATGTGTCCATTCAGAGAGTCGGAAACCGACGCCAGTAACATACTGCCTTACGAGTAGTCGTGAGGATTGACCGAAAAATGACCAGAGAAGTGCCAAAACGGAATCGTCCCCGTTAGCACACCTGACAGGGCCGATGAGCCGACGGATCGTAAGATTGGTAATATACAGAGAAGACTTGGACCCAGGAGTGGTCATGTTATGCACACCAGCAGGCCAGATTTCAGGATCGTCGACGAGACATGCTATGAGTGACTACGACAGTTGGCCAGAGATTCTTGGAGGATGCGCTTGAGCGGAACTATTCCGCCATACTTGATTTCGGTATTTTGGGCAATTTATCCGCAAGATTTGATTTTGATGATTGAGGATTTACGATTTTTGCACAGTTGTTGTACTTGATATCGTTTTCGAGCCTTGGTTTCACATGTTTGTAATTTTATGGGGTTTAGACATTGGAGTTGATTTTGTGCGTATGCACGCACACGATTTGGTTTTTGCACGCGGTATAGTTCATATATGCTTGCAGTGCAGTGTTACGTATATGGTGCATTTAGATGCCATGGACTTTGATTTCGATGGTGATGTTCGATATTTGTTTTGTGCACCTTGTGCACCTGATTTGATTTTGCGCATGTTCGGCGCTTGATATTGGATTTCATGATTTTGCGCATGTTCGGCGCTTGATATTGGATTTCATGATTTCGTGCACGATGGATGCACCTGATTTGGATTTTCGCGCATGTTGGGCGCATGTTTTTGAAGGGTGATTTTGGTGCGCACCAGAGGCACTAAATTGAGAATTTTTCGTGCATGTCAGGTGCACCTGATTTTGCTGTCAGGCACACATGTTGCCTACGACAGATGTTTCGTGCACACCCGATGCATTTAGATGTTGTTTCTATGCCGCGTGTATGGCACATTCATGGATTTTGATTTCCGTGCGCACCAGACGCACGTAGCATTCATGTGCATATTTTGGGGATTGATTTCGTATAGAGCAGTACGTTTTTATGATATTGCTATGTGTTTTCGTACTGAGCAGGACTAGTCAGAGGACAGTACCTGAATATATTTTGCATGCATTGATAGTTATTGAAGGGATTTCCAAAAAGCGATCTATAGCCTCGGTATTTACCTACGTGTCTGATATGACACGAAATGTTTAAAACAAGGAGACCCTTCTAAATTGTTTCCAAAACGGCGGAACGTACATTTCAAACAAAGGTATATATGTATATAGTTATTTTCTTATGATAGACGTCCGCCACTGTGCAGTATTATACGCGTTGCACAGCGACTTAAAGAGATTGGCATGCATTTCCTTCAGATATTTACAGATATAGATTCGATGTTTACATGTATAGTTTCGAGTTATATCATATTGGTTTGATTTGGATTTGGCATTGATGTCTTCTCCATGACTCCGATAATTGCGGGATACTTGACGGAGTTTTGATTTGAGTTATATGCTCATTTTTCAAGCGCATGCGCTGCGCTACGATTTGTTTTATGTATTTACAATTTCGGAGCCCCGACGACTTGATGGGTTTTCTTAGATGTTTTAGTATTTGGGGGAGTTTGAATTTAAATTCGGGGACCGAATTTCTTTAAGGGGGGAGATTGTAACGTTTTGAAAATCGTTTCGGTGAATTTCGAAAAAATGGTAAAATAAAGGGGTTTTCTGTAAAAAGTCAAAATACAAATATCTTATTATAAAAATTAAATATACAAATTCTAGATATGTAATTGCTATTATTTGGTGTTTATTGAGCCGCTGGTGAAATTTCAAATTTTCTAAAAAAAATATTATTTTATTATTATTTTAAGCCATCACTAATACATTTAATTAGGAAAATTTACAAATTGGAATGAGTTGAAACAAATTTTGTGCATCATAAAACATTAAATAAAATTTTATCATGTGGTTTTTGGAACGAAATCATTTGCCAAAACGGTTTAGAAATTATTGAAGAAAAAAGGCTTTTTTTTGGCGTAAATGGATGTTTGGGGTATTGTATTTATCATTTTTCATCACCCCACACCCGTACCCACACCCACACACCCCCATTCACTTCTCCCCTTGGCTGAATTCAGCAGCCCCCATCTTTTTCCCCACTTGAATTTCAAAAGAAAGAAAGGAAAGAAAAGAAAAGAAAATGGATAAATGAGGTGGACTTTTGACTTTGGTTTGACCTTGACTTTCTCCCCCCATTTTCTCTACCTCCCTCTCTCTCCTCTCCCCCTCCCATTCTAGCCGACCCCCCCTCTCCTACAGCAGCAGCAGCCCCCCCCCCATTTCCCTTCTCTTTTCTCTTCAAAACTTCATCAAAAATTGCCCCAAAATCCATCAAAAAAATCCCAAAACCCAAATCCGACTCCTACCCATTTTAGCTTAGCCCGTATAGCATGGATCCTTGTGAAAAGAGAGCATTTTGGAGGGCCATGGATGCTTGTGGATCTTCAAATGTTTTTGGGTATAATTCTAAACTTTTTTGCTTAGTTTGTTACTTAATTTCTTAAAGCTAATTTAATTAAGTGTTAATTTGGGTTATGTGAGTTTAATTGCATGATTAAAGATTTCAAGTTAGGGTTTGTTGTGGAAATGAGTGGTGTTTGATTGTGCATGGTTTAGTGATGTGGATTAACATATTTAGTTTTGTAGAAAACTAATCTAGTTGTTAATTACAAGTTGTTACTTGAAAAATGTCCAAATTAAGCTTTTTGTTGCAAACTAGTTTTTTTGATTCAATTCGAAATATGAGATTAAAAATATGGTTAGGGTTTTTATCATATTATTAACTTTATTAAGTGTAGTTTAACACTTTAGTTCATGGAAATCCAACCTAAATTGTAGTTTGTGCATTTTTGCTATGAAATTATTAAAAAGGGTATTTTGTAAACTAGAATATTAGGGTTTTTGGAATTTAATGAGATTAAATTACGGAAATTATTTCTATGACTTATTTAAGATATTTAATAAGTATATTGGCTGCTACATTCATTTAAACATCATGTTTTGTACAAAAACGGCGAATTGTGCTTGCTAGATTTTCGGAAAAATGACTTTTTAAGTGAAATTGGGGTTTTTGTGAGTTTTAACCTAGTTTATATTAAAATTAGTGTTCGTGAATGTGCAAATGAGTGTGATTGGATTTTTCTCGATGGTTTGACGTTTGTACATCGACATCGAGGGTTGTTTTGACTATTCTTCCATGCGTAGGCGATAGGTTTGGACCTATGCGTGATACGCGTGCCGATTTGATTTTCGTATGCCGTTTCGATTTCGAATTTAGTTTTAATGCGATACGGTGCGTTATGATATGTAGGTACCCCATGTGGACTTCGAGACGACAAGCAAGCACGTGGCGACGTCGGCACCGGCTAGCGAGGACCAGGTGAGTAGATTTATATCTACGGGGAGAAGTCGGGTGGATGGCGTATAGCACCCCCGCAGTCCGTGGTGGTGTATACGGATGAGTATACACACCAACAATTATTATATGTTATTTGGGATTAATAACGATGCTTAGGATGGATATTGGTGTGTTGGATTATTTTAGCGTTGCGAACCCTAGGGTAGTGTTGCACTACATATACCTATACACACATACATACTTGCGTACATCCTCACTCATATGTACTTTGGGATTCTATATTGTCATGTGTTCATATGGGTATGAGACCATGTGCTCACATGCAGATTTGAGGATGATACATGGGATTGAGATGAGTCAATGATTTTTGATCCGAGTTTATGATATCGGTGATATGGTAAAATTCGTATTTGAGATACGACATGATGTTTTAGCGGGTCCTTTGGCGTAGTGTTTCATACACCTGCTTGCTTACATAGATGGTATCAGTATTGTACTAGACATAGTTCATTACCCTGGATCATGATATTTGATAAAGATGATACCGGATGAATAGGGTGATTGATGTGACTTTGACCCGTACCCAGATTTGGGGATGCCGTACGACGGATTTACGTACGAGCTATATATTGATGGTTGATTCTCACTCTTGACTTGGGATGTCTGATTGTAGATATGGTATCGGATATGATATTATTGAGGCGGGATCACCGACTATACATATACAGGTATGTATATGTATCGACTCAGATGATAGGCGGTTTCCTTACCTGTAGTTTAGCTTGTTAGTTCAGCCGTATAGTTTAGTGTAGTTGTTAGATTAGATCAGACTCCTACCTATTTCAAAACTAGCGGGTCGTGGGTATTTTAAATGACAGGTCAAGGGATCTACGGATATTTCAAAAAAAAACGTATCCTTTCTTAAAAACCACCGTAGCCCATATTTTCAAAACCCCGCGATTCGTGTTATTTCAAATGGCACCATTGTTTAATATTTATCTCCCGCTCATTTTGGTTGCTCGCTCCGCATCGCATACTTACATTGTTATTTCATATTGCATTGTTAACATTATGCTGTTAGGACACCAGCACCATTATCGATGATGCGTATGTACCACATACACTTACTTGCCGGCTCACACACATCTTCATCGGTAATTGCCATGTCACGTACACCTTAGAAAATATTATTGCTTAACTTAGATTGATAGCTAGTAGTTTGACATAATATTAGTGTACATACCTTATATGTCAGCTTAGATATTGTAGTTATTACTTGTCGCTTCATGCATACTGTTATTCATTGTTATGCCGTATTCATGGATTCTCATGCTTATATTCATGGTTTTACATCCTATTGATGATTCAGATTTCCATGATATTTTCTGGATTTGGAGGAAAACCGCAAAACATATATAAACTGCTTTCTCTCTTTTAAATAAAAATGCGGTTTTCCCATGATGTATGAGTCGTCCACCATGAGTTTGCTGATGGATTTCGAGACCCGATTCGAGGAGACGGATGAACCGTTTCGGGTACATGGTGGACCCGGTAAGGTACCCCGGGGCAAGAAGCGCATGATGATGACGATGTGAGCCTGGCAGGGGAGCACTACCTACCGGTGATTTTACCCGACGCGTCGGATATCCGGAGGATACCGTCGTGGTCTTGAGATGGATGGTAGGGGCCGGTCTGGACTGACGGCGCCCTAGATATTGTGATTGAGACATTGAGATTTCGAGATATTGAGGTACAGAGACTGTGATACAGAGATATCGAGATATTGGGATTATGTTTTGTGCCGATGCTAGGCACTGTTTTATGCTGATTTCATTATGATACCTCATTTTAAAATACAAAGGAAATCTCACTAAATTATGAAAACAGTTCTTCACTTACATGTATTCTGTTTTCATGCATTCATACCTCATTCATATGATATATTGCTACCTGAGGCACTGACACGGGCACATGAGATTATACTCGGGTTAGATATTTATCCTAGCCTTGTTATAGGTTGCATGTTATATATAATTGAGGATATATTATGATCATTGACCTAGGATTGCGTTATTTATGCGATTTCTGTGCGTAGATGTTTTTCTACTCACGAGTTGGCAACTCACCCCCGTTGTGCCACAGTTCTTGCAGGTTTCGCCGTACAGATTTCATTACGGCTTTGCTGACACTATTTCCATTTCCAGGTGGCTTGCTAGTAGGTGGGTTATTTGTATCTTACCCATCATTATATCTTGTATATTTTTATTCAGTTGTATCTAGAAGTTCCATCAACCAAACATGTATTTATTTTTGAGATAGAGACCTGTGATGTTATTCTTTCGACCTTAGAGTCGCGCGTTATATTTCTGTGGATTTCTGGTGGTTTTGAGTTTCCTTTTGAGTTTTGATCCTCGCGTTGGCGTTGTATATTATATTGCTTGTGTGGTTGTGACCGTCGATTGACGAAGAGCTAGCTCCCGCTTGGGGATGCCTTTTTCTTGATTTCGTATACTATTCATGTTGTATCCCGTTTGGGGGTCAGTATTTACAAAGGAGACTCTGCCGAAATTTTCAGTAAATTTTTGATGTTTTTAGAAACCCGTATAATTCGGCTTATGCTATTGAAACTACTTGCTTTAAGTTGGTTTTCCTGCACTCTATATCTTTTCTTGGTTTGGATTTCTGGGTTTTCGGTTTACTTATTTTACGGACGCCTTGAGACGTTTCGTAACTTAAGCGCCGGTCATGTTCCGTAATTTCGGGTCGTGACACTAAACTTGACTCAAGTAAAGATAATATGAAACATAATCCAAAGAGAGAATGAATCATGCCATGTTTAACTATGATTACAAAATATCTAGATATTTTGAGACTTGAGGTTCAGCAAAACCATGGGCTACAAAACCATGGGCAATGAAACCATGGTATTGACTTTGGTTAACCCAAGAAAAGAGAGTTGACTAGTCAACCATGATTTTATTCCCATTTTTCTTTTCTCAAATAATCAAAATATACATATATTTGTTACCATGTGAGTCTTGTATTGCCACCACCAATGTATCATCAATCATGACACATGTATGCTTGCATGTGTGCATCCATATCAACATATACATACACATATGCATGCATCATAAAGAAATAGGTTTTAATAAATGAGCTAATGGACTTTATATTAAATCAACACTTGATTTAATAACCCGGTCATATCACATATGACCCGTCCAATAGTAAACGTTCGATTAAAATACGGTATCATATACACGCATTTAATCGAGCTCCCACGCATATCCCATCTGCACCCCACATCTTTTTGCCTGAGATAGGAGACCCCTTTGTGGGACTCTAAGACCCGTCAATACGTTAGCAGTAGGCAGTGATCATATCACATGCCCACAAACCGTCAGTGGAACAAGTTGTACGTAACGGCTCCCAGTTATTGAGCGATTAGAAGAAACACATGCGAATCTGCTAAAACCCCCGTCGAGCCAACTGGCAACACTTACCGTACAGTCCAGTCTCTTCGTCAGATATGCTGCATATCAAGTCTAGGGATGGTATCGTCGACCCTATTAACTCAATAAGTCATGTCGGTATATGGCTCATAACAGATCGAGAAACTACTGATAACACTTATCAGTAAATTTCAGCAGCCCTGGCTAGGGACTTCCTATTATAGCCAATCGTGCATATCGCAACATCAACCCCTAATACCGGGAGAGACGAAACCCCTCTTATCGCTCATTGCCTCTATGTGCTTCGGGACCGTACCCAAAATCCACCTGTTTGCACGACTCAGTAGAGCCGTGGTAGGGTGGAGATCAAAGTACAGTGGGAGGACACACAAGACTCTATGACGATCTCGGTTCTACAAACTAACCTGTACCAGTGTCACCTGAGAACTGCTATCTGATGATAGATATAATACCACATAGGAGTTCTCGGCGAGTCCGTTCAGTGTACCCAGTCTCACTGAGCACCCGTATACAGTCTTTGGTGTCACCACACCAATGGATATAGGACCATCCATCGCCCATCATATGGGACAAGTAACGTATACGCTAGTCTACTCTGGAAATGTCGATGCCTCGTCTCGATACACCCACGACTAGGAACATTTCAAGGATATGCTTATATACTACATATGTCCCACTAATATGATCCACATCATAATCTCAGTAGTCAAACAAATATCCTAAGGGCTTTATCAACATATACCAAATGAGTGAAAGCATGATCAAATGAACATGTCAGATAAAGTACAACCAGATAGCATACTATCATGTCGAGCAAGAATGTCCCCTAAATACATACACACACACATACCGGTACATACACTATCATATAATGGCCTCTAGGGCATACATATATCCAACAATCTCCCACTTGCACTAAGGACAATTATTGGCATATCTCATACCCAACATCTCAAACAGTCGCTCATGCTGCAGCAGAGGGAGGGCCTTGGTGAGTGGATCCACGGTGTTATCTTTTGTATCCACTCTCCGATTCTCGATCTCGCGGGGATCAACTATCTCCCGGATCAGATGATATCGCCTGAGGATGTGTCTGGACCGCTGATGGGATCTGGGCTCTTTGGCCAACGCCATAGCCCCATTATTGTAACAATACAATGGTATTGGATCAATAATGGTTGGAACTACTCCTACCTCCGAGATGAACTTCCTCATCCAGACGGCTTCCTTGGCAGCATTATTTGCAGTAATATACTCAGCTTCCATCATGGAGTCTGCAACGATATCCTGTTTGGAACTCTTTCAACATACCGCCCCTCCATTGAGGGTAAACACAAACTCTGAGATAGATTTGCTGTCATCCTTATCACTCTGGAAGCTCGAATCGGTAAAGGCCTCCATTTGGAGATCTCCGTTACCATACACCAAGAACATTTCTTTTGTCATTCGCAAGTACTTAAGAATGTTCTTCACAGCTGTCCAGTGATTCTCTCCTGGGTTGGATTGATACCCGCTTACTACACCCAGTGCATAAGCTATATCAGGGCGTGTACATAATATCACATACATTATAGATCCTACAGCAGAAGCGTAGGGTATAATGCTCATGCGAGCTCTCTCTTCATCAGTCTTTGGGCAAAAGCCCTTGGAGAGAGTGACTCCATGGTTAGCGGGTAAGGCACCCCGCTTAGAGTATTCTATACTAAATCTCTTTAGGATGGTGTTAATGTACCTGGTTTAGGACAATCCAAACAATCTTTTAGATCTATCCCTATAGATCTTTATGCCCAATATGTATGAGGTATCACCCAGGTCTTTCATGGAAAACCTCTGTGATAAGAACAGTTTGACCGATTGTAGCATAGGAACATCGTTTTCTATCAGAAGAATGTCATCCACGTTCAATACGAGGAATGTGACAGTACTTCCTACAATCTTCTTATAAACACAAGGTTCATCTGGATTTTTGATGAAATCAAACTCTTTGATAACATCATCAAAACAGATGTTCCAACTCCGTGATGCCTGCTCTAATTCATAAATGAATTTAAGCAACCTATATGCTTTCCTGCTGCTCCCACTATCAATGAAGCCCTCTGGCTGATCCATATAAACGCATTCTTCTAAATCACTATTTAGAAAAGTAGTTTTAACGTCCATCTGCCAGATTTCATAGTCGTAGTGAGCAGCAATAGCAAGTAGCATCCGAATGGATTTAAGCATGGCTACAGGAGAAAATGTTTCGTCATAGTCCAGTCCTGGTCTTTGCCGAAAACCTTTCGCTACAAGTCTTGCCTTATAGGTCTCCATCTGCTTATCTACACCGATCTTTCTCTTAAAGATCCATTTGCTGTAGGGTTCCTAGGCACCCTAATGAGGTCTCACAAGGCATCAACCATGCCAATTTCAAATTTTGCGGTGCCGAGAAACTCTAGAGTACGGATCGTTGACTAGAATTCTAGGCGAAAAGTAAACTAGTTAACACTTAACTACAAGTAAACGGAAATACAACCTTTGTAGATCTGGTCCTCCACCTCCACAGCTCCGTGATGAAGTCCTCTCCGCTGTCCAAATCAAAGTCCGGGCTCTAGCGTCGGCTTCATCGGAGAAAGAGCGGGCTAGGTCATCGACGACGTGCCGAAGATGATCTACGTCGAGGCATCGCTAGATCAAGCTCCAACTTCACCAAGTGATGAAACTTGTGAAGAAAACACACTCTACTACTTGGCAAGAGGTAGAGGATGAAGAAATATGAAGTGGGTAGACTTTAGAATTGGATTTCTCACTTGTTTTCATCAATCACCATTGATGAAGCAAGCTTCTTCAAGTGAAGAAGATGAAGAAGAATAAGATGAATAATATTATGATAAGAATAAGAATAATGGAAAATAAAATCTATTCTTATCATAATCACACCATGGTTAAGTGTAGAGAGAGGACCATGGTTAGGTGTAGTGGTTAGGGTTAAGCATGAGACAAAATGGTGACTAAGTCAAAGCTTCATGAAGCTTCAACATGCAAGTCCAAAATTAGCCACCATTTCATTTCTTTATGCTTAAAATTTTTCCAAAATAAATAAATGGATAAATAATGGATAAAACAAAACCCTAATTTCCAACTTAACCATGGTTTAATTCTTTACACTTAACCAAAAAGCATGCATCATCAAACATGATACAATCATGTGTACAAAAGTATATCACATATACAATATGCACAAACTAAGTGAGAAAATCCGTTTAAAGTGAACCAATACTAGTTAGTGCAAAGTAATATATCAAATATATAATTATGCATTAAATCATTAAATCAACACTTGATTCAATGATCCGGTCATGTCGCACACAACCGACTAGTATTCAATGTATCGGCTTATCGAATCAATACTTGATTCGATAACTAGGTTATATCGCATACAACCATTCGATACATTCATCGCGAGAATAGAATACGGTATCACATACACGCATTATTCTCGGTCCCGCACATATCTCATATGCGCTCCTATTTCGTTTCGCTTGAACCAGGAAACCTCTGTGTAGGACTCTAAAGACTCGTCAATACGCCGGCAGCAGATGATGATCATATCAAGCACCCACAAGCCGCAAGCGGTCTGCTAAACATAACGGCCACCCGGGTATTGAGCGATCTGAAGATCGACGAGCAAGGCCGCTCACACTCCAGTGAATCCAACCAGTAACACTACCGTACAGTCCGGTCTGATCGTCTGATATGTCGCATATCTCGCCTAGGGGTGGTAAACGTCAGACCCCAATAGCTCGATAAGTCGTGTCGATATGAGGTCTATAACAATTCGAGAAACTACTGGTAACACTTACCAGTAAATCTCAGCAACCCTGGCCAGGGATTTCCTGTTATAGCCAATCGAACACAGCGCAACATCAACTCCCTATACCGGGAGAGACGAATCCCCTCCTATCGCTCATTGCCTCCATGTGACTCGGGACTGTACCCAAAAACCACCGTTTTGCACACCCTCTTGGACGTGGTAAGATGGAAATCAAAGCACAGTGGGAACCACACAAGACTCTATGACGATCTCGGGTCAACAGACTACTCTGTACCAGTGTCACCAGAGAACTGCCATCTGACGTAAGGTATAATACCATCTGGGAGTTCTCGGCGAGTCCGTCCAGTGTACCCAGTCTCCACTGAGCACCCGTATATCATCTCTGATGTCAAACACCAATGGATATGGGATCATCCATCGCCCATCTGTATGGGTCGAGAAGGTATACGCTAGTCTACTCTGGTATATCGATGCCCCGTCTCGATACACCCACGACTAGGGACTTTGAAGGATGTACTTATGGACTACCATATCCCCACTAGTATGATCCGCATCATAGTCCAGGTAGTCAAGTACAGATCCTAAGGGCTTTACCAACATGTAACAGAGAGACAATCAGTATACACGTTAAGGTAAAGGGTAACCAGATAGCGTACTATCATGTCGAGCAAGAAAGTCCTCCCTATATATGTCCCAGCATCCACTACAATATACATCCTATGTATAGTAATGGCCTCTAGGGCATACATATAACTAACAATCTCCCACTTGCACTAGGGCCATCTATAGCAGTGGTTGAAGTATCTCATACTCAACCATCCCATAAAAGTCTCTCTCTGGGAACAGGCCTTTGTGAGTGGATCCGCTGTGTTGTCCTCTGAGTCTACTCTCCTGACCTCGATCCCCTGGAGATCAACCATCTCCATGATCAGGTGATACTGCCTTAGAATATGTCTGGATCACTGATGGGACCTGCGTTCCTTGGCATAAGCCACAACTTCATTGTCTCACAATGGTAGGAACGTAGTTCATCTCATGAACCAATATACACCCAAACAGCCTCTTTGGTAGCATCTTAAGTAGTGATGTATCCTGCCTTTATCGTCTAGTATGCCACGGTATCTAGCCTGGAACTCTTCCAACATACCGTCCCTTTACTGAGGGTAAATACAATGCCTGTGACTGACATTCAGTCATCTTTATCACCCTGGAACCATTCCAGTGATTCTCCCCAGGATCGATTGATACCATCTCACTACAACTAGTGAGAATCCTAACATCCATTTAGATCTATCTCATAGATCCAAAACCTAGGATTTAGTAGGTATCATTTTGATCCTATATGGAGAATCATTGTGATAAGCGGAGATTGATCGAGCGTAGCATAGGAAACTCCTTCCCTATCAAGAGTATGTCATCCACGTACTCTACGAGGATCACCACCATACTCCCTACTACCTTTTTGTTTATACAAGGTTCATCTACCATTTTGATGATGTCAAACTCTTTGACTAATCCATCAAAACATATGTTCCATCTCCGCGATGCCTGCTTTATCCTATAAAGCATCTTGTACACGTTTCCGCTGCTCCCACTGTCTACGAGGCACTCTGGCTGTGTTCTTATAGACGCTCTATTCTAAAACATCATTTAGAAAAGCTGTCATGACACCCAACCACCAGATATCGTAGTCATGGTACGTAGCCGTGGCAAGTAGGATCTGGATGGACTTAAGCATAGCTCCTTAGAAAAGGTTTCATCATTATCCACGCCTGGTTGATGACGAAAACCTTTAACAAGTCTAGCTTTGAAAGTCTCAACTTTTCCATCTACACCAAGTAATCTTCTCAAGATATACTTGCTCCTGATGGGGATTTAACCCTTCAGATATAGCAACCAAAGTCCATACTTTGTTGGTGTACATGGATTCCATCTCAGATCGCTAAGCATCCAGCCATTCTTACAGAGTCTTACTCCTGATGGCCAGCTCGAAACTAGTTGGGTCATCATCTCATGATGCAATCCTCGCTCCCACTGTCATAGAGAAACCGAAGTATCTCTCAGGTGGGTGAGGAATCCTACTAGATCGGCGGAGAGGCTGAGGTTCGTTGGAATCTACTGAATCCTTTGGTTCTATCAAATCATGTGCTGTAGTTTGTATAGCTGGAACATTTCCAGTTCTACATTACAGACCTTGCCTCGAGCTTGTCCGGATTTTGCTTTTAGACATAGGCCGGTCAACCCCAAATATTAACTAACTTAAGATATGGGCTCTTCCCTTTCCATATCACATATGAAGCGGTAGGCATCTGATTTGATTCGAACCCTATTCAATAGGTATGAAACTTCTCAAGTGCATAACACCCAAAAGGAAAAAGGTAACTCAGTAGTACTCATCATAGAGCACACCTTATCATATAGGGTGTGATTGCTCCGCCCTGATATACCATCGTGCTATGGTGTATACAGAGGAGTAATGCTGAGAGAGAATCTCATTCTCCTTTAGAATAGTCCAGTATTTCCGTGCTCAAGTATTCTCCTCCTTGATCACATCAAAGGACATAATACTTATACCCGTATTTTGGTTTTTCTACTTCTAACTTATATTCTGTGAATATCTCAAAAGGTTCGGACTTGTGTTTCAACAGGAACATATGACTGAATCTTGAGAGATTATCAGAGAATGTAACGAAGTACAAAGAACCAGTCTTGGCATATGTAGACAGGGGACCTACATACATCAACATGTATCATCCCAAGAGTTTACTAACTCTTTCTCTGTTTCCAATAAACAGAGCTAGTGTCATTATATCTTTGTGACATGACTGGCAAGTTTCACAAGATGTAGATTCAAACCGATTTAAATATGCATCTACATGTAACTTCAGCTAGTCGGGTCACATTGATCTGACCTAGTCTACAATACCTCAAGAAGGATTCATTCATTTCTGAACTTATCCTCTTGTGTGTGTTCCGTATACTAAGAACTGTAGTTTGATTTAGAACATTAATGCTTTTAGATAACGTGCCTGAACCGATCAACTTTTGATATAGGAAATGTTCAAAACATTGTCCAACAATACAGAATTTTATCGTTTCTTTACTAATAAAGAGACAGATATGATTTTGTATATCAGGTTCGGTATCTAATAACATTCGTTCAGAATCAATGTATTGGTAATACATGGTGACAGTGACCAACAGACTTGGCTGCAACTCTTGCCCCGTTTTCTGTCTCATGAAACTTATCACCCGTTCTCAGTTCTCTACCTTTCTGTAGCCCTATGTAACAGATTACATATCTGGGATCCTGATCCGGTATCACATACCCAGGACATAAAGGATACTGAGAAACAGTTCTCTGTAATGAACACACCCGAAGATGATGCATCAGCATGCACTCTCTTTGTTTGGGCGGCACGGGAATTCTGGTAATCCCCAATTTCCTGCTCTGTCTTATAACAATTATAAGTTGGAGCGGGACCAACGTTCCCCAGCTCAGTATAACAAGCGGGTTCGGTCAATATTCCGTATTATTATCTTGATTAAGGCGTGATATGGTCGCTACCTGGAGAGAGAGAGAAGAAAACACTCAGCGTGCGCTCTTGCAAGAATAGATTGGTTATTATTTTATCTAATCAGGATGGCTCCCACTGCTTTTTATCAAATCTTCCTTCAAACCCTAAAAAGAAAGACTAGCCGGGATTAATTACACACTACAAGTTCGCCAATCTTTCAGCCAGGCCAGTGTCGGTACTTTGAGGGAGGTCCCCCGTGCTTTCGCACGAACCTAATTAATATAAACCTCGTTTTCCCAGAGGCGTAACCCCGTTGACACCTTTCTAGACACCTACTTGATCGGCTAATTGTAATGTATAAAACTCTCCCAGGAGTAACAATTACTCGCAGCGGGTATCGGGATCCAACTATCTCATAGAAGGTATGCAATCTCATTGCAAATTTCAACACTTGAAATTCCCGATAATTTTGCCCCTAGCAGCTATATGACCTTAACATAGTCAACAAATCATAAGTGCTAGTCAAGTTCAACCCGTCATTTCCCGATTGAATTAAACCCACCCGCACGACCCTTAACATAGTCAACAAAGTCGCACGACTACCCTAATCCAATCACATCATATGCTTATACAGATAAGCACTAATTAGCTACCGCACACTACGCCTTAACATAGTCAACAAATGTAGTACGAATACTAACTAGTACTTATCTGAAATGACGGAGGGCTACGACAGGTTTTTCTGAAAACCTATTGCGTAATGAACTTGATATCGTTGTAGAATCAAATGATTTTAAAAAAAATGGAGTGTTTTTGAGGCTTTTGTAGTTTTGCTAAAGGAGTCACTCCCGGTGAAGGGATCGTCGGTCCTTTCCTCATCGAATGAGGTGCGGGATATATCGTATATATCACTGTGCAAAGCAAAACTCTTAAAAGCAATCAAAAGACAAACCGAGTGTGTAGCATCTGCCAGTTATTGCTAAAGGAGTCACTCCCGGTGAAGGGATCTCGGTCCTTTCCTCATCGAATAAGGTGCAGGATATATCTCATATACCGCTATGCAAAGCAAGAACTGTAGCTACCTGTTTTATTTTGAAATTCGATTCTACAACATCTTAGGTTTCTTTTATTTCATTAATCACATTAATGAAGTCCCATCATATATGTACCTAAACATCACAGATAAATACGACGTACACTTATGCCATCCGCATTCGCCTCGATGTCCCCTCGTGCACCGTTAGGTTAGGTAACTAACGGCAGAGCGGGGCAGGGCTAGCGCGGGTGTAAAACATAAGTAACGTCTATATAATATATCATATATAATATATACTGTATCTATCACAGAACATCACATGATCACATCACAGATATCGCAGCAGAAGAAACATATGAAATATTGGATATACTAGGATGTCCGTGTTTTTAATACAAGCCAGTATAAAACACGGATTCCACGGTCGTGATGAATAGCCAAACCCACACCCGTAGACCCCTACGAGAGCGGCAAGCAACCCTACCAATTCTAGAGTTAGGAGACGCGGACTCGACTCCTCGAGTTGGTCTCCCACTGGACTCCAGAACCCGGTTACTTATGCTCCCCTCCTTGGGTCTATCCTAGTGCGGAAAAGTAAATAATATACAAAGGATGACATCTTCCGCAACCTGGAAGTGCCCCAAATAAAAGAATATTACATACAAGTTTTTACATGAATGAAAATGAAAAACACTCATCTCACATAAAAACCCCCGGCTATTCAAACACGACGATCCAATATAACATATCCAGCAATACATAACATCACATGTCATCAACGTAAGTAAATATGCGCATCCCAATTGTCGTTGACATATAGCAACGAAACCGGCGATATCACATATTACACTTACGGTCACAGAAAAGAAAGTGTAAAACTACAACAGTTGGAATCCGCAATCTGCACAGACATCGCATGCCTAATCAAATGAATTCTTTAGACATCGCATGCCTAACAATTATAAACCCCGCATTTTAGTCTCAAAATCGAAAACTCTTTTCAATATCAAGTCGGGCAATTCAACAAGATTCCTGACATCCTGATCGAATGCTCGTCGCAAACTTCAGTAGACGGCCGCACCCCCGACGCCGTCGACGAAGTGCACCAAGGCGGAACACCGCTACCGCGAGCACCCGAACGGATGCTTTCGGCGACGGGGTTCTCCTACAGTCACTTGGTCGGGGCTATAGGGCGAGGCTGTCTATTAAGTTTACTCGGCGAGTATCCGCGTACGCTACGTGATTGCGACGGACTTTTGATCACATCAAAATTCCGTGGCAACCGATCAAGTGAGACTAAACTACTATGTTTATAACATTCATTCAGTTATCACATAACTTTTGTGAATTCCAATTGTTGTATCAGATTCCGGATAAAAAGAAAATGTTAAACTTTCCGATTGAACATTCGAACACCCAAGTTTTACCAATACAGATCAACACATGAAACAAGTCTAAAAACATTCAGTTCGTGCCTCAGTACCAACGGTCCAGCCGTAGAAGGGTTAAGCCAACGCCTCACATGTGGCACGCCGTACTGCCCCAAACCCGAAGGTTCAAAGGGCAGTTCAAGACGGTCACATAATCGAGTTAAGGTTTGTTGTCTTCTAGAGGGTCCATCGAGTTACTTGCACTACTTAGAACGTCGTTAAACTACGGAAAAATCCAACACTTGAAAATTTTCCGGCAGGGGAAAAGTTGGGTATTTATATCCGGTCGAACTTTTTAACATATTCTAAAATTTATCCGGAAAGCCACATAGACAAAATTTGATAATCCGATCGAACATTCGAATCCCCAAAACAACCCAGATTATTCAACTCTTGAATAAATATTAAAAATACCCAGAGAACTCATCACTGTTAAATAGGAATTACTGTGCAAAAGTCAACGCAAGAGGAGACCATGAGGCCGCGGAACCGCCGCACATGCCAAGCTCGTGCCGCGGTTCCGCGGTGGTTTAATTGAATTAGGCCCCCGAAATTTACAGTAATTCCTACAAAACCCTGCTTAATTTTCTGCATATTTTTAATGTGGAAAAATGCACAGTTTTGAAAAAAGGACAGAGAGCATGGGAAAAATGAGGTTTCGGGTTCGATCGGGATTCAAACGTTGTCTAGACTTCGCCTAAGGCTCTAGCTAGGCTCTGATACCACTGTAGGGTTCCTAGGCACCCTAATGAGGTCTCACAAGGCATCAACCATGCCAATTTCAAATTTTGCGGTGCCGAGAAACTCTAGAGTACGGATCGTTGGCTAGAATTCTAGGCGAAAAGTAAACTAGTTAACACTTAACTACAAGTAAACGGAAATACAACCTTTGTAGATCCGGTCCTCCACCTCCACGGCTCCGTGATGAAGTCCTCTCCGCTGTCCAAATCAAAGTCCGGGCTCTAGCGTCGGCTTCATCGGAGAAAGAGCGGGCTAGGTCATCGACGACGTGCCGAAGATGATCTACGTCGAGGCATCGCTAGATCAAGCTCCAACTTCACCAAGTGATGAAACTTGTGAAGAAAACACACTCTACTACTTGGCAAGAGGTAGAGGATGAAGAAATATGAAGTGGGTAGACTTTAGAATTGGATTTCTCACTTGTTTTCATCAATCACCATTGATGAAGCAAGCTTCTTCAAGTGAAGAAGATGAAGAAGAAGAAGATGAATAATATTATGATAAGAATAAGAATAATGGAAAATAAAATCTATTCTTATCATAATCACACCATGGTTAAGTGTAGAGAGAGGACCATGGTTAGGTGTAGTGGTTAGGGTTAAGCATGAGACAAAATGGTGACTAAGTCAAAGCTTCATGAAGCTTCAACATGCAAGTCCAAAATTAGCCACCATTTCATTTCTTTATGCTTAAAATTTTTCCAAAATAAATAAATGGATAAATAATGGATAAAACAAAACCCTAATTTCCAACTTAACCATGGTTTAATTCTTTACACTTAACCAAAAAGCATGCATCATCAAACATGATACAATCATGTGTACAAAAGTATATCACATATACAATGTGCACAAACTAAGTGAGAAAATCCGTTTAAAGTGAACCAATACTAGTTAGTGCAAAGTAATATATCAAATATATAATTATGCATTAAATCATTAAATCAACACTTGATTCAATGATCCGGTCATGTCGCACACAACCGACTAGTATTCAATGTATCGGCTTATCGAATCAATACTTGATTCGATAACTAGGTTATATCGCATACAACCATTCGATACATTCATCGCGAGAATAGAATACGGTATCACATACACGCATTATTCTCGGTCCCGCACATATCTCATATGCGCTCCTATTTCGTTTCGCTTGAACCAGGAAACCTCTGTGTAGGACTCTAAAGACTCGTCAATACCCCGGCAGCAGATGATGATCATATCAAGCACCCACAAGCCGCAAGCGGTCTTCTAAACGTAACGGCCACCCGGGTATTGAGCGATCTGAAGATCGACGAGCAAGGCCGCTCACACTCCAGTGAATCCAACCAGTAACACTACCGTACAGTCCGGTCTGATCGTCTGATATGTCGCATATCTCGCCTAGGGGTGGTAAACGTCAGACCCCAATAGCTCGATAAGTCGTGTCGATATGAGGTCTATAACAATTCGAGAAACTACTGGTAACACTTACCAGTAAATCTCAGCAACCCTGGCCAGGGATTTCCTGTTATAGCCAATCGAACACAGCGCAACATCAACTCCCTATACCGGGAGAGACGAATCCCCTCCTATCGCTCATTGCCTCCATGTGACTCGGGACTGTACCCAAAAACCACCGTTTTGCACGCCCTCTTGGACGTGGTAAGATGGAAATCAAAACACAGTGGGAACCACACAAGACTCTATGACGATCTCGGGTCAACAGACTACTCTGTACCAGTGTCACCAGAGAACTGCCATCTGACGTAAGGTATAATACCATCTGGGAGTTCTCGGCGAGTCCGTCCAGTGTACCCAGTCTCCACTGAGCACCCGTATATCATCTCTGATGTCAAACACCAATGGATATGGGATCATCCATCGCCCATCTATATGGGTCGAGAAGGTATACGCTAGTCTACTCTGGTATATCGATGCCCCGTCTCAATACACCCACGACTAGGGACTTTGAAGGATGTACTTATGGACTACCATGTCCCCACTAGTATGATCCGCATCATAGTCCAGGTAGTCAAGTACAGATCCTAAGGGCTTTACCAACATGTAACAGAGAGACAATCAGTATACACGTTAAGGTAAAGGGTAACCAGATAGCGTACTATCATGTCGAGCAAGAAAGTCCTCCCTATATATGTCCCAGCATCCACTACAATATACATCCTATGTATAGTAATGGCCTCTAGGGCATACATATAACTAACATTTGCACCGTACGAGTTTTACCCCAGAGGGTACAACATCTAATGTCCATACTTTGTTGGTGTACATAGACTCCATTTTGGATCTCATGGCATCCAGCCACTTCACAGAGTCACCACTCGTGATAGCTTGCTGAAAACTGTTCGATATAGTGCCCTCAGAGTCAATTATTGGATCACAGGCACGTGATTGCAATGATCGAGGGAGGACCTATACCGGTAGGACAGTCTTACTCAAGATAATAGTATGCTATCTGGTTTATCTTTAACATCGTGTACTGCTTCAGGTGACCTTACAGGTCACTATTGCACGCTGATAGAGCCCTTAGGATTCTTGCGTAACGACTAGCAGTATGATGGCGATCATATACGTGGGAGCTGGGGTCTATAACCACATCCTTAAAGTGGCCCTAGTCGTAGGAGTTTTGAGACTGGGCATCGATACTCCGTTAGTAGACTAGTGTATACAGTCGAGACCCCGACGAGGGGCGGTGGCCGGTCTCACAAGCCATTGGTGTCAGTTGGATCACCTAAGATGTATACAGGTGCTCATTGGGTTATGAGTACATCGGACATGACTCGCTGGGAACATGCTAGTTGGTATTATACCTGACGTCAGATAGTAGTTCCCTGGTGACATGTGTACAGGTTAGTTCATTGACCTGAGATCGTCATTTGTCTCGTGTGAGTTCTCACTGTGCTTTGACTACTACCCTACCACGGCTCAAAGAAGTCGTGCAAACAGGTTTTAGTTGGGTACAGTCCCGAGCCACATGGAGGCAGTGAGCGGATCGGCAGGGGTTTCGTCTCTCCCAGTATTGGGGATGAGATCGCGCTGTGTCTAGGAGAGCCATTACACGAAGTCCTTGGCCAAGGCAGGAGATTTACTGGTAGGTATTCCAGTAGTATCTCAGGGTGTTCTGGGCTACACTCCGACACGACTTGTACCGCTTTTTGGGGTCTGACTTTTACCAACCCCCTAGGCCCGCCATGTGATGCTTATAGACGAACGGACCAGACTGTACGGATATTGTCACTGACAGGCTCAGTAGGGTGTCAGGATGAGTTCGCTCATCGACCTCCCTTTTGGTCAATACCTGGTAGCCCGTTACGTACAGCTAATACCTCTGACGTGCTAGTGGTTAGATCCACGCCAAAGTATTGACGAGTCTTTAGAGTCCCCCACAGACTGTTTCTCAAGTTTCGGGCGAAACGTTGTAGAGGCCGTATGATATATGGCAGGGTCCGATCATATACGTGCAGTAGTGCACGGATCATGATCGGGCGGATCATACTAGTGGGCTTTGGTTTAAGCCGGATCCTAGTATTAGATTTGTTGGATTACTTTAGTCTCATCGCATTCAGTCAGAATGCGGGTGCAGGTATGTATATACAGGTGAGAGGTATCCTTGTGATCCGTCACGAGTTTACTTTAGATGTTACCGTATCTTTTTATTGTTGCAAACATTTGGATTAATGTTTGTTAATGGAAATTATGAGCACAAAATCATGATTAAGATCATTAATTGTGACACATGCACAAGTGATGACTCATGGTCTCTTTTCTTGTGCATGTGTCACATTATATGATGGATTTGTGAGTTGATTTGATGAGAGGAGAGAGAAGGGCAGCCAAGGGAAAGGTTGGCTCTTGTATTATTCTCTTCTTGCTCTCTTTTTATGATATGAAAACAAAAAAAGAAAGATAGCCTCTTCTTCTTCTTCTTCCTCTAGCTCATAATCTCCATTAATGGCAACACCTCTAACCTCCATCCAAATCAATGGATGCAAGAGACAAAGTGATCACAAATATTCTCTACAACATCTTGGACACGTCGGCTAGCACACTTCGTGCCCGAGTTGCTTCGAATGAAGCGGGAGCCCGTAAAAGGAATCGATGATGTGGTGCCCTTTCCAACGAGGAGATCGAGACCGGAGATGCCGCGAGGAGCTTGGGATGGTGGCCAAAGACCGAAGGACACGGATCGATCGGTATAGCTTTCTATCCCTTCTCTAGATAGCTAGTTGTAGGTTAATGGTTCAATCCGGGAAAAAGTATACGATAGCGCCAGTTTCTAGTTTAAGAAAAAGTTTTCGTTTCCGTATTTTGGCCTCGGACAGACGGCCGGGGCGCTACCGTAGACTTACAAAAACTGGTAGGGTCATCATCATCCATGATGCAATCTTCTCCGTCACTATCTACGAGAAAACCGTAGTATCTCTCCGGTGGGAGAGAAGTCCCACCAGATCTACGGAGTGGCTGAGGTTCATAAGGTTCTGTTGCAACTTTAGGTTCAACCAAGTCGTCATTTGTAACTTGTGTCTCTAGAACCTCTTCTAGATCTACCACATTGCCATCAACATCATTTGGAAAAATCTCATTTTCTAAAAACGTGGCATACTGAGAAACAAATATCTTTTGTTCCTCCTTGTGGTAGAAAAGATATCCAAACGAATGTTTCGGATATCCCACAGATATACACTTGACCGATTGTGTCTCGAGTTTGTCTGGATTCTGCTTTTTAACAAAAGCCGGACAACCCCAAATCTTAACTCGTTTAAGAGATGGTCTCTTCTTATACCATATCTCATATGGAGTGGTAGACACGGTCTTGGTTAGAACTTTGTTCAACAGAAAAGTTGCAGTCTCTAATGCATGCCCCTAAAAGGAGAGAGGTAACTCAGTATCACTCATCATGAATCGTACCATATCTAATAGGGTACGATTCCGCCGCTCTGACACACCGTTGTGCTGTGGTGTGTAAGGGGGAGTGAGTTGAGAGAGAATCCTATTCTCTTTTAGGAAGTTCGAAAACTCAGTACTAAGATACTCTCCACCTCGATTTGATCGAAGTAGTTTGATGCTCATTCCAGTTTGTTTTTCTACTTCAAGCTTGTACTTCTTGAATTTCTCGAAAGATTCAGACTTGTGGTTTAATAAAAACACATGACCGAATCTCGAGAAATCATCAGTAAAAGTTACGAAGTAAGAAAAACCGCCTCTCACATGTGTAGACATATGAGGCCTAAGAGCTCTGTAGCTCTTTCTCCGTGTCCAGTAAACGGAGTTTTGGTCATTTTCCCTTTGATACAAGACTGACAAGTCACATAAGATTTATACTCAAAAGAATTTAAATATCCATCTTTATGAAGCTTGTTTAGTCTTGTTTTATTAATATGACCAAGTCTACAATGCCAAAGAAAAGCTTCATTTATATCTGAAAATTTTCTTTTATTTGTGTATTGTATGTTGAAAACTGTATGTTGATTCAGAACGTATATCCCGTTATTAAGTGTACCAGAACCAATCAACTCTTGATTTAGTTTAATGTTCATAAAATTATACTGCAATACAAAATGATATCTTTCATTGTCTAACAAAGAAACGGATACAATATTACAAAGTATGCATGGTACAAAATAACATGGGTTCAAAACCAATATACAACCCGACGGCAACCCTAGGTGATACTCTCCCACTGAAACTGCATGTACATTGGAACTATTTCCAATACGGAGAGTATGATCACCAGTCTTCAAAACTCTGCTATTTCTCAAGTCCTGCACAGAATTGTGGATATGAGAACCCGAACCGGTATCCAATACCCAGGAAGCAGAGTTTATAGAAAAACACTTTTCAGTTACGAACACACCTGAAGCTGAAACATCACCATGCTTCCTTTTCATGAGATCAAGGTATTCCGTACAGTTCCGCTTCCAGTGCCCCGTCTTCTTGCAGTGAAAACATTTTCCTTTTCTTGACTTTTCAACCTTGGATTTGCTTCTCCCTTTTTCCTTCTTGATTCCACCTCTCGGTTTGGTAGATTTCTTCTATTCTTTCCCTTGGCCTTGGCTTTTGGGACCGAAGAGGAAGATTGTCCAACAAGTAGAGAGGGAGACTTCGCCTTAAGCGTGCTCTCCGTATTTCTCAATATATTGAGAAGTTCGGGTAGTGACTTCTCTATGTTATGCATGTTGAAGTTCACCATGAATGGAGCAAAGGCAGAGGGAAGAGACTGTAGAACAATATCAGTATATTGATCGTTCTCTATTGTCCATCCGAGGCCCTCAAGCTCTTCAATAAGAGCTATCATCTTCAAAACGTGATCACCTACTGAAGTGCTAGGAGCCATCCGCATCTGAAACAGCTTTCGAGATGCTTCGTATCGTAAGCTACGAGATTGCTCCCCATACAACTCTTTTGTATGGAGAAAGATGGATTGAACATCCATCTTCTCGTGCTGCTTTTGATATGTATTGTCCATCGATACAAGCGCGAGGCATTTGGCAGTAGCACAGTCAATATCCCACGTTTTGCGGATCTCCTTATCCGCTACAGAAGATTCAGGGCCTGTGATGGGCGGGGTTGAGGCAGTGAGGACATATGATACTTTATCATATATTAGATCAATGTTAATGTTCCTCAACCAGTCTTTATAGTTCGGTCCGGTAAGCTTATTTTTCTTTAATAGTAGTTTAAGTCCAGTCATGGTTATCTGCCATTACGAGAGAGAAAAGAATACACTCAGCGAAATCTCTTGCAAAGATCAGATTGGTTATTTATCTTAACTAATCGATATCTCCCACTGCTTTTATTAAATTTTTCCTTCAAACCTTAAAAGGAAAATTTAGCCAGGATTAATTACATTCTACAACTTCGCTAACCGTTCAGCCAGGCCAGTGCCGGTACTTCTGAGGGAGGTTCCCCGTGTTTTCTCACGGACCTAATTAAAATAAACCTCATTTTTCCAGAGGCGTAGCACCGTTGACACCTTTCTAGACACCTAATGAGTTAGCTAATTGTAAAGTGCAAAACTCTCCTGGGAGCAACTTTTGCTCACGGTGGGATCGGGATCCTACTAGCACATAGAAAGTATGCAATCTCATTGCAGATTTCAACTCTTGAAACTCCCGATATGGTTTTTACCCCTAGCAATCATGACCTTGGCTACGGTCAACGTATCATAAGTACTAGTCAAGTTCTACCCGTTATTTCATGATTAATTAGACCCACTCACATGACCCTTGGCTATGGTCAACATAATCATGTGACTGTCCTAACTAATCGCATCATATACTGTGTAGGAAGATATCACTTAGCTACCGTAAACTACGCCTTGGCTATAGTCAACATATGTATCACGAATAGTAAGTAATCTACTTACTAAAATGACGGAGGGTTGCAAATAGTTTTTAAGAAAACCTTTAACGTTTTGAACTTGATATCGTTGTAGAATCCAATGGTTTTAAAAGGAGTGGCTCAAGCTCCGCAATTTGAAAACTTGCTTTTTCATAAAAAGCCGAGTAGGTTTCAAATCTGATTCTATAATATCTTTTTAGGTTCCTTTTTGTTTACATTAATCTAATTAATGCAGTCCCATCATTTAAGTCCTTAAGCCATTACAGAAAATAGAACGTACGCTTATACCATCCGCATTCGCCACAATATCCGTACCCTTTGGTTACTTAACTAACGGCATAGCGGGGTGGGACTAGCGCGGATGCAAAACATAAGCAACGTTTATTATATATCATATATATAATATATCATTCGTCTCAACATATAAAGTGATCTCATCACAAAATATCAACAGCAGAAGCACATATATGAAAATACAGGATATACTAGGAGGTCCGTATTTTGTATTTAGCCAACAATAGAAAATACGGATTCCACGGTCGCGATGAATAGCCAAGCCTACACCCCTAGACCCTTATGAGAGCGACAAGTGACCTTACCAATTCTAGAGTTTAGGAGACCCGGTCTCGACTCCTCGAGATGGCCTCCCACTAAACCCTAGAACCCGGTCACTTGTGCTCCCCTCCTTGGGTCTATCCTAACGCGGAAAAGTAAATAATATACAATAATGGTGATATCATCCTCAATCCGGAAGTGCCCCAATAAAAGAATATTACATACAATTAATTTTATATGAATGAAAAGAAAAACTCTCATCTCATATAAAACCCCCAGCCATTCATTCACGATGATCCTGCACATCATATCTCAACAACATATAATATCACATATTATCAACATAAGTAAGTATGCGTACCCCAATTGTCGTTGATGTGTAGCAACGAAACCGGCGATACACCACCTACTACACTTACGGTAGCAGAAAAGAAAGTGAAAAACCACAACAATTGGAATCAACACTGCCTTTAGACACCATAAACCCGGAATATCACATATTCAGGATTTCATGCCTAACAATGCAAATCTTATATTTAGGTCTAAACCATGAAAACCCCTTTTCAAAAGAAGTCGGGTATTTCAACAAGATTCCTGATTCTACCGAGGCCAAAATATTAGATTTACATGCAACTAATTATTTTTCACAAAACTAATTAGTGTAGATTCCAATTATTGTATCACATTCATAAATATCTAGACAATGTTAAACGTTTCAATCGAGTCAACAAACACCCATAAATTGCTCCGAGAGCTCAACACTTGAGCAAAACTAAAATACCCAAAAACGTGCCACGGTGCTTATGGGCCAACCGTAGAAGAGTCAACCCTTACCTCACCTATAGCGCCACAGGACTACGACAAACCCTAAGGTTCGGCCGTGATTCCATGGTCATAGAATCGAGTTAGGGTTACGTTCCTCTAGAGGGTCCATAGGGTTACTTGCACAAACATTCAAATATCTTTAACTTGGAAAATTCCAAGACTTGGAAAATTTCCAGCGAGGGCAATGAGGTGGTGTGTGATGTTCGTTCTAACTGTTTAACGTCGTCCAAGTTACCAAAACAATGTTAAAGTTATGATTACGAAATACTCCGAATTAGCCCCTACGCAAAATTAACATCACATGAAATTTTGGGCTAAACAAGCAATACCTGAAACCCCAAAATCTACAGACCAGACCACCAGAGCAAAACGAGACAATTTTGAGGCAGGGGGGCTGGCCAGCTCGGGAAAAAAAGGGATGTGGCCGGTTTTTAGTGGTGGATTTGCCTCATTTTTCTCCAGTGTTCTCAGTACATCACATGTAAGCTTCTGCAGTTGCTAAATTTTTTTTCCGAGCCATTTAAAAAACGACAGAGAGCAATATTTCAGGGTTCCAGAAATCGTTAATTCAGAGTTGTTTCGGTTTCGTAATTTATCTAATATCATCTAAGTTTCTAGCTTGGCTCTGATACCACTATACTTCAGGTAGCCATCACATCCAATGGGGTCACCGTGGCACCAACGGGTCCCTCAGCAACTACTTTTTACGCATGCTCCTCGCGAGGACTATAACCCGCCGGAACACCTTCCGGTCATGGGACACCCTGGGGGTAAGAGCATATGCTTCGCCACACTGTCACAATGAGAACCCCCCATAGGTCGACTTCTAATGCCTAGTAGCACTGATACCACTGTAGGGATTCTCTAGCACTATCCTATGTTTTGGGAGGCATCACACATGCTATATTAAAATTTTAGGGGGTGCTAAACAATACCAACCATGAATCGAACTAGAAAAATAGAGTAACAATATATAGTATCTCATACTAAGTAGTGTCTAACACTAAGAGGTAAGTAATACAACCTTTGTAGACCTCCTCTTGTGACTCCTTGGATCGAGTAGGCTTTGAACCGGTTCGCTCGAATCCTTCCAAGTCCACGATGATCCACCACGAAGTCGCTTTGCTCAAGCTCCTAACTTCACTTGATCTTTGAAGAAGTGGAGCAAACAACCTACACTAATGGGCTAAACTAGTATAGATTGGTGATGTGGGTTTGGATCTCACTCAAAAACCTTTTCTTTTAAGTTCTTCCCTCACTTTTGAAACCCTAGAGAGCTTGAAGGAGGAAGAAGGAGATGGAGGCTAAACTTGACTCAAGTAAAGATAATATGAAACATAATCCAAAGAGAGAATGAATTATGCCATGCTTAACTATGGTTACAAAATATCTAGATATTTTGAGACTTGAGGTTAAGCAAAACCATGAGCTACAAAACCATGGGCAATGAAACTATGGTATTGACTTTGGTCAACATAAGAAAAGAGAGTTGACTAGTCAACCATGATTTTATTCCCATTTTTCTTTTCTCAAATAATCAAAATATATATATATTTGTTACCATGTGAGTTTTGCATTGCCACCACCAATGTATCATCAACTATGACACATGTATGCTTGCATGTGTGCATCCATATCAACATATACATACACACATGCATGCATCATAAAGAAATAGGTTTTAATGAGCTAATGGACTTTATATTAAATCAATACTTGATTTAATAACCCGGTCATATCGCATACGACCCGTCCAATAGTAAACACCCGATTAAAATACAGTATCATATACACGCATTTAATTGAGCTCCCGCGCATATCCCATATGCACCCTACATCTTTTCGCCTGAGTTAGGAGACCCCTTTGTGGGACTCTAAGACTCGTCAATACGCTAGCAGTAGGAAGTGATCATATCACATGCCCACAAACCGTCAGTGGCACAAGCTGTACATAACGGCTCCCAGGTATTGAGCGATCAGAAAAAACACAAGCGAATCTGCTAAAACTCCCATCGAGCCAACTGGCAACACTTACTGTACAGTCCGGTCTCTTCGTCAGATATGCTGCATATCAAGTCTAGGGATGGTATCGTCGGCCCCATTAACTCAATAAGTCATGTCGGTATATGGCTCATAACAGATCGAGAAACTACTGATAACACTTATCAGTAAATCTCAGCAGCCCTGGTTAGAGACTTCCTGTTATAGCCAATCGTGCATAGCGCAACATCAACCCCCAATACTGGGAGAGACGAAACCCCTCCTATCACTCATTGTCTCCATGTGCTTCGGGACTATACCCAAAATCTACCTGTTTGCACGACTCAATAGAGCCGTGGTAGGGTGGAGATCAAAGTACAGTGGGAGGACACACAAGACTCTATGACGATCTCGGGTCTACAGATAACCTGTACCAGTGTCACCTGAGAACTGCTATCCGACGATAGATATAATACCACATAGGAGTTCTCGGCGGTTCCGTTCAGTGTACCCAGTCTCACTGAGCACCCGTATACGGTCTTTGGTGTCACTATACCAATGGATATGGGATCATCCATCGCCCTTCATATGGGACAAGTAACGTATACGTTAGTCTACTCTAGAAATATCGATGCCCCGTCTCGATACACCCACGACTAGGAACATTTCAAGGATATGCTTTTAAACTACATATGTCCCACTAATATGATCCATATCATAATCTCAGTAGTCAAGCAAATATCCTAAGGGCTTTGTCAACATGTACCAAATGACTGAAAGCATGATCAAATGAACATGTCAGATAAAGTACAACCAGATAGCATACTATCATGTCGAGCAAGAATGTCCCCTGAACCCCCCCACACATACCGGTACATACACTATCATATAATGGCCTCTAGGGCATACATATATCCAACACTACCAGCTAGGGATAACCGAGCAGGGTAGCTGCTCGGTTGCCTCTTGACGAGAGCTTTGATCCTTAGCGCGGGAGGGTATGGAGAGGCCTGCTAAGGATGGATCGAGCAGGGTTACTGCCCGGTGGTCTCTTAGCGAGGGCTTTGATCCATGGCGTTGGTGGGTAGGGAACTACCGGCCAGGGATAACCGAGCAGGGAGCTGCCCGGTTGCCTCTTGGTGAGGGCTTTGATCCTTAGTGCGGGAGGGCATTGGGAGGCCTGCTAAGTATGGACTGAGCAGGGTAGCTTCCTGGTGGCCTCTTAGTGAGGGCTTTGATCCCTGGCGTCGGTGGGTAGGGAACTACCAGCTAGGGATAACCGAGCAGGGAGCTGCCCGGTTGCCTCTTGGTGAGGGCTTTGATCCTTAGCACGGGAGGGCATAGGGAGGCCTGCTAAGGATGGACCAAGCAGGGTTACTGCCCGGTGGCCTCATGGCGAAGGCTTTGATCCATGGCATCGGTGGATAGGGAACTACCAGCCAGAGATAACCGAGCAGGGAGCTGCCCGGTTGCCTCTTGGTGAGGGCTTTGATCTTTAGCGCGGGAGGGCATAGAGAGGCCTGCTAAGGAGGGACCGAGCAGGGTAGCTGCTCGTTGGCCTCTTGGCGAGGGCTTTGATCCTTGGCGTCGGTGGGTAGGGAACTACCAGCCCGGGATAACCGAGCAGGGAGCTGCCCGGTTGCCTCTTGGTGAGGGCTTCAATCCTTGGCGTCGTAGGGTAAGAAATTACCAGCCAAGGATGGACCGAGCAGGGTAGCCGCTCGGTTGATTCATGAGGTTTTGTGCGACCTTCCCCGGTGTGAACATCGGGAAGAGGTATCGTCGCGGGCGACACGTATTATGAACGCGTGGGGGAGGTGAAGTGTAAAAGCAGCGTCGTTTCGATTTCGCCTAGAAAGGCGAGATGCCTGCCGCGTGGTGGTACAGTTGTGGATGAAACGAGCGGCTGTTGGACTTTTGAGGGCGCTGTGGGGCAATAAAACGGAAGGAGCGTTGATCACTCATTTCTTCACACCCAAAACGTAAGAATGGAGGACCTCTCTTTTACCATCCCCGACATCATAAACTTTGAGGACGTGTACCTGTACGACCCGTATTGCACCGAGGATACGGTGCGGTTAGTGATAAGCCGCATTGAGGATCATTTCGGCCGACTGCTTCCCCGGCGCTCACCCATGCTCTAGCTATTGATGTACTCCATCTGGAGAGCATCGCCGGGGCTGCACAACCCCTTGTCCGAGCAGCTGAAGGACGAGGCGGTTGGTAAGCTGAGGTTCTTGTGCCGCTTCGGCCTGATCTCGACGGGTCGGTGGGATCGCTCGGTGGCACTCATCCTTGAGTGCTACCAATTGAGGCATCATTCCGACGTTCGCGGACGGCATTAGAGGCAAAGGTCCGAGGCGGCGAGGGTTCGGCTGGCGAAAATATTCTCGGAGTACCACAAGTAATGTTTCCTGCACCCCTTCCCCCGCTACTGTAATTTTTCGTTTTTTTTCTTTTTAATGTACGGCTGAGGAGCCCACAATACCTTTTTGAATTAATAAAATTCTTCTTTTCTACAATGCTCTTTCGTGTCCTTCTTGTTTGTTTAAATAAAAAGAACTTAGAAGAATTTACATTGCTTTGTTGAAGAATCCAAGTAGCGGTCTGCGAAGGATGGATCGAGCAGGGTAGCAGCTCGGTGGCTACGGAGGTTCTACCCGACCTTCTCTTGTTCATTAACATTGGGATGGGCAACCGTCGCAGGCTGCACGTGCGAGGAATTCTTGGGAAGTTGCATCAGTTCTTACTACGTGGTGGCGCGGTATTGGATTAATCTTGGCGGATTCCAGGATTCGCGCGTGAATCTGGGCCTTCAAGGATTCTGTTTCGGGTTATAAATAGAGAAGGAGACGGCAGCCCCTTCAGCACCGCTTTCTTTTGAGATGACTGGGCGCATTTATTTGAGGCCTTGAACCCGAGCTTCAGAGAATACTCCATTTCTGTCTCGTTCGGGGCCCGAATGATGAGGCCGGCACCACAACCTTCCTCGGTCGAGGACCCGTCGAGGTAAAGGATCCAATCAGGGACTGAGTCGAGCTTTCCATCGACCGAGGGTTAAGCTGCAAGGGCCGGCATTGACTCCGGCTCTTTGCTGGGGATGGTGCACTCGACGATAAAATCGACCAGGGCTTGTGCTTTGATAGCCTGTCTCGGCCGGTATTTTATGTCGAATTGGGACAACTCCCACCTCGACTTCTCCAAGTGGCCAGAAGACTCGGGTGAGGCGAGGATGGCCCCCAAAGGGTGCTCGGTAAGAACGAGGATGGTGTACGCCTGGAAATAGTGCCGTAGCTTCCTTGAAGCCTCGATGAGTGCCAAGACGATCTTCTCTATAGCTGGGTACCTCGTTTCTGCGTCTTTGAAGATGTGGCTCACATAGTATACAGGCTTCTGGATTCCGTCGACCTTTCGGACGAGCACTGAGCCCGCTTCTTGGTCGGATACCGCCAGATACAGCGATAGCTCCTCCTCTTCAACTAATCGGGTGAGCAGCGGTGAAGTCGTAAGGTGCCTCTTTAATTGGTCAAAGGCGGTCTGGCACTCCTCCGACCACTCGAACCTTGGAATCTTCCTTAGAGCCTTGAAGAACGGGAGGCACTTCTCCCCAGACCTCGACATGAAACGGCTCAGAGCGGCTACCCGCCCTGTCAGCCGCATGATCTCGATGTTAGTCTTGGGCACGGCCATGTTGAGGATGGCGTTGATTTTCTCCGGGTTAGCTTCGATTCCACGGCGGGTGACCATGAAACTGAGGAATTTTTTGCCAGTGACTCCAAATGCGCACTTGGAGGGATTCAGTTTCATCTTGAACTTGCGGAGGACGTCGAAGGCCTCGCACAGATCCTTGGCGTGGTCGACCGATAAGACTGACTTTACGAGTATGTCATCGACATAAACCTCCATGTTCCCGCCGATCTGCTGTTTGAACATGCGATTTGTAAGTCTGTGTTGTGCACCCCACGTGTTCGCGGGGAGGCGGAATATGCAAAAATGATTTTTACGAGCTTCGCAACACGACTAGAACTATGGATCGTTCATAAACCCTATCAAGCAAACTACTAGAGGTTTAACTACTTAGATACAAAGTTATACCTCACGATACTTGTCCTTCGGTTCTTTATCGCTGTCCTCCTCTTCTACGTAGGCTCCAAGGATCGATCCGGATCGTAGCAACCTCTACGGCCTCCTTGAGTCGAAGATGATCCACTCGAGAGTCTATAGTCCGAGCTCCACCTTAAAACCGAGGTAACTAGAGCACAAAGATTGCTAAACTTGATGTCCCAGGTGATTTAGAGTATGAAGATGGATTTATTTGTCTCTTGAAACCCTAATTTACTTAACTCATGAGACCTTGAGGGTTTTCTAGTAAGGAGGAAGAAGAAGAGCTAGCATGAGAGCTCACTTGAGGAAACAGAAAGTATTTTCACAAATGATAATCCAAATGAAAAATGTGATGGCTCCCTTGACTTGACTACTTTACTGTCAAGAAAATATCTCACCCAAAAATATCTAGTGCCATAAAATATCTAGTCAAAGAGTCAAACCAAGTCAAGTGGTCAAACCATGTCAAATGGTCAAACCAAGTCAAGTAGTCAATCCAAGTAGCCATGCCACATTTATCATTTACAAAAATAATAAATACTTTCCTCCACCTCATAATTGTTTTAGAAAAGTAAATGGTCAAAACCCTAATGAGGTGTCTCCTTCTGTGCTCCTCACATCCGTATATACATATCCGCATTCGTGTTCCGAGAAACACGAATACAAAGAGAAGAAACTGATCCATCAATATAATACTAGGATCCGGCTTAAACCAAAACCCACTAGTATTATCTGCCCGAACATCATACGTGCACAAGTGGACGTAAGTGATCGAAGCTTTGCCGAAAAACCATACGGACTTTATACCTTTTGCCAAGTGCAGAGAAACTCTCTGTGTGGGACTCTAAAGACTCGACACTACGCTGGCAGTGGGTTTAACCACAGGCCGCAAGCGGTACTATCTGCACGTAACGGTCCCCAGGTAGTGTTGACAAGAAGGCTGATGAGGAAAACCCATCTGAACTCCTACTGAGCCTGAATGTGACAATCTCCGTACAGTCCGGTCTGTTCGTCTAAGAGTATCGCATATCGGGCATAGGGGGTGGTAAACATCAGACCCCTAATAGCAGTATAAGTCGTGTCAAAGTATAGCCCAGAACACCCTGAGAAACTACTGGAACACCTACCAGTAAATCTCACTTGCCCTGACCAGGGATTTTGTGTAATGGCTCTCCAAACACAGCACGATATCAACCCCCAATACCGGGAGAGACGAATCCTGTCTAACCGCCACTGCCTCCAAGTGCTTCGGGACTGTACCCAACTACTACCTATTTGCAAGATTCTTTTGAGCTGTGGTAGGGTAGTAATCAAAGTACAGTGGGAACACACTCGAGGCGAAGTAGCCGTGTCAAGTCGACAGACTAAGATGTACTCATGTCACCTGGGCACTGCTATCCGACGACAGGTATATTACCCACCAACAGTTCCCGATGAGTCCTGTCCAGTGTACTCATAACCTAATGAGCACCTGCATACTATCTCCAGTACGACGTACTGATGGTTGTGGGATAGACCATCTCCCCTGCTGGGATGAGAAGCATATACACTAGTCTACTGTGGAGTACCAATGCCCCGTCTTGATAATCCTACGACTAGGGACCTATATAGGATGTGCTTATAGATTGCCCAGCCCCCACTAGTGTGACTGCCATCACAACGCTGGTAATCAAGCAAATATCCTAAGGGCTCTACCAATATGTATAAGCGATATGCTAAAAGAAATACATGCACATATTGAGGTAGAAACAAACCAGGTAGCATACTACTATTTCGAGCAAGACTGTTACTATATCCATGTATATCCCAAGCTCCTATTAAGTAATATACAATCCAGTATGATACAATGATGGCCTCTAGGGCATATATCACTAACAATCTCCCACTTGCACTAAGGCCATATACTGGCATATCGCAGACCGAAGATCTTGAATAGCCTTCTTAAACATTTTCTGAGGGATGGCCTCTGTGAGTGGATCTGCAGTTTTGTTCTCCGTATCTACTCTCCTCACCTTGATCCACTGGGGATCAACGATCTCTCTGATCAGGTGGTACCGCCTCAAGATATTTCTGGATCTCTGATGGGACCTGGGTTCCTTCCTCAAAGCTATAGCACCGTATGTTGTCACAATACTAAAGTATTGGACCAACAAATGGAAGGAACCACCTGAAGTTCAATTAAGAACTTCTATATCGAGAATGCCTCTTTTACGGCGTCTCATGCAGTGAACTATTCTATTTCCAACGTCGAGTTTGCAACGGTATCCTGCTTAGAGCTCTTCCAACAGACCGCCCCTCCACTGAGGGTAAAGCCATAACCTGACATGGACTTAGAGTCATTCTTATCACTCTGGAAGCTAGAGTTAGCAAAGACCTCGATCTGAAGGTCCTTTTCCGCCATACACCAAGAACATCTCCTTAGTCCTTCTCAGGTACCTGAGAATGTTCTTTACTTCTTCCCAGTGCTTCTCCCCTGGGTTTGACTGATACCAGCTTACCACGCTCAGTGCGTAAGCTACATCTGGTTTGGTACACAACATTGCATATATTATAGAGTCTACCGCAGAAGCGTAGGGTATAATCGACATGCGAACCCTTTCCAAATCAGTCTTGGAAGACATCTCTTTGGAGAGGGTGATTCCGTGACAAGCCGGTAGACCACCGCACTTAGAATCATCCATACTAAATATTTTCAGTATGGTGTTGTTGTAACTTGACTGTAAAAGTCCCACCATCCTCTTTGATCTATCACGATAGATCTGGATCCCCAGAATGTAGTTGGTATCACCCAGGTCTTTCATGGAGAACCTCTGTGATAAGAATCCTTTGACGGATTGTAGCATAGGAATGTCATTTCCTATCAAGAGAATGTCATCCACGTACTCAATGAGGAATTCCACAGTTCTTGCTACAATCTTACTATAAATGCATGGTTCATCTGGATTTTTGATAAAGTCGAATTCCATGACTGTCTCAATAAAACAAATGTTCCAACTCCGCGATGCCTGCTTTAGTCCATAAATGGACTTAAGCAACTTGCACATTATCCCGCTGCTCCCACTCTGATTGAAACCCTCTGGCTGATCCATATAGACACACTCTTCCAAATTACCATTTAGAAAAGTCGTCTTTACGTCAATCTGCCAGATCTCACAATCTTGGAAGGCAGCAATGGCAAGAAGGATCCGAATGGATTTGAGAATAGACACCGGAGAAAAGGTTTCATTATGGTCCAAACCAGTTCTTTGACGAAAACATTTTGCAACAAGTCTAGCCTTATAGGTTTCAACCTATCCATCTACACCAATCTTCTTTCTGAAGATCCATTTGCAGCCTACGGGTTTTACCCCTTCTGGAGTAATGTTCAAAGTGGATACTTTGTTGGTGTACATGGACTCCATTTCGGTCCGTATTGCATCCAGCCATTTTACCGAGTCACCGCTCTGAATAGCTTACTGGAAGCTGGTTGGCTCATCATTGTCAATGACGCAATCCACTCGATCCCCGTCTATAAGAAAACTGTAGTATCTCTCGGACGGATGAGACTGCCTACTAGTCATGCGGATTGGCGTAGGGATGTACGGTTCTTTTGAAACCTTTGGTTCTACCATACTTTCAGTAATAGTTTGTGGTTCTGAAATTTCTCCGAGTTCTATTGCGCTCCCACTATTTCCTTTTACAAAAAAATGATTTTCTAAAAAGTGGGCATGACGAGAAACAAAAACCTTTTGTTCCTCTGCGTAATAGGAAAGATACCCCTTGGAGTTCTTTGGGTATCCTACAAACCTATACAGTACTGAGCATGCCTTGAGCTTGTCCGCATACTACTTTTCAACAAAAGCTGGACATCCCTATATCTTCAGATACCGAAGATAGGGTTTCTTCCCACTCCACATCTGATATGGTGTGGTAGGCACAGTCTTGGTAGAAACCTTATTCAAAAGATATACAGCTTCTTCTAGTGCATAAGTTCATAAGGATCGCGGCAACCCAGCATTACTCATCATGGAACGAACAATATCCAATAGGGTTCTGTTCCGCCTTTCCTATACACGTTTGTGTTGTGATGTGTATGGAGGAGTAAGCTGAGAGTGAATTTTATTCTCTTTTGACAAATCCAGAAACTCGGCAATTAAGTATTCACTACATCGATCAAATCTCAGTGTCTTGATACTTTTGTCCGTTTTTTTCCACTTCATTCTTATATTCTAGTAATTTTTCAAAGGGTTCGGATTTATACTTCATCAAGAAGACATGTCCTAACCTAGAGAAATTATCCGTAAAAGTAATGAAATAGGAATAACCATTTTGTGCATCTGTAGATATTGTACTGCATACGTTGCTGTGTATGAGTCCCAAGAGCTCGCTTGCTCTTACTCCGTGTCCAGTGAATGGAGTCTTTGTCATCATTCCTATGAGACAAGATTGACAAGTTGCATAAGATTGATATCCGAACAGATCCAAATATCCTTCTCTATGTAACTTCAACAACCGTGTTTCATTGATGTGACCCTGTCTACAATGTCATAAGAAAGTTTTATTTAATTCTGGAGACTTTCTTTTAAGTGTGTTCTTGACGTTTGAAAACCTGAGCTTGATTCAATATATGCTGTCCTCTAGTGTACCTGACCTAATCAAACTTTGATTTATGTGGATGTGAACCACATCGCTTGCAAATTAGACTTGGTACACACAAACAGTTACGTAGAATCAATATCTGCCCACTTGTCAATTCTAGGTGATATACCCTACGGATACAGCGTCCACGCTCATTCCGTTAGTAACCCTGAGAGTCATATCACCTGCTTGATAACTTTACGGTTTCTCAAAGCCTGTAATGAATTACAGATATGAGATCCTGATCCGGTATTTTGTACCCAAGAAGTAGAGTTAATTGACTGATTGTTTTCAATCACTAACACATCCGAAGTCAAAGCCACAACATGCTTCGGATCCTGGATTCTGGCTTTCCAAGCCCTGCATCCCTTCTGCCAATACCCTTTCCCATAACAATAGGAACATCCCTCCTTCCCTACTGTTAGCCCAGAAACTCTTGCCCTTCTCTGTCCTTCTATCTTACTGACACTACATATCGGCTTTGTGGAGGTCTTCTTCTTCTCACCCTTTCCTTTTGCCTTGGATACAGAAGAGGAAGATTCCCCAATAAGCTGAGTGGGTGTCACCCTGGTTTCCTTCAGGGTGCCCTGAACTGGAAGTATAACTTTCTTCCCCTGGACAAAAGTAGATGGTAGGGACCGTAGAAACAAGTCAGCATATGACCTGTTTCCCAACGTTGTCACGACCCGAAGTATTAGCTCATGACCGACACTTAAATCACGCCACGTCTAAAGGCGTAACGTAATTCAAGTAAGCCGAACCCAGAAATCTAAACTTTTTTAAGAAAATAAAAGAGGTGAAGTTTTGAAAATAAGGTATGATGAAATCATAAGTTTTCTTAATGCGTAGTAAAGGAACATGAAAATGCAAGTGAAATTTACTAGTTTTGAAAACATTTTTCGTCTTTTGAAAATTTGGGCAGCACCTCGCTTGTATATTTTGATCCAAAACCACAAATACATAATAATGATAAAGACATCCCCAAGCGGGAGCTAGCTCTTCGCCAAATGACGGATCACAACCACACAAGAAAGTATATATAAGTATAGGACGCCCAACAGTGAAGTTCACCACCAAAGATAAATAAATAAGCAAGACATCAACCCAAAATGCGAACATAAAACCCATCGCTCAAGTCTCGCAACTACAAGTCTTGCTAAGTCTCATTACTTATACAATTACTAAATTTGATTGATGGAGTTGACTAGATACAATATGAAATATAAATACAAGAGTGGGTACGATACAAATGTCCCACCTACCAAAACAATCACCCGAAAGCAACTATGTGCCAGTGAAGCCGCTACTGATCCGTGCGGTCAACCTGTAAGAACTGTGGCACAACGGGGGTGAGTTGCCAACTCGTGAGTAGAAAAACATCAACAAGTAGAAATCGAATAAATAACGATTCCTAGGTCAACTGTATCATAAAGGTAATACTATGATATCTAGGGTGACCGGGTCTGTATATGTGCCAACAAGGTAATCAACACCGATATGCATGCGGATAACATCCAACCAAGTAATCAAGTCTGTATGCATGCGGATCTCGTCCAACCATATCATCAATGTCTGTATGCATGTGGATCTCGTCCAACCATATCATCAATGTCTGTATGCATGTGGATCTCGTCCATCCATATAATCAATGACACAGCCACATCATGCATGTAAATATCATAAAAGCATATGCATGAAAGTATGAGGATATAAATCAACACGTGTCCCTCGCGACACGTCAAAATCATGGAACTTGAGTGCCCAATATTGACACTCGAAACATCATGAAACCCATGCCCAGCATCGACACATAAATCCTCATATCTCGGGCTCCGTCAGTCCGAATCGGCCCTCGGGCTCCGTCAGTCCGGATCGGCTCATATCATCTCTCGACTCCGGTCGGTATCCTCCGGATATCCGCCGAGCCCAAATACTATCACCGGTAGGTAGTATCCCCTCTGCCAGGCTCACCGTCTACTGCACAGAAAATCCATTCTCGTCCCGGGGTACCATACCGGGTCCACCATGTACCCGCAATCGGCCTCATCTAGCTCCTCGAATCGAGTATCACTATCACACGTCTCAGAACCGAGAAAACGCATGGTGGACGCACTGAAGTATCATATCAAGAGAAACCGGGTTTTTAAAACATTACATACTTTCTTTTGAAATACCCCCGGTTCTCAAATCTAGAAATCTCATGAAAACAATATATCTCAATGTGTATAATCGTAAAGCATGATGTATGCGACATATAACAGAAAGTAATCATATTCGTATATCATGCAATATGGAACAATAATATGCACATATCTAGGGAAAACCGCTCTTTAAAATGAATCATGTTTTTAAATATATCCTGCGGTTCCTAATTTCTCCAAAGTCAAATGCAACATCGTATAAAAGTGCATATGTAACTATAGCAAGTAAATTATGCAAGGAGTCATATCATGATGCAGCAATCCTACTGTGTAGTGACATGGCAATTATCGATGATGAAGTGTGTGAGCTGGCCAATCTGTGTACGTGTAACATACGCATCATCGATAATGGTGCAGGCGTACTAGCACAGGTATATGTAATGCAATGAGAGTGACATGAATGCAGCATAAGGTAAATCATATGCAAATGCTACCGGGTATACGTATCTAACATGACCGAGTCGGTGAATCTAACTATCGGCATCTAGCCTCACGACATCACGTATGGTATAATCCATCGTACGACATCCTCTAGTCAAGGGTATGGATCAATCATCAAGTCAAACTCATCACGTACAGAAAATTATCGTACGGTGGTATTAAACCAATAGGGATCCTATCAACCTATATGATAATGAGGGTACGACCTAATGTCACATACGACCCATCATTCATGATTCACAACATTTATATATATCTATATACCTATGTCCCAGGTCACATCCATAACCAACTTATATCAGGGGACCAACAAAGGTATCAATCATCTCGAACGACTCGCATCTGTATACCGACATATCATCAGGTCATCATATTACCCCGTGTATTCTTTTGATCGCATTTATATCTCACATCAAGTTAATTTATATATACATCAAGTTTCATGTTATTCAAAAATTCATACTTGTTCTAATGCAACTATATATCTATAAGTCGTGATTCACATTCACTTTTCATATCCCTAAAGATTTCATTTCATATATCAATATATTTATATATATTCAATCACTTATATCATCTTTAATTATCATTTTAACCATATCTCTAGTTTCCTAATCTAGGTTTCTATGACTATATCCTATAGATCGGTTTCTATCAAATTGCGAGGGTGCTATACGCCATCCACCCGACTTCCCCCGTAGATGTAAATCTACTCACCTTGATCCTTACTTGCCGAAGTCGATGACGCCATACTCCATCATCTCGGAATCCACACGAAGGTACCTACAATAATACACAATCGCAATCGCTATTAAAATCGAATCCGAAAAACCAAAACGGCACACGGATCGCCTATAGGTTAGAACCTATAGCCCACGCATGCAAAACCAACCAATCATCCCTCATTGTTGATGTACAAACATCCAACAACCAAATACAAATCCAAACATCAAAACCAAGCACTAAAAATACGGAAAACATAACCAAAAACCACTCCAAAGTACTCCCAGATTTTGACTCAGGTGAAAAGGAGTTGCACAAACAAGTATAGGGTGTTGTACATGGTGTATATGACCTACTGGACTAACCTAGACCCAAACCCCTCCAATGTGGCCGGCCACTTGGCCTAAAAATCCGGCCTCCTTGGCCCAGGTGTCTCTGTTGTGGCTTGTATGGTCAGGGTGGTCTCCTAGTACCCTAATTTGGTCTCTGGTATTGTTTGGTTTCCTAAAAAATTCCCCGGGTTGCTCCAGATTCACTGTAGGTACACCAAATGCAACAAAACCGACACGGCTAAAATCCTAAATCCGTATTTTGGTTACTACACTCAATTCCATCTCTTGAATTCAATCCCTAAGGTTTGTAACAGCCACTACACACCTCAAATCTACACAAACACCCAAACCCTTCACTAGAATTTTTCCAACATCACAATTCCACGCTAAAACGACTTCTAAACTAAACTAGAATATAACAAACTAAAAACTAAACTAAATGTTAGAAATTATACCTCATTAATGCCACCAAGCAAAACCCTAGAAGTCCCACGTCTTCAAAATCTAACTTTGATGGGTCCAATGTGATGAGGGTGAGGTGGGGATCATTTTTAATGAAAGGAGTTTGGGGTTTTGATTAGGTTTTGGAGATGGTTTCCATGGGTAGTGAGGTGGAGGAAGAAGGAGATGAAGAAGGATGAGGGAGTTGAAGAAATGAAATAAAGTGAAGAATGAAGAATGAGGTGGGGGTGGAGCCTTACCTCTCTTCCCCCCCTCTCTCCTAGCATGCTTATCTCTCATCATGATGTCCCCTCTCTCTCTTCAAGTCATCATAACACCTTTTTCCTTTCTTTTCTTTTCTCATCACAATAAAACCATAACATAAAACAACACAAATGAACATGTAACCAAATAAAACATGTCATGGTGCACTAACCATGAAAACTGTAAAAACACAGATTTGGCTTAATCACGATTAGCAGTGCACTAATCGGGTTTTTATTTAAACTGCATATAATTGATTTTTTAAAATGCCAAATCCTTTAAATATATTTTTAAATGAATAAATTATTTTAATTTTCATTTATTTCACAATTATTGGTATATATTTATACCCTTTTCCGAAAACCCCAATTTCGCAAATCGGCAGTTTTCGGGAAAATATATTATTTTAATATTAAATTCCAAAAATAATATTTTATATTTTTCTGAAATGTTACAAACGTGGTCTCCAGGTCCATGAGCTCATCAATATAGCTAGTCATCGTAAGGACGTTGTGCCCTACAGATGACCCGACAGCCAACCTCGCTTGAAGTAATTCCTTCGAGGTCTCATATCTTGCGACACGAGATTGCTCTCCATATAAAACATTGTTATGGAGAAAGATGGAATCTAAGTCCATCTTCTCGTGCTGTCTCTGGTATACACCATCAACTGAGGCCAACACGAGGCACTTGGCATTCGCACTGTCCCTTTCCCTTGTCTTACGGATATCCTTATCCGCGACGGTGGAAACTGGACCTGGGACAGTGGGGGCTTGAGTAGTAATAAGGTGGTCCAGCTTGTCATAGGTAATGGACATCTGGACAAACCTTTGCCAGTCATTATAGTATAACTCAGTCTTTTTATTATCTATCTGTAACCTTATCTGGTCACCTGGTTGCTGCAATTAGGAGAGAGAGAAGAATACACTCAGCGTGATTCTCTTGCAAGTTTAGATTGGTTTTTAATTTATCTAAACAGGATGCCTCCCACTATTTCTCGAATCCTTCCTCAAACCATAAAAGAAGAATTAGTCAGGATTAATCTCACCGTATAATACTTGCTTAACCGTTCAGCCAGGCTAGTGTCGGTACGTCGAGAGAGATTTTACGACGCTTTCGCTAAGTTTCTTAATTAAATAACAACTTTTCCCTGGAGGCGTAGCCCCACTAACACTGTTCTAGACACCTACTTGGTTTATAGTATTGATCGTTAAGTGAAGAATCTCCCGAGGAGTAGCGGATACTCACAGTATGATCGAGATCCAAATATCATTGTGTGATAATGCTGAAGAAATCCTACCAACATTATCAAACTCCAAATGGTATGCAGCACTAGCAATTTTCAGTTTCTTTAGAAACTCCCGATGTGGATTTTTGCCCCATGCTCTTATGACCTTGATGAAAGCCAACAAATCATAAGTCACATGTCAAGTTCTACCCATCATTGTCCAGGTTAATTTGAACCCACCCGTATATACCCTTGATGAAGGCCAACAAAGTAATACGACTGTCCCAAACCAACGCATCTGTCTATACTACATATGAACACCCGGCAGCTACCAATCACTATGTCTTGACGAAGGCCAACACATATAGGTTGAATACTACTGACTATTCATATGAAATGACGGAGGGCTACGAATGGTTTTGGAGAAACCGTGAACGCAGTGAACTTGATATAATCGAAGGAACCTGATAGCTTTTAAAAGGAGTGGTTTAAACTCCGCATTTAAAAGTCTGCTGTTTTAAAATAACCGAGTGGTTTTAAAATTTATTCCAACGATTCAGCTTTGGTTTGTTTGCTTTGCATTAATGTAATGCAGTCCCATCAATTAACTTACCATTGCAGAAAACAACGAAAATACAACGTACGCTTATACCATCCGCATTCGCCATGGGGCCCCATTATCACCTAATAGGTTACTTAACTAACGACAGAGCGGGGACTGGACTAGCGCGGATGCAAAACATAAGCAACGTCTATTATATAATAAATATATATAGTAATATCCATTCGTCATATGCAATGATAGGCATTCCAGATCACAGATGAACACATTGGATATACTAGGAATTCCGCGTTTCGTTTGAGCCTGTAACGAAAGAAGGATTCCACAGTCGTGATGAATAGCCAAACCCCACCGTAGACCCCTACGGGTGCAGCAAACTACCAGCCAACTACTCGAAGTGAAGCAACCTCCCTCAACAAAGTGAGTAGGCCACTCGACACTTCAAAGTACTCGGTAGTTTGTGCACCCCATCTTGGGTCTATCCTAGGAGCAAAAATAGTAAAGGAAATAATACAACGGTGGCTACAACCTCAACCTGGATGTGCCCTACAAAATAATATTACATCACTTTACAAATTTATATATCGAATGAAAGAATGAAAACCCCCATCTCACATCCCCGGCTATTCATCCACGACGATCCAACAAGTTCATATACACAAACCATCACAACAATGTCACAGATATGTGCAACCCCGACTAATCGACGTATAGCAATTAGTCGACGTTTCCAAACATATATATACATCACAGAGCTTGTAAAGTAACAACGACATTAGAATTCCGCACCCAATTAGCAAACTTAAACAATTTTCCAAGACCCGAAAATCCAGTGATCTAAAGTTTCAAAACTGAAAATTTTGAGCCAATCCGGGAGTCGAAACGAACTCGAAACCCTACCGAATTTTCACGGAGGAGAAGACACATGAATTACCATCGAATAGGGCCTCGGGGGGCACCATGAGGTGGCCCCCAAAGGTGGACATACCCGAGAGCACCTGTTTCTGGTGCTCTCGGGTCAGCAGCCCCCAAGGCCACCAATTGGTGGTCTTTGGGGGTGTTCCCGGCCATTGGTCCCCCCCGGGCATCCCCGGGGTGCGCACACTTCACCCTGTGGCTTCTTGATTCAAACCGTGAGCCCGTGGGGTGTGAAAACAACTCAAAACCTCACTTTTGAAAACTGTTTTTGTCGACAGTTTTCTGGAGACAAAAACGGTGGAAATCTAACATCGTTACAAGCTATCTAAGGTTTATGAGAGTCTCTGATACTACTGTAAGTCTGTGTTGCGCACCCCATGTGTTCGCGGGGAGGCGGAATATGCAAAAATGATTTTTACGATCTTCGCAACACCGATTAGAACCATGGATCGTTCATAAACCCTAGCTAGCAAACTACTAGAGGTTTAACTACTCAGATACGAAGTTATACCTCACGATACTTGTCCTTCGGGTCTTCATTGTTGTCCTCCTCTTCTATGTAGTCTCCAAGGATCGATCCAGATCGTAGCAACCTCCACGGCCTCCTTGAGTCGAAGACAATCCACCTGAGAGTCTATAGTCCGAGCTCCACTTCAAAACCGAGGTAATTAGGGCAATAAGCTTTCTAAACTTGATGTCCTAGGTGATGTAGAGTATGAATATGGATTTATTTGTCTCTTGAAACCCTAATTTACTCAACTCATGATACCTTGAGGGTTTTCTAGTGAGGAAGAAGAAGAAAAGCTAGCATGAGAGCTCACTTGAGGAAAGAGAAAGTATTTTCACAAATGATAATCCAAATGAAAAATGTGATGGCTCCCTTGACTTGACTACTCTCATGTCAAGAAAATATTGTTAGTGTATATGCCCTAGAGGCCATTACTGTATCATACTAGATTGTATATTACTTAACGGAAGCTTGGGATATTCACAGTTGTATAAACAATCTTGCTCAAAATGGTAGTATGCTACTTGGTTTGTCTCTACTTCAATATGTGCATGTGTTTCTTTTAGCATATCGCTTATATACATATTAGTAGAGCCCTTAGGATCTTTGCTTGATTACCAGCGTTGTGATGGCGCTCACACTCATGGGGGCTGGGTAATCCATAAGCACATCCTTATACAGGTCCCTAGTCATAGGACTATCGAGACAGGGAATCGATACTCCGGAGTAGACTAGCGTATGCGCTTCTCATCCCAGCGGGGGAGACGGTCTGTCCCACAGCCGTCAGTACATCGTGCTTGAGATAGTATGCGGGTGCTCGTTAGGTTACGAGTACACTGGACAGGACTCGTCGGGAAATGTTGGTTGGTATTATACCTATCGTCAGTTATCAGTTCCCAGGTGACATAAGTACAGCTTAGTCCGCCGACTTGACACTGTCACTTCGCCTCGAGTGTGTTCCCACTGTACTTAGATTACTACCCTACCACGGCTCAAAGGAGTTGTGCAAACATGTAGTAGTTGGGTGCAGTCCTGAAGCACTTGGAGGCAGTGACGGTTAGACAGGATTCGTCTCTCCCGGTATTGGAGGTTGACATCGCGCTGTATCTAGGAGAGCCATTACACAAGTAGTCCCTGGCCAGGGCAAGCGAGATATACTGGTAGGTTTTCAGTATTATCTCAGGGTGTTCTGGGCTACACTCCGACACGACTTGTACCGCTATTAGGGGACTGACGTTCACCGCCCCCTAGGCCCACCATACGATGTATCAGACGAACAGACCGGACTATACGGAGATTGTCACATACATGCTCAGTAGGAGTTCGGATGGGTTTACCTCATCGGCCTTCTTATCGACATCTACCTGGGGACCGTTACGTACAGCTAGTGCCGCTTGCGGTCTGTGGTTAAACCCACTGCCAGCATAGTGTCGAGTCTTTAGAGTCCCACACAGAGAGTTTCCCTGCACTGAGCGAAACGTGTAGAGGCCGTATGGTTTTACGGCAGGGCTACGATCACTTACGTGCACTTGTGTGCGTATGCTGTTCGGGCAGGCAATACTAGTGGGCTTTGGTTTAAGCCAGATCCTAGTATTGCACAGATAGATTTGATTTGTCTTCTGTGCATTCGCATTCTACGGAATGCGGATGCGGGTGTGTATGCACAGTTTTGAGGAGCGATGAAGGAGGAGGTGCCCCATTAGGGTTTTGGCAGTTGGTTCGGCCAAAACCGTAATGTGGCACACTCATTACGGTTTTGGCAGTTCGTTTGGTCAAAACCGTTATGAGCCGGAGACATTGTTTACTAATCCTTTTAGTGATAGATTTGTGATGGCTAATTGCATTGACCATTTGACCACTTAGACCTCTCTTGACTTTGTTGACCCGTTGACCGTGTTGACCATTGACTTTCAAGAGGGATCTACACTCTTCTTTTATTTTCTTTTTAATTCTTGAGTTATGATAATGGTCAATTCAATGTGCCATCAACTCTTTCATGATAGGATTAGTAATGATGATTTTTGTGTATTATTGCAACCATGGTTCATTTCATTTGGCTTAATCCTTTTCATTATTCTCTTCTCATTCTCTCTCTTGAAATGAGAAGAAAAGAAAAGCTCCATGGTTGCTAAGCTTTCTCCTTCTTCTTCCTCCTCTTGATCTTATCTTTTGATCTCATGTGTTGAGAGAAAAAGATCCCACAAAGACAAATACATCCATACATCTCCTCTATACATTCTAGGGCTTCTTGACTAGCAATCACTTTGCCCTAGTTGCCTCGGCTTGAGGTGGAGCTCGGTGTACATCTCTCGGGTGGATAGTCTTCGACTCAAGAAGGCCGCGGAGGTGCCCAAGGTCCGGATCGACGCTTAGAGCTTGGATGGACGAGCGGGACAGCGGAATGAAGACCCGAAGGACCGGTTCCGTGAGGTATACTTTCTACAAGCATAGTAGTTAAAACCTCTAAGTGTTTACTAGTTTCTAGTTTAGCAAAGATCCCGACTTTTAGTCCATGTTGCCTTGCGCCAAAATCATTGTTTTTCGCCGTTTCCGCCTCCCCGTAAGAACCGGGGTGAGCAACGTGGACTTACAGTGGTATTAGAGCCTAGCTAAACATAAACTAGTAAGTTAGCAAAGTGTTTAGAATATCGATCGGAAAAAAAGTCGCAAAACACGTCCGCAAAACCTCTAGTTTCTGTCGATTTTCATACTGCTCAAAAAGTGATTTAAAATATATGAAAAATCGTCTCAGAGTTTTGTGAAAACACTGCAAAAAAACGATCCAGTGAATCGATCAAACGACCGCGGTTCCGCGGCAATGACATGCTCATTGCCGCGGTTTCGCCGCCGTTTTGACTCGGCACTGGATCGGATTTTGTGCAGTGTTTTAGTTTGGCTGTTTTGGGATTTTTAGTACATGTTTTTTCTACCCAGATTTTCCAGAGAGCAAATTGACTTTGGGGTGGTTAAAAATCCGTATTTTGATCGATATTCCGTACTCTTTGGCTAATGAATATTATCTGTGATGTGATATATGTATTGAACGTTCGCTAATCGCTATACGTCGATTAGTGGAGGTTATAAATGTCTGTGATCTGTAATGTTGTTGATTTGTGGATATGAACTCGGTGGATTGTCGCGGATGAATAGCCGGGAATGGGTGTGAGATGAGTGTTTCTTTTTCTTTCATTCATTGTAAAATATGTAAATTGATGTAATACTATTTGTATGGCCGTACAACTGGGTCGGGGTTGTAGCCGCCATTGTATAATTTCTTTTTACTGTTTTTGCTCCTAAGATAGACCCAAGGTAGGGTGCACAAACTACCGGGTGTCTCGAAGTGCCGAGTGGCCTACTCACGGTGTTGAGGGAGGTTGCTTCGCTTCGGGTACTTGGCGGGTAGTTTACCGCACCCGTAGGAGTCTAGGGTGGGGTTTAGCTATTCATCGCGACCGTGTAATCCGTTTTTCGTTGCAGGCTCGAACGAATCGCGGATTCCTAGTATATCCAAAGTGTTCATCTGTGATCTGTAATGTCTATCATTGCTATATATCTATATACGATAACTATTTAGGCGTTGCTTATGTTTTATAGCCGCGCTAGCCCAGCCCCCGCTCTGTCGTTAGTTAAGTAACCTAACGGGTGATGACGGGGCCCCGTGGCGAATGCGAATGGCATAAGCGTACGTCATATTTTGGTTGTTTTCTGCAATGGTAGGATTAAATGATGGGACGCATTAAAAGAACTAATGCAAGAAAATAAACCAAGTAAAAGTCGTTGGAACACTTTGAAAACCACTCGGTTCTTCTCAAAAACCAGCATTTTAAACGCGGAGCTTGAACCACTCCTTTTAAAAGCTATCTCGTTCCATCGACTATATCAAGTTCACCACGTTCACGGTTTCGCCAAAACCATCCGTAGCCCTCCATCGTTTCATATGAATATTCAACAGTATTCAAGCTGTGTTTGTTGGCCTTAGTCAAGGCACAGTGTTTGGTAGCTAGTGGGTATTCATATGTTGCATAGATAGAATGCGTTGGTTTGGGACAGTCGTATTGTTTTGTTGGCCATAGTCAAGGGTATATACGGGTGGGTTCAAATTAACCTGGACAACGACGGGTAGAACTTGACATGTGACTTATGATTTGTTGGCCTTAGTCAAGGTCATAAGAGCATGGGGCAAAAATTCACATCGGGAGTTTCACAAGTACTGAAACTTGCTAGCGCTGCATACCATTTAGAGTATGATGATTCTGGTAGGATTCCTTCGGTTTTATCACACGATGATATTTGGATCCCGATCCTACTGTGAGTATATGCTACTCCTCGGGAACTCTTTCACTTAACGATCAATGCTATAAACCAAGCAGGTGTCTAGAAAGGTGTTAGCGGGGCTACGCCCACTGGGAAAAGAGGTTACTTAATTAAGGAACTTCGCGAAAGCGTTGGAAAACCTCCCTCGAAGTACCGACACTGGCCTGGCTGAACGGTTAAGCAAGTATTGTACGGTGAGATTGATCCGGACTAATTCTTTCTTTATGGTTTGAGGAGGGATTCGAGAGACAGTGGGAGCCATCCTGTTTAGATAAATTAAAAACCAATCTAAACTTGCAAGAGCATCATGCTGAGTGTTTTCTTCTCTCTCTCTTAATTGCAGCGACCCAGTGACCGCACCTAGGTTACATCTAGATAATAAAATGACTGAATCTGACTGTTATGACTGGCAATGGTCTGTCCAGATGTCCATTGCCCATGACAAGCTGGGACACCTCTTGACTGATCCAACCCCTGCCGTCTCAGGTCCAGTTTCCCCTGTCACGGATATTGATATCCGTAGGACATCGGAAGAAGACTGTGCGAAAGCCAAGTTCCTCGTGTTAGCCTCAGTTGATGGTTTATACCAGAGGCAGCACGAGAAGATGGACTCAGCTTCTATCTTCCTCCATAACAAAGTTTTATTTGGAGAGCAATCTCGTATCGCAAAATATGAGACCTCGAACGAATTGCTTCCAGCGAGGTTGGCTATCGGGTCATCTGTAGGGGGCAACGTCCTTGCAGAGACCAGCTCTTTTGAGCTCTCGGACCTGAAGACCACGTTGAAGAACGGGTCAGATACTGACTTAGTTCAACAGTCTCTACCTACTACCCTGAAGGAATCCAGGGAAGTAGAAAGAAAGAGAAGGGCAGAAGTTTCGGGAATGGATGCAGTAAAAGAGGGATGTTCCTATTGTTACGGGAATGAACATGGACAGAAGGATTGCAGGGCTTGCAAAGCCAGTAGCCAGAATTCGAAGCATGTTATGGTTTCGGCTTCGGGTGTGTTTGTAATAGAGAACTGTATGTCAGTTAACCCTACTTCCTGGGTATTGGATACCGGATCAGGATCTTATATCTGTAATTCGTTACAGGCTCTGAGAAACCGTAGGGTTATCAGGAAAGGTGATATGACTCTCAGGGTTGCTAACGGAATGAGCATGTATGCTGAATCCGTAGGGGAATATCATCTAGGACTGACAACAGGGCATATATTGATTCTGCGTGACTGTTTTTATGTTTCAGGTGCGACTTGTAACATCATATCTGTATCCTTACTTTCTAAGAAAGGATATGATTTTACTTTTGTAAGCGATGTAGTAAACATCCACCTAAATCAAGTACTGATTGGGTCAGGTACATTGAAATACGGTATATACGTTTTGAATCAAGCTCAGGTGTTCAGTGTCTCGAACACACTTAAAAGAAAGTCTCCGGAATTAAATCAGGCTTTCTTATGGCATTGTAGACTGGGTCACATTAATGAGATACGGTTGACAAAGTTACATAAAGAAAGATACTTGGATCCGTTCGAGTACCAGTCTTATGCCACATGTGAATCTTGTCTCATGGGAAAGATGACAAAGACTCCGTTCACTGGACACGGAGAAAGAGCGAGCGAGCTCTTGGGACTCATACACAGTGATGTGTGTGGTCCAATGTCTACACATGCACGAAGTGGTTATTCATACTTCATTACTCTCTGTGTCGGAATACACGAATACAAAGAGAAAAAACCGATCCATCAATATAATACTAGGATCCGGTTTAAACCAAAACCCACCAGTATTATCCGCCCGAATATCATACACGCATAAGTGTACGTAAGTGATCGAAGCCTTGCCGAAAAACCATACGGCCTTTACACCTTTTGCCCAATGCAGGGAAACTCTCTGTGTCGGTATCTAAAAACTCGACACTACGCTGGAAGTAGGTTTAACCACAGGTCGCAAGCAGTACTAGCTACACGTAACGCTCCCCAGGTAGTGTCGATAAGAAGGACGATGAGGAAAACCCATCCGAACTCCTACTGAGCCTGAATGTGACAATCTTCGTACAGTCCGGTCTGTTCGTCTAAGAGTATCGCATATCGGGCCTAGTGGGTGGTAAACGTCAGACCTCTAATAGCGGTATAAGTCGTGTCGGTGTGTAGCCCAGAACACCTTGAGAAACTACTGGAAAACCTACCAGTAAATCTCACTTGCCCTGGCCAGGGACTTTGTATAATGGCTCTCCAAACACAGCGCGATATCAACCCACAATACCGGGAGAGACGAATCCTGTCTAACCGCCACTGCCTCTAAGTGCTTCGGGACTGCACCTAACTACTACCTGTTGGCAAGACTCCTTTGAGTCATGGTAGGGTAGTAATCAAAGTACAGTGGGCACACACTCGAGGAGAAATAGCAGTGTCAAGTCGACGGACTAAGCTGTACTCATGTCATCAGGGAACTGCTATCCGACGACAGGTATAATACCCACCAACAGTTCCCGATGAGTCCTGTCCAGTATACTCATAACCTAATGAGCACCTGCATACTATCTCCAGTACGACGTACTGATGGCTGTGAGACAGACCATCTCCCCTGCTGGGATGAGAAGCGTATACACTAGTCTACTGTGGAGTACTGATGCCCCATCTTGATAATCCTACGAATAGAGACTTGTATAGGATGTGCTTATAGATTACCCAGCCCCCACTAGTGTGACTTCCATCACAACGCTGGTAATCAAGCAAAGATCCTAAGGGCTCTACCAATATGTATAAGCGATATGCTAAAAGAAACACATGCACATATTGAGGTAGAAACAAACTGGGTAGCATACTACCATTTCGAGCAAGACCGTTACTATATCCGTGTATATCCCAAGCTCCCATTAAGTAATATACAATCCAGTATGATACAATAATGGCCTCTAGGGCATATATCACTAACACGATTGACCAAGTGTTGGTACGTAGCTTCGGCATTTTTGAGGCCGAAATACATTACCTTGTAGCAGTATACCCCCCGGTCCGTTGTGAATGTGGTAAGATCCTCGTCCGCCGGATTCATACATATCTGGTTGTACCCGGAGAACGCATCCATGAAGCTAAGTAGCTCATGGCCAGCCGAGCTGTCAACGAGCTTGTTCCCCTCCGAAAGACGGCGACGACGTGAGAACGTCTTGTTTGAGATTTGGGCCAGATGCTATATGGTTTTATCTGTCTACCTCTCCGAAGATGCCAAGTTGATTTATAGCACCGTGTATCAGAGGTTTAGACGGATGCGGCCGATGTAGCAGACTTCGTCAGATTCCCCCTCGCTTGAGGGGTTTTTGATTGTGGGGACGCTCTTCCCTGCAGGCGTAAGCCCCTGCAGTTAATTACGCTACCGCATCGCGGTAACAACTTTCTCCTTTTCCAGAATTTCACTTCATGTCGTGGGTGTTTGTTTTGTTTATGGTTGCCCGTGGATTGTATACGGAGACTGAGTAATGCCGTCGTCCGTAGGACGTGGATTAGTCCAAATCCGTATTTACTTAGATTTGGGTTTGGTGTTTTTAGTTTAAGGATACGTTAGCTATATTTGAGGCTAAGATCAACTTAAACATTTGTTAAGGATATGTTAGTTCAATTTGAGACTAAGATCAACTTAAAGGGATCGTCTAGATCCATTTCCAGTTTAAGGACGTAGTGGTCCATTTAATATATGGCCGTCAGGACTCGTCACCTCTCTGACGTCGTTGAAGAATTACAACGATAGGTGTCAGAAGAGTTCAGAGATGTACCCTTGAACCAAAGTTGATTTGGAGTTTTATAGTCCAATTTGGGACTAAAGTCTGTTTGAATGTTTAAGGATACGTTAGCCATATTTGAGGCTAAGATCAACTTAAACGGGATCGTTTAGATCCGACAAAAGAGCATTTGGGAGCTCTATTGTTCCAGTTTAGGGACGTAGTGGTCCATTGGTAGTTTAAGGACATTGCGGTCCATATTCCAGTTTAGGGACATGGTGGTCCATAGGTAGTTTAAGGACGCTTAAGTCTGTGGGTTTAAGGACCCCACAGTCCGTGTTTTAGTTTAAGGACGCATAAGTCCGCGGGTTTAAGGACCCTACAGTCCGTGTTGATGTATGGTTGTTGGGACCCGTCGCCTCTCTGACGTCATTGAAGGATTACAACGATAAGTGTCAGAGGAGTTCGGAGATGTACCCTCGAACCGGATGTAAATTGATTTAGGAGAGCAATCTTGCTCAGTCAATTTAATCTGAGGACTTACGGCCATGATTGGGCTAAGTCCAGTTGAAAAATATTCAACGCTTTTATTTATCTTTGGCCTACTAGGCCTGCCCACATTTAAATAATGCATTGCATTACTTTTTATTTTTGTTTGGGCTCTACCCATAAAAGATGCAGTGTACTGATTTGTTTTGGGCTCTGCCCATTTATAAATGATGCAGAGCATCAATTTACTTGGGCTCTGCCCTTTTATTGTTTTGCAATCTAATTAGGCCTACTAGGTCTTTTTGATTTGGGCCTGGCCCTTTAGGAAATGCATTGCATTTGTCAAGCGCTTTGCACCAATCAGAGAGCGCAAGCGCTTGTGGTGTTGACACGTGTCACGCAAGCGCAGTGTGCTGCGCCAATACGCTGCGCTTGCGCCGCTGACACGTGGCGCGCTCTGGTGAGTTGCGCCAATTCCAAAGAGCAAGGCTCTATTTCAAAAGCGCATAGCGCAGATGGTTCAGACGCTGACACGTGGCGCTCTGCGTGCAGCGTAGAGGATCTGAAGCGTTGCTTCAGTTATTAAAGTTTAAATTTTCAAAGTAGAGCTTTGCTCTGATTAGGGGAAGGTGAAGTGTTGCTTCGTCTCCCGCTTTAGAATTTGAACAGAGCTTTGCTCTGATTGGGGTAAAAAAATGCCCCCCCACCGCTGCGCTCGCGTAGCCCCAAACGCGAACGCAACGGTGGCAGAACTCCAACCGTTGCGGTAACTTTTGGAAGTTGAAAGGGCATTTGATGCCTATATGTAGGACCTTTGGTCCTTCATAGATGATTATCATCTTTAAGATTTTTACTTTCAAAAACTTCAGAGCTTTGCTAAAGCTCTTGCCTTCAAGAACTCTCTGAGTTAGATTTTCTTTAAAAGAAACATTTTAGGTAAGAATTAATCTTGAATTAAATCAATTTTAATTAATAAAGCTTTTCTCTCATAGATCTTTGATCTACAGAAAATCCCCTTTGGGGTTTCACCAAATAGAGCCTTGTTCTCAAGAATCTGTTTCAGGGTTTCTCAACCCCTGAACAGAACTTTGCATATTTGGTAAAAAAAATGATGGACTCTTAAGAGTTTAAATATGGATAATGAAAATTGAAATTGGAGTTTTGTATTTAATGGATTATATCATCTTTTAATAGTAAGGATCTCAGAGTTCTCGGGGGATTTCTTTAAATCCCCCTTATTAGGACTTTGACAGTCACTCCTGGTTTGCAGAGCATTGCTCTCGAGGAGTTTTAACCCACTGTGCATTTTTTATCGCTAATCTCCCTGTGATGTTTCCTCCAGGCATTATGGCGGTGCGTCTATACAGTTTGCACGAGTTCATCACTTACGAGGATATCCGCGCACAGGGCCGTCATCAAAACCAAGAGTTCACGGATGCCCAGTGTGCGGCGGTCATGGGTCGTCTGAATGCACGTGTTGGTTGGCTGCTCCCCCGCCGCTCTGCTCTCTTGAAAGTCGTATTGGGAGCAATTTGGAGGGCGCTCCCGGGGTTTCATGAGGCCCTACCGCTCAATGCGTTGGATGATGCCGAAGACAAGGTGCATTCAGTGTACCTGTCGGGGCTGATCTCGAAGAAGCGGCGGGATAGCCTCATCGACATCCTGCATCAAATTTTCCAGCAGACGATGATAGTCGCTGCTTATCGAAGGCTGGGGGGGCTTGCCGAGGATCTTGACACACAGGAACGCGAGAGGCTGCGCACAAGACTAATCAGAAAGGCCAGAAGGACTCTGGATGGCCTTACTTTTGACTTCCTCAACCCGTGCCCTGGATCTGAGGTTATTCCATTGTAATAATATTTCTCGTTTATTGCTTTATGATTGTAAGAATTTTTGGCGATATTAATGGAATTTTTTTTATCCCAGCTTGTCTTTATTTTTTGTTCTGAGTCTTTCGCCTATGCATGAATGAGTGTGTCTCGAACGCTTGATCAAATGTAAATCGGATGCTCTTTCTGTCACTTTCTTCTTTCTCAGCATGCTGTCTTGATAAGCATAATTGGCAGCTAGTAGAGTAAGCATCTTTGTTTCTTTAAGGGATAGCGATGGCTTAGGCTGCAGGTTCAGATCTGCTGCCTAAGACTTTTCAACTCTATGATTCGTGAGGGTCTCATAGAGACTTTTCTCCCTACGGATCGAGAGGATCTCGTAGGTGGATTTTCTCCTTCGGAATCGTGAGGATTCCTAAGCGCGTTTTCTCTTATAAGTCGTAAGGATCCTATAAGAGAATTTTCTTTCTTACGAGTCGAGAGGACCCGTAAGCGGTTGTTTCCCTCCTTATCGAAATTCGACTTTAGAGAGTGAGACCCATGAATAGTATGCAAGAGACCGTTTTAGACTGACTTGCAGAGTCCAATTGTTCAGGAAACAAGTTTTTTTTATCCCTGCAGCCTGAGGCTTCATCTTGCAAGTTGAGACGAATCGGGAATTTCCCGCGGAGACACTGGTTTCTCTGCGAGCCGACGCGAATCAGGAGGCTCTCATCAAGGACGCTGGTTTCCCTGAGTTGAGGTATTTGCCAGAGATTATTTGTTTCCCTGGTGATGAAACGAATCGAGAATTTCCCACGGAGATACTGGTTGCTCTGCGAGTCGATGCGAATCAGGAGGCTCTCGTCAAGGATGTTTGTTTCCATGAGTTGAGGTATTTGCCAAGGATTATTTGTTTCCCTGGTGTTGAAACGAATCGAGAATTTCCCACGGAGACACTGGTTGCTCTGCGAGTCGATGTGAATCAGGAGGCTCTCGTCAAGGATGTTTGTTTTCCTGAGTTGAGGTATTTGCCAAGGATTATTTGTTTCCTTGGTGTTGAAACGAATCAAGAATTTCCCATGGAGACACTGGTTGCTCTGCGAATCGATGCGAATCAGGAGGCTCTCGTCAAGGATATTTGTTTCACTGAGTTGAGGTATTTGCCAAGGATTATTTGTTTCCTTGGTGTTGAAACGAATCGAGAATTTCCCATGGAGACACTGGTTTCTCTGCGAGTCGATGCGAGTCAGGAGGCTCTCGTCAAGGATGTTTGTTTCCCTGAGTTGAGGTATTTGCCAAGGATTATTTGTTTCCCTGGTGTTGAAACGAATCGAGAATTTCCCATGGAGACACTGGTTGCTCTGCGAGTCGACGCGAATCAGGAGGCTCTCGTCAAGGATGCTGGTTTCCCTGAGTTGAGGTATTTGCCAAGGATTTTTTGTTTCCCTGGTGTTGAAACGAATCTAGAATTTCCCACGGAGACACTGATTGCTCTGAGAGTCGACGCGAATCAGGAGGCTCTCGTCAAGGATGTTTGTTTCCCTGAGTTGAGGTATTTGCCAAGGATTATTTGTTTCCTTGGTGTTGAAACGAATCGAGAATTTCCCACGGAGACACTGGTTGCTCTGAGAGTCGACGCGAATCAGGAGGCTCTCGTCAAGGATGTTTGTTTCCCTGAGTTGAGGTATTTGCCAAGGATTATTTGTTTCCTTGGTGTTGAAACGAATCAAGAATTTCCCACGGAGACACTGGTTTCTCTGCGTGTCGATGCGAGTCAGGAGGCTCTCGTCATGGATGTTTGTTTCCCTGAGTTGAGCTATTTGCCAAGGATTATTTGTTTCCCTGGTGTTGAAACGAATCGAGAATTTCCCACGGAGACACTGGTTGCTCTGCGAGTCGACGCGAATCAGGAGGCTCTCGTCAAGGATGCTGGTTTCCCTGAGTTGAGGTATTTGCCAAGGATTATTTGTTTCCCTGGTGTTGAAACGAATCGAGAAGTTCCCACGGAGACACTGGTTGCTCTGAGAGTCGACGCGAATCAGGAGGCTCTCGTGAAGGATGCTGGTTTCCCTCAGTTGAGGTATTTGCCAAGGATTATTTGTTTCCTTGGTGTTGAAACGAATCGAGAATTTCCCACGGAGACATTGGTTTCTCTGCGAGTCGACGCGAATCAGGAGGCTCTCATCAAGGATGCTGGTTTCCCTGAGTTGAGGTATTTGCCAAGGATTATTTGTTTCCCTGGTGTTGAAACGAATCGAGAATTTCCCACGGAGACACTGGTTGCTCTGCGAGTTGACGCGAATCAGGAGGCTCTCATCAAGGATGCTGGTTTCCCTGAGTTGAGGTATTTGCCAAGGATTATTTGTTTCCCTGGTGTTGAAACGAATCGAGAATTTCCCATGGAGACACTGGTTGCTCTGAGAGTCGACGAGAATCAGGAGGCTCTCATCAAGGATGCTGGTTTCCCTGAGTTGAGGTATTTGCCAAGGATTATTTGTTTCCTTGGTGTTGAAACGAATCGAGAATTTCCCACGGAGACATTGGTTTCTCTACGAGTCGACGCGAATCAGGAGGCTCTCATCAAGGATGCTGGTTTCCCTGAGTTGAGGTATTTGCCAGGGATTATTTGTTTCCCTGGTGTTGAAACAAATCGAGAATTTCCCATGGAGACACTGGTTGCTCTGCGAGTCGACGCGAATCAGGAGGCTCTCATCAAGGATGCTGGTTTCCCTGAGTTGAGGTATTTGCCAAGGATTATGTTTCCCTGGTGTTGAAACGAATCGAGAATTTCCCACGGAGACACTGGTTGCTCTGCGAGTCGACGCGAATCAGGATTTTCTTCGTCAAGGACGCTTGTTTCCTCGAGTTGAAGGATTTTTCCGAAGACACTGGTTTCTTCGGAGTTAGGATGAACCGTCGATATTTGGCTTCATTTTTTTTGGCGGAGCCTGTTGGGAAAGTATGGTTCTATCTTTGTTTGCGCCCTTGGATTGTATACAGGGATCGATGTGATCTCAACTGTAGGGCCAAAGTTTTATCATTTCTTTATTTTTTGTTTTATTTCCGCGATGCTCTATTATTTCAGCTTTTATATGGCGCAGGTCGCGATTGCCCAATCATTTCGGCTGTTTATTTCATTTTTACTCCCTGCTTTTTATTGCGAGTTGCCCAATCATTTCGGCTATTTCGTGTGCATACGTTTTTACTTGCTGCTTTTTATTGCAAGTCGCCCCATCATTTCGGCTATTTCATATGCATGTGCGGCCTACTGGATTTTCGCCGTAAACCTGAAATTAGACACCGATTTCGGCATCAGCACCGCTACAACTGGGATATTTCCATGAGTGAATCATCATCTGCCTCTGTCGACGTCGAACAAGGGTGGCTTAGCGAACAGGGTTAAGGTCCTGTCGACTAAGGCTTTTGACTTCATGAGCCGTAAGGGTCTCACAAAGGTATTTCTCCCTACAAGTCGTGAGGATCTTGTAGGTGTATTTTCTCCTTAGGAATCGTGAGGATTCCTAAGTGTTTGTTCCTCTTGTAAGTCGTAAGGATCCTACAAGAGGGTTTTCTCCTTGTAAATCGAGAGGATTTACAAGGGTCGTTCACTATGCGAACACATCCCCAGTCTCGGATGGGACTTGGTTAGGGAAATGTTTATTCGCGCCCGTGGATTGTATACAAGGGCCAGTATTGAACCACTTGTAGGGCAATATCAGAAGTTGTGGGTGTTGCTTAAGCACAGGTTTAGGTCTCTGTAACTTAAGACTTTCAAATCTTATGAGCCGTGAGGGTCTCATAAGAGAGTTCTCCTTACGAGTCGTGAGGATCTCGCAAGTGTATTTTCTCCTTAGGAATCGTGGGGATCCCTAAGTGTGTTGCTCCCTTGTGAGTCGTAAGGATCTCACGCGGGTGGTTTCTCCTTACAAGGTTGAGAGGACCCTATAAGTGTCTTTTAACGAGGTTGCGCCCTTTCGGGTTTTCACAAACACTCACTGGTAGTCCTGCTGTTTTTTACTCACGGAGCCTTTCGGGCTTTCATCCGTGCCCATTTTGCTTATGGACATACCGTTTTTTTTATTCTTTTTATTTTCTTTTTCTTTTTTTATGAGGTCGCGCCCTTTCGGGTTTTCTTGAACACTCGCCGGTAGCCCTGCTATTTTTACTCACGGAGCCCTTTCGGGTTTTCATCCGTGCCCTTTTTGCTTATGGACATACCGTTTTTATTTATTATATTTTTCTTCTTTATTTTTTATCTCGTCAGCCTACGGATGCTGCGGTATTAGTTTAAGCACGTTTCGGTCCGTCATTAGTTTAAGGACGTTTCGGTCCGTCATTAGTTTAAGGACATTTCGGTCCGTCGAGGAGAGGGCCGGCTACTACTTATAGAGCTTGAGCTTAGGAAGATAGCGAGCAGACATGGTCTTCGTCATCTATCATTGACCTAGGCTGTGGCTCATTAAGCGTAGTATTTCTTTAGGAAGCGACCGTTTATTGGCCTGTAAGGCCTTTCACTGTGCATATCCATGAGTAGATAGGCCCCACCCTGGTAGACCTTATCTATGATGTACGGGCCTTCATAGTTTGGCTCGAATTTTCCCCGCTTGGCATGATTGGGGATCATAGGCCTTTTGACCACTAGCACGAGTTCGCCTTGGCGGAATGTCCTCGGTCAGGTCAATCTTTCATATGAGCGCGTCATCTTTGCTTTATAAGCTTCCAGATTTTGTTGCGCTATGAGCCGTGTTTCTTCAAGGGCATCGAGCTCCTCAAGCCGAAGGTGAGCATTTTCTTCATTCGTCAACTCGTAGTGGACTGCCACTCGCAGAGAGGGTAGCTCTATCTCGAGGGGGAGTACTGCTTCTGTACCGAATACCAACGCGTATGGCGTTGTGTTCGTGGCCGTCTTGAAGGTAGTTCGATATGCCCAAAGAGCCTCTTGCAGTCTCTCGTGCCAGTCTTTCTTATTTCGGGACACCGTCTTTTTCATGATCTTCGTCAGGGTCTTGTTGAAGGCCTCGGCTAGACCATTAGCTCGCGGATTATAAACCGAGGAATATCTCCAGTCTATATTGTGTTGTTGTGCGAAGCGACTGATCTTGTGGCTTCTGTAGGCTGGCCCGTTATCGGAGATGATCCGTCGCAGAGTTCCAAACCGATATATGACGTGCGTCTTGAAGAAATGGAGGATATTCTCCGTCTTCACCTCCCTTAACGGTACTGCTTCTGCCCATTTGGAGAAGTAATCGGTCGTCGCCAGGATGAAACGATGTCCCCTGGACGATGCTGGTTCGATGGGGCCGATTATGTCAGTCCCCCACATTTCGAATGGCCAGCTAGCCACTGTTGGATGTAATGGATTTGGATGTTGGTGGATGAAGTTCCCATGGATTTGGCATGAGTGTCATTGCTTCGCATATTCGAGGCAATCCTGAATCATCGTGGGCCAGTAGTAGCCCATTCGTTTGATCTTCAACTTTATTTTTGGGCCTGCTTGGTGAGAACCACAGATTCCGTCATGGACTTCCTGAACGACTCTTTCTGCTTCGTCAGGTCCTAAGCATCTCAGCCACAGAGAATCAAACGACCTCTTGTGCAAAGTATCGTTGACGAAGGCGAAAGACAGAGCTCGTTTCATGAGCTGATGTCTTGTGGACGCATCTTCGGGCATTCGATGGGACTTAAAGTAGTCTATGAAGACTTCCCTCCAGTCCTCAGCTTTTTCTCGTTCTTTTATTTGTAAGGTCGTCTTCTCAGTCGCTCCCTTTTCTTCGGATGATTCCGGAGATATTTCTGCTGGGGCGAGCACTCGACGGCTTTGTACCATGATTCTGACCTCATCGAGGTTCTCATCAGCCAGTTCTTTAGCGAGCTTAGCTAACGCGTCCGCTTTGCTATTTTCCGCACGCGGTATGTTTTCCAAAGTATAGGAGGGAATTTGGGTCAACAGTTGTTGCACCTTTTCAACGTACTTCACCAACTCCGGTTTGCACGTTTGATAGTCGCCGTTTACTTGACTAACGACCAGTTGAGAATCTCCGTATATAAGGAGGCTTTCAATTTCCATGTCAACGGCGATCTCGAGGCCTGCTATCAAACCTTCGTATTCGGCTTCGTTATTCGTCCTCGGCTCTGTTAGGGAGAAAGCAAAGCGCATTATTCCTCTTTGTGGGGTCACGAAGATGAGGCCTACCCCCGACTTGATTATAAGTGTACTTTGTTTGCGCTTCTTCATGGAAGATGCTCCATCGAAATAAAGCTCCATCGGGTATCACCACCGTCGATCGCATCAAACGCATGTTCGTCTGGAAGATCGCAATTCAAAGGAGAATCGGCGGGTATCGGGTGCTCAGCGAGGAAGTCGGCGATGGCTTGGCCTTTCACTGCCTTGAGAGGTTGATAGGTTATCGAAAACTCCATCAAGAGCAGGGCCCATTTAGCGAGTCGTCCCGTCAATATGGCCTTTGACATTAAATATTTAAGAGGGTCCACCTTCGAGATGAGACGGACTTCATGTGCCAATGCATAGTGCCTGAGCTTTGTTATCGCAAAGATCAACGCCAGGCAGTGTTTTTCGATAGGAGAGTAGTTGCTTTCTGCCCCCAAAAGAACTCGACTTAAATAGTAGAGTGCTCTTTCTTTCCCCTGGTCATTCTCTTGCGCCCATAATGCGCCTAAAGAACCTTCGAGGGCGATTGTGTAAAGAATGAGAGGCTTTCCCTTAACCTGAGCAGCCAACACTGGTAGGTTCTGCAGGTACTGTTTAATCTCGTCCAGCGCGCCCTGGCATTTTTGATCCCAGACGAATGGAGTCCCCTTCTTCATCAGGTGACTGTAAGGGCGACACTTGCCAGAGAGGTTGGCTACAAATCGCCGAATATATGCGAGCTTTCCTTGGAGAGACCGCAACTGTTTGAGAGTTCTCGGCGGAGGCATTTCCATGATCGCCTTGATCTTAGACGGATCTATTTCGATACCTCGGTGTCGGACGATGAATCCCAGGAATTTGCCCGAAGAAACTCCGAATGCACACTTGAGAGGGTTCATCTTCAAGTTGTATTGTCGAAGGCGTCGAAATACGGTCTTTAGATGCTCGAGATGCTCCTCATATGATTTGCTTTTGACCACGAGGTCGTCGATATAGCACTCGACGATTTCATGTATAAGGTCATCGAAGATCTTCGTCATGGCCCTCTGATAGGTGGCACCGGCGTTCTTTAGACCGAAGGGCATCACCTTGTAACAAAATATTCCCAAAGGGGTCCGGAAAGCGGTATGCTTCTGGTCTTCGGGATGCATCTTTATCTGATTATACCCGGATGAGCCATCCATGAAGGAGAAAACCTCATGAGTGGACGTATTGTCTATCATCAGTTCGGTGACTGGCACCGGGAAATCATCCTTCGGGCAGGCTTTATTGAGATCCCGAAAATCCACGCATATGCGCACCGTCCCATTTTCCTTCATCACCGGGATGATGTTGGCGATCCATTCAGGATATTGAACCTCCTGGATAAAGCCAGAGTCGATTAGCTTCTTGACCTCAGCATTGATACTCATCTCAACCTCAAGCCGCATCCTTCTTGGCGCCTGTTTGACCGGCTTGACGTCCGGGGATATCGCCAATTTGTGCACAGCAATTTCTGGATCTAGTCCTGGCATCTCGGAATAGTTCCATGCGAATCAATCTTTGTGCTGTACAAGGACGTCTTTTAACGCAGCCACCCTTTCTTCAGATAGCGGCTCACTGACGAACGTCGGCCGTGGGTCACTTGCCGTCCCCAACTCAATTTTCTTGAGGTTATCTGCAGTGGTATGTATTCCATCCTCTAGTTCTTTCGGAGCTGGTGGAAATTCTGAGATCACCTCATCATTGCTGTTTTCGAAGCACCAGGGAAGGTTGTCCATGTTCTCGGGCTCTTCTTTTAATATTGTTATCATGTGACAAGTGCGAATCCGCTTCCAATCCCAATGTGGAGTTGGTTCTGTTCTCATGTCTTTGGGTTCGTACTTCTGTGGCGGCGTTACCCTCCAGTTGTCAGACAGAGCGAACTTGCCGAGCTGGTACTGATCTTCGACCCAATTCTTAAAGGTGAAGCAGTCTTCGAGCGGGTGCCCTATTACTCGATGGTAAGAGCAATAATTTGGGTCAGAGACTTCGCCTGCTTGTTCGGGGTTTTTGGACTCCGGCAGTGTAAGCATTTGATATTTTAGAGCAAGATCAAGTATCTTCTTCGTCTTGTACCGAGGAAACGAGTACGCTCGACCCATTTTCTTTATGAGGGATAGATCGATAACGCTCGACTCCCGTTTGCGTGGCTTCTTAGCCCCGCTTTGTTGCCGTTGAGCGCTTTTTTGGCCTTTAGACTTGTTTCTGCCTCTGCGTCGAGCCTTTTTTATAACAGGTTGACAGGGGGCGGCATTTTCTTCTTTCACGGCCTGTTGAAGGAGGCGTTGCGTTTTGGCTTTCTCGTAGATTGCCATTTCATGATTGTGATCATCTCGGACTTTTTGACCAGCTTCCCTTATAAGCCTCTCCATTTGTTCTTCAAACGACGGACTGGGCGCTTTTGCATCAGGAACTTTTACTGGTTCAGGATTAGTGTCCTTTCGTTGAGCATCTGTTTCTTCATTGAAGTCGTGCACGACGTAACAGTCGCAGAGCAGCTCTCGTTTCTTAGAGCGAATGTATCCGAGCCCGATTGTCTCCATTCTCTCACTAGGCAGCGTGTGCTGAGTCCCGTGGACGTTCCAGACCCTGTCATAGAATTTGGCCTTTCTAAGAGTCTTTGATGATTGAGAGTCGAATCCGGAGATGGGGATCTTGTCTCGAGCGAGGTGTTGGACGCTCATGCAGATTTCCCTCAACACTCGCACGTTAAGGAGATTAACAGATGATCCGTTATCGACCAGGATTTTGCCGATCTTTATATCATGGCAGTATCCTGAGACATAGAGGGGGCGATTGTGTTCGCACGTCCCAAGGAGAAGGTCTTCATCGCCAAAAGTGACATCTGCCGTGTACACTTCCTCCAATTCATCCTTCATCTTTTCTTCAGCTAGGAGAGCTTGGAACTGCTCCGGGTCTTGTAGTGCCTTAATTAATGAATCTCTCGCTTCCTTTGATAGTAAAAGGGCGTCAAGAATGCTGAGCTGCGAGGGTAGCTTCCTCAGATGCGCTAAGACGTTGTAATCTACTTTATTTTCTTCGGCGGGTCTTTGGCAGTTAGCTCTTCCATGACTTGGTCATCTAAGACGATATCCTCAGAGACCTTTTCTTTCCCCTTATCTCTTTTGTTGGGGGGTTCGAGATTCTTTTCGGGCAACGTACGATTACGCAGCCGGATATTTTCACAAATCTTCGGCTCTTCTTCTTTTCCCGAAGTGGACTCTTTAAAGAGGGGGCCAAGCTCCAGCTCCTCATCAGAATCGCTCCTGAATGTGAGCACTTGTGATCCCCCAGCGTTGATCATGCGACAATTGCCGGTGGTGCTGTTAAGCCCTTCGGTCGCACTGTTCTGCTCCCGGCGAGTCTTGCGCTTTTCCCGCTTAAAATGCTGCCGGTGAGCAACATATCCTTGCCACCATCTATCGAAAGCTTGGCACTCTTCAGTGGGGTGCGAAACCTTCCGATGATATAAGCAGTAGGAGGGGTGCATTTCCGCTTCACCAGTAACACTTTCCTCAGAGGATGGTAGCCTCATACCCATTGACACGGCTTTAGCGAACCTTTTCCTCATCTTGAATTTGATTTTATCCGCGGTGGGTGTACTTTGCTCTAGCGGGAGTATGTCAATTTTTCTGTCAAGGCGCTGGCGCTTGGCCCTTTCGAATATGACCGCCCCGCGCTTCCGATCAGCTTTACTTTTTAAGAGAGCTTCATTAAGGAACGCGTCAGTTACTTCATCTGACGGCCCCGAAATTTTTGGTTCAGGATCTGCCCCCATCTTTTCAGTACAAGGAGTCTCCTCATTGTTCGTGAGCGAATGTGAAATCATATGACAGCTCGCCATATATTCCTCGGATTCATCAGATGAACTTTCTCCCTCCTCTTCCTCTTGAAAGACGTGATTGAGGAATTCTTGGAATGTAATGGGAGTCCGTGCCTTCTGGGTGTATTCCTCCAGCGCCTCAATTTGTTTTTGCAAGTCCGTGCGCTTGTCGCCGGACTTCACGGGCTTCTTTGATTTCTTTTTCTTCTTCTTTGAAGATTTCGACAGCTGGTTGTGAGTGCTTGGGCCACCTCCATCGATCTTTTGAGTTGGACGAGGCTTCAATATCCCTTCAATGATCTGCGGCTCCAACGGGTTCTTCCACTTGATCGCTGGGCATGTTTGAAGATCATTTAGCATCCTCTTTGTCTTGGCTAATAATACAACCTCCCAAGGAGCTTCTTCAACGACAGAGCATGTTGCCCCCGGCGTATTATTTCCCTTAGAGGTGTGGGGCTGCGGTGGATTCACCTTCCATTTTTTGTCGGACAATGCAAACTTGCCCTGTCGGTACTGGTCTTCAAGCCAATTTTTGAAGACGTAGCAATCCTCGATCGGATGACCCAGTACTCGATGATAAGGACAGTAGTTGGGCTCATTGACGTCACTTGGTTGCGACGGACGTTTTGGATCCGGCAGATTTATGAGTCGGTTGCGCAACGCCAGCTCGAATAACCTTCTTGTTTTATCCCGGGGAAACGAGTAAGGACGTCCCATCCTCTCCTCAAGGGCTACGTACGGGCGCATATTATTTTGACGAACGACCGGCTTCGAGATGTTCGGTTGCTGTTGAGCATTAGCGACAACGATCGCTTTTCCCTTTCCCTTCTCATTTCGGGAGTCCGGCTTTGGAAGAGGAGGTTTATGGCCCATTTGATCCATTTGCGCCAGCTTGTCGATTAATGCCTAGAAGGTGGTCGGCTTGAAGAACATCATAAATTGCGAGATGGTTGCTTGCAGATCGAGGGTTCCCACAAACATTCCCACTACAGGAGCTTCTTCTGTGCGCTGCTCGCATTTTGACCATAAATTATGCCACCGTATAGCATATTGGACCCATGTCTCGCCCGGCTTTACCCTGGCATTGATCAATGCCGTTATCGGGGTACGCTCGCTGGCACTCGCGAAACGTTGGGTAAACAGCAGTTCCATCTCAGCAAAGGTCTTGATAGAGTCGTTCGGGATTTCGAAATACCACTCGAACGCTGTATCTGACAAGCTACCAACGAACTGGCGGAGCAACAATTTATCATCACCCCAGTGTTGCCGCAAAGCGCCTTGAACTGGGCAACATGCTGGTGGGGATTGCCAGTCTCCTTATACAAATAGAATTTTGGTATCGTATAACCTGGCGGGTACTTGATCTGGTCGTACCAGCCCGGATACGGTCGTACCATTTTTACGACTTGACCCGCTGCTTCAGTCGCTTGATGAACCCGGATCTGCTGAGCTATATATTTGTCCAGGTCAGCTTTGGAGATTGCCTCCTCCTTGGCTGTTGATAGAGCCGGAGGAGGATTCGGCATTTCTCCCCTATCATCTTCAAGGATGATCGGGGGATCTTCAGCAGGTGGATCTTGTTGAATCATCATACCCACCATGTCTTGGAACAGGAGGGCCATTCGCTTTATGTTGGCTGCTTGTTCAGCAGCCTCTTTATCCTTCTTCTCCAATATTCGGAGAAGGAACTCAGCGTCAGTTTCCTGTTCTTGGCGTTCATCCGAGGACGTCTCAGGGGTTTTTTTTGGCCCAGTGAGTACGGCCATTGCGTTCATCATCTCTTGGATCTATTGCTGTTGCTCCTGAGCCTTGGTCATTGACCGTGTAAGCGGTCTATGACCCGTGGATGCGCGGTTGTCTTCTTTACCGGATGCCATATAGACGGTATGAACTACCATGCCCCCAGACTTAGGGCGTTTGGGTTCACCACCTTTGATATTCGCCGTAGGTGTAGGGACTTTTTCTGGCCTTCTTCTCTTATGGGCCGTAGAAGTTGAGGGGGCCGTTGCTTTGGGCACCCAAGCGGTCGTCGCCTTTCGTTGTTTGACCGGGGGATTTTCTTCTTGCCGACCTTTCGACTTCTTGTGTTGGCGGGAGAAATTAGGATCGATCACGGATTCCCGGACTCGTCGCCATGTCTTGTAAATCCTGGAGGATAGCGATTGAGGAGGCTGCTCCGGCTTTTCTGCTTCCACAGCGGTATCTACCGGTGTAGGAGATCTCTTGAGCACCGCAGTTGGCGAGTTTCTGCGCACCCTATTCAGTAGCTCAAAGCTGTTCCCAGTTGGAACAGCAGCATTAACTTCCACCGTTGGAGCTGGTGGAGTTATCCCGGAAGGGGAGTTGCCCCCAGTCTTCCTTATTCGGCGCCAGTGGCGTCGTCGGGCGCGACGAGTCGTCGGTATTGGTTCAGAGACAGAAACAGCCTATTTTTTCCCCCTGTTCAGGTATGGGGCTGTTGCCGGCGCCAGCCTATCGAAGACTAATGTCTTTTGAGCAGCAGCAGGAGGAGTTGGGACGGTCAGTCTTGTAAAGACCGATCTCTTAGCAGGAGAAGCCGCCTTGACGACTTCAGGAGCAGGTTTGGCTACTCCTTTTGAGGTAACCTTTCCTGGGACTACAAGCTTCATTGCGGGTCCGCGAGAGTTTTGGCCCAATCTGGAGAAGACCGAGGCACTGGTGTTGGGCGACCCGTTGAGAGGGGCCGCAGTAACTGAAAGTCGATCAAAGACCGACTTCTTAGGAGCTTCTTGTACGGGCACAGGGGTGCCGAAGCTTGTTGGTGGAAGCATAGTTCCGAAAAACAACCCTGCGGTGGCTTGAGTAATCTGCTCCACGGGCATGGTGAACAAAGAGGCCGTTTGGGGCCCGTAGGTTTTGCCCCCAGTTGAGGCCGGACGCGAGCTGCAGTTGCAGTTGGAGCACTTCGAACAGATAGAGGCCATCGATGCTTGATTTCTGCACCAGGAAAACGACCAAATCTTAGTAACTTGAAATCCAAAGGCAACCATTAACAAACCGCGATTCGTTCGCGAAGACGACACACGAAGTGTGGAGTGGAAAGAGGAAAAGGTCCCACCGGGCGTGCCAGAATCTGTTCCCCTCCGAAAGACGGTGACGACGTCTTGCCTGAGATTCGGGGCAGATGCTATATGGTTTTATCCGTCTACCTCTCCGAAGATGCCAAGTTGATTTATGGCACCGTGTATCGGAGGTTTAGACGGATGCGGCTGATGCAGCAGACTTCGTCAGATTCCCCCTCGCTTGAGGGGTTTTTGATTGTGGGGACGCTCTTCCCTACAGGCGCAAGCCCCTGCAGTTAATTACGCTACCGCATCGCGGTAACAACTTTCTCCATCTCCAAAATTTCACTTCGTGTCGTGGGTGTTTTTTTTGTGTGTGGTTGCCCGTGGATTGTATACGGAGACTGAGTAATGCCGTCGCCCGTAGGACGTGGATTAGTCCAAATCCGTATTTACTTAGATTTGGGTTTGGTGTTTTTAGTTTAAGGATACGTTAGCCATATTTGAGGCTAAGATCAACTTAAACATTTGTTAAGGATACGTTAGTCCAATTTGAGACTAAGATCAACTTAACGGGATCGTCTAGATCCATTTCCAGTTTAAGGACGTAGTGGTCCATTTAATATATGGCCGTCAGGACTCGTCACCTCTCTGACGTCGTTGAAGAATTACAACGATATGTGTCAGAGGAGTTCAGAGATGTACCCTTGAACCAAAGTTGATTTGGAGTTTTATAGTCCAATTTGGGACCAAAGTCGTTTAAGGATACGTTAGCCATATTTGAGGCTAAGATCAACTTAAACGGGATCGTTTAGATCCGACAAAAGAGCATTTGGGAGCTCTATTGTTCCAGTTTAGGGACGTAGTGGTCCATTGGTAGTTTAAGAACATTGCGGTCTATTTGTAGTTTAAGGACATTGCGGTCCATATTCCAGTTTAGGGACATGGTGGTCCATAGGTAGTTTAAGGACGCTTAAGTCCGTGGGTTTAAGGACCCCACAGTCCGTGTTTTAGTTTAAGGACGCATAAGTCTGCGGGTTTAAGGACCCCACAGTCCGTGTTGATGTATGGTTGTCGGGACCCGTCGCCTCTCTGACGTCGTTGAAGGATTACAACTATAAGTGTCAGAGGAGTTCGGAGATGTACCCTCGAACCGGATGTAAATTGATTTAGGAGAGCAATCTTGCTCAGTCAATTTAATTTGAGGACTTACGGCCATGATTGGGCTAAGTCCAGTTGAAAAATATTCAACGCTTTTATTTATCTTTGGCCTACTAGGCCTGCCCACATTTGAATAATGCATTGCATTACTTTTTATTTTTGTTTGGGCTCTGCCCATAAAAGATGTAGAGCAATGATTTGTTTTGGACTCTGCCCATTTATAAATGATGCAGAGCATCAATTTACTTGGGCTCTGCCCTTTTATTGCTTTGCAATTTAATTAGGCCTACTAGGTCTTTTTGATTTGGGCCTGGCCCTTTAAGAAATGCATTGCATTTGTCAAGCGCTTTGCGCCAATCAGAGAGCGCAAGCGCTTGTGGTGTTGACACGTGTCATGCAAGCGCAGTGCGCTGCGCCAATGCGCTGCGCTTGCGCTGCTGACACGTGGCGCGCTCTGGTGAGTTGCGCCAATTCCAGAGAGCAAGGCTCTATTTCAAAAGCGCATAGCGCAGATGGTTCAGATGCTGACACGTGGCGCTCTGCGTGCAGCGCAGTGGATCTGAAGCGTTGCTTCAGTTATTAAAGTTTAAATTTTCAAAGTAGAGCTTTGCTCTGATTGGGGGAAGGTGAATTGTTGCTTCGTCTCCCGCTTTGGAATTTGAACAGAGCTTTGCTCTGATTGGGGTAAACATAGCTGATCTATCCGAGAGAGGGGATAGTTATCTTTTGGGTAGGCCTTGTTGAGGTCGGTGAAATCGACGCACATGTGCCACTTCCCGCTTGACTTTTTTGACCATGACTACGTTCGCCAGCCATTTAGAGTAAGGCACATTTTGAATGAAGTTGGCGGCGAGAAGCCTGTCTAGCTTGACCTCGATCGCTTTCTGTTTGATTGGGGCGAAGCTTCGCTTTTTCTGCCTGACGGGTCGGGCCGTAGGATCTACCCCGAGCTTATGAGATATGATTTTGGGGTCGATCTCAGGCATGTCAGCAGGTGCTCAGGCGAACACGTGTTTATGAGGAAATGAACTAGTCGTCTCGCTGGGTCCCTATCAGAAGCGACCCGATCTGAACGGTTCATTCGTCGTTCCCTTCTATAAGGGGGACCTCTGTCAGTGGATCCATAGGGGTCCCTCAGACCTCTTTTTGCTCGTCTCGAGTATCCAGAGAACCACTGATGTCACCCTTGCCCTCAACATCGTTGTTTTTCCGCTCAGACGAAGATGTTGCGGTGAAGCAAACCTTTGCAGTCCGTTGTTCTCCGTAGGCCCGACCTATCCCGCCTTGGTCGAGCGGGAATTTCATCTCCAGGTGGAAGGTCGATATCTGGGCCCTGAGGGAGTTCAGTGTAGGGCGGCCGAGGAAGATGTTGTAGGCCGACGGGATTCTCGCTACGATGAATTACACAGGCACGGTGCGCATACGGCCAACCTCCCCGATGTTAAATTGGAGAGTGGTTACCCCTTCCGCCGGGATGGAGTGGTTGGTGAACCATGTCAGGACGTGGGTGGTCGGCCTGAGGTCCGATGGGGTGATTCCCATACGTAGGAAGCAGTCATAAAATAGAATGTCTGCCGAGCTTCCAGAGTCGGCCAGTATTCTCTGCACCTCGTAGAGGTGGACCCGAGCTGTGATCACTATCGGGTTGTTGTGGGGCAGGGATATACCGTAGAGGTCCTCGTCGTTAAAAACGATCGGCTCGGTTGCCTTGGCCTTCTTCCTCGGTTGGCTGTCAGTCTCCACAATTGGTGAGGGGTTCTGTGCCTCGTAGGTATTCGACGTACCCCTCGCTGACATGACCATGATTTGGACGATTGTTAATTTACCGGGAGGGGGACATTGCTCTTGCTCATGGTCAGCTTTCCTCTTGTCCTGTAGGTACGCTGCCAGGTGCCCCGAGCGGATTAGCTCCTCGATTAGTCTCGGAGCTGCTTGCAATTTTTCCGTGGAGTGGCCTTGCGACTGGTGGAAGCCGCAGTAAGGGCCCTGGGTACGTTTTTCCGCCCTGTTCGAGACTGGGGGAGCTTGAAGGATCTCTCGCCCTTAGCCTCCTCCAGCAGTACCGTCTGGGAGACGTTGAGCGGGGTGTACTCCTGAAACTTCGGGGAGTAGGGCTTTGGCCGCTCAACCTTCTTTTTTTCTTCCCGGGCCCTTTTCTTATGATCAGCTTGTTCCATTCGAGGAAGGTTAGCGTTCACCTCGGATTCAAGCCGGATCTCCCGTTCGGTCCAGGCCTTTACTTCGGCCATAGTCTTAGGTTGCGCTAATGCAAAGGAGCATAACCACTTCTTGTGCCTAAGACCCGACTTAAGTGACGTAATGACCGTCTCGTCCCGGTGTTCTGGGACATCGAGGAGGACGTTGTAGAAACGGGTGACGTACCCTTTGAAGGTTTCTTTGTCCCCGCTCTTTATTGTGAAGAGATGATCGACGGTCCGTTTCTGCCATCTGTTCCCGATGAAGTGGCCGAGGAATTGGGTGGCTAGCTCATCGAAGGTTGAGATCGAGTATGGCGCGAGTCCTCGGAACCAGTCTCGTCCGGAGTGGATGAGAGTGGCCAGGAAAGCGCGGCATTGGGCGGCATCGGAACAGTCCTGGAAACTCATCCTGGATGTGAACGTATCCAAGTGGTCCTTTGGGTCGGACTTCTCGTCGAAGAGCGAGACTTTCGGGGGCTTGTTTCGGGAGGAGACATGGACGGCTAGTAGCTCTTCGGTGAAGGGCTTTGTGAGCGAGTCGGCGGCATATTTGGCCCTGTCGCTCGAATGGTGACCTTCCCGATGCATACCTTCGATCTTCTTTTTGAGGGCGTCGAGTCGACCGTGGTATCCCGATGAGTCAGCATACTCTGATCTTCAGCCTCTGCTGCCAGAGACCTCTGTCTGGCCACGACCCCGATTCAGTTCGATGACGTTTCTCAGGTCTCCTGGCGAGGTCGTTTTTGAGCTGCCGTGGCGAGTCCCGTGCGCGCGACCCTGTCGAAGGAGGGGGTGCCGGTCATGCCTGGGTGCAGGCGAGGTAACCAACACCTCCTCAGGAAGGACAGGGGCGCGATGGAGCTCAGGCGAGGCTCTCTGGCGTAAGACCTTGGAGTTAAACTATGCGGCGTCCACCGGCTCATTGAATATGTCAGCCCGGGGGATTTGCGGCCGCCGGAGACAGCGAGTTGGTGATCGGTCGTGCCAACGCGGGCAGAGTCTTCTCTCCCTTATTTCCCCCAATCAGAGTAAAGCTCTGTTCAAAATTCAAAATTTAAAATGAAGCAACGCTTCAGAAGCAGCGCCAAGTGTGCTGCGCCTTGAATAGCGCACCGTGTGCAAAGCACGTATGCGCTAACGCTAAGTGCGCTGCGCTCTAAGCAGCGCACCACGTGCAAAGCATGGATGCGCTAGCGCTGAGTGCGCTGTGCTTTAAGCACCGCACCGCATGCAAAGCACGGGTGCGCTGCATCCTAAGCAGCGCACCACGTGCAAAGCACGGGTGCGCTAGCGCTGGAACTAAAAGCTTCCCACCGTCAGATCTAAAATCCAATAATAATGATGAATCATTAATTAACCAGAATTAAATTCTGTTAAGGAAAGATTTCTCAAAATCTTTCTAAACAACAAAATTGTGTTCTGTAAATCAGAGCACCGTTGGATCAATGATTCAATGGTGATTAAAAATCACCAAAAGTACAGAATAAATTCTGTATGGAAAGATTTCCCAATCTTGTTAAAAACAAGAAGATTGCCTTCTGTAAATCAGAAGCCCTTGGATCAAAGATCAAACGATGGGAAATTTCCCAAATCAATTGGAGAAAAGATCTCCTTAACTGATTGAACTGATCATCTTGCCCTATAAAAAGGCCCTAAGACTTCAAGTCTCAAAAAGATAACCATACAGAGGAACCTCCCCATAAAACTTTGAGAAAGTTAAGAGAGAAGAGCCAAGCTCTCAGAGAAAGAAGATTTTTCTTCAAGGTAAAAAGAATGATAATGAACAGAGAGATGAAATCATCTCATAATAAAAGAGAAGAAGAATTCACTTCTTTAAAAGATCATAGATCTATAAGACCAAGGTCTTTCACAAAAAGATCAAAAGATCTCATCATAAAAAGAAGAACATAATTCTTCTCACAGATCATAGATCTATAAGACAAATTGTCTTTCAGAGATCATCTCATATAAAAGGGCAGAATAATTCAATTCTCTTAGGATTAAAGATCCATAAAGGCAAAGCCTATCACTAAAATAAGAGATTAAAACGTCTCCTACAAACTAAGAACTTTTGTTCTTGAGACAAAGTCTCTTATAAACGAGAATTTATTTCTCAGATCATAAAATTGATCAGATGCGCTTCTGCTCTTTTGAACTGCGCTTCTGCGCTCTTGGGCTGGCGCTCAGCGCCAAGCGCGACACGTGTCACTCACGTATGCTGTTCATACCAGAATATTGCATTTTATACCGCCCATTCTTACGCTCGTTTGTTTATAGGCAGGTGCTTTTAATCATTGTTTGCTACATATTTGCAGGATACTGGTTCTCAGCTCTAAACAGTGAAATTCATGGAATAGTACGACAAATTCCGGATTACTGCCAACCACAGATAAAACACGGGTCTCCGCTCTCTATCCGCATGTTGCCGCACACCAGTTTAAGGGACAAAATGGCAAATCGATGTCATTTTCATGCACAAAGCTCAATGTCAACACAAGATCCAACATATCTATACGGAGCTCGAGGAAATTATGGCAAAAGATCCACATCACATCACCTTTTGTTCTGCTGGAATTCTGGAAATATTGTGAAGAGATTCTGGGAAACAACATATACCACACTGAAGAGTACACAAAACCAGGGAAAACGACAAAAGATGAAGAGCCAATTCCTCTATAGGGCCGCGGTTCCGCGGCATAAGCATGCTTAGGCCGCGGATTCGCGGCCGTATGGTCTCCTCAGTAGGAGATCTTTTAGGGGCTGTTTGGTAATTTTATAAGGAGGCAGATTTTTGCCCTAGGTTTCCAGTTCCCTGCCTATAAATTGCCCATAAATTGCCAAGCCATGGGTGTTCTTTTTCATGCCGTCTTTTTGTTAGTTTTTGTTTTAACTTCTTCTTCTTCTTCATCATCTTTCCTCCATTAAATTGTTGTGAGAGCTTTTGAGTGGATGTTAAATGAAGATGAGTGTTATTTTGTATCATTCTTTTTGCTTATCTTCCCCCTTGAGCTCTCTACCTTAACTTGATCTTGCAACCTCTTAAGTGAGCTTGCAAGTTTAAGCTTTGGTCATTGATCTTAAGGGGTTGTATTATCTTGGAATCAATAAAGTCTTCTCTTTTGTGCTTCATTCACCATGAGTTCTTTGCCTCTTCTTGATCTTGCAACCTCTTAATTGAGCTTGCAAGTTTAAGATTTGGTTATTGAACCCATGTCTTGTATTTGGTTCCATGGTTTCTAGTTCTCTTTCTTGCTTAATTCTTTCTTACTTTTTATTACTTGCTTTACATTCATGCTTTACTTTCATGCACTTAAATTCCATGCACTTTTAATTACTTGCTTGTAATCTTTTCTTTTCTTTGTTTATCTTTTCTTTTGCTCTTTTTGGTTTGTTTTGTGAATGGTTGTTAATATGTGTTGTTAAGAATAAATACAATATTGTAAGTTAATGTTTCTTTGCTCATTTCCTTTTCCCGTTATTTTCCTTTGAACTCCGCCTAAACGTTACGCAAGCGCTCCGTTAGGCACCCTACCCTACCAAGGTAACGGTGATTCCTAACCGTGACCGGTTGCGTTCGGTTTGGCCGGAGGCGAAAGCAAGAGACAAGAACGGAAGGACAAAGGTCAATAAGCCGGATTCCACGAATACAGTGCTTAAATCCCCTAATCTACGTTGTTGCCGATTGCTCTAGCTTCAATTGGTCAAGACTCGGCTCAAAGGTTTTAAGTGCGGATTTCCTTAGCTTACACTTTCGTATCTTTTTCTTAAAAACATTATACTTGCATATAAAACACATAGGATAGAACTGAACAAACATATACACATTCTTTATTGACTCGTCTAAGACTCGAACGGACATACAACCATCTCCCTGTGGATCAACCCGTGCTCAACCGGCTAGCTGCATAGCGACACCGTCCTGATCGCGGTTATAAATTTAGAACTTTGAACATTCGACACGCCAAAAGCGTGCGATCAATGGCACCGTTGCCGGGGAAACGGTAGCGTATTTTCTTTCTTGTTATTCGGGTTAATATTCTTTTTGTATATATTTATAAATAAAAAAATAAAATCTTTTTGTTCTTTTTGATAATTTTTGGGAGCAAGTGTGCAGGCTAATCTGGAGCAAGTACAGTAATCCAAAAAGAAAACAGAGGTTTTTATTTTGGAGAAGAGAAGAAGTGGAGTTCGTTGACCAAATACAAATCCCCAAGTCAATATTTTGACCGCGGAACCACGGTCAAAAGGTGCCTTGCGCGGCGGTTCCGCGGTCCCATTGAGGCCTCTGTGCCCAATTTTTTCTCCACCCCTTTTTCTTTTCTTTTATCTTCTCTATGAATTCCACTATACTGTATTTTCTGCAGATTTTTGCGGATTTGCGAACTGCGATTGTAGGAAGCAAAGTGTACGTTCAAGGCTAAGGTGATTGCAAAGTACAGTGCCAAAGATCCGGGTAGTTTGACCCGCACAAGCGAACTTTTCAAGCTTACCGGATTTGATTCAACGGGGGGATTTCCTAACCCAAAAACTTAACAGTACGTATTTCTTAAACACCTTCTTCTCAAATCCGACGCATCCAATATACTATTCTTTGCAGGATTCTTTGCAAGTTTGCTAGCAAACGCTAAAAATTGACTAACCCGTATTTGTTGCAGTGCCGTGCTTAAACTAAAAAAAATGATTGTTTGATTCTGTATAGAATTTTTATTGAATTGCGCATTGCATACATTAATACGGACTTAAGGGCAAGCGAACCCCACAACATACGGTAAAGGATTTCATCACCTTTTCTGTGGCCCACAAATCACGAACTTAAGCATAACGTTTACTCGCACAAACTTTAAAAGAAACTAGACTTTAAGCCCTAAGGACTTCGCGCTCACTAGGAGAAGTTAACTGTGTTTAGAACCTCGCTTAACGGTATATTGTTTACGGGGTGTCTAGGAAAGTGTTAATGGCGAAACCGCCAAAAGAGAAAGGGTTATTTAATTAAGGACCTTCGCGAAAGTGTCGGAAAACCTCCCCTTATCTCTGCACTTACCTGGCCTCGTGATCAGTGTATCTTAAGCCCGTTTCTCGACACAGTTTTACTTCGACAATCAAGTTCTGGAGCAGGTCTAGTTGACCTAGGTGAACCCTAGAACGATTAGGTGTGTGGTATTTTTGTGTCGTGATTGTTCTTGTCCAGATTCTTTTTGTGTGTATATTTCAATCTTTTGTTAATAGCTAACTAAAAAATTTAAAAAAAAAAACTCACATTCTTTTTCCCCTCCTTTTCTCTGCCTTTCTTTCTTTCTCTTTTCATATCATGGGTACCCCACCTCACAAAACTCTTGCCGAACTTTGGTACCCATAACCAGACATTACTTCTTACGGTTCTTGCTTTGGTCGAACGTCGAACGATCCCTCCATGCCCAAAATCTCTTTGAAAGATCGGATAGACGCGTCTAGGACAAACACTTGCCCTCCGCAATCCACTTTGTATCAACCTTTTCAACCTCCCTCACCCTCTTATGTTGATACCCCTTTTGCAAGTCGTCCTTTGTCCATCGCTGAACATATTGAACAATCCTGTAGCCGATCTTTCACTCCTTTCACCACTACAGATTCTTGGGATCAACAATTCCATTCACCTTCTTATCCAAATGTTGATCCTGTTCCTGTCCAGCCATTCAATTCCTACCAGTCCTACCCGACTTTTGCACCTTCCCTAGACATTGCTTCTGAACCGCCATTTGGGAATTTTCAGTATCCAAACAACTTTGAATCTTTTACTGAAACCCCTTCACAACCCATGTCTAGTCTGGAACAGTCTTTGGAAGATTTTAGGGTAGCGTCGTACTAACAGATGATGGATTTGAATGCGTCCATGGCCGCCCTCATACAACCTAGTGACCCGGTAGCTAGTTTTCAACTAGCTCTAAATTGTCCAATGTTCGAAGAGACGGTAGGACAGGTTGAGAATTTGAGTGGAGAGAGTGAGATGTACCCCCTTCCGAATCAAGCCTACCCGTTTCAACTTGAATCCCACAACTCCGGTTTTGAATGTCTATCTAGTGTTCCAAACGATTCATTGATTAAAGATAGAACAGATAATGAGTTATGTGACTTTGTAGTGTTTGATTTGCCCGATTGTGAAGGGTCCCTTTCGAGTGAAACCACACCCAATCCTTTTGACCTCTACACCTCCACTCTAGAACCAGAATTGATTAATATCCATGCTTTTGTTGAGAAGTCTGAGAATATTGATTTTCACTTGATAGAGGATATTGATGCTTGGAATATTTTGGATGATGAACCCGTAGATTTGGCTGAGTTTTTTTTCTCCAATTCATCATCCCGAGTCATTAAATGTTTTTCCCGAACCCTATATGCGTCTAGATTTTGAGGATAAATGCATAGATGTGCTAAATCTTGAGGAAAATTTTGAGGATATTTTTGAGGATGAACCAGTTTTGCTTGATGAGTCGGATTTCCCCATTCATCCTGTCCCTATCATTGACTGTGTACACCCTCCTGAACCCTTAATCAATACCCTTCCTCATTCACTTCCCCCCACCCTTTCCATCGTTCCGACCATGTAAGAAACCGTATTACTATCATTTCATATGTCTGGTTTACCGAGTTCGGCGTACCCATGGTTTCTCACGAATCTTGAGGGATTTGACCCCATTTCTCGACGGGTTGATAGATTAGCACAATCACTTTTTACACATCATTCATCGCATATTGTGCTAATCTATTCACTCCATTTTCACCCTTAAGTTCGTATTCCACTTCTTTCTCCCTTCCGCCAGTCTTCTTCTTATATACCGAGACCGTATACCGCTTCTATCTCCATACGGTCTCGCGTATTCTCCATTTCTTACCTCTCCGCATTCTTCCACCAACCAGCACACTATCGCGATAGAATTTTTGAATGGTTGGTGCTCATTTTTGGCATGTGTAAGGCCTTGTATAGCTTGATATTGTTCTTTCCCTCCTGATCCTGAACTTCAACGCATAACAGTGGAAACACTGTTTTAATTAAGTTTGGGGGGGACTTTTTTTTGTGTATATATTTTTGGTTTTCTTTTTGTTCTGTATATAATTTTCTTTTGGGACGCGCCGACAATTTTGACCCTCTTGGTGTAGCCTGACAGTGAGGGCACTGTCAAGTTTAAGTTTGGGGGTGTGCTCGGTAAGCTTTCTTCCTTCGCATTCATTTGTATATTCTGCATTTGCATACCTTAATTAAAAAACCCAAAAAAAAAATCGAAATTTTTTCCAAAAAATATAAAAACTTTGTCGTCAAGTTAGCTAATAAGGTAACTTAGATTTTTATTCTGAAAGTTTAGTTGATATGTTAGAAATAACTAAATTCTAGGCTTAGGAATTGAAAACCCTAAAAATAACCCTCATTCTGTCTAACTTTGGTAAGTATACGTCCTTACAGTTTTTTTGAGAAATAGATAATCTTGAGTTCAGTTCTTGAGTTAAGTCAAGATGAGGGGAAAGTATTGAAGCTTTACTGAAGGATAAGTCTGAAAAATAGTTTCTTTTCTTGAGTTCAAATTCAGAAAGTATATACCCTACAAACTGCACTTACACGCACCTTGAAACTTGGGATAGTAGAGGATACCTAGAAATACTCTTGCCTGAAAACCTAGTTTGAAAGAAAAAACGGTATTTAAAGCTAAACACCAAAAAGAGCAATATTGAAAGATATATCCGGTCTTGAAAAAGAAAAAGAAAAAAAATAATAAAAAGAAAAATAGAATAAAGTCAAGACCTGGAAACTGCTATTTACGCTTTAAGCTCACACATTCAGTAATCGGCTGTTAGTGCCTTAAGAAGCATTAATAGTCACATGAAAGGTGTATGAGCAACACCGTTCATCATAAATGAAAAGAAGTAGTATTAGGTATTAGGGCAAGGGTACTATAGCTTGAATTGAATTCTCAAGTGTAGGGGTGAAAATATACACACACGTAGGGGTATACAATCGATGTTTGAATAAAAAATAGAAATAAAAGATAAGACTTATGTTTTCTGTAAAGTTGATAAAAATCCCTGATTTGAGACCGCACTTTAGAAGGAAAACTCAGGAGAACCAACATCTTTCTAAACTTTTTTGGAACGTATAGGACCTATAGTTAAATAGAAAGGAGGTGTGAAGCATTAGGGTTGGATGTTTCTAACTTAGGATTATAGAGTTTCTAACATAGATACTAAACTATAGGAGTAGAATCGATGTTAACTTATGACACTAGCTTGACAGGATTTTGTGGGTATAATCCGCTGAAAACCCTCAGGAGACAACACTCCTCCTACTAGGGACACCTAGAGGTTTAACGGCTTGTTGCACGTGCTCAGTGCAATCGCGTTCCCTGCGAAAATGCGGTTAGGACTTTTTTGTGAATAATTGGTTTTGCTCGGGACGAGCAAAAGTTAAGTTTGGGGGTATCTGTTCATACCAGAATATTGCATTTTATACCGCCCATTCTTACGCTCTTTTGTTTATAGGCAGGTGCTTTTAATCAGTGTTTGCTACATATTTGTAGGATACTGGTTCTCAGCTCTAAACAGTGAAATTCATGGAATAGTACGACAAATTCCGGATTACTGCCAACCACATATAAAACACGGGTCTCCGCTCTCTATCCGCATGTTGCCGCACACTAGTTTAAGGGAAAAAATGGCAAATCGATGTCATTTTCAAGCACAAAGCTCAATGTCAACACAAGATCCAACATATCTACGCGGAGCTCGAGGAAATCATGGCAAAAGATCCACATCACATCACCTTTTGTTCTGCTGGAATTCTGGAAATATTGTGAAGAGATTCTGGGAAACAACATATACCACACTGAAGAGTATACAAAACCAGGGAAACCGACAAAAGATGAAGAGCCAATTCCTCTATAGGGCCGCGGTTCCGCGGCATAAGCACGCTTAGGCCGCGGATCCACGGCCGTATGGTCTCCTCAGTAGGAGATCTTTTAGGGGCTGTTTGGTAATTTTATAAGGAGGTAGATTGTTGCCCTAGGTTTTCAGTTCCCTGCCTATAAATTGCCCAGAACTTGCCAAGCCATGGGTGTTCCTTTTCATGCCTTCTTTACGTTAGTTTTTGTTTTAACTTCTTCTTTTTCTTCTTCTTCTTCTTCATCTTTCCTCCATTAAATTGTTGTGAGAGCTTTTGAGTGGATGTTAAATGAAAATGAGGGTTATTTTGTATTATTCTTTTTGCTTATCTTCCCCCTTGAGCTCTCTACCTTAACTTGATCTTGCAACCTCTTAAGTGAGCTTGCAAGTTTAAGCTTTGGTCATTGATCTCAAGGGGTTGTATCATCTTAGAATCAATAAAGTCTTCTCTTTTGTGCTTCATTCACCATGAGTTCTTTCCCTCTTCTTGATCTTGCAACCTCTTAATTGAGCTTGCAAGATTAAGATTTGGTTATTGAACCCATGTCTTGTATTTGGTTCCATGGTTTCTAGTTCTTTTTCTTGCTTAATTCTTTCTTACTTTTTATTACTTGCTTTACTGTAACGTTTTGAAAATCGTTTCGGTGAAATTTCGAAAAATCGGTAAAATAAAGGGGTTTTCTGTAAAAAGTCAAAATACAAATATCTTATTATAAAAATTAAATATACATATTCTAGCTATGTAATTGCTATTATTTGGTGTTTATTGAGCCGCTGGGGAAATTTCAAATTTTCTGAAAAAAAAATTATTTTATTATTATTTAAGCCGTCACTAATACATTTAATTAGGGAAAATTACAAATTGGAATGAGTTGAAACAAATTTTGTGCATCATAAAACATTAAATAAAATTTTATCATGTGATTTTTGGAACGAAATCATTTGCCAAAACGGTTTAGAAATTATTGAAGAAAAAAAAAGCTTTTTTTTAGCGTAAATGGATGTTTGGGGTATCGTATTTATCATTTTTCATCACCCCACACCCGTACCCACATCCACACACTCCCATTTACTTCTCCCCTTGAATAATTCAGCAGCCCCCATCTTTTCCCCCCACTTGAATTTCAAAGGAAAAGAAATGAAAGAAAAGAAAAGAAAATGGAGAAATGAGGTGGACCTTTGACCTTGAATTGACTTTGACTTCTCCCCCCACTTTCTCTACCTCCCTCTCTCTCCTCTCCCACTCCCATTCCAGCAGCCCCCCCTCCTACAGCAGCAGCAGCCCCCCCCATTTCCCTTCTCTTTTCCCTTCAAACTTCATCAAAAATTGCCTCAAATCCATCAAAAAAAATCCCAAAACCCAAATCCGACTCCTACCCATTTTAGCTTAGCCCGTATAGCATGGATCTTTGTGAAAAGAGAGCATTTTGGAGGGCCATAGATGCTTGTGGATCTTCAAATGTTTTTGGGTATAATTCTAAACCATTTTTGCTTAATTTGTTACTAATTTCTTAAAGCTAAACTACTTAAGTGTTAATTAGGCTTAAGTTGCAAGTTTTGGAATTCAAGTTATGAATTTGAATGCAAGTTAGGGTTTTATGAAATTGGTGTATGGTTGTGTGTTATATTTAGGCTTTTTTTTGTCATGTTAATACAAGATTAGTAGCTTGTGCTAATGGTTAGTTTAAAAATTGTGTTAATTTGCTAATTTGCTTACTAGGTTTTTGAAATTGGTTAAATACTTGGGATTAAAAATGTGTTTAGGTTTTTCATGACTTCATTAACTTTATTAAGTATGGTTTAATGCTTTAGATAATGCAAATCTAAGCTAGATTGTAGTTTGTGCATTTTGCTTTGAAATTGTTAAATTTTAGGTATTTTGTAAACTAGAATATTAGGGTTTTTGGAATTTAATGAGATTAAATTCCGGGAATTGTTTATATGACTTATTTAAGATATTTAATAAATATATTGGCCGCTACATTCATTTAAACATCCTGTTTTGTACAAAAACGGCGAATTGTGCATGCTAGATTTTCGGAAAAATGACTTTTTAAGTGAAATTGGGGTTTTTGTGAGTTTTAACCTAGTTTATATTAAAATTAGTGTTCGTGAATGTGCAAATGAGTGTGATTGGATTTTTCTCGATGGTTTGACGTTTGTACATCGACATCGAGGGTTGGTTTGACTATTCTTGCATGCGTAGGCGATAGATTTGGACCTATGAGTGATACACGTGCCGATTTGATTTTCGTATGCCGTTTCGATTTCGAATTTAGTTTTAATGCGATATGGTGCGTTATGATATGTAGGTACCCCCATGTGGACTTCGAGACGACAAGTAAGCGCGTGGCGACGTCGGCACCGGCTAGCGAGGACCAGGTGAGTAGATTTATATCTACGGGGAGAAGTCGGGTGGATGGTGTATAGCACCCCCGCAGTCCGTGGTGGTGTATACGGATGCGTATACACACCAACAAGTATTATATGTTATTTGGGATTAATAACGATGCTTAGGATGGATATTGGTGTGTTGGATTATTTTAGCGTTGCGAACCCTAGGGTAGTGTTGCACTACACATACACACATACATACTTGCATACTTTCCTATTGATATGTGCTCATGGGATTCTTTATAGTTATGTGTTCACATGGGTATGGGACTATGTGTTCACATACGGACTGAGGATGATACTTGGGATTGAGCTGAGTCGATGAGATTTGATTTGAGGCCGTGAGATCGGTGATATAGTAGGGTTCGTATCTTAGATACGACATGACGTTGTAGCGGGTCCTTGACGTAGTGTTTCACACACGTCCATGCATGCGTAGGCGGTATCAGTATGGTACTAGACGTAGATCATTACCGCGATCATGATATTTGATAAAGAGGATACCAGGTGAATAGTATGATGAATGTGATATTGACCCGTACCCAGATTTGGGATGCCGTACGACGGATTTACGTACGAGCTATATTGATGATTGATCCGCACTCTTGACTTGGGATGCCTGATTATAGATATGGTATCGGCTATGATATTATTGAGGCAGGATCACCGACTATACATATACAGGTAGGTATATGTATCGACTCAGATGATAGGCGGTTTCCTTACCTGTAGTTCAGCTCGTTAGCTTAGCCCTTTAGTTTAGTTTAGTTGTTAGATTAGATTCGATTCTTACCTATTTCAAAAACTAACGAATCGTGGGTATTTTAAAAGACAGCCCAAGGGATCCTACGGATATTTCAAAAGACGTATCTTTTCATAAAAACACCGTAGCCCCTATTTTCAAAACCCCATGATTCGTGTTATTTCAAAAGGCACCATTTGTAGGACTTATATTAGATTATTACAGATTAGTTATCGTTGTGTCTAGTATTCAGCTCCCGCACATTATTGCTGTTCGCTCTGTCTCGCATACTTATTTTTCTGTATATTCCATTATTGATATCATGCTGTTAGGACACCAGCACCATTACCGATGATGCGTATGTACCACGTACACCTACTTGCCGGCTCACACACATCTTCATCGGTAATTGCCATGTCACGTACACTTTAGAGAATATATTTTCTTGACTTAGCTTGTTAGTTAGTAGTTTGATATGATATTAGTGTACCTGCCTTACATGCCTAGTTTATTAATCATACATTGCAACTTGGTTATTGATACCATATGCATTCATTATCATTGACATCTGCACTTGTGATGATTTCGTGAGATTTATGATATTTCTGGATTTCGGGGAAAGCCGCAAAATTTACAACTTATGATCTTTTAAAATATAAAATGTTGCGGTTTTCTAGTGATGTAAAGTGTCGTCCACCATGAGTTTGCTGTGGTTTTCGAGATCCGTGTCGAGGAGTGGAGGAACCGTCACGGGTACATGGTGGGCCCGGTATGGTACCCCGGGGCAAGAGGAATGTGTTGTTGACGTTGAGCCTGGCTGGGGAGCACTACCTACCGGTGATATTACCCGACGCGTCGGATATCCGGAGGATACCGTCGTGGTCTTGAGATGGATGGTAGGGGCCGGTCTGGACTGACGGCGTCCTAGATATTGAGATTGAGACATTGATATTTCGAGACAGTGAGATTTATGTTTGGTGTCGATGCTAGACACTGTTGATACTGATTTCATTTATGATACCTCAGTTTAAAAATACGAAGGAAATCTCACTAATTTATGAAAACAGTTTCTTCATTTACATGTATTCTGTTTTCATGCATGCATACCTCATTCATATGATATATTGCTACCTGAGGCACTGACACGGGCACATGAGTTTACACTCGGGTTAGATATTTACCCTAGCCATTGTTATAGACTGCATGATATATACATTTTTGAGGATATATTATGATCATTGACCTAGGATTGCGTTATTTATGCGATTTCTGTGCGTAGATGTTTTTCTACTCACGAGTTGGCAACTCACCCCCGTTGTGCCACAGTTCTTGCAGGTTTCGCCGTACAGGTTTCATTACGGTTTTGCTGGCACTATTTCCATTTCCGGGTGGCTTGCTAGTAGGTGGGTTAATTGTATCTTACCCATCATTATATCTTGTATATTATTATTCAGTTGTATCTAGAAGTTCCATCAACCAAACATGTATTTATTGAGATAGAGACCAGTGTTGTTTATTCTTTCGACCTTAGAGTCGCTCGTTATATTTCTGGTGGTTTTGAGTTTCCTTTTGAGTTTTGATCCTCGCCGTTGGCGTTGTATATTATATTGCTTGTGTGGTTGTGACCGTCGATTGACGAAGAGCTAGCTCCCGCTTGGGGATGCCTTTTTCTTGATTTCGTGTACTATTCATGTTGTATTCCGTTTGGGGGCCAGTATTTACAAAGGAGACTCTGCCGAAATTTTCAGTAAATTTTTTGATGTTTGAAAAAACCGCATAATACGGCTTATGCTATTGAAACTACTTGCTTTAAGTTGATTTTTCCTGCACTCTACTACTTTTCTTGGTTTGGATTTCTGGGTTTTCGGTTTACTTAGATTACGTACGCCTCGAGACGTTCGTAGTTTAAGTGCCGGTCATGTTCCGTACTTTCGGGTCGTGACAAAGTTGGTATCAGAGCGTTAGGTTTTAACCTTCGGAGCGTAGGATGACCCTTGGTTGATGGAATAGATGACTAAAGTAGAGTGACGTACCGTTGATATGTTCCGCGGCATATTTACGACACGCCACTCCACTTATGAAGCCTTAGGATGTACATTCCCTTGTTCAGTATTATATTCCTTCCTGATCTAGCCTCATCGGTACCAGTTTGGTTTTGCTGCTACGGTTACGGCAGGGAGAGCTACGGCTAGAGTTGCGGTCATCACAAGCTCGTCACGAACGAGGACTGACCAGGGCGAAATTCCGGCGACACACGATTGCAGAGATGTATCTTTTTACTGTGTTTCCGCGCCACGAGTGTTTGGCGGATCGCCTTTATGAGGTTACTCGGAGGCGCTGATCGACACTAGAGAATTGAGCCAATGATAGAGGCCAGCCAGATTTTGATGACCGTTGGTGTGTTGCTTATTCATGATGTTTGAGGCACTGTTCAGCGTGCAGACGAGTGAGCTAGTTATTGCTGCGAACGACGAGATATCGCCCCAGATGTTGGAGCTATTACAGTACGAGTTGTACTAAGAGATGATAGAAGGTCGCTAGTCACCCGATGATGAATGACTAGGACAGGTGGTTCGTTCGCTACCCCGATGCGAGGTCATCAGATAGATTGATTCCAGCTAGAGACGACTTCACGCGGAGACGTTGGGAGCCGACAGAGACGATCGAATGTCAGAAACCTACTATTCCAAGTTTAAAGTATTCGGAAAGATATGCAAGAAATTCTATGGTCCCTCTAGAAGAATGAAACCCTAACTCAACTTAATGACCGTATGAAAGCCTTTGAACCATAGGGTTTGCGGCAGTTCTGCGGCGCCATTAGTGAGGCTTGGGTTTGCCCTTCTACGGCTGGACCACCGATGCTGTGGTATGTACTCGATACTATTAAACTGTGCCCAAGATGTTGAGCCCTTGGGGGATTATGAGGTTTTGACGAATCGATTGAATGGTTCGACTTCAATCGGATGCTTGGTGGTGAGATGCATTCTTGGGAGACTCCAGATACGAGGATAGTCGTTGAAGCTCAGTCCATGCAGCTGCGACGAGACGAGTCCAAAGCAGACGACATTAGAGAAAAGTGGAGTAAGAGGTTCGTACCAGATCTAGATGAGATGACGTTCCACTCCGCCGACATCAGAGATGCGATGCGCATGCCGAGGCATGGTACTTGGACTTACCTTCCAGAAGGAGTCGCGATGAGTATGCAGTCGTTCCAGAGCAAGATGCAGATATAGGAAAGGACAATGACTTCCGGACAGTTGGCAGAGACGAGACATGGAAGAGACCGTGAGCAGGATTCCTTCCAGGACACTGCTGCAATGATACTTGCACCCAGGATCAGATGTGTCACGTACATTCAGAGAGCCAGAGGCCGACGCCAGTGATATGCTGTCTTACAAGTGGTCGTGATAATTGACCGGGAGATGACAAGAGACGTGCCAGAACTGGATCATCCCCGTTAGCACACCCGACAGGGCCGATGAGCCGATGGACCGAAAGATTGGTAATTCACAGTGAAGACCCTGACCCAGGAGTGGTCATGGTTACGCACACCAGCAGGACAGAGTTCATGATCATCGACGAGACGTCCCACTAGTGACCGCGACAGTTGGCCGAGATTCTTAGAGGATGCGCTTGAGCAGTACTATTCCGCCATTATTGATTACGATGTTTTGGGTGATTTATTCGTATGATTTGATTTTGATGATTGAGGATTTACGATCTTTGCACAGTGTTGCACTTGATATCGTTTTCGTGCTTTAGTTTCACATGTTTGTGATTTTACGGTTTTAAACAGTTGAGTTGGTTTTGTGCGTATGCATGCACACGATTTCGTTCCTGCACTCTGTATAGTTTATATATGCTTGCAGTGCAGTGATACGCCTTTTGTGCACTTAGATGCACTGGACTTCGATTTCGATTGTGATACTCGATATTTGTTTTGTGCACCTTGTGCACCTGATTGATTTTGCGCACGTTCGGCGCTTGATATTGGATTTCATGATTTCGTGCACGATGGATGCACCTGATTTGGATTTTCACGCATGTTGGGCGCATGTTTTGAAGGGTGATTTTGGTGCACACCAGAGGCACTAAATCGAGAATTTTTCGTGCATGTCAGATGCACCTGATTTTGCTGTCAGGCACACATGTTGCCTACGACAGATGTTTGGTGCACACCCGATGCACTTAGATGTTGTTTCTGTGCGCATGTATGGCACATTCATGGATTTTGATTTCCGCGCGCACCAGACGCACGTAGCATTCATGTGCATATTTTGGGATTGATTTCGTATAGAGCAGTACGTTTTTATGATATTGCTATGTGTTTTCGTACTGAGCAGGACTAGTCAGAGGACAGTACCTGAATATATTTTTGCATGCATTGATAGTTATTGAAGGGATTTCCAAAAAGCGAGCTATAGCCTCAGTATTTACCTACGTGTCTAATATGACACGAAATGTTTAAAACAAGGAGACCCTTCTAAATTGTTTCCAAAACGGCGGAATGCACATTTCAAACAAAGGTATATATGTATATAGTTATTTTCTTATGATAGACGTCCTCCACTGTGCAGTGTTATACGCGTTGCACAGCGACTTAAAGAGATTTGACATGCATTTCCTTCAGATACTTACAGATATAGATTCGATATTTACATGTATAGTTTCGAGTTATGTCATATTGGTTTTGATTTGAATTTGGCATTGATGTCTTCTCCATGACTCCGATGATTGCGGGATGCTTGACGGAGTTTTGATTTGAGTTATATACTCATTTTTCAAGCGCATGCGCTGCGCTACGATTTGTTTTATGTATTTACAATTTCGGAGCCCCGACGACTTGATGGGTTTTCTTAGATGTTTTAGTATTTGGGGGAGTTTGAATTTAAATTCAGGGACCGAATTTCTTTAAGGGGGGAAGATTGTAACGTTTTGAAAATCGTTTCGGTGAAATTTCGAAAAATCGGTAAAATAAGGGGGTTTTCTGTAAAAAGTCAAAATACAAATATCTTATTATAAAAATTAAATATACATATTTTAGCTATGTAATTGCTATTATTTGGTGTTTATTGAGCCGCTGGGGAAATTTCAAATTTTCTGAAAAAAAATATTATTTTATTATTATTTAAGCCGTCACTAATACATTTAATTAGGAAAAATTACAAATTGGAATGAGTTGAAACAAATTTTGTGCATCATAAAACATTAAATAAAATTTTATCATGTGGTTTTTGGAACGAAATCATTTGCCAAAACGGTTTAGAAATTATTGAAGAAAAAAAAAGCTTCTTTTTAGCGTAAATGGATGTTTGGGGTATCGTATTTATCATTTTTCATCACCCCACACCCGTACCCACATCCACACACTCCCATTTACTTCTCCCTTTGAAGAATTCAGCAGCCCCCATCTTTTCCCCCCACTTGAATTTCAAAGGAAAAGAAATGAAAGAAAAGAAAAGAAAATGGAGAAATGAGGTGGACCTTTGACCTTGAATTGACTTTGACTTCTCCCCCCACTTTCTCTACCTCCGTCTCTCTCCTCTCCCACTCCCATTCCAGCAGCCCCCCCTCCTACAGCAGCAGCAGCCCCCCATTTCCCTTCTCTTTTCCCTTCAATCTTCATCAAAAATTGCCTCAAATCCATCAAAAAAAATCCCAAAACCCAAATCCGACTCCTACCCATTTTAACTTAGCCCGTATAGCATGGATCTTTGTGAAAAGAGAGCATTTTGGAGGGTCATGGATGCTTGTGGATCTTCAAATGTTTTTGGGTATAATTCTAAACCATTTTTGCTTAATTTGTTACTAATTTCTTAAAGCTAAACTACTTAAGTGTTAATTAGGCTTAAGTTGCAAGTTTTGGAATTCAAGTTATGAATTTGAATGCAAGTTAGGGTTTTATGAAATTGGTGTATGGTTGTGTGTTATATTTAGGCTTTTTTTTGTCATGTTAATACAAGATTAGTAGCTTGTGCTAATGGTTAGTTTAAAAATTGTGTTAATTTGCTAATTTGCTTACTAGGTTTTTGAAATTGGTTAAATACTTGGGATTAAAAATGTGTTTAGGTTTTTCATGACTTCATTAACTTTATTAAGTGTGGTTTAATGCTTTAGATCATGCAAATCTAAGCTAGATTGTAGTTTGTGCATTTTGCTTTGAAATTTTTAAATTTTAGGTATTTTGTAAACTAGAATATTAGGGTTTTTGGAATTTAATGAGATTAAATTCCGGGAATTGTTTATATGACTTATTTAAGATATTTAATAAATATATTGGCCACTACATTCATTTAAACATCCTGTTTTGTACAAAAACGGCGAATTGTGCTTGCTAGATTTTCGGAAAAATGACTTTTTAAGTGAAATTGGGGTTTTTGTGAGTTTTAACCTAGTTTATATTAAAATTAGTGTTCGTGAATGTGCAAATGAGTGTGATTGGATTTTTCTCGATGGTTTGACGTTTGTACATCGACATCGAGGGTTGGTTTGACTATTCTTGCATGCGTAGGCGATAGGTTTGGACCTATGCGTGATACGTGTGCCGATTTGATTTTCGTATGCCGTTTCGATTTCGAATTTAGTTTTAATGCGATATGGTGCGTTATGATATGTAGGTACCCCCATGTGGACTTCGAGACGACAAGTAAGCGCGTGGCGACGTCGGCACCGGCTAGCGAGGACCAGGTGAGTAGATTTATATCTACGGGGAGAATTCGGGTGGATGGCGTATAGCACCCCCGCAGTCCATGGTGGTGTATACAGATACGTATACACACCAACAAGTATTATATGTTATTTGGGATTAATAACGATGCTTAGGATGGATATTGGTGTGTTGGATTATTTTACCGTTGCGAACCCTAGGGTAGTGTTGCACTACACATACACGCATACATACTTGTATACTTTCTTATTGATATGTGCTCATGGGATTCTTTATAGTTATGTGTTCACATGGGTATGGGACTATATGTTCACATACGGACTGAGGATGATACTTGGGATTGAGCTGAGTCGATGAGATTTGATTTGAGGCCGTGAGATCGGTGATATAGCAGGGTTCGTATCTTAGATACGACATGACGTTGTAGCGGGTCCTTGACGTAGTGTTTCACACACGTCCATGCATGCGTAGGCGATATCAGTATGGTACTAGACGTAGATCAGTACCGCGATCATGATATTTGATAAAGAGGATACCAGGTGAATAGTATGATGAATGTGATATTGACCCGTACCCAGATTTGGGATGCCGTACGACGGATTTACGTACGAGCTATATTGATGATTGATCCGCACTCTTGACTTGGGATGCCTGATTATAGATATGGTATCGGCTATGATATTATTGAGGCGGGATCACCGACTATACATATATAGGCAGGTATATGTATCGACTCAGTTGATAGGCGGTTTCCTTACCTGTAGTTCAGTTCGTTAGCTTAGCCCTTTAGTTTAGTTTAGTTGTTAGATTAGATTCGATTCTTACCTATTTCAAAAACTAACGAATCGTGGGTATTTTAAAAGACAGCCCAAGAGATCCTACGGATATTTCAAAAGACGTATCTTTTCATAAAAACACCGTAGCCCCTATTTTCAAAACCCCATGATTCGTGTTATTTCAAAAGGCACCATTTGTAGGACTTATATTAGATTATTACAGATTAGTTATCGTTGTGTCTAGTATTCAGCTCCCGCACATTATTGCTGTTCGCTCTGTCTCGCATACTTATTTTGCTGCATATTCCATTATTGATATCATGCTGTTAGGACACCAGCACCATTACCGATGATGCGTATGTACCACGTACACCTACTTGCCGGCTCACACACATCTTCATCGGTAATTGCCATGTCACGTACACTTTAGAGAATATATTTGCTTGACTTAGCTTGTTAGTTAGTAGTTTGATATGATATTAGTGTACCTGCCTTACATGCCTAGTTTATTAATCATACATTGCAACTTGGTTATTGATACCATATGCATTCATTATCATTGACATCTGCACTTGTGATGATTTCTTGAGATTTATGATATTTCTGGATTTCGGGGAAAGCCGCAAAATTTACAACTTATGATCTTTTAAAATATAAAATGTTGCGGTTTTCTAGTGATGTAAAGTGTCGTCCACCATGAGTTTGCTGTGGTTTTCGAGATCCGTGTCGAGGAGTGGAGGAACCGTCACGGGTACATGGTGGGCCCGGTATGGTACCCCGAGGCAAGAGGAATGTGTTGTTGACGTTGAGCCTGGCTGGGGAGCACTACCTACCGGTGATATTACCCGACGCGTCGGATATCCGGAGGATACCGTCGTGGTCTTGAGATGGATGGTAGGGGCCGGTCTGGACTGACGGCGCCCTAGATATTGAGATTGAGACATTGATATTTCGAGACAATGAGATTTATGTTTGGTGTCGATGCTAGACACTGTTGATACTGATTTCATTTATGATACCTCAGTTTAAAAATACAAAGGAAATCTCACTAATTTATGAAAACAGTTTCTTCATTTACATGTATTCTGTTTTCATGCATGCATACCTCATTCATATGATATATTGCTACCTGAGGCACTGACACGGGCACATGAGTTTACACTCGGGTTAGATATTTACCCTAGCCATTGTTATAGGCTGCATGATATATACATTTTTGAGGATATATTATGATCATTGATCTAGGATTGCATTATTTATGCGATTTCTGTGCGTAGATGTTTTTCTACTCACGAGTTGGCAACTCACCCCCGTTGTGCCACAGTTCTTGCAGGTTTCGCCGTACAGGTTTCATTACGGCTTTGCTGGCACTATTTCCATTTCCGGGTGGCTTGCTAGTAGGTGGGTTAATTGTATCTTACCCATCATTATATCTTGTATATTATTATTCAGTTGTATCTAGAAGTTCCATCAACCAAACATGTATTTATTGAGATAGAGACCAGTGTTGTTTATTCTTTCGACCTTAGAGTCGCTCGTTATATTTCTGGTGGTTTTGAGTTTCCTTTTGAGTTTTGATCCTCGCCGTTGGCGTTGTATATTATATTGCTTGTGTGGTTGTGACCGTCGATTGACGAAGAGCTAGCTCCTACTTGGGGATGCCTTTTTCTTGATTTCGTATACTATTCATGTTGTATTCCGTTTGGGGGCCAGTATTTACAAAGGAGACTCTGCCGAAATTTTCAGTAAATTTTTTGATGTTTGAAAAAACCGCATAATACGGCTTATGCTATTGAAACTACTTGCTTTAAGTTGGTTTTTCCTGCACTCTACTACTTTTCTTGGTTTGGATTTCTGGGTTTTCGGTTTACTTAGATTACGTACGCCTCGAGACGTTCGTAGTTTAAGTGCCGATCATGTTCCGTACTTTCGGGTCGTGACATTTACATTCATGCTTTACTTTCATGCACTTAAATTCCATGCACTTTTAATTACTTGCTTGTAATCTTTTCTTTTCTTTGTTTATCTTTTCTTTTGCTCTTTTTGGTTCGTTTTGTGAATGGTTGTTAATATGTGTTGTTAAGAATAAATATAATATTGTAAGTTAATATTTCTTTGCTCATTTCCTTTTCCTGTTATTTTCCTTTGAACTCCGCCCAAACGTTACGCAAGCGCTCCGTTAGGCACCCTACCCTACCAAGGTAACGGTGATTCCTAACCGCGACCGGTTGCGTTCGGTTTGGCCGGAGGCGAAAGCAAGAGACAAGAACGGAAGGACAAGGGTCAATAAGCCGGATTCCACGAATACAGTGCTTAAATCCCCTAATCCACGTTGTTGCCGATTGCTCTAGCTTCAATTGGTCAAGACTCGGCTCAAAGGTTTTGAGTGCGGATTTCCTTAGCTTACACTTTCGTATCTTTTTCTTAAAAACATTATACTTGCATATAAAACACATAGGATAGAACTGAACAAACATATACACATTCTTTATTAACTCGTCTATGACTCGAACGGACATACAACCATCTCCCTGTGGATCGACCCGTGCTCAACCGGCTAGCTGCATAGCGACACCGTCCTGATCGCGGTTATAAATTTAGAACTTTGAACATCCGACACGCCAAAAGCGTGCGATCATATGCGCCACTTAACAGTTAGAGCTTTGCGCTCTTGAAATAGCGCATTGCGCTCATGGGCTGGCGCTCAGCGCCAGACGCACCATGTGTCACTCGCGTGTGCGCCACTGAACTAATAGCGCAATGCGCTCATAAGATAGCGCTCTGCGCTCTTAAAACTGGCGCAATGCGCCCATCATCTGGCGCTTAGCGCCAAGCGCGACACGTGTCCCTCACATGTGCGCTACTCGGCAGAAGCACACTATGCTCTTTGACTGGCGCAAAGGGCCAAGCATGTCACGTGTTGCGCTGATAGAACATAAATTGTTTTTTAATAAGCCAAGGGCTATGATGAATGATCAACATTCAATAAAAGTCAAAAATATTGTCAAAACCCAAATCGATGCTCAGCATTGTCAAATGTTTAACATTTTAACTGAATGGGCCGAGCCCAAAGTGGCCACAGAACCCTCATTCAGATTAACTGAGCCCATATGCTCATAAATCTCAAATCTTAGTCCCAATTATACTACAGATCCCAACCAAAATTGTTTCAAGGGTACATCTCTGAACCTTTCTGATATATGTCGTTGTAATCCTTCATCGTCTTCAGAGAGACGACGGGTCCCGACAACCATACATTTCATAGACTGTGACGTCTTTAAACTGGACTATGGGGTCCTTAAAACCATGGACTATGATGTCCTTAACCTTGGACTGTAGGGTCCTTAAACCCATGGACAATGATGTCCTTAATCTCGGACTGTGGAGTCCTTTAAAACCCATGGACTATGATGTCTTTAACCTTGGATCGTAATGTCCTTAAACTAATAATGGACCGCAATGTCCTTAAACTAATTGACCGCAATGTCCCTAAACTAAACAATAGAGCCCAAATGCTCTTTTGTTGGATCTAAATGATCATGGTAAGTTGATCTTAGTCTAAAATTAGACTAACGTATCCTTAACTAACGTTTAAGTTGATCTTAGTCTCAAATGAGACTAACGTATCCTTAAACCCAACCCCAAACCCAAATCTTAGAAAATACGGATTTGGACTAATCCACGCCCTACAGGCGACAACATAAATTAGTCTCCGTATACAATCCACGGGCAACCAAAAACAAAACAAACACATACGACACGAAGTGACCATTTGGAGAAGGAGAAAGTGGTTACTGCGATACGGTAGCGTAATTAACTGCAGGGGCTTACGCCTGCAGGGAAGAGCGTCCCCACAATCAAAAACCCCTCAATGAGGGGGAATCTGACAAAGTCTGCTACATCGGCCGCATTCGTTTAAACCTTCGATATATGGTGTCATAAATCAACTTGGTATCTTCGGAGAGGTGGACGGATAACACCAATTAGCATCTGCCCCAAATTCAGGCAAGACAGACACGCGCGGTCGCATCTCCGTGTTCGGAGGGGAACTAGGAGTGAATACACTGGACGGACTCGCCGAGAACTGGCTAGATGGTATTATACCAATCGTCAGATGACAGTTCTCTGATAACATGAGTGCAGATAGTCTGTCGACCTGAGGTCATCATTTTTCTCTTGTGAGTTCCCACTGTGCTTTGATTACTACCCTACCATGGCTCTACTGAGTCGTGCAAACAGGTTTTAGTTGGGTACAGTCCCGAGCTACATGGAGGCAGTGAGCGATTGTCGGGGATTCATCTCTCACAGTTTAGGGAGTCGATGTCGCGCTGTGTTCGGTTGGCCAACACCATAAGTCTCTGGTCATGACGGATTGAGAATTACTGATAGGTACATCAGTAGATTCTCAGATGGTCTTGAGCCACATTGGCATGACTTGTCAGGTTATTAGGGGTCTGACGTTTTCCACTCCTAGACCCGGCATACGATACTCTTAGACGAACAGAGCGAATTGTATGGAGATTGTCACAGATTGGCTCAGTAGGAGTTCAGATGAGTTTTCTTGTCGGCCTTTGTAACGACCCTAAATTTTCTGTACAAAATTTTTCTTTTTAATGTACAGAAAGGAATTTTTAAGCCTCAGTACAAGTTATAAGTATATCTTGTTTAAGAACAGCAAGAAGCAACTTGTAGCTCACTGGTAAAGCCCTTGCACTACTGTGACGTAACCCTGTGTTCGAACCCCATCAGACACATTATATTTTTCTTATTTTTTCTTTTAAACTTTTGGAAGCCCAAAAGTTTACATGTGCAAAACACACAAAAATGAAAAGACAGAAAAATTAAACATGTGCAAAAGGGTGTTAACACTGGCATGAACACGTGGCACAAATCCGACGGTCTAAACCCCTCATTTGGCCGGCCAAACCCTACAAAAAACCGGCATCGACGGTTTGATGTGGCCCAAACCCCTCCTTGCTTTGCACACACAACCTCTTACCTATTCTTAACTCCCCTGCACTGTTTGATTGCTCTGCAATCAAACAAAGACCTTTCAATTCCCTATTTATCCTTATTTTAATGCATTTTAATTCATCTTTTTAATTCCAAAACCCTAATTCCACACTATAAATACTACTCTATGCCCTAGTCCTTCCTCATTCTGAAAATTATAGCAAAAATTCTCAAGTTTTCTAAGTACAAGAAGAGTACAAACAGAGTTAGCAAGCAAGTAAATTCCGGCGAAGATCGAAGCTAATCCCGGCGTCTCCATGACACCCTAAAGCTTTCCTACCCTTCTTCTATCTCTTCCTAATATAATCAACCGGTAAGTCCCTCCCAATCCCTATTCTTCCTCTTTAAAAATTTCTTTTTCAAAACATGTCAGTAAGTGGAGTTAATACCGACATCTTATTCTAAATCCGAAAATTTTCACTATTTCTTCCATATATTTCATCCAAATTCTTATATTATATTTATAACCATAAAACTAATGTTTAGAATCAACTTTCACTCAAAAATATCATGCTAAATAACTTTAATCTAACTTTTACATGAAAATACCATGAACTTTATCTACGTCATCTTTTGTTCCTTTATTGAATAGACCTTTAGAAAACTTCACGGGTAATGACCTACCCCTCACATACACACATGTTTTCATAGCACAGTATACCTTGAACATATTTTTGTTACCATATTACATCAAAATACCCTGTACTATAAAAACGGTTTTCTTTTAGATTGTATTTAAAACCCCTTTGCAAATATGCCTCTACAATCTTTTTAGGAGACCCGCTATTGGATGGTGTGGATTATCGCACATTCTTAGGCTAGTAGAGCGAGATACAGATCTCCTGACGGAGCATTCGGTCTCGAAAAGTTTTTAATACGATTTTTAAGAAAAACGCAATTTTCTACTTAATAATCAAAATTAATTTTTAATAATTATATAAATATTACAAATCCATATATTTTCAAAATATAATAACTTATATTTTTTTTCAAATAAAAGAATTACAAGTTTCATCAAAATACCATCAAGATATCAATACAAGACAAGTTTACAGTACAATACCATGAACTATTCAAGTTAAGATAATTATCACTAAAATACCTCAATTCTTAAAATACACATCCATGGAAACCCTAAATAATATAAATAATTTCTCGAGGCTATTTTGAACTATATTAAAAATATTTTACATAAAACCCCCTCAAGCAATATAAAACACTGTTAATGGCTTTAGTAAATATAGGTTTAAGCGGGATCGATTCTTTTGAGCCTCAGGGAGCCGGAGAAAGTGAGTGCTTGCCTATTTAAGATAGAAAAATTTAACGGTATTATCAATGGTAATTGTCTTGGAAAAAGACATAAATCCTGCCGTCCATGTGCAGCAGTTACCGATAACTTCTGAATCTAACTCAAGATCTAAATCAGTTCAAAGTGTCTAACTCATGTCTAAGTCTAACTCATCCAAAGTCAAATCTGAATCTAAAACAAAAAATGTATACTTGATCATGAACTTGAATCCAAACTCAAGTCAGAATCTAATTCAAATTTGAACCCAAAGTCAAGCATGCATACTTGAACATGAACCTGAATACCTGAATTCAAATACATATATTAAACCTGAATACATGACTTGACTTGACTCGAACTATGAATACAATTTGACATGAATACATGAATACTTGACATGAATACTTGATATATACATGAAATCAATCTTGCAACTCGATGTATTCATGGATTCAAGCAAGGCTGGTAATTTTAGCTGTAACTTAGCATATACGGGGTGCTGGGGTACTTCATGAGTGAATCCAACGATATCTCAGGAGTCCCACCAGGTCATGAATCCATGTCTACTAACACAAACAGGCTATCATGAGGGCCCGTGTTTCCTTGCTCCTTGATTACAGCCTTGAGTTTGGAATACTTCATCACTAGGTTGAAGTCCCGTTACTAACTCTTGATTCGTGCCCGTGGTTCCTTACCCCTGGATTACAGCCTGTTGGGTTCGAGAACACTCTTGAGATTGGTTGACATTCACCATTGAACTTACGTTAAATTAGTGTACCCAAGTAGAGACATGTTAAGACATTTACATTCACTGCATGTTTACTATACTTACATTACACGGCCATGTTACTTTTTTTTGCCATGCTCATGATATCATGCTTATCTACTTGTCATACATTACCATACTTGTTCACATATATTACAATAAAACTGCATGCTACATAAACTCGCCATGTTTACATTAAACGACATGCTGACACATCATACTTCATAATCCATTGTTCATGATATACATTTTCCTTATCATTACACTTTATATTTCACTTCATTCCTAAGGACTTACCGAGCGAAAGTTCCCTGATGGACATTCAACCTTTCTCTGTTTTCTTGGAATATTCGTTAAATACTGTGGAGACTGAAGAGGTAGACATCTCAGAGGAAGAGTACGATCAGACCAAGACCCAGGCCTAGACCAGTTACCTTTTCTCAGTTTATGTATGCCACCTGTTTAGGCATTTCCATCCTTGTATTTTCTTTCAGTTAAAATCATATATTGTAAATGAATCAAGCTGAATGTAAATAAAGTTGTTGAATTTTAAATCTCATGTTTATTATCTTTTCATTTTATATTGCTTATATTACGCTTAGCGTATTTATTCCGGGAAATGACCTTCTCGAAATAAATACGTTGCGGTCCTCGTTACGTACCTGCTTCCATCTACTGGGAAGCAGGACATGACAGCCTACTTTTCGACAGGTACCTGGGTAGCCGTTACGTACAGCTAGTGTCGCTGACATGCTTTTGGTTAAACCCGCTACCAGCGTACTGTCATGTTTTTAGAGTTCCGCACAGAGAGTTTTCCTAGTTCAGGTGAAACAATATAGAAACCGTATGGCTTTACATGCAGGGCTTCGATCATATACGTGTACTAGCTACACGTATTTTGTTCGGACGGAAAATACTAGTGGGCTTAGGATTAAACCGCATTCTAGTATGATAATATTGGATTATTTTATCTCTTGGTATTCTTATTTTTTGTAGTACAAATACGGGTATGTATATACGGTGGGGGTATTCTTGTAATTTCACTAGAATGCTTCTAGAAGAAGACACCTCATTTTGTTTTATTTCTATTTAATTAAATAGATAATGAGGTGGAGGGATGATGTGTATTGAAGCATAGTTGAAGTATGGCTACTTGATTTTATTTATTTATTTGTTCTAACTATTCAAGTATGATTGTATTATTTCTATTGGAAATAATGTATGTGCTGTGACTTTACCCGCACGCTTTTACGTTTTGAAAAGAAAAGTTTTTAGAAATAGTGTGCATGCGGGCTCGGTCTCATTTTAAAATTTATAAACCGCAAATGCACGGAACGTTGTAGCATGCTGGTAAGTACGGGTTGATCCACAGGGAATTGGTGATTAGAGATTGTTGTTAAATGTTCAAAAAGAAAGAATTTGGGTTTTGTCACAAATAAAATAAGAAAATACGAAATTATAGAACAAGTTAACGAAAGATGCAGTGGCTTCGGTTTGGATGTCTGAATCATGGAGAATTCTTCGACGCTCCCTTAATCACGAGTTGTTTCCTCCTTGTGTTGATTCTGATGTAAAGCATGGCTTGTCAAGGCATTCGTGAAGCACAAACCATCAAGATGTCGATATTCGATGCAAGATATGAAATGAATTCGTCTTGTTCTCACTTACCATTTGTATGTCCATACTTGAAGTATCAACGCTAAGTACAAGGGTTAGCAAGCATACATCTGTTGTGTTACACTAACGCCTTGGCCATCATCCGTGACCGTTTGCGGAACAAATTTTTTTCTACGATTAAAACTGGCACTAGAATAACCCGTTAACCAGATCTACCATAAACCTAACTAGCATGCAAAGGAGTTCTATCTACTATGATAGAAGTTTATACCTAAAGAATTAAGTCCTTCGGGTCTTCACTCCTTTCCTTTAGCTCCTCAAAAGATGTACGGATTGCGCTTGATCGACGGCCTCCTCGCATCAAAGATGATCCACCTGAGAGTGTGTACTTTGAGCTCCTACCTCCAAAACGAGGTAACTAAGGTACTTAATATGCTAATCTAAGTAGCCTAGATGAAGTAGAGAGTGATGATGGATTGATTTGTCTCACTAATCCTAGGTTTCTCAACACATAAGACTTTTAGGGTTTTGAGGTAGAAGAAGATGAAGCTTGAGGAGATGAGAGTGTAGTAGAGAGCATAAATGAAGAATTGCTAAGTGTTGTGAACTAATAATACATACAATAATTCACAACCTAAAATACCAAGTATACCCAAATAGTAAACCATGAGTCACTACATGAGTCACCAAGTAGCCATGCTTCATTTAATGCAAAAGAACACCGCATACCTCCACCTCATTAATCATTTAATCAAAATGATAAAAACTAAAATGAGGTGTCTTCTCTAGAAGCATCTTGCACAATTATAAGAATACCCCTCACCGTATATACGTACCCGTATCCGTATTCCGAAAAATACGAATACAAAGAGACGAAAATAATCTAAGAATATAATACTAGGATCCGATTTAAACCAAAGCCCACTAGTATTATCCGTCCGAATAATGATTCGTGTATCTAGTACACGTATATGATTGAACCCTGCCGTAATACCATACGGCCTCTACATCGTTTCGCCCGAAGCAAGGAAACGCTTTGTGTGGGACTCTAAAGACTCAATAGTATATTGGCAGTGGGTTTAACCACAAGCACGTCAGCGGTACTAGCTGCACGTAACGGCTACCCAGCTATCTGTCGAAAAGGAAGGCCGACGAGCAAACTCGTCCGAACTTCTACTGAGCCTATCCGTGACAATCTCCGTGCAGTTCGGTCCTTCGTCTAAGAGTATCGCATACCGGGTCTATGGGGTGGTAAACGTCAGACCCTAATCACCCGATAATTCATGCTGATGCTGCTCAGGATTAATCCGAGAAACTACTGATTAACCTATCACTAAATCCCAACTGCCTTGGCCAAGGTCTTATGGTCCTGACCAATCAAACACAGTGCGATATCGACTCCCAATACCGGGAGAGATGAATCCCTAACAATCGCTCACTGCCTCCATGTGGCTCGGGACTGTACCCAACCAAAACATGTTTGTACGACTCAGTAGAGCCGTGGTAGGGTAGTGATCAAAGCACAGTGGGAACTCATACGAGATAAATAGCGATCTCAGGTCCGAAGACTAACCTGTACACATGTCACCTGAGAAATTCCATTTGAAGATAGGTATAGTACCATCTGGAAGTTCTCGGCGAGTCCGTCCAGTGTACTTACACCCAATGAGCACCTGTATACGATCTTAGGTGCATCAGACCAATGGCTGCGGGACCAACCATCACCCCTCGTCGGGGTCTAGAAACGTATACACTAGTCTATTCTGGAGTATCAACACCCAGTCTCGATACTCATGCGACTAGGGACCATTTAAGAATGTGCTTATGGACTACCCTACACCCACAAGTATGATCACCATCACAACGCAGGTAGTCAAGCAAGATCCTACGGGCTTTATCAACATGTAACCGCAATATGTAATAACGAGTATAACATATGCATATGTTAAATAAAGTCAAACCATAATAGTATATTATTGTATCAAGTCTTTATTAATATGTGCAAGCTGTATAAAATATCAATAGAAACAAATACACATATCCTGATAAATACAACTCAAATAATATACTATATAACTGAGCAAGAATGTCCTGTACATACATATCCTCAGCATCCTTATATATACATATACAATAATGGCCTCTAAGGCATACATATCCAACAACATCAACAACAAATACACAAATTAGCATATGAGAGCAAGTGATTTAACATTAATTTTGCTAAGTGAGTTGTGATAGTATAGGGTATATGAAATGAGAAGGGTGTCAATTAACATTGTTAACAAAATACCCTATCTAACACTGAGCAATCTTAAAACTAATGTGATTCTAAGCTTAATATTGCACAATGGAAGCTTGGAGAGAGTATGGTATATGATGAGGTTACAAAGTAACCATAAAATCAAAATATCATATCAAACCAATGCCATGGAAATCTTAAAGTTACAATCACTATTAAGCAAATTAAACATTCGTAAGGGAAGGAGGAAGGCAAAGCCATTCATCTCACATCCTCACCATCACCACAACCATAAAGTTACACAAATATTGTTTAAAAGAGAAAACAAAACACAAGAGAAATGAAGAATATAAAACAAGTAAAGAAAATTAAAACAAGTGCAATTATTTCTTAACAAAATGGAAGGATTAGAGCTACAAGTTAGATAACGACCTCTACCTCCTTAATGGAGCTCTCAAATGAAAGCTCAAAGAGGGAAGAAGAGGAAACTATCAAATGTTACACACTCAAGTTTTCACTCAAAAATCCAACACAAAACTTAATCTGAGGTTTGCTATATATAGGCAACCCAAAATCAAAAGTTGCATATAAACATAGACTGACAAGACCACTAGGGACCGACCAAACTTGGACGAACCTATTTGGTAATGTTTTGGCCGCAAATTGCGACCAATATGATTAAATTTAAGGCCATGATGAGGATTCTGGGGCCCACCTTTGGTCTGTGGTCTTCTGGTCTCTTGAGAATCTCTCTATGGTTGTTATTTCTTTTAATTCACACCTGAGTGTAATCTGGAGGAATGTACAGAGAAAGGATCAAGTGATCAGGTTGCAATGGTTCACATTTCAAATCAACTCTTTTTCAAATACTCATTATCATGTCCACTTGTGCACCCATTGCTTAAGTCCACTTGGAAAACACCATGATGGTGTTTGCCCACTTGATGACTGATGATGGTTCAAGCCTACTTGCATGACTCCATGACTTGATCACACTTGATCATGTTGGACCAAAAAAAGATTTATTTGTACAGAACTTTATTTGTTGCAAAACTTATTTGACTTTGATCTGTATTCTGTCCCGTTTGTAGTTCCGGCTGAAAACCGTCATTTCTGTGCATGTTGTGTACCATCTCCAGTGTTTTTGCCTGTGTACCAGTATTCTGTACTAATGAGCAGACACGGATTAAATAGTACTTTTTAATGACAAAATGATAGGAAATGAGCGGTATTAAAATGTAATAAAACGTGTCGAACAAATACCCCCAAACCTATCTTTTGCTCGTTCCGGGCAAAAAAAAATCCTAATCTCACTTTCGCAAGGAACGCGATTGCTCTGAGCCCGTGCAACAAGCCGTTAAACCTCTAGGTGTATCTAGTAGGAGGAGTTTTGTCTCCTGAGAGTTTTCAGCGGATTACACCCACAAAATCTAGTCAAGCTAGTTTCAAGAGGAAACTGTAAATTCTAATCTTAAGATTAAGCATCAAAACTAGAAGTTCTATTACTCTAGTCAGAAACGTCCAACCCTTATTTTTCACTCCTCACATTTCATTTAACATAAGTTCATAAACGTCTTCACGTGATTATGCGAATAGTGTCGTTAAGTTTTAAGAACTTTGATTAGGTTCGTTATGTCATAAATACAGACCAAGAAAGACTTCTAAAGGATGACATGAGTTTGAAAAGACTTAAGATTTTTCTCAAGTTTCATTCTCCAGTTAAGTTTCGAGTCGGAATTTTTATCCATTTTAACAGAGAACTAAGTCTTCTTCTTCACTCCTACTCTTCACCTGTCTTTGTTCATACACACCTTTCGTAATCATGCAAAAAGTCTTATAATCTTAATAATTGAAACTTTCATATCTCCGCTAAAAACTGTTTATAATAGAAAAATCGTCCTTGCCAAAATTATTCTCACACAAAGAACCATGAGGACTTTAAACTCAGAGAGAACACTTGCTTGAGTTGTTTTATTTGGCGATTGGAGACTTAACGAGCTTTGGGTCAATTACTCCCAAACCGGATGATTTTCGAGCATTAGGTGTGGAGACACCCCTAGGACATAATTGCCTAAGTCACTAAGGCCGCAAAACAAAAGACTTATTTTGTTGTATTTAAAATATTCTGAAAGCCATGCGAACGGAGATATTGCCAGTTTTTCTTTTTCATCCCAAAGACGTGTTCGTGTGAATAAGGTGCGTAATCACCCCAACAAGATTCCAGATAGGTTATTTTTCAGACTTTTAGCCTTTGTTAAAGCTTTCAATAATATCTTTCATATCTACTTTACTTTATGAACTATTCTGGATATTACTTAATTCATACAAACCGGTTTGATCCTAAAGACGTTTATCAATTTTCAAAAGTTTTAAAGACATCTCAGACTTTTCATCTAATTCTCAAAAACGTATGACACATGTAGAGTGATATAAAAGACGTATATTAGTTACGGTTAAACTCAAAGAAGGGTTATCTTTTGGTTTTCAATCTCTTGACAAGGATTTTAGTTGTTTATATCTTATCAAATTAAACCTTCAGACTTCGAGTCTAAGTTTTCCCATTAGCTAACTTGACAACAAAATTTTTATGTTTTGAAAAAATTTCAAATTTTTATGGGTTTTAATATGTATTTAATGCAGAATTTACACATGATGCACAAACAAGTAAACGGAGTGCTCACCCCTAAACCCGAGTTTTACATGTCCTCATCGTTTCCCCTATTTCCGGTAGCTATACTTAGACATTAGGGTAGGTTTTTATTCATAAAGAGAAAAATCTAAGAGCTAATTACAGTATTTACAAGTTAAGAGATTGTGTTAGTCCAGAAATTAGTACCGGCCATTCAAAATTTTTGTTGATATAAGGCCAGGGCTGGTAAAAGAAAAAGTTTATGAAAAAGAAAATGTACATGTTAGTGGTATAGTTAGTTGTTAGTAAAGGGTATGGGTGCATGAAAGTAGAGATCAGAAAACGATGAATGTGAAGACGAAGTTTTGAAGGAGTCAAAGAATTGTTTCCCGAATGAATTGTATGTTCAAGAAGCATGTGTTGAGTTTCGAGGTCAGGTTTGTTTAAAAACTGGAGTTTATCCTCAAAAAGTTTAGCAAAAGCAAGGTCCGTAGGATATTCCCAAAGTGATCCAAACTCGAACTCATAAAGAATATCAAGTTCATCCGCAAATATTTCCTTAAAACTCAGCATGAAAGAGTGTTTCTCAAGGTTGTCTTTCTCCTTATAATTCTCTACAATCATATTCTCCTTAATATGGCTCACATCTCCCAAAACAAATCTTCCCTCATTACATTCATATATGGGTAAGTCCATGTCATTTAAAAATGTAGGTTCCCACTCTAAAGTTTCGTCCAGCACTTCTTTAATTGGCAAAACTAAAGTCGTGGGTTCCATATCCTTAATTTCCTTTAACAATATGTCCCAACCATACCCGTCACAAGTTTCCTCCTTTAAAATTTCTTCGATATAATCAGTCGGTGCAAAAATCTCATCTTCAAGTAGTATATCAGTTAAATCATCCTGAATATCACATATGATGGGAGGCCTATCTGGTACCTGAAGGCTAGTGTCGGACTGACTCGGAGGGTTTTCTTGTTTCCTGATAACACCCAGTCAACTCAATTATATCATCATCATCTATGAAATCATCAAAATTTGTTTGATCTTTTATCTCACTCAGCTGACTTTCTAGATGACAGATATTGACATTATTGGGTTCAAATTGACTGTGTTCACTCCCTAGAATCTTCAAAGCTAAATGTTTTACTTGTTCGTCGATTCTAGCCAATGATTGAGCTTGAGCGTGAAACAATTGATCAGATTGTTGTATGAACATGGCCAGCGTCGAAGCTGTTTGATTCTCGAATGCAAATATCAATTCAAGATCTTTCTCTAAAGTGGTCAACCTAGCATCCATCTCACTATCATACCCTATTTATGTGTCAATTGTTTCAGTAAGGGAGGGTTATGATGATAGTGATGCTAAAGCCATCATCTTGTCGACCTCTTTCTCTAAGTTTTCAATCATTTGATCTATGTTTGAAGTGAGATTAGTTTCAAAAGTGTTAGGTGGGTGACTGATATCAAAATTCTGGGACGGTTGGCCACCCCTAGGAAAGGACAGTTTTCAAGAATGTGAGAAGAATCTTGGCAATTTGAACAAAAGAATTGGGTATGTGTATTAATATAAGAATAATGATCGTGAAAAATGGAATTGAACTGTGTATCACCCATATCAAAAAGTACTCACAAAATCACAAAAACAAAGAATGTCACACCCCTAGCAGTCTATGCTATGCTAAGTCAACTAGATCTACTCAAGAACCTGAATGTCGAAGTAAAATCGTGTCGAAAAACAGGCTCAAGATATATGGATCATGAAGCCAGGTAAGTGTAGAGATAAGGGGAGGTTATCCAACTCTTTCACAAAGTTCCTTTATTAGAATAACCCTTTCTCTTTTGGCGGTTGCACCGTGAACACTTGCCTAGACACCTCATGAACAATATAACATTAAGCGGTGTTCTAAACAAAATTAACTTGCCCTATTGAGCGTGAATCCTTAAAGTCAGAGTTCTAATTGATTTTATAATTACTGTCGGTATGCAAGAATGTAGTTTTGTGATTTGTGGGCTACGGAAAAATGTGATGAAATCCTTTACCGTATCTTATTTGGTTCTCGTGCCTTTAATATCCGTATTAAGATGCAAATGCGCAATCAATAAAAGAATTTAAGCAATCAAACAATCAAGCACATCATTTTCAATTTAGGCTTAAGTGCTGCAACAAATACGGGTTAGTTCTCTGTTCTTATTGGCGGTAAATTTTGCGAAGAATCTTGCAGAAAATAGAATAGTAGAATGCGTCGGATTTGAGAGAAAGTGTTAGAAAAATACGTACCGATATGATTTGGGTTAAGAAACCCTCGTTGAGTCGATCCACGAGTACTTGGATGTTTGCTTGCGCGGGTAAAACTACCCGGATCTTTGGCACTGTACTTTGCTAATGGCTTGTTATTGAAGATGAACCTTGCTCCGCACGATCGCTGCTCATAATTCTGTTAAAATCTGATAATGTCAGAAAATACGATATTTAGTGCAAAAAATGATATATATGGACAATTTGCTACACATGCACAATTAAGAAATTTAGCAAATACAAATGGATCACAAATGGGACAAAGAAGCAAACACAAAAAAAATTGGGGAAAATTGAGCAAGTGGGGCCGCAATTTGCAGCCCAAACGAATAAATCGGCGGCCAACCTTTTGAGTTGGTGCTCCAACTTTTTGCTATGTGCTTCTTATCTTCTTAGTATCCCAATTTTATATACAAAATCTAACAATTATACTCAGAGTGATAGCAGATCAAAAGGACAGAGAAAAAAAGTTAGAAAAGTTGGTTTTGTTTTTGAAATTTCTGTAGTTAAAGTTAATTTGTTAATATGTATACACAATTGAACTAGAAATAACAACCTCTAATGACTACCGCATCTCCGGCAACGGCGCCAAGAATTTGTTGGGACTTTACCTTCGCGCTTTTACGTTTTGAAAAGAAAAGGTTTTTAGAAATAGTGCGCACGTGAGCTCGGTCTTGTTTTAAAATTTATAAATCGCAAGTGCACGGTGCGTTGTTGGATGCCGGCAAGTACAGGTCGATCCACAGGGAATTGGTGATTAGAGATTGTTGTTAAAGGTTCAAAAAGAAAGAATTTGGGTTTTGTTATGAATAAAATAAGAGAATACGAAATTATAGAACAAGTTAAGGAAAGTGGCCATGGCTTCGGTTCGGATGGCTGAATCGTGGAGAATTCTTCGACGCTCCCTTGATCATGAGTTGTTTTCTCCTTATGTTGATTTCGATGTAAAGCATAGCTTGTCAAGGCATTCACGAAGCACAAACCATCAAGATGTCGATATTCAACGCAGGATATGAAACGAATTTGTCTTGTTCTCACTTACCGTTTGTATGTCCATGCTTGAAGTATCAACGCTAAGTATAAGGGTTAGCAAGCATACATCAACAACAAATACACAAATTAGCATTTGAGAGCAAGTGGTTTAGCATTAATTTTGCTAAGTGAGTTGTGATAGTATAAGGTATACGAAATGAGAAGGGTGTCAATCAACTTTGTTAACAAAATACCTTATCTAACACCGAGCAATCTTAACTCTAATGTGATTCTAAGCTTAATATTGCACAATGGAAGCTTGGAGAGAGTATGGTATATGATGAGGTTACAAAGTAACCATAAAATCAAAATATCATATGATACCAATGCCATGGCAATCTTAAAATTACAATCACTATTAAGCACATTAAACATTCGTAAGGGAAGGAGGAAGGCAAAGCCATTCATCTCACATCCTCACCATCACCACAACCATAAAGTTACACAAATATTGTTTAAAAGAGAAAACAAAACACAAGAGAAATGAAGAATATGAAACAAGTAAAGAAAATTATAACAAGTGCAAACTATAAGTTAGATAACGACCTCAACCTCCTTAATGGAGCTCTCAAATGAAAGCTCAAAGAGGGAAGAAGAGGAAGCTATCAAATGTTACACACTTATATTCTCACTCAAAAATCCAACACTGAACTTAATCTGAGACCTGCTATATATAGGCAACCCAAAATCAAAAGTTGCATATAAACATGGACTGACAAGACCACTAGGGACCTACCAAACTTGGACGAACCCATTTGGTAATGTATTGGCCACAAATTGCGGCCAATATGATTAAATTTGTGGCCATGATGAGGAGTCTGGGGCCCACCTTTGGTCTGTGGTCTTCTGGTCTCTTGAGCATCTCCCTTTGGTTACTATTTCTTTTAATTCATACCTGAGTGTAATCTGGAGCAATGTACAGAGAAAGGATCAAGTGATCAAGTTGCAATGGTTCACATTTCAAATCAACTCTTTTCAAATACTCATTACCATGCCCACTTGTTCACCCATTGTTTAAGTCCACTTGCAAAACACCATGATGGTGTTTGCCCACTTGATGCCTCATGATGGTTCATGCCCACTTGCATGACTCCATGTCTTGATCACACTTGCATGTTAGACCAAAACAAGATTTATTTGTACACAACTTTATTTGTTGCAAAACTTATTTGATTTCGATCTGTATTCTATCCCTTTTGCAGATCCGGCTGAAAACCGTCGTTTCTGTGCATATTGTGTACCGTCTCCAGTGTTTTTACCTGTGTACATGTATTCTGTACTAATGAGAAAACACAGATTAGATAGTACTGTTTATTAAAAAAATGATAGGAAATGAATGGTATTAAAATGTAATAAAACGTGCCGAACAGTATGCTTGATATTTTGAAAGTCTTAGCCATTCTTCATAAGCTTTATTCATTCTACACTTTGCTTTCTCTTTCTTCCTTTGCTCTCTTCTTCTTCCTAAAACCATAACCTTCCCATAAGTTGAGAAACCATGGTTTTATGAGATAATCCAATCCAATTAACACTCTATATCTTCTAAGCTACCTAGATTAGCAAACTAGGTATTTTAGTTATCTCAAGTTTAAGGTTGGAGCTTGAACTATAGACTCTCGGGTGGATCGTCTTCGACACGAGGAGGCCGACAACCAAGCTCGATACTGATGGATAAGGAGCTCAAGAAGAAGAAAAGAAGACCCGAAGGACTTGGTTCATATAGGTATAATCACTTTCACAGTAGATTAGTACCTATGAAAGTTTTGTTATCTAAGGCTTACGGTAAATCTTGGGTTTAGTCGGTGTTGCCGTCTTAAAAATTGTGTTTTAAAAATTCCGCATCTCTACAAACCCAGTAGAGTGTGAGACAGCACCTAACATAGTATAAGATCCACTCCATAAGCCTTAGATAGCTCGTAACGACGTTAGAGATTCGTCGTTTTTATCGCGCACGAACTACAAACAAAAACAGTCCTAAAAATTGATATTTTGAGATGTTTGCACACCCTACGGGCTCACGGTTTGAATCGAGAACCCACGGGGTGAAGCATGGATCCCTCGGGGATATACTTAGGGGATCAAAGGTCGGGGCACCCCCAAGACCACCACAAGGCGGCCTTGGGGGTGATGACCCGAGAGCACCCCAAAAGGGTGCTCTCAGGTCTGCCTTCCTTTTGGGGCCACCTCGTGGTGGAGGTTAGTAATATTTATGCCCGAGAGGCTATTATTGTATGATATAGTAGATGCCTATACATATATAGAGAGGACTTTCTTGCTCGACATGATAATATGCTATTTGGTTGCCTTTATCTTAGCATGTTCGCTGGTATTATTATACTGTCTCTCATATACATGTTGATAAAGCCCTTAGGATGTAGGCTTGACTACCAGGAATATGATGAGGATCATACTAATGGGACCTGAATAGTCCACAAGCACATCCTTCAATTGTTCCTGGTCGAGGGAATATCAAAATAGGGCATCGATATTCCAGAGTAGACTAGTGTGTATGTTTCTTGACTCTGTATGGGGCGATTGTTGATCCCATATCCATTGGTGTTTGACATCAAAGATTGTAAACAGGTGCTCATTAGAGAATGGGTAAACCGAACAGGACTCGCCGAGAATTCCTAGATGGTACTATACCCATCGTCAGATAGCAGTTCTCTAGTGACACTGGTACAGGTTAGTCTGCAGACCCGAGATCGTCATAGAGTCTTATGTAGTTCCCACTGTGCTATGATTTCCTCTCTACCACGGCTCGAAGGATTTGTGCAAACAGGTGGATTTTGGGTACAGTCCCGAGTCACATGGAAGTAATGAACGATAGGAAGGGTTTCGTCTCTCCCGGTATAGAGAGTTAATGTTGCGCTATGCTCGATTGGCTATAACAGGAAGTCCCTGGTCAGGGCTGTTGATGAGATTTACTGGTAAGTGTTATCAGTAGTTTCTCGTACCGTTATAGGTCATACATCGGCATGACTTATTAAGTTATTGGGGTCTGACGATTCCACCTCCAGACTCAATTTGCGACATATCAGACGAAGAGACCGGACTGTACGGTAAGTGTTACCTATAGGCTTCATGGGAGTTTGGACAAGCTTACTTGTTGATCTTCTAATCGCTCAATACCTGGGTAGTCGTTATGTTCAGCTAGTACCGCTGACGGCTTGTGGATAACTGATATGATCATTACCTACTGCTGGCATATTGACAAGTCTTTAGAGTCCCACACAGAAGTTTCCTAGTTCAAGAGAAATGAAGTAGGGCACATATGCTGATATATGCGCGGGGGGGGGAGGGGCGTGATTAAATACGAGTATGTGATACCGTATTCTAATCTGGCGATTATTTGTTATCGGTCAGGTTTATACGTGATATGACCGAATTATTGAATCAAGTGTTGATTTGATAATGTGATATACAGATAAATGATATTAGTCGGTTATATGTGATAGAACCGGATTATTGAATCAAGTATTGAGTTAATAATATGATATATATTTATATTTGATATAATTATATATTAACTAATATTATTGCTCACTAATTATCTACTTAATATATATATTTGATATGTGTATCTATCTATATATATATATATATATATATATATATTAAATGTAGCATGGTTAGATTTTCTATTTTAAGAAAATAGAAATGATGGGGTGGAAAATGGGGAGACTTTTGGTTGAATGGTGTAGCATGGCTTGTGTATTTTTTATTCATTTACCTCACACTATTGAAGCTTGGTGACAATTCTTTATTGGTAAGAATTGTATGCTTCAATAAGTGAAGTAAATATGTAAAGCCATTCAACACTTGCATTCTAGAGTGGTTCTATTTTTCCTCACTTGAGCTCATCTGCTCTCTACTTCTCTCCATCTTCTTCACCTGTATCTCCAAGCTCAATCCCTCATATGAGTTGTGAACCCTTGAGCTTGTGAGAACCCTAGTGAGCAAACAACACCTCTACTTCACCATCCTACACTAGATTAGCACTTTGGTGTAGTGTGTTTCCTTCACTAAAGAGTTTAGTGAAGAGGTAGCTTAGATTAGCGGAACTTCGGGTGGATCATCTTCGGCACGAGGATCGCAAAGGAAGCTCGATCCAACTTCAATTGGAGATTGGTGGAGTCACGTGGACTACTACACGGAACTTGAGAAGAGAAAGACATGGTCTACAAAGGTTGTAGCCTCTTTCCCTTTAGTGTAGTTTTCGATATCATGCTTAAAACCCTAATTATCTAGTTTAAGATCTTGTTTAGTGTTAATTAGCACCCCAAAATTTTTTAAATTGGCATGCTTGATGCTAGTAAAACCCAGTGGCGGTGCTAACAAACACTTTCATAGAATCAGAGATAAAGCTAGAAGATTAGACGATTTTTGTAAAAGCACGAAACCGAAACAACTTCGAAACCGGAAACCTAAACATCAACTTTCTGTCGATTTTAAAATGGACTTCGAAAATTTTTAAACAACTGCAGAATGTTGTATGAGATATAACTAGAACACCATGAAAATTCGAGACCAAAATTTAAACATTGACCCGGCGAGAATGGGTATTTTGCCGGCGTCGCCGGTCCTATTGCAAAATTTTGGGCTCGAATTTTTTTTGTGTTCTGATGTGTTGTGTTTATGGTTTCATGTTTATGTTTGATTAGCCCAGTTTGCATGTGATGTTAACTTTTCTATTGGGGCTATTCAGACTGTTTCGTAGTCATGTTTTAACATCGTTCCGAGTTTAAGTTTGATATGTGATGCAAAAGTTGGAATCCACATTAAATTAGTTTTGTGAAAACTAGTTTGTTTGTAAATCTAGCATGTTAATCTCTATTGATCGATTGCCATGAAGTTTCGATTCAGATTGAAACTCCGTCGCAATCCCGTATCGTTCGTGAATACTCCCAGATAACTTTACTAGGTAGCCACGCCCTATAGCCCCGACCAAGTGACATTAGGAGAACCCCGTTGCTAAAAGCATCCACTCGGGTGCTCGCGGCCATGGTGTTCCGCCTAAGTGCACTTGGTCGACGGCATCTGGGGTGCGGCCATCTACTAAAGTTCTCGACGAGTATTCGATCGGGTAGTCAGGAATCTTGTTGAATTACCCGACTAAATTATTGAAAAGTGTTTTCAATATGAGACTAAAATGCAAGGTTTATAGGTTAGGCATGAAATTCAGCATATCACTACTACAATAAGGGGTTGCCCCTACGGCTTTATCCGTAGGGGCAAAGCACTGCCCTTACGGATATATTCGCAGGGGCTCTAAAATACTCCGTAGGTGCAATGGCCGCAGGTGCAAGTCTTCGCCCTAAAGATGCCCCTACGGATAAATAATTGCCCCTACGGTTTAATCCGTAGGGATTCATATCCCTATGGTGCATTCCGTAGGGACAAAATATTTATTTAACCCTAAACAGAACCCTAACCCTAACCTAAACTGAACCCTAACCCTAACCCTAACCCTAAACTGAACCCTAACCCTAACCCAAACCGAACCATGAACCTTAACCCTAACCCTAGCCCAAGTAGCAACCCAATAATAAACAAAAATAGAAATAAATGCATAATTAGAAGTAAAAATATGAAATTTACTAACTTGTAGGCCGGCGATGGAGGAGACCGGAGAAGGTCGACGACGCAATCGGCGACGAGAGAGTTCCTAACGTCGATGAGGAAGTCGACGGTGATGTCGGGGACGACGAGGCACCCACGGGAGTGCGGTGGCGACGAGGCGCGGGCGGTGGCGACGAGGCGCGGGCAGTGGCGACGAGCGCTAGGGAGCGTAAGAGCGAGGAAATTGTGAGAAAGAGGAAATATCTGTTTTTTTTAATAAAATAACCCATATAATGCCCCTACGGATTAATCCGTAGGTCCTTAGTTTGCGGCTCCGTAGGGCCAAATAACAAATTACATTTTAATATTTTTAAATTAAAACGTAGAGAACCGTAGGGGCAATCATGGGGACCTACGGGTTAATCCGTAGGGGCAATAAAATGTTGCCCCTACGGATACCTTCAACCGTAGGGGCAAGCCCTTATTGTAGTAGTGTATAAGATATTCCAGGTTTATGATGTCTAAGAAAATGCCGATTCTAATTATTGTAGTTTTTCATTTCTTTTCTGCAACCGTAAGTGTAATATGTGGTGTATCCCCGATCTCATTGCTATATGTCAACGAAATTTGGGATACGCATATTTACTTATGTTGATGACATGTGATGTTATGTGTTGCGGTGATATGTTATATTGGATCGTCGTGAATGAATAGACGGGGGTTTTTGCGTGAGATGAGAGTTTTTCAATTTTCATTCATGTAAAAATTGTATATAATATTCTTTTATTGGGACACTTCCGGGTTGAGGATGATGTCACCATTGATATATATTATTTACTTTTCCGCATTAGGATAGACCCAAGGCGGGGAGCACAAGTAACCGGGTTCTAGAGTCCAGTGGGAGACCATCTCGAGAAGTCGAGACCGAGTCTCTTAACTCTAGAATTGGCAGGGTTGCTTGCCTCTCTCGTAGGGGTCTAGAGATGCGGGTTTGTTTTTCATCACGACCGTGGAATCCGTGTTTTTCATTACTAGCTGAATTTAAAACATGGACCTCCTAGTATAACCAATATTTCATATGTTGAATTCTGCAGCTATGTTCTGTGATGTGATCATATAACTGCGTGAGACGAATGCTATATATACGATATATATAATAAACGTTGCTTATGTTTTGCAGCCGCGCTAGTCCAGCCCCCGCTCTGCCGTTAGTTAAGTAACCTAACGGTGCATGACGGGGCCCCGTGGCGAATGCGGATGGCATAAGCACACGTTCTATTTTTGTTTCTTTTCTGTGATGTTTAGGGAAACATAAATGATGGGACTTCATTAATGAGATTAATAAAAAGAATAGAAACCTAAAGATGTTATAGAATCAAAATTTTAAAAAGGTATCTCTAGTTCTTGCTTTGCATAGTGGTATTCCTTGATGAATATCCAGCACCTCATTCGATGAGGAAAGAGCCGAGATCCCTTCACCAGGAGTGATCTCTTTAGCAAAACTAGCAAATACTACAACCCATTCGGTTTTGTTTTTATAGCTTCTCTAGTTCTTGCTTTGCATAGTGGTATTCCTTGATGAATATCCAGCACCTCATTCGATAAGGAAAGAGCCGAGATCCCTTCACCGGGAGTGACCTCTTTAGAGAAACTAGCAAAAGCTACAAAAAACACTTATTTTCAAATCACTAGATTCTACAACGATATCAAGTTCATTACGTTAAAGGTTTTCTTAAAAACTAGTTATAGCCCTCCGTTATTTCAGATAAATGCTATTTAGCATTCGTGCTGTGTTTGTTGACCTTGTCAAGGCGTAGTGTGCGGTAGCTGATTAATGCTTATATGCCGCATGTGATGCGATTGGATTAGGGTAGTCGTACGGCTTTGTTGACCTTGTTAAGGGTCGTACAGGTGGGTTTAATTCAATCAAGAAATGACGGGTTGAACTTGGCTAGCACTTATGATTTGTTGACCTTGTAAAGGTCATAAGTGGCTAAGGTTAAAAACAGATATTGGAAATTTCAAGTGTTGAAATTTTCAATGAGATTGCATACCTTCTATATGATAGTTGGATCCCGATACTCACTGCAAGTAAGAGTTACTCCTTGGAGAGTTTTTCACTTTACAATTAGCCGATCCATTAGGTGTCTAAGAAAGGTGTTAACGGGGTGATGCCCCTACGGAAACGAGATTAATTAATTAGTTCCATGCGAAAGCATGGGGAGACTCTCTCGGAGTACTAATACCTGCCTGGCCGAACGATTGGCGAACTTTTAGAGTGTAATTAATCCCGGCTAATCTTACCTTTTAGGGTTTGAAGGAAGATTTGATAAAAATAGAGGGAGCCATCCTGATTAGATAAAATAATAACCAATCTAATCTTTCAAAGAGCGCACGCAAAAGTGATTATCCTTCTCTCTCTCCTGGTAGAGACCAATGAAATGCCTTAATCAAGATAATAATATGGATGTATTGACCGAACCCACTTATTATACTGAGCTAGGTTCAGCTCTATCTTGTGACTGTCATAAGTCTGAGTAAGGAATAGGTGAATATCTGGATTTCCAAGCCACCCGAACGAAGAAGGAGCATGCTGATGCATCTTCTTCGGGTGTGTTGGTAACCAAGAACTGTTTCTCAGTTTGCTCTACGTCCTGGGTATTGGATACCGGATCAGGATCATACGCATATAATTTGTTACATGAGTTAAGAAGAGGTAGATAATTGGGAAAAAGGTGATATGTCTCTCAGAGAAGGGAATGGTGCAATTGTTGCAGCAAAGAAGTTGGCGAATATCACCTTATATTACCAAGTGGTAACACAATGATTCTGAGCGATTGTTATTTCGTACCAAAAATATTGTGAATGTTTTCCTAAATCAAGTGTTTATTGGGTATGGTACGTTGTATAACGGTATATACATTCTAAATCACAAAACAGTTCTAAGTATACAGAATACACATAAGAGGAACAATTCAGAAATGAACGAAGCCTTCTTGTGGCATTGTAGACCAGGTCATATCAATGCGACAAGACTAGCTAAAGTTGTATAAAGATGGATATTTTAATCCGTTCGAATTTATATCTTATGAAACTTGCGAATCATGTCTCAAAGGTAAGATGACCAAAAACTCCGTTTACTAGACACGGAGAAAGAGCTACTGAACTCTTTGGACTGATACATAGTGATGTATGTGGTTCTATGTCTACACATGCCAGAAATGGTTCCTCGTACTTTATTACATTCACTGATGATCTCTTAAGATTCGGACATGTGTTCCTGTTGACACAAAAATCTGAATCTTTTGAGAAATTCAAGGAATATAAGTACGGAGTTATGAACCAGACGGGCAAAAGTATTAAAATCCTTCGATCTGATCGGGGAGGAGAATAATTGAGCACGGAATTCAGAAACTACTTAAAAGGGAATGAGATTCTCTCTCATCTTACTCCTCCATATACACCACAACACAACGGAGTATCAGAGCGGAGGAATCGCACCCTATTAGATATGGTGCGCTCTATGATGAGTGTTGCTGAGTTCCATATTTCCTTTTGGGGTTATGCACTTGAGATAGCTGCATACTTATTGAATAGAGCTCCGACCAAATCCGTTGCCTACCATTCCATATGAGATATGTAAGTCTACGGTAGCACCCCGGCCGTCTGTCCGAGGCCAAAATGCGGAAACGAAAACTTTTTCTAAACTTGAAACCGGCGCTATCACAGACTTTAATCCCGAATCGAACCATTAACCTATAACTAGCAAACTAGAGAAGGGTTAGAAAAGGTATACCAGTCGATCCATGTCCTTCGGTCTTTAGCCACCAACCCAAGCTCCTCGCGGCATCTCCGATCTCCGGTCTCCTCGTCGGAAAGGGCACCACATCTTCGAATCCTTTTACGGGCTCCCGCTTCGTCCGAAGCAACTCGGACACAAAGTTTGCTAGCCGACGTGTCCAAGGTGATGTAGAGTGTGTGTGATCACTTTGTCTCTTGCATCTATTGATTCTCAACGCATGAGAGTGTATGGATGGAGGTTGAAGATGAAGCCATTGGAGGAAATGGTGAGCTAGAGGAGGAGGAAGAAGAAGAGGCTTTTCTTTCTTGTGTGAGATGAAATATTAGAGAGAGAGTTAGAATGATGAAACACAAGAGCAAACCCCTTACATGGCTGCCCTTTCTCTCTCCATCTTTCATTTCACCAGTAAAATCAATCACTAAAGGTGACATGGTTCAAAGAATAAGACCATGAGTCACCACCCTTGTCCATGTCATAATTAATGCACCTCATCATGAATTAAGCTCACTATTTCCACCAAAGTAAACATTAATCCAAATGTTTAATCCAACAAAAAGATACAGCAACATCTAAAGTAAACTCGTGATAGATCACAAGGATACCCCTCACCTGTATATACATACCTGCATCCGCATTCCAACTGAATGCGAATACGATGAGACTAAAGCAATCCAACAAATCTAATACTAGGATCCGGCTTAAACCACAACCCACTAGTATGATCCGTCCGATCATGATCCGTGCACGACTGCACGTAAATGATCGAACCCTGCCATAATACCATACGGCCTCTACAACGTTTCGCCCGAAACTTGAGAAACTTTCTGTGGGGGACTCTAAAGACTCGTCAATATTTTGGCCGTGGATTTAACCACTAGCACGTCAGTGGTACTAGTTGTATGTAACGGGCTACCAAGTATTGACCAAAAGGGAGATCGATGAGCGAACTCATCCTGACACCCTACTGAGTCTGTCAGTGACAATATCCGTACAGTCTGGTCCGTTCGTCTATGAGCATCGCATGTCGGGCCTAGGGGGTTGGTAAAAGTCAGACCCCCAAAAGCGGTACAAGTCGTGTCGGAGTGTAGCCCAGAATACCCTGAGATACTTCTGGAATACCTACTAGCAAATCTCCTGCCTTGGCCAAGGACTTCGTGTAATGGCTCTCCTAGACACAGCGCGATCTCACCCCCAATACCGGGAGAGACGAAATCCCTGCCGATCCGCTCACTGCCTCCATGTGGCTCGGGACTGTACCCAACTAAAACCTGTTTGCACGACTGCTTTGAGCCGTGGTAGGGTAGTAATCAAAGCACAGTGGGAACTCACACGAGACAAATGACGATCTCAGGTCGATGAACTAACCTGTACACATGTCACCAGGGAACTGCTATCTGACGTCAGGTATAATACCAACTAGCATGTTCCCGGCGAGTCCTGTCCGGTGTACTCATAACCCAATGAGCACCTGTATATATCTTAGGTGATCCAACTGACACCAATGGCTTGTGAGACCAGCCACCGCCCCTCGTCAGGGTCTCGACTGTATACACTAGTCTACTAATGGAGTATCGATGCCCAGTCTCGAAACTCCCACGACTAGGGACCACTTTAAGGATGTGCTTATAGACTACCCAACTCTCACGTATATGATCGCCATTATACTGCTGGTAGTCAAGCGAGAATTCTAAGGGTTCTATCAATGTGTAATAGTGACCTGTAATGTCACCTAAAACTGTACATGATGATAAAGATAAACCAGATAGCATATTATCATCTTGAGTAAGACTGTCCTACCGGTATAGGTCCTCCCTCAATCATTGCAATCACGTGCTTGCGATCCAATAATTGACTTTGAGGGCACTATATCCAACAATCTCCCACTTGCACTCAAGGATAATTATTGCGATGTCGCATACTCACAGCCCGTGTGATACCGAACACCCAACTCCTCTACTAATCAGTTTCACAAAGCCCGTTTGCGAAACTATTGCATTCGAGGAATAGCCTCAGTGAGTGGATCCGCCCTAATGTTTCTTTCTATGTCTCTCTTTATCTCAAGTTCACAGAGAAAGCCATCTCCCGAAATGAGCAATACCTGTCTTAGAATATGTCTGGATATCTGATGGGACCTAGTTCATAAATGAACTCCAAATCCAAACTTCTTAGACTGTATCGTCAACTGAACTTAATCAGTATCCTGCGTCATGCCTCTCTCAGTGTCCACTTGGATCACCTGTCCAAACCACTGCCCCTCATCAGAGGGAAAACTATAATTCTGACAGTCACTCTGTCATCCAGGTCACCTTGGAAGCCTAGAATGATAACTGTCTCCTAAAAGAGGCTGTTGTTATCATATCCCTAGAACATCCACTTATATTCTAAAACTACTTCCGAACGTTTCTCCAGGATAGGATTAATATCAACTTATTACATCTAGTGCAAAAACAATGTCTGGTGTGGTACTTGACATCTCATGATTGACTCAATTGCCTAAGCAAGTGATCTACCAATCATGCACATCCCTTCCCCTTTAGTCTGTAAAACAGCTTTAGAGAGGGTGACTCCATCACCTGCAGGTACACTACCGTGCAAGGAGTCGTCCATTCTAAAACACCTTTAGAATGTTGTCTAAGTACCCAGATTGGGAATCTATCCAAATCTAGATCTAAAACCATAGATCTATTAACCAGAATATCTGATATAATATCCATATCCTATGTGGAGAAACCACTGTGTGACAACCAAAGTATAACCGATCGTAGTATAGGAATTTCACTTCCTACTCTGTGTATGTCATCTAAATACCAGGACATCACACCCTACTACTTTCTTAATAGATCCATCCCCTATTCTGATGAAGTCAAACCTATGACTGTCACATCAGAAATAGATGATCTATCTCCGCTATATCTGCTTTAGTCCATAAATAGACATAAGCTACTTGTCCACTATGCTTCCGCTGCTCCCACTGACTACGACAACCCTCTGGCAGAGTCATATATACGTACACTTCTAGAGCTAGTTTAGAACGACGCTATACTCATCCTCCTGCCGGGTCTCATAGCCTGGAACAATAGTAGTGTCAAGTCTGGGTAAACAAGAACCTCCCTGTCACCGTCCTTGAGGCTACCGGAGTACCTCTCGGGTGCCTGAGGTTACCCACCATATCTGCGGAGTGGCTAATGGAATGTCAAACCAGATTGAATCTTTAGGTCCTATTAAACTTTCAGTAATCGTTTGCGGTTCTGGAATTACTTCCAGTTCTATCATACTCCCACTACTGTTTTCTGAAAAAATATCCATTTTTATTAATACTGTGGCGAGTCAAGAACAATATCACTATTGATCTTCCAGATGGTAGAAAGTCAACCCTCGTCATAGCCTGGGTCAACCCACAAACTGCCATTACAAAAACGTGCCTTGAGTTATCCAGAGTCTGGTTTTAAGCATAAGCCAAACAACTCCCCGTACCTTAACATTGTTAAGATATGAACTATTCTATATCCAATATAGAAACAGAGCCACTGATTTAATTGGAACCGGATTCAAATCATGCAGCTGTTTCCAGTGCATGTCAACTAAATGGAGAGAGGCCGATCAGCATTACTCAACTTAGGAATACATCCAGATATGAGTAACCTGAAAGTGAAGCAAGTTCTCATAATCATTACTATCAACTGAATACCATACACAAGTATCTACATCTTCGATCATCTTGAAGAATCCTGATACTTGCAATACCTGGTTCTCTACTTTATTCATACACCTATAACTTCTCAAAACTTGGACCTTGTATTTGTATGAAACACATGTCTAAGAACTAGAGAAGTCATAAGTAAATAGAATATAGTACGAGTACCAACCCCTCTGTCCTAATGGACACTGGACAACATACAATACTCTGTATAAGTCCCCTGAGTCTAATAACTCATTCCCTGTGTGTCGTAGGTTGAAAACTGTACTTATGGTTAAGAAGAATTACACCGCTGTTTAATGCTCCTTACCTAACCATCCACTGATATAGGTAAATGTCATGGACATAATTTCAAAAAGTTATATCTCACTTTATAAAAATAAACGTACAGATATATCAATTTGAAATTGGTGCATAACAACGGATATTCAAAACCAAATATTTGTCGTCCGGCAAACAACCCAGGCGATTTTCTCAAATATCACCAATTACAACGAATCCCGATATAATGAGGATGATCACCCAATTCCTAATAACTTACTCCCACTCATCATCTGTAAAACCATACAGATGTGATAATCAAACCTGGTAAATACATACCCTGGAGCAAGGGCTAATTGGGAAATCAGTTTTCTTTTAACAATACATAGTGAAACTGAAACATATAAATGTTTCGAAGGGGTATCCGGGTATTCCTAGTAATGCCTCTTCCATTATCAGATTCACAATTGTAACCGTATATTTCTTTGCCATCTCTCCAAATCCCTTTATATGTCTTTAGTCATTACCTTCTGTACACCCCTTTAGGCTAAAAGGTTTTCTTCCCTCCCTACCGTTCAGCACCAGCCTATGGTTTGGAAGAAGACTATCCAATAAGCATAATGGGTGTACTCCCCTAATCCTAGGAGTACTCGCAACGCGAGAGAAGGTAAAGATAAAAGACAACTGAATAAACCTTATTCCTATTTCTCCTGAACCAGAATCCATCCCCGAACTAGAACAAGTTCCTTCGAGTTCGTATATAACCATACGATGGAGTATCCAATAAACTGTGGATTTTCGTAGTGATACGGGGTGTTCCAGAGAAATACAAAGGTGAAGTAGGAGTGGCGATGAAATACTTGGTTTGGTCGTGAATAGCAGTCGCAATTTACTTTGCCCTCTTACTAATCCCTTTATTTGTATTTACTTAATACCTTCTATACACCTTTTAGGCTAAATGGTTTTCTTCATGCCCTACCTTTCGGCACCTGCCTATGCTTTGGATGATGACTATCCAATTAGCGTAATAGGTGTACCGTCCTAATCCAAGGAGCACTCGCAATCTGAGAGACGGTAAAAGGAAAAGACAACTGAATAGTCCTATTCATTTTCTCCAGAACCGGAAACCATCATCGAATCTGGAAAAAGTTCCTTCGAGTTCATATATAACCATACGATGGTTTTATCCAATGAAAGTGGATGTTCGTAGTAATACGGGGTGTTCTGGAGAAAAGGGTAAAAGTAGGATTGGCAATGAGGTATGCAACTCGGACAATCCAAAAGCCAGTGTTTTAAGAAAGTTCGGTTAACATGGTCACTGAGTCATAGTCAAGGGTCGGATCATGGTCGCTGCCAAAGAGAGAGAGAAAAGAAACACTCTGCGTGCACTCTAACCTAGATCAGAATGGTTATCAATTTATCTAATCAGGAAACCTTCCACTGTAACCTCAAATTCTCCTCCAAACCTTAAAAAAGAATTAGTCGAGATCACCAGAGGAGTAAACTAACTCATCAGTGGGAATCGAGATCCAACTATCATCGCATGATAATGTGATGGAATCCACTCACGTTATCACACTCCAGAAGGTATGTGCATATCTGGCCAGTTTCAGTTTCTTTAGAAACTCCCGATATGATTTTTACCCCATGCTCTTATGACCTTGACGAAGGTCAACAAGGCTATACGACTGTCCCAAACCAACGCATCTATTTATGCAGCAGAAAAGTAACAAATAGCTACCATACACTATACCATGACGAAGGCCAACAAATATAACATGAATACTAAGTGTTACCCGTCTGAAATGACGGAGGGCTACGAATGGTTTTTGGCGAAAAAACTTTAACGTAATGAACTTGATATCGTTGAAGGAACCGGATAGCTTTTTATAAAAATATAGTGGCGAAAACCTTTGCTAAAGAGGTCACTCCCGGTGAAGGGATCTCGGCTCTTTCCCCGTAGAATGAGGTGCAGGATATTCCAACTGAATATCACGATGCAAAGCAAAAAGTAATCGACTATACTGAAGTTATTACCCTGATGCAAACTTCTGTCCAAGGGGTCACTCCCGGTGAAGGGATCTCGGCCATTGCCTCGTCGACTGAGGTGCAGGATATTCCAACTGAATACCACTGTGCAAAACAAAAGAAAACGTCCTTGCAATAACAGCCTTTTGAAAAATGTTCCAACAACATCAGAATAGGTTTGTTTAGCTGCATTGATCCGAATCAATGCAGTCCCATCAATTAATCACACCACAAAAGAACGAAAATATGATGTACGTATATGCCATTCGCATTCGCCACTAGGTCCCGTCATCACCCGTTAGGTTACTTAACTAACGACAGAGCGGGGACTGGACTAGTGCGGGTGTAAAATATATACAACATCTACTAGTATATATATCAATATATAATAATCGCTCGAGGCATGATAAAATGCAACATCACAGAAATGTAATAAGCATCACAGAACAATACAGATAACCTGGGATCCCCGGGTTTCATAGAGCCGCTACTGAAACCCGACGTTCCCCTGGTCGTGTGGATAGCCTGTGCAATGAAATCCTAGACCCCTATGAGTGCGGCAAGTTACCCGCCAAAACCTGAAGCGAGACAGCCCCCTACAGCAAAGTGAATGGAGTACCCAGCACTTCACGGAATCCGGTAACTTGAGCACCCCTCCTTGGGTCAACATGTACCCCCTACGAGTACGGTGAATAGCCCGCCAATTCTAGAGTGAAGCCCCCTTCGTCTCAAAGTCATGAGATGCGGGCCCGTTGCCCTCTAGAACCCGGCTACCCGTGCACCCCTCCGCGAGGTAATCCTAGTACAGAAAGTAAAATATACAACGGGTACATCGACCTCAGCCCGGTCGTGCCCCAAAAGAATAATATACAAACAGGTAGTGACGGCAGTCCACATGTCGGACGCTCGCCCCGCAATATCAAATGTACAAATAATATCACACTGTACTACCATTGCATCCAGGCTATCCACCATGACAAATCCGCAACATCACAGCACAACACAGAACATCAATGTGAATGTCACGTTCGCAGATCCGTCTAAAAGAGCTATAGCAATTAGACAAGATTTACCGCTCGAATGACATTCACGGTCACAAATATAAAGTAAGCACTGTGAACTAACATATTTAAAATTTTCGATCGACAAAATTTCCCGAAGTGGGCCCCAAGCACAAATGCAGCACTCAAAATAATCTGGGCCAAAAATAAAAATTCCAGAAACCCCAATTCCAAGATAAAAACCACTGTAGAAAATTTGGTGCAGAGAAGCCACAAAATGGCGGCGGAACCGCGGCCAAAACATGGGTATGGCCGCGGTTCCGCGGCGGTACTGTAGCATCATGCGATAAAATTTTTACAGATTTCTTAAAAAGCCTACCTATTTTTCTGCAACACTCAAAATAATTTTTTCGACCACAAAAAAATTCGAGAGAAACTTCATTTTTGAAATTGTGGTTTCGGAAATTTTGTTCGATCGATATTTTAAATACGTTAGAACAAGCTAGTAAAGGTTAATGGCGTGGCTCTGATACCATGTAAGTCTACTGTAGCGCCCAGGCCGTCTGTCCGAGGCCAAAATACGGAAACGAAAACTTTTTCTAAACTTGAAACCGGCGCTATCGCAGACTTTAATCCCGGATCGAACCATTAACCTATAACTAGCAAACTAGAGAAGGGTTAGAAAAGCTATACCGGTCGATCCGTGTCCTTCGGTCTTTGGTCACCAACCCAAGCTCCTCGCGGCATCTCCGATCTCCGGTCTCCTCGTCGGAAAGGGCACCACATCTTCGAATCCTTTTACGGGTTGCAGCTTCGTCCGAAGCAACTCGGACACGAAATTTGCTAGCCGACGTGTCCAAGGTGATGTAGAGAATGTGTGTGATCACTTTTTCTCTTGCATCCATTGATTCTCAACGCATGAGATTGTATGGATGGAGGTTGAAGATGAAGCCATTGGAGGAAATGGTGAGCTAAAGGAGGAAGAAGAAGAAGAGGCTTTTCTTTCTTGTGTGAGATGAAATATTAGAGAGAGAGTTAGAATGATGAAACACAAGAGCAAAACCCTTACATGGCTGCCCTTTCTCTCTCCATCTTTCATTTCACCACTAAAATCAATCACTAAAGATGACATGGTTCAAGGAATAAGACCATGAGTCACCACCTTTATCCATGTCATAATTAATTCACCTCATCATGAATTAAGCTCACTATTTCCACCAAAGTAAACATTAACCCAAATGTTTAATCCAACAAAAAGATACGACAACATCTAAAGTAAACTCGTGACGGATCACAAGGATACCCCTCACCTGTATATACATACCTGCATCCGCATTCCGACTGAATGCGAATACGATGAGACTAAAGCAATCCAACAAATCTAATACTAGGATCTGGCTTAAACCAAAGCCCACCAGTATGATCCGTCCGATCATGATCCGTGCAAGACTGCACGTATATGATCGAACCCTGCCATAATACTATACGGCCTCTACAACGTTTCGCCCGAAACTTGAGAAACTGTCTGTGGAGGACTCTAAAAACTCGTCAATACTTTGGCTGTGGATTTAACCACTAACACGTCAGTGGTACTAGCTGTACGTAACGGGCTACCAGGTATTGACCAAAAGGGAGGTCGATGAGCGAACTCATCCTGACACCCTACTGAGCCTGTCAGTGACAATATCCGTACAGTCCGGTCCGTTCGTCTATGAGCATCGCATGTCGGGCCTAGGGGGCTGGTAAAAGTCAGATCCCCAAAAACAGTACAAGTCGTGTCGGAGTGTAGCCCAGAACACCCTGAGATACTACTGGAATACCTACCAGTATATCTCCTGCCTTGGCCAAGGACTTCGTGTAATGGCTCTCCTAGACACAGCGCGATCTCACCCCCAATACCGGAGAGATCCCTGCCGATCCGCTCACTGCCTCCATGTGGCTCGGGACTGTACCCAACTAAAACCTGTTTGCACGACTCCTTTGAGCCGTGGTAGGGTAGTAATCAAAGGATAGTGGGAACTCACAAGAGACAAATGACGATCTCAGGTCGATGAACTAACATGTACACATGTCACCAGGGAACTGCTATCTGATGTCAGGTATAATACCAACTAGCATGTTCCCGGCGAGTCCTATCCGGTGTACTCATAACCCAATAAGCACCTGTATACATCTTAGGTGATCCAACTGACACCAATGGCTTGTGAGACCAGCCACCACCCCTCATCGGGGTCTCGACTGTATACACTAGTCTATTAATGGAGTATCGATGCCCAGTCTCAAAACTCCCATGACTAGGGACCACTTTAAGGATGTGCTTATAGACTACCCAACTCTCACGTATATGATCGCCATCATACTGCCGGTAGTCAAGCAAGAATCCTAAGGGCTCTATCAATGTGTAATAGTGACCTGTAATGTCACATAAAGCTGTACACGATGATAAAGATAAACCAGATAGCATATTATCATCTTGAGTAAGACTGTCCTACCAGTATAGGTCCTCCCTCGATCATTGCAATCACGTGCCTGCGATCCAATAATTGACTTTGAGGGCACTATATCCAACAAGATATAGAATGGGAAGAGACCATCTCTTAAACGAGTTAAGATATGGGGTTGTCCGGCCTATGTTAAAAAGCAAAATCCGGACAAGCTCAAGGCAAAGTCAGTTCTGTGCAAGTTTGAAGGATATCCCAAACATTCGTGAGGGTATATCTTCTACCACACCGAGGAACAAAAGGTGTCTATTTCTCAACATGCCACCTTTTTAGAAAAGGAATTTCTTGTGAAAGAAATTAGTGGTAATGAGGTAGAACTGGAAGAAGTTCCAGCTACACAAACTATAACTGACGATTTGATGGAACCGGATGATTCGATAGTCCCCGACGAACCTCGGCCACTCCGTAGATCTTGTAAGGTTCCTCATCCACCTGAGAGATACTACGGTTTCCTCGTAGACGGTGAGAGCGAGGATTGCATCATGGAAGATGATGACCTGACTAGTTTCGAGCAGGCATCATAAGTGGAGACTTGGTGAAATGGCTGGATGCTATGCGATTTGAGATGGGATCCATGTATACCAATAAAGTATGGACTTTTAAAGTTGCTCCTGAATGGGTAAAACCTATCGGGAGCAAGTGGATCTTGAGAAGATAATTGGTGTAGATGGAAAAGTTGAGACTTTCAAACCTAGACTTATAGAAAAGGGTTTTCGTCAATGACCTGGTGTCGAATATGGTTAAACATTTTCTCTTGTCGCTATGCTTAAGTCCATCAGGATCCTACTTGCCATTGCTGCATACCATGATCATGAAATCTGGCAGATGGAAGTCAAGACCGCTTTTCTAAATGGTGATTTAGAAGAGAGCGTGTACATGACACAGCCAGAGTGCTTCGTAGACAATGGGAGTAGCAGAAGCATGTGCAAGCTGCTTAAATCAATCTACGGATTAAAGAAGGCATCGCGGAGCTGGAACATCTGTTTCGATGAAACTGTCAAAGAGTTTGACTTCTTCAAAAATGTAGATGAACCATGTATATATAAGATAGTAGTAGAGAGAAGGTTGTCTTCTTCGTATTGTACATGGATGACAAAATCTTGATAGAAAATGATGTTCCTATGCTACACTCGGTCAAGCTCTCTTATCACAAAAGTTCTCCATGAAAGATCTAAGTGATACTTCCTATATCCTGAGGATAAAGATCTATAGAGATAGATCTAAGCGGATGTTGTGATTGTCCCAATCCAGGTACATAGATACCATACTAAAAAGATTTAGTATGGAAGATTCTAAGCATGATAATTTACCCGCTTGTTCAGGAATCACTCTCTCCGAAGAGATGTCTCCCAAGACTGATTTGGAGAGAGCTCGCATGCAAAGGATACCCTATGCTTCGGCAGTCGGGTCTATCATGTATGCGATGTTATGTACCAGACCAGATGTAGATTACTCACTAGGTGTAGTGAGTAGGTATCAATCAGATCCAGGCGAGAAACACGGGACTGCTGTGAAGAACATTCTTAAGTACTTGAGAAGGACTAAAGAAATGTTCTTGGTGTATGGTAACGGTGTACTTCGGTGGAGTCCTTTACCGATTCGAGCTTCCAGAGTGATAAGGACGACAGTAAGTCGGTCTCAGGTTTTGTCTTCACCCTCAATGGAGGGGCGGTATATTAGAAGAGTTTCAAGCAAGATACCGCAGCAGACTCAATGATGGAGGCTGAATACATCGCTGCCAACGATGCTGCCAAAGAGGACTGTCTGGATGAAGAAGTTCACAGCTGAACTTGGTGTGGTTCCATCCATTGAGCATCCAATACCAGTGTATTGTTATAACAATGGAGGTGTAGCTTTGGCTAAGGAACCCCGGTCCCATCAGTGATCCAGATATATTCTTAGGCGGTATAACCTGATCAGAGAGATAGTAGATCGCCGGGAGTTTGAGGCCAGGAGAGTTGTCACAGTGGATCCACTCATGAAAGCCCTCCTCCAGATGCAATTCGAGAGAATTTTTGGGATGTTGGGTATGAGATACTACAACAACTGGCCTTAGTGCAAGTAGGAGATTGTTAGTAATATGTATGCCTTAGAGGCCATTATTGTATTATATAGTGGAGCCTAGACGTATATATCGAGGACTTTCTTGCTCGACATGATAGTATGCTATCTGGTTGCCTTTATCTTACCATGTTCACTGGTATTATTATACTATCTCTCATATACATGTTGATAAAGCTCTAAGAATGTAGGCTTGACTACCAGTACTTTGATGCGGATCATACTACTAGGACATGGGTAGTCCATAAGCCCATCCTTGATTTGTTCCTAGTCGAGGGAATATCGAGACTTGGCATCGATATTCCAGAGTAGACTAGTGTGTACGTTTCTTGACCCTGTATGGGTCGATGGTTGATCCCATATCCATTAGAGTTTGACATTAAAGATTGTACACAGGTGCTCATTAGAGAATGGGTAAACCGAACAGGACTTGTAGAGAACTCCTAGATGGTACTATACATATCGTCAGATAGCAATTCTCTAGTGACACTGGTACAGGTTAGTCTGTAGACCCGAGATCATTATAGAGTCTTGCATGGTTCCCACTGTGCTTTGATTTCATACCTACCACGGCTCAATGGAGTCGTGCAAACAGGTGGAATTTTGGTACTGTCCTGAGTCACATGGAGGCAATGAGCGATAGGAGGGGTTTCTTCTCTCCCGGTATAGGGTGTTGATGTTGCGCTATGCTCGATTGGCTATAACAGAAAGTCTCTGGCCAGGGCTATTGATGAGATTTATTTGTAAGTGTTATCAGTAGTTTCTCATACCGTTATAGGCCACACATCGGCATGACTTATCAAGTTATTGGGGTCTAACAATTCCACCCCCAGACTCGATATGCGACATATCAGACGAAGAGACCGGACTGTACGGTAAGTGTTAACTATAGGCTTCATGGGAGTTTGGATAATCTTTCTTGTTGATCTTCTAATCGCTCAATACTTAGGTAGCCGTTACGTCTAGCTAGTACAACTGACGGCTTATGGGTAACTGAAGTGACCATTACCTACTGCAGGCATATTGACGAGTCTTTAGAGTCCCACACAGAAGTTTCTTAGTTCAAGCGAAAATAAGTAGGACACATATGCTGATAGGTGGGGGGCCTGATTAAATACGAGTATGTGATACCGTATTCTAATCTGGCGGTTATTTATTATCGGTCAGGTTATATGTATTATGACCGGATTATCGAATCAAGTGTTGATTTGATAATGTGATATACAGATAAATGATATTAGTCGGTTATATATGATATAACCGGATTATTGAATCAAGTGTTGATTTAATAATATGATATATATTTATATTTGATATAATTATATATTAACTAATATTATTGCTCACTAATTATCTACTTAATATATATTAATGTATATTTGATATATGTATATATATATTAAATGTAGCATGGTTAGATTTTCTATTTTAAGAAAATAGAAATGATGAGGCGGAAAATGGGTAGACGTTTGGTGGAATGGGTGTAGTATGGCTTATGTATTTTTTATTCATTTACCTCACACTATTGAAGCATGGTGACAATTCTTTATTGGTAAGAATTGTATGCTTCAATAAGTGAAGTAAATATGTAAAGCCATTCAACACTTGCATTATAGAGTGGTTCTATTTTTCCTCATTTGAGCTTATTTGCTCTCTAACTCTCTCCATCTTCTTCACCTCTACCTCCAAGCTCAATCCCTCACATGAGTTGTGAACCATTGAGCTTATGAGAACCCTAGTGAGCAAACAACACTTCTACTTCACCATCCTACATTAGATTAGCACTTAGGTGTAGTGTGTTTCCTTCACTAAAGAGTTTAGTGAAGAGGTAGCTTGGATTAGCGGAGCTTTAGGTGGATCATCTTCGGCACAAAGATCGCAAAGGAAGCTTGATCCAACTTCATGTGGAGTCTAGTGGAGTCGCGTGGACTATTACATGGAGCTCGAGAAGAGAAAGACATGGTCTACAAAGGTTGTAGCCTCTTTCCCTTTAGTATAGTTTTTGATATCATACTTAAAACCCTAATCATCTAGTTTAAGATCTTGTTTAGTGTTAATTATGCTGGGTTCCCTAGGGCGGCCGCTGGGTTTTGGGAGGTATCGACCATGCCGTTTTCAAAAAAATGGCGCGCTAAAGAACCCTAACGCTAGAATCTAAACTAGAGAATTAGATGAACAAGCATGTAAACATATTTACATCTAAGTGAACAAAGAATACAACCTTTGTAGACCGGTCCTTCACTTCAATAGCTCCGTGTAGTAGTCCCTTCGCTCCAAGTAGTGATTTCCCGGACTCTAGTGAGGCTCCACAAGGTGAAATGAACAAGCTTGCTTGAAGTCTTCGAGGCCGAAGATGATCTACATCGAGGAGACACTAACTCAAGCTACCTCTTCACTAAGTGATGAACTAGTGAAGAAACAACCCAATCTAAATGACTAGTAGAGAAGAGGTTGATGAAGTAGGATTCCCTTTAGAAATAATTTTCTCACTAATTTTCTTCACCTCCCAAAAATCTAGATAGCTCTTGGAGATGAGGAAGAAGATGAAGTGTGAATGGAATAATTGAGCGAATGTAGCAACCATGGGTGAGTTATATTGGGTTACGGCAGTGCCCCGGCCGTCTTTCAGAGGCCAAAAGCGGAACAAAAACTTTTCCAACTTGGCGCTACCACAACCAAATACCCAGATCGTTCCATTAACCGTTAACTAACAACTACTAAGAAGTTAGAATGGCTATACAGATCGATCCGTGTCCTTCGGTCTTTAGCCACCATCCCTACCTCTTCACGGCATCTCCGATCTCGCTCGATCTCCGGTTTCCTCGTCGGAAAGGGTACCACATCAAGAAGTCTTTTTACGGGCTCCTGCTTCAAACCGAAACAACTCGGACATGAAGTTTGCTAGACGACATGTCCAAGGTGAAGTAGAGAATGTATGTGATAACTTTGTCTCAAGCATCCATTGATTCTCAACTCATGAGATTGTATGGATGAAGGTTGAAAATGAAGCCATGGATGAAACTTGTGAGCTAGAGAAGGATGAAGAAGAAGAGCTGGACTTATTATTATGTTGGAATGAAAAATGAGAGCACTAGAATAAAATCTCAAGAGCAAACCCAAGCCTAGTGGCTGTCCTCTCTCTCTCCTCATATCATTTCAACACAATAATTAATCAAAAATGTGACATTGCATAAAAAATAAGACCATGAGTCATCACCCATGCACATGCCTCATTTAATGCCCTTCATCATGATTTCCACTCACAATTTCCACCACTAAATATTTAAACCAAAATGTTTAATCCAAAAAGAGAATGGCAACATCTAAAGTAAACTCGTGACGGATCACAAGAATACCCCTCACCTGTAAATACATACCTGCATCCGCATTCCGACTGAATACGAATGCAATGAGACTAAAACAATCCAACAAATATAATACTAGGATCTGGTTTAAACCAAAGCCCACTAGTTGAGCCGTCCGATCATAATCCGTGCATAAGTGCACGCATATGATCGAACCCTGCCATAAAACCATATGGCCTCTACAACATTTCGCCTGAACACGAGAAACTTTCTGTGGGGGGCTCTAATGACTCATCAATACGTTGGCTGTGGATTTAACCACAAGCACGTCAGTGGCACTAGCTGTGCGTAACGGCTACCGAGGTATTGAGCGAAAGGGAAGCCAATGAGCGAACTCATCCAGGAACTCCACTGAGCCTAACAGTGACAATATCCGTACAGTCCGGTCTGTTCGTCTAAGAGTATCGCATATCGGGTCTAGGGGGTGGATTAAGTCAGACCCCTAACAACGCGATAATTCGTGTCGGTATGAAACCCATCACCACCAGAGAAACTACCAATCCTAGATCAATAATTCTCAACTACCTTGGCCAAGGATTTCTGGTGATGGCCACCCGTGCACTGCGTGACATCAACCCCCAATACCGGGAGAGACAAATCCCCGACGATCCGCTCACTGCCGCCATATGGCTCGGAATTGTACCCAACTAAAACCTATTTGCACGACTCCTTTGAGCCGTGGTAGGGTAGTAATCAAAGCATAGTAGGAACTCACACGAGACAAATGACGATCTCAGGTCGACAGACTAACCTGTACACATGTCACCTAGGAACTGCTATCTGACAATAGCTATAATACCAGCTAACAGGTTCCCGGCGAGTCCGTCCAGTCTACTCATAACCCAATGAGCACCTGTATACTATCTTAGGTGAATAAACTAACACCAATGGCTTGTAAGACCTGGCCACCGCCCCTCACGGGGTCTCGATCATTATACATTAGTCTACTCTGGAGTATCGATGCCTAGTCTCGAAATTCCCATGACTAGGGACATTTAAGGATGCGCTTATAGACCACCGGCTCCTACGTATATGATCGCCATTATAATACTGGTAGTCAAGCAAGAATCCTATGGGCTCCATCAACATGTAATAGTGATGATAAAGACAAACCAGATAGCATACTATCATTTCGAGTAAGACTGTCCTACCAGTATAGGTCCTCCCTCAATCATTGCAATCACGTGCCTGTGATCCAACAATTGACTTGAGGGCACTATAGCCAACAAGTTAGTATCATATACTAACTCATGTAGAGACTAAACCATGGCTAAACACTAATGGTTGGGTTAATAAATATCTTCTAGTAAAACAAAATTAGTGGACTTGGTCAATGGTACCACAAGCTTCTATAAGTTTCAACCATGTGACTAATTTCCAACTAATTTAATTTACTTTAAATAAATAAAGCCTATCATTATTATAATCATGGTGTGAGTTTCATACACCTATGTAGCATGTGACATCAAGCATGATACAAAAGATGTACATTAATATATATCACATATATACTAAGTGTACAATAGTGAGAAAAAGAAATGCTTAAATGAGCTAATATTAGTTAATGTAAATTAATATATCAAATATATAATTATACATTAAATTATTAAATCAACACTTGATTTAATAATCCGGCTATATCACATACAACCGACTAATATCTAATGTATCAACTTGTCGAATCAACACTTGATCCGACAGCCGGTTTATCATATATAACCGACCGATATCACATATCGTGAGAATAGAATATGGTATCACATACGCGTATTAATCTCGGTCCCGCACATATCACATATGTGCTCCTACTTCGTTTCGCTTTATCCAGGAAACCTCTTTGTAGGACTCTGAAGACTCGTCAATACGCCGGCAGTATGTGGTGATCATATCAGTCACCCACAAGCCGCAAGCGGTCTGCTAAACGTAACGGCCGCACGGGTATTGAGCGATCAGAAGATTAACAAGCAAGCCTGCTCATACTCCTGCGAATGCAATCAGTAACACTACCGTACAGTTCGGTCTCTTCGTCTGATATGTCGCATATCATAGCCTGGGTGTGGTATAACGTCGACCCCAAAAGCCTGATAAGTCATGCAGATATAAGGCTCATAATGGTTCGAGAAACTACTGATAACACTTACCAGTAAATCTCAGGAACCCTGGCCAGGGATTTCCTATTATGGCCAATCGAGCATAGCGCGACATCAACCCCCAATACCGGGAAAGACGAATCCCCTCCTATCTGTCACGACCCAAAAATTTGGCCCGTAACCGCCACTTAAACTACGTAACGTCTACAGACGTACGCAACTTAAGTAAGCCGAAACCCAGGAATCGAAACCACACAAAACTGGATAAGCGGAGAAAAACATAGTTTAAAACATTCGGAAAAAATCTTAAGTAAAATCTTTAACTTTCGTTTTCTTTTCTTGAAAATTTTGGCAACACCTCCTTTATAAAAACTAGCCCCGAAAACGGGTACAACATAGAATAAATATAAAGCATCTCAAACGGGAGTAAATCACGCCCAACAGCGGAGACAACCACTACAAGCATATATACGACGCCGAAGCGAAGAAATATAAAGGAAAACTGCATAAAGAAGTAAAACTTTACAACATGACCGGCTCCCACGAGCACGGCACCCAAAGTCACCAAAATAATAATACAACATCGAATCCTCACAACTCGTCTCTAAGTTAAATACAAGAAGTGGTAGATGGAGAATACTAGATCCAACAAAAAGATATCCAATGTACATGAACGGATAACCGCAACCCACCTAAAAGCGAAGGTCTCAAAGCCAACCGTAGTGGTATCCGCAAAAATAGAGATTATAAGACACCCTGCCGTGACTACTCTGAGGGTAAGCCCTGCAAAACACTGTGGCACAACGGGGATGAGTTGCCAACTCGTGAATAGTAAATAACATCATACTGTAATCGCAAGTATGCACGAACATCGATAAATCTATCATATGTAATCTGATAGCATAAGTATGGCAATATGAATATGCAACAATCATGTAAAGGTACATCATTAGGGTACTACAACTACATGAAGCAATGCATATCAAAATAAATCCTGAGTGTGGGATGATATAAATAATCTCATGCACAAATCATAAGCATGTAAAAACCCGGTGTAAATCAACAACACCCCAAATCCCAAAATCCTCAGATCGGCCCTGTAAATCTCATGTAACCTAAGCGTCAAACATTGACACCCGAAATATCATGAAAACCGGTGCCCAGCATCGGCACATAAATACTCATATCCATACGTTCCTCCAATCCTAAGAGTCCAATATCGACACTTATGATCCACGTATCGGTCCTCTGATATCTATACGTTTCTCGAAACCCAAGTGTCTAACCTTGACACTCGTGTTCTACATATCGGTTGCTCTGATATACATATGTTCCTCGAAACCCAAGTGTCCAATCTCTACACTTGTGTTCCACGTATCGGTGTCTAAAATCCATAAATCTCTTAGAATACAAGTGCCTAACATCGACACTTGAAATCCCCAAATCGCATGAAAACATATCTCAACTGCATGAATCCATGTAATATAGCATATGCAACATAGAACACAATATGAGCATATCACGAGAAAAGTCCGCTATTTAAATGCATCAAATCATTAAATATATCACGCGGTTCCCCAGTATCCGAATCCCATAAACATATATATAATAGCATCCCATACCACCGATATATATCATATAAAACTGAACATGTAACATTAGCAAAGTATATGTGTGAGCATGTAGGTATAGCCAGGCATATGTGTAAGCATGTAGGTGTACAGGTATGCTATATGTCATATGCGCCATCGCACAAGAATAAATGCCTATATGTCGCTAACCAACAGAAATGTATATTATATGAATATCTGTGTTGTGCGTATCATGGCAATTACTGACAGTGTGTGTGTAGCATACAATAGGTGCTCGTGCAACATGGACTGTCAATAATAGTGCAGTATACAATAGGTACAAGTTCAGGCACAACAAGTAACTATATGCAATGAAGTTCATATGCAATCAACTCATATGCGAATAATCATGCAGCTATCATATCAATAATCTAGCCCTGACGCATAACGCCATACGGGCGATTTCCCCGTAGATGTTAAATCTACTCACCGATGATCACGAGCTACAAAAATCCGACCACCTGCTTCCCTTTATTCGCAGCGTCCGAAGTCCCCGCTTGCGATCCTATTAACACAAAACATAGCCAGCGGAAAAATCTCAGAAATCGACTAATATCACGTAAAACTACGTTTTAATCGCCGCACCAACTCCAAACTAATTCGCAAGTGTCCGTCTAGTGGCTAACGTGCGTGGCGATACTATGAAACCAACCCAAGTGCAGTAGCTGCGCAAGATCACGATCCGCGTCGAATAACATAACACGCGGACTCAAAACAATAGATTATAGGAAAATGATCCCAGATTTTGCATACTGTAAATACTCAAAAATCAAACAGTACCAAACACCCCCAAACCACCGCAGATAGCTACCCAACAAAACCCAACCCCAAAAGCCCCTCAAATCCGAGGTCGCCGGATTTCTTCCTCAAGTCTCCGGCCAAAACCGGTGGGGTGGGTCTCGTGTTTCAGGTAGAATCCTAGGGTCACTAGTACAACACTACTACATTGTTTGGTCAAACAGCAAAAATCTCAGGTCACAGCAGATCATAGAGGCTCTAAAATGACACTAAAAATACGATATTTACACGAAACAATACTTTAAGTGTTCTACACAACAACCAATGAGCTACACATCATAAAAACTCCTATTTAACATTTTAGGGATTATACCTAACACTTGCTCACAACATTCTAGCTTTCCAAGCTCCAAGTGATCATAGAGAAAAAAGCAAGACTTTTGAAGTGTTTTGGTGAGATTAGATCAAGTTTTTGTGAAGATTTGTGATGAAGGGTTAAGGTTTCAGTTGAGAGTCAAAAGAGATGGGAAAATAATTGAGAGAAATAGATTGAGAGAGAAAGAGAGGGTGAGAGAGAGAGATAAAGAGTGAGAGGTGAGTGTAGGGTGAACTATAACCTTAAGCTTACTCTCTCCTCACCTCCATTAATTGCTCTCATTAATGACTCTCATGACTCACTAGCCACCTCTTCTCAATCCAAAGAGATATTTCTTACAAGTATAAATGAAAAGGTTTAAGGTAAAGGTTAAAATGGAACAAGGTTTAACTTAAGATGTCATGGTTGCAAACAAGGTTAACACTAACTAACCCTCACATTAACATGCACGTGTGCATGCAAGCCAAAATAATTAAATAATAAAATATTAATCAATTATTATAAAATGTGAGGAAACCGATTTGGTAAACTTTTCTCTAAAAACCCGCATTATCGCTTAAATAACACAAAACGCATTCTAAGGTGTTACACTATCGCTCATATCCTCCATGTGACTCGGGACTGTACCCAAAAACCACCATTTTGCACGATCTCTTGAACGTGGTAAGATGGAAATCAAAGCACAGTGGGAATCAAACAAGACTCTATAACGATCTCGAGTCGACAGACTAACCTGTACCAGTGTCACCAGAGAACTGCTATCTGACGATAGGTAGAATACCATCTAGGAGTTCTTGGCGAGTCCATCCAGTTTACCCAGTCTCCATTGAGCACCAGTATATCTTCTCTTATATCAAACACCAATGGATGTGGGATCATCCATCGCCCATCATATGGGTCAAGAAGTGTATACGCTAGTCTACTCTGGAATATCGATGCCCTGTCTCGATACTCCCATGACTAGGAACATTTGAAGGATGTACTTACTGATTACCTCTGCCCCACTTGTATGATCTGCATCATAATCCTGATAGTCAAGTACTTATCCTAACGGCTTTATCAACATGTAATAGAGAGACAATAAGTGTACATGTTAAGATAAAGAGCAACCAGATAGCATACTATCATGTCGAGCAAGAAATTCCTCCCTATATATGTCCAAGCATCCACTATAATATACATCACATGTATAATAATGGCCTCTACGGTATACATATAACTAACAAATTAGCACCCCGAAATTTTTTTAATTGCCATGCTTGATGCTAGTAAAACCCAGTGGAACAAACACTTTCAGTGCCCTCCCGGGGATGGGTACCCCTTAGGCCCCCCAGTCGACAGTTAATTTTTCCCCCTTCACCTTCGCGAAGATTCAGACGGGTTTCGAGTTTGTTTCCATTCCCCGATTGGCTTAAAACGCTTATTTTTTGGACTTTAGCCCACTGAATTTTCTTGGTTTGGAAAATTGTTTTGTTCGCTAATTGTGCGCGGAATTCTAATGTCGTGGTTTTCTTTACTTGCTTCTATGATGTGTACATGTGTTTTTTAACGTCTTCTAATTGGTATACGTCGATTAGAAGGCGTTGCACGCATCTTGTTTATCTGTGGTTGCTTGTGATCTCTTTGAGATGGTTTTGACAGATTGTCGTGATGGATAGCCTAGAGTGCAATGTTTGTAGTATAGTTTTGATTCATTTGGAATTCCATTTCTTCCTGGTTGTATATTATTTTATTGGAGCACGGCCGGGTTGATATCAATGTCACCACTGTATATATTTTTCTTTTCTGTTCTAGGATTACCCCACGGCGGAGTGCTCGAGTAGCCGGGTTCTAGAGGGAAACGGGCCTCCATCTCATGGCGTTAAGACCGGAGTGCCTTACCCTAGAATTGGCAGGCTATTCACCGCACTCGTAGGGTATATAGGGTGACCCACGGTGGAGCGCTCAAGTTACCGGATTCCGTGAAGTGTTGGGTGACACACTCACCTTATTGACTGGGGTCGTCTCTCTTCAGAAATTGGCGGGTAACTTGCCGCACTCATAAGGATCTTGGTTATACATTGTACAGGCTATCCACACGAACAGGAAATGTCAGGTTTCATTTACGGCTCGAATGAAACTCGGGGCTCCAAGTTTATCCGCTTTTCCATATTGCTTATTGCTTATCTGTGATGTTGCTTATATCATGCCTGGGACAAATGGTTTTATATATATATATATATATATATATATATATATATATATTAGTAGATGTTGTATATGTTTTGCATCCGCGCTAGTCCTGCCCCCGCTCTGCCTTTAGTTAAGTAACCTAACAGTGCATCGACGGAGCCCCGTGGCAAATGCGGATGGCATATACGTACATTGTATTTTTGTTCTTTTCTAGTGTAATAGATTTTAATTGATGGGACCGCATTAATTTTGATTAACGCAACAAAAATAAATCTGAAAAATGTTGTCGGAACAAATTTTGAAAAACTATAGTCGTATTCTTTCGCTTTGCATAGTGATATTCTTTTAGGAATATCCAGCACCTCATTTGAGGAGGCAAGAGACTAGATCCCTTCACGGGGAGTGACCTCTTGAGGAAATGTTTATATTACTATAGATTACTTGATTTTCTTTAAAACCATTAGTTTTCAAAAGCAGAGCCTAAACTACTCCTTTTTCAAAACTACTCAGTTCCTTCAATGATATCAAGCTCATTACGTTAAAGGTTTTCGCCAAAAACCTGCCATAGCCTTCTATCATTTCCTGTAAGTAATAATTAGTATTCATGCTGTGTTTGTTGACTGTGTCAAGGGTAGTGTACGGTAGCTAAGTATTGCTTATTTGTTGTCTACGAAGTGATTGGTTAGGACAGTCGTGTAACCTTGTTGACTGTGTCAAGGGTTATACGGGTGGGTTTAATTCAATCAAGATAATGACGGGTTGAACTTGACTAGGACCTTTTGATTTGTTGACCATGTCAAGGTCACTAGGGTCCTAGGGGTGAAAACCATATCGGGAGTTTCAAATATACAGGAAACTTACTAGTGTTGTATACCTTCTGGAGTGTGGTGACTAGAGTGGCTTCCATCTAGGTTATTACACGATGATAGTTGCATCTCGATCCCACTGATGAGTAGGATTACTCTTGGAAAATATTTTTCACTTCATAATTAGCTAACCTATTAGGTATCTAGAAAAGTGTTAACGGGTCTATTCCTCTGCGGAAACGAGGTTTATTCTAATTAGGTTCGTACGAGAGCACGGGGAACCTCCCTCGGAATACCAACACCCATCTGGCTGAACGGTTAGCGAACTTGTAAGGTGTTAATGATCCCGACTAGTTCTCCTTTTAAGGTTTGAAGAAGAATTCGAGAAAACAGTAGGAGCCATCCTGTTTAGATAAAATAATAACTGATCTAAACTTGCAAGAGCGCACGCTGAGTGTTTTTTTCCTCTTTCTCCAGGTAGCAACCATGTCACGGCTTAATCAAGATAATAAAATGTATGACTTGACCGACCTGGATTCTTATTCGGAGCTGGGGAACGTCGGTTCTACTCTAACTTGTGACGACTGTCACGAGTATGAGCAAGGGAAAGATAATTACATGAATTTCTTGATGACCCTAGCGAAGAAAAAGCATATTATTGCATCTCCTTCAGGTGTTCTTGTTATTGAGAACTATTTTTCGGTCAGTCCTACCTCGTAGGTACTAGATACCGGATCAGGATCTCATATCTGTAATTTATTGCAGCGACTGAGAAAAAGTAGGATGGTTAGACCTGGTGATATGTCCCTCAGAGTAGGGAATGGAGCACAAGTTGATATTGCTGCCGTCGGTGAATATCAGCTAGTATTGCCAAGCGGCAATACTATGATTTTGAGAAACTGCTACTATGTACCTTCCATGGTTTGCAACATCATATCAGTTTCTTTACTTGATAAAGATGGATATAACTTTGTTCTAGATAGAAATATCATGAACATTTACCTTTATCAGGTATTGGTTACAGAAAGGCCACTGTATAATGGTATCTACGTTCTAAATCAAAACACGGTTTTCAATATACAAAGTACACGCAAAAGGAAGAGTTCAGAAATGAACGAAATCTACTTGTAGCATTGTAGACTTGGTCATATACTTGGTCATATCAATGAGAAAAGACTATCTAAGTTACATAAGGATGGATATCTGAATCCGTTCGAATTTTCATCTTATGAAACTTGACAGTCTTGTCTCAAAGGAAAGATGACTAAATTTCCATTCACTGGAAATGGAGAAAGAGAAACAGAGCTCTTAGAACTCATACACAGTGATGTATGTGGTCCAATAACTATGTTGGGTTTCGCTGGCGCCCTGGCCATCTACCATGGCCGATACGGAACAAAATCTAGCGTTTAAAAAATTTGGCGCAAACAAAACCTGCTCTAAGATCAAAACCATAAACCATACTAGCTAACTAGAGAGTGCAAAACTACTGTGATAGAGATGGTTATACCGAATGAAACAAGTCCTTCGGTCTTCTACCACCTTCATTAGCTCCTATTGGTCGCGGATTGAATTTGGTTGCCGGTCTTCCTTCATCGATGATGATCCACCTGAGGGAAACAACGCAGGATCCAGCCCGATGCTCAAAGATTGCTAGTAATGGAGAGTGGAGGTGTAGAAATGTCTCGCTATATTTTTCTTTCATGATAAATGCTTAAATGAGCAACTCAAGAAGAAGAAGGAGGAGGTGAGGAAACTAGTGGCACGAGCAACCAAGGAAATGGCTAAGTCTCCAAAAGAGAGTGAATCAATGTGTATCATGAATCAATGAATGATCAAGAGGCTAGCATGAAGAATGAAAGGCTACAATAATGCCAACCATGGAAAAATATCTCCTCATTTTACAATAAACAAATCATAGCCATACCTCTCTACATACCTCACCAAGCTCATGCCAACTCACCCTCCACCTCATTTAGAAAAAAAAACGATTTTCTAAAAAGAAAATCATCTAAATGAGATGTCCAACTTCTAGAAGCTATTCCGTATAAATACGGAATACAACCTGGTATACGTATTGAAATATATATACGCGCATTCGTACAAAAATACGAATAGCCAAGAGAGAAAAAGAATAGTGAACAATAATACTAGAACACATATATAAAAATATATATATAAATTATTAAATCAAAACCTGATTTAATAATCCGGCTTAAGCCTAAGCCGCTAGAATTATCAACCGTCCGATTAAAGTCTGTGTATCCTGTACACATATTTAATCGGACATCTGTATATACCAACATATGTCATCTATACCATATCGCCTGAACCGTGTAAACCCTCTGTGTGGGACTCTAAAGACTCATCAATACGCTGGCAGTGCGTTTAACCACAAGCACGTCAGCGGCACTAGCTGTACGTAACGGCTATCCAGGTATTGAGCAAAAGGAAGGCCGACGAGCAAACTCATCCAAACCCCTACTTAGCATTTCCGTGACAATCTCCATACAGTTCGGTCTGTTCGTCTGAGAGTATCGCATATCGAGTCTAGGGGGTGGATAAAGTCAGACCACTAATAACGCGACATTTCGTGTCGGTGTGAAACCCATCACCACCTGAGAAACTACTAATCCTAGATCAGTAATTCTTGACTACCTTGGCCAAGGATTTATGGTGATGGCCACCCGTGCACAACGCGTCATCAACCCCCAATACCAGGAGAGAAGAATCCCCGACGATCCGCTCACTGCCTCCATGTGGCTCGGGACTGTACCCAACTAAAACCTGTTTGCACGACTCCTTTGAGTCATGGTAGGGTAGTAATCAAAGCACAGTGGAAACTCACACGAGACAAATAACGATCTCAGGTCGACCGACTAACCTGTACTCATGTCACCTAGGAACTGCTATTTGACAATAGGTATAATACCATCTAGCAGGTTCCCAGCGAGTCCTTCCAGTATACTCATAACCCAATGAGCACCTGTATACTATATTAGGTGAATAACTGACACCAATGGCTTATGACACTGGCCACCACCTCTCGTCGGGGTCTCGATAAGTATACACTAGTCTACTCCGGAGTATCGATGCCCAGTCTCGATACTCCCACGACTAAGGACATTTAAGGATGTGCTTATAGGCTACCCATCTCCCACTTATATGATCGCCATCATAATGATGGTAGTCAAGCAAGAATCCTATGAGCTATATCAACATGTAATAGTGATCTGTAATACCACCTAATGCGGTACATGATGATAAAGATAAATCATATAGCATACTATCATCTCGAGTAAGACTGTTCTACCGGTATTGGTCCTCCCTCAATCATCACAATCGCATGCCTGCAATTCAATAATTGACTTGAGGGCACTATAGCCAACAATCTCCTACTTTCACTTAAGGCTAATTATTGCGGTGTCGCATACTCACAGCCCGTATGATATCGAACACCCAACTTCTCTACTAATCAGTCTCGCAAAGACCGTTTGCGAAACTATTGCGTTCGAGAAATAGCCTTAGTGACTGGATCCGCTCCAGTATTTCTATCTTTATCTCTCTATATCTCAAATTCGCTGAGAAAGACTATCTCCCGAAATGAGCAATACATGTCTTAGAATTTGTCTGGATATCTGATGGGACCCATTTCACAAATGAACTCCAAATCCAACAAGCTTCTTAGACTGTATCATCAACTGAATTTAATCAGTATCTTGCGCTATGACTTCCTCAGTATCCGCTTGGACCACCTGTCCAACATGCTGCCCCTAAAAATAGGGAAAACTATAACTCTGATAGCCACTCTGTCATCCAGATCATCTTGGAAGCCTAAAATGATAACCGCCTCTCGAAGGAGGCTGCCATTGCCATATACCAAGAACATCCACTTATGTTCATAACTGCTTCCCTCCGTTTCTCCAGAATTGGATTTATATATATATATATATATATATATATATATATATATATATATATATATACACTTATTGCAGCCAGTGCAAAAGAAATATCTAGTGTGGTACTTGAAATTTCATGATTAACTCAACTGCCTAAGCAAGTGATATGCTAATCATGCAGATCCCTCTCCTTATCAGTCTGAAAGACATCTCTTTAGAGAGGGTGACTCCATCACCTGCGGGTACACCGCAACACCAGGAGTCGTCCATTCTAAAACACTTTAGAATAGTGTCAAGTACCCAAATTGGGACACTTCCTAAATCTAGATATAAAATCATAGATCTAGTGACCAGAAATCCTGATATTTTATCCATATTATGTGAAGAAATAACCTTGTGACAACCACTGTATAACCGATCGTAGTACAGGAAGATCTTTTCCTATTAAGTGCATGTCATCCAAATACCAGGACAGCACTCCCTACTACCTTCTTACGAGATCCATCTGTTATTCTGATGAAGTCAAACTCTATGACTGTCACATCAAAAATAGACGATCTATCTCCGTTATATCTGCTTTAGTCTATAAATAGACATAAGCTACTTGCCCACTATGCTTCCGCTGCTCCCACTGACTCCAACAACCCTTTGGCATAGTCATATACACATACACTTCTAAAGCTAATTTAGAACGACATTATACTCATCCTCCTGCCATATCTCATAGTCTAGAATAGCAGTAACGGCAAGTTTGGATCATCAAAAAACTTCCTGTCACCGTCTATAAGGAGACCGATATACCTCTCGAGAGCTTGAGGTTACCCACCAAAATCTGTGGAGTGGCTAATAGAATGTCGAATTCAATTGAATCTTTAGGTTCTACTAAATTTTCAATAGTCGTTTGTGGTTCTGGAATAACTTCCAATTCTACCATACTCCCACTAACGTTTTTTTGAAAAGAATCATTTTTTACAAAAACTGGTGGCGAGTCAAGAACAATATAACTATTGAGCTTCCAGATGGTAGAATGTTAACCCTCGTCAATACCCGGGATAACCCATAAACTGTCATTACTGAAACGTGCCTAGAGTTTATCCGGATTCTGGTTTTAAGGATAAGCCGGAAAACTCCATATACCTTAACATCGTTAAGATATGAATCCGTTCTATATATCCAATATAAAAACAAAGGCACTAATTTAATTGGAACCAGATTCTAAATCATGCAGCTGTCTCCAGTGCATATCAACTAAATGGAAGGAGGCCAAGTGGCATTACTCATTATGGAATGCACCAACGTATGAGTAACCTGAAAGAGAAGCTAGTTCTAAAAAACTATTACTTACAACGGAATACCAAACACAAGTATCTATATCTTCGATTACTTTGAAGAATCTTGATACTTGCAACATATGGTTCTCTACTTTATTCTTATACTTATATCTTCTTAAAATCCGGACCTTGTATTTCAACGAAATTTTTGTCTAAAACTAGAGAAGTCATGAGTAAACAGAATATAGTACGAGTACCAACCCCTTTATCCTAATGGACACCGGACAACATACAATACTCTGTATAAATCCACTGAGTTTAATAACTCAAATCTTGTGCGTCATAGGTTGAAAACTGTACTATGGTTAAGAAGAATTACACCATTGTTTAATCCTCCTTACCTAACCATCAACTGATATAGGTAAATTGCATAGACATAATTTCAAAAAGTTATATCTCACTTTATAAAATAAATGTATCGATATATCAGCTTGAAATTGGTGCATAACAACGGATATTCAAAACCAAATATTTGCCGTCAGGCAAAACCCAGGTGATTTCCTCAAATATCACCAATTACAAAGAATTCTGATTTGTTAAGGATATAATCTCTTAATTCCTAATATCTTACTCCTACTCAGTATCTGTAACGCCATACAGATGTGAGAATCAAATCTGGTAAATACATACACTGGAGTCAGAATCCAATTAGGAAACAGTTTTCAATTAACATTGCACAGTCAAACTGAAACATGAAAATGTTTCGAAGGGATGGCCGGGTATTCCTAGTAATTCCTCTTCCACTATCCAGATTCATGACAGTAACCGTATATTTCCATGCCCACTCTCCAATCCCTTTATATGTCTTTACTTATTACCTTCTGTACACCACACCTAGGCTAACTGGTTTTCTTCCTTCCCCAGCCTTCGGCACCAGCCTAAGGTTTGGAAGAAGACTATCCAATAAGCGTAATAGGTGTACTCTCCTAATACAAGGAGCCCCGCAACCTGAGAGAATGTAAAGAGAAAAGACAACTGAATAATACTTATTATATTTCTCCAGAACCAGAAACCATCCTCGAACTGAAACAAGTTTCTTCGAGTTCGTATGTAAATATACGATGGAAATATCCAAGCAATATATGGATCTTCGTAGTGATACAGAATGTTCTAGAGAAATCCAAAGGTGAATGTAGGAGTGGTGATAGTATACGCGGTTTCGTCGTGAATGATAGTAGTCGCAATTTTCTTTGCCCTTAATCTAATCCGTTTATATATCTTTACTTATTACCTTCTGTACACCACACGTAGGCTAATTGGTTTTCTTCCATCCCCACCCTTCGGCACCTGCCTATGGTTTGGAAGAATACTATCCAATAAGCGCAATACGTCTACTCTCCTAATACCAGGAGCTCTCGCAACCTGAGAGAAGTTAAAGGGAAAAGACAACTGAATAATCCTATTCAATTTCTCCTGAACCAGAATCCATCCTCGAACAGGAACAAGTTCCTTCGAGTTCGTATGTAAATATACGATGGAAATATCCAAGAAATGTGGATCTTCATAGTGATACGGAATATTCTGGAGAAATGCAAAGGTGATATAGGAGAGGCAATGATATATGCGACTAAATGACAATCCAAAAGCCAAAGTGTTTTAAGAAGGTTTGGTTAACTTGGTTCATGAGTTTTAGTTTAGGGTCGGGCCATGGTCGCTGCCAAAGAGAGAGAGAGAGAGAAAAGAAACACTTAGCGAGCACTATAACCTAGATTAGAATGGTTAATCACTTTATCTAATCAGGATGTCTCCCACTATTTCCTCGAATTCTCCTCCAAACCCAAAAGGAGAATTAGTCGGGATCATCTAAAATCACCCGAGGAGTAGCATTTACTCATCAGTAGGAATCGGTATCCAACTATCATCGCATGATAACTTGATGGAAGCCGCTCAAGTCACCACACTTCAGAAGTTATGTGTATGCCTAGCAAGTTTCCTGTATATTTGAAACTCCCGATGTGATTTTTACCCCAAGCGGTTTACGACCTTGACAAAGACCAACAAATCATAAACCACTAGTCAAGTTCAAACCGTCATTATCCAAGATTAATCTAGACCCACCCGTACAAACCCTTAACAAAGGACAACAAGGCTATACAAATGTCCTAGATAATCGCAACACTATACAACAAACAAGCAATATCTAGCTATCGTACACTACGCCTTGACAAAGACCAACAAACACAGCATGAATACTAGGTACTACTCATCTGAAACAGCGGAGGGCTACGGCTGGTTTTTGGCAAAAAACCTTTAACGTAATGAACTTGATATCGTTGAAAGAACTCGATGGTTTTACAAATATATAGTGCGCAAACTTTTGCTGAAGAGGTCACTCTCTGTGAAGGGATCTCGGCTCTTTCCTCGCCGAATGAGGTGCAGGATATTCCAAACTGAATACCACGATGCAAAGCAAAATAATCGACTATAGTGAAGCTATTACAATGACACAAACTTTCGCTCAATAGGTCACTCCTGATGAAGGGATCTCGGCTCTTGCCCCATCGAATGAGGTGCTGGATATTCATAACCGAATACCACTGTGCAAAGAAAAAGGAAACATCTTGTAATAACAGTTTTTGAAAATTTGGTTCTAACAACATCATATAGGTTTGTTTTCTTTGCATTAATCAGAATTAATGCAGTCCCATAAATTAATCCATATCATACCATAGAAAAGGAACGAAAATAAAATGCACGTATATGCCATCCGCATTCGCCACTGGGCTCCGTCATCACCCGTTAGGTTACTTAACTAACGACAGAGCGGGGGCTGGACTAGAGCGGGTGCACAACATATATAACATCTACTAGTATATATATAAATATATATAACATTCGTCCCATGCATGATATAAGCAACATCATAGAATCTCAGCAAGCAACACAGAATGGTGGATAATCATAGAGCTTCGGTTTTCATTTGAGCCGCAAATGAGACCCGACGTTCCCTGTCGTGTGGATAGCCTATGCAATGAAAACCCTGGACCCCTATGAGTGCGGCAAGTTATCCGCCAATCCCAGAAGTAAGGCAACCCCAATCAACAAAGTGAATGGGCCACCCGGCACTTCACGGAATCCGGTAACTTGTGCACCCTCCGTGGGTCGTCCAATACCCCCTACGAGTGCGGCGAATAGCCCACCAATTCTAGAGTAAGGTCCTCTCCGTCACAACGCCTTGAGATGCAGACCCGTTGCCCTCTAGAACCCAGCTATTCGTGCACTCCCCCGTGGGGTAATCCTAGTATAGAAAAGAAAATAATATGTACAAAGGTGACATCGACCTCAACCCGGTCGTGCCCCAAATAAATAATATACAAACTGGCAAAGACAGCAATCTACATGTCGGACGCTCGCCCCGCAATACTGAATATACAAATGAATCTGAATTGTATTAACTATCATTGCACCACTGGCTATCCACCACGAAAATCCAACCACAATATCAGCACAAGCACAGAACATCAACATGAATGTCATGTTTGCAAACTCGTCTAAAAGAACATATAGCAGTTAGACGGGTTATACTGCTCTAATGACATTCACTGTTACAGATATATCACATGGACTGATAAACACACACATAGAATTTCGATCGACTAAACTTTTCTTAATTGGCCCCAAATGCAAATTCAACACTCAAACAAATCTGAGCCAAAACCAAACATCCCAAAAATCAAATTTCCATGTCAGAGAGTGCCTGAAGAAATTTGGACCAAAACACCCACAAATCCGCCGCGGAACCGCGGCCAATGAGCATGTAATGCCACCGAACCGCAGCCATTTGGTAGGGTCACATGACCAAATTTCTTGAGGTGCCCTTATAATGCTTGCTTGAATTTTTAAGACACCCAGAAATATATTTTGAACACTTTTCAAAATCGATAGCAAGCATGTGAAAATGGAAATTTGATTTGGAAAAATTGGTCGATCGATATTCTAACCTTGTGCAAACTAGCTAGTATTGGTTTATGGGTGGCTCTGATACCATTGTTGGGTTTCACCGGCGCACTGGCCATCTACCATGGCCGATGTGGAACAAAAACTAACGTTTAAAAAATTTGGCGCAAACAAAACCCGCTCTAAGATCGAAACCATAAACAATACTAGCTAACTAGACAATGCAAAATTATTGTGATAGAGATGTTTATACTGAATGAAACAAGTCCTTCGGTCTTCTACCACCTTCATTATCTCCTAGGGGTCGCGGATCGAATTTGGTTGCCAGTCTTGCTTCTTCGATGATGATCCACCCGAGGGAAATGTCGCAGACTCCAGCCTCGCCAAGCGAGGCAACCGATGCTCCAAGGTTGCTAGCAATGAAGAGTGGAGGTGTAGGAATGTATCACTATATTTTTCTCTCATGATAAATGCTCAAATAAGCAACTCAAGAAGAAGAAGGAGGAGGTGAGGAAACTAGTGGCATGGGCAACCAAGGAAATGGCTAAGTCTCCAAAAGAGAGTGAATCAATATGTATCATGAATGAATGAATGAATGAATGATCAAGAGGCTAGCATGAAGAATGAATGGCTACAATAATGTCAACCATGGAAAAATATCTCCTCATTTTACAATGAACAAATCATAGTCATACCTCTCTACATGCCTCACCATGCTCATGCCAACTCACCCTCCACCTCATTTAGAAAAACAAATGATTTTCTAAAAAGAAAATCATTTAAATGACGTGTCCAATTTCTAGAAGCTATTCCGTATAAATAAGGAATACAACCTGGTATACGTATCGAAATACATATACGTGTATTCATACAAAAATATGAATAGCCAAGAGAGAAAAAGAATAGTGAAAAAGAATACTAGAATACATATTATATATATATATATTAATTATTAAATCAAAACCTGATTTAATAATCCGACTTAACCTTAAGCCGCTAGAATTATCAACCATCCGATTAAAGTCTGTGTATCCTGTACACATATTTAATCGGACACCTGTATGTACCAACATACGTCATCTACACCATATCGCCTGAACCGTGAAAACCCTCTGTGCGGAACTCTAAAGACTCGTCAATACGCTGGCAGTGGGTTTAACCACAAGCACATCAGCAGCACTAGCTGTACGTAACGGCTACTCAGGTATTGAGCGAAAGGAAGGCCGATGAGCAAACTCATCCAAACCCCTACTGAGCCTATCCGTGACAATCTTTATACAGTTCGGTCTGTTCCTCTAAGAGTATCGCATATCGAGTCTAGGGGGTGGATAAATTCTGACACCTAATAACGCGACATTTCTTGTCGGTATGAAACCCATCACCACATGAGAAACTACTAATCCTAATCGGTAATTCTTGACTACCTTGGCCAAGGATTTATGGTGATGGCCACCCGCGCACAACGCGACATCAACCCCCAATACCAGGAGAGAAGAATCTCCGACAATCCGCTCACTGTCTCCATGTAGCTCGGGACTGTACCCAACTAAAACCTGTTTGCACGACTCCTTTGATCCATGGTAGGGTAGTAATCAAAGCATAGTGGGAACTCATACGAGACAAATGACGATCTCAGGTTGACAGACTAACCTGTACTCATGTCACCTGGGAATTGCAATCTGACAATAGGTAGGTTCCCGACAAGTCCGTCCAGTGTACTCATAACCCAATGAACACCTGTATACTATCTTAGGTGACTAACTGACACCAATGGATTGTGACACCAGCAACCGCCCCTCGTCGGGGTCTTGATTAGTATACACTAGTCTACTCCGGAATATCGATGCCCAGTCTCAATACTCCCACGACTAAGGACATTTAAGGATGTGCTTATAGCCACCCAGCTCCCACTTATATGATCTCCATCATAATGCTGGTAGTCAAGGAAGAATCCTATGGGCTCTATCAACATGTAATAGTGATATGTAATGCCACCTAATGAGGTACATGATGATAAAGACAAACCAGATAGCATACTATCATCTCGAGTAAGATTGTTTTACCGGTATAGGTCCTCTCTCAATCATCACAATCGCGTGGCTGCGATTCAATAATTGACTTGAGGGCTCTATAGCCAATAATCTATATATGCAAGGGGTGGGTTCTCATACTTCATAACATTCACTGACGATCTCTCTAGTTTTGGATATATGTATCTTTTGAAACACAAATCTGAAAATTTTGAGAAATTCAAAGAATACAGAAATGAAGTGGAGAACCAGACTGGCAAAACTATCAAGATCCTCTGATCCGATAGAAGAGAGGAGTACTTAAGCACAGAATTCCTAGAATACCTAAAAGAGAATGGTATTCTCTCTCAGCTTACTCCTCCATATACACCACAGCACAACAGTGTATCGGAGCAGAAGAACCGTACCCTATTGGATATGGTTCGCTTCAGACAGCTGCATATCTTTTGAGTCAAGTTCCATTTAAATCCGTGCCTAAAACTCCATATGAAATATAGAGTGGTAAGAGTTTGTATCTTAAACGTGTTTAGATATGAGGTTGTCCTGCTTATGTCAAAAAGCAGAACCCAGACAAACTTGAGGCATGATCAGTTTTGTGTAAGTTTGTAGGATATCCAAAGAATTCTAATGGATATCTATTCTACAACGCAGAGGAACAAAGGATTATTGTTTCTTGGAATGCCATATTTTTAGAAAAAGAATTTCTTGCAAAAAATATTAGTGAGAGCATGGTACTGGATGAAGTTCCAGAAACACAAATTATAACTGAAGATTTGGTGGAATCGCTAGATTCAATATCACTCGACGAATCTCAGCCACTTCGCAGATCAAGTAGGATTTCTCATACTCCTGAGAGATACTGCGGTTTTCTCATAGACGAGGATCGAGAGGATTGCATGTTGGAAGAAGATGAACCTATTAGTTTTAAGGAGGCCATTAACAGTAGGGACTCTGATAAATGGCTGGATGCTATCCAATCCAAAATGAAGTCCATGTACACCAATAAAGTTTGGACCTTAGATATTGTTCCTCCTGGGGTAAAACCCGTTGGATGCAAATGGATCTTCAAAAAGAAGATTGGTTAAGATGGACAAGTGGAAACCTATAAGGCTAGACCTGTTGCAAAAGGTTTTCGTCAAAGACCAGGTGTGGACTATGTTGGGGTTCCTAGCGCCCTGGCTGACGATCGCGGCCGTTGCGGAATGAAAATTTTGGTGTTTAAAAAACTTGGCGCTAGAAACAACTACCTAGAATCGAAAACAAACATAAAACTAGCAAGCTACAAAGATGTTATCTACTATGATAGGGTTGTTTTACCGAATAATACGTGTCCTTCGGTCTTCTACCCTCTTCTTTGGCTCTTTGAGGTCTCCTCGATCGAGCTTGGCCGCCGGTCTTCCTCCGTCGAAGATGATCCACCTAAGGGATGTAGCTTATGGCTCTAGCTCCACACTAAGAATCTAGTAACGCAACTAGGGACTCTAGGTTGCTAATTTAGAGTGCCCAGGGATGTAGTGAGTTACTCTAAGTGTTTATCTATCTCTCTTCTACCCTTGTTTCTACACACATGAGATGGTAGGGTAGAAGATGAAGATGAAGGAGGAGGAGCTCAGGAAATGTGTTAGTGTGATATGCCCTGGAGGCCATTATTGTATAGTACTAGTTTGTATATTACATTTTGGAAGCTTGGGATATATACACGGATTTATGACAATCTTGCTCGATATAGTAGTATGCTACTTGGTATGTATCTATCTTAATATGAGTATATGTTTCTTTTAACGTATCGCTAATACATATTGATAGAGCCCTTAGCATCTTTGCTTGACTACAAGCGTTGTGATGACAGTCATAATAGTGGGGGCTGGGTAGTCTACAAGCACATCCTTACATAGTTCCCTAGTCGCAGGATTATCGAGAAAGGGTATCGATACTCCAGAGTAGACCAGTGTATACGCTTCTCTTCCCAGCAGGGGAAATGGTCTGTCTCACAGCCATCAGTACGTCGTACTGGAGATAGTATGCAGGTGCTCATTGGGTTATGAGTTACACTTGATGGACTCATAGGGAACTGCTGGTTGGTAATATACCTATCGTCAGGTAGCAGTTCCCAGGTGACATGAGTATATCTTAGTCCGTCGACTTGACACTGCTACTTCGCCTCAAGTGTGTTCCCACTATTCATAGATTACTACCCTACCACGGCTCTGCTGAGCCGTGCAAACAGGTAGTAGTTGGGTGTAGTCCCGAAGCACTTGGAGGCAATGGCGATTAGATAGGATTCGTCTCTCCCGGTATTGGGGGTTGATGTCGCGCTGTGTTTAGAAAGCCATTACACAAAGTCCCTGGCTAGGGCAAGCAAGATTTGCTGGTAGGGATTCCAATAGTTTCTCAGGGTGTTTTTGGCCGCAATCCGACTCGACTTATTGCACTATTAGGGGTCTGACGCTTGCCGCCCCCTAAGACCAATATGCGACAATCTTAGACGAACAAACCGGACTGTACGGAGATTGCCATAGACAGGCTCAGTAGGGGTACGGATGAGTTTACTCGTCGGCCTTCCTGTCGACAGATACCTGGGTAGCCGTTACGTACAGCTAGTGCCGCTGATGCGCTTATGGTTAAACCCACTCCCAGCGTACTGTCGAGTCTTTAGAGTCCCATACAGAGGGTTTCCAAGCTTTGGGCGAAACGTGTAGAGGTCGTATGGTTTTACGACAGGGTTCGATCACATACGTGTACTTGTGTGCATATGATGTTCGGGCGGACATTACTAGTGGGCTTTGGTTTAAGCCGGATCCTAGTATATGATTATTAGATTAGTTTCGTCTCATTGTATTCGTGTTTCTCAGGATACGGATGCGGGTATGTATATACGGATGAGAGGGGTATTCTTGTAATTTGATCAAGATTACATCTTGGAGTGAGACACCTCAATTAGGGTTTTTCTTTTATGATTAATTCTTTAGTGAGGTGGAGGAATTGAGAGAGGAAACTTTGTGGTATTTTAGTGAAATGAGATTAGGGTTTTGCTTTGACTTTCTTGGATTCATTTAGGATTTGTTGACTTAGATATTTGTTAGATATTTGTGAGATATTTTCATATGGTTTAAAAGCCAAAACCCTAGCCATTTTCACCAATCTTTTCCACTTAAAGAAAAACAACAGATACTTTTTCCTTCTCTCATTTCCTCAAGCATGCTCCTTCTCATCTCAAACCCTAACCATCTTATGAGTTGAGAATCCTAGGGTTTGTGAGACTACTAGACTCCTCATCACTCTCTACACATCCTAGGCTACATAGTTTAGCACACCAAGTGACCTAGTTTCCTCAAACTAGAGGTTAAGCTCAAAGTCGGATCTCTCGGGTGGATCTTCTACGATTTGGAGAAGACAACGAGGAGGTGCAATCCGTTCTCACTTCGAAGAGCTCAAAACTTGAAGAAGGACAGCGAGGAGGTGAAGGACAGCGAGAACCTGAGGTATAACACTCACACATAGTAGTTAAACCTCTTTGCTAGATTGTTAGTTAGGATTTAGTATCGATCCTGGAGTTTAGTCGATGTTACGAAGCTTATAAAAATCGTTTTTTGCAAACTCCGCCTCCCCGTGAACTCGTGGGGTTCGTGGCATCAACTTACAGTGGTATTAGAAACGACTAAACCATAACTAACAGATTAAATGACAACTAAAACTACGGAACCGAAATAACCCCAAAATATCGAAACGTAGATCCTAGTTTCTGTTGAATTTTTCCGATGCTCTAAAAATTATTTTAGCAACTGAAGGGTACTCCTTCAACTGTAACATGAACACATACAAAAAACGAGTCAATCCCCTCGGATTTTGGCCGGCCTCATTAAGGAAAATTCCGGCCTCGCCCGTTTTGTTGAGAGGGATTGCTTCGTGTTTTGGTCTGTGGTTTTGTTACTTGGATCTAGTATTTCAGGAGTTGTTTATTTTTGCCAATTTTGGATATGATGTCAATTCTTCACTGTGGCATTACGGGGTGTTTCAAAGTCGCAGTTTAACGTCGTTTAATGTTTCAAGTTGTGTTATATGTGTTCGTAAACTTCTGCTAATTGCTATATGTCGGTTAGTTTGGGGTTGCACATTTTTGTGATGTTTGGTTTCTGTATATGGACTTATTGGATCGTTGTGAATGAATAATCGAGGATGTGAGGTTTTATATTCTTTCATTCAAATTTAAATTAAAAATTTTTGTAATATTTTTTCGTGGGGCACATCCGGGTTGAGATTGTAGCCACCGTTGTATTATTTCATTTACTGTTTATTGCTCCTAGGATAGACCCAAGGTGGGGTGCACAAACTACCGGGTACTTTGAAGTGCCGAGTGGCCTACTCACGTTGTTGAGGGAGGTTGCTTCGCTTCGGGTATTTGGTGGGTAGTTTGCCGCATCCGTAGGGGTATGGGGTGGGGTTTGGCTATTCATCACGACCGTGGAATCCGTCTTTTGTTACAGGCTTAAACGAAACGCGGAACTCCTAGTATATCCAATGTGTTCATCTGTGATCTGGAATGCCTATTATTGCATCTGACGAATGGATATTATATATATATATATTATATAATAGACGTTGCTTATGTTTTGCATCCGTGCTAGTCCAGCCCCCAGCTTTGGCGTTAGTTATCTTACCTAATGGTGTAAGACGGGGCCCCGTGGCGAATGCGGATGACATAAGCGTACATTGTATTTTTATTTTTTTCTGCAATGGTAGGTTAATTGATGGGACTGCATTATATTAATGCAAACCAAACAAACCAAAGCTGAATCATTGGAACAATTTTAAAACCACTCGGTTTTTTCAAAACAGTAAAACTTTTAAAATGCGGAGCTTAAACCACTCCTTTTAAAAGCTATCAGGTTCCTTCAATTATATCAAGTTCACTATGTTCACGATTTCGCCAAAACCATTCGTAGCCCTCCGTCATTTTAGTTGGATATTCAGTAGTATTCAAGCTAGGTATTTTGATCTTCGCCAAGTGTAACACCCTAGGATGTGTTTAGTGGCTAATTATTTTTTTAATATGTGAATTTTAATAAAAAGTTTACCAAATTGGTTTTCAAATAATTTTTCAAATTTAATAAATATTTTTCCAGAATTTTCCTAGGCTTGTACAAACTTGTGCATGTAAACTAGGGTTAAAATTTGGGTTAAACCATGTTTAACAAACATGGTAGGTTAACCCCACCATTATTAAGTTAACATGATTTTAATTAAGGTTATGTTGTTTTTTTTATAAAAAGGGATTTAAATTTTATGTTGGTTGACTTGAGAGAGAGAGAATGCATCATGGCTAAGCCATGCTTGCATTAAATGAGAGGGAGAGAGAGAGTGCATCATGGCAAGCCCATGGTTGCATTTAATGTGGCAAGAGAGAGAGAAATAGGGGTTTCACATTGTGCATTATCATTTCTTTTGTTTGTTCACACTCTCATATCTCACTCACTCACTCTCTCACTCACACACACACACAGCTGCATCAGCAGCAACAGCAGAAGTTGCAAGCAGCAGCTGCAACAACAACACCAGCAGCAGCTTCAGCCTCAGCAGCAGCAACACAAAGCAACAGCAACAGCTCCTTGCAGCAGCAGCAACACATGTAGCAGCAGCCCCAACACCACATCAACAACATCAACAACAGCAACAACAAGCAGCAGCATCAGCAGTAGCAGTAACAACAGCAACAGCAACAACATCTGGAGCAGCAACAACAGTAGCAGCTTCTTCTTCTTCTCTTCTTCCCCTGACCCAGCCTCGTAGGGTCAAGTGAGGTATAACCTCTGAGCTCCACTTTCTTGTATGCTAGACTTGTGTGTCGGTTTAGCTTAATTAGTGTAAATTGGTGGTTGTTAGTGCTAAATTGTGTGTTTTTAGTGATATTTGTGGTGTTTAGTGTAAACTTTGCTTAAGTAAGGTTAATTTTGGCTAGATTAAGTTAATTAAGTGTTGTTAGGGCCTTGTGAACCTAGGTAAACCCCAGATTGCACAAAAGTACCCTAAGTTTTCAAATTGTGTAAAATTTGACGTTTTAAGCAAAATCTTAGCTTTTTAAAATCTGCTGTTACCCAAGTGAGTCCAGAATAAATTTGAGTGGACCATAGCCTACTACTGACACCCTGACCCTACCACCAGAGCCCGACCCCACCACTCCAACCTTTGGCCGCCGAAATAATCGATCTGGCCGCAAATTGCGGCCAGGCTTGTGAGATAGGAGATAGGGTTTTTAGGTTGGGTCTGCTACATTTTGTAGGTCCATGATATATATAGTTTTGTAATATTTTAACCTGGGTAGGATCTGGGACGATATATCGTTTTCTGGTGTTTTTAGTTTGCGCGATACGCGCGATACGCGAGTAGGTTCTGTGATTCAGCGTATCGCGGCGTGTCGGGATGAGTCGTAGACGCGTGTACACACGTTTCAGCGTATCGCACACACGCGCGTTGATTCGCGACGCGAGTTTCTTGTTTTGTTTCGATATCGCGTTTTGCGAGATTCTTGCTTATATAATTGGATTCCTTGTGTAAATTCCAGGTTCACAGGCGGGTATGTCAGACGTCGCCAGGAAAGGGAAGCAGGTGGTCGGCTATACTTAGCACGCGACCAGGTGAGTAGATTTAACATCTACGGGAAAATCGCCCGTATGGCGTTAAGCGTCAGGGCGTAATAGGATTTGTAGTCATGAGTGTCCATATAGATATACTGGTAGTATAGAACACTGCACTGTCACTAACGGTCCAAGTTGCACGAGCACGATTTATATGCTACACTCACACCGTTAGTGATTGCCATGACACTCACATTATAGGATTGCTATAAACCGCATATCATATTGATTCTACTTATTTGACGTTGTCATGATTTGCCGCATACTATCACATGTATATTCATATCATATACATCACATATATTCATACTTGGGCACATATACATCACATATCCATACTTGTGCCACATACATCACATATATTCATACTTGGGCACATATACATCACATATCCATACTTGTGCCACATACATCACATACATTCATACTTGGGCACATATACATCACATATCTATACTGGTGCCATATACATCACATATGTTCATACCTGGGCACATATACATCATATGTCTACATTAGTGCACATGTACATTGCTATATTCACTTTGCGTACTTATCCATTCGCACATCCATACCTATACCAACATTCATATGTTACATACATGGATGATATTGACTTGATTTAAAACTAAGGGACCGCAAACGATATTTTCAAAACTGGATCTTTTAAAAAAGAGCGGTTCTCCCTTTCTTTTACTCGTGGTGTCATACGACACATTGCATGGATTTACGCATTGGATTTGATTTATGTGATTTCTGGATTTGGGAATCGGAGTACTATTTTAAGAAAATACGCACTGTTTAAAAACCTGGTTTCCCTTGATATGGTATTTAGTGCGTCCACCATGAGTTTTCTCGGTTCCAGAGAGCTTGTATAAGTATACCCGATTCGAGGTGAGGTAGGCACCGATTGCGGGTACATGGTGGACCTGGTACGGTACTCCGGGGCGAGAAAACTCGTATTGTTAGACGGTAAGCCCGGCGGAGGGACTACTACCTACCGGTGATTGGTTGGGCCTGGCGGTTATCCGGAGGATACTGACCAGAGTCGATTGATGGATACGGGACGACGCGTACTGCCGGGGCCGTGGGCCGATTCCGCAGACGGAGCCCGTGGGCAGATCCGATGGACGGATGCCCTATATTGGAGGATTTGCGTGTCGATGCTGGACACGGCTGATTTTATCATATTTTGAGTGCTGGTGATGGGCACTCCCGATTTTATGAGATTACAGGATTTGAGGACCGATGTGGGTGACGGCGCTTGAGTTGTACTGGGTTTTGGTGTACTGATAGACACCAATTATTTTCCACGTTGATATTCCGTGTAGATATTATTCCTTTCCATACTCAGCATTCAGTACTTGACATCTCATCCTGTAGCTAGTATACCTGATAGAGTACACATGCTTGCATATCATTGCGTACCCTGCTCATCATATATAGGGCTGTTAGATTGCATCGCCATGCCTGATTATCACATATCTTGCCCATCACATAGAGATGATTATTAGATCGCACTTGTTGCATGATATTGAGCATTCAGTTCATCATATAGATGTTTATCCGTTGGCATAGGTTAGAGTATCACAGCACGTGCATACTCGCGATTACCTTTATATGTTATCTACTATTTACGAGTTGGCAACTCACCCCCGTTGTGCCACAGTGCTTGCAGGTTGCCCTTTGGAGTAGTTGCGGCTGGCTGTTTACCGCATCTTTTCACACAGATACCATTACTGAGGTGTGTTAGCCCTTTTTCTATTAGGTGGGTTTTGTACGGTATCTGTTTACCTTTCAGTTGTATATTGATGTATCTTGTATTCTCCATCTACCTTCTTGTATTGACTTAGAGACAGTTGTGAGGGCGATGTATGTTATTTTGTACTCTGGTGTCGAGCTCGCTGTGAGCCGACTTTATTTATGCAGCCTTTTCTTTTATGATATTTTTCTTTGCTTTACTGCTCATTCTTCGCTACGGCGTCGTATATCATATTGTGATGCTCTATTCATTTCACATGTTACTTCTTCTACACCTTGCATTTTTCCGATTTCCGGGACAAACTTTTATAAAAGAAATGTTGCCAAACTATTAAATAACACTTGAACTTAAAAAGGATTTCTACTAAATTAATTAAAGTTTTCTAAACATTTTACAAATTCTTCTATAAAAATGTCTTAAACACTCTATATTTAAAAGGGTTTTAATTTCTGAGTTTCGGCTTACTTAGTCGCGTTACGCCTGTAGACGTTACGTGGTTAAGTGCCGGTCATGGGCCGAACTTTTGGTCATGACAAAGTTGGTATCAGAGCGTAGGTTTTACCTTCGGAGTGTAGGATGACCCTGGTATGATGGAGTAGGTAGCTGCAGCATAGTGGCGTAGCGTGCGTATGTTCCGCGGCATACTCACGACACGGTACTCCGCCTAAGCGACCTTATGACTTATTGGTTGAAATTGCTTCATTATTGCATACATTCTTGCGATTCGATTTCCGTATCCTTATCGAATCCTACTTTCCTTTTCAGCCACTATGCCGCCAAAGACTACTAGGGCGCAGAGAGCGGCCGCGAGGGCCGAGATTCGTGTTGACTCGTCCGAGACGAGAACTGATCCGGGTAGTGCACCCGTTGTACCCGAGCAGACTGTTCCTCCTATGACAGATCAGATCGCCACGTTAGGGGCTGGTATGCAGGAGATGCGCCAGACGGCGGGATCCAGCATGCAGGAGATGCGCCAGATGATAGGATCGCTAGTTGAGACGCTCCGAGCGCAGTGACCAGAGGTACCCCCACCAGTCACAGGGACTGCGATGGTACCGACCGTACAGCCAGTTGCCCCTGCAGCCATGGAGGTGATTACAGTATCGCTATCAGAGTTCATGAGGCTGAAGCCTCCGGTCTTCACAGGCACAGATGCAGCCGAGGACCCGCAGTCTTTCATTGATAGGATGGCCCGGATATGCCGTTCCCTCAGATGCGCAGATGCGAGATGGGTCGAGTTCGCGAGCTTTCGCCTGGAAGGTCTTGCGCAGAAATGGTGCGAATCAATTGAGAAGGGCAGAGCAGCAGGTCTTCCTCCTATGACCTGGACGGAGTTCGTGACGGTGTTCCTTGCCCGCTTCCTTCCCCAGAGTGTTAGGGATGCCCGAGCACGCAGATTTGAGTCCTTGCGCCAGACGCCAGAGATGACAGTGGCAGAGTACGATGTACTGTTCACCGAGCTATCAGTTTATACTCTGTACCTAGTGGCTACTGAGGAGATGCGAGTCAAGAGATTTGTCCGGGGCTTGCTTACCCCGCTATTCCTTGCGATCAGCTCCCAGCATTATGAGACCTATGCCGCAGCGGTAGATGCAGCCCTATTGGTTGAGGAGCGCCTTGCAGAGACTTCGGTAGTTCCAGGGCCGAAGAGGGTTCGTCCTGATACAGCAGCTCAGAGACATCCATTCAGACGCCATGATAGACGTCGTACAGGTGGCAGAGACTCGGGGCGAGGTCAGATGTTTAGCTCATACCCCCAGGAGGGCCAGCAGTCGTCTCGTGGATGTTTTGGATGTGGTAGTCTTCGTCACCGCATTAGAGATTGTACCGAGACACGCAGGTGGGAGCCAGCCGTACCGCATGTCACACTTCCACCTTCTCCACCCCAGAGGGCGTTACCTGTTGTATCCACAGTTGCTCCGCATCAGACCCATACACAGGGAGGCGGTGGTCGCGGAGGGTTTGTTCCTAGAGGGCGAGGCGGTCGAGGCAGAGGACAGCCAGCCACCGGAAGAGTACAACCAGTTGCTAGTAGGGGACCGCCAGTTGCAGGTGGAGGACAGGAACGAGTTTTCTCTTTGACGCATCAGGACGCGCAGGCGTCCAATGCGGTGGTCTTAGGTACCTTATCAGTATGTACTGTTGATGCACACGTATTATTCGATCCCGGATCCACGCACTCGTACGTATCCACACACTTCGTGCCGAGTTTGGGTAGAGAGTCCGGTCTGCTTGATCAGCCGCTTGTTGTGACCACTCCTGTGGGAGAGTCGTTTGTTGCTAGGCACGTGTTCCGATCCTGCGTTGTCCGTATTGGCGAGAGAGATCTGCCTGTCGACTTGATCCTTCTTGAGATGTTGGACTTCGACGTTTTTTTGGGCATGGATTGGTTAGCCACGTGCTATGCGTCTGTGGACTGCCGCGAGAAGACAGTGAGATTTTTTTTTCCCGGCGATTCGGCTTTTTTCGTGCAGGGGGACCGTGGTGCCACCCCTCACATTTTGATTTCTTCTCTTCGCGCTGGGCAGCTATTGAGGAAGGGATGTCAGGGATTTCTAGCCTATGTTTGTGATACTAGAGCTACAGATGTTCCATTGGACCAGGTTCCGATTGTATGTGAGTTCCCTGATGTGTTCCCTGACGAGCTTCCTGGGCTACCGCCTGAGTGCGATATTGCCTTCTGTATTGATCTAATTCCCGGCACGGGGCCTATTTCTATACTGCCTTATCGGATGGCCCCGGCGGAGCTTAGTGAGTTGAAGAGTCAGTTGCAAGATTTGCTGGACAAGGGACTTATTCGACCCAGTGTTTCTCCTTAGGGTGCTCCGGTCCTGTTTGTCAAGAAGAAGGACGGAAGCTTACGTTTGTGTATCGACTACCGGCAGCTGAACCGGGTGACCGTGCGGAACAGATATCCGTTGCCACGCATTGACGACTTGTTCGACCAGCTTCAGGGGGCAGGGTATTTTTCGAGGATCGATTTACGATCAGGCTATCATCAGCTGCGAGTTCGACATGAGGATGTACCGAGGACGGCTTTCCGCACGCGCTACGGCCATTATGAGTTTCTGGTGATGTCGTTCGGACTCACCAACGCCCCAGCAGCATTCATCGACTTGATGAACCGTATATTCAGGCCGTACCTTGACTTGTTCATCATCGTATTCATTGACGACATCTTGGTGTATTCCCGGAGCAGAGAGGAGCACGAGCAGCACCTGCGGATCACACTGCAGACTTTGAGGGAGCACCAGCTTTATGCAAAATTCTCCAAGTGCGCGTTCTGGCTGGACAGTGTAGACTTATTGGGTCACGTGATTACACGGGATGGTATATGTGTATTCCCGAGGAAGATCGAGGCCGTTCAGAGTTGGCCTAGGCCTACATCCGTTACTGAGATATGCAGTTTTCTAAGATTAGCTGGCTACTACAGGCGATTTGTACAGGATTTCTCCCGCATTGCTGTACCCTTGACCTGATTGACCTGGAAAGGAGTTCCTTTCGATTGGACGGAGGAGTGCGAGCACAGTTTCCAGCAGCTACGGACTTGTTTGACTACAGCGCCAGTGCTATCGTTGCCTTCAGGATCAGGCGGCTTTGCAGTCTATTGTGACGCTTCGTGAGTGGTGCTAGGGTGCGTATTGATACAGCATGACAGGGTGATCGCGTATGCTTCGCGGCAGTCGAAGAGACATGAACAGAACTACCCTACCCACGATATGGAGATGGCCGCAGTGGTCTTTGCACTTAAGATCTGGCGACATTACCTCCATGGCGAGTCGTGCCAGATATTCACTGATCATAAGAGTTTAAAGTATATATTTCAGCAGCGGGACCTGAATCTCCGACAGCGCCAATGGATGGAGTAAGTGAAGGACTACGATTGCGAGATCTTGTATCACCTGGGCAAGGCTAATGTAGTGGCAGATGCTTTGAGCAGAAGGCCCGGGGGTAGTCTATCTTGTTTAAGCGCAGTGCAGAGGCAGTCGTCGGCAGATTGGCAGATATTATGCGATGGCCGAGTGCAGTTCGAGTTTACGCCGATCGGGGGACAGCTTGCGTATGTTTGTGCACGCCCACAGTTGCGTGACTGTATATATGAGGCACAGCACAGTGATGACCGATGTTCAGAGATCATGACACAGATTGGAGAGGGCAGATTTTCCGAGTTTATGATCGATGATCAGGGGATACTGCGATTTAGGACTAAACTGTGCGTACCGGATATTGAGGGACTGCGGCGTGAGATTCTTGAGGAGGCACATCGATCGGTGTACAACGTCCATCCCGGTTCCACCAAGATGTACCATGATATGAGAGATGTTTACTGGTGGGACGGAATGGAGAGGGACATCGCGGATTTCGTGTCTAGATGCCTGACTTGTCAGCAAGTCAAGGCCGAGCACCAGAGGCCGGCGGGAGAGCTACAGCCGTTACCCATTCCGGAGTGGAAATAGGAACAGATTTCGATGGATTTCATTGTGGGTCTACCTAGAACTAGGCGAGGGTATGACTCCATTTGGGTGATCGTGGATCGTTTGACGAAAGCGGCTCACTTCCTGCCAGTGAAGACGACTTTCGGATTTGCTCAGTATGCCCAGATTTACATCGACGAGACAGTACGACTGCATGGAGTCCCGACATGTATTGTGTCCGACAGAGGCACCCAGTTCACCAGCCGACTATGGCAGAGGCGTCAGGAGGCTTTGGGCACCCGCTTGAGTTTCAGCACAGCGTTTCATCCGCAGACCGACGGCCAGTCAGAGCGGACTATTCAGACTCTCGAGGATATGCTCCGAGCTTGCGTTTTAGACTTTGGTGGTAGCTGGGATCATCATTTACCCTTGATAGAGTTCTCCTACAACAATAGTTTCCAGGATACTATTCAGATGGCACCTTTCGAGGCTTTGTATGGGAGGAGATGTAGATCGCCCGTCTGTTTGAAAGAGCTCAGCGAGGGCAGTATTTTGGTGCCACAGATCGTACAGGAGACGATTGAGAAGATACAGCTGATTCGAGACAGGATGAGGACAGCTCAGAGCAGGCAGAGATCGTATGCTGACAGGCACCACCGCAGATTAGAGTTCGCAGTTGGAGATCATGTGTTTCTGAGGGTCTCTCCGATGAAGGGAGTGATGAGGTTTGGACGGAAGGGGAAGCTTAGCCCCAGGTTCATAGGTCCCTTTGAGATCCTCGAGCGTGTGGCCGCAGTAGCTTATCGTTTGGCTCTTCCACCCGACTTCCCAGATGTCCACCCTGTATTCCACGTGTCGATGCTTCGCAGATACCTACATGACCCTTCACACATGATTCAGCATCAGACCGTTTTGCTCGAGCGCGATCTTACGTTCACCGAGCAGCCAGTAGTGATCTTGGACCGGCAGGTGAAGAAACTTAGATCGAAGGTCTTTCCATCAGTGAGGGTGCTTTGGCGCAGCCCGAATGGTGAAGAGATCACTTGGGAGGCCGAGGGCGAGATGCGGAAGAAGTTCCCTCATCTCTTTGAAGGTATGCGTTGCTTTATATTTTAAATTTGGGGACGAATTTCTTTAAGGGGGGAAGATTGTAACACCCTAGGATGTGTTTAGTGGCTAATTATTTTTTTAATATGTGAATTTTAATAAAAAGTTTACCAAATTGGTTTTCAAATAATTTTTCAAATTTAATAAACATTTTTCCAGAATTTTCCTAGGCTTGCACAAACTTGTGCATGTAAACTAGGGTTAAAATTTGGGTTAAACCATATTTAACAAACATGGTAGGTTAACCCCACCATTATTAAGTTAAGATGATTTTAATTAAGGTTATGTTTTTTTTTATAAAAAAGGATTTAAATTTTATGTTGATTGACTTGAGAGAGAGAGAATGCATCATGGCTAAGCCATGCTTGCATTAAATGAGAGGGAGAGAGAGTGCATAATGGCAAGCCCATGCTTGCATTTAATGTGGCAAGAGAGAGAGAAATGGGGGCTTGACCTTGTGCATTATCATTTCTTTTGTTTGTTCACACTCTCATATCTCACTCACTCACTCTCTCACTCACACACACACACAGCTGCATCAGCAGCAACAGCAGAAGTTGCAAGCAGCAGCTGCAACAACAACACCAGCAGCAGCTTCCGCCTCAGCAGCAGCAACACCAAGCAACAGCAGTAGCTCCTTGCAGCAGCAGCAACACATGTAGCAGCAGCCCCAACACCACATCAACAACATCAACAACAGCAACATCAGCAATAACAACACCATTAGCAACAACAAGCAGCAGCATCAGTAGTAGCAATAACAACAGCAACAGCAACAGCATCTGGAGCAGCAACAGCAGTAGAAGCTTCTTCTTCTTCTCTTCTTCCCCTGACCCAGCCTCGTAGGGTCAAGTGAGGTATAACCTCTGAGCTCCACTTGCTTGTATGCTAGACTTGTGTGTCGGTTTAGCTTAATTAGTGTAAATTGGTGGTTGTTAGTGCTAGATTGTGTGTTTTTAGTGATATTTGTGGTGTTTAGTGTAAACTTTGCTTAAGTAAGGTTAGTTTTGGCTAGACTAAGTTAATTAAGTGTTATTGGGGCCTTGTGAACCTAGGTAAACCCCAGATTGCACAAAAAATCCTAAGTTTTCAAATTGTGCAAAATTTGACGTTTTTAAGCAAAATCTTAGCTTTTTAAAATCTGCTGTTACCCCAGTGAGTCCAGAATAAATTTGAGTAGACCATAGCCTACTACTGACACCCTGACCCCACCACCAGAGCCCGACCCTACCATTCCAACCTTTGGCCGCCGAAATAATTGATCTGGCCGCAAATTGCGGCCAGACTTGTGAGATAGGAGATAGGGTTTTTAGGGTGGGTGTATGCTACATTTTGTAGGTCCATGATATATATAGTTTTGTAATATTTTAACCTTGGTAGTATCTGGGACGATATATCGTTTTCTGGTGTTTTTAGTTTGCGCGATACGCGCGATACGCGAGTGGGTTCTGTGATTCAGCGTATCGCGGCGTGTCGGGATGAGTCGTAGATGCGTGCACACACGTTTCAGCGTATCGCACACACGCGCGTTGATTCGCGACGTGAGTTTCTCGTTTTGTTTTGATATCGCGTTTTGCGAGATTCTTGCTTATATAATTGGATTCTTTGTGTAAATTCCAGGTTCACAGGCGGGTGCGTCAGACGTCGCCAGGAAAGGGAAGCAGGTGGTCGGCTATATTTAGCACGCGACCAGGTGAGTAGATTTAACATCTACGGGGAAATCGCCCGTATGGCGTTAAGCGTCAGGGCGTAATAGGATTTGTAGTCATGAGTGTCCATATAGATATACTGGTAGTATAGAACACTGCACTGTCACTAACGGTCTAAGTTGCACGAGCACGATTTATATGCTACACTCACACCGTTAGTGATTGCCATGACACTCACATTATAGGATTGCTATAAACCGCATATCATATTGATTCTTCTTATTTGACGTTGTCATGATTTGCCGCATACTATCACATGTATATTCATATCATATACATCACATATATTCATACTTGGGCACATATACATCACATATCCATACTTGTGCCACATACATCACATATATTCATACTTGGGCACATATACATCATATCCATACCTGTGCCACATACATCACATACATTCATACTTGGGCACATATACATCACATATCTATACTGGTGCCATATACATCATATATGTTCATACTTGGGCACATAAACATCATATGTCTACATTAGTGCACATGTACATTGCTATATTCACTTTGTGTACTTATCCATTCGCACATCCATACCTATACCCACATTCATATGTTACATACATGGATGATATTGACTTGATTTAAAACTAAGGGACCGCAAACGATATTTTTAAAGCTGGATCTTTTAAAAAAGAGCGGTTCTCCCTTTCTTTTACTCGTGGTGTCTTACGACACATTGCATGGATTTATGCATTCGATTTGATTTATGTGATTTCTGGATTTGGGAACCGGAGTACTATTTTAAGAAAATACGCACTGTTTAAAAACCCGGTTTCCCTTGATATGATATTTCAGTGCATCCACCATGAGTTTTCTCGGTTCCAGAGAGCTTGTGTGAGTATACCCGATTCGAGGAGAGGTAGGCACCGATTGCGGGTACATGGTGGACCCGGTACGGTACCCCGGGGCGAGAAGACTCGTATTGTTAGACGGTGAGCCCGGCGGAGGGACTACTACTAACCTGTGATTGGTTGGACCTGGCGGTTATCCGGAGGATACTGACCAGAGTCGATTGATGGATACGGGATGACGCGTACTGCCGGGGCCGAGGGCCGATTCCGCAGACGGAGCCCGTGGGCAGATCTGATGGACGGACGCCTCATATTGGAGGATTTGCTTGTCGATGCTGGACACGGCTGATTTTATGATATTTTGAGTGCCGGTGATGGGCACTCCCGATTTTATGAGATTACAGGATTTGAGGACCGATGTGGGTGACGGCGCTTGAATTGTACTGGGTTTTGGTGTATTGATAGACACCAATTATTTTCCACGTTGATATTCCGTGTAGATATTATTCCTTTCCATACTCAGCATTCAGTACTTGACATCTCATCCTGTAGCTAGTATACCTGATAGAGTACACATGCTTGCATATCATTGCGTACCCTGCTCATCATATATAGGGCTGTTAGATTGCATCGCCATGCCTGATTATCACATATCTTGCCCATCACATAGAGATGATTATTAGATCGCACTTGTTGCATGATATTGAGCATTCAGTTCATCATATAGATGTTTATCCGTTGGCATAGGTTAGAGTATCGCAGCACGTGCATACTCGCGATTACCTTTATATGTTATCTACTATTCACGAGTTGGCAACTCACCCCCGTTGTGCCACAGTGCTTGCAGGTTGCCCTTTGGAGTAGTCGCGGCTGGCTGTTTACCACATCTTTTGACACAGATACCATTACTGAGGTGTGTTAGCCCTTTTGCTATTAGGTGGGTTTTGTACGGTATCTGTTTACCTTTCAGTTGTATATTGATGTATCTAGTATTCTCCATCTACCTTCATGTATTGACTTAGAGACAGTTGTGAGGGCGATGTATGTTATTTTGTACTCTGGTGTCGAGCTCGCTGTGAGCTGACTTTATTTATGCAGTCTTATCTTTTATGATATTTGTCTTTGCTTTACTGCTCATTCTTCGCTACGGCGTCGTATATTATTTTGTGATGCTCTATTCATTTCACATGTTACTTCTACTACACCTTGCCTTTTTCCGATTTCCGGGACAAACTTTTATAAAAGAAATGTTGCCAAACTATTAAATAACACTTGAACTTAAAAAGGATTTCTACTAAATTAATTAAAGTTTTCTAAACATTTTACAAATGCTTCTATAAAAATGTATTAAACACTCTATATTTAAAAGGGTTTTGATTTCTAGGTTTCGGCTTACTTAGTCGCGTTACGCCTGTAGACGTTACGTGGTTAAGTGCCGGTCACGGGCCGAACTTTGGGTCGTGACACCAAGGCATAGTCATTGGTAGCTCCTGAATATTCATCTGTAGCATAGATAGATGCGTTGGTTTGGGACAGTCGTACTGCTATTTTGGCCTTCGTCAAGGGTATGTGCGGGTGGGTTCATATTAACCTGGACAATGACGGGTAGAACTTGACATATGACTTATGATATGTTGGCCTTCGTCAAGGTCATAAGAGCATGGGGAAAAAATCCACATCGGGAGTTTCTAAAGAAACTGAAACTTGCTAGTATTGCATACCATTTGGATTGTGATAATTTTGGTAGGATTCCTTCAACTTTATCACACGATGATGTTTGGATTCCGATCCTACTGTGAGTATATGCTACTCCTCGGGAGATTTTTTCACTTAACGATCAATGCTATAAACCAAGTAGGTGTCTAGAACAGTCTTAGCGGGGCTACACGTCCTGGGAAAAGAGGTTATTTAATTAAGGAACTTCGCGAAAGCGTCGTAAAACCTCCCTCGAAGTACCGACACTAGCATGGTTGAAAGGTTAACCAAGTATTGTACGGTGAGATTAATCCTGACCAATTCTTCTTTTATGGCTTGAGGAAGGATTTGAGAAACAGTGGGAACCATCATGTTTAGATAAACTAAAAACCAATATAAATTTATAAGAGCATTATGCTGAAGTGTTTCTTCTCTCTCTCCTAATTGCAGCAACCAAAGATGACGGGCCTTAAGTTACTATTAGATAAAAATATATTGACAGGGCCAAATGATTGATCGTCAAAATTCTCACCACTTCGTTTTTAAAGAAAAAGATGTAGTAAAGAAGAAGTGATGTAATTGTTTTAGTCGTAAAAGTAACCGCAATCAATAACGGTGACGCGTGTAGCTAGACCATTAGTGAGTACGGGTCGTCCTCTGGGATCCGTGTATTTGATCACTCTTGCTTTAGTTGAGTCGAAAGAACTAGTAAAGAAAATCAAGAAATTGTTTGAAGATTTGATTGAAGTTATCATTTCAAAAAATTTAAGAAATTGTTTTCAAGAAAGAGAATTCAAGATAATGTTCAAGATTTAGTTATCGAGAAAATTGAAGAATAGCTTGTAGGATTCGATAGGAATTAGTAGCAATGGATGAATACTAAAAATGACTCATCTTATCTATTGATGAATTATAACTAGATTGATGGCGATGAATGAAGATTATGGATCTATTGAAGAAATTAGGGTTTCTCCTTCTATCCCTTGTCTTTTCATTAATCACCATTCAAATCTAGCCTTTAGCAAAGAAAATCACCAATCATCAAATCCCAAATTACGACGAAATTATCTAGAACGGTGATCTCGCTCCCAATTTGGTCGTTGATGATTCTTTTTTATAAAGTTCATAATTCTCATAAGACTTAAGATGAGTATGGGATTTTCTCACCATTTGATCCACCAAATTCTTTCGAATCCTAACAAACAGAGATTTATTCATACATCATGAGATTCAAAGATTCAACAAATGATGATTTCATAATGCAAAAATTTAAAGAAAGCGATATTGAACAAATGATCACCTTTATTATTCAACTTCGAATTACACTTCTCAATTCGAGATTACAAGAAAATTCGCTCTCGATCACTCCCTTGAAGAGCTAATTTCTTCATCAATCTTCGCTTCACTCGTTCACCGTGAGTCTTGGATCTATCGAGGATCACGTGCTCTTTGATGATGATCGGCTTCGCGTAAAGGATCTTGTGTTTCGTTGCTCGATGTTGTTCTCAACGATTCTTGATTTTGGATCTTGATTTGGTTTTTGGATTAAAAGTTTTTCCACTAAATAATCAACAACCATCAACAACCTTTTTAATGTAGGCTTAGGTCCCTTTTTATAGCCCTTAATCAAGCTTCCCTCATAAGCTAGGTAGTTATAGAGAGGCTTCTAGAATAAGCTAGGTGGTTATGAAGCTTGATCAATAAACTAGGTTCTTGTAGAGAAGTTTCCAGAACAAGATTGTTACAACGAAGCGTCTCAAATAAGCTAGGACGTTGATCCATGACGACTCGGCCTAACTCGGCCGCGGTTCCACGGTCGTTTGGTGTCTTCATTGCTCTAAATTGCTGTGATCTTCTGGTGATGATCTCTGGATTTATATTTGATACCTGGAATCTTTTTATCTCTTTTGAATTTCTGCCAGTATTTGATTCTTTGATTTCCTGTATTTTAATCATGAAGGGTTGCCTAGCACGGCAACAAGGTTTTGGGAGGTATCGTCCATGCCAAATTAAAATTTTGCAGTTCTAGCTAACCCTAAACATTGAATCGTTAACTAGAAATCATACAGAAAGTAATGCAAACAACTTTGCATAAGAAGTGATCAAGGAATACAACCTTTGTAGACCGGTCCTTCACTTCAATAGCTCCGTGTAGTAGTCCCCTTCACTGCGATCGTGAACTCCGGACTCTTGAGAGGCTCCCTTGAAGAAACGAACATGCTTACTTCGAAGACTTCGAGGTCAAAGATGATCTACGTCGAGGAGACACTAACCCAAGCTATCTCTTCACTAATCATGGAATTAGTGAAGCGAACACCCTATACTAAATGGCAAGTAGTAGAGGATGATGAAGTAGGAATTTTGCTCACATTAGAAATTATTTTCTCACAAGGTTTCATCACTTTGTCAAAATCAAGAGAGCTCAAGAATGAGGAAGAAGAACATGAAGTTGTGATGAAAGAAAGAATGAACTCATGAGGTTACAAATACAACCATGGTCACAAAATATCATGCCTAACTCATGTAGAGAATAAACCATACACTAAGGCTAAGGGTTGGGTTAAATATCCTAAACTTGACAAAAGAGTTGACTTTGTCAATGGTTATCCAAAAGCTTTTGTCCAAGCTTAACCATGACAAAATTACACTCTTTTGAATTAGCTTAACATAAATAAAAACCCTAACTTAACCCTAGCATGGTATAAGTCTCATACATCCATGTTGCATGTGTAACCTAGCATGACACACTTATATATATCACATATATATTTTGTGCCAAAAAGAAAACAATACATATATCACATATATGTAAATTTTATCAGATGTGAGAAAAAAATCTTAAGTGAGCTAATACTAGTTAATGTAATGTAATATATCAAATATATAATTATACATTAAATTATTAAATCAACACTTAATTTCGACTGAACACCAAACTACAAAGATTGGTTCAGGAATGTCAAGATGGCAATAATTTATGACAAGTTGGGCTATATCCTCACTACTAAAGCCTCCGCTGTCCCAGGTCTAGAATCTAGTGCCGTGGATAAGGAAATCCGTAAGAGCTGGGAGATTGACTGCACGAAGGCCAAGTGCCTCGTGCTAGCCTCTATAGACAACGAACATCAGAGGCGGGACGAGAATATGGATCTTGAATCCATATTCCTCCATACCAAGGAATTATATAGAGAGCAATCTCGTATCGCAAGATACGAAACCTCGAAGAAGCTTTTTCAGGCGAGATTGGCTGTCGGGTCATTTGTAGGGGAATACGCCTTTAAGATGATCGGCTATATTGAAGAGCTCGCGGACCTCGGGACCACGTTAGAGAATGAGCTGTATACAGACTTAATTCTGCAGTCCTTCCCTCCCACCTATATCCAGTTTATCTTGAATTTTAATATTCAAGGTAAACAATTTGAACTTCCGGAACTCCTCAATATGTTGAGGAGTGCTGAGGGCACCCTGCAGAAGGAAACACCCGCTCTACTTGTTGGTGGAGCTTCCTCTTCTAAATCTAAGGCGAAAGCCAAAGGAAAGAAGAAGAAGGCCCCCACCAAGACGAGAGGCGGTGTTAGTAAGGTGGAGCAAATGGCAAGGCAAGAATAGCAGGGCCGACAGAAGGAAAGGAAGAATGCTTCTACTGTCATAAGAAGGGCCATTGGAAGAAAGATTGCAGGGCTTGGAAGGCTAAGAACCAGGACCCGAAGCAAGTTGTGGGTTCGGCTTCAGGTGTGTTTGTAATTGAAAACTGTCTGTCAATCAACTCTACTTCCTGGGTATTGGATAACGGATCGGCATCTCATATCTGTAATTCTTTGCAGGCACTAAGAAGCTGTAGGGTTCTGAAGACCGGTGATATGACCCTCAGGGTTGCTAACGGAGCGAGCGTGGATGCTGTGTCTGTAGGGGAATATCACCTTGGATTGACGAGTGGACATATTTTGGTTTTGCGCAACTGTTTTTATGTACCTAGTTTGACTTGTAATATCATTTCTGTATCTTTGTTATCTAAAGAAGGTTATGATTTTACATTTATAAGTGATGTCGTAAACATCCACCTTAATCATGGTCTGATTGGGTCAGGTACTCTAAACAACGGTATATACGTATTAAACCAACTACAAATTTTCAATGTCCAGAACACACATAAAAGAAAGACTCCAGAAATAAATCATGCTTTCTTATGGCATTGTAGACTGGGTCATATCAATGAAATAAGGTTGACCAAGTTACCTAAAGAAGGATATTTGGATCCGTTCGAATATCAATCTTATGCAACTTGTCAATAATGTCTCAAAGGAAAGATGAAAAAAACTTCATTCACTGGACACGGGTAAGAGCGAGTGAGCTCTTGGGACTCATACACAGTGACGTGTGTGGTCAAATGTCTACACATGCAAGAAGTGGTTATTCCTATTTCATTACTTTTATGGATGATTTCTCTAGGTATGGACATGTCTTCTTGATGAAACATAAATCCGATTCCTTTGAGAAATTCCGAGAATATAAGAATGAAGTGGAAAAACAAACCGTCAAAAGTATCAAGATACTAAGATCTGATTGAGGTGGTGAATACTTGAGTGCCGAGTTCCTGGATTACCTAAAGGAGAATGGAATTCTCTATCAGCTTATTCTTCCATATACACCACAACACAACGGTGTATCGGAGAGATGGAACCGAATCTTATTGGATATGGTACATTCCATTATGAGTAACGCTGAGTTACCGTGATCATTCTGGGATTATGCACTAGAATCGGCTGCATATCTTTTGAACAAGGTTCCTACCAAGACTGTGCCCACCACACCATATCAGATGTGGAGTGGGAAGCAACCATATCTTCGGTATCTAAAGATATGGGGATGTCCATCTTTTGTCAAAAAGCAGCATGCGGACAAACTCGAGGCTCGCTCAATACTGTGTAAGTTTGTGGGATACTCAAAGAACTCCAGGGGGTATCTTTTCTAAATGGAAATTTAGAAGAGTGCGTCTATATGGACCAGCCAGAAGGTTTCATTCAGAGTGGGAGCAGCGGGAAAGTGTGCAAGTTTCTTAAGTCCATCTATGGACTAAAGCAGACATCGCGGAGTTGGAACATCTATTTTGATGAGATAGTCAAAGAATTTGACTTTATCAAAAATCCAGATGAGCCATGCATTTATAGTAAGATTGTAGCACGAACTGTTGTATTCCTCGTCTTGTACGTGGATGGCATTCTCTTGATAGAAAATGACATTCCTATACTCCAATCTGTCAAAGGGTTCTTGTCACAAAGGTTCTCCATGAAAGACCTGGGTGATGCCTCTTACATTCTGGGGATCCAGATCTATCGTGATAGATCTAAGAGGATGTTGGGACTTTCACAGTCCAGGTACATCGACACCGTACTAAAAAGATTCAGTATGGAAGATTCAAAGCGCGGTAATTTACCGGCTTGTCACGGAATCACCCTCTCCAAAAAGATATCTCCCAAGACTGATTTGGAAAGGGATCACATGTCTATTATACCCTAAGCTTCTGTGGTAGGCTCTATAATGTATGCGATATTGTGTACCAGACCAGATGTAGCTTATGCACTAAGCGTAGTAAGCCGGTATCAGTCAAACCCTGGGGAGAAGCACTGGGTAGCAGTAAAGAACATTCTCAAGTACCAGAGAAGGACCAAGGAAATGTTCTTGGTTTATGGCGGAAAAGACCTCCAGATCGAGGCCTTTGCTGACTCCAGCTTCCAGAGTGACAAGGATGACTCCAAATCCATGTCAGGTTATATCTTTACCCTCAATGGAGGGGCGGTCTGTTGGAAGAGTTCTAAGCAGGACACCGTTGCTGACTCGATAATGGAAGCGGAGTATATCGCAGCTTCTGATGCCACAAAAGAAGTAGTCTGGATGAGGAAGTTCTTAACAGAACTTCAGGTGGTTCTGTCCATTGTTGATCCAATACCTCTGTATTGTGACAACAATGGGGATATAGCTTTAGCAAAGGAACCCAGGTCCCATCAGAAGTCCATACACATCTTGAGGCGGTATCACCTGATCAGGGAGATCATGGATCGCCGGGAGATCGAGATTCGGAGAGTTTCTACTGAGGAAAACACTGCAGATCCATTCACAAAGGCCATCCCTCAGACGCAGTTCGAGAGGCTATTCGAGATGATAGGTCTGCGATATGCCAGCATATGGCCTTAGTTCAAATGGGGGATTGTTAGTGTGATATGCCCTAGAGGCCATTATTGTATAGTACTAGTTTGTATATTATATTTTGGAAGCTTGGGATATACACACGGATTTATGACAGTCTTGCTCGATATAGAGGTATGCTACTTGGTTTGTATCTATCTTAATATGTGTATATGTTTCTTTTAACGTATCGCTAATACATATTGATAGAGCCCTAAGGATCTTTGCTTGACTACCAGCGTTGTGATGACAGTCACACTAGTGGGGGTTAGGTAGTCTACAAGCACATCCTTACACAGGTCCCTAGTCGCAGGATTATCGAAATAGGGTATCGATACTCTAGAGTAGACTAGTGTATAAGCTACTCTTCTCAGCAGGGGAGATGGTCTGTCCCACAACCATCAGTACGTCGTACTGGAGATAGTATGCAGGTGCTCATTGGGTTATGGGTTACACTGGACGGACTCGTAGGGAACTGCTGGTTGGTAATATACGTATCGTCAGGTAGCAGTTCCCCTGGTGACATGACTACAGCTTAGTCCGTCGACTTGACACTGCTACTTTGCCTCAAGTGTGTTCCCACTGTTCTTAGATTACTACCCTACCACGGTTCTACTGAGTCGTGCAAACAAGTAGTAGTTGGGTTCAGTCCCGAAGCACTTGGAGGCAGTGGTGGTTAGATAGGATTCGTCTCTCCCGGAATTGGGGGTTGATGTCGCACTGTGTTTAGAAAGCCATTACACAAAGTCCCGTGCCAGGGTAAGCGAGATTTGCTGGTAGGGATTCCAGTAGTTTCTCAGAGTGTTTTTGACCGCACTCCGACACGACTTATTGCACTATTAGGGGTCTGACGCTTGCCACCCCCTAGGACCAATATGCGACAATCTTAGACGAACAGACCGGACTGTATGGAGATTGTCACAGACAAGCTCAGTAGGGGTACAGATGAGTTTGCTCGTCGGCCGTCTTGTTGACAGATACCCGGGTAGCCGTTACGTACAGCTAGTACCACTAACATGCTTGTGGTTAAACCCACTGCCAGCATACTGTCGAGTCTTTAAAGTCCCACACAGAGGGTTTCCCAGCTCGAGCAAAACGTGTAGAGGTCATATGGTTTTACGACAAGGTTCGATCACATACGTGTACTTATACATTCAATTATTAAATCAACACTTGATTTAATAATCCAGCTATATCATATACTACTGACTAATATCAAATGTAACAATCTATCGAATCAACACTTGATCCGATAACCCAGCTATATCACATTAAACCGACCGATATCACATATCGCAAGAATAGAATGCGGTATCACATACGCGCATTAATCTCGGCCCCGCCCATATCACATATGTGCTCCTACTTCGTTTTGCATGAACCAGGAAACCTCTGTGTAGGACTCTAAAGATTCGTCAATACGCCGGCAGTAGGTGATGATCATATCAAACACCTACAAGCCGCAAGCGGTCTGCTAAACATAACGTCCACCTGGGTATTGAGCGATTAGAAGATCAACAAGCAAGCCTACTCATACTCCTGTGAATCCAATCAGTAACACTACCGTACAATCCGGTCTCTTCATCAGATATGTCGCATATCAACAGCCTGGGGGTGGTAAAACGTCAGACCCCAATAGCCTGATAAGTCATACCGATGCAAGGTCCATAACGGTTCGAGAAACTACTGATAACACTTACCAGTAGATCTGAGCAACTCTTGCCAGGGATTTCCTATTATGGCTAATCGAGCATAGCGCAACATCAACTCCCAATACTGGGAGAGACGAATCCCCTCCTATTGCTCATTGCCTCCATGTGACTCAGGACTGTACCCAAAAATCACCTTTTGGCATGATCTATTGACCGTGGTATGGTGGAAATCAAAGCACAGTGGGAATCACACAAGACTCTATGACGATCTCGGGTCGACAGACTAACCTGTACCAGTGTCACCAGAGAACTACTATCTGACGATAGGTATAATACCATCTAGGAGTTCTCGGCGAGTCCGTTTAGTGTACCATGTCTCCACTGAGCACCCGTATACCATCTTTGATGTCAAACACCGATGGATGTGGGATCATCCATCGCCCATCATATGGGTCAAGATGCGCATACGCTAGTCTACTCTGGAGTATCGATGCCTTGTCTCGATACTCCCATGACTAGGAACAATTATAGGGTGTACTTGTGGACTACCCTTGGCCCCACTAGTATGATCTCCATCATAGTCCTGGTAGTCAAGTACACATCCTAAGGGCTTTATCAACATGTGAGAGCAAGACAGCATCGCGTATACAAGTCAATATGTTAAGATAAAGAGCAACCAGATAGCATACTACCATATCGAGCAAGAAAGTCCTCCCTATATATGTCCAAGCATCCACAACAATATATATCCCATGTACAGTAATGGCCCCTAGGGCATACCTATTGTTAGTTATATGTATGCCGTAGAGGCCATTACAGTACATGGGATGTATATTGTAGTGGATGCTTGGACATATATAGGGAGGACTTTCTCGCTCAACATGATAGTATGCTATCTGGTTGCACTTTGTCTTAACATGTTGACTTGTATACGTGATGCTGTCTTGCTATCACATGTTGACAAAGCCCTTAGGTTGTGTACTTGACTACCAGGACTATGATAGAGATCATACTAGTGGGCCAATGGTAGTCCATAAGTACACCCTTCAATTGTTCCTAGTCGTGGGAGTATCGAGACAGGGCATCGATACTCCAGAGTAGACTAGCGTATACGCATCTTGACCCATATGATGGGCGATGGATGATTCCACATCCATTGGTGTTTGACATCAAAGATGGTATACGGGTGCTCAGTAGAGACTGGGTACACTGAACGGACTCGCCGAGAACTCCTAGATGGTATAAATTTCCGGAAGTCATATCGGCCAGATATATTTAAGTAACATATCTTCAGATAGCAGTTCTCTTGTGACACTGGTATAGGTTAGTCTGTCGACCCGAGATCGCTATAGAGTCTTATGTGATTCCTACTGTGCTTTGATTTCCACCTTACCACGGTCAAGAGATCGTGCAAAACGGTGGTTTTTGGGTACAGTCCCGAGTCACATGGAGGCAATGAGCGATAGGAGGGGATTCGTCTCTCCCGGTATAGGGAGTTGATGTTGCGCTATGCTCGATTGGCCATAATAGGAAATCCCTGATCAGGGTTGCTGAGATTTACTGGTAAGTGTTATCAGTAGTTTCTCAAACCGTTATGGACCTTGCATCGGCATGACTTATCAAGCTATTGGGGTCTGACATTTTACCATCCCCAGACTGTTGATATGCGACATATCTGTGTAGGGTTCCTAGGCACACTAATGAGGTCTCACAAGGCATCAACCATGCCAATTTCAAATTTTACAAGTGCCGAGAAACCCTAATACGGATCGTTAACTAGATATTTAGGCGAAAGATGCAACTAGTTAACAACTTAACTAAGTGAACGGAAATACAACCTTTGTAGATCCGGTTCTCCACCTCCATAGCTCCGTGATGAAGTCCCCTCGCTGTACAAATCGCATCCCGGACTCTAGCATCGGCTTCATCGGAGAAATGGGCGGGCTTGGTCGTCGGCTTCGATGCTGAAGATGATCTACGTTGAGGCATCACTAGATCAAGCTCCCACTTCACCAAGTCATGAAACTTGTGAAGAAAACACCCTATACTACTTGGCAAGAGGTAGAGGATGAAGAAATAGGAAGTGGGTTCACTTTAGAATTGGATTTCTCACTCTTTTCATCAAATCACCATTGATGAAGCAAGCTTCTTCATCTTGAAGAAGAAGAAGAAGAAGAAGATGATGTTATGATAATAATAATAAAAAAGAAAAGAAAAGGAATTCTTATCATAAGCAAACCATGGTTAGGTGTAGAGAATGAACTAGGGTTAGTGAATGGTTAGGTTTAGACATGAAGACAAAATGGTCACTTTGGTCAAACCTTCATGAAGCTTCAACAAGCTTCATCTTTGAAAGCAACCCTTTTGTTTTTATTTCTCTTTTTCTTTTGTCAAAACAAAATAAATAAAGGCATAAATAAATCAAATGAAACCCTAACCATTAACTAACCATGGTTTAATCATACACTTAACCAAGTTAGCATGTATCATCAAACATGATACAATCATGTGCACAAAAGTATATCACATATACAACTTGCACAATACAAGTGAGAAAATCCATTTAAAGTGAACCAATACTAGTTAATGCAAAGTAATATATCAAATATATAATTATACATTAAATCATTAAATCAACACTTGATTTAACGATCCGGTCATATCGCATATAACCGACTAGTATCCTATGTATCGGCTTACCGAATCAATCCTTGATTCGATAACTAGGTTATATCGCATACAACCTTTCGATACATTCATCGCGAGAATGGAATACGGTATCACATACACGCATTATTCTCGGTCCTGCACATATCTCATATGCGCTCCTATTTCGTTTCGCTTGAGCCAGGAAAGCTCTGTGTAGGACTCTAAAGACTCGTCAATACGCCGGCAGCAGGTGATGATCATATCAAACACCCACAAGCCGTAAGCGGTCTGCTAAACGTAACGGCCACCCGGATATTGAGCGATCAGAAGATCGACGAGCAAGCCCGCTCACACTCCTGTGAATCCAACCAGTAACACTTACCGTACAGTCCGGTCTTGTCGTCTGATATGTCGCATATCTCGCCTAGGGGTGGTAAACGTCAGACCCCAACAGCTCGATAAGTCGTGTCGATATGAGGTCTATAACAGTTCGAGAAACTACTGGTAACACTTACCAGTAAATCTCAGCAACCCTGGCCAGGGATTTCCGGTTATAGCCAATCGAACACAGCGCAACATCAACTCCCTATACCGGAAGAGACGAATCCCCTCCTATCGCTCATTGCCTTCATGTGATTCGGGACTGTACCCAAAAGCCACCGTTTTGCACGCCCTCTTAGACGTGGTAAGGTGGAAATCAAAGCACAGTGGGAACCACACAAGACTCTATGAAGATCTCGGGTCAACAGACTACTCTGTACCAGTGTCACCAGAGAACTGCCATCTGACGTAAGGTATAATACCATCTGGGAGTTCTCGACGAGTCCGTCCAGTGTACCCAGTCTCCACTGAGCACCCGTATATCATCTCTGATGTCAAACACCAATGGATATGGGATCATCCATCGCCCATCTGTATGGGTCGAGAAGGTATACGCTAGTCTACTCTGGTATATCGATGCCCCGTCTCGATATACCCACGACTAGGGACTTTGAAGGATGTACTTATGGACTACCATGTCCCCACTAGTATGATCCGCATCATAGTCCAGGTAGTCAAGTACACATCCTAAGGGCTTTACCAACATGTAACAGAGAGACAATCAGTGTACACGTTAAGGTAAAGATCAACCAGATAGCATACTATCATGTCGAGCAAGAAAGTCCTCCCTATATATGTCCAAGCATCCACTACAATATACATCCTATGTATAGTAATGGCCTCTAGGGCATACATATAACTAACAATCTCCCACTTGCACTAGGGCCATCTGATAGCAGTGGTTGTAGTATCTCATACTCAACCATCCCATAAAAGTCTCTCTGGGAATTGGCCTTCGTGAGTGGATCCGCCGTGTTGTCCTCTGAGTCTACTCTCCTAACCTCGATTACCCTGGAGATCAACTATCTCCATGATCAGGTGATACTGCCTTAGAATATGTCTGGATCACTGATGGGATGAACGTTCCTTGGCATAAGCCACAACTCCATTGTCACACAATGGGAGGAACTAAGTTCATCTCATGAACAAATATACATCCAGACTGCCTCTTTGGTAGTATCTTAAGTAGCGATGTATCGAGCCTTTATCGTCTAGTATGCCACGGTATCTAGCTTGGAACTCTTCCAATATACCGTCCCTTTACTGAGGGTAAATACAATGCCTGTGTCTGACTTTCAGTCGTCCTTATCACCCTGGAACCCTTCCAGTGATTCTCCCTAGGATCGGTTGATACCATCTCACTACAACTAGTGAGAATCCTAACATCCAATTAGATCTATCTCATAGATCCAAAACCCAGGATTTAGGAGGCATCACTTTGATCCAATATGGAGAATCATTGTGATAAGCGGAGATTGACCGAGCGTAGCATAGGAAACTCCTTCCCTATCAAGAGTATGTCATCCATGTACTCTACGAGGATCGTCACTATACTCCCTACTACCTTTTTGTATATACAAGGTTCATCTACCATTTTGATGATGTCAAACTCTTTGACTAATACATCAAAACAGATGTTCCAACTCCGTGATACCTGCTTTATTTTATAAAGCATCTTGTGCACGTTTCCGCTGCTCCCACTGTCTACGAAGCCCTCTGGCTGTGTACTTATAGACGTTCTCTTCTAAAACATCATTTAAAAAAGCAGTCATGGCACCCAACTGCTAGATATCGTAGTCATGGTATGTAGCCGTGGCAAGTAGGATCTGGATGGACTTAAGCATAGCCACTTAAAAGGTTTTATCATAATCCACGCCTGGTCGATGACAAAAAGCTTTAACAAGTCTAGCTTTGAAAGTCTCAACTTTTCCATCTACACCAAGTAATCTTCTCAAGATATACTTGCTCCTGATGGGGATTTAACCCTTCAGATATAGCAATCAAAGTCCATACTTTGTTGGTGTACATGGATTCCATCTCAGATCGCTAAGCATCCAGCCAATCTTACAGAGTCCCACTCCTGATGGCCAGCTCGAAACTAGTTGGGTCATCATCTCATGATGCAATCCTCGCTCCCACTGTCATAGAGAAACCGAAATATCTCTCAGGTGGGTGAGGAACCCTACTAGATCGGCGGAGAGGCTGAGGTTCGTTGGAATCTACTGAATCCTTTGGTTCTACCAAATCATCTGCTGTTGTTTGTATAGCTGGAACCTTTCCAGTTGTACATAACAGACCTTGCCTCGAGCTTGTCCGGATTATGCCTTTAGACATAGCCCGGACAACTCCAAATCTTAACCAACTTAAGATATGGGCTCTTCCCTTTCCATATCACATATGAAATGGTAGGCAACTGATTTGATTTGAACCCTATTTTATAGGTATGCAGCTTCTCAAGCGCATAACTCTCAAAAGGAAACAGGTAACTCAGTAGTACTCATCATAGAGCGCACCATATCGAATAGGGTGCAATTGCTACGCCCCGATATACTATCGTGCTATGGTGTATACGGAGGAGTAATGCTGAGAGAGAATCTCATTCTCCTTTAGAATAATCCAGGATTTCCGTGCTCAAGTATTCTCCTCCTCGATCTCATCAAAGGACATAATACTTATACCCGTATTGGTTTTCTACTTCTAAATCATATTCTGTGAATATCTCAAAAGATTCGGACTTGTGTTTCGACAGGAACATATGTCTGAATCTTGAGAGATTATCAGAGAATGTAACGAAGTACAAAGAACCAGTCCTGGCATATGTAGACAGGGGACCTTACATACATCAACATGTATCATCCCAAGAGTTCACTAACTCTTTCTCTGTTTCCAATAAACAGAGCTGGTGTCATTATATCTTTATGACATGACTGGCAAGTTTCACAAGATGTAGATTCAAACTGATTTAAATATGCATCTACATGTAACTTCAGCTAGTCGGGTCGCATTGATATGACCTAGTTTACAATGCCTCAAGAAGGATTCGTTCATTTCTGAACTCTTCCACTTTTGTGTGTTCAGTATACTAAAGAACTGTAGTTTGATTTAGAACATCAATGCTTTTAGATAACGTGCCTGAACCGATCAACTTTTGATATAGGAAATGTTCAAAACATTATCCAACTATACAAAATTTTATCATTTCTTTACTAATAAAGAGATAGATATGATTTTGTATATCAGGTTCGGTATCTAATAACATTCGTTCAGAATCAATGTATTGGTAATACAGGGTGACAGTGACCAACAGACTTGGCTGCAACTCTTGCCCCATTTTCTGCCTCATGAAACTTATCACCCGTTCTCAGTTTTTCTATCCTTTTGTAGCCCTATGTAACAGATTACATATCTAGGATCTTGATCCGGTATCAAATACCCAGGATGCAGAGGATATTGAGAAACAGTTCTTTGTAATGAACACACCCGAAGATGATGCATCAGCATGCACTCTCTTCGTTTGGGCGGCACGGGAATTCTGGTAATCCCCAATTTCCTGCTCTGTCTTATAACAATTATAAGTTGGAGCGGGACCAATGTTCCCCAGCTCAGTATAACAAGCGGGTTCGGTCAATATCCGTATTATTATCTTGATTAAGGCGTGATATGGTCGCTACCTGGAGAGAGAGAGAAGAAAACACTCAACGTGCGCTCTTGCAAGAATAGATTGGTTTTTATTTTATCTAATCAGGATGGCTCCCACTGCTTTTTATCAAATCTTCCTTCAAACCCTAAAAGGAAAGACTAGCCGGGATTAATTACACGCTACAAGTTCGCCAATCTTTCAGCCAGGCCAGTGTCGGTACTTTGAGGGAGGTCCCCCTTGCTTTCGCACGAACCTAATTAATGTAAACCTCGTTTTTCCCAGAGGCGTAACCCCGTTGACACCTTTCTAGACACCTACTTGATTGGCTAATTGTAATGTGTAAAACTCTCCCAGGAGTAACTCTTACTCGCAGCGGGTATCGGGATCCAACTATCTCATAGAAGGTATGCAATCTCATTGCAAATTTCAACACTTGAAATTCACGATAATTTTGCCCTTAACCTCCTATGACCTTGACAAAGGCCAACAAACCATAGGATGCCAGTCAAGTTCAACCCGTCATGTCCTGATTGAATTAAACCCACCCGCACGACCCTTGACAAAGGCCAACAAGGTCGCACGACTACCCTAACCCAATCTGCATCATATGCATAAGCAGATAAGCACCAGTTAGCTACCGCACACTGCGCCTTGACAAAGGCCAACAAACGCAGCACGAATACTAACTACTACTTATCTGAAATGACGGAGGGCTACGACAGGTTTTTCTGAAAACCTATTGCGTAATGAACTTGATATCGTTGTAGAATCAAATGATTTTAAAATGGAGTGTTTTTTAGGCTTTTGTAGTTTTGCTAAAGGAGTCACTCCCGGTGAAGGGATCGTCGGTCCTTTTCTCGTCGAATGAGGTGCGGGATATATCATATATATCACTGTGCAAAGCAGAAACTATAGAAGCTATCAAAAGACAAACCGAGTGTGTAGCATCTGCCAGTTATTGCTAAAGGAGTCACTCCCGGTGAAGGGATCTCGGTCCTTTCCTTATCGAATAAGGTGCAGGATATATCATATATACCGCTGTGCAAAGCAAGAACTGTAGCTACCTGTTTTAATTTTGAAATTCAATTCCACAACATCTTAGGTTTCTTTTTATTTTATTAATCATATTAATGAAGTCCCATCATTTAAGTTACCTAAACATCACAGATAAATACGACGTACACTTATGCCATCCGCATTCGCCTCGATGTCCCCTCGTGCACCGTTAGGTTAGGTAACTAACGGCAGAGCGGGGCAGGGCTAGCGCGGGTGTAAAACATAAGTAACGCCTATATAATATATCATATATACTATATACAGTATCCATCACAGAACATATCACATGATCACATCACAGATATCGCAGCAGAAGAATCATATGAAACATTGGATATACTAGGACGTCCGTGTTTTCAATACGAGCCAGTATAAAACACGGATTCCACGGTCGTGATGAATAGCCAAACCCACACCCCTAGACCCCTACGAGAGCGGCAAGCAACCCTACCAATTCTAGGGTTAGGAGACCCGAACTTGACTCCTCGAGTTGGTCTCCCACTGGACCCCAGGACTCGGTTACTTATGCCCTCCTCCTTGGGTCTATCCTAGTGCGGAAAAGTAAATAATATACAAAAGGTGACACCTTCCGCAACCTGGAAGTGCCCCAATAAAAGAATATTACATACAAGTTTTTACATGAATGAAAATGAAAAACACTCATCTCACATAAAAAAAACCCGGCTATTCAAACACGACGATCCAATATAACATATCCAGCAACACATAACATCACATGTCATCAACGTAAGTAAATATGCGCATCCCAATTGTCGTTGACATATAGCAACGAAACCGGCGATATCACATATTACACTTACGGTCACAGAAAAGAAAGTGTAAAACTACAACAGTTGGAATCCGCAACATGCATAGACATCGCATGCCTAATCAAATGAATACCTTAGACATCACATGCCTAACAATTATAAACCCCGCATTTTAGTCTCAAAATCGAAAACACTTTTCAATATCAAGTCGGGCAATTCAACAGGATTCCCGACATACTGATCGAATGCTCGTCGCAAACTTTAGTAGGCGGCCGCACCCCCGACGCCGTCGACGAAGTGCACCAAGGCGGAACACTGCTACCGCTAGCACCCGAACGGATGCTTTCGGCGACGGGGTTCTCCTACAGTCACTTGGTCGGGGCTATGGGATGAGGCTGTCTATTAAGTTTACTCGGCGAGTATCCGCGTACGCTACGTGATTGCGACGGACTTTTGATCACCTCAAAATTCCGTGGCAACCGATCAAGTGAGACTAAAGTGCTATGTTTATAACATTCATTCAGTTATCTCATAACAACTTGTGAATTCCAATTATTGTATCACATTCCAGATAAATAGAAAATGTTAAACTTTCCGATCGAACAAACGAACACCCAAGTTTTCCCGAAACAAATCAACACATGAAACAAGTTTAAAAACATCCAGTTCATGCCTCAGTACCAACGGTCCAGCCGTAGAAGGGTCAAGCCAACGCCTCACATGTGGCACGCCGTACTGCCCCAAACCCTAAGGTTCAAAGGGCAGTTCAAGACGGTCACATAATCGAGTTAAGGTTTGTTGTCTTCTAGAGGGACCATCGCGTTACTTGCACTACTTAGAACGTCGTTAAACTACGGAAAGATCCAACACTTGGAAATTTCCCGACAGGGGAAAAGGTGGGTATTTATATCCGGTCGAACCTTTTTAACATATTCAATAATTATCCAGAAAACACATAGACAAGATTAGACAATCCGATCGAAACACCGAGTCCCCAATACAACCCAGAAAACTCAACTCTTGAGTAAATATTAAAAATTCCCAGGAAAACCAGCATTGCAAAGTAAGAATTACTGTGTGAATTTCTTTGTATAATGAGGCCGTAAGGCCGCGGAACCGCCGCACGAGCCATGCTCGTGCCGCGGAACCACGGCGGTTTAGTGGAATTTGGAGCTCGAATTTCACAGTAACTCTAATAAACTCCTGCTGATTTTTCTGCATATTTTTAATACTTAAAAATCCACAATTTTCAAAAATGTACAGAGAGCATGTTTTGAATTAGGGTTTCGGCTCGATCGGAATTCTAACTCCGTCTATGCGTCGCCTAAGGCTCTAGCTAGGCTCTGATACCACTGTAGGGTTCCTAGGCACACTAATGAGGTCTCACAAGGCATCAACCATGCCAATTTTAAATTTTACAAGTGCCGAGAAACCCTAATACGGATCGTTAACTAGATATTTAGGCAAAAGATGCAACTAGTTAACAACTTAACTAAGTGAACGGAAATACAACCTTTGTAGATCCGGTTCTCCACCTCCATAGCTCCGTGATGAAGTCCCATCGCTGTACAAATCGCATCCCGGACTCTAGCATCGGCTTCATCGGAGAAATGGGCAGGCTTGGTCGTCGGCTTCGATGCCGAAGATGATCTACGTCGAGGCATCACTAGATCAAGCTCCCACTTCACCAAGTCATGAAACTTGTGAAGAAAACACCCTATACTACTTGGCAAGAGGTAGAGGATGAAGAAATAGGAAGTGGGTTCACTTTAGAATTGGATTTCTCACTCTTTTCATCAAGTCACCATTGATGAAGCAAGCTTCTTCATCTTGAAGAAGAAGAAGAAGAAGATGTTATGATAATAATAATAAAATAGAAAAGAAAAGGAATTCTTATCATATGCAAACCATGGTTAGGTGTAGAGAATGAACTAGGGTTAGTGAATGGTTAGGTTTAGACATGAAGACAAAATGGTCACTTTGGTCAAAGCTTCATGAAGCTTCAACAAGCTTCATCTTTGAAAGCAACCCTTTTGTTTTCATTTCTCTTTTTCTTTTGTAAAAACAAAATAAATAAAGGCATAAATAAATCAAATGAAACCCTAACCATTAACTAACCATGGTTTAATCATACACTTAACCAAGTTAGCATGTATCATCAAACATGATACAATCATGTGCACAAAAGTATATCACATATACAACTTGCACAATACAAGTGAGAAAATCCATTTAAAGTGAACCAATACTAGTTAATGCAAAGTAATATATCAAATATATAATTATATATTAAATCATTAAATCAACACTTGATTTAACGATTCGGTCATATCGCATATAACCGACTAGTATCCTATGTATCGGCTTACCGAAGCAATCCTTGATTCGATAACTAGGTTATATCGCATACAACCTTTCGATACATTCATCGCGAGAATGGAATACGGTATCACATACACGCATTATTCTCGGTCCTGCACATATCGCATATGCACTCCTATTTCGTTTCGCTTGAGCCAGGAAACCTCTGTGTAGGACTCTAAAGACTCGTCAATACGCCGGCAGCAGGTGATGATCATATCAAACACCCACAAGCCGCAAGCGGTCTGCTAAACGTAACGGCCACCCGGGTATTGAGCGATCAGAAGATCGACGAGCAAGCCCGCTCACACTCCTGTGAATCCAACCAGTAACACTTACCGTACAGTCCGGTCTTGTCGTCTGATATGTCGCATATCTCGCCTAGGGGTGGTAAACGTCAGACCCCAACAGCTCGATAAGTCGTGTCGATATGAGGTCTATAACAGTTCGAGAAACTACTGGTAACACTTACCAGTAAATCTCAGCAACCCTGGCCAGGGATTTCCGGTTATAGCCAATCGAACACAGCGCAACATCAACTCCCTATACCGGGAGAGACGAATCCCCTCCTATCGCTCATTGCCTTCATGTGATTCGGGACTGTACCCAAAAGCCACCGTTTTGCACGCCCTCTTGGACGTGGTAAGGTGTAAATCAAAGCACAGTGGGAACCACACAAGACTCTATGACGATCTCGGGTCAACAGACTACTCTGTACCAGTGTCACCAGAGAACTGCCATCTGACGTAAGGTATAATACCATCTGGGAGTTCTCGACGAGTCCGTCCAGTGTACCCAGTCTCCACTGAGCACCCGTATATCATCTCTGATGTCAAACACCAATGGATATAGGATCATCCATCGCCCATCTGTATGGGTCGAGAAGGTATACGCTAGTCTACTCTGGTATATCGATGCCCCGTCTCGATATACCCACGACTAGGGACTTTGAAGGATGTACTTATGGACTACTATGTCCCCACTAGTATGATCCGCATCATAGTCCAGGTAGTCAAGTACACATCCTAAGGGCTTTACCAACATGTAACAGAGAGACAATCAGTGTACACGTTAAGGTAAAGATCAACCAGATAGCATACTATCATGTCGAGCAAGAAAGTCCTCCCTATATATGTCCAAGCATCCACTACAATATACATCCTATGTATAGTAATGGCCTCTAGGGCATACATATAACTAACAATCTGACGAAGAGATCGGACTGTACGGTAGTGTTACTGTTAGGCTTTTGCAGGAGTTAGAGCGGGCTTGCTTGCTGATCTTCTGATCGTTCAATACCCGGGTAGCCGTTATGTTCAGCTAGTACCGCTGACGGCTTGTGGGTGCTTGATATGATCATCACCTACTGCCGGCGTATTGACAAGTCTTTAGAGTCCTACAAAGAGGTTTCACTGGCTCAGGCAAAACGAAGTAGGAGAACATATGTGATATGTGCGGGACCGAGATTAATATGAATATGTGATACCGAATTCTATTCTCACGATATAAACTATCGATCGGTTATATATGATTTGGCCGGGTTGTCGAATCAAATGTAGATTCGATAAGTCGATACTGTATCGGTCGGTTATATGCGATATAGCTGGGTTATCGAATCAAGTGTTGATTCGATATAATGATACAAATAATATTAGTCGGTCATATGAGATATAACCGGATTATTAAATCAAGTGTTGATTTAATGATTTAATGTATAATTATATATTTGATATATTAATTTACATTAACTAACATTAGCTCACTTAAACATTTACTTTTCTCACATGTGCACACTTAATATATATGTGATATATATTAATTGTGTTTTATTTTGTGTCATGGTTGATGATACAAGCTACATGGGTGTATGAGACTTACACCATGATAAAGATAATGTAGGGTTTATTTATTTAGTGTAAATCAATTATTAGTTGGATAATGGTCACATGGCATGAAGTTTTGAGAAGCTTGGAGACGCATTGACTAGTCCACTAGTTCTGTTTTATACTACATATTTTGTTAACCCAACCATTATCTTAACTCGTGATTAAGTCTCTACATGAGACATATTATATATTTTCTCACCCATGATTGTCATTCTCTCACACAACATTATATCTCTTCATCTTCTTCTTCATAGCTTAAGAGCTCTCTAGCTTTTGTGCAAGTGAGAAACTTTAGTGAGAAAAAGAAATCCAAAGTGAGAAAAAAATCCTATTTCATCATTCTCTACTAGATTAGCACTTTAGTATAGGGTGTTAGCTTCACTAATCTCACATTAGTGAAGAGGGTAGCTTGGGTTAGTGTCTCCTCGACGTAGATCATTTTCGGCCTCGAAGACTTCAAGCAAGTTCGTTGCTTTCTTCTCATGAAGTCGTTCAAGAGTCCACAAGATCATTTCATTGCAGCGAAGGGACTACTACTAGGAGCTATTGAAGTGAATGACCGATCTACAAAGGTTGTATTTCTAGTTCACTTAGATGTTAAGTTGTTAGCATTGCTTGTTTGTTTAAATTTCTACTTAAAGATTCTAGGTTAGGGTTCTTTAGAACGACAAAAATTTAAAAACGGCATGGACGATGTCTCCCGAAACCTTGCTGCCGTCCTAGATAACCCTATAATGGTATCAGAGCCAAGCTAGAAATTTAAACATGTTTGTTAGAGTACGAAACCGAAACTGCTCCGAAACTTGAAACACGAAATCCAGTTTCTGTCGAATTTAAAAAGTCCTTTAAATTTTTTTAAACAACTGCAGAATGTTGTATGTGATATAACATGAACACTGGCAAAATTTGAGACATTTTGGAGCAATTTTGGCCTGCCACAATACCCCTGATCTCGGCCAAAAACCGAGCTCACCCTCTGAAATTTTTCCTGTGTTCCAGTCTCTGGGTTTTGATGTTTCAGGTGTTGTTTGTTTTTGCTAAATTTGCATGTGATGTTAACTTTCTGCAAAAGCAACTCGAAGTGTTTCGTAGTCGTAATTCTAACATGTATTCGGGTATATTTAGATGATGTTAACAAGTTTGAACGGATATCAGCTACCCAATTTTTCCCCGCTGGAAATTTTCCAAGTGTTGGATTTTTTCTGAGTTTAAAATTTTCAGAAAATCTTGCAAGCGATTCTGTGGAATCTCTAGAAGAACGAAACCCTAACTCGATTATGTGACCATAAGAACCGCCATCAAACCTTAGGGTTTGTGGTAGTTCAGCGGTGCCACATGTGAGGCATTTGTTGACCCTTCTACGGCTGGTTCATAGGAGCTGTGGCAGTTTCTGGATACTTTTTGAACTCCGCTCAAGTGTTGAGCTTATTGGGAAATTTTGGGTGCTTGATTATTCGATCGAAAAGTTTAAATTCGTCTAGCTATCTGTGATTGTGATACAATATTTGGAATCCACAATTAGTTATGAGATAACTAGTTTGAATTTTATAAATCTAGCAATTTAGTCTCATTTGATCGGTTGCCACGGGATTTTGATGTGATCAAAAGTCCGTCGCAATTGCGTAGTGTACACGGATACTCGCCAAGTAACCTTACTAGATAGCCATGCCCCATAGCCCCGACCAAGTGACTGTAGGACAACCCCGTCGCCAAAAGCATCCGTTCGGGTGCTCGCGGCAGCGGTATTTCGCCTTAGTGCACCTCGTCGACGACATCGGGGATGCGGCCATCTACTAAAGTTTCCGACGAGCATTCGATCAGGTTATCGGGAATCTTGTTGAATTACCCGACAGGTTATATAAAAGTTTTTTAAATATCGAGACTAAAATGCGGGGTTTATAATTGTTAGGCATATGATGTCTAAGGAATTCATTTGTTGAGCATGAAATCCAAAATATGTGATACATTGGGTTTATGATGTCTAAGGTGATTGCAGATTTCAATTGTTGTAGTTTTTCACTTTCTTTTCTGCGATCGTAAGTGTAATATGTGGTGTATCGCCGGTTTCGGTGGTATATGTCAACGACAACTGGGATACGCATATTTACTTACGTTGATGACATGTGATATTATGTGTTGTTATGATATGTTATATTGGATCGTCGTGTTCGAATAGCCGGGGGTTTTATGTAAGATGAGAGTTTTTCATTTTCATTCATGTAAAAGTTTGTATGTAATATTCTTTTATTAGGGCATTTCCGGGTTGAGGATGATGTCACCATTGATGTATATTATTTACTTTTCCGCATTAGGATAGACCCAAGGAGGGGAGCACAAGTAACCGGGTTCTAGGGTCCAGTGGGAGACCATCTCGAGGAGTAGAGACCGGGTCTCCTAACTCTAGAATTGGTAGGGTTTTTTGCCGCTCTCGTAGGGGTCTAGGGATGTGGGTTTGGCTATTCATCGCGACCGTGGAATCCGTGTTTTATACTGGCTTAAATTAAAACACAGAATTCCTAGTATATCCGATATTTCATATGTGATTCTTCTGCTACTGTTATTATGTGATGTGATCACTAGATATTCTGAGACGAATGCTTATATTTTATATGATATATATGTTATATAATAAATATTGATGCTTTCGTTTCTTCTGTGATGCTTAGGAAGTATAAATTAATGGGACTTCATTAATGAGATTAATGAAATAAAAGAAACCTAAAGTTGTTGTAGAAACTTGTTTTCAAAACTGGTAGCTCTAATTCTTGCTTTGCATAGCGGTATTCCTTGTAGAATATCCAGCACCTTATTCGATAAGGAAAGAGCCGAGATCCCTTCACCGGGAGTGACCTTTTTAGCGAAACTAGCAGATGCTACAAACTCGGTTTTGTCTTTTGATTGCTTTTATAGTTTTTGCTTTTCATAGTAGTATTTGTGAAATATCCTGCACTTTATTCGATAAGGAAAGAGCCGAGATCCCTTCATCGGGAGTGACCTCTTTAGCAAAACTAGTAAAAGCCTAAAAAACACTCCTTTTTCAAAATCACTCGATTCTACAACGATATCAAGTTCATTACGCAAAGGGTTTTCTTAAAAACCTGTCGTAGCCCTCCGTCATTTCAGATAAGTACTACTTAGTATTCGTGCTACATTTGTTGGCCTCCGTCAAGGCGTAGTGTGCTGTAGCTAACTAGTGCTTATTTGCCTGCATATGATGCGATTGAGTTAAGGTAGTCATGCGACTTTGTTGGCCTCCGTCAAGGGTCGTACGGGTGGGTTTAATTCAATCATGAAATGTACGGGTTGAAATTGACTAGCAGCTTATGGTTTGTTGGCCTCCGTCACGGTCATAGGAGGCTAGGGGCAAAATATTATCGGCAATTTCAAGTGTTGAAATTTGCAATGAGATTGCATACCTTCTATGAGATAGTTGGATCCCGATACCCACTGCGAGTAAGAGTTACTCATGTGAGAGTTTTACACATTACAATTAGCCGATCAAGTAGGTGTCTAGAATGGTGTTAACGGGGTTACGCCCCTGGAAAAACGAGGCTTATTTTAATTAGGTCCGTGCGAAAGCACGGGGAACCTCCCTCAAAGTACCGACACTGGCCTGGCCGAAAGATTGGCGAACTTGTAGGGTGTAATTAATCCCGGCTAGTCTCACCTTTTAGGGTTTGAAGGAAGATTTGATAAAAACAGTGGGAGCCATCCTGATTAGATAAAATAATAACTAATCTAATCTTACAAAGAGCGCACGCAGAGTGTTTTCTTCTCTCTCTCCTGGTAGCGACCATGTCACGCCTCAATCAAGATAATAATATGGATGCATTGATCGAACCTGCTTATTATACTGTGCTAGGGAACGTTGGTTCCACTCTATCTTATAATTGTTATAAGTCCGAGCAGGAAATAGGGGAATATCCAGATTCCCGTGCACCCAATCGAAGAAAGTGCATGTTGATGCATCTTCTTTAGGTGTTTTCATTACCTAGAAATGTTTTTCAGTATCCTCTACGTCCTGGATATGTGATACCAGATCAGGATCCCGCATATGTAATATGTTACATGGGCTACATATAGGTAGAGAAATGAGAATGGGTGATATGTCTCTAAGTGTTAGAGAATGGTGCTATTGTTGCAGCCAAATCAGTTGGCAAATATCACCTTGTATTAATACATTGATTCTGAACGAATGTTATTACATACCGAACCTGATATACAACATTATATCGGTTTCTTTATTAAGTTAAAGAAGGATAAAATTTTGTATTAGCGGATAATGTTATGAACATTTTCTTGAATCAAGAGTTGATTCAATCAGGCACGATATATAATAGCATATATGTTCTAAATCAAACCACGGTTCAAAGTGTCTAGAACACACACTAGAGGAGTAGTTCAGAAATGAACGAATCCTTCTTGTGGTATTGTAGACTAGGTCATACCAATGCGACACGACTAGCTAAGTTACATAAGTATGAATATGAGAATCTTTTCGAATTTTTCATCTTATGCTATTTGTCGGTCTTATCTCAAAGGTAAAATGACCTATACTCCATTTATTGGAAACAGAGAAAGAGTTGCTGAACTCTTAGGACGCATACATGATGATGTATACGGTCCTATGTCTACAAATGCCAAGATTTTCTTTGTACTTCATTATATTCATTGACTATCTCTCAGGATTCGGATATATGTTCCTGTTGAAACACAAGTCTGAAACTTTTGAGAAATTCAAGGAATATAAGCTTGAAGTTGAAAAACCAAATGGGTAGAAGTATTCAAGTCCTTCGATGTGATCGAGGAGGAAAATACTTGAGCATGGAATTCCTGGATTTTCTAAAAGGAGAATGTGATTCTCTCTCAGCTTACTCTTTCGTATACACCACCGCACAACGGTGTATCGGGGCGGAGGTATCGCATCCTATAAGATATGGCACGCTCTATGATGAGTACTGCTGAGTTACCTATTTCCTTTTGAGGTTATGCACTTGAGAAGATGCATACCTATTGAATGGGGTTCCATCCAAATCAGTGCCTACCACTCCATATGAGATATGAAATGCGAAGAGACCATGTCTTAAACGAGTTAAGATATGGGGTTGTCCGGCATATGTTGAAAAGCAAAATCCAGACAAAATCGAGGCAAGGTCAGTTCTGTTTAAGTTTGTTAGGATATCCCAAACATTTGTAAGAGAATATCTTCTACCACTCTGAGGAGCAAAAGGTGTTTTGTTTCTCAGCATGCCACCTTTTTAGAAAAGGAATTTCTTGTGAAGAAATTAGTGGTCATGAGGTAGAAGTTATTCCATCTTGACAAACTGTCACGACCCAAAATGGCACGTGACTGGCACTTGAATCATATGAAGTCTATAGGACCCCATGTAATTCAAGTAAGCCAAAAATCCCAGAAATCTAAATCATTTTAAGGAAGAAGTGAAGAAAACTTTAGTTTTAAAGCGAGGGTTTTTAATAACATAAACCGAAGTATTGTATTTTTAAAATCTCAAGTCTTTTTTGAAAATTTCGGCAGAGTTTCCTTTGTAAATACTGGCCCCAAAAGGGTACAACATGCATAATATATATAAAGGCATCCCCAAGCGGGAGCTAGCTCTTCACCAATTGGCGGTCACAACCACGCAAGCAATATAATATAAAACACCGAAGGGCGAGGGTCAAAACTCAAAAGGAAACTCAAAATCATCACGAAAACCATAATAATACAACGCGCGACTCTAAGGTCGAAAGAATATACAACTGGTCTTCCAGGTCTAATAAATAATACAGTCTGGTTGATGGAGTTTACTAGGTACAACTGAAATATAATAAAAGTACAATGGTGATCATGATGTAAGTGAACCCACCTACCAAAGCAATCACCCGGAATGGAAGCAGTGAGCCAGAAAGCCGCAATGAAACCTGTATGGAAAAACCTGCAAGAAACTGTGGCACAACGAGGGTGAGTTGCCAACTCATGAGTAGAAAACTTCACCGAGCAGAAATCATATGTATGACTCAATCCTATGTCATATGATCATAATATCCTCAAATAATAATATGGCCTGAAACATAATATAATGGCAAGGGTAAACATCTATGCATAAGTGTAATCCCATGTGCTCGTGTCAGTGCCTCAAGTAGCAACATATCATATGTATGATGTATGAATGCATGAAAACAGAATGCATCTAATTGTGAAAATTGTTTTCCTATCTCAGTGAGATTTCTGTATAAAATCGAGTATCATCAATGAAATCAACAGGAAATCAGTGTCAAGCATCGACACAAAATATAAATCTCAATATCTCAAGCCACGGCTATCCGGACTGGCCTGTATCATCAAATCTCAATATCTAGGGCTCCGGCTATCCGGACCGGCCCAAATCCTCAAATCTCAAGACCACGTCGGTATCCTCCGGATATCCGATGCGTCACAATAAAATTACCGGTCAGTAGTGCTCCCCTGTCTCAGGCTCAACGCCATCATCTGCGACCTTCTCGCCCCGGGGTACCGCACCAGGTCCACCATGCACCCACAGACAGTTCCTTTTCTTTCTCGAGTTGGGTGTATGATATCGCTCAAGAGCCGAGAAAACTCATGGTGGACATATCTTAAATCATATCAGGAGAAAACCGCACTTTTGTATCTTCAAAAATGATAATACGTTTTACAAATCCTTGCGGTTTCTCCAAATCCAGAAATTTCATGAAAATCCGAAATAACAATCTCTAGTGTAAATAACAGTGAATACTGGGCTCCGGTAATCCGGACTGGCCAATAATATTGCATGAAAAATGAATATAAAATGCATGGGTATCTAAATAAAGAATGCAATATCTAAACTAGTACATGAAAGCAATAACATATAGGAACTATCAGCTAGCAAGCTATGTCAATAAAATAATATTCTCTAAAGTGTATATGACATAGCAATTACCGATGAAGATGTGTGTCAGCCGGCAAGCAAGTGTACGTGGAGCATACACATCATCGGTAATGGTGCGGGTGTCCTAACAACATGTTTCATCATTACTCATGAAAATATATATAGGCATGCAATGCAATGCGAACGGCAGAATAAATGGCAATGAATAGTAAATGCAGCAATAATGAAATATACATTCCTATATACCAGTCATACAGTTTTTGATATCTGAAATCGCACGAATCGTGGTGTTTAGAAAATAGGTCTACGGGTTTTTTTATGAAAAAGTACATCCTTTGAAATATCCGTAGTATCCCTTGGCCTGTCTTCAAAATACCCACGATTCGTTAGTTTTGGAAATAAGTATGACTCGTGGTCAGTCTAACATCTACTAAGTAACTACAGGACTAAACTATTAGACTAGTCGAAAGGGTAAGGAAATCCACCTAAATCTGAGTCGATCTATATATATATAATAGTAGGTGATCTCACCTCAATAATATCGCGTACGATACAATATATATATATATCATACGACATTCTCGAGTCAAGAGTGCGGATATCATCATAATTATATCTCGTAAAGTAAATCCATCGTACGGCATCCCAAATCAGGGTATGGGTCAATATCACATTTTTCTCATTATTCCACTGGTGTTCTTATCTCATATATCATAAGCTGGGTACTGATCTACGTTTAGTATATACTGATACCATCAACATATATATGCGTGTTTATGAAAACACATTGCCTAAAGACCTGATTGTTTCATAAAATTCACAGACTGTGTAAGTAAAACAACTCAAATGATCCCCGATAACGGTTTCATTTGATTGTAAAGAATTTCTTGTTTGTGTAAATCGAATAAAGCGAATAAGTTTCAATGTGTCGGTAATATTGAATAAAATTCACAATCAAAGAATTATATTTGACCGCAATCAATTACGGTGTCGGTTGTAGATCGTAAGCGAGTGCGGATCGTCCATAGGGATTGTGCGATTCGTTTCTATGTTTAATTTGTTTGAATTAAAAAGTTAATCGAAAAGAAAAGAAAACATGATTCAAAAATTTATCGATTGATTCAGGTGTCACGAGTTTAATCAAGAATCAAGAAACTGATAAACAAATCAAGAATCGGGTTTCGATGATATTTCCAACCAAAATGTCAAGAATCTAAATGAGGCTCGTAGGAATCGATCGGATCTATAGACGTGATGTAATCTCAAGATTTCGTGTTCTTGTCCTTCGAAGGATTGATACTAGATTGATGATGATCGACGAGAGTTAGGGCTTTCTTGATGAAACTAGGGTTTCATCATTTAACCCTTGTTCTTTCGTAGATATCATTCACATTCTAGCCTCTAGCAATTTCAAGAAACGATCATAACTCCCCAATCTCGAGCGATATCAATCAAGAAAGCATCGCAACGAATTGGGTCGTCGATTCTTGAACTTGCTAGGGTTTACAAAACTCGTAGGATTCAAGAATCGATTTAAGATATATTACATCATCATTCTATTGATCGTCTCGACTCCTCGACGAGCGGAGTATTACTCAAACATCATCACACAGAAAGTATTCAAGAATTGAAAAGATATCATGATGCAAGAATTTAAAGAAAACAAGATAAAAGAATATCACCTTTTATTTATATCAACAATTTGATTATAGTCGCTCAAGAACTACAAGAGGAAGAACTAAATTGTCGAATTGGCGTTGCTCGGCTCCGTGAGTCGCGGATCGGCTTGGACCACTTGCTCTGTTGAAGATCGGCTCGGCTCATAAAAGGTTGCAAGGCTTCTTGCTTGATGGGTACTCGGGATCTTGGCTTTTGATTAGAATTAGGGTTAGGGTTTCACACAAGTCCTCTCACTAGACTTGTGGAAGAAGAAGATGAAGAAAGAGAGTGAATGGATTTAGATTTGCTACTAAAATGAACTAATGGAGGGATTTTTCCATGATTGTTTACAAGTGAGCCTAGGGTCTTATTTATAGATCTCCCAAACCCTAGGTCTAGGTTTGAAATTACAATTCCCTCCAAAAGTTTGTTGAGGCTTCTAGAAGGAGTTTGTTAGGAGTTAGCTTAGGGTTTAAGCTAGGGTTTAGGGAGAAGTTTCTAGAATACGAGGCTAGTTTAGTGTTGATCCCAAAGCTTGCCGATCTGGCAGAAGTATCTGGGGCTTTCTGGAACTTGAAGTATATGAGCTGAATGTGGTCCCTGAATGAAGCATTGTGCAGCAAAATTTGGTGGATGACGTGGCAAGACGGCCGCGGAACCGCGGCACAAGGCGGCTTAGGCCGTGGTTCCGCGGCCATATAAGCTCCTTGGGGCTGCATCTTTCTGATGTGGTCTTGGGTTGATACTTGGGTCTTTATCTGATATGTTGATTTATATTTGTCCTTTTGGATTGATACCAGAACTGAAATCATTGAGTTGGCATAATGTTTGATCGGTACCGTATAAATTTTGGCCTTTCTTCTGGATTTTCCTGCATAGATCTCAAAACAAGTGTTGCGCAATATAGGGATGATGCGATGCCATGAAATACAGTCAATTTTCTTTATAGTGCCGGTTTTAGAGTCTAACACATGCAATCTGATATTTTGCGACAGTTTTGCTAATATGTGAAATATGAATACCGTACACTTCTAAATGAGTGCAAATGATAGGGAAATTGCCGTGTTGAAAATACAATATTTTCGACTAATCAAATTCCCCCAAACTTAATTTCGATCATCTCGAGAGAACTGTTTTATTAAAAAGATAAGGAGAAAATAAAAAAAGAGAAAAACTAACTAGCACACTTTCGTAGGCAACACGATTGCACTGAGCACGTGCAACAAGCCTTTAAACCTCTAGGTGTCCCTAGTAGGAGGAGTGTTGTCTCCTGAGGGTTTTCAGTGGATTACACCCACAAAATCCAATAATAAAAGAAAGATCATGAATATTACATTTAAAGAAAAGAATCGTAAAAGAAAAGCTTTGAAAATTAGGGTTTCCAACTAAGCTAGCTTTTCGGTTGTCATGAGCCCTATCTTAATGGTCATGAAAAAATGTCAGAAATCACGTCCTCCCTCAATAAAACATCGTCTTATTCTTCATTCCTATCTTTCTTCCATTCATCGATCATATAACCCTGCGTGTGTGTAAAGACATCCCTACACCCGGAGAATTCAATTCAAGCTATCATACTCTTGCCCATCAGCCTCAGTACTTTTTAATTAATGAATATTTAGATGAGATTGCTCACACACTTTCATGCGACCGTTAATACTTCTTGAGATACTAACCGACCGATTACTCCTGTGCTTGCTTACTTGGTGTATTTTCCTCGTCTTGCACCACCTCAGGCATAGCAGTGACTCCCAGACCAGTTGGCCTTAGGGCACTAGGTGAAGAAGCACCCTCGCTATATATTTTTTATTGCTCTCGGCGATAACAAAACCAGTCTCCATTTTTCTCACTTTATATTTTCTTTATTCACTTCTTTTTTTTTCTTTTTATTTCCTTCATACATCGGCTTTAAGACAAGAGCATTTCAAGGTATCCTCTACTATCCCAGGCTTCAAGACGTGTGTAAGTGCGAATAGCAGGGTAGCAACGTTCAAAATGTTTGGCTTCCAAAATAGAAACTATTTTTCAGACTTATTTTTATCCTCAGATTAGTGACGTCTTTCATCTTACTAACCCTTGAGACAACGGCTCATAACTACTTATTACTAGTTCGTATAAGAAAACTTCTAATTTTCTTAGTTTTCTTAAATTTTTCCAATCTCATAGATGTAATTTTTCACTATCTAAACTTTCATTATCTTATTTATGTACAAAAAAGTGTAAAATTGTTTTTATACTTGAAAAATTTTTAAATTTTTTTATGGGTTTTGAAATTTTTTCAATTTTTATAGATTTTTAAAGAAATGTTTTGTGCTTATGCAAATGATATGCAAATGATGCAAAAATAAGCACAAACCTCCCCCAAACTTGTTTTCAACAGTGTCCTCACTGTTGCCAACCGCTATACCTACAAAAACTGTAAGCCTGGGGGGAATTATTAGTGGGGGCAAAATATATAAGTGAAGAACTTTTCCCAAACTTACTCTTTTCACTCACCTCCATTCAAAAGATAATGCAATGATATACTGGATATGAAGGTGAGATGGAGGAATTTTAATCCAAATAAACTGGCTCTTGTAAGAACAAGAGCTCCTCCGTGGGGTCAGTGGAAAAATACGGCTTTAGTCTATGTCCATTCACTTTGAAAAAGGTGCCGTTTTTAACATTTTCTACTTCTACTGCCCCGTGCGGGTTTACAGACCGCACAACAAAAGGTCCCTTCCATCGAGATCGGAGCTTACCCGCACGAAGGTGTAATCGTGAATCATAAAGAAGGACTTGTTGACCAGGTGAAAATGTTTTCCTCAAAATGTTTTTATCGTGAAAAACCTTAGTCCTATTCTTTATGATTACAGCGTTATCATAAGCTTCATCGCGAAGTTCGCTTAGCTCATTAAGTTGCAGCTTCCGAAAGTTGCAAGCAAGGTTTAGATCAAAATTTATTTCTTTTATAGCCCACAATGCTTTATGCTCTATCTTGACGGGTAAATGACATGCTTTCCCAAACACTATCCTATATGGAGACATCCCTAGGTCGGTCTTATATGCAGTCCTGAATGCCCAAAGAGCATCCGTCAGTTTGGTCGACCAGTCTTTTCTATTTTTAGCAACAGTTTTCTCCAGGATAAGTTTGATTTGTCTGTCTGAGATTTCAGCCTGCCCGCTTGTTTGGGGATGATAGGGTGTAGAAAGTCGGTGGTTGATTGCGTGTTTTCGCATCAGAGTCTCGGAAGATCTGTTGCAGAAATGTGTCCCATTATCGCTAATAATAGCGCGTGGGTGTCCAAATCGCGAAAAGATATTCTCTTTTAAAAACTTAATGACAACTTTCTTGTCATTAGTGCGACATGGAATGGCTTCTACCCACTTGGAGACATAATCAACCGCCAGCAGTATGTACATATTCCCAAAGGAGTTGGGAAAAGGACCCATAAAATCAATGCCCCAAACATCGAATATTTCAACAACCAGAATGGGTTGCTGAGGCATTTCATTTCTCTGGGAGATTCTACCCGTATACTGACATTGTGTACAGGTTTTGCAATAGTCAAATGCGTCCTTGAATAAGGTCGGCCAATAAAATCCACATTGCAAAAGCTTCTCCGCTGTCTTTTTAGGACCAAAGTGACCCCCACAGGCCTGATCATGACAAAAAAAAGAACACTCTTGAACTCTTCATTCGGGACACACCGGTGAATGATCTGATCAGGACAATATTTAAACAGATAGGGTTCATCCCAGTAAAAGTGTTTTACTTGGGATAGAAAACGGTATTTGTCCTGTTTTGACCAATCGCTGGGTATTAATCCCGTGGCATGATAGTTCACAATATCCCTGAACCATGGTTCATTGGATACGCTTAAGAGTTGTTCGTCAGGGAACGAATCATTGATCGGCAGGGTCACAGGGGAAGAAGAGATGCGTGAAAGATGGTCAGCTACTACGTTTTCACATCCTTTCTTATCTTCGATAACAAGATCGAATTCTTGTAACGGAAGGATCCAACGTATTAGTCGACCATTTGCATCTTTCTTCGCCAGAAGATGTTTTAAAGCGGAATGGTCAGTATACACAACTATAGGAGAGCCAATTAAGTAAGGCCTGAATTTTTCTAATGCAAATACAACCGCTAAAAGTTCTTTCTCGGTGGTTGTATAGTTAATTTGTGCATCGTTCAGGGTCTTACTCGCATAGTAGATTACGTGTGGCATCTTTTCAATGTGCTGTCCTAAGACTGCATCTACTGCAAAATCAGATGCGTCACACATCAGCTCAAAGGGGTAGTCCCAGTTTGGTGATGATGAAACGGGGGATGAAGTGAGTGAGTGTTTAAGTGAGTCGAAAGCTGTCTCGCAGTCCGAGTCAAAATGGAAGGTCGTATCCTTGGCCAGGAGAAGAGTTAAAGGTCTAGCAATTTTGCTAAAGTCCTTAATGAATCTCCTATAAAAGCCCGCATAGCCAAGGAAAGATCGAATATCTTTGACGCTTTTGGGATGAGGGAGGTTTTGAATGACATCTATCTTAGCTCTGTCAACCTCAATGCCTTTCTGTGAAATAACATGTCCAAGTACAATTCCTTCTTGGACCATAAAATGGCATTTTTCCCAGTTCAAAGTCAAGTTCTTCTCTTTGCAACGAGTAAGAACAGCGTCAAGATTCGCTAGGCAATTGGAAAAAGAGTCTCCAAAAATCGAGAAATCGTCCATAAAGATCTCCAGAAAATTCTCTACCATATCAGAGAATATCCCCATCATACACCGCTGAAAGGTAGCGGGAGCATCGCATAACCCAAAGGGCATGCGACTGTAAGCAAAGGTACCAAAAGGACAAGTAAAAGTGGTTTTATCTTGATTCTTTTTGGTGATGGGGACCTGATTATAGCCTGAGTATCCGTCCATAAAGCAATAATACTCTCGTCTTGCTAAGCGTTCCAGCATCTAATCAATGAATGGTAGAGGAAAGTGGTCTTTCCTTGTGGCAGCATTGAGTTTTCTATAATAAATACATACACGCCACCCAGTTTGGGTGCGTGTCTGAATCAACTCATTTGCCTCATTGGTTATAACAGTGATGCCGGATTTCTTAGGAACGACATGTATAGGACTCACCGATTGGCTATCGGAGATGGGGTATATAATACCATTATCTAGGCATTTGACGATCTCTTTCATCACCGCTTCCTTCATGATGGGATTTAACCGTCTCTGTGGTTCTTGGGTTGGTCTGGCATCATCCATCACATGTATATGATGTTCAACTATCAAGGGACTAATCCCTTTGATGTCCGCCATGGTCCAACCAAACGCCTCTTTGTTAGATCTCAATACCGATAAAAGTGCATTCTCTTGCTCTGATGCAAGAGAAGCGGATATGATAACCGGTAAAGACTCATTCTCACCTAGATATGCATATTTAAGGTGAGAAGGTAAAATTTTGAGATCTAATTCGGGCGGAGAAATGATAGAAGGAGGGATCATCGAGTGATTTTTGGATTTACAAAGAAGCCCAGAGCCTGTGAAAGATACAGACTCGGATGGAGTAAAGTCAGGAGTGTCGGACTCAAGTGTAGGAAAAGTGTCCTCACTAAGATCATGTGTAAGATCAAGCAGAGATGTGGTAATGTCGTCGAGATCTAGAAAGCAAAGATCCTCAGCTCCACAACTATCGGGAGCGATCTCGTGGACAGAGCACACATCTAAAATATGAGCAGAGGGTTCTGATGGATGACTTCCAACTTTATAGATATTTAGTTCAATGGTCATATTTCCAAATGATAAGTTCATTGAACCATTTCTACAGTTTATAACAGCGTTGGAAGTGGCAAGGAAAGGACGACCCAGAATCACCGGAATTTGGCCCCGGGGTTTTGCTACAGGCTGTGTGTCGAGCACAATGAAGTCTACAGGGAAAACAAATTCCCCGACCTTTATCAACACATCCTCTAATTCACCCCTTGGTTTGGTGATAGATCGTTCTGCCATCTGGAGAGTGCAGTGAGCATGTTTTAGCTCTCCAATCCCTAGTTGCTCATAGACAGAATATGGAAGTAGGTTAACACTTGCGCCAAGGTCTAAAAGAGCACGATTTATGTTTTTACCCCCAATAGAAATTGATATTGTAGGACATCCTGGGTCCTTTCGTTTCTTTGGTAGCTGGGGAATAAAAGCAGTGCTGATATTATTAGCCATAAAGACCTTCTTTGGCACTTGGGTCTTCCTCTTCTTAGTGCACAAGTCCTTAAGAATTTTCGCATAGGCGGGGACTTGTTGAATTGCATTTAGGAGAGGGATATTGATGTTAACCTGTTTGAACATTTGCATAATTTTCTCCATATGAGGACTCGTTCTATTAGCCCTTAACCGGTTCGGGTAAGGAGCTTTCGGAATAAGCGCAGAGTCCATCACAGGAGAAGGAAGAGGGGGTAGACGAGGTCCAAAAAGAGGTGTGGGGACCGTCTGTAGAGAACTATAAGGGCTATACTGAGGTGTCGAGCCTAATGGGAAATGGAGAATAGGCTCTCGAGAAGATGGTGTGGTAGAAGAAGAAGGATCAGAAGGAGAAGTGTGTGTGTGTGGAAAGGACTCAGCGGGGGTGTTGATTTGATTTTCAGTATCATCAACTTCTTCCCCGACATGATTGTTCAGCACTCTTCCCGATCTCAACGTTGTGACGACATTTACATTGTAATGCCCAGGATTCTGTAGGGGTTGAGAGGGAAGTTTCCCTTTTTCTCTCGCACTCATTTCGGCTTTAAGTCGTGCGATTTCAGCTTCCATCGATCTGATACTCTCAGCTTGAGACGCTGAGTTTTTCTTTATCTCACTGACGGAAGATCTAACCTCAGTCGAAACCTCTATGAAATTTGATAAAAGTGATTTCATGGTTTGAGTGAATTGAGAGAATTCGTCAGAACAGGACAACTGCATAGGATTAGACTGTGCAGGAGTTTTGTGACTGGTAGGGGTGCTGAGTGAGTTGAAGGGGTTGCTGTTGTGGTGGAGGAAGAGCCCTTTGAAAATTATTCGTGTTTGGAACCGTGTTTTGAGATTAGTTTTGGTTCCAAGCGAAATTCGGGTGATTCCTCCAACCCTGATTGTACGTGGAAGAATATGGATCGTTTCTCGGTCTTTGAAATGCGGCATTAGAATGCTCGTGACCTTGAAACGCAGAGTTTAATAGACATTCTTCCGTTAAATGAGACGGATCAGAACAGCACCCACAAACAGTTTTGGGGAGCGACACTGGGTTTAGAGAGGCTGCTGCAAATTTGTGTTCCATAGCGTCGAGCTTCTTTTGCATTGCTGCCATTTCAGCTCGAACACCTATGGACACATCTATTTGGTGTACGCCACCCCTATTCAATGGTTGGGTTCCACTCTCCCACTGTAGTGATTTTTCAGCGAACTCTTCTAAATACTTCCAAGCTTCCCCATCATCTTTGGTCATGAAGGTACCTTGACACATGTTTTCAAGGCTCTGTTTAGTGTTTGGGTTAATGTCCTCATAAATGATTCGGCAAAGCTCCCATCTCGGGATGCCGTGATGAGGACACTGAACCAATAGATCCTTGAAACGTTCAAAGCATTTTGATAGATCCTTGAAACGTTCAAAGCATTTTGAAAATGGTTCAGTAGGGAGCTGGGCAAATTGATTCAGTTCACTACGGATTCGAGCTGTCTTTTGTATTGGGTAAAATTTCTTAAGGAATGCAGCGATTCTTCCCAATTCGTAATAGAGTGTGCGGTAGTGTTATATAGCCACTTCTCGGCTATATCGCACAAAGTAAATGGAAGAAGTCGTAGACGCATAGCATCCACTGAAAGTTGTGACGTACCCATCATTGCGCATACGTTTTCAAATTTGGTAATGAAAACGTAAGCGTCCTCAGTCTCGAGTCCGTGGAATTTGGGTAAAAGATTGATATACTGGGGCTTAATCTCAAAGTTATCCCCATTGGCTGGTGGTGTGGATAAGCAGGTCGAAAGAGGACCTCGAATAGGGTAGCACCTCTCCTGAAGAGAGATGCGGGGAGGATTCTGCGCACCAACGGACGGCGGCAGATTAGGGTTAAAGAAGTTTGATGGATTCAGATCCATCGGTGTGGGTGTGGTAGTGGGTAAAGGAAAGGTAAATGGAGAAATATCGACTTCGGAGTCGATAAAGGGTACACGAACTAAACGGGCACTAGAATCCCGTGTCCAGCCTATCTTGCACTAAAAAGGGTTAGTACAAGTGGCAGCGTTGACTTATAATTAGGGGTAATGAATGAATGCGGTGTTTGCTTTGAAAAAGGGACGGATTTTTGAAAAAATGATGCGACACAACAAATGCAGCAAGCAAAAAACCCTAGAATCTAGTGGTCACCTAGGTCCGGCTCTAGACCGCTCCTAACTGCCAAAAGACAAGTCGCAGGATAGAATCCTCCACTGCCTCTTTGTCCCCCTGTGGCCGGATAAGTGCCAGGTAAGTGGGAAGGTACTCCACTACGTAAGTAGTGGGCCTAATTAAAAACCACTAGCCTTAGACACACTCGCCTTAGACACCACAAGAAAACGCGGATAAGCAATACCCACGGCCTTCTTCTGTCCTAATTGAGCGCAACAGTCCTTAGAGTCATCTCTAGATTTCTTTTAGTTAATGTGGGTCAATGCGGATGCAAGTTTTGTGATTTTTGGGGCCTAGGAAGGGTAATGAAATCCCCACCTAATTTGGATTTGGCCGTGCCCTTTAATTTCCGTATTAGAATGCAAACAACCAAGAAACAAAATCACGCACAAATTTAATTTTGCTTTTGCGGCGCTGCGATTTATTTGCAAAGAATCCTGCACAAACTGTTAGTTGGAGCTAAAAAGAGGAGAGAGGAGAAGGTAAGAAGTCACCTGAGAGAAAAATTTCACAGAGATCCCCCAGGCCTGCCGCGGTTCCGCCGCAAATGCCCTCTAATGCCGCGCTTCCGCGGTTGGATGATGTGATCACTGAACCAAAATTTTTCAGGGAGCTTCTATAGACTCCCTCAACTCTCTGGTATTTTCCAAAAATTTTCTTCAATTGCCAAACAGCTCCAGATTTCCTTGCAATGAACCACAACAAATCGTTTAGGGTTTGCACGAATTTTGATCTCAAAAATCACAATGGAATAAATCTTTCAATTCAAACTATAATATGAAACGAATTAGCATGTAATCCCTGGCAACGGCGCCATTTGATTGGTCTTAAAAATTCGAGACTGTGTAAGTAAAACAACTCAAATGATCCCCGATAACGGTTTCATTTGATTGTAAAGAATTTCTTGTTTGTGTAAATCGAATAAAGCGAATAAGTTTCAATGTGTCGGTAATATTGAATAAAATTCACAATCAAAGAATTATATTTGACCGCAATCAATTACGGTGTCGGTTGTAGATCGTAAGCCAGTGCGGATCGTCCACAGGGATTGTGCGATTCGTTTCTATGTTTAATTTGTTTGAATTAAAAAGTTAATCGAAAAGAAAAGAAAACATGATTCAAGAATTTATCGATTGATTCAGGTGTCACGAGTTTAATCAAGAATCAAGAAACTGATAAACAAATCAAGAATCGGGTTTCGATGATATTTCCAACCAAAATGTCAAGAATCTAAATGAGGCTTGTAGGAATCGATCGGATCTATAGACGTGATGTAATCTCAAGATTTCGTGTTCTTCTCCTTCGAAGGATTGATACTAGATTGATGATGATCGACGAGAGTTAGGGCTTTCTTGATGAAACTAGGGTTTCATCATTTAACCCTTGTTCTTTCGTAGATATCATTCACATTCTAGCCTCTAGCAATTTCAAGAAACGATCGTAACACCCCAATCTCGAGCGATATCAATCAAGAAAGCATCGCAACGAATTGGGTCGTCGATTCTTGAACTTGCTAGGGTTTACAAAACTCATAGGATTCAAGAATCGATTTAAGATATATTACATCATCATTCTATTGATCTTCTCGACTCCTCGACGAGCGGAGTATTACTCAAACATCATCACACAGAAAGTATTCAAGAATTGAAAAGATATCATGATGCAAGAATTTAAAGAAAACAAGATAAAAGAATATCACCTTTTATTTATATCAACAATTTGATTACAATCGCTCAAGAACTACAAGAGGAAGAACTAAATTGTTGAATTGGCGTTGCTCGGCTCCGTGAGTCATGGATCGGCTTGGACCACTTGCTCTGTTGAAGATCGGCTCGGCTCATAAAAGGTTGCAAGACTTCTTGCTTGATGGGTACTCGGGATCTTGGCTTTTGATTGGAATTAGGGTTAGGGTTTCACACAAGTCCTCTCACTAGACTTGTGGAAGAAGAAGATGAAGAAAGAGAGTGAATGGATTTAGATTTGCTACTAAAATGAACTAATGGAGGGATTTTTCCATGATTGTTTACAAGTGAGCCTAGGGTCTTATTTATAGATCTCCCAAACCCTAGGTCTAGGTTTGAAATTACAATTCCCTCCAAAAGTTTGTTGAGGCTTCTAGAAGGAGTTTGTTAGGAGTTAGCTTAGGGTTTAAGCTAGGGTTTAGGGAGAAGTTTCTAGAATACAAGGCTAGTTTAGTGTTGATCCTAAAGCTTGCCGATCTGGCAGAAGTATCTGGGGCTTTCTGGAACTTGAAGTATATGAGCTGAATGTGGTCCCTGAGTGAAGCATTGTGCAGCAAAATTTGGTGGATGACGTGGCAAGACGGCCGCGGAACCGCGGCACAAGGCGGCTTAGGCCGCGGTTCCGCGGCCACATAAGCTCCTTGGGGCTGCATCTTTCTGATGTGGTCTTGGGTTGATACTTGGGTCTTTATCTGATATGTTGATTTGTATTTGTCCTTTTGGATTGATACCAGAACTGAAATCATTGAGTTAGCGTAATGTTTGATCGGTACCGTATAAATTTTGACCTTTCTTCTGGATTTTCCTGCATAGATCTCAAAACAAGTGTTGCGCAATATAGGGATGATGCGATGCCATGAAATGTAGTCAATTTCCTTTATAGTGCCGGTTTTAGAGTCTAACACATGCAATCTGATATTTTGCGACAGTTTTGCTAATATGTGAAATATGAATACCGTACACTTCTATATGAGTGCAAATGATAGGGAAATTGCCGTGTTGAAAATATAATATTTTCGACTAATCTTGACCCGCTATAAAATCATATCGTATCTCAAAATACGAACCAAATCACATCACCGATCTCATGGCATCATGCCCAATCACATCGACTCATCTCCAAGTATCATATACTATCCTCATCATCCATGTATATGTATACACACACACACAGTCCCATACCTATGTGTGTGTATATATATACATATCCCCATATACGTACAAGAAATAAAATGTACGCATGTATGTGTGCGTGTATGCAAATCACTACTCTAGGGTTCGCGACTAAGAAACTAACTAAATGTGTTTTTCTACTAGTATGCTAAAACTATCCTAAAGCCACCTAGCATTTCTTACTAAGTATACACATCTCATAACACATAAGTATATATATATATATATATATCATAACGCATTCGTGTTCTATACTACGAAACTGCGGGGGTGCTATACGCCATCCACCCGACTTCCCCCGTAGATATATATATCTATTCACCTGGACGCCTCGGCTAATCTGCTCCGATTTCAGCTCTGTCATTTCCGCGCCACGTCCGATACCTCTGCACCCGATCCTAGCAACGTACACAAGGAAATAAGAGAATAAATATATGATAGTCGTGAAAATAAACGATACTAGTCAACCATGAGCGTTAACTTGACGCATACACACTCGGTGCACGAAACGCGCCGCGACAATTCCACAAACTACAACTATGGTCACTAAACGTAAAAACCACCAAAATTAGTATCCATTCACACCAATTGTGCAATTCACAAAACTCAAAATATTATATGAGATAGGTGGTTAACCAACAAAACCTCAAACTAAATTCAAATTGATTTCTTTCAAAAACCTTGTAAGCATAAATTCCCATTTTAGTTCCAAACTTGATGTTTTAACAAATCTAGTGGTCAAAATGCTCACTAAATATCTTAATTAGGCCACACAACTACTAACTAGATTTTAATTTCATTTAATTACACATTAATAAAACTCTAGTTTGCAATGTTAAATAATTAGGACAAATTAAACGTAACAATTAACAATTTAGCAACTAAACTAAGTTTTGCATATCTTAGGATGTTAAACTACACATCACAACTAATATTAAGTGATCAAACCCTAGCTTCAATCCAAAACCCTCACTTGAATTTCCAAACTTGCAATTAAAACCTAAATTAAATACTTAATTAACTTAGATTGAAGTAATGATCCAACAATTAAACCATAGGTTAAGATTTATACCTCACAAACCATAGATCTAGGTTGCAATTTTGCCATCCCAAAATGCTCTCTTGCTCCCAAAATCCATGCTAGAATAGGCCAAGGAGAAATGGGTAGAGATTGGATTTGGAGTTTGTGGGATTTTAGATGGATTTTTGATGAATTTTTGCAAGGGTTTTGACATGGAATGAGATAGGGAATTGGGAGGGCTGCTGCCTTGCTAGGCTCGGCCAAGGAGAGGGGAGGGGAGAGAGAATGTGGGTGTGGGTTTGAAGTCAAGAATTTGTCCATACCTCAAATATCTAACACCCCATACTTCATTCTTTATTAGTTTCTTTTTATTTTCTTTGTTTTCTTTTCCATTTTCTTTTCTTTTTATCTTGAAATGGGGAAACTTGGGGAATGGGGCTGCTATGGGTTCGGCCAAATGGTGGAATGGGTGAGTGTGGGTTTGGGTAGGAGTTCCCGAGTCAAGAAAAACCCCTCTTAGCTCAATAATGCAGCATACAACATAATTCTATTTTTATTTTATTTTATTTCAATTTCCCATTATCTTTTCTATACAAGTAAACTAGAATCACCTACATATTTTCTTTGAAAGAACATGTTACTATATTTGTTTAGATGTGTCATGGTGCACTAAACTTGTATTGACCCATTCCAATTTGTAGTTATCACTAATTAAATGTATTAGTGAAGGATTAAAATAATATTAAAAATAATTAATTTCGGAAAATATTTTAATGAACTAGAAATTTTATAAGTGACTAAATAAATACCAATACTATCCATTACATAGCTAGAATATGTATATTTAATTCTATGTTGAAAAATAATTATATCTTGATTTTTACGGAAAACCCAGTTATTTTACCGATTATCCGACATTTCACCTAAACGATTTCCAAAACGTTACACAAACTAACAGCTGATGATTTAGTGGAACCAAAAGATTCAATAGTCTCTAATGAACCTCAGCCTCTCCATGAATCTGGTAGGATTCCTCATCCACTTGAGAGATACTACGGTCTTCTCGGTGACAGTGGGAGCGAGAATTGCATCATGGTAGATGATGGCCTAACTAGGTTCAGGCAGGCCATCACGAGTGGGGACTCTGTGAAATGGCTGGATGCTATGCAATCAAAGATAGAATCCATATACATCAACGAAGTATGACTTTGCATGTTGCACCTGAAATGGTAAAACCCATTAGGAGCAAATGGATCTTGAGAAGATTCTTGGTGTAAATGTAAAAGTTGAGATTTTCAAAACTATGCTTAAGTTCATCAGGATCACTGCAAGGATCGTAGAGTTGGAACATCTGTTTTGATGTGGCAGTCAAAGTGTTTGACTTCATCAAAAAGGTATATGAACCTTGTATATTCAAGAAAGCTGTAGAGAGTGAGGTTGTCTTACACGTATTGTACGTAGATGACATATTCTTGATAGGAAATGGTTTCCTATACTACACTCGGTTAAGCTCCTCTTATCACAAGGATTCTCAATAGAAGATCGGAATGATACCTATTACATCTTGTGGATTATAATTTATGGTGATAGATCTAAGTGGATGTTGGGAGTGTCCCAAATCAAGGTACATTAACACCATACTAAAGGTGTTTAGTATGGAGTATTCTAAGCGTGGTGGTTCGCCCACTTACTCAAGAATCACTCTCTCTAAAAAGATGTCTTCTAAAACTGATTTGTAGAGAGCTAGCGTGCAAGGGATACCCTATGCTTCGGCTGTAGGCTCTATCAGAGTATGCGATGTTATGTACCAGACCAGATGTAGATGACTCACTGGGTGTAGTGACTAGGAATCAATCGGATCTTGGGAGAATCACTGGATAGCTGTGGAGGACATTCTTAAGTACTTGAGATGCACTAAAAGAAAGTTCTTAGTTCCAACTTCCAGAGTGATAAGTTTGACTTAAAGTCAGTCACAGGCATTGTCTTTACCCTCAGTAGAGGGACGGTACGTTGGAAGAGTTCCAAGCTAGATACCGTGACATACTAGACGATAAAGGCTGAATACATTGCTACCAACGATACTACCAAAGAGGTTTTCTGGACATTACTCATTCATGAGATAAAGAAGGTTCCTACCATTGAGCGTCCAATAACTGTTATTGTGACAATAATGGAGTTGTGGCTTTCGCCTAGGAACACCGGTCCCATCAGCGATCCAGACATATTCTGAGGCTAGTATCACCTGATCAGGGAGATGGTTAATCTCCAACGGATCGAGATCAGGAGAGTTGGCACGAAGAAAAACACGGTGGATCCACTCACCAAGGCCTGCTTTCCCAAATACTGATTGAGAGATTTTGGGATGGTTGAGTATGAGATACTACAACCACTGCTATATTGTAAGAGATTGGATACTACAACAGATGGCCTTAGTGCAAGTAGGAGGTTGTTAGTTATATCTATACATGGGATTTATATTTTAGTGGATGCATGGACATATATAGGGAGGACTTTCTTGCTCGACATGATAGTATGCTATCCGGTTGCACTTTGTCTTAACATGTTGACTTGTATACATGATGTTGTCTTGCTCTCACATGTTGACAAAGCCCTTAGATTATGTACTTGACTACCAAGAATATGATGGAGATCATACTAGTGGGGCCAAGGGTAGTCCACAAGTACACCTTTCAATTGTTCCTAGTCGTGGGAGTATCGAGACAGGGCATCGATAATTCAGAGTAGACTACACATCTTGACCCATATGATGGGCGATGGATGATCCCACATCCATTGGTGTTTGACATCAAAGATGGTTTACGGGTGCTCAGTGGAGACTGGGTACACTGAACGGACTTGCCGAGAACTCCTAGATGGTATAATACCTATCGTCAGATAGCAGTTCTCTGGTGACACTGGTACAGGTTAGTCTGTCGACCCGAGATTGCCATAGAGTCTTGTGTGATTCCCACTGTGCTTTGATTTCCACCTTACCACGGTCAAGAGATCGTGCAAAACGGTGGTTTTTGGGTACAGTCCCGAGTCACATAGAGGCAATGAGCGATAGGAAGGGATTCGTCTCTCCCGGTATTGGGAGTTGATATTGCGCTATGCTCGATTGGCCACAACAGAAAATCCCTAGCCAGGGTTGCTGAGATTTACTGGTAAGTGTTATCAGTAGTTTCTTGAACCGTTATTGACCTTGCATCGGCATGACTTATCAGGCTATTGGGGTCTGACGTTTTACCACCCCCAGGCTGTTGATATGCGACATATCTAACGAAGAGACCGGACTGTACGGTAGTGTTACCGTCAGGCTTTTGCAGGAGTTAGAGCGGGCTTGCTTACTGATCTTCTAATCGTTCAATACCCGGATAGCCGTTACGTCCAGCTAGTACCGCTGAAGGCTTATGGATGCTTGATGTGGTCATTACCTACTGCCTGCATATTGACGAGTCTTTAGAGTCCTGCACAGAGGTTTCACTGGCTCAGGCAAAACGAAGTAGGAGCACATATGTGATATGTGCGGGACCGAGATTAATACGAGCATGTGATACCGTATTCTATTCTCGCGATATAAAGTATCGATCGGTTATATGTGATATAACCGGGTTATCGAATCAAATGTTCATTCGATAAGTCGATACTGTATCGGTCGGTTATATGCGATATAGCCGGGTTATCGAATCAAGTGTTGAATCAATATAATTATACAAATAATATTAGTCGGTCATATGAGATATAACCGGATTATTAAATCAAGTGTTGATTTAATGGTTTAATTTATAATTATATATTTAATATATTAACTAATATTAGCTCACTTAAACATTTACTTTTCTCATATGTGCACACTTAATATATATGTGATATATATTAATTGTGTTTTATTTTGTGTCATGGTTGATGATACAAGCTACATGGATGTATGAGACTTACACCATGATAAAGATAATATAGGGTTTATTTATTTAGTGTAAATTAATTATTAGTTGGATATTGGTCACATGGCATGAAGCTTTGAAAAGCTTGGAGACCCATTGACTAGTCCACTATTTTTATTTTATACTAGATATTTTGTTTACCCAACCATTATCTTAACTCATGGTTAAGTCTCTACATGAGACATATTAGATATTTTCTCACCCATGGTTGTCATTCTCTCACACAACATGATCTCTCTTCATCTTCTTCTTCATAGCTCAAGAGCTCTCTAGCTTTTGGGCAAGTAAGAAACTTTAGTGAGAAAAAGAAATCCAAAGTGAGAAAAAATCCTACTTCATCATCCTCTACTAGATTAGCACTTTAGTATAGGGTGTTAGCTTCATTAATCTCACATTAGTGAAGAGGGTAGCTTGGGTTAGTGTCTCCTCGACGTAGATCATCTTCGGCCTTGAAGACTTCAAGCAAGTTCGTTGCTTTCTTCTCATGGAGCCGTTCAAGAGTCCGCAAGATCATTTCATTGCAGCAAAGGGACTACTATTAGGAGCTATTGAAGTGAAGGACCGATCTACAAAGGTTGTATTTCTAGTTCACTTAGATGTTAAGTTGTTAATATTGCTTGTTTGTTGAAATTTCTAGTTAAAGATTCTAGGTTAGGGTTCTTTAGAACGGCAAAAATTTAAAAACAGCATGGACAATGTCTCCCGAAACCTTGATGCCGTCCTAGGTAACCCTACACATATAACTAACAATCTCCCACTTTCACTAAGTCCATCTGTTGTAGTATCCAATACCCAACAATATAGCAGTGGTCGTAGTATCCCATACTCAACCATCCCAAAATCTCTTAAATAGTATTTAGGGAAGCAGGCCTTGGTGAGTGAATCTGCCATGTTAACCTCAAAATCTACTCTCCTTATCTCGATCTCTTGGAGATCAACCATCTCCCTGATCAGGTAATACTTGCCTTAGAATATATCTGGATCGCTGATGGGACCGGCGTTTCTAGGCCAAAACCACAACTCCATTGTTGTCACAATAACAATTATTGGACGCTCAATGGTAGGAACCTTGTCCATCTCATGAACAAGTAATGTCCACAAAACATCTTTGTTAGGATCGTTGGTAGCAATGTATTCAGCATTTATCGTCTAGTATGCCTCGGTATCTAGCTTGGAACTCTTCCAACATACCGTCCCTCCACAGAGGGTAAAGACAATGCCTGTGACTGACTTTCAGTCGAACTTATCACTTTGGAAGCTGGAACCAAGAACTTTCTTTTAGTGCTTCTCGAGTACTTAAGAATGTCCTCCACAGCTGTCCAGTGATTCTCCCAAGATCCGATTGATTCCTTATCACTACACCTAGTGAGTTAGCTACATCTGGTCTGGTACATAACATCGCACATATGATAGAGCCTACTGTCGCAGTATAGGGTATCCCTTGCATGCGAGCTCTCTTCAAATCAGTCTCGAAAGACATCTTTTTAGAGAGAGTGGTCCATGAGTAAGTGGGCGAACCACCACGCTTAGAATCTTCCATACTAAACCCCTTTAGTATGGTGTTAATGTACCTAGATTTGGGACACTTCCAAAATCCACTTAGATCTATCACCATAGTTCATAATCCATAAGATGTAGTTGGTTTCATCCAGATCTTCCTAGCAGAATCCTCGTGATAAGAGGAGCTTGACCGAGTGTAGCATATGAAACCATTTCCTATCAAGAGTATTTCATCTACGTATAATACGTGTAATACAACCTCACTCTCTACAACCTTCTTGTATATATAAGATTCATCTACCTTTTTGATGATGTCAAACTCTTTGACTCCCACATCAAAATAGATATTCCAACTCCACGATGCTCGCATTGATCCTGATGGACATAAGCATAGCTTTGAAAGTCTCAACTTTCCATCTACACCAAGAATCTTCTCAAGATCCATTTGCTCCCAATGGGTTTTACCCCTTCAGGTGCAATATGCAAAGTCATACTTTGTTGGTGTACATGGATTCCATCTTTGATCACATAACATCCAGCCTTTTCACAGAGTCGCCACTCGTGATGGCCTGCCTGAACCTAGTTAGGCCATCATCTACCTTGATGCAATCTTCGCTCCCACTGTTACCAAGAAGACCGTAGTATCTCTCGAGTGGATGAGGATACCAGATTCACGGAGAGGCTAAGGTTTGTTGGAGACTATTGAATCCTTTGGTTCCACCAAATCATCAGCTTTTAGTTTGTCAGGCTGGAACAACTTCCAGTTTTACCACAGGACCACAATTTTCTTCACAAGAAATTCCTTTTCTAAAATGGTGGCATGCTGAGAAACAAAACACACTTTGCTCCTCAGTTAGGTAGAAGATATACCCTCGCAAATGTTTGGGAAATCTTAACAAACTTACAGAACTGATCTTGCCTCGAGCTTGTCCAGATTCTGCCTCTCAACATAGGCCGGACAACCCCATATCTTAACTCGTTAAGAGATGGTCTCTTCCCATTCCATATCTCATATGTAGTGGTAGGCTCTGATGTGGATGGAACCCCATTTAATAGGTATGCAGCTTCTCAAGTGCATAACTCCTATAGGAAACAGGTAACTCAGCAGTACTCATCATAGAGCACACCATATCTCATAGGGCGCGATACCTCCGCCCCGATACACCATTGTGCTGTGGTGTACTCGAAGGAGTAAGCTGAGAGAGAATCTCATTCTTCTTTTAGAAACTCCAGGAACGCCATGCGTAAGTATACTCCTCCTCGATCACATCGAAGGATTTAATAGTTCTACCCGTCTGGTTCTCAACTTCAAGCATATATTCAATGAATTTCTCAAAAGTTTCAGACTTGTGTTTCAACCAAGACATATGTTCAAATCTTGAAAGATGATTAGTGAATATAATGAAGTACAAAGAACCAGCCCTAGCATTTGTAGACATAGGACCGTATACATCATCATGTATGCGTTCCAAGAGTTCAGTAACTTTTTCTCTGTTTCCAGTAAACGGAGTATTGGTCATTTTACCTTTGGGACAAGACTGGCAAGTATCATAAGATGAAAATTCGAAAAGATTCTCATATTCATCCTTATGTAATTTAGCTGGTCGTGTTGCATTGATATAACCTAGTCTACAATGCCACAAGAAGGATTCGTTCATTTCTGAACTACTCCTCTTGTGTGTGTTCTAGATACTTTGAACTATGGTTTGATTTAAAGCGTATATGCTATTATATAACATGCCTGATCGAATCAACTCTTGATTCAGGAAAATGTTCACAACATTATCCTGCAATACAGAATTATTTCCTTCTTTAACTTATTAAAGAAAACGATGTAATATTGTATATCAGGTTCGGTATGTAATAACATTCGTTCAGAATCAATGTATTAATATAAGGTAATATTTGCCAACTGATTTGGCTGCAACACTTGCACCATTCTCTGCACTTAGAGACATATCACCCATTCCCACTTCTCTACCTATCTGTAGCCCATGTAACATATTACATATGCGAGATCCTGATCTGGTATCACATACCCAGGACATAGAGAATACTGAAAAACAGTTCTCGGTAATGAACACACCAGAAGATGATTCATCAACATGCACTTTCTTCGATTGGGTAGCATGGGAATCCGGATATTCTCCTATTTCCTGCTCAGACTTATAACAATTATAAGTTAGAGCGGAACCAGCGTTCCCTAGCACAGTATAATAAGCAGGTTCGGTCAATGCATCCATATTATTATCTTGATTAAGGAGTGACATGGTCGCTACCAGGAGAGAGAGAGAGAGAAGAAAACACTCTGCATGCGCTCTTGCAAGATTAGATTGGTTATTATTTATCTAATCAGGATGGCTCCCACTAGTTTTATCAAATCTTCTTTCAAACCCTAAAAGGTAAGACTAGCCGGGATTAATACCCTACAAGTTCGCCAATCTTTCGGCCAGGCCAGTGTCGGTACTTTGAGGGAGGTTCCCCGTGCTTTCGCACGGACCTAATTAAAATAAACCTCATTTTCCTAGGGGCATAACCCCGTTAACACCTTTCTAGATACCTACTTGATCGGCTAATTGTAATGTGTAAAACTCTTCCAGGAGTAACTCTTACTCGCAGTGGGTATCGGGATCCAACTATCTCATAGAAGTTATGCAATCTCATTGCAAATTTCAACACTTGATATTCCCGATAATGGTTTTTACCCTAGTGACTTAAGACCTTAACTATGGTCAACAAATCATAAGCACTAGTCAAGCTCTGCCCGTCATTTCGTGATTAATTAGACCCACCCACATGACCCTTAACTAAGGTCAACAAAGTCATATGACTGTCCTAATTAATCGCATCATATGCTGTGTAGGAAGACATCACTTAGCTACTGCACACTACACCTTAACTATGGTCAACAAACGTAGCACGAATACTAAGTATCTACTTCCTAAAATGACGGAGGGTTATGACCGGTTTTTAAGAAAATCCTTTGCCTAATGAACTTGATATCGTTGTAGATTCGAGTGATTTTGAAAAGGAGTGTTTTTGAAGCTTTTACTAGTTTTGCTAAAGAGGTCACTCCCGGTGAAGGGACCTCGGCTCTTTCCTTATCGAATGATGTGCAGGATATTTCATAAATACCACTATGCAAAGCAAAAACTATAGAAGCAATCAAAAGACAAACCGAGTGGGATGTAGCATCTGCTAGTTTTGCTAAAGAGGTCACTCCCGGTGAAGGGATCTCGGCTCTTTCCTTATCGAATAAGGTGCTGGATATACTACAAGGAATACCTCTATGTAAAGCAAGAACTAGAGCTATCAGTTTTTAAAATAAGTTTCTACAATATCTTTAGGTTTTTTTTATTTCATTAATGAAGTCCCTTTAATTATGCTTCCCAAGCATCACATATGAAACGAAAGCAGCAATATTAATTATATCTCATATGTATAATATAGGAATTCATCTCAAAACATATCAAGTGATCACATCACAAAATATCAGCAGCAGAAGAACACATATGAAATATTGGATATACTAGGAATTCCGTGTTTTAAATTAAGCCAGTATAAAACACGGATTCCACGGTCGTGATGAATAGCCAAACCCACATACCTAGACCCTATGAGAGCGGCAAGCAACCCTCCCAATTCTAGAGTTAGGAGACCCAGTCTCGACTCCTCGAGATGGTCTCCCACTGGACCCTAGAACCCGATTACTTGTGCTCTCCGCCTTGGGTCTATCCTAATGAGGAAAAGTAAATAATATATATCAATGGTGACATCATCCTCAACCCGGAAGTGCCCCAATAAAAGAATATTACATTCAAGCTTTTACATGAATGAAAAAGAAAAACTCTCATCTCATATTAAAAAAACCCGGCTATTCAAAACACGACGATCCAATATTACATATCACAGCAACACATAACATCACATGTCATCAACGTAAGTAAATATGCGAATCCCAATTGTCGTTAACATATAGCAACGAAACCATCGATAAACCACATATTACACTTACGGTCACAGAAAAGAAAGTGAAAAACTACAACAATTGGAATCCGCAACCATCTTAGACATCATAAACCCAATGTATCACATACTTTGGATTTCATGCCCAACCATTTGAATTCCTTAGACATCACATGCCTAACAATTATAAACCCCGCATTTTATTCTCGATATTGAAAACACTTTCCAATAACCTTTCGGGTAATTCAACAAGATTCCCGAAAACCTGATCGAATGCTCATCGGAAACTTTAGCAGACGGCCGCACCCCCGATGCCGTCGATGAAGTGCACTAAGGCGGAACACCGCGGCCGCGAGCACCCGAACGGATGCTTTTGGCGACGGGGTTCTCCTATAGTGACTTGCTCGGGGCTATGGGGCGTGGCTATCTAGTAAGGTTACCCGGCGAGTATCCGCGTACACTACGTAATTGCGACGGACTTTTGATCACATCAAAATACCGTGGCAACCGATCAAATGAGATTAAATTGCTAGATTTATAAAATTCAAACTAGTTATCTCATAATTAATTATGTGGATTCCAAATACTGTATCACAATCACAGATAGCTAGACGATGTTAAACTTTTCGATCGAATAAACAAACACCCAAACTTTCCCAAAGAGCTCAACATTTGAGCGGAGTTCATAAAATGCCCAGAACATGCCACAGCTCCTATGAACCATCCGTAGAAGGGCCGACCCATGCCTCACTCATATCGCCACGGAACTGTCGCAAACCCTAGGTTATGGCAGCGGTTCCGTGATCCAAAAAGTCAAGTTTGGGTATCGTTCTTCTAGAAGGTCCATAGAATCGCTTGCATGATTTTCTGAAGATTTTAAACTCGGAAAAAATCCAACTCTTGGAAAATTTCCAGCGAGAGAAAATATGAGTTATTGATATCCGCTCGAACTTTTTAACGTCGTCTAAATGACCCGAATACATGTTAGAATTGTGACTATGAAACACTCCGAATTGCCTTTGCAGAAAGTTAACATCACATACAAATTTAGCAAAAACTAGCAACACCTGAAACACCAAAACTTAGAGCCTGGAACACTGAAAAAATTTGAAGCATGAACTCCCAAAATGGGCCGAGCTCACCGGTTTTTGTGCCTATGTGGCCGGCCACTTTGAGGCCAAATCGATTCAAATTTTCACAGTGTTCATGTTATATCTCATAAAACATTCTGCAGTTGTTTAAAAAAAATTTACAGCCCTTTAAAAATTCGACAGAAACTAGGTGATATTGTTTCAAGTTTCGGAGTTGTTTCGGTTTCGTAATCTAACAAATATCGTTTAAATCACTAACTTGGCTCTGATAACACTGCAGGGTTCCCTAGGGCGGCAGCAACTTTTTGGGAGGCATCGTCCATGCCGTTTTCAAATTTTTGCCGTTCTAAAGAATCCTAACCTAGAATCTTTAACTAGAGATTTAAACAAACTAGCAATGTTAACATCTTAACATCTAAGTGAATGAGGAATACAACCTTTGTAGACCGGTCCTTCACTTCTAAAGCTCTGTGTAGTAGTCCCTTCGCTGCGAGTAGTGATCTCACGAACTCTAGTATGGGTTCCCTTGGAAAAATGAACAAGCTTGCACGAAGTCTTCGAGGCCAAAGATGATCTACATCGAGGAGACTCAAGCTTATGCTACCTCTTCACTAATCTGTGAATTAGTGAAGCAAACACCCTAAACTAAATGGCTAATAGTAGAGGATGATGAAGTAGGAAATGGGCTCTCTTTATTTTTCTTTTTGTCACATTATTTCATCACTTAGAAAAAAGTTAGCAAGCTTTTTCTCATGAGGAAGAAGATGAAGTGAAGAACAAAATGAAACTCATGAGGTGAGAATAGCAACCATGGATGAGTTAGTGTCATACACTAACTCATTTAGAGAATAAACCATGGGTTAACAATAATGGTTGGGTTAATAAATATCGTCAAGTAAAACAAAATGAGTGGACTTGGTCAATGGTTCCACAAGCTTCTACAAGGTTCAACCATGTGACTAATTACCACTAATTTGTGAATTAACAAGATAAATAAAAACCTTAGGATTATCATAACCATGGTGTAAGTCTCATACACCCATATTATATGTGGCATCAAACAAGACACAAAATAATGTACATTAATATATATCACATATATACTAAGTGTACAAAAGTGAGAAAAGAAATACTTAGTGAGCAAATATTAGTTAATGTAAGTTAATATATCAAATATATAATTATACATTAAATTATCAAATCAACACTTGATTTAATAATCTGGCTATATCATATACAACCGACTAATATCAAATGTAACAATCTATCGAATCAATACTTGATCCAATAACTCGGCTATATCACATATAATCGACCGATATCACATATCGCGAGAATAGAATGCGGTATCACATACGCGCATTAATCTCGGTCCCGCACATATCACATATGTGCTCCTACTTCGTTTCGCATGAACCAGGAAACCTCTGTGTAGGATTCTAAAGACTCGTCAATACGCCGGTAGTAGGTGATGATCATATCAAACACCCACAAGCCGCAAGCGGTCTGCTAAACGTAACAGCCACCCGGGTATTGAGCGATCAGAAGATCAACAAGTAAGCCTGCTCGTACTCTTGCGAATCCAATCAAGAAAATTACCGTACATTCCGGTCTATTCGTCAGATATGTCACATATCAACAGCCTGGGGGTGGCAAAATGTCAGAATCCAATAGCCTGATAAGTCATGCCGATGCAAGGTCCATAACGGTTCGAGAAACTACTGATAACACTTACCAGTAGATCTGAGCAACCCTGGCCAGGGATTTCCTGTTATGGCCAATCAAGCATAGTGCAACATCAATCCCCAATACCAGGAGAGATGAATCCTCTTGTATCGCTCATTGCCTCTATGTGACTCGGGACTGTACCCAAAAACCACATTTTTGCACGATCTATTGACCGTGGTATGGTGGAAATCAAAGCACGGTGGGAATCACACAAGACTCTATGACGATCTCGGGTCGATTGACTAACCTGTACCAGTGTCACGAGAGAACTGCTATCTAGCGATAGGTATAATACTATCTAGGAGTTCTCGGTGAGTCCGTTCAGTGTACCCAGTCTCTCCTGAGCAGCCGTATACCATCTTTGATGTCAAACACCGATGGATGTGGGATCATCCATCGCCCATCATATCGGTCAAGATGCGCATACGCTAGTCTACTCTGGAGTATCTATGCCCTATCTCGATACTCCCATGACTAGGAACAATTATAGGATGTACTTGTGGACTACCCTTGGCCCCACTAGTATGATCTCCATCATAGTCGTGGTAGTCAAGTACACATCCTAAGGGTTTTATCAACATGTGAGAGCAAGACAGCATCACGTATACAAGTCAACATGTTAAGACAAAGAGCTACCAGATAGCATACTATCATATCGAGCAAGAAAGTCCTCCCTATATATGTCTAAACATCCACTACAATATACATCCCATGTACAGTAATGGCCTCTAGGGCATACATATAACAAAGACTATCTCCCGAAAGGAGCGATACATGTCTTAGAATTTTTCTAGATATATGATGGGACCCAGTTCACAAATGAACTCCAAATCCAACAAATTTCTTAGACCATATCATCCACTAAATTTAATCAGTATCTTGCGCCATACCTTCCTCAGTATCCGCTTGGACCACCTGTCCAACATACTGCCCCTCAAAAAAGGGAAAACTATAACTTTGACAGTTACTCTGTCATCCAAGTCACCTTAGAAGCCTGAAATGATAACCGCCTCCTGAAGGAGGCTGCCGTTACCATATACCAAGAACATTCTCTTATTTTCATAACTGCTTCCCAATGTCTCTCTAGTATTGGATTAATATATGATTATTGCAGCCAGTGCAACCATGCCAGGAGTCATCCATTCTAAAACACTTTAGAATAGTGTCAAAGTACCCAAATTGGGACACTTCCCAAATCTAGATCTAAAACTATAGATCTAGTGACCAGAATCCCTGATATTTTATTTAGATGCTATGTGGAGAAATACCTTATGACAACCACAGTATAACCGATCGTAGTATAGGAATATCACTTCCTATCAAGAGCATGCCATCCAAATACCAAGACATCACTTCCTACTCCCTTTTTACCAGGTCCATCAATTGTTCTGATGAAGTCAAACTCTATGACTGTCACATCAAAAAATAGATGATCTATCCCCGTTGTACTTGCTTTAGTCTATAAATATACATAAGCTACTGTTAGTGTATATGCCCTAGAGGCCATTACTGTATCATACTGGTTTGTATATTACTTAATGGATGCTTGGGATATTCACCTTGTATATACAATCTTGCTCAAAATAGTAGTATGCTATTTGGTTTGTTTCTACTTCAATGTGTACATGTGTTTATTTTTGTATATCGCCTATACACATTAGTGGAGCCCTTAGGATCTTTGCTTGATTACCAGCGATGTGATGGCCGTCACACTAGTGGGGCTGGGTAATCTATAAGCACATCCTTATGCAGGTCCCTGGTCGCAGGACTATCGAGACAGGGCATCGATACTCCGGAGTAGACCAGCGCATGTGCTTCTCATCCCAGTATGGGAAACAGTCTGTCCCACAGCCGTCAGTACGTCGTACTTGAGATAGTATGCGAGTGCTCGTTAGGTTACGGGTACACTGGACAGGACTCGTCGGGAACTGACTAGTTGGTATTATACCTATCGTCAGTTATCAGTTCCCAGGTGACATGAGTACAGCTTAGTCCACTGACTTGACACTGTCATTCCGCCTCGAGTGTGTTCCCACTGTACTTTGATCACTACCCTACCACGGCTCAAAGGAGTCGTGCAAACAGGTAGTGGTTGGGTGCAGTCCCGAAGCACTTAGAGGCAGTGACGGTTAGACAGGATTCGTCTCTCCCGGTATTGGGGGTTGACATCGCGCTGTGTCTAGGAGAGCCATTACACGAGTAGTCCCTGGCCAGGGCAAACGAGATATACTGTTAGGTTTCCAGTGTTATCTCAGGGTGTTTTGGGCTTCGCTCCGGCACGACTTGTACCGCTATTGGGGGACTGACGTTTACCGCCCCCTAGGCCCGCCATGCGATGTATCAGACGAACAGACCGGACTGTACGGAGAATGTCACACTCAGGCTCAGTAGGAGTTCAGATGGGTTTCGCCTCGTCGGTCTTCTTGTCGGCATTACCTGGGGACCGTTACGCACAGCTAGTGCCGCTTGCGGTCTGTGGTTAAACCCACTGCCAGTGTAGTGTCGAGTCTTTAGAGTCCCACACAGAAAGCTTTTCGCCTTTAGGCAAAAGAGTAGAGGTCGCATGGTATTGCGACAGGTCGCATGGTTTTGCGACAGGGTTCGGTCACATCCGTGCACTTGTGCGCGTACAGTGTCCGGACAGTTTACACTAGCGGGCTTTGGTTTAAGCCAGATCCTAGTGTACCTTATGGGATTGGATTTATCCAGTGTGCATTCGTGTTCCTCGGAACGCGGATGCGGGTGTGTATGCACAGTTGACAGGGAGACAGAGGCAGTGGATTCTCATTAGGGTTGTTGACAGTTGACCGTTGACTATTTGACTTTTTGCTCAACCCTAATGAGAATATGATATGTGATTAACTATTATATTAATTAAGTATTATGGTGATATGGTTGTTGACTTTGTTGACTTGTTGACTTTTGTTGACTTGTTGACTTTGTTGACTTGTTGACTTTTGTTGACTTGTTGACCGGTTGACTAGGCTTGACTAGTTGACCATCATGATAACCATAGCCATCATTTCATGGCAAAGACTTTTGTTTGCTTGCTCATTTGTGCAAAATGAGTGCATGAAATGATATGGTTATGGTTGCTTCAACCATCACATAAGACTTTTGTTAGTATGATGAGTTATCATGACTTTGGATTATGAGAGGGTGAAAGACAAAAGAGAGCCTCATTCTTTCTTGCTCATTCTCTCTCTTGTTCTTGAGCTCTCCTCTTGCTCTCACCCTCAACCTCTTCCTCCCTCTCTTGATTCTATGGTTCTCTTGTCTCATGAGTTGAGAATCAAGAACCATAGATAAAATCCCATTCTATTTCTTCTCTACTCATTCTAGTTCACTAGGTTTAGCAAACCAAGTGAACTAGTTTCTTCAAAGAACGAAGAAGGAGCTAAAGGTTGGAGCTTTCAGGTGGATCTATCTTCGGCGTACGGAGACGACGAGAAGAAGCCATCGGACCACCATCGGAGCTTTGAAGACGAAGGAGTTCAAGACAAGCAAGGTATAACCCCCTAACCGAGTAGCTAGAAACTCATAGTTAGGTGTTAGATAGATGTTTAACCAAGATCCGGGTTATAGGTCCATGTTACCACCTCCGTAAAAATTGTTTTTTACCAAATTCCGCTTTCCCGAAAGTACCGGGAGAGGTAGCATGGACTTACAGCTACTTGCCCACCACGCTTCTGCTGCTCCCACTGACTACAACAACCCTCTGGCAGAGTCATATACACGTACACTTCTAAAGCTAATTTAGAACGACGTTATACTCATCCACCTGCCAGATCTCATAGTCTAGGACAAAAGTAGTGGCAAGCTTGGGTCATCAAAAATCCCCCTGTCACCGTCTTTGAGGAGACCGAAGTTCATCTCGGGTGGCTGAGGTTACCCACCAAATCTGCGGAGTGGCTAATGGATTGTCGAATCCAATTCAATCTTTAGGTTCTACTAAATTTTCGGTAATCGTTTGTGATTCTAGAATCACTTCCAGTTCTACCATACTCCCACCAATGTTTTCTGAAAAGAATTCATTTTATTAAAACGGCTGGCGAGTAAAGAACAATATAACTATTGATCTTCCAAATAGTAGAATGTTGACACTCGTCAATGCCCAGGATAACCCACAAACTGTCATTACTGAAACGTGCCTTGAGTTTCCAGATTCTGGTTTTAAGCATAAACCGGACAACTCCATATACATTAACATCTTTAAGATATGAATACATTCTATATCCAATATAGAAACAAAGGCACTAATTTAATTGGAACTAGATTCAAAAATCAAGCAGCTGTTTCCAGTGCATATCGACTAAATGGAAGAAGGCCAAGCAGCATTACTCATCAAGGAGCGTACTCATGGATGAATAATCTGAGAGAGGAGCAAGTTCTCAAAACTATTGAAAGTGTACATTCGCACCACCACTGGATTTTACTAGCATCCCTAATTTTTAAAAAACGGCATTCCAGGTTGAAGATGAGTAGGGTTTTAGGGTTGATATAAAAAAAACTATACTAAGAGAACGAAACTACAACCTTTGTAGATCGTGTCCTTCTCTTCAAATGCTCCGGGTTGTATTCCACGTGACTCCACTAGGCTCCACTTGAAGATGGTACAAGCTCCCTTCGTGATCTTCGTGCCGAAGATGATCCACCCGAAGTCCACAAGTCCAAACTACCTCTTCACTAAACTCTTTAGTGAAGTAAACACACTAGTTTAAATTGCTAATTCAAACTAGGATGGTGAAGTAGGGGTGTAGTTGTCTCACTAGGGTTCTCACAAGCTCAAGGGTTCATAACTCATGTGAGGGATTGAGCTTGGAGGTGAGGTGAGGAAAAATGGAGAGAGCTAGAGAGCAAGAGCTCAAGAAAATGGCTAAGGCAATAAAAATGAACTCAAGTGAAGAATGAACTATACTCATACTCACTTATTGAAGCATGGATTAAAAAATCCAACCATGCTTCAATAGTGATGGAAAATGAATAAAATATATAGAAAAAGCCATGCTTGCCCATGCTCTCAAAAGTCTCCCCATTTTTCTTTTCATTTTCTATTTTCTAAAAATAGAAAATCCATGCTATGCTTCATTTTAATATATATATATATATATTATGAAGAATGATTAGTGAGCTAATAATATTAGTTAATATATAATTATATCAAATATAATATATATCAAATTATTAAATCAACACTTGATTTAATAATCCGGTTATATCATATATAACCGACTAATATCATCTATCTGTATATCACATTATCAAATCAACACTTGATTCAATAATCCGGTTATATCACATATAACCTAACTGATAACAAATAGCCGCCAGATTACAATACGGTATCTCATACTCGTATTTAATCAGGCCTCCGCACATATCAGCATATGTGCCCTACTTCGTTTCACTTGAACCAGGAAACTTTTGTATGAGACTCTAAAGACTCGTCAATACGCCAGCAGTATGTGATGATCACATCAATCACCCACAAGCTGTCAGCGGTACTAGCTGTATGTAACGGCTACCAAGGTATTGAGCAATTAGAAGATCAACAAGCAAGCTTGTCCAAAATCTCATGAAGCCTATAAGTAACACTTACCATACAGTCCGGTCTCTTCATCTGATATGTCGCATATCGAGTCTAGGGTTGGTAATGTCAGACCCCAGTAACTTGATAAGTCATGCCGATGTATGGCTCATAACGGTTTGAGAAACTACTGATAACACTTACCAGTAAATCTCATCAACAGCCTTGACCAAGGACTTACTGTTATAGCCAATCAAGCATAGCGCAACATCAACTCCCAATACCGGAAGAGATGAAACCCCTCCTATCGCTTATTGCCTCTATGTGACTCAGGACTGTACCTAAAATCCACCTGTTTTCACGACTCCGTTGAGCCGTGGTAGGGAGGAAATCAAAGCAAAGTGGGAGCCACACAAGACTCTATGACGATCTCAGGTTTATAGACTAACTTGCATCAGTTTCACCTGAGAACTGCTATCTGACGATAGGTATAATACCAACTATGAGTTCTCGACGAGTCCTGTTCGATGTACCCATTCTCTAATGAGCACCTGTGTACAATCTTTGATGTTACACATCAATGGTTGTGGGATCAACCATCGCCCCATACAGGGTCAAGAAATGTACATACTATTCTACTCTGGAATATCGATGCCCTGTCTTGATATCCCCTCGACTAGGAACTGTTTAAAGGATGTACTTGTAGACCATCCTGGCCCCACTAGTATGAGCTACATCATAGTCCTGGTAGTCAAGTACATATCCTAAGGGCTTTATCAATATGTAAGAGAGAGACAGTATAATAATACCAGTCTACATATTAAGATAAAGGCAACCGGAAAGCATACTATCACGTTGAGCAAGAAAGTCCTCTATATATATGTCCAAGCATCCACTATAATATGTAAGTCTACGGTAGCGCCCCGGCCGTCAATCCGAGGCCATAATGCGGAAACGAAAACTTTTTCATAAACTTGAAACTGGCACTAACGTATACTTTCACCCGGATCGAACCATTAACCTATAACTAGCAACTAGAGAAGGGTTAGAAAGGTTATACCGATCGATCCGTGTCCTTGGGTGTTTGGCCACCATCCCAAGCTCCTCACGGCATCTCCGATCTCCGGTCTCCTCGTCGGAAGGGCACCACATCAAAGAGTCTTTTTACGGGCTCCCGCCTCTGAACCGAGGCAACTCGGACACGAAGTTTGCTAGCCGACGCGTCCAAGGTTGAAGTAGAGTAAGTGTAGAACCCTTTGTCTCAAGTCATCCAAGCTAATGGATAATGGTTAATGGAAGTTGCCATTTGTAGTGAAGATGGAGAAATGAACTTTGGAGATGAGCTAAGGATTTTGTTGCAAGAATGAGATTAATCAATCACCACACACAAATTGGGGGCTGCCCCAATAATGCTCAGCCAGTGAATAATCAAGAGGAGAGGGGGTGAGCATAAGCAAAAGAGTGGTGATCACAAGAAGAAAATGTCACACCCATATCTCATTCAATCCTTTCACAATTAATGCAAAGAAAATGAGTCAAGCTCAATCAAAAACACTCAAGAGAGTGCTGGAAATTTCTGGAACCCCAGAACCACATAAACCCCCCCATTTTATAAATCCCCATTTTGCAAATAAGCCCCCTTTCAATGAAAAAATTAGCCATGAAGGAAAGAGGGAAAAATGGCCGAAACGGAATGCAAACTGGCAACTTCAAAAGGCGATCCCCTAATAAATTACAGGATAACCCCGCGACTGTATATACATACCCGTATTTGTATTCCAACCGAATAAAAATGCAATGAGACAAAATCTACACGGTATAATAGTAGGATCCGGTTTAAACCAAAGCCCGCTAGTATTATCCGTCCGAACCATGACACGTACACAAGTGCATGCGTATGTTCGAACCCTGCCATAAACCCATACGGCCTCTACAACGTTTCGCCCAAAACTTGAGAAACTGTCTGTGGGGGACTCTAAAGACTGGTCGCTACACTGGCTGTGGATTTAACCACTAGCACGTCAAAGGTACTAGATGTACGTAACGGGGCACCAGGTATGACCAAAAGGGAGGTCGATGAGCGAACTCATCCTGACACCCTACTGAGCCTGTCAGTGACAATATCCGTACAGTCCGGTCCGTTCGTCTATGAGTATCGCATGTCGGGCCTAGGGGGTTGGTAAAAGTCAGACCCCCAAAAGCGGTACAAGTCGTGTCGGAGTGTAGCCCAGAACACCCTGAGATACTACTGGAATACCTATCAGTAAATCTCCTGCCTTAGCTAAGGACTTCGTTTAATGGCTCTCCTAGACACAACGCGATCTCACCCCCAATACCGGGAGAAACGAAACCCCTGCTGATCCGCTCATTGCCACTATGTGGCTCGGGACTGTACCCAACTAAAACCTGTTTGCACGACTCCTTTGAGCCGTAGTAGGGTAGTAATCAAAGCACAGTAGGAACTCACACGAGACAAATGACGATCTCAGGTCGATGAACTAACCTGTACACATGTCACCAGGGAACTGCTATCTGACGCTAGGTATAAAACCAACTAGCATGATCCTGGCGAGTCCTGTCCGGTGTACTCATAACCCAATGAGCACCTATATACGTCTTAGGTGAACCAACTGACACCAATGGCTTATGAGACCAGCCACCGCCCCTCGTTGGGGTCTCGACCCGTATACACTAGTCTACTCTGGAGTATCGATGCCCTGTCTTGAAACTCCCTCGACTAGGGACCTTTTAAGGATGTGCTAATAGACCACAGCTCCCACGTATGTGATCGCCATCATACTGCTGGCCGTCAAGAAAAAATCCTAAGGGCTCTATCAATGTGTAATAATGATCTCTAAGGTCACCTAAAGCTGTACACAATGATAAAGATAAACCAGATAGCATACTATCATCCTGAGTAAGACTGTCTTTTCGGCATAGGTCCTCCCTCAATCATTGCAATCACGTGCCTGCGATCCAATAATTGACTTTAAGGGCACTATATCCAACAATCTCCCACTTGCACTCAAGGCTAATTATTGCGATGTCGCATACTCACAGTCCGTGTGATACCGAACACCCAACTCCTCTACTGATCAGTCTCACAAAGCCCCTTTGCGAAACTATTGCATTCGAGGAATAGCCTCAGTGAGTGGATCCGCCCTGATGTTTCTTTCTATATCTCTCTTTATCTCAAGTTCGCGGAGAAAGCCATCTCCCGAAATGAGCAATACTTGTCTTATAATTTGTCTGGATATCTGATGGGACCTAGTTCATAAATGAACTCCAAATCCGAAATTCTTAGACTGTATCGTCAACTGAATTTAATCAGTATCCTGCGTTTTGCCTCCCTCAGTGTCCTCTTGGATCACCTGTCCAAATCACTGCCCCTCGTCAGAGGGAAAACTACAACTCTGACAGTCACTCTGTCATCCAGGTCATCTTGGAAGCCTGGAATGATAACCGTCTCCCGAAAGAGGCTGTCGTTATCATATCCCTAGAACATCTACTTATGTTCTAAAACTTCTTCCGAACGTTTCTCCAGGATAGGATTAATATCAACTTATTGCATCTAGTGCAAAAACAACATCTGATGTGGTACTTGACATCTCATGATTGACTCAATTGCCTAAGCAAGTGATCTGCCAATCATGCACATCCCTCTCCCCTTTAGTCTGTAAGACACCTTTAGAGAGGGTGACTCCATCACCTGCAGGTACACTACCGTGCCAGGAGTCGTCCATTTTAAAACACGTTTAGAATGCTGTCTAAGTACCCAGATTGGGAAACTACCCAAATCTAGATATAAAACCATAAATCTAGTAACCAGAATGTCTGATATAATATTCATGTCCTATGTGGAAAAACCACTGTGTAACAACCAAAGTATAACCGATCGTACTATAGGAATTTCACTTCCTACTCTGTGTATGTCATCCAAATACCACGACATCACACCCTACTACCTTCTTAACAGATCCATCTCCTATTCTGATGAAGTCAAACCCATGACTGTCACATCAAAAATAGATGATCTATCTCCGCTATATCCGCTTTAGTCCATAAATAGACATAAGCTACTTGTCCACTATGCTTCCGCTACTCCCACTGACTACGACAACCCTCTGGCAGAGTCATATACACGTACACTTCTAAAGCTAGTTTAGAACGACGCTATACTCATCCTCCTGCCGGGTCTCACAGTCTGGAACAACAGCAATGGCAAGTCTGGGTAAACAAGAACCTCCCTGTCACCATCCTTGAGGCCACCGGAGTACCTCTCGGGTGCCTGAGGTTACCCACCATATCTGCGGAGTGGCTAATGGAATATCAAACCAGATTGAATCTTTAGCTCCTATTAAATTTTCACTAATCGTTTGCGGTTCTAGAATCACTTCCAGTTCTACCATACTCCCACTACTGTTTTCTGAAAAAATCCATTTTGATCAAAACTGTGGAGAGTCTAGAACAATATCACTATTGATCTTCCTGATGGTAGAAAGTCAACCATCGTCATAGCCCGGGCTAACCCACAAACATCCATTACAGAAACGCGCCTTGAGTTATCCAGAGTCTGATTTTAAGCATAAACCGGACAACTCCCCATACCTTAACATTGTTAAGATATGAACTATTCTATATCCAATATAGAAACAGAGGCACTGATTTAATTGGAACCAGATTTAAATCATGCAGCTGTCTCCAGTGCATGTCAACTAAATGGAGAGAGGCCGATCAGCATTACTCAACTTAGGAATACATCCAGATATGAGTAACCTGAAAGAGAAGCAAGTTCTCATAATCATTACTATCAATTGAATACCATACACAAGTATCTACATCTTCGATCACCTTGAAGAATCCTGATACTTGCAACACCTGGTTCTCTACTTTATTCTTATACCTATAACTTCTCAAAATTTGGACCTTGTGTTTCTACGAAACACTTTTCTAAAAACTAGAGAAGCCACAAGTAAACAGAATATAGTACGAGTACCAATCCCTCTGTCTTAATGGACACTGGACAACATACAATACTCTGTATAAGTCCCCTGAGTCTAATAACTCATTCCCTGTGTGTCGTAGGTTGAAAACTGTACTGATGGTCAAGAAGAATTACACCGCTGTTTAATCCTCCCTACCTAACCATCCACTGATATAGGTAAATGTCATAGACATAATTTCAAAAAGTTATATCTCACTTTATAAAACTAAACGTACAGATATATCAATTTGAAATTGGTTCATAACAACGGATATTCAAAACCAAATATTTGTCGTCCGGCAAACAACCCAGGAGATTTCCTCAAATATCACCAATTACAACGAATCCCGATATAATGAGGATGATCACCCAATTCCTAATAACTTACTCCCACTCATCATCTGTAAAACCATACAGATGTGAGAATCATACCTGGTAAATACATACCCTAGGGTAAGGGCTAATTGGGAAATCAGTTTTCTTTTAACAATACACAGTGAAACTGAAACATGTAAATGTTTCGAAGAGGTATCCGGGTATTCCTAGTAATGCTTCTTCCATTATTAGATTTATAACTGTAACCGTATATTTCTTTGCCATATCTCCAAATCCCTTTATGTGTCTTTAGTCATTACCTTCTGTACACCACCTTTAGGCCGAATGGTTTTCTTCCTTCCCTACCGTTCGGCACCAGCCTATGGTTTGGAAGAAGACTATCCAATAAGCATAATGGGTGTACTCTCCTAATCCTAGGAGTACTCGTAACCTGAGAGAAGGTGAAGATAAAAGACAACTAAATAAATCTTATTCCTATTTCTCCTGAACCAGAATCCATCCCCGAACTGGAACAAGTTCCTTCGAGTTCGTATATAACCATACGATGGAATATCCAATAACTGTGGATCTTCGTAGTGATACGGGGTGTTCTGGAGAAATACTAAGGTGAAGTAGGAGTGGCGATAAAATACTTGGTTTGGTCGTGAATAGCAGTCGCAGTTTACTTCGCCCTCTTTCTAATCTCATTATTTGTCTTAACTTATTACCTTCTGTACACCATCGTTAGGCTAATTGGTTTTCTTCATTCCCCACCGTTTAGCACCTGCCTATGGTTTGGAAGAAGACTATCCAATTAGTATAATAGATGTACCGTCCTAATCCAAGGAGCACTCGCAACCTGGAAGAAGGTAAAAGGAAAAGACAACTGAATAGTCCTATTCATTTTCTCCAGAACCGGAAACCATCCCCGAATCTGGAACAAGTTTCTTCGAGTTCGTATATGACCATACGATGGTTTTATCCAATGGAAGTGGATATTCGTAGTGATACGAAATGTTCCGGAGAAAAGGGTAAAAGAAGGAGTGGCAATGAGGTATGCAACTTAGACAATCCAAAAGCCAGTGTTTTAAGAAGGTTCGGTCAACTTGGTCACTGAGTCATAGTCCAGGGTCGAGCCATGGTCGCTGCCAAATAGAGAGAGAAAAGAAATACTCTGCGTGCACTCTAACCTGGATCAGAATGGTTATCACTTTATCTAATCAGGAAACCTCCCACTGCAACTTCAAATTCTTCTCCAAACCTGAAAGAAGAATTAGTCGGGATAACCTGAGGAGTAAACCAACTCATCGGCGGGAATCAGGATCCAACTATCATCGCATGATAATGTGATGGAATCCACTCATGTTATCACACTTCAGAAGGTATGCGCATGCCTGGCAAGTTTCAGTTTCTTTAGAAACTCCCGATGTGATTTTTACCCCATGCTCTTATGACCTTGACTTTGGCCAACAAATCATAAGTCACATGTCAAGTTCTACCCGTCATTATCCAGGTTAATTTGAACCCACCCGTACCTACCCTTGACTTTGGCTAACAAAGCAGTACTACCGTCCTAAACCAATGCATCTATCTATGCAACAAAAAGGTAACAAATAGCTACCATACACTATGCCTTGACTTTGGCCAACAAACATAGCATGAATACTAAGTGCTACCCGTCTGAAATGACGGAGGGCTACGAATGGTTTTTGGCGAAAAACCTTTAACGTAATGAACTTGATATCGTTGAAGGAACCGGATAGCTTTTTATAAAAATATAGTGGCGAAAACCTTTGCTAAAGAGGTCACTCCCGGTGAAGGGATCTCGGCTCTTTCCCCGTAGAATGAGGTGCAGGATATTCCAACTGAAAACCATGATGCAAAACAAAAAGGCAATCGTCTATAGTGAAGTTATTACCCTGACGCAAACTTCTGTCCAAGGGGTCACTCTCGGTGAAGGGATCTCGGCCCTTGCCTCGTCGACTGAGGTGCTGGATATTCATAACCGAATACCACTGTGCAAAACAAAAGAAAACGTCCTTGCAATAACAGCTTTTGAAAAATGTTACAACAACATCAGAATAGGTTTGTTTAGCTTGCATTGATCCGAATCAATGCAGTCCCATCAATTAATCACACCACAAAAGAACGAAAATATGGTGTACGTATATGCCATCCACATTCGCCACTAGGTCCCGTCATCACCCATTAGGTTACTTATCTAACGACAAAGCGGGGACTGGACTAGCGCGGGTGTAAAACATATACAACATCTACTAGTATATATATCAATATATAATAATCGCTCAAGGCGTGATAAAATGCAACATCACAGAAATGTAATAAGTATCACAGAACAATACAGATAATCTGGGATCCCCAGGTTTCCTTTGAGCCACAAGTGAAACCCGACGTTCCCTTGGTCGTGTGGATAGCCTGTGCAATGAAATCCTAGACCCCTACGGCTGCGGCAAGTTACCCGCCAAAACCTGAAGCGAGGCAGCCCCTTTCAACAAAGTGAATGGACCACCCAGCACTTCACGGAATCCGGTAACTTGAGCACCCCTCCTTGGGTCAACCTATACCCTCTACGAGTACGGCGAATAGCCCGCTAATTCTAGAGTGAATCCCCCTCCGTTTCAAAGCCATGAGATGCGGGCCCGTTGCTCTCTAGAACCCGGCTATCCGTGCACCCCACCGCAGGGTAATCCTAGTACAGAAAAGAAAAATATATACAACGGGTACATCGACTTCAGCCCGATCGTGCCCCAAAAGAATAATATACAAACAGGCAGTGACGACAATCCACATGTCGGACGCTCGCCCCGCAATATCAAATGTACAAATAATACCAAACTGTACTAACATTGCACCAAGCTATCCACCATGACAAATCCGTAACATCACAGCACAACACAGAACATCAACGTGAATGTCACGTTCGCAAATCCGTCTAAAAGGGCTATAGCAATTAGACAAGATTTACCAATCAAATGACATTCACGGTCGCAGATATAATGTAAGTACTGTAAGCTAACGTATTTAAAATTTTCGATCGACAAAATTTCCCGAACTGGGCCCCAAGTACAAATCCCAGTACTCAAACAAAATCTGGGTCCAAATAAAAGATTCCAGAAACCACAATTCCATGTACCTGACACCCAGAAGAAAAATGAAGCGCTGAGTCCACAATCCCACCGCGGAACCGTGGCTAACATGCCTATTCTGCCGTGTTTCCGCGGCGGTATGGTGAGATCATGCTTTCAAATTTCTTCAGGGGTCTTATAAAAGCCTGCTCGATTTTCTAAAACACTCAAAATAATTTTTTGACGACAAAAAAATTTCGACAGAAACTGCTAAAATGGAATCGCGGTTTTGGAAAATTCGGCCGATCGATATTTTAAACACGTTAGAACAAGCTAGTAAAGGTTAATGGAGTGGCTCTGATACCATGTAAGTCTACGGTAGCGCCCCGGCCGTCAATCCGAGGACATAATGCGGAAACGAAAACATTTTCATAAACTTGAAACTGGCGCTATCGTATACTTTCACCCGGATCGAACCATTAACCTATAACTAGAAATTAGAGAAGGGTTAGAAAGGTTATACCGATCGATCCGTGTCCTTCGGTCTTTGGCCACCATCCCAAGCACCTCGCGGCATCTCCGATCTCCGGTCTCCTCGTCGGAAGGGCACCACATCAAAGAGTCTTTTTACGGGCTCCCGTCTCTGAACCGAGACAACTCGGACACGAAGTTTGCTAGCCGGCGTGTCCAAGGTTGAAGTAGAGTAAGTGTAGAACCCTTTTTTCTCAAGTCATCCAAGCTAATGGATGATGGTTAATGGAAGTTGCCATTTGTAGTGAAGATGGAGAAATGAACTTTGGAGATGAGCTAAGGATTTTGTTGCAAGAATGAGATTAATCAATCACCACACACAAATTGGGGGCTGCCTCAATAATGCTCGGCCAGTGAATAATCAAGAGGAGAGGGGGTGAGCATAAGCAAAAGAGTGGTGATCACAAGAAGAAAATGTCACACCCATATCTCATTCAATCCTTTCACAATTAATGCAAAGAAAATGAGTCAAGCTCAATCAAAAACACTCAAGAGAGTGCTGGAAATTTCTGGAGCCCCGGAACCACAGAAAAAACCTTATTTTATAAATCCCCACTTTGCAAATAAGCCCCCTTTCAATGAAAAAATCAGCCATGAAGGAAAGAGGGAAAAATGGCCGAAACGGAATGCAAACTGGCAACTTCAAAAAGCGATCTCGTAATAAATTATAGGATAACCCCGCGACTGTATATACATACCCGCATTTGTATTCCAACCGAATACAAATGCAATGAGACAAAATCTACACGGTATAATAGTAGGATCCGGCTTAAACCAAAGCCCGCTAGTATTATCCGTCCGAACCATGATACAAGCACAAGTGCACGCGTATGTTCGAACCCTGCCATAAACCCATACAGCCTCTATAACGTTTCGCCCGAAACTTGAGAAACTGTCTGTGGGGGACTTTAAAGACTCGTCACTACACTGGCTGTGGATTTAACCACTAGCACGTCAGTGGTACTAGTTGTACGTAACGGGCCACCAGGTATTGACCAAAAGGGAGGTCGATGAGCGAACTTATCCTGACACCCTACTGAGCCTGTCAGTGACAATATCCGTACAGTCCGGTCCGTTCATCTATGAGTATCGCATGTCGGGCCTAGGGGGTTGGTAAAAGTCAGACCCCTAAAAGCGGTACAAGTCATGTCGGAGTGTAGCCCAGAACACCCTGAGATACTACTGGAATACCTACCAGTAAATCTCCTGTCTTGGCCAAGGACTTCGTGTAATGGCTCTCCTAGACACAGCGCGATCTCACCCTCAATACCCGGAGAGACGAAACCCCTGCCGATCCGCTCATTGCCTCCATGTGGCTCGGGACCGTACCCAACTAAAACCTGTTTGCACGACTCCTTTGAGCTGTGGTAGGGTAGTAATCAAAGCACAATAGGAACTCACACGAGACAAATGACGATCTCAGGTCGATTAACTAACCTGTACACATGTCACCAGGGAACTGCTATCTGACGCTAGGTATAAAACCAACTAGCATGTTCCCGGCGAGTCCTGTCCGGAGTACTCATAACTAAATGAGCACCTGTATACATCTTAGGTGAACCAACTGACACCAATGGCTTGTGAGACCAGCCACCGCCCCTCGTCGGGGTCTCGACCCATATACACTAGTCTACCCTGGAGTATCGATGCCCTGTCTCGAAACTCCCTCGACTAAGGACCTTTTAAGGATGTGCTTATAGACCCCAGCTCCCACGTATATGATCGCCATCATACTGCTGGCCGTCAAGCAAAAATCCTAAGGGCTCTATCGATGTGTAATAGTGATCTCTAAGGTCACCTAAAGCTGTACACGATGATAAAGATAAACCAGATAGCATACTATCATCCTGAGTAAGACTGTTCTTCCAGCATAGGTCCTCCCTCAATCATTGCCATCACGTGCCTGGGATCCAATAATTGATTTTAAGGGCACTATATCCAACATAATATATATCAATATACAATAATGGCCTCTATGGCATACATATCCTTAACAATCTCCCACTTACACTAAGGCCAGTTGTTGTAGTATCTCATACCCAACATCCAAAATAGTCTCTCGAATTGCATCTGGAGGAGGGCCTTCGTGAGTGGATCCACTTACCCAACATCCAAAATAGTCTCTCGAATTGCATCTGGAGGAGGGCCTTCGTGAGTGGATCCGCTACGTTGGCCTTCATGTCAACTCTCCTGACCTCGATCTCTTGGCGATCAACTTTCTCCCGGATCAGGTGATACCGCCTAAGAATATGTCTGATGGGACCGGGGTTCTTTGGCCAAAACCACAGCTCTATTGTTATCACAATACACAGGTATTGGATGCTCAATGGATGGAACCACACCAAGTTCAGCTATGAACTTTTTCATCCAGACAACCACTTTGGCAGTATCATTAGCAGCGATGTATTCAGCCTCCATCGTCGAGTCTACTATGGTATCTTGCTTGGAACTCTTCCAACACACCGCCCCTCCATTGAGGGTAAAGACAAAACCCGAGACCGACTTCCTGTCATTCTAATCACTCTGGAAGCTCGAATCGGTAAAGGACTTCACCTGGAGTTCACCGTTACCATACACCAAGAACATTTATTTAGTCCTTCTCAAGTACTTAAAAATTTTCTTCACAGCTGTCCAGTGGTTTTTCCCAGGATCTGATTGATACCTACTCACTACACTTAGCGAGTAAGCTAAATTCGGTCTGGTACATAGCATCGCATACATGATTGACCCGACTGCCGAAGCATAGAGTATCCCTTACATGCGAGCCCCTCCAAATTAGTTTTGGGAGACATCTCTTTGGAGTGAGTGATCCCTGAGCAAGCGGGTAAATTACCCCTCTTGGAATCTTTCATACTAAACCTCTTTAGTATGGTGTCTATGTACCTGGATTGGGACAATCCTAATATCCGTTTAGATCTATCTCTATAGATCTTAATCCCCAGTATGTAGGAGGTATCACCTAGATCCTTCATGGAGAACTTGTGTAATAAGAAGAGCTTGACCGAGTGTAGCATAGGAACATCGTTTCCTATCAAGAGTATGTCATCCACGAACAATATGAGGAAGCCAACCATACTCTCTACAATCTTTTTGTATATACATGGTTCATCTATATTTTTGATGAAGTCAAACTCTTTGACAGCTTCATCGAAACAGATATTCCAGCTCCGCGATGCCTGCTTTAATCCGTATATTGATTTAATCAGCTTGCACACGCTTCCGCTGCTCCCACTATTTACGAAGCCCTCTGGCTGTGTCATGTACACGCTATCTTCTAAATCACCATTTAGAAAAGCGGCCATAACGTCCATTTGCCAGATTTCATAGTCATGGTATGCAGCAATGGAAAGTAGGATCCTGATGGACTTAAGCATGGAAACAGGAGAAAAGGTCTCGTCATAATCGACACCTGGTCGTTGACGAAAACCTTTTTCTACAAGTCTAGCTTTGAAAGTCTCAACTTTTCCATCTACACCAATTTTCTTCTTAAAGATCACTTGCTCCCGATGGGTTTTACCCTTTCTGGAGAAACTTCCAAAGTCCATACTTTGTTGGTGTACATGGATTCCATCTCAGATCGCATAGCATCCAGCCATTTCATAGAGTCTCCACTTGTGATGGCCTGCTCGAAACTAGTTCGGTCATCATCTTTCATGATGCAATCCTCGCTCCCACCGTCTACGAGAAAACCGTAGTATCTCTCAGGTGGATGAGAAACCCTACTAAATCTTCGGAGTGGCTGAGATTCGTTGGGGACCCTTGAATCCTCCGGTTCCACCAAATTGTCAGTTATAGTTTGTGTAGCTGGAACTTCTTCCAGTTCAACCTCATTACTACTAATTTCTTTTACAAGAAATTCTTTTTTCAAAAAGGTGGCATATTGAGAAACAAACACCTTTTGTTCTTTAATGTGGTAGAAGATATATCCATGTGAATTCTTTGGATACCCCACAAACTTGTAAAGAACCGACCTTGCCTCGAGTTTGTTCGGATTTTGCTTTTTGACATAGACCGGACAACCCTATATCTTAACTCGTTTAAGATATGGTCTCTTTCCGCTCCATAACTCATATGGTATTTTAGGCATAGATTTTGATGGAACTTGATTCAATAGGTATGCGGCTGTCTCAAATGCATAACCCCAAAAAGAAATAATTAACTCAGCAGTACTCATCATAGAGCGCACCATATCTAATATGGTGTGATTTCTCCACTCCAATACTCCGTTGTGCTGTGGTGTATACGGAGGAGTAAGCTGAGAGAGAATCCCATTCTCTTTTAAATAGTCACAGAATTCCATGCTCAAGTATTCTTCTCCCCGATCAGATCGAAGGATTTTAATATTTTTACCCGTTTAGTTCACCACTTCGCACTTATATTCCTTGAATTTCTCAAAAGATTCAGATTTGTGTTTCATCAAGAACACATGTCCGTATCTTGAGAGATCATCGGTGAATGTAATGAAGTACAAGGAACCATTGCTGGCATGCGTAGACATAGGACCGCATACATCACTATTTATCAGTCCCAAGAGTTCAGTAACTCTTTCTCCGTGTCCAGTAAACGGAGTTTTGGTCATCTTACCTTTAAGATATGACTCGTATGTTTCATAAAATGTAAATTCGAACGAATTCAAATATCCATTTTTATGTAATTTAGCTAGTTTTGTCGCGTTGATATGACCTAGTCTACAATACCACAAGTAGGCTTCGTTCATTTCTGAACTCTTCCTCTTGTGTGTGTTCCGTACCTTTAGAACTATCGTTTGATTTAGAATGTATATACCATTACATAACGTACCAAACCCAATCAACACTTGATTTAGGAAAATTTTCATAACACTATCCTCTAATATGAAATTATATCCTTCTTTAGTTAGCAAAGAAACCGATATAATATTGCACATTTTCTTTGGTAAGTAGTAACAGTCGTCAGAATTAATGTTTTACCAGTTGGTAACACTAGGTGATATTCGCCAATTGCTTTGGCTGCAACAATTACTCCATTCCCTACTGTTAGAGACTTATTACCTTTTCCCAGTTCTCTACCTCTCTTTAGCCTATGTAACAAATTACATATGTGGGATCCGGATCCGGTATCCAATACCCAGGACGTAGAGCAAACTGAGAAACAGTTCTCGGTTATGAACACACCCGAAGACGATGCATCAACATGATTATTCTTCGTTCGGGTGGCGTGGGAATCCGGGTATTCCCTTATTCCTTGCTCAGACTTATGACAGTCATAAGATAGAGTAGAACCTAGCCTAGTATAATAAGCGGGTTCAGTCAATACATCCATATTATTATCTTGATTAAGGCGTGTCATTGGTCGCTACCTGGAGAGAGAGAGAAGGAAATGCATTAGCGTGCGCTCTTTGCAAGATTAGATTGGTTATTGTCTTATCTAATCAGGATGGCTCCCACTATTTTTATCAAATCTTCCTTCAAACCCTAAAAGATAAGATTAGCCGGGATTAATTACACCCTACAAATTCGCCAATCGTTCGGCCAGGCAGGTATTGGTACTCCGAGGGAGTCTCCCTGTACTTTCGCATAGAACTAATTAAATAATCTCGTTTCCGTAGGGGCATAACCCCGTTAACACCTTTCTTAGTCTCCTAATGGATCGGCTAATTGTAAAGTGCAAAACTCTCTAAGGAGTAACTCTTACTCATAGTGGGTATCGGGATCCAACTATCATATAGAAGGTATGCAATCTCATTGCAAATTTCAACACTTGAAATTCCCAATATATGTTTTTACCCCTAGCCACTTATGACCTTAACAAGGTCAACAAATTATAAGCGCTAGCCAAGTTCAACCCGCCATTTCTTGATTGAGTTAAACCCACCCTTACGACCTTTAACAAGGTCAGCAAAGTTGTACGACTACCCTAATTCAATCGCATCATATGGTTGCAGATAAGAACTAATTAAGTACTGCACACTACGCCTTAACATGGTCAACAAAATGTAGCACGAATACTAAATAGCACTTATCTGAAATGACGGAGGGCTACGGCTGGTTTTGAAGAAAACCTTTAACGTAATGAACTTAATATCGTTGTAGAATCTAGTGATTTGAAAAAGGCGTGTCTTTTTGTAGATTTTGCTAGTTTCGCTAAAGAGGTCACTCTCGGTGAAGGGATCTCGGCTCTTTCCTCATTGAATGAGGTGCTAGATAATCATCAAGGAATACCACTATGCAAAACAAGAACTAGAGAAGCTATAAAAACAAAACCGAGTGGGTTGTAATATTTGCTAGTTTTGCTAAAGAGATCACTCCCAGTGAAGGGATCTCGGCGCTTTTCTCATCAAAAGAAGTGCTGGATATTCATCAAGGAATACCACTATGCAAAAAAAAAAACTAGAGCTACCTTTTTAAAATTTCGATTCTACAACATCTTGAGGTTTCTTTTCTTTTCATTAATTTCATTAATGAAGTCCTATCATTTAATATTTCCTAAACATCACAGAAAAATGAAACGAAAATAGAACGTACGCTTATGCCATCCGCATTCGCCACGGGGCCCTGTCATACACCGTTAGGTTACTTAACTACCGGCAGAGCAGAGGTTGGACTAGCGCGGGTGCAAAACATAAGCAACGTTTATTTTATATATATATATATATATATATATATATATATATATAATATAACATTCGTCTCACGCATTTATATGATCACATCACAGAACCAAGCAGCAGAAGCAACATATGAAATATTGGATATACTAGGAGGTCCGTGTTTTAAATTCAGCCAGTAATATAAAACACGGATTCCACAGTCGTGATGAATAGCCAAACCCACATCCCTAGACCCCTATGAGAGCGGCAAGTAACCCTACCAATTCTAGAGTTAGGAAACTCGGTCTCGACTCCTCAAGATGGTCTCCCAATGGACTCTAGAACCCGGTTACTTATGCTCCCTATCTTGGGTCTATCCTAATGCGGAAAAGTAAATAATATACATCAGTGGTGACATCATCTTCAACCCGGAAGTGTCCCAATAAAAGAATATTACATACAAATTTTACATGAATGAAAATTGTAAAAACTCTTATCTCAAATAAAACCCCAGCTATTCAATCACGACGATCCAATATTATATATCACAGCAACACATAATATCACATATCATCAACGTAAGTAAATACGCGTATCCCGAATGTCGTTGACATATAGCAACAAGATTCGGGATGCCCAACATATTACACTTACGGTCACAGAAAAGAAATGAAAAACTACAATAATTAGAATCTGCATATCCTTAGACATCATAAACCCGGAATATCTCATATTCCGTATTTCATGCCTAACTTATAAACCTTGCATTTTAGTCTCAAATTGAAAACTCTTTTCAATAAACTGTCGGATAATTCAACAAGATTCCTGACTAAGTGATCGCGTACTATATACAATTGCAATGGAGTTTTGATCCGAATCAAAACTCCATGGCAATCGATCAAACGAGACTAAACGGCTAGATTTACAATATACAAACTAGTTTTCACAAAACTAATAATCCCGGATTCTAACAATTGTATCAGATATTATCAAGATCTATACAACGTTAAACTTTTCAATCGATTTATCGAATACCCACAAATTCCAGAGACCTCAACAACTTGAGAATCATTAAAAACATCCAGAAAGTGCCAAATGCCCAAATGGAGCAACAAAAGAAATATGACACCTCAACCCTACTAACATGCCACGGACCCGCAGCCAAACATAGTGTTTAGCCATGCTTCCATGGCCGTTTGTTGGTGTTGGGTTCTCAAATTTCTTAAGACTCCATTAATAATCCTGTATGATTTTCTGCATATTTTTAATTTCGAAAATTTCAACATTTGAAAAATTCAACAGAAACTACACTTTTGCGAACTTCGAAAACCGATTGAACACTTTAACATCGTAAAGACCTACCCTAATGTTCTAGCTTGGCTCTGATACCATGAAAGTGTTTACTAGCACCACGACGGGGTTTAAACGGGCATCACACATGCAATTTTCAAAAATTCCGGGTGCTAATAGACACTAACCAAGATCTAACTAGAATATTAGGGTTTTATTATGATGATATGAAAAAACTATAAGAAGGGAAGGGGCAACAACCTTTGTAGACCGTGTACTTCTCTTCTAAAGCTTCGGGTAGTAATCCACGCGACTCCACTAGGGTCCACTTGAAGATTGGTGCAAGCTTCCTCCGATGACCTTCGTGCCGATGATGATCCACCCGAAGCTCCACTAGTCCAAACTATCTCTTCACTAAACTCTTTAGTGAAGATAACACTCTAAGCCAAAGTGCTAATCTAGTTTAGGATGGTGAAGTAGGGATTTTGTTTGCTCACTAGATTTATACAAAACCCTATGATTCATATCTCATGTGAGGGTTAGGGTTTTGTGTAGGAGGTAGAAGATGGAGAGGGCAAGAGAGCTTGAAGGAGATGAGCTCTCAAAATGGCTAAGGCAAAAGAGCTAGGAAAAAACCCAAGTGTGTAATGGCTCACCTCTTGCCTTCACTTATTTAAGCATGGAATAAAAATGCAATAAGAAATTGCAACTATGCTTGAATAGTGAGTCAAGAGTAATAAAGAAATAATCAAGCCCATGCCTCACCCATACCTAAAATATCTCCCCATTTACACCTCATTTTCTATTTTCCAAAAAATAGAAAACCATGCCATGCTTCATTATATATATATATATATATATATATAGACACACGCATATTAATATATATCACATATATATACATTAATATATATATTATGAAAATAATTAGTAAACTAATAATATTAGTTAATATATAATTATATCAAATATAAATATATATATATCATATTATTAAATCAACACTTGATTTAATAATCCGGTTATATCACATATAACCGATTAATATCATTTATTTGTATATCGCATTATCAAATCAACACTTAATTCAACAATCCAGTTATATCACATATAACCTAACCGATAACAAATAACTGCCAGATTAGAATACGGTATCGTATACTCGTATTTAATCAGGCCCCCGCACATATAGAAATACGTCCCCTACTTCGTTTCGCTTGAACCAGGAAATTTCTGTGTGGGACTCTAAAAACTCGTCAATACGCCAGCAATAGGTGATGATCACATTAGTCACCTACAAGTCTGTAGGGTTACCTAGCGCGGCAGAAAGATTTCGGGAGGCATCGCCCATGCCGTTTTCAAAGTTTTGCCGTTCTAAAGAACCCTGACCCTAGAATCTTAACTAGAGAATTAAACAAATATCATGCAAACAACTTTGCATACTAAGTGAATGCAGAATACAACCTTTGTAGACCGGTTGTCACGACCCGAAAAGTACCGAGCGTGACCGACACTTATATCCTGAACGGTAAATCTATCGTACGGCATCCCAAATCCGGGTACGGGTCAAATATCATATTTAACTCATTACTCATCTGATATCCTTATCATCACATATCATGAACATGGGGTACTGATCTAAGTCTAGTACAATACTAATATCATCAATATATGTGTGCGTATTTCTGAAACACGTCGCCTAAAGATCCGCTATAACATCATGCCGTATCTCCTAATACGAACCAAATCACATCACCGATCTCATAGCACCATGCCAAAAATCTCATCGACTCATCTCCAAATACCATATACCATCCTCAATCATTCGTGTATATATATGTGTATATATATAAACCCACGCATCCATATCTATCTATAAACATATAGCATAAACACCCAAAACCATATCCCATGCGTGTATGTGTATGTGTAACAACCTTACTCTAGGTTTCATGACTATGAAACCAACTAAATCACCTTCCTCAAATCTCGCTAACACTAACTCATAATCTCCTAACCTTTACTTGCTAAGTGTTCAATCTCTCCATAACATATAAATGCATATCTATAACATATCACATCATTTCTTACGACTTTGCGGGGGTGCTATACGCCATCCACCCGACTTCTCCCCGTAGATATATATATAATCACCTTGATCTTCGCTTGCCGTTGCCGACATCGCCACACGCTTGCTTGTCGTCTCGAAGTCTTCGTGGGAGTACCTACACATCATAACGTATCGTGCCGCATTAAAACTCAATTCAAAACCAAAACGACACGCTAGAAGCCTATAAGTTAGAACCTATGGACTACGCCTTCAAAATCACCAAATAACCCTCGATATAGTCGTACAAACGTCAAGTGATCGAGGTATAATACAAGTACTGAAATTCAAAATCCAAAATACGGAAAAAATAAATCCGAATCAAAACAGCAACTCATGAAAATTGTCCCAGATTTTACCCTAACTGAAATTAGCCAAATTTGCATATATGGAGGTTCTAGTTTACTGGAGATGGAGGCATGAACCAAACACGAATCAAAATGGTAGGACCCAGGCCGCAAATTGCGGCCTCCTGGATTAAATCTGCAGCCAGGTAGAGGGTATAAGGGCTAGGGTCTTGAGTGATGCTTCCTAGGTGCCTGCATGTATCACTATCTTTGCTAATTAATTTTTCAGGTCTCGTTAGCAGATTTCCAATTACCATCATATTTTCACAGTTTTTCCGATGTCGGGGTTTCTAAGTTTGTATTCCGGGGTTTGTTCTATGGTTTCAGTCCAAGATACCATCCCTACAGGGGTCATAAGGTCTCTACTACCCTCATTTACTCTTCACAATTAAAAATTTCTCAAAACCCTCATATAGAAATTTCTAGGTTCACAAAACCACTCGATATCGATACTAAACATAAATGGATGCCTAAGGAATTTAAATACTAATCTAAAGGTGCAGAAATTAGCTCAATTGGCAACTCAAGATCTTTCTTTAGTTGCCCAAAGTCTTCAAAATTCGATTTTTCTTGGTCCAATGTACTTCTTGTCATGCCCCGCTTCCCAGTGTACGGCGAAGTGGACGTGACAAGGCCCGCTACGTATGTACTCAGAAGTACATACGCTAAGCATAACTAAGCAATATAAAATGAATCACAAGAGACGAATAATAGAAATAACAGCAACTTTTATTAATAACATTCTTTATACAATGCATGAAATGAAAATACATCTGAAATGAAAAAGCAATGCCTAAACAGTGGCATAACAATAAAAGGAAATACTGGAAAGAACAAGATACAATGTCTAGAGCTCTGAGTCTTCCTGGAACTGCTCCAAATCTTCACTTGTGGGCTCGGTCTCAACTTGGTCCAACGCACCTGACGACATTCAAAGAAGAGAGAAATAGAATGTCGTCAGCGAACAGGTCGCTCGGTAAGTCCCAAAGAAGAATGAAGAATGAGAGTGACAGAGTATAGTATTTTCTAAAGTTTTGTATTGTAGTATATTATGGAATATTGTTTAACGATATTGTTTGTAGCTTGGTACAGAAAGCTGCCAGTGTATACGAGGGGAGTCTCTATATGCCAGAGACTAAGGGCACGTATAGTACAAGGAACCGTTTATGCCACGGTACAACAGCAACTGAATATAGGTTAGGTGTCTTAATCTGACCACCTCATTCCACTTTTAACATTTTCCGTACCAATCTACCCCTTTAAACCCCGCGATGTCATGTTTGTATTGTTATCTTGTAAACTTGTAATGATTGCTTGATTGACTTGATTAACTGATTGACTTACCGAAACCATGATATCAGGAAACGGTTATAACCGTAGAGTCATGTAAATGGAATACTTGAAACTTGTAAAAAGAATATCCATGGTTCGGTTCAGTCAGACAGATTGTTAACTGATTCTGGGATTCATGTATTCAAGTTGTGTTGGAATATAATTGCAATATAGATTGACTTGAAATATATTCAAGTCAGAATTAGTCAGACTCTAACCCGAGTCCGACTAAAAGAAATATAATTTGTAGTTCTTTATTTGTTAGGGGCCTTATTGTAATTTATAAAACTTGAGGGGGTTTATTGTAAAAAGTAATATTGTATAGTTTGCAAAATACACCTCAAGTATTTAATTATCGTCTTTATGTACATACAACAATTTAATGATCAAGATAAATATGTATACATGTTCGAATAACATGAAATGAGTCAAGTATATTATTCGAGTAACTACCATATAAACAATGCTGTAAAGAAATATTATGTACGACTAATTAATCAAGTTGAAAGAATACGAGAACATAAACAAAAATATGGCTCTAAGTGTTTTGCATGCGTGAGTTACAGTTTCACCTAAATATGACTACCGGTTTGAGAGATATATATGTTTTCGTATCGTCGCGCAAAACAGATCAGAATCTATTCGGCACCGTCACATATTTTTAAAATGCAGTTTGAGTTAATTTCTATCAGTTTTAAGGTTATGAAAATTATTAGAAAATTTTAGGTATTTCGATGTACTTATCCAAAACACCAAGATTCATAAGATTTAGATTTCTGAAGCTCTAGTTATGATCATTTTAATATCAGCGTTTAAAACAGAAATTCAGATTTCTGGACAGCAACTATATATTCTATTGCAAAGCCTATATCAGGTTGTTTCATGCATTCCTAAGTAATATAATATACAGAAAATTATAGTTCTATCAATGGTGCATCTACACATCTAAATTTTGTCACAAACGGACATCGGGTGTTCGAGTTATGTCCAATTTAAAAACAGTGCGCGAATCGGAACAGATTCTGTCCAGATCCGTCACTTAATATTGTAATGCAGTTTTCTTTATCTTAGATAGGTTTTCGGTAAAACTATAAAACTAAGAAAATCTAGATCATTCGATATAGATATCAAAAAAACCTGATTTTGCTCAATTTGGATACCGGTATACCAAGTTATATGTCCTAGAAATTGACCGATAACTGCAGTTTTCTGTTTTACGATCAGTGAATAAATACGATGTAATTCACAAACCGTTATGCGGATCAATCTAAAATTTTTACAGCATGTATACAATAATATAATCTATCATATGTAAATTCCATGAAATTTTCAGAAGTAAAAATCAATGTCTAAAAATTATTTTAAACCTAAAGGTATTGATGTGTATACTAAAATCGGCAAAAAGATTAACTAGTATTTTTACGCAAGCTTTATCCTTTCTTTTAATAACCAAACCGATTCCATGAGATATCGTAGATATATTATGGATTGAAATCTATGTTCTCACAACTTGTAATAAACATTCATAATCATGAAGAAAGAATTAAAAATACTTTAATTTGAACAAGAGATAATAAGATATTATTAAACCATATAGAATCATATATATCTAAACTTATGTTTATGTATATGTATATGTTTATGTGTGTCTTCTCTTATGGATTATGATATGAAAAGAATAGGGGTTCACGATGCATGACAAGAGGAAAAAAGAGATGGGGGGAAAGGAGAGAGAAGGGACTTACATGCACAAGCCGGTATTGTCACCGGGCTTGTCTATCCGCCGATAGCTTCGCGTTAGTAGCGAGACCTTCTTGAATACTTCTTCATGTTCTTCTTCTTGTCATCTTGGTGAAGAGGAAGAAGTGAGAGATAGAAAAATATGAGGAAGGAAAAGATGGAGGAGGACAAATAAAGATGTTGTAATGGTGAATAATAATATATGCATTTAACATTAGAATTAAAAGAGAAATGAAAGGTCACCATTCATTTTGGAAATGAAAGGTCTCATTTGTAGGTTATGGGAAGAATAAAAAATGATAAAAAAATAATTGCAAGAATGGGGATTTGAACATGTGACTTATGGAATAACAATGCAAGGACTTAACCAATGAGCTATAAAGTTGTTCATACATATATTTAATTAGAATTAAATATATGATGTTGCTTAAAAAGAAAATGGGCTTTTTAGATGGCTATGGAGAATAAGAATAATGGATTTGGGTTAAATATTTATGAAAGGAAAAAATAAGAATGAGAAGTTAAAAACTTAAATATAAGAAAAAGAAATTGTACCTAGAAAAAAAATACATAATAGATTGAGGAATAAAATAATAATAAATTTAATAGAAAGAGGAAAATACCAAGTACAAATAAATACGGTATATTTTTGAAGAGGGATAATACAAATGTATAAAGATTTTGGGGTCATTACACTTCCCTTGAGCTTGTGAACATTTTTAATGAAATGGAGATGGGGTTTTGGGTTGTTTTTTATGGTGCTTGGTGGCTTGAAGAGGGGGAGGGAGGAGGTGCTGCCATGGGAGTGAGGGAGGGGAGGAAAAGATGAAGGAGATGATAGATGAATGAAAACAAAATGAGAGCCATGCTAGGTTGAACCCTCGCCCTCTCTCTATCTCTCTCTCTCATGCCCATCCCTCTTGTCATCATTGTGTCCCTTTTCCTTTTCTATTTCTTTTCTCTTCTTTATCTTTTATTTTATTTTCTTTTTTCTAAAACAAAACCATGCAAGAGAAGGAAAAAGCCATGACAAAATGAAACAAGGGTCAAAATGTGACATGGTGCATGTTTTGCACAAAACAATCTTAATACGCGATTAGCGATATTTAATCGCGATTACCACTAAAATGGTGTAAAATAAATCATAGAATTTCATAATTTGCCTAAATCATATAAAACACCCTCATTTCAGTAATTTCTAAAATTTCCTAAATTTTCCCCAATTTGTCGGTATTTAATTATACCGAAATATTAAAATATTCAATATATTTATTATTTAATCATAAAATTCCCAAAAATAATATTTTATTTTTTTAAAATGTTACAATCTTTCCCCCTTAAAGAAATTCGGTCCCCGAATTTAAATTTAAACCCCTCAAATACTAAAACATTTCAGTAAAAGTCCAAGTTGTCGGGGCTCCGAAATCATCAATACGTAAAACGCATCGTAGAGCAATGCATGCACATAAACAATGAGCAGATAACTCCAAATCAAAACTCCGTCAAGCATCCCACAATCATCGGAGTCATGGCGAAGACACCAATATCAAAGCCCAAAACGAAACCAATATGATATACATCAAAACCATACATGTAAACATTAAAACTATACATGTAAACATCATAACTATACATGTAAACATCAGAAGGAAATGCATGCCAAACCTTTCATGTTGTTGTGCGATGCGCGTATCGCGGCACAGTGGCGGACGTCTATTGTAAGAAAATAACTATATATATACTTATCTTTTGTTTAATATGTACGTCCCGCCGTTCTGAAATAATTTAAAAGGGTTTCTTTTATAAAATGTTTCGTGTCATCTCAGACACGTAGGTAAATACTGAGACTATAGCTCTCTTTTTGGAAATCTCTTCGATAGTTATCAATGCATGCAAAATATATCCAGGTACTGTCCTCTGACTAGTCCTGCTCAGTACGAAAATAAATAGTAAATATCATAAAACGTACTGCTCCATAAGAATCAATCCCAAAATGTGCATAAGAATGTCGCGTGCGTCTGGTGCGCACGGAAATCAAAATCCATGAATGTGCCATACATGTGCACAGAATCAACATCTAAGTGCAACGGGTGTGCACGACAACAATATCAGGTTCATCTGATATGCACAAAGAAGCCCGATTTAGTGCATCTGGTATGCACCAAAATCGTATCTCATATTATGCGCCCAACATGCACGAAAATCCAAATCAGGTGTATCCATCATGCACAAATAATATCTAAATCATGTGCATCCAACATGCACAAAATCATGAAATCCAATATCAAGTGCCGAACACGCGCAAAATCCAATCCAAGCGCGTCAAATATGCGCAAGGATCCAATCAGGTGCACAAGGTGCACAAAACAAATATAGAGTAATACAATCGAAATCGACGGTATACAACACATTTCAATCCAAATCCAAATCAGGTATACCGTGGTATATAATCTCACAACCATGTGCTTCAGCGTGCATAAAAGCAAATCAAAATACTAAAAGTGCATGAAAACTATGCCGAAAGTATAAGTCAAATCATATGCATGCCCTAAGCATGAAATCAAAATCAATGTCTCGAATGACATCAAAACGAAATCAGGTGTATCTGTGGTGCACAAAATACGTATCAATGCACTGCAAGCATATGTGAACTATACCGAGTGCGAAAACCAAATCGTGTGCATATCATATGCACAAAATCAACCCAATGGTGTATAAAGCATATCTCAAGTGTAATAACTATGAACAAAATATAAATACCCAGTAGCTGCAGCCATGGTGCACAAAAACAAATATCATGAAACTCGGTCATCAAAACCCAATCATCCAATAAATCACCCAAAATACGAAATCCATAGTGATTGATACGTGATAGTCAACTCATGAGATCACAAGTCGTAAATACTATCGTCGATATGTCCTTCCTTCAAGGTCGAGAAGATGTTGGTGCATCCAATGCTAGCAGAGCAACATATCTACTTGCCTTCTGATCATGGCCTGTCGTCTGGTGCCCTTAGGCTCTCTTCTCTCACTGCGAATTGCTAAGTACATATATCCCCGGCTCAACGGTCCAATATGGAAACGATAATTGGAGTAGTCCGCTCTGGCACGTCCTCTAAAGATCTCTGGCCAACTCGTATGGTCACTCATAACATGTCTTGTCGACGATGCTGAACTCTAGCCTGCTGGGCGTATGCAATATGACTGATCCTGGGTCCAAGTCTTCTCGTATAGTATTTCCAGAAAGGTCCTGTCAAGGTCTCTCCCCAATCTCGTTTTTTCCGAACTGCCCAGAAGTCATCGTCCTTTACTAAGTCTCTTTCTTGTTCCAGAACGGCTGCATACTCATCGCGACTCCTCCTGGAAGGTATATCCATTTACAACGCCTCTGCATGTGTATCCCATCTCTGATGTCGACGGAGTGGAACGTCATCTCATCAAGATCTCATACGAACCTCTTACTCCACTTTTCTCTAATGTCAACTGCTTCAAACTCGTCTCTTCGTGGATGCATGGACTACGCTCAAATGGCTATACTCGTATCTGGAGTCTCCCAAGCAATGTATCCCATCACATGATATCTGAATGATGTCGAACTTTTCGATCGATTCGTCGAGGTTCCATAATCCCCAAGAGCTCAACATCTTGGGTATAGTTTAATAGTATCGAATATATGCCACAGCACCTATGGACCAACCGTATAAGGGCAAACCCAAGCCTCACTAATGGCACCGCTGAACTGCCGCAAACCCTAAGGTTCATCGGCGTTTCATGGTAATTATGTCGAGTTAGGGTTTCATTCTTCTAGAGGGTCCGTAGAATTACTTGCATTGTTTTCCGAACACATTAAACTTGAAAAATGGGTTCCTGACCTTCGATCGTCTATATCGACTCTCAACGTATTAGCGTGAAGTCGTCTCTAGCTGGAATCAATCAATCTGATGACCTCACATCGGGGTAGGCAATGAATCACATGTCCTAGCCTTTTATCTTTGGTGACTAGCGATCTTCTATCATATCTCGAAGTATAACTCGTGCGGCATTAGCCTCAACCGTCTGGGGCGATATCTCGTCAGTCGCAGCAACAACTGGATCTTTCGTCCGCACGCTGAACAGTGCCTCAATCATCAAAATACGGTGCATTAACGATCATCACATTCTGGCTGTCCACTAGCGGTAGCCCAAACCTCTGGTGCTGATCTGCACGTCCGATAAATCTCGTAAAGGCGATCCATCAAACGCTCATGTCGCGAAAACACAATAAAAAGACACATCTCTGCAATCATGTGTCGCCGGAATTACGCCCTGGTCAGTCCTCACCCGTGACGAGCTCGTGCTGATGCAACTCTAGTCGTAGCTCTCTCTGCCCGTGCAACCGTGATAACAAAACCATAAACTGGTACCGATGATGCTAGATCATAGGAATGAATATAATACTGTGCAAAGAAAGGTACATCCTAAGGCTTCTTAAGCAGAGTATCGTATCGTAAGTATGCCATGGAACATATACACGGTACGTCACTCTACTTGAGTCACCTACTCCATCAACCAAGAGTCATCCTACACTCCGAAGGTAAAACCTAACAATCTGATACCAACTTTGTCACGACCCGAAAAGTACCGAGCGTGACCGGCACTTAAATTACGAAACGTCTCGAGGCGTACGTAATCTAAGTAAGCCAAAACCCAGAAATCAAAACCAAGTAAAGTAGTAGAGTGAAGGAAAAACCAATTTTAAAGCAAGAAGTTTAACAACATAAGCCGAAGTATGCATTTTTAAAATCTCAAGCCTTTTCTGAAAATTTCGGCAGAGTTTCCTTTGTAAAAACTGACCCCAAATGGGTACAAACCTGATAAAGCATATATAATGAATAAGGGCATCCCTAAGTGGGAGCTAGCTCTTTGTCAATTGACGGTCACAACCACGCAAGCAATATAATATACAACGCCGAAAGGCGAGGATCAAACTCAGGATAAAAATCCAACATCATCAAGAAAACCAGAGGAAAACCATATAATACAGCGCGCGACTCTAAGGTCGAAAGAATATACATTGGTCTTCTATGTCTATCAAATAATACAAGTCTGGTTGATGGAGTTTTACTAGATACAACTGAAATAACAAATATACAATGGTGGTTCTGATGCAAAAGAAACCACCTACCAAATCAATCACCCGGAAGGAACAGTGTGCCAATAAAACCGTAACAAAACCTGTACGGCAAAACCTGCAAGAAAACTATGGCAAAATGGGGGTGAGTTGCCAACTCGTGAGTAGAAAACATCTACGAGTAGAAATCGCATGCATGACGCTATCCTAGGTCATATCAGGTAATATCCTCAATTAAATATCCTAGTCCATCTATGTATAAGTGTAATACTACATGCTCGTGTCAGTACCTCAGATAGCAACAAATCAGATATATGATGCATGAATGCATTACAAATGAAACAGAATACATCGTGAATGAGACAATTGTTTTCTTTATTTAATGAGATTTCTGTATGTATATAAATCGCGTATCATCAATGAAATCGACAGATAAAACAGTTTCCAGCATCGACACAAAATATAAATCTCAGTATCTCAATACCTCAGGCTCCGGCTATCCGGACTGACCTGTATCATCAAATCTCAATATCTCAGTGTCTCAAGTTTCAATATCTCAATAACTCGGGCTCCGTCAGTCCGGATTGTCCCAAATCATCAATCACACGACCACGAACGGTATCCTCCGGATATCCGCCGCATCAGGTAAAATCACCGGTAGGCAGTCTGCCCCTGCAGGGCTCATCGTCTACAACTCGAGCTTCTTGCCCCGGGGCACCTTACCGGGCCCACCATGTACCCGAGACGGTTCATCCAACTTCTCGAATTGGGTCTCGAAAACATCTCAGAACCGAGAAAACATCATGGAGGACAATACTCATCATATCAAGGAAAACCGCATTTTTCTCTTTAAAATAACTCATCAGTTTATAAAACTTTCACATATGGTTTCCAAATCCAGAAAATCTCAAGAAGGATCCGAAATCATCAAATCACCATGTCAATAAACAGTGAAAACTGACATAAATCTCCATAATACTGCATAATCAATGAATACATGAATGCATCTGATATCATGCAATGAATGCAATAGCTAAACTAGCATATGAAAGCTATAACATATTGCAACTATCAACTTAGCAAGCTATGTCAAAGAATAGTATTTTCTAAAGTGTACGTGACATGGCAATTACCGATGAAGATGTGTGTGAGCTGGCAAGCAAGTGTATGTGGAGCATACGAATCATCGGTAATGGTGCTGGTGTCCTGACAGCAGGGTTTCATGATAATTACAGATAACATATGCACAAGCATGCAATGCGATGAAACATCATGAATATACAGAAAGTGATATAGTAACAGCAACACTGAAGAATAAACCTACCCGATATATGAGTCATACAGTTTGGTACTTTAAAGTACTCACGATTCACTACATTTGAAAACAGGTATGACTCGAGCCCAGTCAAAAGGGTAAGGAAATCCACCTAGTCTGAGTCGATCTATATATATCTAGTAGTCAGTAATCTCGCCTCAATAGTATCACGTACAATACAATATACACATATGGCATCCTCGAGTCAAGAGTGCGGATCTAACATCATAATTATATCCCGTACGGTAAATCTATTGTACGGCATCCCAAATCCGGGTACAGGTCAAATATCATATTTAGCTCATTACTAATCTGATATCCTTATCATCACATATCGTGAACAGGGGGTACTGATCTAAGTCTAGTACAATACTAATATCATCAATATATGTGTGCTTGTGTCTGAAACACATCGCCTAAAGATCCGCTATAACATCATGCCGTATCTCCTAATACGAACCAAATCACATCACCGATCTCATAGCACCATGCCAAATCTCATCGACTCATCTCCAAATACCATATACTATCCTCAATCATCCGTGTATACGTATGTGTATATATATAAACCCATGCATCCATATCTATCTATAAACATATAACATAAACACCCAAAACCATATCCCATGCGTGTATGTGTATGTGTATGTGTAACAACCTTACTCTAGGTTTCATGACTATGAAACCAACTAAATCACCTTCCTCAAATCTCGCTAACACTAACTCATAATCTCTTAACCTTTTCTTGCTAAGTGTTCAATCTCTCCATAACATATAAATGCATATCTATAACATATCACATCATTTCTTACGACTTTACGGGGGTGCTATACGCCATCCACCCGACTTCTCCCCGTAGATATATATCTACTCACCTTGATCTTCGCTTGCCGTTGCCGACGTCGCCACGCCCTTGCTTGTCGTCTCGAAGTCTTCATGGGGATATCTACACATCATAACTTATCGTGTCGCATTAAAACCCAATTCAAAACCAAAACGACACGCTAGAAGCCTATAGGTTAGAACCTATGGACTATGCCTTCAAAATCACCAAATAACCCTCGATATCATCGTACAAACATCAAGTGATCGAGGTATAATACAAATACTGAAATTCAGAATCCAAAATACGGAAAATATAAATCCGAATCAAAACAGCAACTCATGAAAATAGTCCCAGATTTTACCCTAACTGAAATTAGCCGAATTTGCATATATGGAGGATCTAGTTTACTGGAGATAGAGGCATGAACCAAACACGAATCAAAATGGTAGGATCCAGGCCATAAATTACGGCCTCCTAGATTAAATCTGTGGCCAGGTAGAGGGTATATGGGCTGGGGTCTTGGGTGATGCTTCCTAGGTGCCTGCATGTATCACTGTCTTTGCTAATAAATTTTTCATGTCCCCGAGTGTTAGCAGATTTCCAATTACCATAATATTTTCAAAGTTTTTCCGATGTCGGGATTTCTAAGTTCGTATTCCGGGGTTTATTCTATGGTTTTAGTCCAAGATATAATCCCTACAGGGGTCATAAGGTCTCTACTATCCTCATTTACTCTTCATAATTCAAAATTTCGCAAAACCCTCATATAGAAATTTCTAGGTTCTGAAAACCACTCAATATCGATACTAAACATAGATGGATGCCTAAGGAATTTAAATACTAATCTAAAGGTGCAGAAATTATCTCAATTGGCAACTCAAGAACTTTCTTTAGTTGCCCAAAGTCCTTAAAATTCGATTTTACTTGGTCCAATGTGCTTCCCTTGAGCTTGTGAATATTTTTAATGAAATGGAGATGGGGTTTTGGGTTGTTTTTTATGGTGCTTGGTGGCTTGAAGAGGGGGAGGGAGGAGGTGCTGCTATGGGAGTGAGGGAGGAGAGGAAAAGATGAACGGGATGAAAGATGAATGAAAACAAAATAAGAGCCATGCTAGGTTGACCCTTCACCCCCTCTCTCTCACATACCCATCCCTCTTTTCATCATTGTGTCCCTTTTCTTTTCTATTTCTTTTCTCTTCTTTATCTTTTGTTTTCTTTTCTTTTTTCTAAAACAAAACCATGCAAGAGAAGGAAAAAGCCATGACAAAATGAAACAAGGGTCAAAATGTGACATGGTGCATGTTTTGCACAAAACAACCTTAATGGGCGATTAGCGATATTTAATCGCGATTAGCACTAAAATGGTGTAAAATAAATCATAGAATTTCATAATTTGCCTAAATCATATAAAACACCCTCAGTAATTTCTAAAATTTCCTAAATTTTCCCCAATTTGTCGGTATTTAATTATACCGAAATATTAAAATATTCAATATATTTATTATTTAATCATAAAAATTCCCAAAAATAATATTTTATTTTTCTGAAATGATACACCGGTCCTTCACTTCAAATGCTCCATGTAGAATTCCCTTCGCTGCGAGTAATGATCTCCTGAACTCTTGAGAGGACCCACAAGGTGAAAGATGCAAACTTGCTCGAAGTATTCGAGACCGAAGATGATCTACGTCGAGAGGACTCAAGCTCATGCTACCTTTTCACTAAATTAGGGTTTAGTGAAGCAAACACCCTAAACTAAATGTCTAATAGTAGAGGATGATGAAGTAGAAAATGGGCTCTCTTTAGTTTTCTTTTTCTCTCAATATTTTCTCACCTTGGAAAAAGCTAGCAAGCTTTTCATGAGGAAGAAGAACATGAAGTGAATGAACAAATGAAACTCATGAGGTGAGAATATGAACCATGGGTGAGTTAGTGTCATACACAAACTCATGTAGAGAGTTTACCATAGTTAGTATAATGGTTGGGTTAATAAATATCTACAAGTGAAACAAAAGTGGTGGACTTGGTCAATGTTTCTACAAGCTTCTAAAAGCTTGTGGCCATGCCAAATATCCATCCATTTTTGAATTACTTAGATAAATATAAACCGTACATTATATCAAGCATGGTGTAAGTCTCATACACCCATGTATCATGTGGCATCAAGCATGACACAAAGAAAATGTACATTAATATATATCACATATATACTATATGCACACAAGTAAGAAAAAGAATACTTAGTGAGCAAATATTAGTTAATGTAAGTTAATATATCAAATATATAATTATATATTAAATTATCAAATCAACACTTGATTTAATAATCCGGCTATATCACATACAACCGACTAATATCATATGAATCAACTTATCGAATCAACACCTGACCCGATAACCCGGCAATATCACATATAACCGATCGATATCTCATATCGCGAGAATAGAATACGGTATCACATACTCGTATTAATCTCGGTCCTGCACATATCACATATGTGCTCCTACTTCGTTTTGCATGAACCAGGAAACCTCTGTGTAGGACTCTAAAGACTCGTCAATACGCCGGCAGTAAGTGATGATCATATACCCACAAGCAGCAAGCGGTCTGCTAAACGCAACGCCATCCGGGTATTGAGCGATCAGAAGGTCAACAAGCAAGCCTGCTCATACTCCTTCCAATCTAGTTAGTAACATTACCGTACATTCCGGTCTCTTCGTCAGATATGTCGCATATCATAGCCTGGGGGTGGTATAACGTCAGACCCCAATAGCCTGATAAGTCATGCCGATGCAAGGTCCATAACGGTTCAAGAAACTACTGATAACACTTACCAGTAAATATCAGCAATCCTCGCCAGGGATTTCCTGTTATGGCCAATCGAGCATAGCGCAACATCAACTCCCAATACCGGGAGAGACGAATCCCCTCCTATCGCTCATTGCCTCCATGTGACTCGGGACTGTACCCAAAAACCACCTTTTTGCACGATCTATTGACCGTGGAATGGTGGAAATCAAAGCACAGTGGGAATCACACAAGACTCTATGACGATCTCGGGTCGACAGACTAATCTGTACCAATGTCACCAGAGAACTGCTATCTGACGATAGGTATGTTAGTTATGTGTATGACCTAGAGGCCAATATTGTACATATGATTTATATTATAGTGGATGCTTGGACATATATAGAGAGGACTTTCTTGCTCGACATGATAGTATGCCATCTGGTTGCTCTTTGTCTTAACATGTTGACTTGTATTGTGATACTGTCTTGCTCTCACATGTTGACGAAGCCCTTAGGATGTTTACTTGATTACCAGGACTATGATGGAGATCATACTAGTGAGGCCAGGGTAGTCCACAAGTACATCCTATAATCGTTCCTAGTCGAGGGTGTGTCGAGACAGGGCATCGATACTCTAGAGTAGACTAGCGTATATGCTTCTTGACCCATATGATAGGCGATGGATGATCCCACATCCATTGGTGTTTGACATCAAAGGAGGTATACGGGTGCTCAGTGGAGACTGGGTACACTGAACGGACTCGCCGAGAACTCCTAGTTGGTATTATATCTATCGTCAGATAGCAGTTCTCTGGTGACACTAGTACAGGTTAGTCTGTAGACCCGAGATCACCATAGAGTCTTGTGTGATTCCCATTGTGCTTTGATTTCCACCTTACCACGTTCAAGAGAGCGTGCAAAACAGTGGCTTTTGGGTACAGTCCCGAATCACATGGAGGCAATGAGCGATAGGAGGGGTTTCGTCTCTCCCGGTATTGGGGGTTGATGTTGCGCTGTGCTTAATTGGCTATAATTGGAAGTCCCTGGCCAGGGCTGCTATGGAGATCTACTGGTAAGTGTTATCAGTAGTTTCTCGACCCGTTATGAGCCTCACATCGGCACGACTTATCGGTTACTGGGGTCTGATGTTTACCACCCCTAGACTGGATATGCGACATATCAGATGAAGAGACCGGACTGTAAAGTAGTGTTACTGATAGGCTTTGTAGGAGTGTGTATGGGCTTGCTTGTTGTTCTTCTGGTCGCTCAATACCCGAGTGGCTGTTACGTTTAGCTGACCGCTTGCAGCTTGTGGGTGTTTGATATGATCATCACCTACTGCCGGCGTATTGACGAGTCTTTAGAGTCTTACACAGAGGTTTCCTGGCTCAGGCGAAACGGAGTAGATGCACATATGTGATATGTGCGGGACCAAGAATAATACAAGTATGTGATACTGTATTCTATTCTCGCGATATGTGATATCGGCCGGTTATATGTGATATAGCCGGGTCATCGGATCAAGTGTTGATTCGATGAAATGATACATTTTATATTAGTCGAATATATGTGATATAGCCGGATTATCGGATCAAGTGTTGATTCGATAATTTATGTATAATTATATATTTGATATATTAAATTACATTAACTAATATAAGCTCACTTAAGTATTTTTATTTCACACTTTTGATACATTTAACATATATGTGATATATGTTTATTGTATTGTTTTCCTTTATTACATAAATAATATATATGTGATATATATTATTGTGACATGCTAGATTATATATGCAACATGGGTGTATGAGAATTACACCATATATAAGATAATGGAAAGGTTTTTATTTATTTAGGAAATTCAAAAATGTATGGATTTTTCCGTGGTTGTTTTGGATAACCATTGACTAGTCCACCATTTTTGTTTTTTCTTAGATATTTATTAACCTAACAATTATCTCTTTACTATGGTTTATTCTCTACAATGGTTAGCCATGAGATATACTCACCATGGTTGCATTTCTAACCTCACACTCTCTCATTTTTCTTTTGCTTCATCTTCTTCAAGCTTGAGCTCAAGTGAGAGCTTTCTAGGTTTTTGATAAAGAGAGAAAATAGTGAGAAACCAAATTCTAAAGTGAGCAAAATTCCTACTTCATCATCCTCATCTATACTAGCCATATAATTTAGAGTGTTAGCTTCACTAGTTGTTTAAGTAGTGAAGAGATAGCTTGAGTCTGATTTCCTCGAAGTAGATCATCTTGGATTTGGAAGACTTCTAGTAAGAATGGATCACTCACCTTGTGAAGCCTCTCAAGAGTTCGGAACATGGATCGCAGTGAAGGGACCACTACTTGGAGCATATGAAGTGAAGGACCGGTCTACAAAGGTTGTATTCCGCAAACACTTAAATGTAAAGTTGTTTACATATTGCTTTTGTCTAAATCTTTAGTTAAGATTCTAGGGTTAAGGTTAGCAAGCATGGAAATTTATTGAAAATGGCATGGACGATGCCCCCCCGAAACCTTGTTGATGTGCTTAGTAACCCTACAGTGGTATCAAAGCCAAGTTAGAGATTTAGACGGATTGTGTAGGATTACGAAAACGAAACTACTCCGAAACTTGCAACACGAAACCACAGTTTCTGTCGATTTTTATATAAGCTCTAAAATTTTTTCAAACAAATGCAGAATGTTGTATGGGACAATATAAGAACACAGAAGAAATTTGGATACAATTGGCCGGTTTTTGGCCGAGCTCCAAGCCCCAAAATCCGAGCAGGCCGGCCCCTTTGGGGAATTCTGGGTCCAAATGTTTTTTGTGTTCTGGTCTCTGAATTTTGGTGTTTCAGGTGTTGTTTGTTTTTGCTAAATTTGCATGAGATGTTAATTTACTATAAAGGCAACTCAGAGTATTTCGTAGTCGTAATTCTAGCAGTATTTCGGGTTGTTTAGACGGTGTTAAAAAGTTCGAACGGATATCAGATACCCACTTTGGCCCTCGCTGGAAATTTTTTCAAGAGTTGAATTTTTTCCAAGTTTGAAACATTCAAATATCGTGCAAGTTATTCGATGAACCCTCTAAAAGAATGAAACCTTAACTCGATTCTGTGACCGTCAGAACCGCCACGAACCTTAGGGTTTGTGGTGGTTCAGCGGTGCCACAGGTGAGGCATTGGTTTGCCCTTCTATGGCTGGTTTATTGGTACTGTGGCATGTGATGGATACTTTTAAACTACGCTTAAGTGTTAAGCTTATTGGGTAATTGTGGGTGTTTGTTGATTCGATCGGAATGTTTAACATCGTCTAGCTTTTTCTGCAATGTGATATAATATGTGGAATTCATACAGTTAGGCATGAAATGCGAAGTATGTGATATTTTGGATTTATGATGTCTAAGGAGATTGTGGATTTCAAATGTTGTAGTTTTGCATTTTCTTTTTTGCGACCGTAAGTGTAATATGTGGTGTATCACCGGTTTCGTTGCTATATATCAACGACAATTGGGATACGTATATTTACCTACGTTGATGACATGTGATGTTATGTGTTACTGTGATATGTTATATTGGATCTGTTGGAGATAGTGCCCTCAGAGTCAATTATTGGATCACAGGCACGTGATTGCAATGATTGAGGGAGGACCTATCCCGGTAGGACAGTCTTACTCGAGATGATAGTATTCTATCTGGTTTATCTTTATCATCGTGTACTGCTTTAGGTGACCTGACAGGTCACTATTACACGTTGATAGAGCCCGTAGGATTCTTGCTTGACCACCAGCAGTATGAGGGCGATCATATAAGTGGGAGCTGGAGGTCTATAAGCACATCCTTAAAAGGTCCCTAGTCATGGGAGATTCGAGACAGGGCATCGTTTCTCCAGAGTAGACTAGTGTATACAGTCGAGACCCCGACGAGGGGCGGTGGCCGGTCTCACAAGCCATTGGTGTCAGTTAGATCACCTAAGATGTATACAGGTGCTCATTGGGTTATGAGTACACCGGACAGGACTCGCCGGGAACATGCTAGTTGGTCATATACCAGACGTCAGATGGCAGTTCCCTGGTGACATGTGTACAGGTTAGTTCATCGACCTGGGGATCGTCATTTGTCTCGTGTGAGTTCCCACTGTACTTTGATTACTACCCTACCACGCACAAAGGAGACGTGCAAACAGGTTTTAGTTGGGTACAGTCCCGAGCCACATGGAGGCAGTGAGCGTATCTTCAGGGGTTCGTCTCTCCCGGTATTGGGGGTGAGGTCGCGCTGTGTCTAGGAGAGCCATTACACAAAGCCCTCGGCCGAGGCAGGAGATTTACTGGTAGGTATTCCAGTAGTATCTCAGGGTGTTCTGGGCTACGCTCCGACACGACTTGTACCGCTTTTGGAGGTCTGACTTTTACCAACCCCCTAGGCCCGCCATGCGATGCTCATAGACGAACGGGCCGGACTGTACGGATATTGTCACTGACAGGCTCAGTAGGGTGTCAGGCTGAGTTCGCTCACAGACGTCCCTTTTGGTCAATACCTGGTAGCCCGTTACGTATTGGCTTATACCTTTGACGTGCTAGTGGTTAAATCCACAACCAAGGTGTTGACGAGTCTTCAGAGTCCCCCACATTCAGTTACTCAAGCTTTCGGGCGAAAAGCTGTAGAGGCCGTATAGAGATATGGCAGGGTCCGATCAGATACGTGCGGTATTGAACGGATCAGGATCGGACGGTTAGTACTATAGGCCGTATGGATATATAGCAGGGTTTGATCAGATACGTGCGGTATTGCACGGATCAGGAACGAACGGATATTACTAGCCGGCTTTGGTTTAAGCCGGATCCTAATATAGTACAGTGTAGATTTGTCTCATTGCATTTGTATTTCGGTCGGAATACAAATGCGGGTGTGTATACACAGTATCGGGGTTTTCCTGTAATTTATTATGGGACCAGTTTTCTGGAGTTGCCAGTTTGCTTTCCGTTTCGGCCATTTTCATTTGTATCCTTCTTTGGCCGAAGATTGGTGGAGGGGGGCTTATTTGCATTTGTGCAAATAAGCAATGTGGAGGGTGGTGATTGCATTTTATTGTATCATGATGGTGCACCATCCATTGACCTTGCTTGACTTCTATCTTCATGATGGCATGACTTTTGGAAGTGATGATTAGCTTGTTGGAGTGTTGGTTTTGGTGCTATCATGGTTGTTGATGATTGATTGGTGGAGTATGGATTTGTTTGTGATGATTGTTTCTTTTGGCCATTTTTTTCTCTCTTGGATTATGATAGTGGATCTATCATCCATACACCTCTCACTCTCCTCCCTCATTCTCTCCTCTCACTTGGCATGGCCGGCCACATTGGAGAGGGGCTGTCCCAAATTCTTGTGGTGGGATTTTTGTTCTTCTAGCTTTGTAAAATCCCACATGTTCCATCTCCACAAGTTGATATCATTTCCTCCACCAATAAGGCAATTCCATAAACCCCAAAATGAGACACAAGCCTCTACACTATATTCTACAGCAAACCTTGGGCACGTCGACGAGCCAGCTTCGTGCCCGAGTTGCCTCGGTATTGAGGTGGGAGCCCGTAAAAGATGTAGGCGATGTGGTGCACTTCCGGCGACGAGGTGGAGACAGGACATTCCGCGGGAGATCGGGACGACGACGAGAAGACCGGAGGACTCGGATCACTCGGTATTTCTCTATTCCCCTTCTTGTAGTTAGCTAGGACTAGTTAATGGTTCGATCTGGGTTTTTAGTGCCCGGTGGTGCCGGTTTGCTAGTTTGCAAAATTAAAGTTTATCACCGCTTCCGCATTTGGCCGTCGTATTGACGGCCGAGGCGCCGCCGTGCACTTACAGTGGTATCAGAGCCTCGCCATTAACTTAGTCTAGCTTTGTTTAATGTGTTTACATTTCCGATCGACCAAAGTTCCAAAATCCGCGTTTTCTTCACATCAGTTTTCTGTTGAATTTTTTCTTGCTCAATTTTTTTTTCAGGTTGCAGAAAAGTGATGTACTGGAAATTCTAAGAACACTGTAGAAATTCGATACAGTGACTCCACAGTGGGAGCGCGGAACCGCGGCCAAACACCCCTTTGGGCCGCGGTTCTGCCGCACTGTGTTGAGATCACTGCATCAAATTTCTGTAGTTGCTCTCTGGGTTGATTTTAGGGTTTTTGGAATATTAAATTTGGGCCCAGAATTTCTTGATGTGCTAAGTAGCACTTAGGGGCCCACTTGGTAAATTTGATCGATCGGATATTTTAAACACATTATTTCACAGTATTTACATTATATCTGCGACCGTGAATGTCACTCGATCGGTAAATCCTGTCTAACTGCTATAGCCCGGTTAAACGGATTTGCGAACATGACATTCACGTTGATGTTTTGTGATTTTGCTGTGATGTTGCGGATCGGTCGTGGGGGATAGCCTGGATGCAATGCTAGTACAGTTTTTGTTGTATTATGTACATTTGATATTGCGGGGCGAGCGTCCGACATGTGGACTGCCGTCACTGCCTGTTTGTATTATTATTTTGGGGCACGACCAGGTTGCGGTCGATGTACCCGTTGTATGTATATTTTACTTTCTGTACTAGGATTACCCCGCGGAGGGGTGCACGGATAGCCGGGTTCTAGAGGGCAACAAGCCCGCATCTCATGGCATTGAGACGGAGGCGGCTTCACTCTGGGATTGGCGGGCTATTCGCCGCACTCGTAGGGGGTACAGGTTGACCCAGGAGGGGTGCCCGAGTTACCGGATTCCGTGAAGTGCTGGATGGTCCATTCACGTTGCTGAAGGGGGCTGCCTCGCTTCAGGTTTTGGCGGGTAACTTGCCGCGCCCGTAGGGGTCTAGGATTTCATTGCACAGGCTATCCACACGACCATGGGAACGTCGGGTTTCAGCGGCTCTGTGAAACCCGGGGATCCCAGATATCTGTATTGTTCTGTGATGCTGTACATTTCTGTGATGTTGCATTTTTTATCACGCCTTGAGTGAAATATAATATATTGGTATATATATTAGTAGATGTTGTATATGTTTTGCATCCGCGCTAGTCCAGTCCCCGCTCTGTCGTTACTTAGCTAACCTAACGGGTAATGACGGGACCCAGTGGCGAATGCGGATGGCATATACATACATCAGTATATTTTCGTTCTTTGTGGTGTGATCAATTGTTGGGACTGCGTTGATTCGGATCAATGCAAGTTAAAAACAAACCTAATCTGATGTTGTTGGAACTTTTTAAAAAAAAGCTGTTATTGCAAGGACTTTCACTTTTGTTTTGCATCGTGGTATTCAGTTGGAATATCCTGCTCCTCAGTCGACGAGGCAAGGGCCGAGATCCCTTCACCAGGAGTGACCCTTTGGACAAAAGTTTGCGTCAGGGAAATAACTTCACTATAGCCGATTGCTTTTGCTTTGCACCGTGGTATTCAGTTGGAATATCCTGCACCTCATTCTACGGGGAAAGAGCCGAGATCCCTTCACCGGGAGTGACCTCTTTAGCAATGGTTTTCGTCACTATATTTTTAAAAGCTATCCGTTCCTTCAACGATATCAAGTTCATTACGTTAAAGGTTTTCGCCAGAAACCATTCGTAGCCCTCCGTCGTTTCATATGGATAGTCAATAGTATTCAAGCTGTGTTTGTTGGCCATAGTCAAGGCACAGTGTTTGGTAGCTATTGAGTGTTCATATGCTGCATAGATAGATGCGTTGGTTTGGGACAGTCGTATAGCCTTGTTGGCCCTAGTCAAGGGCTTGTACGGGTGGGTTCAAATCAACCTGGACAATGACGGGTAGAACTTGACATGTGACTTATGATTTGTTGGCCTTAGTCAAGGTCATAAGAGCATGGGGTAAAAATCACATCGGGAGTTTCAAAAGAACTGAAACTTACCAGATATGCGCATACCTTCTGGAGTGTGATGACGTGAGCGGATTCCGTCATGTTATCATGCGATGATAGTTGGATCCCGATTCCTACTGATGAGTTAGTTTACTCCTCGGGATATCCCGACTAATTCTTCTTTTAGGTTTGGAGAAGAATTTGACGTTACAGTGGGAGGTTTCCAGATTAGATAAAGTGATAACCATTCTGATCTAGGTTAGAGTGCACGCTGAGTGTTTCTTTTCTCTCTCTCTTTGGCAGTGACCATTGACCCGACCCTAAGACTATGACTCAGAGGCCAAAATTGACCGAACCTTCTTAAACACTGGCTTTTGGACTGTCAGAGTTGCAGACCTCATTGCCACTCCTCCTTTTACCCTTTTCTCCAGGACTCCCCGTATTACTACGAACGTCCACTTCCATTGGACAAAACCATCGTATGGTTATATACGAACTCGAAGGGATTTATTCGAGGATGGTTTCCGGTTCTGGAGAAAACGGATAAGATTATTCAGTTGTCTTTTCCTTTTTCCTTCTCTCCGGATGCGAATACTCCTTGGTTTAGGAGATAGTACACCTATTATGCAAATTGGACAGTCTTCTTCCAAACCATAGGCAGGTGCCGACCGGTAGGGAATGAGGAAAACCAATTAGCCTAAACGGTGTACAGAAGGTATTATGTAAAGACAAAGAAAGGGATTAGAAGGAGGGCAAAGTAAATTGCGACTGATATTCACGACCAAACTAAGTATTTCATTACCACTCCCACTTCACCTTTGTATTTCTCCAGGACACTCCGTATCACTACGAAGATCCACAGTTTATTGGATACTCCATCGTATGGTTATATACGAACTCGAAAGGAACTTGTTCTGGTTCAGGAGAAATAGGAATAAGGTTTATTCAGGTATCTTTTGTCTTCACCTTCTCTCGCATTGCGAGTGCTCCTAGGATTAGGACAGTACACCCATTATGCTTATTGGATAGTCTTCTTCCAAACCATAGGCTGGTGCCGAACGGTAGGGAAGGAAGAAAACCATTTAGCCTAAGGGGTGTGCAGAAGGTAATGACTAAAGACATATAAAGGGATTTGGAGAGGTGGCAAAGAATTATACGGTTGCAGTCATGAATCTGGAAGAGGCATTACTAGGAATACCGGGATACCCCATCGAAACATTTCAATGTTTCAGTTTCACCGTGTACTGTTAAAGGAAAACTGATTTCCCAATTAGTCCTTACTCCAGGGTATATATTTACCAGGTACAATTCTCACATCTGTATGGTTTTGCAGATGATGAGTGGGAGTAAGTTATTGGGAATTGGGTGATCATCCTCATTATATCGGGATTCGTTGTAATCGGTGATATTTGAGGAAGTCACCTGGACTGTTTGCCGGTCGGCAAATATTTAGTTTTGAATATCCGCTGTCATGCACCAATTTCAAATTGATATATCTGTACGTCTATTTTCATAGAGTGAGATATGCCTTTTTGAAATTATGTCTACGACATTTACCTGTATCAGTGGATGGTTAGGTAAGGAGCATTAAACAGCGGTGTAATTCTTCTTAACCATAAGTACAGTTTTCAACCTACGACACACAGTGAGTGAGTTATCAGACTCAAGGGACTTATACAGAGTATTGTATGTTGTCCAGGGTCCATTAGGACAGAGGGGTTCATCCTCGTACTATATTCGGTTTACTTATGACTTCTCTAGTTTTTAGACAGGTGTTTCGTGGAAACACATGGTCCGAATTTTGAGAAGTTATAGGTATTTGAATAAAGTAGAGAACCGGGTGTTGCAAGTATCAGGATTCTTCAAAGTGATCGAAGATGTAGATACTTGTCAATGGTGTTCAGTTGATAGTAGTGATTAAGAGAACTTGCTTCTCTTTCAGGTTACTCATAATTGGAAGCATTCCTAAGTTGAGTAACGCTGATAGGCCTCCTTCCATTTAGTTGACATGCACTGGGGACAGCTGCATGATTTGAATCTGGTTCAACTAAATCAGTGCCTCTGTTTCTATAATGGATGTAGAACAGTTCGTATCTTAACGATGTTAAGGTACGGGGAGTTGTCCGGATTATGCTTAAAACCAGACTCTGGATAACTCAAGGCATGTTTTCTGTAATGGCTGTTTGTGGGTTGACCCAGGCTATGACGAGGGTTGACTTTCTACCATCTGGAAGATCAATAGTGATATTGTTCTGAACTCACCACAGTTTTAATAAAAATGGATTTTTTCAGAAAACAGTAGTGGGAGTATGGTAGAACTGGAAGTGATTCCAGAACCGCAAACGATTACTGAAGATTTGATAGGAACCTAAAGATTCAATCTGGTTTGACATTCCATTGGCCACTCCGCAGACAGGTGGGTAACTTCAGGCACCCGAGAGGTACTCCGGTAGCCTCAAGGACGGTGACAGGGAAGTTCTTGTTTACCCACACTTGCCATTGCTGTTGTTCCAGGCTGTGAGACCCTGCAGGAGGATGAGTATAGCGTCGTTCTGAACTAGCTTTAGAAGTGTACGTCTATATGACTCTGCCAGAGGGTTGTCGTAGTCAGTGGGAGCAGCGGAAGCATTGGTGGACAGGTGGCTTATGTCTATTTATAGACTAAAGCAGATATAGCGGAGATAGATCATCCATTTCTGATGTGACAGTCATAGGTTTGACTTCATCAGAATAGGGATGGATCTGTTAAGAAGGTAGTAGGGTATGATGTTATGGTATTTGGATGACATACACAGAGTAGGAAAAGAAACTCCTATACTACGATCGGTTATACTTTGGTCGTCACACAGTGGTTTCTCCACATGGGACTTGGACATTATATCAGACATACTGGTTACTAGATCTTTGGTTTTAGATCTAGATTTGGGTGGTTTCCCAATCAGGGTACTTAGACAGCATTCTAAGAGTATTTAGAATGGACGACTCCTGGCACGGTAATGTACCTGCAGGTGATGGAGTCACCCTCTCTAAAGCTGTCTTACAGACTAAAAGGGAGAGGGATGTGCAAGATTGGCAGATCACTTGCTTAGGCAATTGAGTCAATCATGAGATGTCAAGTACCACACCAGATGTTGTTCTTGCACTAGGTGCAATAAGTTGACATTAATCCAATACTGGAGAAACAGTCGGAAGCAGTTTTAGAACATAAGTGGATGTTCTAGGGATATGATAGCGACAGCCTCATTCGGGAGACAGTTATCATTCCAGGCTTCCAAGGTGACCTGGACGACAAGGAGGTTGTCAGAGTTATAGTTTTCCTTCTGACGAGGGGCAGTATTTTGGACAGGTGGTCCAAGGCAATACTGAGGGAGGCATGGCGCAGGATACTGATTAAGTTCAGTTGACGATACAGTCTAAGAAGTTTGGATTTGGAGTTCATTTATGAGCTAGGTCCCATCAGACATCCAGACATATTCTAAGGCAGGTAGTGCTCATTTCGGGAGATGGCTTTCTCCGCGAACTTGAGATATAGAGAGACATAGAAAGAAACATCAAGGCGGATCCACTCACTGAGGCTATTCCTCGAACGCAATAGTTTCGCAAACGAGTTTTGTGAGACTGACTGGTAGAGGAGTTGGGTGTTCGGTATCACACGGGCTGTGAGTATGCGACATCACAATAATCAGCCTTGAGTGCAAGTGGGAGATTGTTGGAGATAGTGCCCTCAGAGTCAATTATTGGAGATAGTGCTATCATGGTTGTTGATGATTGATTGGTGGAGTATGGATTTGTTTGTGATGATTGTTTCTTTTGGCCATTCTTTTCTCTCTTGGATTATGATAGTGGATCTATCATCCATACACCTCTCACTCTCCTCCCTCATTCTTTCCTCTCACTTGGCATGGCCGGCCACATCGGAGAGGGGCTGTCCCAAATTCTTGTAGTGGGATTTTTGTTCTTCTAGCTTTGTAAAATCCCACATGTTCCATCTCCACAAGTTGATATCATTTCCTCCACCAATAAGGCAATTCCATAAACCCCAAAATGAGACACAGGCCTCTACACTGTATTCTACAGCAAACCTTGGGCACGTCGACTAGCCAGCTTCATGCCCGAGTTGCCTCGGCATTGAGGTGGGAGCCCGTAAAAGATGTAGGCGATGTGGTGCACTTCCGGCGACGAGGTGGAGACAGGACATTCCGCGGGAGATCGGGACTACGACGAGAAGACCGGAGGACTCGGATCACTCGGTATTTCTCTATTCCCCTTCTTGTAGTTAGCTAGGACTAGTTAATGGTTCGATCTGGGTTTTTAGTGCGCGGTGGTGCCGGTTTGCTAGTTTGCAAAATTAAAGTTTATCACCGCTTCCGCATTTGGCTGTAGGATTGACGGCCGGGACGCCGCCGTGCACTTACCGGATCACCGTGTTCTGAATAGCCGGGGGGTATAATGTGAGATGGGAGTTTTTATTTTCATTCATGTAAAATTCATTGTATGTAATATTCTTTTATTGGGGCACTTCTGGGTTGAGGATGATGTCACCATTGTTGTATATTATTTACTTTTCCGCATTAGGATAGACCAAATGTGGGAAGCACAAGTAACCGGGTTCTAGAGTCCAGTGGGAGACCAACTCGAAGAGTCGAGTCCTGGTCTCCTAACTCTAGAATTGGTAGGGTTGCTTGCCGCTCTCGTAGGGGTCTAGGGATGTGGGTTTGGCTATTCATCACGACCGTGGAATTCGTATTTTCTATTGTTGGCTAAATACAAAATACGGACCTCCTAGTATATCCAATATTTCATATGTTATCTTCTGCTGCTCTGTGATGTGATCACTGTGGTTGTTGAGACGAATGGCTATTATATATATGATATATAATAAACGTTGCTTATGTTTTGCACCCGCGCTAGTCCCGCCCCGGTATGCCGTTAGTTATGTAACCGAACGGTGCATAAAGGGACACTGTGGCGAATGTAGATGGCATAAGCGTACGTTGTATTTTCATTTCTTCTGTGATGCTTAGGAAGCATAAATGTGTTAGTGTATATGCCCTAGAGGCCATTACTGTATCATACTAGTTTGTATATTACTTAATGGAAGATTGGGATATTCACAATTGTAATAACATTCTTGCTCAAAATAGTAGTATGCTACTTGGTTTGTTTCTACTTCAATATATACATATGTTTCTTTTAACATATCGCCTATGCATATTGGTAGAGCACTTAGGATCTATGCTTGATTACCATCGTTGTGATGGCAGTCACACTAGTGGGGGCTGGGTAATCTACAAGCGCATCCTTATACAGGTCCCTAGTCGCGGGATTATCGATACAGGGCATCGATACTCTAGAGTAGACTAGTGTATACGCTTCCCTTCCCAGCCAGGGAGATGGTCTGTCCCACAGCCATCGGTACGTCGTACTGGAGATAGTATGCAGGTGCTCATTAGATTGTGAGTTACACTGGACGGACTCATTGGGAACTGCTGATTGGTAATATACCTATCGTCAGATAGCAGTACCCAGATGACATGAGTACAGCTTAGTCCGTTGACTTAACACTGCTGCTTCGCCTCAAGTGTATACCCACTGTTCTTAGGTTACTACCCTACCACGGCTCTACTGAGTCATGCAAACAGGTAGTAGTTGGGTGCAGTCCCGATGCACTTGGAGGCAGTGGCGGTTAGATAGGATTCGTCTCTCCAGGTATTGGGGGTTAATATCGCGCTGTGTTCGGAACGCCATTACACATAGTCCCTGGCCAGGGCAAGCGAGATTTACTGGTAGGTACTCCAGTAGTTTCTCAGGGTGTATTGGACCGTACTCCGACACGACTTATACCGCTATTAGGGGTCTGACATTTACCGCCCCCCTAGGCTAGATATATAATACTCTTAGACGGACGGACCGGACTGTACGGAGATTGTCACATACAGACTCAGTAGGAGTTTGGATGAGTTATGCTCATCGGCTTTCTTATCGACAATACCTTACGTATAGCTAGTACCGCTTGCGGCCTGTGGTTAAACCCACTGCCAGCATAGAGTCGAGTCTTTAGAGTCCCACACAGAGCGTTTCCCTGCATCGGGCAAAACGTGTAGATATCGTATGGTTTTACGAAAGGGTTCGATCACGTGTGTACACTCGTGCACGCACGATAAGTCGGATGGACAATACTAGTGGGCTTTGGTTTAAGCCGAATCCTAGTATTGTACTGATGGATTTTCTTCTTCGGTATTCGTATTTTTCGGAATACGAATACAGGTATGTATATACGGATGAGGGGCGTTTTCGTAATTTGTACAAAATGTATTTGTAGATGGCATGACCTAATTGTATTGATCATTTAGTTTTAAATAATTAATACATTTTAGGTAATTAAGAAATGATGTGTATTATGCATGAATAAGGACTTGGGTTTTATGGACACATGTTAGTCAATTGACCTATGAGTCATTTGTTTGACCATTGAACCTATTATCTATTATTGAATTAGTTTTTCTAATGAATAATAGTGTAGAGTTCAGTTTAGAACAAGTGTGAGAAAAACTCTATCCTTATTGATTTCTTAGTTCATACCATTTCTTTTCACCATCTCCAATTCCCTCAAGCTCAAGAACACTCATAAGTTGAGTAACCTTGAGCTAAATTAGACTCCTCAATCCATATACATCATCTACACACCCTAGATCATTTAGTTTAGCAAGCTACTTGATCTAGTTTCTTTGGTTTAGAAGAAAAGCTTGGTGCACAAACGTACGGGTGGATCATCTAGGATTCGAGCAAGCCGACGAGGAGACGACATCCGTACCACTTCGAAGAGTTTGTGCAGGTGATGAAGACAGCGAGATAAGGAGAAGAAGGACCAGATTTCTTGAGGTATAAACTTATGTACTTTTATTTATACTTTATTTGTTTTTGCTAGATACGGTTTAGATTACGATCATGGCTTACAGTCGATGTTATGATGCTAAAATTATCGTTTTTTACACCTTCCAACTCCCCACGATTCCGCGGGGTGCATAGCATCCACTTACAGTGGTATCAGAGCCAACTAAACCTAATCTAGCAGATTAGCAAGTAGTAGAATTTCGATCGTCGGAAAAACCGGAAAACTAAATACCAAAAACCCCAGTTTCTGTCGTTTTTCAAAACTGTCTGTAAAATTATTTCAGTATCATGAAAAATACATGCAGGGTTTTCTAAGATAACACAAGAAATTCGAGCCTCTGAATCGCCAAGACAGCCGCGGATCCGTGGCAGAATCGTCTTTCTGCGGTAGAACCGCGGCCGAGTCGTGGCCGATTCAACTCGGATTTATTCTGTTGTATCTTAATTTTGGTATTATGATTTCTAGAATATTTGGTTTCTACTCAGTAAGTTTTTGAGTGCTGGTTTGCATTTGGGGTAGATACGGAAAATATTTTTCGTTCGAATTCCTATTGTACTTAGCTAATTGGTTCTATTGTATTGTTATATGTGTTTTAAACGTCGACTAATTGCTATACGACGGTTAGTCGAGGTTACACATATCTGTTGGTTTGTGTATATAAACATTTTCTGATTGTCGATGATGAATAGTTGGGGATGTGAGATAAGCATTTTTTTCCTTTCATTCATGTAAATTGTAAAATTGATGTAATATTATTTCGCGGGGCACATCCGGGTTGAGGTTGTAGCCACCGTTGTATTATTTTCTTTTTACTGTCTTCTTCTCCTAGGATAGACCCAAGGTGGGGTACACAAACTACCGGGTTCTTTGAAGTGCCAAGTGGCCTACTCATTTTGTTGAGCGAGGCTGCTTCACTTCTGGAATTTGGTGGGTAGTTTGCCGTACCAGTAGGGGTCTGGGGTGGGGTTTGGCTATTCATCGCGACCGTGGGATCCGTTTTTCGTTGCAGGCTTAAACGAAACATATCATTCCTTGCATATCTGAAATGTTTATCTGTGACTGGAATAATTATTATTGCATGAGATGATTGTAAAATATCTATATATGGTATATAGTAGGCGTCACTTATGTTTTACATGCGCGCTAGCCTAGTCCCCGCTCTGTCGTTAGTTATGTAACCTAACGGGTGATGACGGGGCCCAGCGGTGAATGCGAATGGCATAAGAGGACGTGATATTTTTTTTCCAATTCTTTCTGTAATGATAGGAGTAAATGATGGGACTGCATTAGATTAATGCAAAGCAAATAAACCAAAGTTAAATCGTTGGAACAAATTTGAAAACTACTCGGTTTTTTTTTAAAACAGCAAACTTTTTAATGCGGAGCTTAAACCACTCCTTTTAAAATCTATCATGTTCCTTCGATTATATCAAGTTCACTACGTTCACGGTTTTACCAAAACCATTCGTAGCCTTCCGTCATTTCAGTTAAATGTTCAGTAGTATTCATGCTATGTATTTTGACCTTCGCCAAGGCATAGTGATTGGTAGCTACTAAATATTTATCTATAGCATAGATAGATGCGTTGATTTGGGACAGTCGCACTGCTACTTTGGCCTTCGTCAAGGGTATGTACGGGTGGGTCCAAATTAACCTGGAGAATGACGGGTAGAACTTGACATGTGACTTATGATATGTTGGCCTTCGTCAAGGTCATAAGAACATGGGGCAAAAACCCACATCGGGAGTTTCTAAAGAAACTGAAACTTCCTATTGTTGCATACCATTTGGAGTGTAATAATTTTGGTAGGATTCCTTCAGCTTTATCACACAATGATATTTGGATTCTGATCCTACTATGAGTATATGCTACTCCTCAGGAGATTTTTTTCACCAAACGATCAATGCTATAAACCAAGTAAGTGTCTAGAACGGTGTTAGCGGGGCTACGCCTCCAGAGAAAAGAGGTTATGTAATTAAGGAGCTTCGCGAAAGCGTTGGAAAACCTCCCTCGAAGTAACAACACTAGCCTGGCTGAACGATTAAGCAAGAATTGTACGGTGAGATTAATCCTGACTAATTCCTTTTTTTGGTTTGAGGAGGGATTCGAGAAATAGTGGGAGCCATCTTGTTTAGATAAACTAAAAACCATTCTAAACTTCCATGAGCATCATGCTAAAGTGTTTCTTCTCTCTCTCCTAATTGCAGCAACCAAACATGACGGGCCTTAAGTTGCTTTTAGATAAAAACATGTTGACAGGGCCAAACTATAAAGATTGGTTCAGCAATGTCAAGATGGCTATTACTTATGACAAGTTGGGCTATGTCCTTAATACAAAAGCCCCCGCCGTCCCAGGCCCAGACTCCAGTGTCATGGACAGGGAAATCCGTAAGACCTGAGAGATTGACTGCGAGAAGGCCAAGTGCCTTGTGCTTGCCTCTATGGACAATGAACATCAGAGGAGGCACGAGAATATGGACCTAAAATCCATATTCCTCCATACAAAGGAATTATATGGAGAGCAATCTCGTATCGCAAGATACGAGACCTCGAAGAAACTGTTTCGAGCGAGGTTGGCCGTCGGATCATTTGTCGGGGAACACGTCCTTAAGATTATTGGCTACATTGAGGAGCTCGAAGACCTCGGGACCATGTTAGAGAATGAGCTGTATACAGACTTTCTCCAATCCCTTCCTTCCACCTACGCCCAGTTTATTTTGAATTTTAATATTCAAAGTAAAGAAGTTGAACTTCCGGAACTTCTCAACATGTTGAGGAGTGCTGAGGGCACCCTGAAGAAAGCAAGGGAAACACCCGCTATATTTGTTGGTGGTACTTCTTCTTCCAGGTCCAAGGTAAAAGCCAAAGGAAAGAAGAAGAAGGCCCCCACCAAAGCGTGAGGCGGTGTTGGTAAGGTGGAAGCAAAGGGAAAAGCAAAAGTTGGGGGCAGACTATAGTGATGGAAGAATGCTTTTACTGTCACAAGAAGGGTCATTGGAAGAAGGATTGCAGGGCCTGGAAAGCCCAGAACCAGGGAGCGAAGCAGGTTGTGGCTTCGACTTCAGTGTGTATGCGGTCCAATGTCTACACATACACGAAGCGGTTATTCTTACTTCGTTACTTTTACGGATGATTTCTCAAGGTACGGACATGTCTTCTTGATGAAGCATAAATCCGAAGCTTTTGAGAAATTCCGGGAATATAAGAATGAAGTGGAAAACCAAACCGGCAAAAGTATCAAGACACTAAGTTCTGATCGAAGTGGTGAATACTTGAGTGCCGGGTTCCTGGAATACCTAAAAGAGAATGGAATTCTCTCTCAGCTTACTCCTCCATACACTCCACAACACAATGGTGTATCGGAGAGACGGAATAGAACCCTATTGGATATGGTTCGTTCCATGATGAGTAATGCTGAGTTACTGCGATCTTTCCGGGGTAATGCACTAGAATCAGCTGCATATCTTTTAAACAAAGTTCCTACCAAGACAGTGCCTACCACACCATATCAGATATGGAGTGGGAAGAAACCCTATCTTCAATATCTAAAGATATGGGGATATCCAGCTTTCGTCAAAAAGCAGCATGTGGACAAACTCGAAGCACGCACAGTACTGTGTAAGTTTGTGGGATACCCAAAGAACTCCACGGGGTATCTTTTCTATTACGCAGAGGAACAAAAAGTCTTTGTTTCTCGTCATGCCCACATTCTGGAACATCAGTTCTTAGAAAAAGAAATAAGTTAGAGCGCAATGGAACTGGAAGAAATTCCAGAGCCACAAGCTTGGTAGAACTAGAAGTTTCAAAAGAACGGGACATTCCCACACCACTCCGCAGGAGTAGTAAACTTTCTCATCCGCCCGAGAGATACTATGGATTTCTCATAGACGGGGATGTAAGTCCACGTTGCGACCCCCGGTTCTTACGGGGAGGCGGAAACGGTATAAAATCAAAATTTTAACGCAAGAGGCAACATGGACTAAGCTAGGTCGGGATCTTTACCTAAACTAAAACTAGCATACTAAGCTAAAGATATTTAGCTACTCGGATAGAGATGGTTATACCTAGCTTGTCTTGAACTCCTTCGTCTTCAAGCTCCGGTGGTGGTCCGATGGCTCCTTCTCGTCGTCTCCGTACGCCGAAGATAGATCCACTTGAAAGCTCCAACCTTTAGCTCCTTCTTCGGTCTTTGAAGAAACTAGTTCACTTGGTTTGCTAAACCTAGTGAACTAGAATGAGTAGAGAGGAAATAGAATGGGATTTTATCTATGGTTCTTGATTCTCAACTCATGAGACAAGAGAACCATAGATCAAGAGAGGGAGCAAGAGGTTGAGGGTGAGAGCAAGGGGAGAGCTCAAGAACAAGAGAGAGAATGAGCAAGAAAGAATGAGGCTCTCTTTTTCCTTTCACCCTCTCATAATCCAAAGTGATCATAACTCATCATATCAAAAAAGTCTTTTGGTGATGGTTAGAAGCAACCATAAGGTTATCATATCATGCACTCATTTTACTCAAAAAAGCAAGCAAGAAAAAAGTCTTTGGCATGAAATGATAACCATGGTCATCATGATGGTCAACTAGTCAAGCCTAGTCAACCGGTCAACAAGTCAACAAAAGTCAACAAGTCACCAAAGTCAACAAGTCAACAAAAGTCAACAAGTCAACAACCATATCACCATAATACTTAATTAATATAATAGTTAATCACAAATCATATTCTCATTAGGGTTGAGCAAAAAGTCAAAAGTCAACGGTCAACTGTCAACAACCCTAATGAGAATCCACTGCCTCTGCCTCCCTGTCAACTGTGCATACACACCCGCATCCGCGTTCCGAGGAACACGAATGCAAACTGGATAAATCCAATCCCATAAGGTACACTAGGATCTGGCTTAAACCAAAGCCCGCTAGTGTAAACTGTCCGGACACTGTGCGTGCACAAGTGCACGGATGTGACCGAACCCTGTCGCAAAACCATGCGACCTGTCGCAATACCATGCGACCTCTACTCTTTTGCCTAAAGGCGAAAAGCTTTCTGTGTGGGACTCTAAAGACTCGACACTACGCTGGCAGTGGGTTTAACCACAGACCGTAAGCGGCACTAGCTGTGCGTAACGGTCCCCAGGTAATGCCGACAAGAAGACCGACGAGGCGAAACCCATCTGAACTCCTACTGAGCCTGAGTGTGACATTCTCCATACAGTCCGGTCTGTTCGTCTGATACATCGCATGGCGGGCCTAGGGGGCGGTAAACGTCAGTCCCCCAATAGCGGTACAAGTCGTGCCGGAGTGAAGCCCAATACACCCTGAGATAACACTGGAAACCTACCAGTATATCTCGTTTGCCCTGGCCAGGGACTACTCGTGTAATGGCTCTCCTAGACACAGCGCGATGTCAACCCCCAATACCGGGAGAGACGAATCCTGTCTAACCGTCACTGCCTCCAAGTGCTTCGGGACTGCACCCAACCACCACCTGTTTGCACGACTCCTTTGAGCCGTGGTAGGGTAGTGATCAAAGTACAGTGGGAACACACCCGAGGCGAAGTGACAGTGTCAAGTCAGCGGACTAAGCTGTACTCATGTCACCTGGGAACTGATAACTGACGATAGGTATAATACCAACTAGTCAGTTCCCGACGAGTCCTGTCCAGTGTACCCGTAACCTAACGAGCACCCGCATACTATCTCAAGTACGACGTACTGACGGCTGTGGGACAGACCGTCTCCCACACTGGGATGAGAAGCGCATGCGCTGGTCTACTCCGGAGTATCGATGCCCTGTCTCGATAGTCCTGCGACCAGGGACCTGAATAAGGATGTGCTTATAGATTACCCAGCCCCCACTAGTGTGACTGCCATCACAACGCTGGTAATCAAGCAAAGATCCTAAGGGCTCCACTAATGCGTATAAGTGATATACTGAAATAAACACAAGTACACATTGAAGTAGAAACAAACCAAGTAGCATACTACTATTTTGAGCAAGATTGTATATACAAGGTGAATATCCCAAGCATCCATTAAGTAATATACAAACTAGTATGATACAGTAATGGCCTCTAGGGCATATACACTAACAATCTCCCACTTGCACTAAGGCCATGTACTGGCGTATCGAAGACCTATCATCTCGATCAGCCGCTCGAACTGAGTCTGGGGCAAGGCCTTGGTGAATGGATCTGCAGTGTTATCTTCTGAAGCGACTCTCCGAACCTCGATCTCCTTGCGATCCACGATCTCCCTGATCAGGTGATACCGCCTCAAGATGTGCCTGGATCTCTGATGGGACCTGGGTTCCTTCGCTAATGCTATAGCCCCGTTGTTGTCGCAATACAGAGGTATTGGATCAACAATGGACGGAACCACCTGAAGTTCTTTCAAGAACTTCCTCATCCAGACAGCTTCTTTTGCGGCATCAGATGCAGCGATGTATTCCGCTTCCATCGTCGAGTCTGCAACGGTTTCTTGTTTGGAACTCTTCCAACACACCGCCCCTCCATTGAGGGTAAAGACAAAACCCGACATGGACTTGGAATCATCCTTGTCACTCTGGAAGCTGGAGTCAGCAAAGGCCTCGATCTGGAGGTCTTTTCCGCCATACACCAAGAACATCTCCTTAGTCCTTCTCAGGTACTTGAGAATGTTCTTTACCGCTATCCAGTGTTTCTCCCCAGGGTTTGACTGATACCGGCTTACCACACTCAGTGCATAAGCTACATCCGGTCTGGTACACAACATCGCATACATTATAGAGCCTACCGCAGAAGCGTAGGGTATAATAGACATGCGATCCCTCTCCAAATCAGTCTTGGGAGACATCTCTTTAGAGAGGATGATCCCGTGACAAGCCGGTAGGTTACCACGCTTGGAATCTTCCATACTGAATCTTTTCAGTACGGTGTCGATGTACCTGGACTGAGAAAGTCCCAATATCCTCTTGGATCTATCACGATGGATCCGGATCCCCAGGATGTATGAGGCATCACCCAGGTCTTTCATGGAGAACCTTTGTGACAAGAACCCCTTGACAGATTGTAGCATAGGAATATCATTTCCTATTAAGAGAATGTCATCCACGTATAAAACGAGGAATACTACAGTTCTCGCTACAAATCTACTATAGATGCATGGTTCATCTGGATTTTTGATAAAGCCAAATTCTTTGACCGTCTCATCAAAGCAGATGTTCCAACTCCGCGATGCCTGCTTTAGTCCATAGATGGACTTAAGTAACTTGCACACCTTTCCGCTGCTCCCACTCTGAATGAAACCCTCTGGCTGATCCATATAGACACACTCCTCTAAATTTCCATTTAGAAAAGCGGTTTTTACGTCCATCTGCCAAATCTCATAATCGTGGAAGGCAGCAATGGCAAGAAGGATCCGAATGGATTTCAGCATGGCTACTGGAGAAAAAGGTTTCGTCGTAGTCCAAGCCAGGTCTTTGACGAAAACCCTTTGCTACCAGCCTAGCTTTATAGGTCTCAACCTGTCCATCTACACCAATCTTCCTTTTGAAGATCCACTTGCATCCTACGGGTTTTACCCCGTCTGGAGCAATGTCCAACGTCCATACCTTGTTGGTGTACATGGACTCCATTTCGGTCCGCATTGCATCCAGCCATTTCACTGAGTCAACGCTCTGAACGGCCTGCTGGAAGCTAGTAGGCTCATCATAATCTATGATGCAATCCTCTCTATCCCCGTCTATGAGAAAACCGTAGTATCTCTCAGGCGGATGAGACTGCCTACTACTTCTGCGGAGCGGCGTAGGAATGTCCTGTTCTTCCGAACCTTCTGGTTCCACTAAACTTTCAGTAACAGTCCGTGGTTCTGGAATTTCTTCCAGTTCTACTGTGCTCCCACTTATCTGGTTTTCCAAAAACTCAGTTTCCAAGAAGTAGGCATGACGAGAAACAAGAACTTTTTGTTCCTCTTCACAGTAGAAGAAATATCCTTTTGAGTTCTTTGGATACCCCACAAACTTGCACTGTACTGAGCGTGCCTCGAGCTTGTCCGCATGCTGCTTTTTGACAAAAGCCGGACATCCCCATGTCTTAATGTGCTTAAGATAGGGTCTCTTCCCACACCACATTTCATATGGTGTGGAAGGCACAGTCTTAGTCGGAACTCGGTTCAAAAGGTACGCTGCTGATTCTAGCGCATACCCCCAGAATGATCGCGGTAACTCAGCATTACCCATCATGGACCGCACCATATCCAATAGGGTGCGGTTCCGTCTCTCCGATACACCGTTATGTTGCGGGGTGTATGGAGGAGTAAGCTGAGAGAGAATTCCGTTCTCTTTTAAATAGTCCAGGAACTCGGCACTTAAGTATTCTCCACCTCGATCCGATCTTAGAATCTTAATACTTTTGCCGGTCTGTTTCTCTACTTCATTCTTATACTCCTGGAATTTTCCAAAGGCCTCGGACTTATGTTTCATCAAGAAGACATAACCGTACCTTGAGAAGTCATCCGTAAAAGTAATGAAGTAAGAATGTCCGCTTCGGGCATGTGTAGACATTGGACCGCACACGTCACTGTGTACGAGTCCCAAGAGCTCGCTCGCTCTTACTCCATGTCCAGTAAACGGAGTCTTTGTCATCTTTCCTTTGAGACAAGATTGACAAGTGGCATACGATTGATATTCGAACGCATTCAAATATCCTTCTGTATGTAACTTAGTCAACCTTCTCTCATTGATGTGACCCAATCTACAATGCCATAAGAAAGTCTGATTTATTTCCGGAGACTTTCTTTTGTGTGTATTCTGGACGTTGAAAATTTGTGGTTGGTTTAACACGTATATACCATTACTCAATGTACCTGACCCAATCAAAACTTGATTAAGGTGAATGTTTACAACATTACTTACAAACGCAAATTCATAACCTTCTTTAGAAACTAAAGATACAGAAATGATATTACAAGTTGCGTTGGGTACAAAAAAGCAATTACGCAAAACCAAAACATGTCCATCTGACATTCCCAGGTGATAGTCCCCCACGGCTTTAGCATCCATGCTAGCTCCGTTCGCAACTTTGAGGGTCATGTCACCTGCCTTCAAAACCCTACGGTTTCTCAACGCCTGCAAAGAATTACAGATATGAGATCCTGATCCGGTATCCAATACCCAGGAAGTAGAGTTTATTGAAAGACAATTTTCAATAACATACACACCTGAAGCTGAAGCTGCAACCTGCTTCAATTCCTGTGTTCTGGCCTTCCAGGCCCTGCAATCATTCTTCCAGTGTCCTTTCTTATGACAATAGAAGCATTCTTCTTTATCCACAAGCTTCCCCGCTATCTTTGTTGCTTTACCTTTTCCCTTCGTATCCACTTTACTAACACCGCCCCTTGGTTTGGCGGGGGCCTTCTTCTTCTTTCCCTTGGCTTTCGCCTTGGACCTAGAAGAAGATGATCCTCCTACAAACAAAGTGGATGTTTCCCTACCTTTCTGTAGGGTGCCCTCTGCGCTCCTCAGCATGTTGAGGAGCTCTGATAGTTCAACCTCTTTTTCTTGTAGGTTGAAGTTCAGTATAAACTGGGCGTAAGTGGAAGGAAGGGACTGGAGAACTATATCCGTATATAGCTCACTCTCCAATGTGATCCCTAGGTCAGCGAGCTCCTCAATGAAGCCGATCATCTTTAGCACATGCTCGGCTACTGATGATCCGACGGCCATTCTTGTCGAAAACAACTTTTTCGACGCTTCGTATCTTGCGATACGTGATTGCTCTCCATACAGTTCTTTTGTATGGAGCAATATGGACTCCATGTCCATATTCTCATGCCTCCTCTGATGTTCGTTGTCCATCGAGGCAAGCAGGAGGCATTTGGCCTTTGCGCTATCAATCTCCCAAGTCTTACGGATTTCCTTATCCGCGACGCTGGAAGTTGGACCAGGGACAGGGGGAGCTTTGGTGGTAAGAAGATACCCCAGCTTGTCATAAGTGATTGCTATCGTGACATTCCTGAGCCAATCTTTGTAGTTTGGCCCTGTCAGTTTGTTTTTATCTAGGAGTAACTTAAGTCCAGTCATGTTGATTGGTCGCTGCAATTAGGAGAGAGAAGAAGAAACACTCAGCATGATGCTCTTGCAAGTTTAGAGTGGTTTTTAGTTTGTCTAAACAGGATGGCTCCCACTGTTTCTCGAATCCCTCCTCAAACCATAAAGGAAGAATTAGCCGGGATCAATCCCACCGTACAATACTTGCTTAACCGTTCAGCCAGGCCGGTGTCGGTACTTCGAGGGAGGTTTTCCAACGCTTTCGCGAAGTTCCTTAATTAGAGAACCTCTTTTCCCTGGGGGCGTAGCCCCGCTAACACCTTTCTAGGCACCTACTAGGTTTATAGCATTGATCGTTAAGTGAGAAATTTCCCGAGGAGTAGCATATACTCACAGTAGGATCGGGATCCAAATATCATCGCGTGACGAAACTGAAGGAATCCTACCAGAATCATCACACTCCAAATGGTATGCAAATCTAGCAAGTTTCAGTACTTATGAAACTCCCGATGTGGATTTTTTCCCCATGCTCTTATGACCTTGACTTTGGCCAACAAATCATAAGTCACATGTCAAGTTCTGCCCGTCGTTCTCCAGGTTAATTTGAATCCACCCGCACCTACCCTTGACTTTGGCCAACAAGGCAGTACGACTGTTCCAAACCAACGCATCTATCTATGCTGCACATGAATACCCAATAGCTACCAATCACTGTGCCTTGACTTTGGCCAACAAACACAGCTTGAATACTATTGACTATTCATGTGAAACGACGGAGGGCTACGGATGGTTTTGGCGAAACCGTGAACGTAGTGAACTTGATTTAATCGATGGAACGAGATAGCTTTTAGAAGGAGTGGCTCAAGCTCCGCATTTAAAAGTTATTTTGAAAAGAACCGAGTGGTTTTTCGAAAGTGTTCCAACGACTTTAACTTGGTTTATTATCTTGCATTAGTTCTTTTAATGCGTGATATTCTTGCATTAGTACTTTTAATGCGTCCCATCATTTAACCCTACCATTGCAGAAAACAACCAAAATATGACGTACGCTTATGCCATTCGCATTCGCCACTGGGCCCCGTCATTACCCGTTAGGTTACTTAACTAACGACAGAGCGGGGGCTGGGCTAGCGCGTCTGTAAAACATAAGCAACGCCTAAATAGTAAGCAATGATAGACATTACAGATCACAGATGAATGCATTGGATATACTAGCAATCCGCAATCCTTTCGAGCCTGAAACGAAAAGCGGATAACACGGTCGCGGTGAATAGCCAAATACCCCACCCAAGACCCCTACGGGTGCGGCAAACTACCCGCCAAGTACTCGGTAGTTTGTGCACCCCTCCATGGGTCTATCCTAGGAGCAAAAACAGTAAAAAGAATTATACAATGACGGCTACAACCCCGACCCGGTTGTGCGGCCAAACAAATAATATTATTACATCAATTTACATTTACAATGAATGAAAGAAAAACAAAAGCTCATCTCACATCCACCCCGGCTATTCACCCGCGACAGTCCAACACATTCATATACACATTCCAGCACATTACAGATCATGTATAACCCCGACTAATCGACTTATAGCGATTAGCCGACGTTCAATACATGCAAGCATCACAGATATAACCATCATAGTCAAAATGCAGTGAAGTTCGGAAAAAATACGGAATTATAGGACCCCAAAAGGAAATTTCTTTTCTGGAAAATCTGGGCACATATAATATATTTTAAAAATCCCAAAACTAATACACAAACACACTGCACGAAAAACGATGCAGAGAAGACACCAAGTCGCGGCGGTTCCGCGGCGTCTAAGAAGGGTCACGCGGCGGAAGCGCGGCACTTTAGGCGAATCACTGTATCGTTTTTCTTGGGTGTTCACACAAAACCCTGAGCCGAATTTAGGAGTATAAAGTTTTTCATTTTGAGCAGAAAAAATTTCAACAGAAACTCAGTTTTTGTGATTATCCGGTTTTGTGATTTTTTTTCGGTTCCGAACTTCGTTACACTTCACTACCAAGCTAGTTTAAGTTTAGTTAGTCTCTGATACCACTGTAAGTCCACGTTGCGACCCCCGGTTCTTACGGGGAGGCGGAAACGGTATAAAATCAAAATTTTAACGCAAGAGGCAACATGGACTAAGCTAGGTCGGGATCTTTACCTAAACTAAAACTAGCATACTAAGCTAAAGATATTTAGCTACTCGGATAGAGATGGTTATACCTAGCTTGTCTTGAACTCCTTCGTCTTCAAGCTCCGGTGGTGGTCCGATGGCTCCTTCTCGTCGTCTCCGTACGCCGAAGATAGATCCACTTGAAAGCTCCAACCTTTAGCTCCTTCTTCGGTCTTTGAAGAAACTAGTTCACTTGGTTTGCTAAACCTAGTGAACTAGAATGAGTAGAGAGGAAATAGAATGGGATTTTATCTATGGTTCTTGATTCTCAACTCATGAGACAAGAGAACCATAGATCAAGAGAGGGAGCAAGAGGTTGAGGGTGAGAGCAAGGGGAGAGCTCAAGAACAAGAGAGAGAATGAGCAAGAAAGAATGAGGCTCTCTTTTTCCTTTCACCCTCTCATAATCCAAAGTGATCATAACTCATCATATCAAAAAAGTCTTTTGGTGATGGTTAGAAGCAACCATAAGGTTATCATATCATGCACTCATTTTACTCAAAAAAGCAAGCAAGAAAAAAGTCTTTGGCATGAAATGATAACCATGGTCATCATGATGGTCAACTAGTCAAGCCTAGTCAACCGGTCAACAAGTCAACAAAAGTCAACAAGTCACCAAAGTCAACAAGTCAACAAAAGTCAACAAGTCAACAACCATATCACCATAATACTTAATTAATATAATAGTTAATCACAAATCATATTCTCATTAGGGTTGAGCAAAAAGTCAAAAGTCAACGGTCAACTGTCAACAACCCTAATGAGAATCCACTGCCTCTGCCTCCCTGTCAACTGTGCATACACACCCGCATCCGCGTTCCGAGGAACACGAATGCAAACTGGATAAATCCAATCCCATAAGGTACACTAGGATCTGGCTTAAACCAAAGCCCGCTAGTGTAAACTGTCCGGACACTGTGCGTGCACAAGTGCACGGATGTGACCGAACCCTGTCGCAAAACCATGCGACCTGTCGCAATACCATGCGACCTCTACTCTTTTGCCTAAAGGCGAAAAGCTTTCTGTGTAGGACTCTAAAGACTCGACACTACGCTGGCAGTGGGTTTAACCACAGACCGCAAGCGGCACTAGCTGTGCGTAACGGTCCCCAGGTAATGCCGACAAGAAGACCGACGAGGCGAAACCCATCTGAACTCCTACTGAGCCTGAGTGTGACATTCTCCATACAGTCCGGTCTGTTCGTCTGATACATCGCATGGCGGGCCTAGGGGGCGGTAAACGTCAGTCCCCCAATAGCGGTACAAGTCGTGCCGGAGTGAAGCCCAATACACCCTGAGATAACACTGGAAACCTACCAGTATATCTCGTTTGCCCTGGCCAGGGACTACTCGTGTAATGGCTCTCCTAGACACAGCGCGATGTCAACCCCCAATACCGGGAGAGACGAATCCTGTCTAACCGTCACTGCCTCCAAGTGCTTCGAGACTGCACCCAACCACCACCTGTTTGCACGACTCCTTTGAGCCGTGGTAGGGTAGTGATCAAAGTACAGTGGGAACACACCCGAGGCGAAGTGACAGTGTCAAGTCAGCGGACTAAGCTGTACTCATGTCACCTGGGAACTGATAACTGACGATAGGTATAATACCAACTAGTCAGTTCCCGACGAGTCCTGTCCAGTGTACCCGTAACCTAACGAGCACCCGCATACTATCTCAAGTACGACGTACTGACGGCTGTGGGACAGACCGTCTCCCACACTGGGATGAGAAGCGCATGCGCTGGTCTACTCCGGAGTATCGATGCCCTGTCTCGATAGTCCTGCGACCAGGGACCTGAATAAGGATGTGCTTATAGATTACCCAGCCCCCACTAGTGTGACTGCCATCACAACGCTGGTAATCAAGCAAAGATCCTAAGGGCTCCACTAATGCGTATAAGTGATATACTGAAATAAACACAAGTACACATTGAAGTAGAAACAAACCAAGTAGCATACTACTATTTTGAGCAAGATTGTATATACAAGGTGAATATCCCAAGCATCCATTAAGTAATATACAAACTAGTATGATACAGTAATGGCCTCTAGGGCATATACACTAACAGGGGATATAGAGGATTGCATTATTAACGATAATGAGCCAACTAGCTTCCAGCAAGCCATTCAGAGCAGCGACTCGGTAAAATGGCTGGATGCAATGCGGACCGAGATGGAGTCCATGTACACTAACAAAGTATAGACTTTGGACTTTGCTCCAGAAGGGGTAAACCCGTTTGCTGCAAATGGATCTTCAAAAAGAAGATTGGTGTAGATGGACAGGTTGAGACCTATAAGGCTAGACTTGTTGCAAAAGGTTTTCATCAAAGACCTGGTTTGGACTGTGATGAAACCTTTTCTTCAGTGGCTATGCTCAAATCCATTCGAATTATTCTTGCTATTGCTGCTTTCTACGATTATGAGATCTGGCAGATGGACGTAAAGACGGCTTTCCTAAATGGACATTTGGATGAGTGCGTCTATATGGATCAGCTAGAAGGTTTTAATTAGAGTAGGAGAAGCAAGAAAGTGTGCAAGCTGCTTAAGTCCATTTATGGACTAAAACAGCCATCGCGGAGTTGGAACATCTGTTTTGATGAAACAGTCAAAGATTTTGACTTTATCAAAAATCCAGATGAACCATGCTTATATAGTAAGATTGTAGGGAGAACTGTTGTGTTCCTCGTATTATACGTAGACGACATTCTCTTGATAGGAAATGGCATTCCTGCCCTACAATCTGTCAAAAGTTTCTTGTCACAAAGGTTCTCTATGAAAGATCTGGGTGATGCCTTTTATATTCTGGGGATCCGGATCTATCGTGATAGATCAAAGAGGATGTTGGGACTTTCACAGTCCAGGTATATTGACACCATACTAAAAAGATTCAGTATGGAAGATTCTAAACGTGGTAACCTACCGGTTTGTCATGGAGTCACCCTTTCTAAAGAGATGTCTCCCAAGACTGATTTAGAAAGGGATCGCATGTCTATTATACCCTACGCTTCTGCAGTAGGCTCTATAATGTATGCGATGTTGTGTACCAGACCAGATGTAGCTTACACACTAAGCATGGTAATCCGGTATCAATCAGACCTAGGAGAGAACCATTGGATAGCAGTAAAGAACATTCTCAAGTACCTGAGAAGGACTAAGGATGGTGTATGGCGGAAAAGACCTCCAGATCGAGGCGTTTGCTAACTCCAGCTTCCAGAGCGATAAGGATGACTTCAAGTCCATGTCGGGTTATGTCTTCACCCTCAACGGAGGGGCGGTATGTTGGAAGAGTTCTAAACAGGATACCGTTGCTGACTCAACTATAGAAGCGGAGTATATTGCTGCTTCTGACGCTGCTAAAGAAGCAGTCTGGATGAGAAAGTTCTTAACCGATCTTCAAGTGGTTCCGTCCATTATTGGTCCAATACCACTGTATTGTGACAATAACGGGGCTATAGCTTTAGCAAAGGAACCCAGGTCCCATCAAAAGTCCAGACATATCTTGAGGCGGTATCACCTGATCAGGGAGATCATGGATCGCCGAGATATCGAGGTTCGGAAAGTTACTACAGAGGACAACACTGCAAATCCATTCACAAAGGCTATTTCTCAGACGCAGTTCGAGAGACTATTCGAGATGATAGGTCTGCGATATGCCAGTACATAGCCCTAGTGCAAGTGGGAGATTGTTAGTGTATATGCCCTAGAGGCCATTACTATATCATACTAGTTTGTATATTACTTAATGGAAGCTTGGGATATTCACAGTTGTAATAACATTCTTCCTCAAAATAGTAGTATGCTACTTGGTTTATTTCTACTTCAATATGCACATATGTTTCTTTTAACATATCGCCTATGAATATTGGTAGAGCCCTTAGGATCTATGCTTGATTACCAGTGTTATGATGGCAGTCAAACTAGTGGGGGCTGGGTAATCTACAAGCACATCCTTATACAGGTCCTTAGTCGCGGGATTATCGATACAGGGCATCGATACTCCAGAGTATACTAGTGTATACGCTTCCCTTCCCAGCCAGGGAGATGGTCTGTCCCACAGCCATCGATACGTCGTACTGGAGATAGTATGCAGGTGCTCATTAGGTTGTGAGTTACACTGGACGGACTCATTAGGAACTGCTGGTTGGTAATATACCTATCGTCAGATAGCAGTACCCAGATGACATGAGCACAGCTTAGTCCGTTGACTTAACACTGCTGCTTCGCCTCAAGTATATTCCCACTGTTCTTAGATTACTACCCTACCACGGCTCTACTGAGTCGTGCAAATAGGTAGTAGTTGGGTGCAGTCCCGAAGCACTTGGAGGCAGTGGCAGTTAGATAGGATTCGTCTCTCCAGGTATTGGGGGTTAATATCGCGCTGTGTTCGGAACGCCATTACACATAGTCCCTAGCCAGGGCAAGCGAGATTTACTGGTAGGTACTCCAATAGTTTCTCAGGGTGTATTGGACCGTACTCCAACATGACTTATACCGCTATTAGGGGTCTGACGTTTACCGCCCCCCTAGGCTAGATAAGTGATACTCTTAGACGGACAGACCGGACTGTACGGAGATTGTCACATACAGATTCAGTAGGATTTCGGATGAGTTATGCTCATCGGCTTTCTTATCGACAATACCTAGGGACCGTTACGTACAGCTAGTACTGCTTGCGGCCTGTGGTTAAACCCACTGCCAGCGTAGAGTCGAGTCTTTAGAGTCCTACACAGAGCGTTTCCCTGCATCGGGCAAAATGTGTAGATATCATATGGTTTTACGAAATGGTTCGATCATGTGCGTACACTCGTGCATGCACGATGAGTCGGACGGACAATACTAGTGGGCTTTGGTTTAAGCCGGATTCTAGTATTGTACTGATGGATTGTCGTCTTCGGCATTCATATTTTTCGGAATACGAATACAGGTATGTATATACGGACGAGGGGCGTTTTCGTAATTTGTACAAATTGTATTTGTAGATGGCATGACCTAATTGTATTGATCATTTAGTTTTAAATAATTAATACATTTTAGGTAATTAAGAAATGATGTGTATTATGCATGAATAAAGACTTGGGTTTTATGGACACATGTTGGTCAATTGACCCATGAGTCATTTGTTTGTCCATTGAACCTATTATCTATTATTGAATTAGTTGTTCTAATGAATTATAGTGTAGAGTTCAGTTTAGAACAAAAGAGAGAAAAACTCTATCCTTATTGATTTCTTAGTTCATACCATTTCTTTTCACCATCTCCAATTCCCTCAAGCTCAAGATCACTCATGAGTTGAGTAATCTTGAGCTAAATTAGACTCCTCAATCTATCTACATCATCTACACACCCTAGATCATTTAGTTTAGCAAACTACTTGATCTAGTTTCTTTGGTTTAGAAGAAAATCTTGGTGCACAAACGTTCGGGTGGATCATCTAGGATTCGAGCAAGCCAACGAGGAGACGACATCCGTACCACTTCGAAGAGTTCGTGCAGGTGAAGAGGAAAGCGAGATAAGGAGAAGAAGGACCATATTTCTTGAGGTATAACTTCTGTACTTTTATTTATACTTCATTTATTTTTGCTAGATACAGTTTAGATTACGATCATGGCTTACAGTCGATGTTATGATGCTTAAATTATCGTTTTTTACACCTTCCAACTCCCCGCGATTCCGCGGGGTGCATAGCATCGACTTACAAAATGATTGGACTTCATTAATGTGATCAATGAAAGAAAAGAAACCTAAAAGATATTGTAGAATCAAATTTTCAAAAAAGGTAGCTTTAGTTTTTGCTTTGCATAGCGGTATTCCTTGTAGAATATGCAGCACCTTATTCGATAAGGAAAGAGCCGAGATCCCTTCACCGGGAGTGACCTCTTTAGCGAAACTAGCAGATGCTACAAACACACTCGGTTTAGTTTTTGTTTGCTTCTATAGTTCTTGCTTTACATAGTGGTATTTATGAAATATCCTGCACCTTATTCGATAAGGAATGAGCCGAGATCCCTTCACCGGGAGTGACCTCTTTAGCGGAACTAGTAAAAGCCTAAAAAACACTCCTTTTCAAAAATCACTTGTTTCTACAATGATATCAAGTTCATTACGCTCATGGTTTTCTTAAAAACCTGCATAGCCTTCCTTCATTTCAGATAAAGACTATTTAGTATTCGTGCTACATTTGTTGGCCTTTGTCAAGGCGTAGTGTACGGTAGCTGAATGTTGCTTATCTTTTTATGCATGTGATGCAGATTGGATTAGGGTAGTCGTGCAACCTTGTTGGCCTTTGTCAAGGGTCGTGCGGGTGGGTTTAATTCAATCAAGAAATGACGGGTTGAACTTGACTAGCTTCCTATGGTTTGTTGGCCTTTGTCAAGGTCATAGGGAGTTAGGGACAAAAGTATTATTGGGAATTTCAAGTGTTGAAATTCGCAATGAGATTGCATACCTTCTATAAGATAGTTGGATCCCGATACCCACTGCGAGTAAGAGTTACTCCTGGGAGAGTTTTACACAGGACAATTAGCCGATTAAGTAGGTGTCTAGAAAGGTGTTAACGGGGTTATGCCTCTAGGAAAACGAGGTTTATTTTAATTAGGTCCGTGCGAAAGCACTGGGAACCTCCCTCAAAGTACCAACTCTGGCCTGGCTAAAAGATTGGCGAACTTGTAAGGTGTGATTAATCCCGGCTAGTCTTACCTCTTAGGGTTTGAAGGAAGATTTGATAAAAAACAGTAGGAGCCATCCTGATAAGATAAGATAAAAACCAATCTAATCTTGCAAGAGGCCATTATTGTACATATGATGTATATTATAATGGACGCTTGGACATATATAGAGAGGAATTTCTTGCTCGACATGATAGTATGCTACTGGTTGCTCTTTGTCTTAACATGTCGACTTGTATTGTGATACTGCCTTGCTCTCACATGTTGACGAAGCCCTTAGGATGTTTACTTGATTACCAGGACTATGATGGAGATCATACTAGTGGGGCCAGGGTAGTCCACAAGTACATCCTATAATCGTTCCTAGTCGAGGGTGTAGGGATAGCATAGCACCTTAGTAAGGTTTTGGCAAGTATCAATCATGCTACTCTAAAATTTTTAGGGTGCTAAACAAACCCTAACCAAGATCTTAACTAGAGACATAGGGTAAACATAGCAAGTAAACAACTTTACTTCTAAGAGTTTGTGATTACAACCTTTGTAGTCCGTTCCTTCGCTTCATAAGCTCCGTGTTGAGGTCCCTTAGCCATGATCATCATGTACCCGGACTCTAGAGAGGCTCCATGAAGAGAAAGATGCAAGCTTGCTTCCAATCTTCAACAACTAAGATGATCTACCTTGAAAAATCTCAAACCCAAGCTCATGCTTCACTAATCAAGTATTAGCAAAGCAAACATCCTAATCTAAGTAGCTAGAATAGATGAGGATGATGAAGTAGGAATTTATCTCTCTTTTATTTTCAATTTCTCACTTTATTTCATCACATCACAAAAAGCTAGAAAGCTTTTTTCAAAGGAAGAAGAAGAAGAAGAAATCTATTCGTGATGAATAATGAATTATTATTATTGTTACAAATCAACCATGGGTCAATCATGAAGGCTTAACCCTTGTAGAGAGTAAACTAGGGTAAAGGGTTTGGATTGGATTAATAAATATCAACACAAAATATCTAAGCAAAAAACAAAAGGAAGCTTCATGAAGCTTCACGCAAAAGCTAACCCAAATGCTAACACAAATCAAACCCTAACTTGTTTAAACTCCACAAATCATGTTGCATTTGTAACCCTAACTTGTTACAATATTATATATCACATATATAATATATTTTTGTAACAAAATAAAATAATACAATTAACATATATCACATATATATCAATGTATTATCCAAGTGAGAAAAAGAATCTTTAAGTGAGCTTATATTTGTTAATGTAACTTAATATATCACATATATAATTATATATTAAATTATCGAATCAACACTTGATCCGATAATCCGACTATATCGCATATAACCGACTAATATAATCTGTATCTATTCATCGAATCAACAGTTGATCCGATGACTCGGCTATATCACATATACCCTGCCGATATCATATATCGCGAGAATGGAATACGATATCTCATATCGTAATATTCTCGGTCCAGCACATATCACATATGTGCTCCTACTCCATTTTTCCAAAGCCAGGAAACCTCTATGTAGGACTCTAAAGAATCGTCAATACGCCGGCAGTAGGTGATGATCATATCAAACACCCACAAGCTGCAAGCGGTCAGCTAAACGTAACAGCCACCCAGGTATTGAGCAATCAGAAGATCAACAAGCAAACCTGTACATTCTCCTGTGAATCCAACCAGTAACACTCCCGTACAGTCCGGTCTCTTTCTCTGATATGTCGCATATCTCGCCTAGGGGTGGTAAACGTCAGACCCTAGTAGCTTGATAAGTCGTGTCGATATGAGGCCCATAACAGTTCGAGAAACTACCGATAACACTTACCTGTAAATCTCATCAACCCTGGCCCGGGATTTCCAGTTATAGCAAATCGAACACAGCGCAACATCAACTCCCTATACCGGGAGAGACGAAACCCCTCCTATCGCTCATTGCCTCCATGTGATTCGGGACTGTTGTTCATATCAGATTTTTGTATTTTCATACCGCCTAATTTTTATCACATTGCATATCGGTAGATACTCTTGAGCCGTGTTTGCTAGTCAATTGCAGGATACAGGTTCTCGGTTCTAAAAACGGTGAAATTCATGGAAAACACGACAAAAATCCCGGTTCCTGCCAACCACAGATAAAACACGGATCTCCGCTCTTTATCCGTCTGTTGCCACACACCAATTTAGGAGACAAAATGGCAAATCGTTTGTCACCTTCATGCACAAGGCTCAATGGCAGCACAAGATCCAAGAAATCTATGCGGAGCTCAAGAAAATCTTGACAAAAAGTCCACCTTTCCCTCAACAGAAATTCTTGAAGAAATGTGGAAGTATTTTCAGAAAATACATGTATCAGACAAGAGGGGGCAGCAGACCAGGGAAGTACCAAGAACCCCATGCCCTGACTCCATGTCACGACCCGAAAGTACGGAACATGACCGGCACTTAAACTACGAACGTCTCGAGGCGTACGTAATCTAAGTAAACCGAAAACCCAGAAATCCAAACCAAGAAGAGTAGTAGAGAGTAGGAAAAACCAATTTAAATCAAGTAGTTTTAATAGCATAAGCCGAATTATGCGGGTTTCTAAAAACATCAAAAATTTACTGAAAATTTCGGCAGAGTCTCCTTTGTAAATACTGGCTCCCAAACGGGATACAACATGAATAGTATACGAAATCAATAAAAGGCATCCCCAAGCGGGAGCTAGCTCTTCGTCAATCGACGGTCACAACCACACAAGCAATATAATATACAACGCCAACGGCGAGGATCAAAAACTCAAAAGGGAACTCAAAACCACCAGAAATATAACGAGCGACTCTAAGGTCGAAAGAATAAACAACACTGGTCTCTATCTCAATAGATACATGTTTGGTTGATGGAATTTACTAGATACAACTGAATAATATCATACAAGGTAATATGATGGGTACGATACAAGAAAAACCCACCTACTAGCAAGTCACCCGAATGAAATTGAGCCCGCAAGCCGTAATGAAACCTGTACGGCAAACCTGCAAGAAACTGGGGCACAACGGGGGTGAGTTGCCAACTCGTGAATAGAAAAACATCTACGCACAGAAATCGCATAAATAACGCAACCTAGGTCAATGATCATAATATATCCTCAAATATAAGTATAACAGGCAGCCTATAACAATGGCTAGGGTAATATCTAACCCGAGTATAATTTCATATGCCCGTGTTAGTGCCTCAGGTAGCAATATATCATATGAATGAGGTATGAATGCATGAAACAGAATACATGTAAATGAAGAAACTGTTTTCATAAATTAGTGAGATTTCCTTCGTATTTTTAAACTGAGGTATCATAAATGAAATCAGCATCAACAGTGTCTAGCATCGACACAAAACATAAATCTCACTGTCTCGAAATATCAATGTCTCAATCTCAATATCTAGGGCGCCGTCAGTCCAGACCGGCCCCTACCATCCATCTCAAGACCACGACGGTATCCTCCGGATATCCGACGCGTCGGGTAATATCACAGGTAGGTAGTGCTCCCCAGCCAGGCTCAACGTCAACACCACATTCCTCTTGCCCCGGGGTACCATACCGGGCCCACCATGTACCCGTGACGGTTCCTCCACTCCTCGACACGGATCTCCAAAACCACAGCAAACTCATGGTGGACGACACTTTACATCACTAGAAAACCGCAACATTTTATATTTTAAAAGATCATAAGTTGTAAATTTTGCAGCTTTCCCCGAAATCCAGAAATATCATAAATCTCAAGAAATCATCACAAGTGCATATGTCAATGATAATGAACTAGGCATGAACAACTGAATAACAGTATGCATGAAGTGGTAGGTAATAACTACAATGTCTAATATGACATATAAGGGAAGTACACTAATATCATGTCAACACTACTAGCTAACAATCTAAGTCAAGCAATTATATTCTCTAAAGTGTACGTGACATGGCAATTACCGATGAAGATGTGTGTGAGCCGGCAAGTAGGTGTACGTGGTACATACGCATCATCGGTAATGGTGCTGGTGTCCTAACAGCATGATATCAATAATGGAATATGCAGCAAAATAAATATGCGAGGCAGAGCGAACAACGATAATGTGCGGGAGCTGAATACTAGACACAACGATAACTAATCTGTAATAATCTAATATAAGTCCTACAAATGGTGCCTTTTGAAATAACACGAATCATGGGGTTTTGAAAATAGGGGCTACGGTGTTTTTATGAAAAGATACGTCGTTTTTTAAATATCCGTAGATTCCCTTGAGCTGTCTTTAAAAATGCCCACGATTCGTTAGTTTTTGAAATAGGTAAGAAGTCTAATCTAATCTAACAACTACACTAAACTATACGGCTGAACTAACAAGCTGAACTACAGGTAAGGAAACCGCCTATCATCTGAGTCGATACATATACATACCTGTATATGTATAGTCGGTGATCCCGCCTCAATAATATCATATCCGATACCATATCTATAATCAGGCATCCCAAGTCAAGAGTGCGGATCAATCATCCATATAGCTCGTACGTAAATCCGTCGTACGGCATCCCAATCTGGGTACGGTTCAATATCACATTCATCATACTATTCACCTGGTATCCTCTTTATCAAATATCATGATCGGGGTACTGATCTACGTCTAGTACCATACTGATACCGCCTACGTATGCATGGACGTGTGTGAAACACTACGTCAAAGACCCGCTACAACGTCATGTCGTATCTAAGATATGAACCCTGCTATATCACCGATCTCACGGACTCAAATCAAATCTCATCGACTCAGCTCAATTCCAAGTATCATCCTCAATCCGTATGTGAACACATAGTCCCATACCCATGTGAACACATAACTATAAAGAATCCCATGAGCACATATCAATAGGAATGTATGCAAGTATGTATGTGTGTATGTGTGTGTGTAACACTACCCTAGGGTTCGCAACACTAAAGTAATCCAACACACCAATATCCATCCTAAGCATCGTTATTAATCCCAAATAACATATAATAATTGTTGGTGTGTATACGCATCCGTATACACCACCACGGACTGCGGGGGTGCTATACGCCATCCACCCGACTTCTCCCCGTAGATATAAATCTACTCACCTGGTCCTCGCTAGCCGGTGCCGACGTCGCCATGCGCTTGCTTGTCGTCTCGAAGTCCACGTGGGGGTACCTACATATCATAACGCACCGTATCGCATTAAAATCCGACTCATGACCAAATCGACACACGAATCTCATATAGGTCAAAACCTATGGTTTGCTTTCACAAATCAACCCAAAAACCCTCGACATCGGCGTACAAACGCCGATTGATCGAGAAAAACACCAAACGTACCAAATCATGGTTTTACAATTCACTAAAATATATAAAATACGATGCAATTCATCAAAACCAATAAATTGATTAAATCGATTTATTACAAGAAACCCTAGTAAGCATCAATTAGCCGTTTCACTTTAAAACTCGATGTTTAAACGAAACTAATGGCCACAATATCCACCAATTATCATAACCAAGTTATAGAAACCATATCAATAATTTATTCTCATCAACTTGTATAAATTCCAAAATTCTAGTTTTGCAAAAATATCCAATTTAACACTTTTTAACGCAAAATTTCACAATTTAACAATTTATCTTGGCTTTGCATATTTTAAATGGTTAAACCACTCATGAAAACCTTAATGATATGCTAAAAACCCTAACTAGATTTTAATCCCACATTTTAATAAAATTTCTAAAACCTAGTTAGCAAATTAGCATAATTATCACAATTTGGGCAAATTAAATATAACAATATGCAAATTAGCTACAAGATTTGGTTTTGCATAACTTAAGATGCTAAAATACATCACACTACCATGAACAAATTAACACAACCATAACTTTAATTTAACCCTTCTCTTGAATTTAAACTTGCAATTTAAAACCTAAATTAAACACCTAATTAAGTTGATTTAAAGTATCTAACATAAATTAAGCAAAAGGGTTAGAGTTATACCTTCACAAACCATGAGATCAAATATGGAACTTGACCTCCAAATTGAGATCTTTGCATCAAGATCCATGCTATAAGGGCTAAGGAAAAATGGGTAGGGAATGGATTTGGGATTTGTGAGGTTTTGTGTTGATTTGTGAGGCAATTTTGATGAGTTTTTTGAAGAGAAATGTGATGAGAAAAGAGGAGGGGCTGTTGTGTGCAGGAAATGGGGAGGGTCGGCCACTAGTGGGTGATTGGAGAGAGAGTGAGTTAAGGAAAGTAGCAAGTAAAGAAGTCCAAGTCAACACAAGATCAAAATCCAACACAATTATCCATTTTCTTTTCTTTTCTTTCATTTCCTTTCCTTTGAAAATTCAAGTGGGAAAAATATGGTGGCTGCTGAATTCAGCCATGGGGAGGGGTAAGTGGGGGTGTGTGGGTGTGGGTACGGGTGTGGGGTGATGAAAAATCATAAATACAATACCCCAAACATCCATTTACGCTAAAAAAAGCCTTTTTTTTCAATAATTTCTAAACCGTTTTGGCAAATGATTTCGTTCCAAAAACCACATGATAAATTTTTATTTAATGTTTTATGATGCACAAAATTTGTTTCAACTCATTCCAATTTGTAATTTTCCCTAATTAAATGTATTAGTGACGGCTTAAATAATAATAAAATAATATTTTTTTCAGAAAATTTGAAATTTCACCAGCGGCTCAATAAACACCAAATAATAGCAATTACATAGCTAGAATATGTATATTTAATTTTTATAATAAGATATTTGTATTTTGACTTTTTACAGAAAACCCCCTCATTTTACCGATTTTCCGAAATTTCACCGAAACGATTTTCAAAATGCTACAATCTTCCCCCCTTAAAGAAATTCGGTCCCCGAATTTAAATTCAAACTCCCCCAAATACTAAAACATCTAAGAAAAACCATCAAGTCGTCGGGGCTCCGAAATTGTAAATACATAAAACAAATCGTAGCGCAGCGTATGCGCTTGAAAAATGAGTATATAACTCAAATCAAAACTCCGTCAAGCATCCCGCAATCATCGGAGTCATGGAGAAGACATCAATGCCAAATCCAAATCAAAACCAATATGATATAACTCGAAACTATACATGTAAATATCGAATCTATATCTGTAAGTATCTGAAGGAAATGCATGCCAAACCTCTTTAAGTCGCTGTGCAACGCGTATAACACTGCACGGTGGCGGACGTCTATCATAAGAAAATAACTATATACATATATACCTTTGTTTGAAATGTACGTTCCGCCGTTTTGGAAACAATTTAGAAGGGTCTCCTTATTTTAAACATTTCGTGTCATATCAGACACGTAGGTAAATACTGAGGCTATAGCTCGCTTTTTGGAAATCCCTTCCATAACTATCAATGCATGCAAAATATATTCAGGTACTGTCCTCTGACTAGTCCCGCTCAGTACGAAAACACATAGCAATATCATAAAAACGTACTGCTCTATAAGAAATCAATCCCAAAATATGCACATGAATACTACGTGCGTCTGGTGCGTACGGAAATCAAAATCCATGAATGTGCCATACATGCGCACAGAAACAACATCTAAGTGCATCGGGTGTGCACGAAACATCTGTTGTAGACAACATGTGTGCCTGACAGCAAAATCAGGTGCATCTGACATGCACGAAAAAAATCTCGATTTAGTGCATCTGGTGCGCACCAAAATCACCCTTCAAAACATGCGCCCAACATGCGCGAAAATCCAAATCAGGTGCATCCATCGTGCACGAAATCATGAAATCCAATATCAAGCGTCGAACATGCGCAAAATCCAATCAGGTGCATAAAATGCACAAAACAAATATCGAATATCGCAATCGAAATCGAAGTCCAGTACATCTAAGTGCACAAAAGGCGTATCACTGCACTGCAAGCATATAATAACTATACAGAGTGCAGGAACCAAATCGTGTGCATGCATACGCACAAAACCAACTCAACTGTTTAAAACCGTAAAATCACAAACATGTGAAACTAAAGCACGAAAATGATATCAAGTGCAACACTGTGCAAAGATCGTAAATCCTCAATCATCAAAATCAAATCATACGAATAAATCACCCAAAACATCGTAATCAATAATGGCGGAACAGTACCGCTCAAGTGCATTCTCTAAGAATCTCGGCCAACTGTCGCGGTCACTAGTGGGACGTCTCGTCGATGATCATGAACTCTGTCCTGCTGGTGTGCGTAACCATGACCACTCCTGGGTCAAGGTCTTCACTGTGAATTACCAATCTTTCGGTCCATCGGCTCATCGGCCCTGTCAGGTGTGCTAACGGGGACGATTCCGTTCTGGCACTTCGCTGGTCATCTCTTGGTCAATCATCGCGACCACTCGTAAGACAGCATATCACTGACGTCGGCCTCTGGCTCTCTGAATGTACGTGACACATCTGATCCTGGATGTAAGTATCATTGCAGCAGTGTCCTGGTAGGAATCCTGCTCACGGTCTCTTCCATGTCTCGTCTCTGCCAACTGTCCGGAAGTCATTGTCCTTTCATATATCTGCATCTTGCTCTGGAACGACTGCATACTCATCGCGACTCCTTCTGGAAGGTATATCCAGTATTCTGCCTCGGCATGCGCATCGCATCTCTGATGTCGGCGGAGGGGAACGTCATCACATCTAGATCTGGTACGAACCTCTTACTTCACTTTTCTCTAATGTCGTCTGCTTTGGACTCGTCTCGTCGCGGCTGCATGGACTGAGCTCCAACGGCTATCCTCGTATCGGGAGTCTCCCAAGAAATGCATCTCACCACCTAGCATCCGAATTAAGTCGAGCCATCCGATCGAGTCGTCAAAACCTCATAATCCCCCAAGAGCTCAACATCTTGGGCACAGTTTAATAGTATCGAGTACATACCACAGCATCGGTGGTCCAGCCGTAGAAGGGCAAACCCAAGCCTCACTAATGGCGCCGTGGAACTGCCGCAAACCCGAAGGTTCAAAGGCTTTCACACGGTCATTAAGTCGAGTTAGGGTTTCATTCTTCTAGAGGGACCATAGAATTGCCTGCATGTCTTTCCGACTACTTTAAACTTGGATAAATAGGTTTCTGATATTCGATCGTCTCTGTCGACTCCCAACGTCTCCGCGTGAAGTCGTCTCTAGCTGGAATCAATCTATCTGATGACCTAGCATCGGGGTAAGCGAACGAACCACCTGTCCTAGTCATTCATCATCGGGTGACTAGCGACCTTCTATCATCTATTCGTACAACTCGCCCCGCCATAGTTCCAACATATGGGGCGATATCTCGTCGCTCGCAGCAACAACTGGCTCGCTCGTCTTCACGCTGAACAGTGCCTCAATCATCAGGAGTAAGCAACACACCAACGGTCATCAAAATCTGGCTGGCCTCTGTCAGTGGCTCAATCCTCTAGTGTCGATCAGCACATCCGAGTAACCTCATAAAGGCGATCCGCCAAACGCTCGTGGCGCGGAAACACAGTAAAAAGACACATCTCTGCAATCGTGTGTCGCCGGAATTTCGCCCTGGTCAGTCCTCGTTCGTGATGAGCTTGTGCTGACCGCAACTCTAGCCGTAGCTCTCCCTGCCTGTAACCGTAGCAGCAAAACCAAACTGGTACCGACGAGGCTAGATCAGGAAGGAATATAATACTGAACAAGGAAATGTACATCCTAAGGCTTCATAAGTGGAGTGGAGTGGCGTGTCGTAAATATGCCGCGGAACATACCAACGGTACGTCACTCTACTTTAGTCACATATTCCATCAACCAAGGGTCATCCTACGCTCCGAAGGTTAAAACCTAACGCTCTGATACCAACTTTGTCACGACCCGAAAGTACGGAACATGACCGGCACTTAAACTACGAACGTCTCGAGGCGTACGTAATCTAAGTAAACCGAAAACCCAGAAATCCAAACCAAGAAGAGTAGTAGAGAGTAGGAAAAACCAATTTAAATCAAGTAGTTTTAATAGCATAAGCCGAATTATACGGGTTTCTAAAAACATCAAAAATTTACTGAAAATTTCGGCAGAGTCTCCTTTGTAAATACTGGCTCCCAAACGGAATACAACATGAATAGTATACGAAATCAATAAAAGGCATCCCCAAGCGGGAGCTAGCTCTTCGTCAATCGACGGTCACAACCACACAAGCAATATAATATACAACGCCAACGGCGAGGATCAAAAATTCAAAAGGGAACTCAAAACCACCAGAAATATAACGAGCGACTCTAAGGTCGAAAGAATAAACAACACTGGTCTCTATCTCAATAGATACATGTTTGGTTGATGGAATTTACTAGATACAACTGAATAATATCATACAAGGTAATATGATGGGTACGATACAAGAAAAACCCACCTACTAGCAAGTCACCCGAATGAAACTGAGCCCGCAAGCCGTAATGAAACCTGTACGGCAAACCTGCAAGAAACTGGGGCACAACGGGGGTGAGTTGCCAACTCGTGAATAGAAAAACATCTACGCACAGAAATCGCATAAATAACGCAACCTAGGTCAATGATCATAATATATCCTCAAATATAAGTATAACAGGCAGCCTATAACAATGGCTAGGGTAATATCTAACCCGAGTATAATTTCATATGCCCGTGTTAGTGCCTCAGGTAGTAATATATCATATGAATGAGGTATGAATGCATGAAACAGAATACATGTAAATGAAGAAACTGTTTTCATAAATTAGTGAGATTTCCTTCGTATTTTTAAACTGAGGTATCATAAATGAAATCAGCATCAACAGTGTCTAGCATCGACACAAAACATAAATCTCACTGTCTCGAAATATCAATGTCTCAATCTCAATATCTAGGGCGCCGTCAGTCCAGACCGGCCCCTACCATCCATCTCAAGACCACGACGGTATCCTCCGGATATCCGACGCGTCGGGTAATATCACCGGTAGGTAGTGCTCCCCAGCCAGGCTCAACGTCAACACCACATTCCTCTTGCCCCGGGGTACCATACCGGGCCCACCATGTACCCGTGACGGTTCCTCCACTCCTCGACACGGATCTCCAAAACCACAGCAAACTCATGGTGGACGACACTTTACATCACTAGAAAACCGCAACATTTTATATTTTAAAAGATCATAAGTTGTAAATTTTGCGGCTTTCCCCGAAATCCAGAAATATCATAAATCTCAAGAAATCATCACAAGTGCATATGTCAATGATAATGAACTAGGCATGAACAACTGAATAACAGTATGCATGAAGTGGTAGGTAATAACTACAATGTCTAATATGACATATAAGGGAAGTACACTAATATCATGTCAACACTACTAGCTAACAATCTAAGTCAAGCAATTATATTCTCTAAAGTGTACGTGACATGGCAATTACCGATGAAGATGTGTGTGAGCCGGCAAGTAGGTGTACGTGGTACATACGCATCATCGGTAATGGTGCTGGTGTCCTAACAGCATGATATCAATAATGGAATATGCAGCAAAATAAATATGCGAGGCAGAGCGAACAACAATAATGTGCGGGAGCTGAATACTAGACACAACGATAACTAATCTGTAATAATCTAATATAAGTCATACAAATGGTGCCTTTTGAAATAACACGAATCATGGGGTTTTGAAAATAGGGGCTACGGTGTTTTTATGAAAAGATACGTCGTTTTTTAAATATCCGTAGATTCCCTTGAGCTGTCTTTAAAAATGCCCACGATTCGTTAGTTTTTGAAATAGGTAAGAAGTCTAATCTAATCTAACAACTACACTAAACTATACGGCTGAACTAACAAGCTGAACTACAGGTAAGGAAACCGCCTATCATCTGAGTCGATACATATACATACCTGTATATGTATAGTCGGTGATCCCGCCTCAATAATATCATATCCGATACCATATCTATAATCAGGCATCCCAAGTCAAGAGTGCGGATCAATCATCCATATAGCTCGTACGTAAATCCGTCGTACGGCATCCCAATCTGGGTACGGTTCAATATCACATTCATCATACTATTCACCTGGTATCCTCTTTATCAAATATCATGATCGGGGTACTGATCTACGTCTAGTACCATACTGATACCGCTTACGTATGCATGGACGTGTGTGAAACACTACGTCAAAGACCCGCTACAACGTCATGTCGTATCTAAGATATGAACCCTGCTATATCACCGATCTCACGGCCTCAAATCAAATCTCATCGACTCAGCTCAATCCCAAGTATCATCCTCAATCCGTATGTGAACACATAGTCCCATACCCATGTGAACACATAACTATAAAGAATCCCATGAGCACATATCAATAGGAATGTATGCAAGTATGTATGTGTGTATGTGTGTGTGTAACACTACCCTAGGGTTCGCAACACTAAAGTAATCCAACACACCAATATCCATCCTAAGCATCGTTATTAATCCCAAATAACATATAATAATTGTTGGTGTGTATACGCATCCGTATACACCACCACGGACTGCGGGGGTGCTATACGCCATCCACCCGACTTCTCCCCGTAGATATAAATCTACTCACCTGGTCCTCGCTAGCCGGTGCCGACGTCGCCACGCGCTTGCTTGTCGTCTCGAAGTCCACGTGGGGGTACCTACATATCATAACGCACCGTATCGCATTAAAATCCGACTCATGACCAAATCGACACACGAATCTCACATAGGTCAAAACCTATGGTTTGCTTTCACAAATCAACCCAAAAACCCTCGACATCGGCGTACAAACGCCGATTGATCGAGAAAAACACCAAACGTACCAAATCATGGTTTTACAATTCACTAAAATATATAAAATACGATGCAATTCATCAAAACCAATAAATTGATTAAATCGATTTATTACAAGAAACCCTAGTAAGCATCAATTAGCCGTTTCACTTTAAAACTCGATGATTAAACGAAACTAATGGCCACAATATCCACCAATTATCATAACCAAGTTATAGAAACCATATCAATAATTTATTCTCATCAACTTGTATAAATTCCAAAATTCTAGTTTTGCAAAAATATCCAATTTAACACTTTTTAACGCAAAATTTCACAATTTAACAATTTATCTTGGCTTTGCATATTTTAAATGGTTAAACCACTCATGAAAACCTTAATGATATGCTAAAAACCCTAACTAGATTTTAATCCCACATTTTAATAAAATTTCTAAAACCTAGTTAGCAAATTAGCATAATTATCACAATTTGGGCAAATTAAATATAACAATATGCAAATTAGCTACAAGATTTGGTTTTGCATAACTTAAGATGCTAAAATACATCACACTACCATGAACAAATTAACACAACCATAACTTTAATTTAACCCTTCTCTTGAATTTAAACTTGCAATTTAAAACCTAAATTAAACACCTAATTAAGTTGATTTAAAGTATCTAACATAAATTAAGCAAAAGGGTTAGAGTTATACCTTCACAAACCATGAGATCAAATATGGAACTTGTCCTCCAAATTGAGATCTTTGCATCAAGATCCATGCTATAAGGGCTAAGGAAAAATGGGTAGGGAATGGATTTGGGATTTGTGAGGTTTTGTGTTGATTTGTGAGGCAATTTTGATGAGTTTTTTGAAGAGAAATGTGATGAGAAAAGAGGAGGGGCTGTTGTGTGCAGGAAATGGGGAGGGTCGGCTACTAGTGGGTGATTGGAGAGAGAGTGAGGTGAGGAAAGTAGCAAGTAAAGAAGTCCAAGTCAACACAAGGTCAAAATCCAACACAATTATCCATTTTCTTTTCTTTTCTTTCATTTCCTTTCCTTTGAAAATTCAAGTGGGAAAAATATGGTGGCTGCTGAATTCAGCCATGGGAAGGGGTAAGTGGGGGTGTGTGGGTGTGGGTACGGGTGTGGGGTGATGAAAAATCATAAATACAATACCCCAAACATCCATTTACGCTAAAAAAAGCCTTTTTTTTCAATAATTTCTAAAGCGTTTTGCCAAATGATTTCGTTCCAAAAACCACATGATAAATTTTTATTTAATGTTTTATGATGCACAAAATTTGTTTCAACTCATTCCAATTTGTAATTTTCCCTAATTAAATGTATTAGTGACGGCTTAAATAATAATAAAATAATATTTTTTTCAGAAAATTTGAAATTTCACCAGCGGCTCAATAAACACCAAATAATAGCAATTACATAGCTAGAATATGTATATTTAATTTTTATAATAAGATATTTATATTTTGACTTTTTACAGAAAAACCCCCTCATTTTACCGATTTTCCGAAATTTCACCGAAACGATTTTCAAAATGCTACACTCCACTAGAGTGCGGCGGATCCGCGGCATAAGGAGGCTTAGGCCGCGGATCCGCGGCCATACTGGCGAGTCAGAGGGTCGTATTTCAGGGGTAGTTTGGACTTTTTGTATAGAGCCAGGATTTTGCCCTAGATTTCCATTCTCCAGCCTATAAATAGCCCAGAACTTTGTGAAGGAAAGGGTCCATAATCTTGTATTTTCTTTTCTAGGTTTAGTTGTGTTTCTTCTTCCTCTTCTCATCTCTTCTCCATTAAAACTTGTAGTGAGCTTTGTGAGTGAAGAATGATGAATAAAGAAGACTCTTTTGCTATTATATCTTGTCGTGTTCTTTTATAATTGCTTGTAATTTTAATTTGTTAACTAGTTGTTGTTATTTCTTATTGTTTCTTTCTTTTCTCTTTTCCTTTATCATTAAAACAACCATGATACTTACGCTTGATCCTTGCCAAGGTGAGGTCGCAAATAGCTAGTTGTTCTTTTCTAATCTCTTCTTTCTATCTTCCTCTTTTGTTTTGTTTTCTTTTCATTATGATGTGTGAGTAGTTTCATACTTGTTAGGATAGGATAAGGGAAGTTTGAGTGAAGGAAATCTCTCTCACTCTTTCCTTGCCCAACAACTTAATTCGACTCCCGTTAATTGAACCACAATCCGCTCCTTACGGCACCCTATCCTACTTGATAGCGGTGATTCCGTAGTGAGACCGGTTGTGGTTGAATTAACCGGAGGTTATGGCTAAGAGCCAAGAACGGACGGACAAGCACCAAAAGGAAGAACTTATGCGTTGGAAAGCCTAGCTTATACTCGCAAGTTCCTTCCTAGTCGTGCTAATCCCCGTTGTTGCCGATTACCGTAACACCGATATTAAGAGGGGCAACGAAAGATGTGGGAGACTCCTAACTCAAACTAACCTAATCCTAACCCTAACAAGCTCTCTTTACATATCATTTTATCACTTAATTAATCACAACAAAATCTGGAAAACTGGACTTAACTTGTTAAAGCACATAGAAAAAGATTCCCATCTCCCTGCGGACGACCCGTACTCAACCGGCTAGCTACAAGCGAAACCGTCTTGATTGCGGTAATTAACTAAACTTGAACACGCAGAACCTCTACCAATCAAATGGCGCCGTTGCCGGGGAGACGGTAGTTTATTTCTTTGTGTAATTTCGGGTTAATTTGTGAATATAAATATAACCGAAAAAAATATATATATACATTGTAAAAAACCATCTTGTTATTTTTGATTAGTTTTTGTGCAAGTGTGAAGGAAAACACAAGTTCGAGTTCAGTGGCCAAGACGTAGACAATACGGAGTTCAAGTTCAGTGCCAAAGACGTGGGAAGATAGACCCACATTTCGCGGCTACACCGCGACGGACCAAAACGAAGCCAACGGTCTACTGAAAAATCTGGAGTAGTTACAGTAAGCAAATAAGGATTCAGGACATCCAGACAACCAGAGGAGACACAGACCAGCACCTACAAAAATTTTCAAGGCCCAAGCCCATCACATTGCCGTGGAACCGCGGGATAAGCTAGCTTAGGCCGCGGAACCGCGGCCGTTTGGTGGCCTCAGGGTGCCATTTTCTCTGTAAGTCCTCCTCTCCTCCTTCCCACTCCTCTGGACTCCAATAAACTGTGTTTTCTGCAGCTTTCTTTGCGCAAATTCTCTCCCCCTTCCAATAAACTGTTCTTGTGCAGGATTCTTTGCGCCGCGCTAAAAATAAAAATTGTTTGCAGTTGATTTGTTACTGCTTTGCATTCTTTTAATACGGACTTAAGGGGCTTGAAACCAATTCAGATTGGGTGGGGATTTCATCACCCTTCCCAGGACCCCAAAAATCACAAAAGCATATGCATTGTCCATTGTAATTAAAAAATACTAGACTTCAGCCCTAAGGACTTCGCGCTCATTAGGAGAAGTTAAACCGTGTTTAGAACCTCGCTTAACGGTATATTGTTTACGGGGTGTCTAGGAAAGTATTAACGGCGCAACCGCCAAAAGAGAAAGGGTTATTTAATTAAGGAACTTCGCGAAAGCGTTGGAAAACCTCCCCTTATCTCTGCACTTACCTGGCCTCGTGATCAGTGTATTTTTAAGCCCGTTTCTCGACACAGTTTTGCTTCGACAATCAAGTTCTGGAGCAGGTCTAGCAGACCTAGGTGACCCTAGATCTAGGTGTGATTGTGCATATCTTGTTTGTGATTGCTTAAAGCCGTAAATCCGTACATATTTCTGTAAAGCTCTTTCTAAAAAAGAAAAAAAGAAAAAATCATAAACTTTTATAAAAACTTGCCCTTTTGTCGCCAAAATTCATTTTTCACCCACCACCCATCGCCTTTCTCCATTGACGTTTTCTTACCCTCACCTTCTCCGCTTTGACTATACTAAACTCGTTTAGTGTATGTCCGCTTGGACTCGGGACACTAGCGCCCGTCTAGTCCGCATTACGTTAGTCGCTACCGACTACGCGATCGACTCAGACGTCGATACTCCGTCCACTCCTCTTTCACCTTTACCTTTGCCGGCCAACTCCGACGTTGACTGGAATTCTGTTCATACATCTTCGCCTTCACCTTCACTTTCACCGACCTCTTCTTCCGCGATGTCAGGATTTAATCCGAACATCTCTTTGACCACCCCTGGATTGGCTCCACCTCCTACGGAGACCAATAACCCACCACACCCGCCTGTTGTAGCGCCGCCATGAATTACGCTCCAGGATCGTTTCTATCCTACCCGTTCTGCACTCCCCACTTGCCTTTCTCTTCCACCGGCCAATGGGGATAATTTTGAAATTAAGCCCCACTTCATCAACATGCTTCCACGATTTCATGGGCTTGAATCTGAAGATGCCTATATCTTCATCAATAAATTTCAAAACGTCTGTGCCATGATGAAAACCACCCAGCTGTCGGACGATGCTAAACGTCTACGAGTCATTCCGTTCACTCTATGCGATCTTGCTGAAAAATGGCTGTATAGCACCACTTCCCACTCCATAACCAGTTGGGACGAGTTTGTTAAAGCGTTTCTCAAAAAGTTCTATCCAAATCATAAAACCGCAAGGATTCGAAATGAAATCAACCAATTCTCTCAGCTTCCTTCTGAACCCTTCTGGAAGTGCTTTGACCGATACAAAGACCTTCTTGTTCAGTGTCCTCACCACGGTATAGAGAAATGGCAACTTTGCCAAACCTTATACGAGGGTCTGAACCCAGCAACGAAGCAGTTGTTGGAAACCATCTGTCAGGGCCACTTCCTATCGAAATCTGACGAGGAAGCGTGGCAGTTCTTTGACGACCTTGCGGAGCAAACGCTACAATGGGAGAGCACCAGACCGACTTCTTCTTCTTCTATCTCCACTTCTACCGGTCAGTCTAGGGTAGGAATTCACCAACTGGATGTCTCTATTGCGATGAAAGCTGAAATGGCTGCAATAACAAGAAAGCTTGAAGCGATAGAGAGCAAATTTTCTTCTCCTGCTCCTGCCCCTGTTCTCCCCCTTCGTACCATTTGCGCTTGTTGTTCCGATCCTTCTCACTTGACCGAAGAGTGTCCTTACAATCCACCATCGCAAGGACAGGATCAGGTAAATGCTGCATTCCAGTAAAGACCGAGGAATGATCCATACTCTTCCACCTAAAATCCCGGTTGGAGGAACCACCCCAATTTCGCCTGGAATCAGAATCAATTCCAAGGCAACAATTTCCAAAGGGCCCCTCCGCCGCAACAACAAGCGCAACAACAAACTCAGTTTCAGCAGCCCTTCCAACCCCAACCTTTCCAAAATCAGACGAACAACTTTGCACCCAATAATTCTTTTCCACCAAACAACTTTGTTCCGTCAAACAACGATAAGGTTTCCTCGCTCGAACGAAGTCTGGAGGCGTTCGTCAAACAATCGACTCAATCCACCGCAAACATCCAGTCTTCCATTCAATCTTTAGTGCAACACACTTCCGCACACGGGCAAAGCATCAAGACCATCGAGGCCCAGATTGCACAGCTGAACGCGGCCTTAAGCGAGCGAGAGAAGGGGAAGCTCCCGTCCCAACCACTCCCAAATCCCGGTCACCCACAGATTGTACATGTTGCTCTTGAACAACAGAATCATAATGTGAGTGCCGTGACCATATTGAGATCGGGAAGGATGCTGCAAAACAACATCGGCACACGGATCAATGATGACACCCCGGCCGCTTCTTCTTCTACTTCTTCTTCTTCTTCATCTCCTGCTTCTTCGTCTTCTGAGCCTATTCTCCGTTCTTCACAAGGCTCTCCTTCCTCTTCTTCTGCTCTGAACGGACCCACTTCTCACTCCACGAAAACACCTGTTCTGGGATCCGTTCCAACTCCACAATCTCCTCCTCCAGCATTAGACTCAACCAATTTTCAAAATGTTCCATTTCCAAACCGGTTGAGGTCTAATAAACAAAATCCTCAAATGGAGAAGATTCTGGAGTTATTTAAGCAGGTTAACATTAACATTCCTCTTTTAGATGCTGTCCAACAAGTCCCGTCCTACGCGAAAATCTTAAAGGACTTGTGCACGAAAAAGAGGAAATCTCAGGTACCAAAGAAAGTTTTCTTGGCTAGTGCTGTGAGTGATGCTCTTACCCAATCTTTACCACAAAAACGGAAGGACCCTGGCTGTCCTACGATTTCAATTACCATTGGGGATAAGAACATCAACCGCGCACTATTAGATCTTGGTGCCAGTGTTAACCTGCTTCCGTATTCAGTATACGAGCAATTAGGCGTCGGAGAGCTGAAACCCACGCACTGCACTCTCCAAATGGCCGACCGATCGATCACCCATCCTAGGGGTGAGCTAGAGGATGTGTTAATCAAAGTCGGGGACTTCATATTCCCCGTTGACTTCATTGTATTAGACACACAGCCTGTAGCTAACCCCCGGAATCAGATTCCGGTGATACTCGGTCGCCCATTTCTTGCAACCTCAAATGCTGTGATCAATTGTCGCAATGGTTCGATGAACCTCTCTTTTGGAAACATGACGATTGAACTCAACATTTTTAGGTTGGGGAATCAGCCCGCCGAACCTAATGCTCATATACTGGACGTCTGCTCGATCCAGGAGATCACCCCAGAAGAGTGTGAATTCGAGGAGTTTCTGTTTGAACACGATAATCTTGACGCCACTAGTGCGTTTCTCTTCGAACCTGCTGCTGTTTCTGCACCCGACAATGACTACGAGTGTTTCACGTTCTTGAACGATCTTAGCCGCGCACAACCCGAGTTTGAATCTTTCAAATTTCCGGATGAGTTACCTGAACCATCCGACTCGGTCGCTTACACTCGTTTTGAACCTTTGCTGGAGTCCTTTGAGTTCGAGACCTTTGCACCAATCTTGCCTTCCATCGTTTCACCTCCAACGCTCGAACTCAAGCCTTTGCCGTCTCACCTTAAGTATGCTTACTTAGGTGAGAACGAGACCCTCCCTGTCATCATTTCGGCTTCTCTAGCTCCAGAGCAAGAGAAAGCCCTTCTCGCGGTCTTGCACAGCAACAGGCAAGCTTTTGGCTGGTCCATGGCGGACATCAAGGGGATTAGTCCCCTGATCGTTGAGCATCACATTCATCTGATGGATGATGCCAAACCAGCCCGGGATCCACAAAGACGTCTCAATCCAGTCATGAAAGAGGCTGTGAAGAAGGAGATCGTAAAATGTCTAGATAGTGGTATCATTTACCCTATCTCTGATAGCCAGTGGGTTAGCCCCATCCACGTTGTCCCCAAGAAGTCGGGCATCACGGTCATAACCAACGAGGCGAACGAGTTAATCCCTACTCGCACCCAAACTGGGTGGCGAGTATGCATTGATTACAGAAAACTCAACGCCGCAACGCGGAAAGACCACTTTCCGCTACCTTTCATTGACCAGATGCTTGAACGATTGGCCGGACACGAGTACTACTGCTTTCTTGATGGCTACTCCGGCTATAATCAAATTCCCATCGCCGAAAAAGACCAGGACAAGACCACTTTCACTTGTCCTTTCGGCACGTTTGCATATCGTCGCATGCCCTTTGGGTTATGCAATGTGCCCGCTACCTTCCAGCGGTGTATGATGGGAATTTTCTCAGACATGGTGGAAAAATTTCTGGAGATCATCATGGATGATTTCTCCATCTTCGGCGATTCCTTCAACGAGTGTTTGCTGCATCTTGACGCTGTCCTTACCCGATGTAAGGACAAGAATCTCACTTTGAATTGGGAGAAGTGCCACTTCATGGTGCGCGAAGGTATTGTCTTAGGACATATCATCTCGCAAAATGGCATAGAGGTTGACAAAGCAAAGATTGAGGTCATTTCCAATCTACCTCCTCCCCGTTGTGTCAGAGATATCCGAGCCTTCCTTGGCCATGCCGGTTTCTATAGACGGTTCATCAAGGACTTTAGCAAGATTGCTAGGCCCTTGACACTTTTGCTGGCCAAGGACACGCCATTCGACTTCAACTTGAGCTGTGTGACTGCATTCGAGTCATTGAAAAGCTCACTCACTTTTGCTCCCGTTCTTTCTTCACCTGACTGGACGCACCCATTCGAGATTATGTGCGATGCATCCGACTTTGCCATTGGTGCTGTCCTTGGACAACACATCAACAAGATGCCGCACGTAATCTATTATGCGAGCCGAACCCTGAACGACGCCCAACTCAATTATACAACAACTGAGAAGGAATTCTTAGCTATTGTATTTGCTTTAGAAAAGTTCAGGCCCTACCTCATCGGCTCTCCAGTCATTGTCTACACTGACCATTCTGCTCTGCGCCATCTTTTTGCGAAGAAAGATGCAAAATCTCGGTTAATCCGTTGGATCCTCTTGCTTCAAGAGTTTGACCTTGTCATTAAGGACAAACGAGGATGTGAAAACGTGGTTGCCGACCATCTCTCCCGACTTCCTTCTTCGCCTTCGCTTCCAATTCCGATCAACGACGTTTTCCCGGATGAACAACTCTTGACAGTATCTTACGAACCCTGGTTCGCAGATATTGTGAATTATTTGGCCACGGGATTACTACCGACTGAATGGTCAAGTCAGGACAGACTTCGCTTCTTATCCCAAGTAAAACACTTTTACTGGGACGAACCCTATTTGTTCAAGTACTGTCCCGACCAGATTATTCGTCGGTGTGTCCCTGACGAGGAATTCAAGAGTGTGCTGTCGTTTTACCACGACCAAGCATGTGGCGGGCATTTTGGCCCTAGAAAGACAGCTGAGAAGATCTTGCAATGTGGTTTCTACTGGCCACAACTCTTCAAAGACGCTCATGACTATTGCAAGACTTGCTCCCGGTGCCAACACATGGGCCGGATATCCCGGAGGAACGAGATGCCGCTCCAACCGATCTTGGTTGTGGAGATTTTCGATGTTTGGGGGATAGATTTCATGGGGCCGTTTCCCAGCTCTTTTGGGAACTTGTACATCCTTCTCGCTGTTGATTACGTCTCTAAATGGGTCGAGGCTGTGCCCAGCCGGACTAACGATAACAAGGTTGTCGTTAGGTTCCTTAAAGAAAACATTTTCTCCCAGTTTGGGCACCCCCGAGCGATCATTAGCGACAATGGAAGTCATTTCTGCAACAAAACTTTCGAGGCCTTGATGCGGAAATACTCCATTAATCATAAGCTATCCACGCCCTACCACCCCCAAACCTACGGGCAGGCCGAAGTTTCAAATCGGCAAATCAAGCAGATACTGGAGAAGACGGTTTCCAAGAACCGTAAGGATTGGTCGCTGAAACTCACTGATGCCCTTTGGGCATTTCGCACCGCTTATAAGACCGACCTTGGCATGTCTCCCTATCGGCTTGTGTACGGAAAAGCCTGCCACCTACCTATCGAAATAGAGCATCGCGCATTTTGGGCGATAAAAGAGCTGAATCTGTCTCTCGAGGATGCGGGCAGCCATCGGAAGCTGCAGTTGAACGAACTGAGCGAGCTTAGGGATAAGGCTTACGATAACGCGGTGGTCGTTAAGAATCGAACGAAGGTGTTTCACGATAAACACCTTTTGCGCAAAACCTTCGTACCTGGTCAGCAGGTACTGCTTTACGACACCCGACTTCATTTCCATCCAAGAAAGCTCAAATCTCGCTGGAAAGGGCCGTATTTTGTGCGGAATGTGTATCCGCATGGCGCTGTGGATTTGGAAAATCCAAAGGACGGGTCATTTTTCAAAGTGAACGGACACCGATGCAAACCGTACCTTAGCGCTGAACCAACAGAGGAGCTCCTGTTCTTACAGGAGCCGGTTTACCCTGCATAATCTTCCTCTGCCTACCTCCAAACTTCGGTTATCCAGCCAAGAACAAGTGGACACTGTTCCAAATAAGTTTGGGGGTATGTTCAAACCATTTTGTATATATTTGTGTATATTCTTTTTCTTTTCTTTAAAAACAAAAACAAAAAAAATAAATGTGTATCGCTAACTGACAATTTTGACCCTTCAAATGATCTCTTCATGCAATGACAGTGAGGACACTGTCCAGTTTAAGTTTGGGGGTACGCTCGGTACGCATTTCTTACCTTCGCATTCATATGTATATTTTGCATCTGCATATTTAAATCCATAAAATCCATAAAAATCTGAAAATTTTCTAAAAACCTAAAAACTTTTCTGTCAAGTTAGCTAGTGGGAGGACTCTGATTCAACATTTCGACGGTTTTGTTTGATAAAATAAGAATAACTAAATCTTATGTTTATATTTTGAAAACCTGAAAGATAACCCTCCTTTAAAGTTAACTATAGCTGATATACGTCTTTACATCACACTACACGTGTCGTGAGTTTTTGGAAATTAGATGACAAGTCTTTTTATGTCTAAAAACTTTTAAACAGATAAATGATTTTCTGAGGATCAAATAGGTTTGTTCTGAAATAAGTAATGTCAAGAATAGTTTATGAAGTAAAGCGAATATGATGGAATATTATTGATGCCTTAATTGGAACTAAGTCTGAAAAATAACCCATCTGGAACTTGAGTGGAATGATTACACACCAAAACCCACTAAACACGTCTTTTATCCAAAAAATAACTGAACTGCCGGTTATATCTCCGTTCGTATTAAATCATCTGATTTTCACGCCAAACTGTCTTTTGTTTTTGGACCTAGGTAACTTGAGTAATTAAGTCCGCTGGGGTGTTTCTACACCTAATGCCCTAAAACCAACTGGTTTGGGTGCATTGGCCCAAAGCTCGCTAAGAAGCCTAGAAAGTCCAGATTAAAACAAAGTCAAGCAAGTGTTCTTTCCGAGTTAAAATTCCTAACGGTTCTTTGTGTGAGAATAATCTTGATAAAAGACAGGATTTTATAAAAAAAAAAATTAACGGAGATATGAAGGTTTTATTCTATGATAAAGACTATTGCACGTTCACAGAGGTGTGTATGAAATGAAAACAAGAAAAAGGTGGAGTGAAAAATACGACTTAGTTTACTGTTAAGGAAGATAGAAATTTTGAAGTTGAAACCTTACTGGAAAACGAAACTTGAAAAATGCTTAACTCTTTATAAAACTCATGTGATCCTTTTAAAATTGTTATCTGGGCTTTATTGTGCGACATGATGACTTTAATCGATCCTTCTGGAACTTAACGACACTATTTGCACTGCACATAAAGACATATAAAAGCTGTAGTTAAATAAGAAGCGAGGTGTGAGAAATAAAGGTTCGATAGTCTAGACTTAGGATAATAGAATTGTTATTTTCTGAAACAAAACTTTAGGATTTGAATCTTAGTTATTTTACAAAACCAACTTGACCAGATTTTGTGGGTAGTATCCGCTGAAAACCCTCAGGAGACAACACTCCTCCTACTAGGGACACCTAGAGGTTTAACGGCTTATTGCACATGCTCAGTGCAATCGCGTTCCCTGCGAAAGTGAGGTTAGGAAATTTTTTGTGAATAAATTGGCTTTGCTCGGGACGAGCAAATGATAAGTTTGGGGGTATTTGTTCATATCAGATTTTTGCATTTTCATACCGCCCAATTTTTATCACATTGCATATCGGTAGATACTCTTGAGCCGTATTTGCTAGTCAATTGCAGGATACAGGTTCTCGGTTCTAAAAATGGTGAAATTCATGAAAAACACGACAAAAATCCGGGTTCCTGCCAACCACAGATAAAACACGGATTTCCGCTCTTTATCCGTCTGTTGCCACACACCAGTTTAGGAGACAAAATGGCAAATCGTTTGTCACCTTCATGCACAAGGCTCAATGGCAGCACAAGATCCAAGAAATCTACGCGGAGCTCAAGAAAATCTTAACAAAAAGTCCACTTTTCCCTCAACAGAAATTCTGGAAGAAATGTGGAAGTATTTTCAGAAAATACATGTACCAGACAAGAGGGGGCAGCAGACCAGGGAAGTACCAAGAACCCCATGCCCTGACTCCACTAGAGTGCGGCGGATCCGCGGCATAAGGAGGCTTAGGCCGCGGATCCGCGGTCATACTGGCGAGTCAGAGGGTCGTATTTCAGGGGTAGTTTGGACTTTTTGTATAGAGCCAGGATTTTGCCCTAGATTTCCATTCTCCAGCCTATAAATAGCCCAGAAATTTGTGAAGGAAAGGGTCCATAATCTTGTATTTTCTTTTGTAGGTTTAGTTGTGTTTCTTCTTCCTCTTCTCATCTCTTCTCCATTAAAACTTGTAGTGAGCTTTGTGAGTGAAGAATGATGAATAAAGAAGACTCTTTTGCTATTATATCTTGTCGTGTTCTTTTATAATTGCTTGTAATTTTAATTTGTTAACTAGTTGTTGTTATTTCTTGTTGTTTCTTTCTTTTCTCTTTTCCTTTATCATTAAAACAACCATGATGCTTACGCTTGATCCTTGCCAAGGTGAGGTCGCAAATAGCTAGTTGTTCTCTTCTAATCTCTTCTTTCTATCTTCCTCTTTTGTTTTGTTTTCTTTTCATTATGATGTGTGAGTAGTTTCATACTTGTTAGGGTAGGATAAGGAAAGTTTGAGCGAAGGAAATCTCTCTCACTCTTTCCTTGACCAACAACTTAATTCGACTCCCGTTAATTGAACCACAATCCGCTCCTTACGGCACCCTATCCTACTTGATAGCGGTGATTCCGTAGTGAGACCGGTTGTGGTTGAATTAACCGGAGGTTATGGCTAAGAGCCAAGAACGGACGGACAAGCACCAAAAGGAAGAACTTATGCGTTGGAAAGCCTAGCTTATACTCGCAAGTTCCTTCCTAGTCGTGCTAATCCCCGTTGTTGCCGATTACCGTAACACCGATATTAAGAGGGGCAACGAAAGATGTGGGAGACTCCTAACTCAAACTAACCTAATCCTAACCCTAACAAGCTCTCTTTACATATCATTTTATCACTTAATTAATCACAACAAAATCTGGAAAACTGGACTTAACTCGTTAAAGCACATAGAAAAAGATTCCCATCTCCCTGCGGACGACCCGTACTCAACCGGCTAGCTACAAGCAAAACCGTCTTGATTGCGGTAATTAACTAAACTTGAACACGCAGAACCTCTACCAATCAACTGTACCGAAAAGCCACCGTTTTGCACGCCTTCTTGGATGCGGTATGATGGAAATCAAAGCACAGTGGGAATCACACAAGACTCTATGACGATCTCGGGTCTACAGACTAACCTGTACCAATGTCACCAGAGAACTGCCATCTGACGTGAGGTATAATACCATCTGGGAGTTCTCGGCGAGTTCGTCCAGTGTACCCAGTCTCCACTGAGCATCCGTATACCTTCTCTGATGTCAAACACCAATGGATATAGGATCATCCATCGCCCATCATATGGGTCAAGAAGCGCATACGCTAGTCTGCTCTGGAGTATCGATGCCCTGTCTCGGTACTCTCACGACTAGGAACATTTGAAAGATGTACTTAGCGACTACACTGTCCCCACTAGTATGATCTGCATCATAGTCCTGGTAGTCAAGTACTCATCCTAAGGGTTTTATCAACATGTAACATAGAGACAATCAGAGTACATGTTAAGATAAAGAGTAACCAGATAGCATACTATCACGTCGAGCAAGAAAGTCTTCCCTATATATGCCCAAGCATCCACTACAATATACATCTGTATGTACAGTAATAGCCTCTAGGGCAAACATATCACTAACAATCTCCCACTTTCACTAGGGCCATCTGTTGTGGTATCATATACCCAACAATCAGCTGTGGTTGAAGTATCTCATACTCAACCATCCCATAAAAGTCTCTACTGGGAAGTAGGCCTTTATGAGTGGATCCGCGCTGTTGTCCTCTGTGTCTACTCTCCTAACCTTGATCTCCCTAGAGATCAACCATCTCCATGATCAGGTAACACTGCCTAAGAATATGTCTGGATCTCTGATGGGATGGGGGTTCCTAGGCCTAAGCCACAACTCCATTGTCACACAATGGCAGGAACGAAGTTCATCTTATGAACTTATATATATATCCAGACTGCCTCTTTGGTAGCATCCCTGGTAATGAGGTATCTTGCCTTTAACCGTCTAGTAAGTCACGGTATCTAGCTTGGAGCTCTTCCAACATACCGTCCCTCCACTGAGGGTAAAGACAATGCCTGCGACTGACATTCAGTCTTCCTTATCACCGTGGAACCTTTCCAGTGATTCTCCCCAGGATCGATTGATACCATCTCACTACAACTAGTGAGAATCCTAACATCAAATTAGATCTATCTCATAGATCTATAATCCAGGATTTAGGAGGTATCACCTTGATCCTATATGGAGAATCTTTGTGATAAGAGGAGATTGACCAAGCGTAGCATAGGAAACTTCTTCCCTATCAAGAGTATGTCATCCACATACTATACGAGGATCACCACCATACTCCCTATTACCTCTTTGTATATACTTGGTTCATCTACCAATTTGATGAAGTCAAACTCTTTGACTACTACATCAAAACAGACGTTCTAACTCCGCGATGCCTGATTTATCATATAAAACACCTTGCACACGTTTCCGCTGCTCCAACTGTCCATGAAGCCCTCTGGCTGTGTACTTATAGACGCTCTCTTCCAAATCATTATTTAGAAAAGCAGGCATGACACCTAACCGCCAGATATCGTAGTCATGGTATGTAGCAGTGGCAAGTAGGATCTGGATGGACTTAAGCATAGCTTTGAAAGTCTCAACTTTTCCATGTACACCAAGTAATCTTCTCAAGATATACTTGCTCCTGATGGGGATTTAACACTTTAGATAAAGCAACCAATGTCCATACTTTGTTGGTGTATAAGGATTCCATCTCAGATCGTAAAGTATCTAGCCTTTCTCACAGAGTCCCCACTCTTGATGGTCTGCTCGAAACTAGTTGGGTCATCATCTCATGATGCAATCCTTGCTCCCACTATCATAGAGAAACCGAAGCATATCTCAGGTGGATGAGGAACCCTACCAGATCGGCGGAGAGGCTGAGGTTCGTTGGAAACTATTGAATCCTCCGGTTCTACCAAATCATCAGGTGCAGTTTGTTTTAGCTGGAACTACTTCCAGTTCTACCTTATGACCACTAATTTCTTCATAAGAAATTCCCTTTCCCAAAGGTGGCATGCTGAGAAAACATCTCTTATTCCTCAGTTTGGTAGAAGATATTCCCTTGCGAATGCTTGGGATATCCAACAAACTGTAGGGTTCCTAGGCACACTAATGAGGTCTCACAAGGCATCAACCATGCCAATTTCAAAAATTTCCATGTGCATACAAACCCTAATACGGATCGTTAACTAGATGTATAGGTGATGCGATGCAAATAAACGAATTTATAGCTAAAGGGAAGGGGCTACAACCTTTGTAGATCCGGTCCTCCATCTCCATGGCTCCATGATGAAGTCCCCTCACTGTCCAAATCGAATCCATGACTCTAGCATCGGCTTCATCGGAGAAATGGGCGGGCTTGGTCGTCGACTTCGATGCCGAAGATGATCTACGTCGAGGCATCACAAGATCAAGCTCCCACTTCACCAAGTCATGAAACTTGTGAAGAAAACACCCTATACTACTTGGCAAGAGGTAGAGGATGAAGAAATAGGAAGTGGGTTCACTTTAGAATTGGATTTCTCACTCATTTTCTCAAGTTGCCATTGATGGAGGCAAGCTTTCTTCATTGTTGAAGATGAAGAAGAAGAAGAAAGAATATATCATATCTTATTTTCAAATAAGAAATAATATGAATACTTATCATATGACAACCATGATTAGGTGTAGAGAATAAACTATGGTTAGTTGGAATGGTAAGGGTTAAGCATGAAGACAAAATGGTCACTTAGTCAAAGCTTCATGAAGCTTCAACAACAAACAAAGAAAGCCACCATTTTCTCTTTATCTTTTGCCAAAATAAATAAATAAATAAATAGATAAGAAAATCAACAAAACCCTAATCATTCATATAACCATGGTTTAATTCTTTACACAAACCCAAGTGAGCATATATCATCAAACATGATACAAACAAGTGCACAAAAGTATATCACATATACAACTTGTGTACATCAAGTGAGAAAATCCTTTTACATGAACCAATACTAGTTAATGCAAAGTAATATATCAAATATATAATTATTCATTAAATCATTAAATCAATACTTGATTTAACAATCCGGTCATATCGCATACAACCGACTAATATCCAATGTATCGGCTTATCGAATCAATCCTTGATACGATAACTAGGTTATATCGCATACAACCATTCGATACATTCATCGCGAGAATAGAATACGGTATCACATACACGCATTATTCTCGGTCCCGCACATATCTCATATGCGCTCCTATTTCGTTTCGCCTGAGCCAAGAAACCTCTGTGTAAGACTCTAAAGACTCGTCAATACGCCGGCAGCAGGTGATGATCATATCAAGCACCCACAAGCCGCAAGCGGTCTGCTAAACGTAATGGCCACCCGGGTATTGAGCGATCAGAAGATCGACGAGCAAGCCCGCTCACACTCCTGTGAATCCAACCAGTAACACTTACCGTACAGTCCGGTCTGTTCGTCTGATATGTCGCATATCTCGCCTAGGGGTGGTAAACGTCAGACCCCAATAGCTTGATAAGTCATGCCGAAGTAGGGTCCATAACATTCATGAAACTACTGATAACTCTTACCAGTATATCACTGCAACCCTGGCCAGAGATTTCCTGTTATGGCCAGTCGAGCATAGCGCAACATCAACCCCCAATACCGGGAGAGACGAATCCCCTCCTATCGCTCATTGCCTCCATGTGAATCGGGACTGTACCCAAAAACCACCTGTTTGCACGACTCAGTAGAGCCGTGGTAGGGTGGAAATCAAAGCACAGTGGAAGACACACAAGACTCTATGACGATCTCGGGTCAACAGACTAAGCTGTACTAGTGTCACCAGAGAACTGCCATCTGACGTGAAGTATAATACCATCTGGGAGTTCTCGGCGAGTCCATTCAGTGTACCCAGTCTCCACTGAGCACCCGCATACCATCTCCGATGTCAAACACCAATGGATATGGGATCATCCATCGCCCATCACATGGGTCGAGAAGATATACGCTAGTCTACTCTGGAATATCGATGCCCCGTCTCGATATTCCCACGACTAGGAACATTGAAGGATGTACTCATTGACTACCCAGACCCAACTAGTATGATCTGCATCATAGTCCTGGAAGTCGAGTACACATCCTAAGGGCTTTATCAACATGTAACAGAGAGACAGAAAGTATACATGTTAAGATAAAGAGCAACCAGATAGCGTACTATCATGTCGAGCAAGAAAGTCCTACCTATATATGTCCCAGCATCCACTACAATATACATCCAATGTACAGTAATGGCCTCTAGGGCATACATATAACTAACAATCTCCCACTTGCACTAGGGCCATCTGTAGCAGTAGTTGTAGTATCTAATACTCAACCATCCCCCATAAGTCTCTCTATGGGAAAAGGCCTTTGTGAGTGGATCCGTCGTGTTGTCCTCTGAGTCTACTCTCCTAACCTCGATCACCCTGGAGATCAACTATCTCCATGATCAGGTGATGCTGCCTCAGAATATGCCTGGGTCACTGATGGGACCAGGGTTCCTGGGCCGAAGCCACACTTCCATTGTCATACAATGATAGGAACCTAGTTCATCTCATGAACCAATATACACCCAAACTTCCTCTTTGGTAGTATCTTTAATAGCGATGTTACCAGCCTCTATCGTCTAGTTTGCCACGGTATCTAGCTTGGAACTCTTCCAACATACCGTCCCTTTACTAAGGATGAAGACAATGCCTGTGACTGACATTCAGTCGTCTTTATCACCGTGGAACCCTTCCAGTGATTCTCCCCAGGATCGATTGATACCATCTCACTACATCTAGTGAGAATCCTAGCATCCAATTACATCTATCTCATAGATGAAAACTCAGGATTTAGGAGGTATCACTTTGATCCTATGTGGAGAATCATTGTGATAAGCGGAGATTGATCGAGCGTAGCATAGGAAACTCCTTCCCTATCAAGAGTATGTTATCCACGTACTCTACGAGGATCTTCACAATACTCCCTACTTCCTTTTTGTTTATACAAGGTTCATCTACCATTTTGATGATGTCAAACTCTTTGACTAACACATCAAAACAGATGTTCCAACTCCGCGATACCTGCTTTATCCTATAAAGCATCTTGTACACGTTTCCGCTGCTCCCACTGTCTACGAAGCCCTCTGGCTGTGTACTTATAGACGTTCTCTTCTAAAACATCATTTAGAAAAGCAGTCATGGCACCCAACCGCTAGATATCGTAGTCATGGTATGTAGCCGTGGCAAGTAGGATCTGGATGGACTTAAGCACAGTCCCTAGAAAAGGCTTCATCATAATCCACACCTGCTCGATGACGAAAAGCTTTAACAAGTCTAGCTTTGAAAGTCTCAACTTTTCCATCTACACCAAGTAATCTTCTCAAGATATACTTGCTCCTGATGGGGATTTAACCCTTCAGATATAGCAACCAAAGTCCATACTTTGTTGGTGTATAAGGATTCCATCTCAGATCGCTAAGCATCCAGCCATTCTTACAGAGTCCCTACTCTCGATGGCCTGCTCGAAACTAGTTGGGTCATCATCTCATGATGCATTCCTCGCTCCCACTGTCATCGAGAAACCAAGGTATCTCTCAGGCGGATGAGGAACCCTACCAGATCGGCGGAGAGGCTGAGGTTCGTCGGGAACTATTGAATCCTTTGGTTCTGTCAAATCATCAGCTGCAGTTTTGTATAGCTGGAACCTTTCCAGTTCTACAGAACTGTCCTTGCCTCGATCTTGTCCGGATTTTGCTTTTGACATAGGCCGGACAATCCCAAATCTTAACTTACTCAAGAGATGGGCTCTTCCCATACCATATCTCATATGGAGTGGTAGGCACTGATTTGATTCGAACCTAATTCAATAGGTATGCAGCTTCTCAAGTGCACAACCCCAAAAGGAAATAGGTAACTCAGTAGTACTCATCATAGAGCACACTATATCCAATATGGTGCGATTGCTCCACCCCGATACACCGTTGTGCTGTGGTGCATTCAGAGGAGTAATACTGAGAGAGAATCTCATCTTCTTTTAGAACAATCCAGGAATTCTATGCACAAGTATTCTCCTCCCTGATCACATCAAAGGACATAATACTTATACCCGTATTGGTTCCCTACTTCTAGCTTATATTCTGTGAATATCTCAAAAGCTTCGGGCCTATGTTTCAACAGGAACATATGTCTGAATTTTGAGAGTTCATCAGAGAACGTAATGAAGTAAAAAGAACCGGTCCTGGCATGTGTAGACAGGAGACCTTACATACATCATCATGTATCAGTCCCAAGAGTTTACTAACTCTTTCTCTGTTTCCAATAAACAGGGCTATGGTCATCTAATCTTTGTGACATGACTGGCAAGTTTCACAAGATGTAAATTCAAACTGATTTAAATATGCATCTAAAATGTAACTTCAGCCAGTCGGGTCGCATTGATATGACCTAGTCTACAATGCCTCAAGATGGATTCGTTCATTTCTGAACTCTTCCTCTTGTGTGTGTTCTGTATACTAGGAACTGTAGTTTGATTTAGAACGTCAATGCTTTTAGATAACGTGCCTGAACCGATCAACTTTTGATATAGGAAATGTTCAAAACATTATCCATTTATACAAAATTGTATCCTTCTTTACTAATTAAGAAACCGATATGATTTTGTATATCAGGTTCGGTATCTAATAGCATTTGTGCAGAATCAATGTACTGGTAATACAGGGTGAAAGTGACCAACAGACTTGGTTGCAACACTTGCCCCGTTTTCTGTCTCATGAAACTTATCACCCGTTCTCAGTTTTCTACCTTTTTGTAGCCCTATGTAACAGATTACATATCTGGGATCTTGATCCAGTATCAAATACCTAGGATGTAGAGGATACTGAGAAACAGTTCTTTGTAATGAACACACCCGAAAGAGATGCATCATATGCACTTTCTTCGTTTGGGCGGCATAGGAATTCTGATATTCCCCTATTTCCTGCTCTGTCTTATAACAATTATAGGTGGGAGCGGGATCAACGTTCCCCAGCTCAGTATAACAAGCGGGTTCGGTCAATACATCCATATTATTATCTTGATTAAGGCGTGATATGGTCGCTACCTGGAGAGAGAGAGAAGAAAACACTCTGCGTGCGTTCTTGCAAGATCAGATTGGTTATATATTTTATCTAATCAGGATGGCTCCCACTGTTTTTATCAAATCTTCCTTCAAACCCTAAAAGGAAAGACTAGCCGGGATTAATTACACTCTACAAGTTCGCCAATCTTTCAGCCAGGCCAGTGTCGGTACTTTGAGGGAGGTTTCCCGTGCTTTCGCACGGACCTAATTACAGTCAACCTCGTTTTCCCATAGGCTTAACCCCGTTGACACCTTTCTAGACACCTACTCGATCGGCTAATTGTAAAGTGCAAAACTCTCCCAGGAGTAACAATTACTCGCAGTGGGTATCGGGATCTAACTATCACATAGAATGTATGCAATCTCATTGCAAATTTCAACACTTGAAACTCCCGATAATGGTTTTTACCCCTAGCACTTATGACCTTAACTATGGTCAGCAAATCATAAGCACTAGTCAAGTTCTATCCGTCATTTCGTGATTAATTAGACCCACCCACATGACCCTTAACTAAGGTCAACAAAGTCACGCGACTGTCCTAACTAATCGCATCATATGCGGTGTAGGAAGACATCACTTAGCTACCGTACACTGTGCCTTAACTAAGATCAACAAACACAGCACGAATACTAAGTACTCTACTTCCTAAAATGACGGAGGGTTGCGAATGGTTTTTGTGAAAACCTTTAATGCTTTGAACTTGATCTCGTTGCGGAATCAAATGGTTTTTAAATGGAATGTTTTTGAAGCTTTTCTAGTTTTGCTAAAGGGGTCACTCCCGGTGAAGGGATCGTCGGCCCTTTCCTCGTCGAATGAGGTGCGGGATATATCATATATATCACTGTGCAAAGCAGAAACTATAGAAGCAATCAAAAGACAAACCGAGTGTGTAGCATCTGCCAGTTATTGCTAAAGGAGTCACTCCTGGTGAAGGGATCTCGGTCCTTTCCTCATCGAATAAGGTGCAGGATGTTCTACAAGGAACACCGCGATGCAAAGCAAGAACTGTAGCTACCTGTTTTTATTTTGAAATTCGATTCCACAACATCAATTAGGTTTATTTTCTTTCATTAATCTCATTAATGAATATCCCATCATTTAAGTCCACCTAAACATCACAGATAAATATAACGTACGCTTATGCCATCCGCATTCGCCTTGATGTCCCGTCTGCACCGTTAGGTTAGGTAACTAACGCCAGAATGAGGCAGGGCTAGCGCGGGTGTAAAACATAAGCAACGTCTATATAATATATCATATATACTATATATAATATCTATCTGAACAAATCACATGATCACATCACAGATAACGCAGCAGAAAATTTCATATGAAATATTGGATATACTAGGACGTCCGTGTTTTTAATACGAGCCAGTATAAAACACGGATTCCACGGTCATGATGAATAGCCAATCCCACACCCCTAGACCCCTACGAGAGCGGCAAGTAACCCTACCAATTCTAGAGTTAGGAGACCCGGACTCGACTCCTCGAGTTGGTCTCCCTCTGGACCCTAGAACCCGGTTACTTGTGCCCTCCTCCTTGGGTCTATCCTAGTGCAGAAAAGTAAATAATATACAAATGGTGACATCATCCACAACCTGGAAGTGCCCCAATAAAAGAATGTTACATACAAGTTTTTACATGAATGAAAATGAAAAACACTCATCTCACATAAAAAAACCCCGGCTATTCGAACACGACGATCCAATATAACATATCCAGCAACACATAACATCACATGTCATCAACGTAAGTAAATATGCGCATCCCAATTGTCGTTGACATATAGCAACGAAACCGGCGATATCACATATTACACTTACGGTCACAGAAAAGAAAGTGTAAAACTACAACAGTTAGAATCCGCAATCTCTTTAGACATCGCATGCCTAGCTAAATGAATTCCTTAGACATCGCATGCCTAACAATTATAAACCCCGCATTTTAGTCTCAAAATCGAAAAAACTTTTCAATATAAAGTCGGGCAATGCAACAGGATTCCCGACATTCAGATCGAATGCTCGTCGCAAACTTTAGTAGGCGGCCGCACCCCTGACGCCGTCGACAAAGTGCACCAAGGAGGAACACCGCTGCCGCGAGCACCCGAAAGGATGCTTTCGGCGACGTGGTTCTCCTACTGTCACTTGGTCGGGGCTATGGGGTAAGGCTGTCTATTAAGTTTACCCGGCGAGTATCCGCGTACGCTACGTGATTGCGACGGACTTTTGATCACATCAAAATTCCGTGGCAACCGATCAAGTGAGACTAAACTGCTATGTTTATAACATTCATTCAGTTATCTCATAACTTATTGTGAATTCCAATTATTGTATCACATTCCGAATAAGATAGAAAATGTTAAACTTTCCGATCGAACAATCGAACACCCAAGTTTTCCCGAAACAGCTCAACACATGAAATAAGTCTAAAAACATTCAGTTCGTGCCTCAGTACCAACGGTCCAGCCGTAGAAGGGTCAAGCCAACGCCTCACATGTGGCACGCCGTACTGCCCCAAACCCTAAGGTTCAAAGGGCAGTTCAAGACAGTGACATAATCGAGTTACGGTTTGTTGTCTTCTAGAGGGTCCATCGCGTTACTTGCACTACTTAGAACGTCTTTAAATCACGGAAAAATCCAACACTTGGAAATTTTCCGGCCGGGGAAAATGTGGGTATCTATATCCGGTCGAACTTTTTAACATATTCTAAAATTATCCGGAAAAACACACAGACAAAATTAGACAATCCGATCGAAACACCGAGTCCCCAATACAACCCAGAAAATTCAACTCTTGAAAAAATATTAAAAATTCCCGGGAAAACCAGCACTGCAAAGTAAGAATTACTGTGTAAAATTATTTCAATAAGGAGACATTTAGGCCGCGGAACCGCCGCACAAGCCATGCTTGTGCCGCGGAACCGCGGCAGTTTGATGGACTTAGGCCATCGAATTTCTCAGTAACTCTTACAATCTCTTGCTGAATTTTCTGCATATTTTTAATTCTCAAAAATCCCCGATTTCAAAAAATGTACAGAGATCATATTTGTGTTAGGGTTTCGGTTCGATCGGACTTCTAACTCCGTCTACGCATCGCCTAAGGCTCTAGCTAGGCTCTGATACCACTGTAGGGTTCCTAGGCACACTAATGAGTCTCACAAGGCATCAACCATGCCAATTTCAAAAATTTTCATGTGCCTACAAACCCTAATACGGATCGTTAACTAGATGTATAGGTGATGCGATGCAAATAAACGAATTTATAGCTAAAGGGAAGGGGCTACAACCTTTGTAGATCCGGTCCTCCATCTCCATGGCTCCGTGATGAAGTCCCCTCACTGTCCAAATCGAATCCATGACTCTAGCATCGGCTTCATCGGAGAAATGGGCGGGCTTGGTCGTCGACTTCGATGCCGAAGATGATCTACGTCGAGGCATCACAAGATCAAGCTCCCACTTCACCAAGTCATGAAACTTATGAAGAAAACACCCTATACTACTTGGCAAGAGGTAGAGGATGAAGAAATAGGAAGTGGGTTCAATTTAGAATTGGATTTCTCACTCATTTTCTCAAGTTGCCATTGATGGAGGCAAGCTTTCTTCATTGTTGAAGATGAAGAAGAAGAAGAAAGAATATATCATATCTTATTTTCAAATAAGAAATAATATGAATACTTATCATATGGCAACCATGATTAGGTGTAGAGAATAGACTATGGTTAGTTGGAATGGTTAGGGTTAAGCATGAAGACAAAATGATCACTTAGTCAAAGCTTCATGAAGCTTCAACAACAAACAAAGAAAGCCACCATTTTCTCTTTATCTTTTGCCAAAATAAATAAATAAATAAATAGATAAGAAAATCAACAAAACCCTAATCATTCATATAACCATGGTTTAATTCTTTACACAAACCCAAGTGAGCATGTATCATCAAATATGATACAAACAAGTGCACAAAAGTATATCACATATACAACTTGTGTACATCAAGTGAGAAAATCCTTTTAAATGAACCAATACTAGTTAATGCAAAGTAATATATCAAATATATAATTATGCATTAAATCATTAAATCAATACTTGATTTAACGATCCGGTCATATGGCATACAACCGACTAATATCCAATGTATCGGCTTATCGAATCAATCCTTGATTCGATAACTAGGTTATATCGCATACAACCATTTGATACATTCATCGCGAGAATAGAATACGGTATCACATACACGCATTATTCTCGGTCCCGCACATATCTCATATGCGCTCCTATTTCGTTTCGCTTGAGCCAAGAAACCTCTGTGTAGGACTCTAAAGTCTCGTCAATACGCCGGCAGCAGGTGATGATCATATCAAGCACCCACAAGCCGCAAGCGGTCTGCTAAACGTAACGGCCACCCGGGTATTGAGCGATCAGAAGATCGACGAGCAAGCCCGCTCACACTCCTGTGAATCCAACCAGTAACACTTACCGTACAGTCCGGTCTGTTCGTCTGATATGTCGCATATCTCGCCTAGGGGTGGTAAACGTCAGACCCCAATAGCTTGATAAGTCATGCCGACGTAGGGTCCATAACATTCGTGAAACTACTGATAACTCTTACCAGTATATCACTGCAACCCTGGCCAGGGATTTCCTGTTATGGCCAGTCGAGCATAGCGCAATATCAACCCCCAATACCGGGAGAGACGAATCCCCTCCTATCGCTCATTGCCTCCATGTGAATCGGGACTGTACCCAAAAACCACCTGTTTGCACGATTCAGTAGAGCCATGGTAGGGTGGAAATCAAAGCACAGTGGGAGACACACAAGACTCTATGACGATCTCGGGTCAACAGACTAAGCTGTACCAGTGTCACCAGAGAACTGCCACATGACGTGAAGTATAATACCATCTGGGAGTTCTCGGCGAGTCCGTTCAGTGTACCCAGTCTCCACTGAGCACCCGCATACCATCTCCGATGTCAAACACCAATGGATATGGGATCATCCATCGCCCATCACATGGGTCGAGAAGATATACGCTAGTCTACTCTGGAATATCGATGCTCCGTCTCGATATTCCCACGACTAGGAACATTGAAGGATGTACTCATTGACTACCCAGACCCCACTAGTATGATCTGCATCATAGTCCTGGAAGTCGAGTACACATCCTAAGGGCTTTATCAACATGTAACAGAGAGACAGAAAGTATACATGTTAAGATAAAGAGCAACCAGATAGCGTACTATCATGTCGAGCAAGAAAGTCCTACCTATATATGTCCCAGCATCCACTACAATATACATCCAATGTACAGTAATGGCCTCTAGGGCATACATATAACTAACACAAACTTCCACAGAACTGACCTTGTCTCGAGCTTGTCCGGATTTTGCTTTTGACATAGGCCGGACAACCCAAAATCTTAACCTCCTTAAGAGATGGGCACTTCCTATACCATATCATATATGGAGTAGTAGGCATCTGATTTGGTTGGAATCCTATTCAATAGGTATGCAACTTCTCAAGTGCATAACCCCAAAAGAAAATAAGCAACTCAGTAGTACTCATCATAGAGCACACCATATCACATAGGGTGCGATTGCTCTGCCCCGATACACCGATGTGCTGTGGTGTATTCGGAGGAGTAATGCTGAGAGATAATCTCATTCTCCTTTAGAATAGTCCAGGAATTCCGTGCTCAAGTATTCTCCTCCTTGATCTCATCAAAGGACATAATACTTTTACCCGTTTTTGGTTCTCTACTTCTAACTTATATTCTGTGAATATCTCAAAAGCTTCGGACTTGTGTTTCAACAGGAACATATGTCTGAATCTTGAGAGATCATCAGTGAATGTAATGAAGTACAAAGAACTTGTCCTGGCATATATAGACATGGGACTATCATACATCAGCATGTATCAATCCCAAGGGTTCACTAACTCTTTCTCTATTTCTAATAAACGGAGCTGTGGTCATTTTATCTTTGTGACATGACTGGCAAGTTTTACAAGATGTAAATCCAAACTGATTTAAATATGCATCTTTATATAACTTCAGCTAGTCAGGTCGCATTGATATGACCTAGTCTACAATGCCTCAAGAAGGATTCGTTCATTTCTGAACTCTTCCTCTTGTGTGTGTTCTGTACGTTAAGAACTGTGGTTTGATTTAGAACGTCTATGCTTTTAGATAACGTGCCTGAACCGATCAACTCCTGATATAGGAAGTGTTCAAAACATTATCTAACAATACAAAATTATATCCTTCTTTACTAATAAAGAGACTGATCTGATGTTGTATATCAGGTTCCGTATCTAATAACATTCATTCAGAATCAATGCATTCTAGTAATACAGGGTGATAACTGCCAACAGACTTGGCTGCAACACTTACATCATTTCCAACTCTTGAAACCTATTACCCGTTCTCAGTTCTTTACCTATCTGAAGCCCATGTAACAAATTACATTTACGGGATCCTGATCCATGTTTATCCCAATCAGAGCAAAGCTCTACTTTGAAAATTTAAATTTTAATAAATGAAGCAACGCTTCAAATTCTTTGCGCTGCGTGCAACGCGCCACGTGTCAGGCGCAAACACGTCAGCGCAGTGCCCAAAACAGCGCACCCAATCAGAGCAAAACTCTATTTAAAGAAAAATTAAAAGAAACAACGCTTCAGTTGCGCAAGCACTGCGCTGCGCGACACGTGTCAGCGCAGATGCGCTAGCGCAGTCGCGCTGCGCTGTGCGCTGCGCGACACATGTCAGCGCAGATGCGCTTGCGCAGTCGCGCTACGCTGTGCGCTGCGCGACACGTATCACGAGCTGGTACGCTTGCGCCAAACATAATTAAAATTCTGAAAGATCTTTCTCAATCTTGTTAAAAACAAGAAGATTTTCTTCTGTAAAACAGAAGCCCTTGGATCAAACATCCAACGGTGGGGAAAATTCCCAAAATCACTCAGAGAAAGATCTTTTTAACAAATTTAACTAATTTATGGGCACTATAAAAAGGACCCCAAGCCTCAATTCAAAGGCATCAACAATTTCTAAAAAAAAGAGAGAAAGAGAACTCTGAAGAACTTTTCAAGGAAAAAAAAGGTAAAAACCTTTAGAAGGAAGAGAAAGTTCTCTTATGAACAGATCATAGATATAAAAACAAGATCAATGATTTTTAATAAAAATAAAAAAATATATAATAAAATAGTGCTTTGCACTTTTTATGAACCTTTGGTTCTTTGAAATAAGAAAAAACAAGAAAAAACATATCTTTTTTTTTATCTAAATTAGATCAAGAAATCAAATAGTGCTTTGCACTTTTGTTCTTGAATCTAAAAGATTCTTAGTGCTTTGCACTTCCAAACTGCGCTGTTGCGCTCTTAGGAGAGCGCCACGTGTCAGCAGCGCAAGCGCAGCGCACTGCGCTTGCATGACACGTGTCGTCATCACAAGCGCTTGCGCTCACTGATTGGCGCAAAGCGCCTGAAAATGCAATGCATTTACAGAAGGGCCAAGCCCAATTAAAAAGGGCCTAACAGGCCAAATTAAATGCAATGCATTATTTTAAAAAAAAGGGGGCAGAGCTCAAATAAAAACAGATGTTGTGCATCATTTATAAAAGGTCGGAGCCCAAATAAAGGTCTAATAGACCAAACAAAAATGCCCTGCATTACTAAACAGGAGCAGAGCCCCATTTTTGGTCTAATAGACCAAAAATAAATAAAATGTTGAACATTTTCAACTGGACTTAGCCCAATTCTGGCCGTAAGTCCTTAAATTAAATTGAACTGAGCACAAATGCTCTCTCAAATCAATTTACCTCCGGTTCGAGGGTATATCTCCGAACTCCTTTGACACCCATCGTTGTAATCCTTCAACGACGTCAGAGAGGTGACGGGTCCCGACGACCACACATCGGTACGGACCACCACGCCCCTAAACTGGAGCATGGACCGAAACGTCCTTAAACTAATATTGGACCGAAACGTCCTTAAACTAATATTCGACCGAAACGTCCTCAAACTAATATCGGACCACCATGTCCCTAAACTGGACTATGGACCACCACGTCCCTAAACTGGAATAATAGAGCCTCCAAACGCTCTTTTGCCTGATCTAAAAGATCCCGTTTAAGTTGATCTTAGCCCCAAATACGGCTAACGCATCCTTAAACATTTAAATGGACTATAAAACTCCAAATCGACTTTGGTTCAAGAGGTACATCTCTGAACTCCTCTGACACCTATCGTTGTAATCCTTCAACGAAGTCAGAGAGGTGATGAGTCCTGACGACCATATAATTAAATGGGTCACCATATTAAGTTGAGCTTAGTCTCAAACAGGACTATCGTATCCTTAACGAACGTTTAAGTTGATCTTAGCCAACGCGACTAATGCATCCTTAAACTAAAAACACCAAACCCAAATCTAAGTAAATACGGATTTGGACTAATCCACGTCCTACGGGCGACGGCATTACTCAGTCTCCGTATACAATCCACGGGCAACCACAAACAAAACAAACACCCACGACACGAAGTGAAATTCTGGAGAAGGAGAAAGTTGTTACTGCGATGCGGTAGTGTAATTAACTGCAGGGGCTTGCGCCTGCAGGGAAGAGCGTCCCCACAATCAAAAACCCCTCAAGCGAGGGGGAATCTGATGAAGTCTGCTACATCGGCCGCAACCGTCTAAACCTCCGATACACGGTGCCATAAGTCAACTTGGCATCTTCGGAGAGGTGGACGGATAAAACCAAATAGCATCTCCCCCGAATCTCAGCGTCAGGACATCGCGGTCCTGTGCGCCGTCCTTCGGAGGGGAAAAGATTCTGGCACGCCCGGTGGGACCTTTTCCACTTTCCACTCCACACTTCGTGTGTCGTGTTCGCGAACGAATCGCGGTTTACTGTGGTTGCCTGTGGATTCGAGGTACTAAGATTCGGTGTCTTGCTCCGTGCAGAAAACAGAAGATCAATGGTTTCAAACTGCACTGCCTGCAACTGCAACTCTCGCTCGGTCCTTGCTGGAGGAGAGACTTATGGGCCCCAAGCGGCCTCCCTTTTCAAAATGCCGGTGGAGTAGGTGGCTCAAACCACCACTGGACTATTTTTTGGGACCATGCTCCCATCAATGAGCTTCAATGCCCTAATGACGCTGCAAGAAGCCCCAAAGAAGTCAGTCTTCGATCGACTTACCACTGCCGCGACCCCTCTCAACGGGTCGCCCAACTCCACTGCCTCGTTTTTTAATAGGCTAGGTCAGAGCTCCAGCGGGCCCATGAAAAAGCCAACAATACCGGAATATGTCATCCCGAAGCGGTTAGCTATCCCTAATCCAGTTTCAGGCAAAGTCACCAAGGTTGCTTCCCCTGCTCGGAAATCCGCTTTTGACAGGTTGGCCGTCCCCATTCAACGGACGTCGGTCTTTAAAAGGCTGGTACTAGCGGATTCTGACCAACACAGGGGGCATGAGGAGGTCACCCCTATAACTGAAACAACTCCATCAGCACGACATGCTCGACGTCGCCACTGGTGCCGAGTGAGGAAGGCTGGGGGCAACTCTCCCTCTGGATTTACTTCATCAGCTCCAACGGTGGGGATCGAGGCTGCTGTTCCAACCGGGAACAGCTTTGAATTGCTGAACACGGTGCGCAGAAACTCTTCTACTGCAATGTTGAAGCGAACTCCTTCACCTGTGAAGAATATTCCAGAGAAGCAGCTAGAGCAACCCCCTCGACGGCTGTCCTCTAAACTTTACAAGGTTTGGCGACAGGTTCAAGAGTCGGTGATTGATGGAAACTATCTCCACCGACAGAAAAAGACGGAGGTTAGGCAGGAGAAAGACTACTCTGTCAGGCCAAAAGAAGCAACGGCTACTCGGATGTCTACTGCAGCGACACTCTCAATGCCAATCACTCAAAAGAGAAGGAAGCCGCAAAAAGCCCCTGTGAACAAGGCACACCGTAAAAGCGCTGAACGCAAACGCCCCAAGCCTGGGGGTATGGTAGTGCACACAGTTTATATGGCTTCCGGAAAGGAGGAAAACCGCACTTTGACGGGTCACCGACCGCTTACCCGATCCATGACAAAAGCCCAGGAGCAGCAACAGAAGCTTCAGGAAATGATGACTGTGATGGCTGCACTTACCGAACCGAAAGAAAGTTCGGAAGTATCATCAGAGCAGCGCCATGAACAAGAAACTGACGCTGACTATCTACGCAGAGTCCTTGAAATGAAGGACAAAGAAGCCGAAGAGCAAGCAGCTAACATAAAACAGATGGCGCTCCTCTTCCAAGATATGGTAGGGATGATGTTACAGCCGGACCCTCCAACTGAAGACCCTCCTATCATTGTTGGAGACGACAGAGAGGAGACACCTAATCCTCCTCCGTCTCTTTCAGCAGCCATGGAAGAAACCATTTCCAAGGCCGCACTGGATGACTATATAGCTCGGCAAATACGAGCTCATCAGGCGAGTGAAGCTGCTGGGCAAACTGTTAGAACTGGACGGCCCTATCCGGGCTGGTATGACCAAATCAGTTACCCGCCGGGATATACTATCCCTAAATTCCACGTATATAAAGGGACAGGGAATCTGCATCAACATGTCTCTCAATTCAGGGCCTTATGCGGCAACACTGGAGGCGATGACAAATTGTTGTTTCGCCAATTCATTGACAGCTTAGCAGAAACAGCCTTTGAATGGTATTCGGAGCTACCTAATGACTCTGTCAAAACATTTGCGGAGATGGAGCTACTGTTCACGCAAAGATTCACGAGTGCTAGTGAACGCACCCCGATAACAGCACTGATAAATGCCAAGATAAGGCCGGGCGAAACGTGGGTCCAATACGCAACACGATGGCGAAACCTATGGTCGAAATGCGAACAACGCATAGAAGAGGCACCTGCGGTAGGAATGTTCGTGGGCACTCTTGATCCGCAAGCGACCATCTCACAATTCATGATGTTCTTCAGGCCGACCACCTTCCAGGCCTTGATCGACAAATTAGCCCAAATGGACCATGGACCGTCTCCTCCAAAACCAGATTCCCGAAATGAGAAAGGAAAAGGGAAAGCGATCTTCGTCGCCAATGCTCAGCAACAGTCGAGCAACTCAAAGCCGGTCGTTCGCCAAAACAACGTGCGTCCACGCCCATCCCTTGAAGAGAGGCTAGGACGTCCTTACTCGTTTCCTCAGAATAAAACGAGAAGACTGTTCGAGCTGGCAGTGCGCAATGGACTCATCAATCTGCCGAGTCCAAAGCGTCTGTCGCAGCCAGGCGATCTTAATAATCCCAATTATTGCCCTTACCACCAAACGGCAAGTCACCCGATTGAGGATTGTTTCGTCTTTAAGGGATGGATCGAAGATCAGTACCTACAAGGCAAGTTCGCGCTGTCAGAAAACTGGAAGGTAAACCCACCACAGCCGCACCCTCCAAAGAAGACGGACACGCCGGGGGCAACTTGTTCTTTCGTCGAGGATGAAAACGATGGAGAAAACTTATCAGATGAATCCGAAGACTACGTAGCGACTTGTCATGTGATTTCTCATTCACTGACGGATGATGAGGAGGCTCCTTGCGCTGAGGAATCAATGGCGAACCCTGAGTCGGAGATTCTACAGCCATCAGATGAGTTGATCGATGTCTTCCTAAATGAAATTCGTCTGAAAGCAAAAGTCAATCAAGAGCGTGAAATGGCCATACTGGAAAGAGCCAAGGTATTCCCGTCAAATCAAAAGCCATACACTGCGGGTAAAAATAAATTCAAGATGAGGAAAAGGTTCGCCAAAGCTCTATCAGTAGGAATGAAGCTACCGCCCTCTGAAGAAAATACTCTCGCTGAGGTAGAGATGCACCCTAACTTTTGTTTATATCATCAGAAGATCATACATCCTACCAAAGACTGCGAATCCTTTAACTGTTGGTGGCAAGGGTATGTCGCTCAAAAGCAACACTTCGACAGGACAAAATGTGAAGCTTGTAGACGTCGAAAAAATATGATAGATGAGCGCAAAAGAGCCGCCGACGATTGTCATACGGCCGACTTTAAGGTATCGCAAATTATCACCTTTGGAAGCGACTCTGACGATGAAGCTACCCCCAACCCTTCCCTCAGGGAATCTATTTCAGAAATGAAGGAATTGAGGAGCTGCGAGAACGTTCAGCCATGCAATCGCATGCTACTCGGAAAAAATCCCGGCCCCGCAAACAATGGAGCGAACAAAAAGGATAAAGGAAAAGGAAAAACGGCCTTCGTCGCCAGCGCTCAACAACAATTAAGTGACCCTAGACCGGTTGCTCGCCAAAGCAACAAGCGACAACCCCTCCAGGAAAAGTTGAAACGTCCTTACTCGTTTCCGCAAGATAAAACAAGGGGACTGTTCGAGCTGGTAGTGTGCGACAGACTCATCAATCTGTCGAGTTCAAAACGTCCGTTGCGGCTAGGCGATGTTAATAATCCTAATTATTGCCCTTACCATCAAACAGTAGGTCATCTGATCGAGGATTGCTACGTCTTCAAGAACTGGGTTGAAGACCAATACCAACAAGGCAAGTTCGCGTTGTTCGAAAATTGGAAGGTGAACCCGCCACAACCGCATGCTCCGAGAAAGATGGATACGCCGGGGGCAACATGGTCAGTCATGGAGAAAGCCCATAGACCGAAAAGTCAGTAAACTAGAGCTTCGCCTCAAATACGGCAATGATGGACCGCAATGCCCTAAAACTTGCAAAGGACCGAAACGTCCTTAAACTAATACCGCAGCATCTTCAGGCTGACGAGGTGAATAAAAAAATATAAATAAAGAAAAATATAATAAATAAAAACGGTATGTCCATAAGCAAAAAGGGCACGGATGAAAACCCGAAAGGGCTCCGTGAGTAAAAACAGCAGGGCTACCGGCGAGTGTTCGTGAAAACCCGAAAGGGCGCGACCTCGTTTTAAAAAAAAGGAGAAGAAGAAAATAAAAAGAATTAAAAAGAAAAACGGTATGTCCATAAGAAAAATGGGCACGGATGAAAACCCGAAAGGGCTCCGTGAGTAAAAACGGCAGGGCTACCGGCGAGTGTTTGTGAAAACCCAAAAGGGCGCAACCTCGTTAAAAGACACTTATAGGGTCCTCTCGACCTTATAAGGAGAAACCACCCGCGTGAGATCCTTACGACTCACAAGGGAGCAACACACTTAGGGATCCCCACGAGTCCTAAGGAGAAAATACACCTACAAGATCCTCACGACTTGTGGGGAGAAATACCTCATGAAGTTAAAAGCCTTAGACGACAGGACCCTAACCCTGATCGCTAAGCCACCTTTGTTCAACATCGACAGAGGCAAATGATGATTCGCTCCTGGAAATATCCCAGTTGTAGCGGTGCTGATGCCGAAATCGGTGTCTAATTCCAGGTTTACGGCGGAAAGCCAGTAGGCCGCACATGCATACGAAATAGCCGAAATGATTGGGCAACTTGCAATAAAAAGCAGCAAGTAAAAATGTATGCATGCAAAATAGCCGAAATGATTGGGCAACTCGCAATAAAAAGCAGCGAGTAAAAATAAAATAAATAGCCGAAATGATTGGGCAACTCGCAATAAAAAGCAGCGAGTAAAAATAAAATAAATAGCCGAAATGATTGGGCAACTCGCAATAAAAAGCAGCGAGTAAAAATAAAGTAAACAGCCGAAATGATTGGGCACCGCGAAAAATAGCCGAAATGATTGGGCAATCGCGACCTTCGCGATATAAAAGCTGAAATGATAGAGCATCGCGGAAAGAACTAATATATATATATATATATGTAACATGCCCTGCAGACGATAGCACAGCAATCCCTGTACACAATCCACGGGCACAAACAAAGAGGGAACCATACCTTCCCGACAGACTCCGCCAAAAAGCGAAGCCAAATCTTGACGGTTCAACAACAACCTAGAGACAACCGTGACATTCGCCTCGATACAGTAGACGCAATGTCAACAATAACGTTCTTCCTCCAACAAGCTTCGAACATGACAAAGCAAACGAAGCAAAGGCTAAATTCCTAGCTTCAAGGTCTTGACGGCAACCTATATAAAGCCAGAAAGACAATTGGAGATCGTCTCACACCAGTGTGGAATAGTCACCACCTCGACGTTCGTCTCGATACAGCAGACGCAACGTCATCAAACAAAAGGAGCCACGGCAAAATCCCAGCTCCACCCCGACGTTCGTCTCGGTACAGCAGACGAAATGTCAACCCCAGCGTTCTTCCTCCAACAGGATTTGGACACACCAAAGCAAACGAAGCGAAGGCCACATTCCTAGCTTCAACGTTCTGACGGTAACTCATATAAAACCGGGAAGACAATCGGAGATCATCTCGCACCAGCACAGAGTGGTCACCACCTTGACGTTCGTCTCGGTACAGTAGACGAAATATCAACCCCAGCACTCTTCCTCCAACAGGATTTGGACACACCAAAGCAAACGAAGCGAAGGACACGTTCCTAGCTTCAACGTCTTGACGGTAACTCATATAAAACCGGAAAGACAATCGGAGATCATCTCGCACTAGTGTGGAATGGTCACCACCTTGACGTTCGTCTCGATACAGCAGACGAAATGTCAACCCCGGCGTTCTTCCTCCAACAGGATTTGGACACACCAAAGCAAATGAAGCGAAGGCCACATTCCTAGCTTCGACGTCTTGACGGTAACTCATATAAAACCGGAAAGACAATTGGAGATCATCTCGCACCAGCACAGAATGGTCACCACCTTGACGTCCGTCTTAATACAGCAGACGAGATGTCACCCCAATGTTCCTCTCGACACAGCAGACGCAACGCCATTAAACGAATGGAGCCACGGCAAAATCCCTAGTTCCAAACCTCGACGGTTCACCAGCAACCTAGAGACAACCTCGACGTCCGTCTCGATACAGTAGACGAGATGTCACCCCAATGTTCGTCTCGACACAGCAGACGCAAAGTCATTAAACGAATGGAGCCACCTCGACGTCTTTCTCGATACAACAGACGAGATGTCACCCCAACGTTCGTCTCGACACAGCAGACGCAAAATCATCAAACAAACGGAGCCACGGCAAAATCCCTAGTTCCCACCGCAACATTCGTCTCGATACAACAGACGCAATGGCAGCAAATGAAGCAAAGTCCAAATTCCTAGCTTCAGGGTCTTGACGGCAACTCACATAAAGCCCGAAAGACTATCAGAGATCATCCCCATGCCAGCGCGGAGTGGTTATGACTCATCGGAGCTCTCCAAAATAAGCCTAACCTCAAGTAAAAAGCGACATGGCAAATTCCTAACGCTTGCTCTTCCGACGGTCAAGCTGCCAAGGAGGATTGCTTGAAGACGTCTTGTCCAGCCCCCGAAGGGATCAGAGATACGGCAGTTGCAGGGCTACTCGAACAGCACGATTGCCTATCGAGGACTTTATCAGCTTATGCGACGGTACGATGGCCAAAACCCTAAGTACCACCGACCTTAACGGGCTTCTGTCGTAAAGAACAGAGGTTAAATGCGACGTTAAGATGTTCTTGCGAGAAACGCTCGATTCGTCTCGACTTGTGAAGAAATTGTTGAGGCGGCTCGACTCGTGAGATAAAGCCTTAGGCAGTAGGCATAAAAGAAGCCTGTTTCCTAAGCATTGGGACCCTGCGAGTCGATCCAAAAAGGTCTCTTGCATACTATTCACGGGTCTCACTCTCCAACGTCGAACTTCGACAAGGAGGGGAACAACCGCTTACAAGTCCTCTCGACTCGTAAGAGGGAAAAATCTCTTATATGATCCTTACGACCTATAAGAGAAAACACACTTAGGGATCCTCACGATTCCTAAGGAGAAAACCCACCTACGAGATCCTCTCGATCCGTAGGGAGAAAAGTCTCTATGAGACCCTCACGGCTCATAGAGTTGAAAAGTCTTTGGTGGCAGATCTGAACCTGCGGCCTAAGCCCTCGCTATCTCGTGAAGAAATCAAGAAGCTTACTCTATTACCTGCTAATTGTGACGACATGCTGAGAAAGAAGAAAAGCAACAGAAAGAGCATCCGATTTACATTTGATCAAGCGTTCGAGACACACTCATTCATGCACAAGCAAAAAACTTAGAACGAAAAATAAAGACAAGCTGGGATAAAAATTTTCCATTAATATGGCCAATAGTTCTTACAACCATAAAAGCAATAAACGAAAAACATTATTACAAGGGAATAACCTCGAACCCAGGACATGGATTAAGGAACTCGAAAGCAACCCTATCTATGACTTTCCAGGCCTCGCGGACCATCCTAGTATGCTTTCTTTCGTGAGCACAAGCGTCAGGGTCCCCCCTGATGTCTTCCACCCTCCGATAAGCAGCAAGTATGGAAGACTGTTGAAAGACCTCGTGCAAGAGATCGATAAGACTGTCTCGCCGTCTTTTCGAGATAAAGTTCAACAGGTACACCGAGTGCACCTTGTCCTCAACAGCATCCAACGCTCTAAGTGGCACGCCGGAACAGAACAGGGGAAGCGCTTCCCAGATGGCTCCCACGATAAGCTTAAGAAGGGAGGAACGCCGGGGAAGCAGAGGACCGTTGTACGCATCAAAGCGGCTCATGATTTCAGCACACTCCGCGTTTGTGAATTCTCGATTTTGAGAGCGGCCAAGTCGGCGTATGTCCCCATAAGAGATGATCTCGTTAAGAGCATACATATGGGCGTCCATTGTTCCTATGGAAGAAGATCAGCAAAATTAGCAGACCGACTGATTAGGCGAATTCGTGTTAAAAAATGAGCACAAAGAGTTAAACTCCTCGAGAGCAATGCTCTACGAATAGGGGTGACGCCTATCAGATGCCATAATAATGGAAATTTGAAGAAGCCCCCTAAGAACCCTGAGATCATTATTATTAAAAGATGATATAATCCTTTAAATACAAAACTCCATTTTTAATTTTCATTATCCATACTCAAACTCTTAAGAGTTCATCTCATTTTTAGATGAAAGAGATCTATGTCTTGACAAAGATGTAAGGTTCTGTTCATGGGTCAAGAAACCCTGAAACAGATTCTTGAGAGCAAGGCTCTATTGGTGAAACCCCAGAAGGGTTTTCTTTAGATCAAAGATCTATGAGAGCAAAGCTCTATTAATTGAAATTAATTTAATTCAAGGTTAATTTTTACCTATAAAGTTTCTTTTGAGGATAATTTAACTCTGAGAGTTCCTAAAGGCAAGAGCAAAGCTCTGGAGTTTTGAAAGTAAAAATCTTAAGGATGATAAGCATCTGTGGAGGACCAAAGGTCCTATTTATAGGCATCAAGTGCCTCTTCAACTTCCAAACGTTGCCACGGCGGTTGGAATTCCGCCACCGTTGCGCTCACGTTTGGGGCCACGTAAGCGCAACGGTGGGGGGGGCATTTGTTTACCCCAATCAGAGCAAAGCTCTACTTTGAAAATTTAAACTTTAATAAATGAAGCAACGCTTCAAATTCTTTGCGCTGCATACAACGCGCCACGTGTCAGGCGCAGACACATCAGCGCAGCACCCAAAACAGCGCACCCAATCAGAGCAAAACTCTATTTAAAGAAAAATTAAAAGAAACAACGCTTCAGTTGCATAAGCACTGCGCTGCGCGACACGTGTCAGCGCAGATGCGCTAGCGCAGTCGCGCTGCCTTTTGCGCTGCGCGACACGTGTCAGCGCAGATGCGCTAGCGCAGTCGCGCTGCGCTGTGCGCTGCGCGACACGTGTCAGCGCAGATGCGCTTGCGCAGTCGCGCTGCGCTGTGCGCTGCGCGACACGTATCACGAGCTGGTGCGCTTGCGCCAAACAGAATTAAAATTCTGAAAGATCTTTCTCAACCTTGTTAAAAACAAGAAGATTTTCTTCTGTAAAACAGAAGCCCTTGGATCAAAGATCCAACGGTGGGGAAAATTCCCCAAATCACTCAGAGAAAGATCTTTTTAACAAATTTAACTAATTTATGGGCACTATAAAAAGGACCCCAAGCCTCAATTCAAAGGCATCAACATTTTCTAAAAAAAAGAGAGAAAGAGAACTCTGAAGAACTCTTCAAGATAAAAAAAAGGTAAAAAACTTTAGAAAGAAGAGAAAGTTCTCTTATGAACAGATCATAGATATAAAAACAAGATCAATGATCTTTAATAAAATATATATATATATATATAATAAAATAGTGCTTTGCACTTTTTATGAACCTTTGGTTCCTTGAAATAAGAAAAAAAAAGAAAAAACTTATCTTTTCTTTGATCTAAATTAGATCAAGAAATCAAATAGTGCTTTGCACTTCTGTTCTTGAATCTAAAAGATTCTTAGTGCTTTGCACTTCCAAACTGCGCTGTTGCGCTCTTGGGAGAGCGCCACGTGTCAGCAGCGCAAGCGCAGCGCACTGCGCTTGCATGACACGTGTCGTCATCACAAGCGATTGCGCTCTCTAATTGGCGCAAAGAGCCTGAAAATGCAATGCATTTACAGAAAGGTCAAGCCCAATTAAAAAGGGCCTAACAGGCCAAATTAAATGCAATGCATTATTTTAAAAAAAGGGGGGCAGAGCCCAAATAAAAACAGACGTTGTGCATCATTTATAAAAGGGCGGAGCCCAAATAAAGGTCTAATAGACCAAACAAAAATGCCCTGCATTACTAAACAGGAGCAGAGCCCCATTTTTGGTCTAATAGACCAAAAATAAATAAAATGTTGAACATTTTCAACTGGACTTAGCCCAATTCTGGCCGTAAGTCCTTAAATTAAATTGAACTGAGCACAAATGCTCTCTCAAATCAATTTACCTCCGGTTCGAGGGTACATCTCCGAACTCCTTTGACACCCATCGTTGTAATCCTTCAACGACGTCAGAGAGGTGACGGGTCCCGACGACCACACATCGGTACGGACCACCACGTCCCTAAACTGGAGCATGGACCGAAACGTCCTTAAACTATTATTGGACCGAAACGTGCTTAAACTAATATTGGACCGAAACGTCCTCAAACTAATGTCGGACCACCACGTCCCTAAACTGGACTACGGACCACCACGTCCCTAAACTGGAACACGGACCACCACGTCCCTAAACTAGAATAATAGAGCCTCCAAACGCTCTTTTGCCGGATCTAAACAATCCCGTTTAAGTTGATCTTAGCCCCAAATACGGCTAACGCATCCTTAAACATTTAAATGGACTATAAAACTCCAAATCGACTTTGGTTCAAGGGGTACATCTCTGAACTCCTCTGACACCTATCATTGTAATCCTTCAATGACGTCAGAGAGGTGATGAGTCCTGACGACCATATAATTAAATGGGTCACCACGTTAAGTTGAGCTTAGTCTCAAACAGGACTATCGTATCCTTAACGAACGTTTAAGTTGATCTTAGCCGCAACGCGACTAATGCATCCTTAAATTAAAAACACCAAACCCAAATCTAAGTAAATACGGATTTGGACTAATCAACGTCCTACGGGCGACGGCATTACTCAGACTCCGTATACAATCCACGGGCAACCACAAACAAAACAAACACCCACGACACGAAGTGAAATTCTGGAGAAGGAGAAAGTTGTTACCGCGATGCGGTAGCGTAATTAACTGCAGAGGCTTGCGCCTGCAGGGAAGAGCGTCCCCACAATCAAAAACCTCTCAAGCGAGGGGGAATCTGACGAAGTCTGCTACATCGGCCGCATCCGTCTAAACCTCCGATACACGGTGCCATAAATCAACTTGGCATCTTCGGAGAGGTGGATGGATAAAACCAAATAGCATCTGCCCTGAATCTCAGCGTCAGGACATCGCGGTCCTGTGCGCCGTCCTTCGGAGGGGAACAATCCTGTATTTCATACCCAGGACGTAAAGGATACTGAGAAACAGTTCTCGGTAATGAACACACCCGAAGAAGATGCATGAGCATGTACTTTCTTTGTTTGGGCGGCACGGGAATTCTGGAAATTCCCTATTTCCTGCTCTGTCTTATAACAATTATAAGTTGGAGCGGGACCAACGTTCCTTAGCGCAGTATAACAAGCGGGTTCGGTCAATACATCCGTATTATTATCTTGATTTAAGGCATGACATGGTCGCTACCTGGAGAGAGAGAGAGAAGAAAACACTCAGCGTATGCTCTTACAAGATTAGATTGGTTATTAATATACCTAATCAGGATGTCTCCCAATGTTTTATTCAAATCTTCCTTCAAACCCTAAAAGGAAAGACTAGCCGGGATTAATTACACCCTATAAGTTCGCCAATCTTTCATCCAGGCCAGTGCCGGTACTTTGAGGGAGGTTCCCCGTGCTTTCGCACGGACCTAATTAAAATAAACCTCGTTTTCCCAGGGGCGTAACCCCGTTGACACCTTTCTAGACACCTACTTGATCGGCTATTTGTAATGTGTAAAACTCTCCCAGGAGCAACTCTTACTCGCAGCGGGTATCGGGATCCAACTATCTCATAGGAGATATGCAATCTCATTGCAAATTTCAACACTTGAAATTCCCGATAATATTTTACCCCTAGCATCCTATGACCTTGACAAAAGCCAACAAACCATAGGCTACCAGTCCAGTTCAACCCGTACATTTCCCGATTGAATTAAACCTACCCGCATGACCCTTGACGAATGCCAAACAACGCCGTATGAATATCCTCATCCAATCGCATCGTATGCAAGCAGATAAGCACTGGTTAGCTACCGTACACTACGCCTTGACGAATGCCAAACTACCACAGCACGAATACTAAGTAGTACTTATCTGAAATGACGGAGGGCTACGCAGGATTTTAAGAAAACCATTAGCGTAATGAACTTGATATCGTTGTAGAATCGAGTGATTTTGAGAAAGGAGTATTTTTGAGGCTTTTACTAGTTTCGCTAAAGAGGTCACTCCCGGTGAAGGGATCTCGACTCTTTCCTCATCGAATAAGGTGCAGGAATACCGCTGTGCAAAGCAAAAACTATAAAAGCAATCAAAAGACAAACCGTGTTTGTAGCATCTGCTAGTTTTCACTAAAGAGGTCACTCCCGGTGAAGGGATCTCGGCTCTTTCCTTATCGAATAAGGTGTTGGATATTCTACAAGGAATACCGCTATGCAAAGCAAGAACTAGAGCTACCAGTTTTTGAGACAAGTTTCTACAGCATCTTTAGGTTTCTTTTAGTTTCATTAATCTCATTAATGAAGTCCTATTTTATTATGCTTCACAAGCATCACATTTGAAACGAAATCAGCAATATAGCATATATCTCATATATATAATATAAATATTCGTCTCAGACAGTAATATGATCTCATCACAGAACATTGCAGCAGAAGATAACATATGAAATATTGGATATACTAGGATTTCCGTGTTTTATGCGAGCCTGTATAAAACGCGGATTCCACGGTCGCGATGAATAGCCAATCCCACACCACTAGACCCCTACGAGAGCGGCAAACAACCCTACCAATTCTAGAGTTAGGACACCCAGTCTCGACTCCTCGAGATGGTCTCCCACTGGACCCTAGAACCCGGTTACTTGTGCTCCCCGCCTTGGGTCTATCCTAATGCGGAAAAAAAAATACAATGGTGACATCATCCTCAACCCGGAAGTGCCCCAATAAAAGAATATTACATACAATGAATTTTATATGAATGAAAATGAAAAACTCTCATCTCACATAAAACCCCGGCTATTCAAAACACGACGATCCAATATAACATATCACAGCAACACATAACATCATATGTCATCAACGTAAGTAAATATGCGTATCCCAATTGTCGTTCATGTATAGCAACGAAACCGGCGATACACCACATATTACACTTACGGTCGCAGAAAAGAAAGTGTAAAACTACAACAGTTGGAATCCGCAACCTTTTTAGACATCACATGCCTAACAAAATGAATTCCTTAGACATCACATGCCTAACAATTATAAACCCTGCATTTTAGTCTCGATCTAGAAAATACTTTTCAATATCAAGTCGGGCAATTCAACAAGATTCCCGACATCCTGATCGAATACTCGTCGGAAATTCTAGTAGACAGCCGCACCCCTGGATGCCGTCGACGAAGTGCACTAAGGCGGAACACCGCTGCCGCGAGTGTTGGAGATAGTGCCCTCGGAGTCAATTATTGGATCACAGGCACGTGATTGCAATGATTGAGGGAGGACATGTCCCAGTAGGACAGTCTTACTCAAGATGATAGTATGCTATCTGGTTTATCTTTATCATCGTGTACTGCTTTAGGTGACCTTACGAGTCGCTATTACACGTTGATAGAGCCCCTAGGATTCTTGCTTGACTACCAGCAGTATGAGGCTGATCATATACGTGAGAGCTGGAGTCTATAAGCACATCCTTAAAAGGTCCCTAGTCGTGGGAGTTTCGAGACAGGGCATCGATACTCCAGAGTAGACTAGTGTATACAGTCGAGACCCCGACGAGGGGCAGTGGCCGGTCTCACAAGCCACTGGTGTCAGTTGGTTCACCTAAGATGTATATAGGTGCTCATTGGGTTATGAGTACACCGGACAGGACTCGCTGGGAACCTACTAGTTGGGATTATACCAGACGTCAGATAGCAGTTCCCTGGTGACATGTGTACAGGTTAGTTCATCGACCTGAGATCGTCATTTGTCTCATGTGAGTTCCCACTGTGCTTTGATTACTACCCTACCACGCTCAAAGGAGACGTGCAAACAGGTTTTAGTTGGGTACAGTCCCGAGCCACATGGGGGCAGTGAGCAGATCTGCAGGGGTTCGTCTCTCCCGGTATTGGAAGTGAGGTCGCACTGTGTCTAGGAGAGCCAGTACATGAAAAGTCCTTGGCCAAGGCAGGAGATTTGCTGGTAGGTATTCCAGTAGTATCTCAGGGTGTTCTGGGCTACACTCCGACACGACTTGTACCGCTTTTGGGGGTCTGACTTTTACCAACCCCCTAGGCCCGCCATGCGACGCTCATAGACGAACGGACCGGACTGTACGGATATTGTCACTGATAGGCTCAGTAGGGTGTCAGGATGAGTTCGCTCATCGACGTCCCTTTTGGTCAATAGCTGGTAGCCCGTCACGTATGGCTAATACCTCTGACGTGCTAGTGGTTAAATCCACAGCCATAGTATTGACGAGTCTTTAGAGTCCACCACACACAGTTACTCAAGTTTCGGGCGAAACGCTGTAGAGGCTGTATGGAGATATGGCAGGGTTCGATCAGATACGTGCGGTATTGCACGGATCGTGATCGGACGGATTTTACTAGCCGGCTTTGGTTTAAGCCGGATCCTAGTATTAGACAGTGTAGTTTTGTCTCTTTGCATTTGTGTTCAGTGGGAATACAAATGCGGGCATGTATATGCAGTCGCGGGGTTTTCCTGTAATTTATTACGGGATCAGTTTTCTGAAGTTGCCAGTTTGCATTCCGTTCCGGCCAGTTTTCCTTTGTTCCTTCACGGCCGGACTTTTCGATGGAGGGGGTAATTTGCAATTGTGCAAATTACTTATTGTGGAGGGGTTTCTTGCATATTTGTGGCCTCATCATCATGAGATGCTTTTCTTGTCCATTTCATTGCATTTATGGTAATGGTTTGTGAGTGGATTTGGATATGAAATGGGTGTGACCATTTTCATCTTAGATTATTCATTTTCTTCTCTTGGATTGGGATTTTATTTTTCCTCCACCATTCTAAGAAGGGGGCTGGCCATTTTGAGAGGAAAAGGATGAGAGAGGTTTCATTTGGTGTATGGAAATTGATTCTCATTCTCATTTTTGTATCAAAAGTTCACAAGTCTCTCCAAAGTTCTTTTCTCCTCCACATCCATGGCAACTTCTATAACCCCCAAGAGACATAGTTTCTACACTTGCCTACAGCATCCCTTGGACGCGTCGGCTGGCCAACATCACGCCCGAGTTGCCTCGGTCCAGAGGTGGGAGCCCGTAAAAGTATTTGGCTACGTGGTGCCCTTTCCGACGAGGACGTGACGGACGGAGATTCCGCGGGAGATCGGAGTGGAGACGAAGACCGAAGGACATGGATCGCTTGGTATAACTCTCTACCCATCTTTTAGTTTGCTAGTAGCTAGGTTAATGGCCCGATCCGGGTTAAAAGTGCGCGGTGGTGCCGGTTTGCTAGTTTGCAAAGTTTTTCGTTTCCGCATTCCGGCGTCAGATCGACGGCCGGGGCACCGCCGCGGACTTACATTGGTATCAGAGACACGCCATTAACCTTGCCTAGCTTACTCTAGTGTGTTTACATCTTCGATCGAACAAAATTCCAAAACCCGCGTTTTCAAAAACACAGTTTCTGTCGAAATTGTTTTGGCTCCAAAATTTTTTCTGGTTGTTGCAGAATACTGTACATGGAAATCTAAGCAATCTGTGAAAATTTGGTCGCGAGATCTCACCATAACGCCGCAGAACCGCGGCCAAACCCATGCTTGGGCCGCGGTTCCGCCGCTCTTTTAACTGTTCACTTCGCCAATTTTTCACAGAGAGCTTCTGGGTTGAAAATGGGGTTTTTGGAACATTCTTTTTGGGTCCAGATTTTCTGTGAGTGCTACAGTAGTGTTTGGGGCCCACTTCGATAAATTTGTTCGATCGGATATTTTAAACATGCTAGTTCACAGTATTTACATTATATCTGCGACCGTGAATGTCACTCGATCGGTAAATCCAGTCTATCTGCTATAGCCCTTTTAGACGGATTTGCGAACGTGACATTCACGTTGATGTTCTGTGTTGTGCTGTGATATTGCGGATCGGTCGTGGGGGATAGCCTGGATGCAATGGTAGTACAGTTTTGTTTTATATGTACATTTGATATTACGGGGCGAGCGTCCGACATGTGTACTGTCGTCACTGCCTGTTTGTATTATTCTTTTGGGGCACGACCAGGTTGCGGTCGTTGTACCCGTTGTATGTATATTTTACTTTCTTTACTAGGATTGCCCCGCGGAGGGGTGCACGGATAGCCGGATTCTAGAGGGCAACGAGCCTGCATCTCATGGCATTGAGACGGAGGGGGCTTCACTCTAGAATTGGTGGGCTATTCGCCGCACTCGTAGGGGGTACATGTTGACCCAGGAGGGATGCCCAAGTTACCGGATTCCGTGAAGTGTTGGGTGGTCCATTCACGTTGCTGAAGGGGGCTGCCTCGCTTCAGGTTTTGGTGGGTAACTTGCCGTGCCTGTAGGGGTCTAGGATTTCATTGCACAGGCTATCCACACGACCAGGGGAACGTCGGGTTTCAGTAGCGGCTCTATGAAACCTGGGGATCCCAGATATCTGTATTGTTCTGTGATGCTGGTTACTTTTCTGTGATGCTGCATTTTTTTATCACGCCTTGAGCGAAAATTATATATTATATATATACTAGTAGATGTTGTATATGTTTTGCATCCGCGCTAGTCCAGTCCCCGCTCTGTCGTTAGTTAGCTAATCTAACGGGTGATGACGGGACCCAGTGGCGAATGCGGATGGCATATACGTACGTCATTATTTTCGTTCTTTATTGGTGTGATCAATTGATGGGACTGCGTTGATTCGGATCAATGCAAGATAAACAAACCTATTCTGATATTGTTGGAACACTTTTCAAAAAGCTGTTATTGCAAGGACGTTCTCTTTTGTTTTGCACAGTGGTATTCAGTTGGAATATCCTGCTCCTCAGTCTACGAGGCAAGGGCCGAGATCCCTTCACCGGGAGTGACCCCTTGGACAAAAGTTTGCGTCGGGGCAATAACTTCACTATAGCCGATTACTTTTGCTTTGCATCGTGGTATTCAGTTGGAATATCCTGCACCTCATTCTACGGGGAAAGAGCCGAGATCCCTTCACCGGGAGTGACCTCTTTAGCAAAAGTTTTCGTCACTATATTTTTAAAAGATATTCGTTCCTTCAACGATATCAAGTTCATTACGTTAAAGGTTTTCTCCAGAAACCATTCGTAGCCCTCCGTCGTTTCATATGGATAGTCAATAGTATTCAAGCTGTGTTTGTTGGCCAAAGTCAAGGCACAGTGTTTGGTAGCTGTTAGTTATTCATATGCAGCATAGATAGATGCGTTGGTTTGGGACAGTCGTATAGCCTTGTTGGCCAAAGTCAAAGGCTTGTGCGGGTGGGTTCAAATCAACCTGGAGAATGACGGGTAGAACTTGACATGTGATTTATGATTTGTTGGCCAAAGTCAAGGTCATAAAAGCATGGGGCAAAAATCACATTGGGAGTTTCTAAAGAAACTGAAACTTGCCAGATATGCGCATACCTTCTGGAGTGTGATAACGTGAGCGGATTCCGTCACATTATCATGCGATGATAGTTGGATCCCGATTCCCACTGATGAGTTGGTTTACTCCTCGGGTGATCCCGACTAATTCTTCTTTCAGGTTTGGGGAAGAATTTGACGTTACATGTGGGAGGTTTCCAGATTAGATAAAGTGATAACCATTCTGATCTAGGTTAGAGTGCACGCTGAGTGTTTCTTTTCTCTCTCTCTTTGGCAGCGACCATTGACCCAACCCTAGACTATGACTCAGTGACCAAGTTGACCGAACCTTCTTAACACTGGCTTTTGGATTGTCAGAGTTGCAGACCTCATTGCCACTCCTACTTTTACCCTTTTCTCCAGGACACCCCGTATTACTACGAACGTCCAGTTCTATTGGACAAAACCATCGTATGGTTATATACGAACTCGAAGGAATTCGAGGATGGTTTCCGGTTCTGGAGAAAACGAATAGGACTATTCAGTTGTCTTTTCCTTTTACCTTCTCTCTGGTTGCGAGTACTCCTTGGTTTAGGAGATAGCACACCTATTATGCAAATTGGATAGTCTTCTTCCAAACCATAGGCAGGTGCTGTAAGTATACGGTAGCGCCCCGGCCGTCTACAGACGCCAAATGCGGAACAAAAACTTTTTAACTGGCGCTATCGTATACTTTAACCCGGATCTGCCATTATTGCTAAACTAACAAATTGTAATGAGAGTAGAAAGGTTATACCGAACGATCCGAGTCCTTCGTTCTTTAACCATCATCCCACGCTCCGTTGCGGCTGCTCCGATCTCGTCGATCTCCGATCTCCTCGCCCAGGTGACACCACGTCAACGATTCTTTAAACGGGCTCCCGCCTCTGACTCGAGGCAACTCGGTCGTCAAGTTTGCTAAAAGAGACGACCAAGATTGATGTAGAGAATGAGTGGAAGACTTTGTCTCGTTCCGTCCAAAACTATGGACGAACGGTTAATGAAGTTGCCGTGGGAATCGGGTGATGGAATGAAATGAGCTGTGAAATTCCATACACCGAAAACTATCATAATCTTTTTCTACCAAGTGAAAACCCAAGTGAGAGAGTGAGAGGAGGGGCTGGCCATATATATGGAGAGGGGGTGAGTGTAGGAGCAATGTGAGGGTAACCATAAGCAAAAGATCAAGAGAAAATATCCTTAAGAAAACAAGAAACAATAAAGCTTAAAGCATAAGTCATTATACACCTCATCAAGTCATTAATGACTCCATTAATGCACTAATGACTCACCAAGCCAAGTCACCCTCTCTAGAACCTTCTAGAAGCATGACTCACTCTCATCCAAGAAAATATAAATCCGTCTTTAACCGAATGTTAAAAGACGGCTGATAGAAAACTGGAAACTGGCAACTTCCAAAAGTGGCCCCGAAACGAATTTCAGGATAACTCCGTAACTGTATAAATATACCCGCATTTGTATTACGACCGAATACAAATGCAACTGAGACAAAGATATTATATCTACTCAATATAATACTCGGATCCGGCTTAAACCAAAGCCGACCAGTATCATTTGCCCGAAATCTGACACGTGCGTAAACGCATGTGCATTTTCCGAACCCTGCCATAAAACCATACGGCCTCTACAACGTTTCGCCCGAACTTGGAAAACTGTCTGTGGGGGACTCTAATGACTCGTCAGTACCCTGGCAGTGGGTTTAACCATAAACCGTCAGCGGCACTAGCTATGCGTAACGGCTGCCCATGGACTGACCTCAAGGGAGGCCGATGAGCGAACTCATCCGGAAACCCTACTGAGCCTAACAGTGACAATGTATATACAGTCCGGTCCGTTCGTCTATGAGTATCGTATATCTGCCTAGGGGGCTAGTAACGTCAGACCCCCAATAGCAGTATAAGTCGTGTCGGAGTGTAGCCCAATAACACCATGAGATACTACTGGAGTACCTACCAGTAAATCTCCTGCCACGGCCGTGGGCTTTATGTAATGGCTCTCCTAGACACAGCACGACCTCGCCCCCAATACCGGGAGAGACGAATCCCCTGCCGATCCGTTCACGTGCCTCCATGTGGCTCGGGACTGTACCCAAAAACTACATGTTTGCACGACTCCTTTGAGCCGTGGTAGGGTAGAAATCAAAGCACAGTGGGAACTCACACGAGACAAATGACGACCTCAGGTCGATGAACTAACCTGTACACATGTCACCAGGGAACTGCTATCTGACGATATGTACAATACCAACTAGCAGATTCCCGGCGAGTCCTGTCCGGTGTACTCATAACCCAATGAGCAACTGTATACATCTTAGGTGATCCAACTGACACCAGTGGCTTGTGAGACCGGCCACCGCCCCTCGTCGGGGTCTCGACTGTATACACTAGTCTACTCCGGAGTATCGATGCCCTGTCTCGAAACTCCCACGACTAGGGACCACAATTAAGGATATGCATATAAACTACCCAACTCTCACATATATGATCGCCATCATACTGTTGGTAGTAAAGCAAGATCCTAAGGGCTCTATCAAAGTGTAACATGTAATCAGTCACCTGAATATGTACACGACTGATAAAGGCAAACCAGATAGCATACTATCATCTCGAGTAAGACTGTCCTACCGGTATAGGTCCTCCGCAATCATTGCAATCACGTACCTGCGATCCAATAATTGACTATGAGGGCACTATCTCCAACAATCTCCCACTTGCACTTAAGGCTAATTATTGCGATGTCGACTACTCACAGCCCGTGTGAAACCGAACATCCAACTCCTTTACTAATCAGTTTCACAAAGCCCGTTTGTAAAACTATTGTGTTCGAGAAATAGCCTCAGTGAGTGGATCCGTCTAGATGTTTCTTTCTATATCTCTCTTAATCTCAAGTTCGCGGAGAAAGCCATCTCCCGAATCGAGTAATACCTATCTTAGAATATGTCTGGATATCTGATGGGACCTAGTTCATAAATGAACTCCAAATCCAAACTTCTTAGACTGTATCGATCATTGAACCTAATCAGTATCCGGCACCATGCCACCCACAGTATCCTCTTGGACCACCTGTCCATAATACTGTCCCTCATCAGAGGGAAAACTAAAACTCTGACAATCACTCTGTCATCCACGTCACCTTTGAAGCCTGGAATGATAATCGTCTCCCGAAGGAGGCTGCCGTCATCAAATCCGTAGAACATCCACTTATGTTCTAAAACTGCTTTCTTATGTCTCTCCAGGATTGGATTAATACAAACTTATCGCATCTAGTGCAAAAACAACATCTGGTGTGGTACTTGACACCTCATGATTGACTCAATTGCCTAAGCAAGTGATCTGCCAATCATGCACAGCCCTCTCCCCTTTAGTCTATACGACACCTTTAGAGAGGGTGACTCCATCACCTGTAGATACACCACCATGCTAGGAGTCAACTATTCTAAAAACCATTAGAATATCTGTCAAAGTACCCACATTGGGAAACTACCCAAATCTAGATCTAAAACCATAGATCCAGAAACCAGAATGTCAAATATTATATCCATATCCTGTCTGGAGAAACAACTGTGTGACGACCACAGTACAACCGATCGTAGTATAGGAATTTTACTTCCTACTCTGTGTATGTCATCCAGATACCATGACATCACACCCTACTACCTTCTCAACAGATCCATCCCCTATTCTGATGAAGTCAAACCCATGACTGTCACATCAAAATTAGATGATCTATCTCCGCTATAACTGCTCTAGTCTATAAATAGACTTAAGCTACTTGCCCACTATGCTTCCGCTGCTCCCACTGACTACGACAACCCTCTGGCAGAATAATATACACGTGCACTTCTAAAGCTAGTTTAGAACGACGCTATACTTATCCTCCTGCCTGGTCACATAGTCTGGAACAGCAGTAGTGTCAAGTCTGGGTAGATAAGAACCTCCCTGTCACCGTCCTTGAGGCTACCGAAGTACCTCTCGGGTGTCTGAGGTTACCCACCATATCTGCGGAGTGGCTAATGGAATGTCAAACCTGATTGAATATATAGGTCCTATTAAATTTTCCGTAATCGTTTGCGGTTTTGGAATCACTTCCAGTTCTACCATACTCTCACTACTGTTTTCTGAAAAAGTCCATTTTTACTAAAACTGTGGCGAGTCAAGAACAATATCACTATTGATCTTCCAAATAGTAGAATATCAACCCTCGCCATAGCCAGGGTCAACCTACGAACAGCCATTACAGAAACGTGCCCTGAGTTATCCAGAGTCTGGTTTTAAGCATAAGCTGGACAACTCCCCGTACCTTAACATCTTATAAGGTATGATCCATTCTATATCCAATATAGAAACTTTTGGCACTTAATTTAATTGGAACCAGATTCAAATCATGCAGCTGTCTCCAGTGCATATCACCTTAATAGAAAGAGGCTAATCAGCATTACTCAACTTAGGAATCCATCCAATTATGAGTAATCTGAAAGAGAAATATGTTTCTCAAAAACCATTACTATCATCTGAATACCAATCACAAGAATCTACATCTTCGATCTCTTTGAAGAATCCCGATACTTGTGATACCTGGTTCTCTACTTTATTCTTATACCCACAACTTCTCAAAACTTAGACCTTGTATTTCTACGAAACACTTGTCTAAATACTGGAGAAGTTATAACTAAACAGAACATAGTACGAGGACCTACCCTTTTGTCCTGATGGACACTGGACAATATACAATACTCTGTATAAGTCCGCTGAGTTAAGCAACTCAAAATCTGTGCGTTGTAGGTTGAAAACTGTACTCTGGCGATTTCCTCAAATATCACCAATTACAACGAATTCCGATATAATAAGGATAATCACCTAATTCCCAATAACTTACTCGCACTCATCATCTGTAAAACCATACAGATATGAGAATGAAACCTGGTAAATACATACCCTTGGAGTAAGTATCTAATCGGGAAAACAGTTTTTCTTTAACAATGCACTGAAATATGAAAATGTTTCGTAGGGGTATCTTGGTATTCATAGTAATGCCTCTTCCATAATCCAATCCATGACTTTAACCGTATATTTTATTGCCTTCTCTCCAAATCCCTTTATTTGTCTTTAGTCGTTACCTTCTGTACACCTTCGTTAGGCTAAATAGTTTTCTTCCTTCCCTACCGTTCGGCACCAGCCTATGGTTTGGAAGAAGACTATCCAGTAAGCATAATAGGTGTACCCTCCTAAACCAAGGAGTACTCACATCTTGAGAGAAGGTGATGATAAAAGACAACTGAATAATACCTTATCCTTTCAAAGGTGAAATAGGAGTGGCGATGAAGTACGCGGTTTTGGTCGTGAATGATAACAGTCGCAATTTACTGTGCCCTCTTTCTAATCCTTTTATTTTGTCTTTACATATTACCTTCTGTACACCCTATTTAGGCTAATTGGTTTTCTTCATTCCCTACCTTTCGGCATCTGCCTATGGTTTGGAATAAGACTATCCAATAAGCGTAATAGGTGTACTCTCCTAAACCAAGGAGCCCTCGCAACCTGAGAGAAGGTGATAATAAAAGACAACTGAATAAACCAATTCTATTTCTTCTGAACCTGAATCCATCCTCGAAGAAGTCCCTTCAAGTTCGTATATAACCATACGATGGATCTATCCAATGGAAGTGGATGTCCGTAGCAATACGGGTGTTCTGAGAAATGCAAAGGGTAGAAGAAGGAGTGGCAATGACTTATGCAACTCGGACAATCCAAAAGCCAGTATTTTAAGAAGGGTCAAAGGTTGCTGCCAAAGAGAGAGAGAAAAGAAACACTCTGCGTGCACTCTAACCTAGATCAGAATGGTTATCACTTTATCTAATCCGGAAACCTCCCACTGTCCTGTCAAATTCTCGTCCAAACCTGAAAGAAGAATCAATCGGGATCACCCGAAGAGTAAACCAACTCATCAGTGGGAATCGGGATCCAACTCTCATCGCATGATAACGTGATGGAATGCATCCACGTTACTCATACTCCAGAAGGTATGCGTATACTTGGCAAGTTTCAGTTTCTTTAGAAACTCCCGATATGATTTTTGCCCCATGCTCTTATGACCTTGGCGTTGGTCAAAATATCATAAGTCACATGCCAAGTTCTACCCGTCACTATCTTGTCAATTTGAACCCACCCGCACATGCCCTTGACGTTGGCCAAAATGGCAGAACGACTGTCCCAAACCAACTCATCTATCTATGCAACAATTGAATACCCAGCAGCTACCAAACACTATGCCTTGGCGTTGGTCAAAATACATAGCTTGAATACTACTGAATACCCAAAAGAAGTGACGGAGGGATACGGCTGGGTTTTGGCGAAAAACCTTTAACGTAACGAACTTGATATCGCTGAAGGAACCTGATAGCTTTTTTAAAATATAGTAGCGAAAACCTTTTGCTAAAGAGGTCACTCCCGGTGAAGGGATCTCGGCTCTTTCCTCGTGGAATGAGGTGCAGGATATTCCACTGAATACCGCGATGCAAAGCAACTTGTAATCGACTATAGTGAAGTTATTACCCTGACGCAAACTTCTGCCCAAGGGGTCAGTCCCGGTGAAGGGATATCGGCCCTTGCCCCGTCGAATGAGGTGCAGGATATTCCACTGAATACCGCTATGCAAAACAAAAGGAAACATCTTTGTAATAACACTTTTTAAATTTGTTCCAACAACTGCAAATAGGTTTGTTTTACTTTGCATTGAAAAATCAATGCAGTCCCATCAATCAATCACACCAGAAAAGAACGAAAATAAAATGTACGTATATGCCATCCGCATTCGTCACTTGGTCCCGTCATCACCCGTTAGGTTACTTAACTAACGACAGAGCGAGAACTAGACTAGCGCGGGTGTAAAACATATACAACATCTAATAGTATATAAGCCAATATACATAGTCGCTCCAGGCGTGATAATATGCAACATTACAGAAAAGTAATAAGCATCACAGAACAATACAGATAATTTGGGATCCCCGAGTTTCACAGAGCCGCTGCTGAAACCCGACGTTCCCCTGTCGTGTGGATATCCTGTGCAATGAAACCTAGACCCCTACGGGTGCGGCAAGTTACCCGCCAAAACCTGAAGCGAGGTAGTCCCCCACAGCATAGTGAATGGAACACCCGGCACTTCACGGAATCCGGTAAATTGAGCACCCCTCCTTGGGTCAATCTGAACCCCCTACGAGTGCGGCGAATAGTCTGCCAATTCTAGAATGAGGCCCCTCTGCCTCTCAAAGCCATGAGATGCGGACCCGTTGCCCCTCAGAACCCGGCTATCCGTGCACTCCGTCGCGGGGCAAAACCTAGTACAGTAATAAATAATAGTACAACAGGTACATCGACCGCAACCTGGTCGTTCCCCAAAAGAATATTATACAACAGGCAGTGACGGTAGTTCACATGTTGGACGCTCGCCCCGCAATATCAAATGTACAAATAAACTCAAACTGTACTATCATTACACAATGCTATCCACCACGACAAATCCGCAACATAACAGCACAACACAGAACATCAACGCGAATGTCACGTTCGCAAACCCGTCTAAAAGAACTATAGCAATCAGACACGGTTTACCGATCAAATGACATTCCCGGTCGGAGATATAATGTAAGCACTGTAAACTAACATGTTTAAATTTCGATCGACAAAATATCACAAAGTGGGCCCCACGAACAACTGGTGAACAGTAACAAAATCTGGGCCCAAAAGATATATACCAAAAACCTCAATTTCCATAGAAGAATACACTGTGCAAGTTTGGGGGCATGATCACTCAGAACGGCCGCGGATGCGCGGCCAAACCATGGGTTTGGCCGCGATTCCACGGCAGTCTTGTCGATTCATGAGCCCAAATTTGTACGGTGTTCTTATAAAACCCTGCACAGTTTTCTGAGATATGTAGAATAATTTTAGGACATCATTTAAAATCTACAGAAACTGTGAATTTGAAATTTGCAGTTTTTGATTTCCGGTTCGATCGATGTTTTAAACGCGTTAGCACAAGTTAGTATAGCAAAATGGTGAGGCTCTGATACCACTGTAAGTCTACGGTAACGCCCCGGCCGTCTACAGACTCCAAATGCGGAACAAAAACTTTTTAACTGGCGCTATCGTATACTTTAACTAGGATCTGCCATTATTGCTAAACTAACAAATTGTAAAGAGAGTAGAAAGGTTATACCGAACGATCCGAGTCCTTCGTTCTTTAACCATCATCCCACGCTCCGTTGCGGCTGCTCCGATCTCGTCGATCTCCGATCTTCTCGTCAAGGTGGCACCACGTCAACGATTCTTTAAACGGGCTCCCGCCTCTGACTCGAGGCAACTCGGTGGTCAAGTTTGCTAAAAGAGACGACCAAGATTGATGTAGAGAATGAGTGGAAGACTTTGTCTCGTTCCGTCCAAAACTATGGACGAACGGTTAATGAAGTTGCCGTGGGAATCGGGTGATGGAATGAAATGAGCTGTGAAATTCCATACACCGAAAACTATCATAATCTTTTTCTACCAAGTGAAAACCCAAGTGAGAGAGTGAGAGGAGGGGCCGGCCATATATATGGAGAGGGGGTGAGTGTAGGAGCAATGTGAGGGTAACCATAAGCAAAAGATCAAGAGAAAATATCCTTAAGAAAACAAGAAACAATAAAGCTTAAAGCATGAGTCATTATACACCTCATCAAGTCATTAATGACTCCATTAATGCACTAATGACTCACCAAGCCAAGTCACCCTCTCTAGAACCTTCTAGAAGCATGACTCACTCTCATCCAAGAAAATATAAATCCGTCTTTAACCGAATGTTAAAAGACGGCTGATAGAAAACTGGAAACTGGCAACTTCCAAAAGTGACCCCGAAATGAATTTCAGGATAACCCCGTAACTGTATAAATATACCCGCATTTGTATTACGACCAAATACAAATGCAACTGAGACAAAGATATTATATCTACTCAATATAATACTCGGATCCGGCTTAAACCAAAGCCGACCAGTATCATTTGCCCGAAATCTGACACGTGCGTAAACGCACGTGCATTTTCCGAACCCTGCCATAAAACCATACGACCTCTACAACGTTTCGCCCGAACTTGGGAAACTGTCTGTGGGGGACTCTAATGACTCGTCAGTACCCTGGCAGTAGGTTTAACCACAAACCGTCAGCGGCACTAGCTATGCGTAACGGCTGCCCATGGACTGACCTCAAGGGAGGCCGATGAGCGAACTCATCCGGAAACCCTACTGAGCCTAACAGTGACAATGTATATACAGTCCGGTCCGTTCGTCTATGAGTATCGCATATCTGCCTAGGGGGCTAGTAACGTCAGACCCCCAATAGCAGTATAAGTCGTGTCGGAGTGTAGCCCAATAACTCCCTGAGATACTACTGGAGTACCTACCAGTAAATCTCCTGCCACGGCCGTGGGCTTTGTGTAATGGCTCTCCTAGACACAGCACGACCTCACCCCCAATACCGGGAGAAACGAATCCCCTGCCGATCCGTTCACGTGCCTCCATGTGGTTCGGGACTGTACCCAAAAACTACCTGTTTGCACGACTCCTTTGAGCCGTGGTAGGGTAGAAATCAAAGCACAGTGGGAACTCACATGAGACAAATGACGACCTCAGGTCGATGAACTAACCTGTACACATGTCACCAGGGAACTGCTATCTGACGATATGTATAATACCAACTAGCAGATTCCCGGCGAGTCCTGTCCGGTGTACTCATAACCCAATGAGCACCTGTATACATCTTAGGTGATCCAACTGACACCAGTGGCTTGTGAGACCGGCCACCGCCCCTTGTCGGGGTCTCAACTGTATACACTAGTCTACTCCGGAGTATCGATGCCCTGTCTCGAAACTCCCACGACTAGGGACCACAATTAAGGATATGCATATAAACTACCCAACTCTCACATATATGATCGCCATCATACTGTTGGTAGTAAAGCAAGATCCTAAGGGCTCTATCAAAGTGTAACATGTAATCAGTCACCTGAATATGTACACGACTGATAAAGGTAAACCAGATAGCATACTATCATCTCGAGTAAGACTGTCCTACCGGTATAGGTCCTCCGCAATCATTGCAATCACGTACCTGCGATCCAATAATTGACTATGAGGGCACTATCTCCAACAGGTGCCGACCGGTAGGGAATGAAGAAAACCAATTAGCCTAAACGGTGTACAGAAGGTATTAAGTTAAGACAAATAAAGGGATTAGTAAGAGGGCAAAGTAAATTGCGACTGCTATTCACGACCAAACCAAGTATTTCTTCGCCAATCCTAAATCACCTTTGTATTTCTCCAGGACACTCTGTATCACTACGAAGATCCCAAGTTTATTGGATACTCCATCGTATGGTTATATACGAACGCGAAAGGAACTTATTCCAGTTCGGGGATGGATCCTGGTTCAGGAGAAATAGGAATAAGGTTTATTCGGTTGTCTTTTATCTTCACCTTCTCTCGCATTGCCAGTGCTCCTAGGATTAGGACAGTACACCCATTATGCTTATTGGATAGTCTTCTTCCAAACCATAGGCTGGTGCCGAACGGTAGGGGAGGAAAAAAACCATTTAGCCTAAAGGGGTGTACAGAAGGTAATGACTAAAGACATATAAAGGGATTTGGAGTGATGGAAAAAAGATATACGGTTACAGTTGTGAATCTGTATAATGGAAGAGGCATTACTAGGAATACCGGGATACCCCATCGAAACATTTCGATGTTTCGGTTTCACTGTGTACTGTTAAAAGAAAACTGATTTCCCAATTAGACACTTGCTCCAGGGTATGTATTTACCAGGTTTGGTTCTCACATCTGTATGGTTTTACAGATGATGAGTGGGAATAAGTTATTGGGAATTAGGTGATCATCCTCATTATATCGGAATTCGTTGTAATTGGTGATATTTGAGGAAGTCGCCTGGGTTGTTTGCCGGACGGCAAATATTTGGTTTTGAATATCCGTTGTTATGCACCAATTTCAAATTGATATATCTGTACGTCTATTTTTATAGAGTGAGATATACCTTTTTGAAATTATGTCTATGACATTTAGCTATATCAATGGATGGTTAGGTAAGGAGCATTGAACAGCGGTGTAATTCTTCTTAACCATAAGTACAGTTTTCAACCTACGACACACAGTGAATGAGTTATTAGACTCAGGGGACTTATACAGAGTATTGTATATTGTCCAGTGTCCATTAGGACAGAGGGGTTGGTCCTCGTACTATATTCTGTTTACTTGTGACTTCTCTAGTTCTTAGACAGGTGTTTCATTGAAACACAGGGTCTGAGTTTTGAGAAGTTATAGGTATCTGAGTAAAGTAGAGAACCAGGTATTGCAAGTATCGGGATTCTTCAAGGTGATCGAAGATGTAGATACTTGTGTATGGTATTCAGTTGATAGTAATGATTAAGAGAACTTGCTTCTCTTTCAGGTTACTCATAATTGGAAGTACTCCTAAGTTGAGTAACGCCGATCGGCCTCCTTCCATTTAGTTGACATGCACTGGAGACAGCTGCATGATTTGAATCTGGTTCAAGTAAATCAGTGCCTCTGTTTCTATATTGGATATAGAACAGTTCATATCTTGACATTGTTAAGATACGGGGAGTTGTCCGGCTTATGCTTAAAACCAGACTCCGGATAACTCAAGGCACGTTTCTGTAATGGCTGTTTGTGGGTTGACCCGGGCTATGACGAGGGTTGACTTTCTACCATCTGGAAGATCAATAGTGATATAGTTCTTAACTCGCCACAGTTTTAACAAAAATGGATTTTTTCAGAAAACAGTAGTGGGAGTATGGTAGAACTGGAAGTGATTCCAGAATCGCAAATGATTACTGAAGATTTGATAAAAAACCTAAAGATTCAATCTGGTTTGACATTCCATTGGCCACTCCGCAGATATGGTGGGTAACCTCAGGCGCCCGAGTGGTACTTCGGTATGCTCAAGGACAGTGACAGGGAGGTTCTTGTTTACCCAAACTTGCCAATGCTGTTGTTCCAAACTGTGAGACCCGGCAGGAGGATGAGTATAGCGTCGTTCTAAACTAGTTTTAGAAGTGCACGTGTATATGACTCTGCCAGAAAGTTGTCGTAGTCAGTGGGAGCAGCGGAAGCATTGGTGGACAGTTGGCTTATGTCTATTTATAGACTAAAGCAGATATAGCGGAGATAGATCATCTATTTCTGATGTGACAGTCATAGGTTTGACTTCATCAGAATAGGGGAAGGATCTGTTAAGAAGGTAGTAGGGTGTGATGTCCTGGTATTTGGATGACAGACACAGAGTAGGAAGTGATATTCCTATACTACGATCGGTTATACTTTGGTTGTCACACAGTAGTTTCTCCACACAGGACTTGGATATTATATCAAATATTCTGGTCACTAGATCTATGGTTTTAGATCTAGATTTGGGTGGTTTCCCAATCTGGGTACTTAGACAGCATTCTAAGTGTATTTAGAATGGACGACTCCTGGCATGGTGGTGTACCTGCAGGTGATGGAGTCACCCTCTCTAAAGGTGTCTTATAGACTAAAGGGAAGAGGGATACGCATGATTGGCAGATCACTTGCTTAGGCAATTGAGTTGATCATGAGATGTCAAGTACCACACCAGATGTTGTTCTTGCAGTAGATGCAATAAGTTGATATTAATCCAATCCTGGAGAAACAATCGAAAGCAGTTTTAGAACATAATTGGGCGTTCTAGGGATATGATAACAGCATTCTCTTTCGGGAGACAGTTATCATTACAGGCTTCCAAGGTGACCTGGATGGCAGAGTGACTGTCAGAGTTATAGTTTTCCCTCTGACGAGGGGCAGTATTTTGGACAGGTGGTCCAGGTGGATACTGAGGGAAGGATGGCGCAGGATACTGATTAAATTCAGTTGACGATACAGTCTAAGAAGTTTGGATTTGGAGTTTATTTATGAACTAGGTCCCATCAGACATCCAGACATTCTAAGACAGGTATTGCTCATTTCGGGAGATGGCTTTCTCCGCGAACATGGGATATAGAGAGACATAGAAAGAAACATCAAAGCGGATCCACTCACTGAGGCTATTCCTCGAGCGCAATAGTTTCGCAAACGAGCTTTGTGAGACTGACTAGTAGAGGAGTTGGATGTTCGGTATCACATGGGCTGTGAGTATGCGACATCGCAATAATTAGCCTTGAGTGCAAGTGGGAGATTGTTAAAGATAGTGCCCTCAGAGTTAATTATTGGATCACAGGCACGTGATTGCAATGATTGAGGGAGGACCTGTCCCAGTAGGACAGTCTTACTCAAGATGATAGTATGCTATCTGGTTTATCTTTATCATTGTGTACTGCTTTAGGTGACCTTACGAGTCACTATTACACATTGATAGAGCCCCTAGGATTCTTGCTTGACTACCAGCAGTATGAGGGCGATCATATACGTGAGAGCAGGAGTCTATAAGCACATCCTTAAAAGGTCCCTTGTCGTGGGAGTTTCGAGACAAGGCATCGATACTCCAGAGTAGACTAGTGTATACAGTCGAGACCCCGACGAAGGGCGGTGGCCGGTCTCACAAGCCACTGGTGTCAGTTGGTTCACCTAAGATGTATACTGGTGCTCATTGGGTTATTAGTACACCGGACAGGACTCGACGGGAACCTGCTAGTTGGGATTATACCAGATGTCAGATAGCAGTTCCCTGGTGACATGTGTACAGGTTAGTTCATCGACCTGAGATCGTCATTTGTTTCGTGTGAGTTCCCACTGTGCTTTGATTACTACCCTACCACGCTCAAAGGAGACGTGCAAACAGGTTTTAGTTGGGTACAGTCCGAGCCACATGGGGGAAGTGAGCGGATCTGCAGGGGTTCGTCTCTCCCGGTATTGGGGGTGAAGTCGCGCTGTGTCTAGGAGAGCCAGTACATGAAAAATCCTTGGCCAAGGCAGGAGATTTGCTGGTAGGTATTCCAGTAGTATCTCAGGGTGTTCTGGGCTACACTCAGACACGACTTGTACCGCTTTTGGGGGTCTGACTTTTACCAACCCCCTAGGCCCGCCATGCGACGCTCATAGAAGATCGGACCGGACTGTACGGATATTGTCACTGATAGGCTCAGTAGGGTGTCAGGATGAGTTCGGTCATCGAAGTCCCTTTTGGTCAATAGCTGGTATCCCGTCACGTATGGCTAATACCTCTGACGTGCTAGTGGTTAAATCCACAGCCATAGTATTGACGAGTCTTTAGAGTCCACCATACACAGTTACTCAAGTTTCGGGCGAAACGTTGTAGAGGCCATATGGAGATATGGCAGGGTTCGATCAGATACGAGCGGTATTGCACGGATCGTGATCGGACGGATTTTACTAGCCGGCTTTGGTTTAAGCCGGATCCTAGTATTAGACAGTGTAGTTTTGTCTCTTTGCATTTGTGTTCAGTGGGAATACAAATGCGGGCATGTATATGCAGTCGCGGGGTTTTCCTGTAATTTATTACGGGATCAGTTTTCTGAAGTTGCCAGTTTGCATTCCGTTCCGGCCGGTTTTCCTTTGTTCCTTCGCGGCCGGACTTTTCGATGGAGGGGGTAATTTGCAATTGTGCAAATTACTTATTGTGGAGGGGTTTCTTGCATATTTGTGGCCTCATCATCATGAGATGCTTTTCTTGTCCATTTCATTGCATTTATGGTGATGGTTTGTGAGTGGATTTGGATATGAAATGGGTGTGACCATTTTCATCTTAGATTATTCATTTTCTTCTCTTAGATTGGGATTTTATTTTTCCTCCACCATTCTAAGAAGGGGGCCGGCCATTTTGAGAGGAAAAGGATGAGAGAGGTTTCATTTGGTGTATGGAAATTGATTCTCATTCTCATTTTTGTATCAAAAGTTCACAAGTCTCTCCAAAGTTCTTTTCTCCTCCACATCCATGGCAACTTCTATAACCCCCAAGAGACATGGTTTCTACACTTGCCTACAGCATCCCTTGGACGCGTCAGCTAGCCAACTTCGCGCCCGAGTTGCCTCGGTCCACAGGTGGGAGCCCGTAAAAGTATTTGGCTACGTGGTGCCCTTTCCGACGAGGACGTGACGGACAAAGATACCGCGGGAGATCGGAGTAAGGACATAGATCGCTTGGTATAACTCTCTACCCATCTTTTAGTTTGCTAGTAGCTAGGTTAATTGCCCGATCCGGGTTAAAAGTGCACGGTGGTGCCGGTTTGCTAGTTTGCAAAGTTTTTCGTTTCCGCATTCCGGCGTCGGATTGACGGCCGGGGCGCCGCCGCGGACTTACAGCGAGCACCCGAACGGATGCTTTTGGCGACGGGGTTCTCCTACAGTTACTTGGTCGGGGCAATGGGGCATGGCTATCTATTAAGTTTACTCAGCGGGTATCCGAGTACGCTACGTGATTGCGACGGACTTTCGATCATATAAAAATCCCGTGGCAACCGATCAAATGAGACTAAAAACTGATGGATTTATAACATTTAAATTAGTTATCTCATAACTACTTGTGGATTCCAAATATTGTATCATATTCCAGATAAATAGTCAATGTTAAACTTTCTGATCGAATAAACAAACACCTAAGATTTCCCAAATAGCTCAACAATTGAGCGGAGTTCAAAAAGTCCCAGAACATGTCACAGCCGCTATGAACCAGCCGTAGAAGGGTCAAACCAACGCCTCACATGTGGCAACACTAAACTACCATAAACCATATGGTTCAGTGGCGGTTTTGACGGTCACATAATCGAGTTAAGGTTACGTTCTTCTAGTGGGTCCACAGATTCGCTTGCATCATTTTCTGAAAGTTTTAAACTCAGGAAAAATCCAACACCTGAAAGTTTTCCGACAGGGGAAAAAGTGAGTTATTGATATCCGTTCGAACCTTTTAACATGTTCTAAATTACCCGGAAAACTAAACGATGTTAAACTTTCCGATTGAATCATCGAATTCTAAAGATCTCCAGAAAACTCAACACTTGAGTAATATTTAAAATTCCCAGAAGCATAACATAATACCTACGGATCACATGTTGAAGAACGATCCCTGAATCCTCAGGTTCGACCGCGGAACTGCCGCCAATAGCCAGGTTTGGCCGCGGTTCCGCGGTGGCTTGATGGATTTAGGGAATCGTACTTCACTGATATCCATACAATCACCTGCTTAATTTTCTGAGTATTTTTAATACGGAAAAACCACCTTTTTAAAAAAAATTCCTGGGAGGGGGTCCAATATGATGTTTCGGGGTTCGATCGGACTTTTAACTTCGTCTACACGTCGCCTTATGCTCTAGCTAGGCTCTGATACCACTCTAGGGATAGCATAGCACCTTAGCAAGGTTTTGGCAAGTATCAATCATGCTACTTTAAAATTTTTGTGGTGCTAAACAAAGCCTAACCAAGATCTTAACTAGAGACATAGGGTAAACATAGCAAGTAAACAACTTTACTTCTAAGAGTTTGGGATTACAACCTTTGTAGTCCGTTCCTTCGCTTCATAAGCTCTGTGTTGAGGTCCCTTCGCCGCGATCATCATGTACCCGGACTCTAGAGAGGCTCCATGAAGAGAAAGATGCAAGCTTGCTTCTAATTTTCAATAACTAAGATGATCTACCTTGAAGAATCTCAAACCCAAGCTCATGCTTCACTAATCAAGTATTAGCAGAGCAAACATCCTAATCTAAATGGCTAGAATAGATGAGGATGATGAAGTAGGAATTTAGCTCTCTTTTATTTTCAATTTCTCACTTTATTTCATCACATCACAAAAAGCTAGAAAGCTTTTTTCAAAAGAAGAAGAAGAAGAAAAAATCTATTTGTGATGAATAATGAATTATTATTATTATTACAAATCAACCATGGGTCAATCATGAAGGCTTAACCCTTGTAGAGAGTAAACTAGGGTAAAGGGTTTGGGTTGGGTTAATAAATATCAACACAAAATATCTAAGCAAAAAACAAAAGGAAGCTTCATGAAGCTTCATGCAAAAGCTAACCCAAATCAAACCCTAACTTATTTAAACTCCACAAATTATGTTGCATTTGTAACCCTAACTTGTACAATATTATATATCACATATATAATATATTTTTGTAACAAAATAAAATAATACAATTAACATATATCACATATATATCAATGTATTATCCAAGTGGGAAAAAGAATCTTTAAGTGAGCTTATATTAGTTAATGTAACTTAATATATCATATATATAATTATATATTAAATTATCGAATCAACACTTGATCCGATAATCCGGCTATATCGCATATAACCGACTAATATAATCTGTATCTATTCATCGAATCAACAGTTGATCCGATGACCCGGCTATATCACATATATCTGGCCGATATCATATATCGCGAGAATGGAATACGATATCTCATATCGAAATATTCTTGGTCCCGCACATATCAAATATGTGCTCCTACTTCTTTTTGCCTGAGCCAGGAAACCTCTGTGTAGGACTCTAAAGAATCGTCAATACGCCGGCAGTAGGTGATGATTATATCAAACACCCACAAGCTGCAAGCGGTCAGCTAAACATAACAGACACCCAGGTATTGAGCAATCAGAAGATCAACAAGCAAGCCTGTACATTCTCTTATGAATCCAACCAGTAACACTCCCGTACAGTCCGGTCTCTTCGTCTGATATGTCGCATATCTCGCCTAGGGGTGGTAAACGTCATACCCCAGTAGCTTGATAAGTTGTGTCGATATGAGGTCCATAACAGTTCGAAAAACTACTGATAACACTTACCAGTAAATCTCAGCAACCATAGCCAGGGATTTCCAGTTATAGCCAATCGAACACAGCGCAACATCAACTCCCTATACTGGGAGAGTTGAAACCCCTCCTATCGCTCATTGCCTCCATGTGATTCGGGACTGTACCCAAAAGCCACCGTTTTGCATGCCCTCTTGGACGTGGTATGATGGAAATCAAAGCACAGTAGGAATCACACAAGACTCTATGACGATCTCGGGTCTACAGACTAACCTGTACCAGTATCACCAGAGAACTGCCATCTGACGTGAGGTATAATACCATCTGGGAGTTCTCGGCGAGTCCGTCCAGTGTACCCAGTCTCCACTGAGCACCCGTATACCTTCTCTGATGTCAAACACCAATGGATATGGGATCATCCATCGCCCATCATATGGGTCAAGAAGCGCATACGCTAGTCTTCTCTGGAGTATCGATGCCCTGTCTCGGTACTCTCACGACTAAGAACATTTGAAGGATGTACTTAGCGACTACACTGTCCCCACTAGTATGATCTGCATCATAGTCCTGGTAGTCAAGTACTCATCCTAAGGGCTTTATCAACATGTAACATAGAGACAATCAGAGTACATGTTATGATAAAGAGTAACCAGATAGCATACTGTCATGTCGAGCAAGAAATTCCTCCCTATATATGCCCAAGCATCCACTACAATATACATCTGTATGTACAGTAATGGCCTCTAGGGCATACATATCACTAACAGAGGGTGTATCGAGATAGGGCATCGATACTCCAGAGTAGACTAGCGTAAACGCTTCTTGACCCATATGATGGGCGATGGATGATCCCACATCCATTGGTGTTTGACATCAAAGGAGGTATACGAGTGCTCAGTGGAGACTAGGTACACTGAACAGACTTGCCGAGAACTCCTAGTTGATATTATACCTATCGTCAGATAGCAGTTCTCTGGTGACACTGGTACAGGTTAGTTTGTAGACCAGAGATCGTCATAGAGTCATGTGTGATTCCCACTGTGCTTTGATTTCCACCTTACCATGTTCAAGAGAGCATGCAAAACGGTGGCTTTTGGGTACAGTCCCGAATCACATGGAGGCAATGAGCGATAGGAGGGGTTTCGTCTCTCCCGGTATTGGGGGTTGATGTTGCGCTGTGCTTGATTGGCTAAAACTGGAAGTCCCTAGTCAAGGCTGCTATGGAGATCTACTGGTAAGTGTTATTGGTAATTTCTCAACCCATTATAAACCTCACGCCGGCACGACTTATCGGTTACTGGGGTCTGACGTTTACCACCGCTAAACTGGATATGCGACATATCAGACGAAGAGACCGGACTGTACGGTAGTGTTACTGATAGGCTTTGCAGGAGTGTGTACAGGCTTGCTTGTTGATCTTCTGGTCGCTCAATACCTGGGTGGCTATTATGTTTAGCTAGCCGTTTGCAGCTTGTGGGTGTTTGATATAATCATCACTTACTGCCGGCGTATTGACGAGTCTTTAGAGTCCTACACAGAGGTTTCCTGGCTCAGGCGAAACGGAGTAGGTGCACATATGTGATATGTGCGGGACCGAGAATAATATAAGTATGTGATATTGTATTCTATTCTCGCGATATGTGATATCGACCGGTTATATGTGATATAGCCGGGTCATCGGATCAAGTGTTGATTCGATGAAATGATACCTTTTATATTAGTCGAATATATGTGATATAGCCGGATTATCGGATCAAGTGTTGATTCGATAATTTAATGTATAATTATATATTTGACATATTAAATTACATTAACTAATATAAGCTCACTTAAGTATTTCTATTTCTCACTTTTGATGCATTTAACATATATGTGATATATGTTTATTGTATTGTTTTCTTTTGTTACATAAATAATATATATGTGATATATATTATTGTGACATGCTAGGTTATATATGCAACATGGGTGTATGAGAATTACACCATATATAAGATAATGAAAAGGTTTTTATTTATTTAGGAAATTCAAAAATGTATGGATTTTTCCATCGTTGTTTTGGATAACCATTGACTAGTCCACCATTTTTGTTTTTTCTTAGATATTTATTAACCTAACCATTATCTCTTTACTATGGTTTATTCTCTACAATGGTTAGCCATAAGATATACTCACCATGGTTGCATTTCTAACCTCACACTCTCTCATTTTTCTTTTGCTTCATCTTCTTCAAGCTTGAGCTCAAGTGAGAGCTTTCTAGGTTTTTGATAAAGAGAGAAAATAGTGAGAAACCAAATTCTAAAGTGAGCAAAATTCCTACTTCATCATCCTCCTCTATACCAGCCATATAGTTTAGGGTGTTAGCTTCACCAGTTGTTTAAGTAGTGAAGAGATAGCTTGAGTCCGGTTTCCTCGAAGTAGATCATCTGGGATTTGGAAGACTTCTAGCAAGAATGGATCACTCACCTTGTGAAGCCTCTCAAGAGTTCGAAACTTGGATCGCAGCGAAGGGACCACTATTCGAAGTATATGAAGTGAAGGACCGGTTTACAAAGGTTGTATTCCGCAAACACTTAAATGTAAAGTTGTTTACATATTTCTTTTGTCTAAATCTTTAGTTAAGATTCTAGGGTTAGGGTTAACAAGTATGGAAATTTATTGAAAATGGCATGGACGATGCCCCCCGAAACCTTGCTGTTGTGCTTAGTAACCCTACAAGGTATAATACCATCTAGGAGTTCTCGGCGAGTCCGTTCAGTGTACTCAGTCTCCACTGAGCACCCGTATACTATCTTTGATGTCAAACACCAATGGAAGTGGGATCATCCATCACCCATCATATGGGTCAAGATGCGTATACGCTAGTCTACCCTGGAATATCTATACACCCTCGACTAGGAACAATTATAGGGTGTGTACTTATGGACTACCCTTGGCCCCACTAGTATGATCTCCATCATAGTCCTGGTAGCCAAGTGTAAGTGTACGGCGGCGTCCCGGCCGTCAATCCGACGCCGGAATGCGGAAACGAAACTTTTACGGAACTTGTAAACCGGCACCACCGTGCACTAAAATCCGGATCGGGCCATTAACCTAACTCTAGCAAACTAGAAAAGGGAAGGAAGCTATACCGAGCGATCCATGTCCTTCGGTCTTCGGCCTCCACTCCGATCTCATCGCGGAATCTCCGGTCTTCATCTCCTCGTCGGAACGGGCACCACATCGCCGGGTTCTTTTACGGGCTCTCACCTCTGGACCGAGGTAACTCGAGCACGAAGTTGGCGAGTCGACGTACCCAAGGATGCTATAGATGAAGTGTAGAATGTATTGTCTCTTGGGGTTTATGAAGTTGCCATTGATGGTGGAAAAAAGAAAGAACTATGGAGGAAAAATGGTGCTCTCATTTTTCTAGCAAGGAATGAGATGAAGAATTTCCACTCACAAAAATGAACCTCCCTCTTCTCCCCCTCAAGTGGCCGGCCCCTATATAGAATGAGGAGAGAAAGAAAAAACCAAAACCATGAAGGGAGGTGAGTGTAGTAAAAGCCAAAGGGTGACCATAACCAATGAGATGATAATGAGGAAATTATCTCACTTCAAAATCCTATCACATCCTAATCAAATCCCATCACCATTAATGCTATAAAATGATGCATGAAAAGAAAAGATGCTATAATAATCTTTCCATATACAAATAAACCCTCCACAATGGATAATTTGCACACTTGCAAATAACCCCCTCCATCGGAAAAATCCGGCCGTGAAGGAACAAAGGAAAACTGGCCGAAACGGAATGCAAACTGGCAACTTCAGAAAATTGATCCCGTAATAAATTACAGGAAAACCCAGAAACTGTATATACATACCCGCATTTGTATTCCCACTGAATACAAATGCAATGAGAAAAAATCTACACTCTACAATACTAGGATCTGGCTTAAACCAAAGCCCGCTAGTATTATCCGTCCGATCATGATCCGTGCAATACCGTACGTATAAGATCAAACCCTGCCATATCTCCATACGGCCTCTACAGCGTTTCGCCCGAAACTTGAGAAAACGGTCTGTGGGGGACTCTAAAGACTCGTCAATACTTTGGCTGTGGATTTAACCACTAGCACGTCAGAGGTATTAGCCATACGTAACAGGCTACCAGGTATTGACCAAAAGGGACGTTGATGAGCGAACTCATCCTGACACCCTACTGAGCCTGTCAGTGACAATATCCGTACAGTCCGGTCCGTTCGTCTATGAGCATCGCATGGCGGGCCTAGGGGGTTGGTAAAAGTCAGACCCCCAAAAGCGGTACAAGTCGTGTCGGAGTGTAGCCCAGAACACCCTGAGATACTACTGGAATACCTACCAGTAAATCTCCGGCCTTGGCCAAAGACTTCGTATAATGGCTCTCCTAGACACAGCGCGACCTCACCCCCAATACCGGGAGAGACGAACCCCTGAAGATCCGCTCACTGCCTCCATGTGGCTCGGGACTGTACCCAACTAAAACCTGTTTGCACGTCTCCTTTGAGCGTGGTAGGGTAGTAATCAAAGCACAGTGGGAACTCACACGAGACAAATGACGATCTCAGGTCGATGAACTAACCTGTACACATGTCACCAGGGAACTGCTATCTGACGTCTGGTATAAGACCAACTAGCATGTTCCCGGCGAGTCCTGTCCGGTGTACTCATAACCCAATGAGCACCCGTATACATCTTAGGTGAACCAACTGACACCAGTGGCTTGTGAGACCGGCCACCGCCCCTCGTCGGGGTCTCGACTGTATACACTAGTCTACTCTGGAGTATTGATGCCCTGTCTCGAAAACTCCCACGACTAGGGACCAATTAAGGATGTGCTTATAGACCCCAGCTCCCACGTATATGATCGCCCTCATACTGCTGGCAGTCAAGCAAGAATCCTAAGGGCTCTATCAACGTGCAATAGTGACTTGTAAGGTCACCTAAAGCAGTACACGATGTTGGGTTAGCCTAGCACCTCATGAAGGGTTTGGAAGCATCACATGAACCAAAAACTGAATTTTTAAGGTGCTAAGTTAACGAACATAGAATCGTTCCTAGAAAAATTAGGGTTTCAAATTTTTCACATCATCATATGAAAGAAAAGCTAGGGTTTAGAGAGTACAACCTTTGTAGCTCCCTACGCTAGACTCCTCGGCTACTTAGGGTTTGAAAAAGCTCCGCTTGAACTCCTCTAGGTCACCGATGATCCACCCGGAGTCCGCTTTGTCCAAGCTTGCAACTTCACCCGGTCAAGAGAACGAAATGAAGCTAACACTCCAAACAAGTGGGCTAGACTTGTGTAGAATGGTGTTGTGGCTCTCTTTCTCACTTCAAAATCCTAACTTGATGAGTATATTGCTCACTACAAAAATCTAGAGAGCAAAATGAGAGAGGAAGAAGATGATGATGGCTATATTTTTTCAAGAGTAAAAAGAATGACTCTCTTATCCAAGGAAAAAGAAAATATATCAATATATATTTTCTTGTTCTCATCTCAAACCATGGTTTAAACATTATTGAACTTGAGTTAAACCCCAAAAGGAAAAGTAATCCATGGTTAAATGGTGGGTGAGCATGGTTAGGTCAAGAAGAGTGTAGAAAGCTTCCATGAATTATCCTTTCCTTTTCTTTTGTTTTAAATCAAATTCAATAATAATATATATAAATAAAACCATGGTGTGAGTCTTATATTGCCACCATTTTCTTTGTATAAGCAACCATGATAGATGATGTATGTATGTATGTATGTATACACATCCATATGTGCATGAAACTAGAAAGGAAGAAAAACATACATGCTTGCATACATCCATCCAACACAAGAAAGGATTTCTAGTGAGAAACTAATGGTTAAATGATAAATCAACACTTGATTTATCAATCCGGCCATATCACATACGACCCTAACCAAAAGCAAGCCGCCCGATCAATATACGGTATCCTATACACGCATTTTAATCGGGTCCATGCGCATATCTCATACGCGCACCACAACGTTTCGCCTGGACTAGGTAACTCCATTGTGGGACTCTAAGACTCGTCAATACGCCGGCAGTCGGTGATGATCATATCAAGCACCCCCAAGCCGCAAGCGGTCAGCTAAACGTAACGGGCACCCGGGTATTGAACGATCAGAAGAGAACAAGCGAACCTGCTTCAACTCCAGTCGAGCCAACCGGCAACACTACCGTGCAGTCCGGTCTCCTCGTCTGATATGTCGCATATCAAGTCTAGGGGTGGTAAACGTCAGACCCCAATAACCGATAAGTCGTGCCGATGTGAGGCTCATAACGGGTCGAGAAACTACTGGTAACACTTACCAGTAAATCTCCAATCAGCCCTGGCCAGGGACTTCCCTGTTACGGCCAATCGAGCACAGTGCAACATCAACCCCCAATACCGGGAGAGACGAAACCCCTCCTATCGCTCATTGCCTCCATGTGATTCGGGACTGTACCCAAAAACCACCGTTTTGCACGCCCTCATGGACGTGGTAAGGTGGAAATCAAAGCACAGTGGGAATCACACAAGACTCTATGACGATCTCGGGTCTACAGACTAACCTGCACAAGTGTCACCTGAGAACTGCCATCTGACGTGAGGTATAATACCATCTGGGAGTTCTCGGCGAGTCCGTCCAGTGTACCCAGTCTCCACTGAGCACCCGTATACCATCATTGATGTCAAACACCAATGGATATGGGATCATCCATCGCCCATCTCATGGGTCGAGAAGCGTATACGCTAGTCTACACTGGTATATCGATGCCCCGTCTCGATACACCCATGACTAGGGACCTTGAAGGATGTACTTATGGACTACCATGTCCCCACTAATATGATCTGCATCATAGTCCAGGAAGTCAAGTACACATCCTAAAGGCTTTACCAGCATGTAACTCTAAGACAGTATAAAGAGACAAGTATACATGTTAAGATAAAGTGCAACCAGATAGCATACAATCATATCGAGCAAGAAAGACATCTCTATATATGTCCAAGCATCCAATATAATATACATCATCTGTACAATACTGGCCTCTAGGGCATACATACAACTAACAATCTCCCACTTGCACTAGGGCCAGCTGCTGTAGTATCGCATACCGAGCATCCCGAAGAGTCTCTCTAACTGTGTCTGGAGAATGGCCTTCGTGAGTGGATCCGCTGTGTTATTCTTCGTGTCAACCCTCCTGACCTCGATCTCCCGGCGATCAACTATCTCCCGGATCAGGTGATACCGCCTCAGAATATACCTGGATCGCTGATGGGACCTGGGTTCCTTGGCCAAAGCCACCGCTCCATTGTTTTCGCAATACAAAGGTATTGGATGCTCAATGGATGGAACCACTCTGAGTTCAGTAATGAACTTCTTAATCCAGACAGCCTCTTTGGCAGCATCGTTGGCAGCGATGTATTCTGCCTCCATCGTCGAGTCTGCCACGGTTTCCTGCTTGGAACTCTTCCAGCTAACCGCCCCTCCGTAAAGGGTAAAGACAAATCCCTACTGCGACTTAGAGTCGTCCTTATCACTCTGGAAGCTCGAATCGGTAAAGGACTCCACTTGGAGTTCTCCGTTACCATACACCAAGAGCATCTCTTTAGTCCTTCGCAAGTACTTGAGAATGCTCTTCACAGCTGTCCAGTGACTCTCTCCAGGATCAGCTTGATACCTGCTCACTACACTTAGTGAGTATGCAACATCGGGTCTGGTACATAGCATCGCATACATGATAGAGCCTACAGCCGAAGCATAGGGAATCCCTTGCATGCGAGCTCTCTCCAAATCAGTCTTGGGAGACATCTCTTTGGAGAGAGTGACTCCAGAGATCGTGGGCAAGTTCCCACGCTTGGATTCTTCCATACTAAACCTCTTTAGTATGGTGTCAATGTACCTGGATTGGGACAATCCCAATATCCGTTTGGATCTATCTCTATAGATCCTGATTCCCAATATGCAGGAGGCATCACCAAGATCTTTCATTGAGAATCTTTGTGATAAGAAGAACTTGACCGATTGCAGCATAGGAATGTCATTTCCTATCAAGAGTATGTCGTCCACGTACAATACGAGGAAGACAACCTTACTCTCTGCCACCTTCTTGTAGATACAAGGTTCATCTACGTTTTTGATGAAATCAAACTCTTTGATAACGACGTCAAAGCAGATGTTCCAACTCCGTGATGCTTGCTTAAATCCATAAATGGATTTAAGCAGCTTGCACACCTTCCCGTTGCTCCCACTATCTACGAAGCCCTCTGGCTGAGTCATGTACACGCACTCTTCTAAATCACCGTTTAGAAAGGCGGTCTTAACATCCATTTGCCAGATTTCATAATCATGATATGCAACGATGGCAAGCATGATCCGGATGGATTTAAGCATAGCTACTGGAGAAAAGGTTTCGTCATAGTCCACACCTGGTCTTTGACGAAAACCCTTTGCAACAAGTCTAGCTTTGAAAGTCTCCACTTTCCCATCTACACCAAGTTTTTTCTTGAAGATCCACTTGCTCCCAATGGGTTTTACCCCTACAGGAGCATCTTCCAAAGTCCATACTTTGTTGGTGTACATGGATTCCATCTCGGACCGCATTGCATCCAACCATTTCACTGAGTCTCTACTCGTGATGGCCTGCTCGAAACTAGTTGGGTCATCATCCTCCATGATGCAATCCTCGCTCCCACCGTCAATGAGAAAACCGTAGTATCTCTCAGGTGGACGAGAAACCCTACTAGATCAGCGGAGAGGCTGGGGTTCGTCGGGTACTACTGAATCCTCTGGTTCTACCAAGTCTTCTGTTATCGTTTGTGTCGCTGGAACCTCTTCCAGTTCTACCTCAATGCCACTTGTCTGTTTCATAAGAAAACCTTCTTCTAAGAAAGTGGCATGTCGAGAAACAAACACTTTTTGTTCCTCGGAGTGGTAGAAGATATACCCTCGCGAATGTTTGCGATATCCAACAAACTTACATAGAACATACCTTGCCTCGAGCTTGTCCGGATTTTGTGTTTTAACATAGGCCGGACAACCCCATATCTGAATAAAATTAAGACATGGTCTCTTACCATTCCATATCTCATATGGAGTGGTAGGCACTGATTTGGTTGGAACTCTATTCAATAGGTATGCAGCTGTCTCCGGTGCATATCCCCAGAAGGAAATAGGTAACTCAGCTGCACTCATCATAGAGCGCACCATATCTAATAGGGTGCGATTTCTCCGCTCCGATACACCGTTGTGCTGTGGTGTATAAGGAGGAGTAAGCTGAGAGAGAATCCTATTCTCTTTTAGATAATCTCTGAATTCATTGCTTAAGTATTCTCCTCCTCGATCAGATCGAAGGATCTTAATGCTTTTTCCGGTTTGGTTCTTGACTTCTTGTTTATATTCTCTAAATTTCTCAAAAGCTTCTGATTTGTGTTTCATCAGGAACACATATCCGAATCTAGAGAGATCGTCAGTGAATGTAATGAAGTATGAAGAACCATCCCTGGCATGTGTAGACATGGGACCGCATACATCACTATGTATCAGTCCCAAGAGTTCGGTAACTCTTTCTCCGTGTCCCGTAAACGGAGTTTTGGTCATCTTTCCTTTGAGACATGAATGGCAAGTATCATAAGATGATAATTTGAACGAATTCAAATATCCATCTTTATGTAACTTAGCCAGTCGTGTCGCATTGATATGACCAAGCCTACAATGCCACAAGAAGGATTCGTTCATTTCTGAACTTTTCCTCTTGTTTGTGTTTTGTATATTGAGGACTGTATTTTGATTGAGAATGAATATGCCATTATGTAACGATCCTGATGCAATCAACTTTTGATCTAGGAATATGTTCATAACATTATCCTTTACTACAAAATTATATCCTTCTTTACTTAATAAAGAAACTGATATAATGTTGCACATCATGTTCGGTATATAATAGCACTCATTTAGAATCATTATATCACCACTTGGTAATACTAGGTGATATTCGCCAACTGCTTTGGCTGCAATACTTGCACCATTCCCTACTTGAACGGAATGATCACCCCTTCCCAGTTCTCTACCTTTACGTAGCCCATGTAACATTTTACATATGTGTGATCCTGATTCGGTATCTAATACCCAGGACGTAGGGTGAACTGAAAAACAGTTCTCAATAATTAACACACCTGAAGAAGATGCATCAACATACATGTTCTTTTGGGCGGTGTGAGAATCCAGATATTCTCCTATTCCCTGTTCAGTCTTATAACTCTTATAAGATAGAACGGGTCCAACGTTTCCCTGCACAGTATAACATGCGGGTTCGGTCAATACATCCATATTATTATCTTGATTAGGGCATGACATGGTTGCTACCTGGAGAGAGAGAGAAGAAAACACTTTAGCGTATGCTCTTGCAAGATTAGATTGGTTATTATCTTATCTAATCAGGATGGCTCCCACTGGTTTTTATCAAATCTTCCTTCAAACCCTAAAAGGAAAGATTAGCCGGGATTAATTACACCCTACAACTTCGCCGATCTTTCAGCCAGGCCAGTGTCGGTACTTTAAGGGAGGTTCCCCGTGCTTTCGCACGGACCTAATTAAAGTAAACCTCGTTTTCCCAGAGGCGTAACCTCGTTGACACCTTTCTAGACACCTACTTGATCGGCTAATTGTCCTGTGTAAAACTCTCCCGGGAGTAACAATTACTCGCAGTGGGTATCGGGATCCAACTATCTCATAGAAGGTATGCAATCTCATTACAAATTTCAACACTTGAAATTCCCGATAATGCTTTTGCCCCTAGCGTCCCATGACCTTGACGGAGGCCAAACTACCCACAGGGCGCTAGTCAAGTTCAATCCGTCATTTCTTGATTGAATTAAACCCACCCGTACGACCCTTGACGGGGGCCAAACTACGCCGTACGAATACCCTAATCTAATCGCATCACATGCTAGCAGACAAGTACTACTTAGCTACCATACACTACGCCTTGACGGAGGCCAAACTACCGCAGCATGAATACTAAGTAGTGCTTATCTGAAATGACGGAGGGCTACGCAGGTTTTTCAAAAAAAACATGAGCGTAATGAACTTGATATCGTTGTAGAATCGAATGAATTTTGAAATGGAGTGTTCTTGAGGCTTTTCTAGTATTGCTAAAGGGGTCACTCCCGGTGAAAGGATCGTCGGCCCTTTCCTCGTCGAATGAGGTGCGGGATATATCATATATATCACTGTGCAAAGCAAAACTCCAAAAGCAATCAAAAGCAAACCGAGTGCTGTAGCATCTGCCAGTTTTTCTAAAGAGGTCACTCCCGGTGAAGGGATCTCGGCTCTTTCCTCATCGAATAAGGTGCAGGGTATATCATATATACCGCTATGCAAAGCAAAACTGTAGCTACCCTTTTATTTGAAAATTTGATTCTACAACATCTTTTAGGTTTCTTTTCTTTCATTAATCACATTAATGAAGTCCCATCATTTAAGTCACCTATACATCATAAATAAATACGACGTACACTTATGCCATCCGCATTCGCCTTGATGTCCCCTCGTGCACCGTTAGGTTAGATAACTAATGACAGAGCAGGGGTGCGGGTGTAAAACATAAGTAACGTCTATATAATATATCATATATGCTGTATGCTGTATCCATCACAACATATCAAATGATCACATCATAGATATCGCAACAGAAACATAGATATAATGTGGGATATACTAGGACATCCGTATTTAGTATTTAGCCAACAATAGAAAATACGGATTCCACAGTCGCGATGAATAGCCAAGCCCACACCCTGGACCCCTACGAGAGCGGCAAGCGACCCTACCAATTCTGGAGTTTAGGAGACCCAGTCTCGACTCCTCGAGATGGCCTCCCACTGAACCCCAGAACCCGGTCACCTGTGCTCCCCTCCTTGGGTCCATCCTAATGCGGAAAAGTAAATAATATACAACACAGGTGGCATCAACCTCAACCCGGAAGTGCCCCAAATAAAAGAATATTACATTACATTTAAATTTACATGAATGAAAATATAAAACCCTCATCTCACATAAAAAAAACCGGCTATTCAATCGCGACAATCCTGCACATCATATCTTAGCAACACATAATATCATATATCATCAACGTAAGTAAGTATGCATACCCCAATTTTCGTTGATGTATAGCAACGAAACCGGCGATATCGACATACTACACTTACGGTCACAAAAAAAAGTGTAAAACTGCAATATTTGGAATCCACATTCTCTTTAGACATCGTAAATGCGAAATATCACATACTTCGTATTTCATGTCCAACTATATGAATTCCACATATTGCATCACATTCCAGATAAATAGACGGTATTAAAGTTTTCGAATGAACGATCAAATACCCAAGATTCGCTAAAGCTCAACACTTGAGCGGAGTTCAAAAACCCGGAGTGTGACACAGTGGTAGCGGTCCAGCCGTAGAAGGGTCAAGCCAACGCCTCACATGTGGCACGCCGTACTGCCCCAAACCCTAAGGTTCAAAAGGCAGTTCAAGACGGTCACATAATCGAGTTAAGGTTTGTTGTCTTCTAGAGGGTCCACCACAAACAAACTTGCACGTATTTCCGAAAGATTTTAAACCCCGTGAAAAGTGAGCAAATGATACTCGTTCAAACACTTCAATACATTCTAATTTATCTGGAAAAAACACGAAATGAAAATTCTGATCAAATTGACGAGTCCAAAACCATCTCCAGAATTTTCAGCACTAAATTCAGATTAAAAATATCCTAAAAAATATACAAGCAGAATCCAGCATTACTCTAAAAAATTTATTCAGTGAATGATGTGTACGGCCGCGGAACCGCGGCCTAAGCAAGCTTAGGCCGCGTTTCCGCGGCAATAATAACTGTTCATTGAATAATTTTTATACCGTAATTCTTTTATTTTCCTGCTGAATTTTTTACATATTTTTAATTCTGAAAAACTGGAGTTTTTAAAAAATGTCCAGAGAGCACTCAAAAATCCGTATTTTCGGTTCGATCGGAGTTTTAACTTCTTTAAAGTGTCGCCTAATATTCTAGGTCGGCTCTGATACCAATGTTGGGTTAGCCTAGCACCTCATGAAGGGTTTGGAAGCATCACATGAACCGAAAACTGAATTTTTAGGGTGCTAAGTTAACGAACATAGAATCGTTCCTAGAAAAATTAGGGTTTCAAATTTTTCACATCATCATATGAAAGAAAAGCTAGGGTTTAGAGAGTACATCCTTTGTAGCTCCCTACGCTAGACTCCTCGGCTACTTGGGGTTTGAAAAAGCTCCGCTTGAACTCCTCTAGGTCACCGATGATCTACCCGGAGTCCGCTTTGTCCAAGCTTGCAACTTCACCCGGTCAAGAGAACGAAATGAAGCTAACACTCCAAACAAGTAGGCTAGACTTGTGTAGAATGGTGTTGTGGTTCTCTTTCTCACTTCAAAATCCTAACTTGATGAGTATATTGCTCACTACAAAAATCTAGAGAGCAAAATGAGAGAGGAAGAAGAAGATGATGGCTATATTTTTTCAAGAGTTAAAAGAATGACTCTCTTATCCAAGGAAAAAGAAAATATATCAATATATATTTTCTTGTTCTCATCTCAAACCATGGTTTAAACATTATTGAACTTGAGTTAAAACCCAAAAGGAAAAGTAATCCATGGTTAAATGGTGGGTGAGCATGGTTAGGTCAAGAAGAGTGTAGAAAGCTTCCATGAATTATCCTTTCCTTTTCTTTTGTTTTAAATCAAATTCAATAATAATATATATAAATAAAACCATGGTGTGAGTCTTATATTGCCACCATTTTCTTTGTATAAGCAACCATGATAGATGATGTATGTATGTATGTATGTATACACATCCATATGTGCATGAAACTAGAAAGGAAGAAAAAAATACATGCATGCATACATCCATCCAACACAAGAAAGGATTTCTAGTGAGAAACTAATGGTTAAATGATAAATCAACACTTGATTTATCAATCCGGCCATATCACATACGACCCTAACCAAAAGCAAGCCGCCCGATCAATATACGGTATCCTATACACGCATTTTAATCGGGTGCATGCGCATATCGCATACGCGCACCACAACGTTTCGCCTGGACTAGGTAACTCCATTGTAGGACTATAAGACTCGTCAATACGCCGGCAGTGGGTGATGATCATATCAAGCACCCCCAAGCCGCAAGCGGTCAGCTAAACGTAACGGCCACCCGGGTATTGAACGATCAGAAGAGAACAAGCGAACCTGCTTCAACTCCCGTCGAGCCAACCGGCAACACTACCGTGCAGTCCGGTCTCCTCGTATGATATGTCGCATATCAAGTCTAGGGGTGGTAAATGTCAGACCCCAATAACCGATAAATCGTGCCGATGTGAGGCTCATAACGGGTCGAGAAACTACTGGTAACACTTACCAGTAAATCTCCAATCAGCCCTGGCCAGGACTTCCCTGTTACGGCCAATCGAGCACAGTGCAACATCAACCCCCAATACCGGGAGAGACGAAACCCCTCCTATCGCTCATTGCCTCCATGTGACTCGGGACTGTACCCAAAAACCACTGTTTTGCATGCCCTCATGGACGTGGTAAGGTGGAAATCAAAGCACAGTGGGAATCACACAAGACTCTATGACGATCTCGGGTCTACAGACTAACCTGCACAAGTGTCACCTGAGAACTGCCATCTGACGTGAGGTATAATACCATCTGGGAGTTCTCGGCGAGTCCGTCCAGTGTACCCAGTCTCCACTGAGCACCCGTATACCATCTCTGATGTCAAACACCAATGGATATGGGATCATCCATCGCCCGTCTCATAGGTCGAGAAGCGTATACGCTAGTCTACACTGGTATATCGATGCCCCGTCTCGATACACCCACGACTAGGGACCTTGAAGGATGTACTTATGGACTACCATGTCCCCACTAGTATGATCCGCATCATAGTCCAGGAAGTCAAGTACACATCCTAAGGGCTTTACCAACATGTAACTCTAAGACAGTATAAAGAGACAAGTATACATGTTAAGATAAAGTGCAACCAGATAGCATAGTATCATATCGAGCAAGAAAGTCATCTCTATATATGTCCAAGCATCCAATATAATATACATCATCTGTACAATACTGGCCTCTAGGGCATACATACAACTAACACACGATGATAAAGATACACCAGATAGCATACTATCATTTTGAGTAAGACTGTTCTAACGGTATGGGTCCTCTCTCAATCATTGCAGTCACGTGCCTGTGATCCAATAATTTACTCTGAGGGCACTATCTCCAACAATCTCCCACTTGCACTCATGGCTAATTATTGCGATATCGCATACTCACAGCCCGTGTGATACCGAACACCTAACTCCTCTACTAATCAGTCTCACAAAACTCGTTTGCGAAACTATTGCGTTCGAGGAATAGCCTCAGTGAGTGGATCCGCTCTAAAGTTTCTTTCTATGTCTCTCTTTATCTCATGTTCGCGGAGAAAACCATCTCCCGAAATGAGTAAACCTGTCTTAGAGTTTGTCTGGATATCTGATGGGACCTAGTTCATAAATGAACTCCAAATCCAAACTTCTCAGACTGTATCGTCAACTGAACTTAATCAGTATCCTGCGCCATGCCTCCCTCAGTATCCTCCTGGACCACCTGATCAAAATACTGCCCCTCGTCAGCGGGAAAACTATAACTCTGACAGTCACTCTGTCATCCAGGTCACCTTGGAAGCCTGGAATGATAACTGTCTCCCGAAGGAGGCTGCCGTTATCTAATCCCTAGAACATTCACTTATGTTCTAAAACTGCTTCCGAATGTTTCTCCAGGATTGGATCAATATCAACTTATTGCACCTACTTGACATCTCATGATTGACTCAATTGCCTAAACAAGTGATCTGCCAATCATGCACATCCCTCTCCCCTTTAGTCTGTAAGACTCCTATAAAGAAGGTGACTCCATCACCTGCAGGTATACTACCGTGCCAGGAGTCCTCCATTCTAAAAACTCTTAGAATGTTGTCTAAATACCCTGATTGGGAAACCACCCAAATCTAGATCTATAGATCAAGTAACCAGAATGTCTTGATATTATATCCAAGTCCCATGTGGAGAAACCACTGTGTGACAACCAAAGTATAACCGATCGTAGTATAGGAATTTTACATCCTACTCTGTGTATGTCATGCAAGTACTAGGACGTCACACCCTACTACCTTCTTAACAGATCTATCCCCTATTCTGATGAAGTTAAACCTATGACTGTCACATCTGAAATAGATGATCTATCTCCACTATATCTGCTTAAGTCTATGAATAGACATAAGCCACTTGTCCACTATTCTTCCGCTGCTCCCACTGACTATGACAACCCTCTGGCAGAGTCATATAGACGTACACCTCTAAAGCTAGTTTAGAACGACGCTATAGTCATCCTCCTGCCAGGTCTCACAGTCTGGAACAATAGCAATGGCAACTCTGGGTAAACAAGAACCTCCCTGTCACCGTCCTTGAGCATACCGAAGTACCTCTCAGGTGCCTGAGGTTACCCATCATGTCTGCGGAGTGGCCAATGGAATGTCAAACCAGATTGAATGTTTAGGTTCTTATCAAATTTTCAGTAATCGTTTGCGGTTCTGAAATCACTTCAAGTTCTACCATACTCCCACTACTGTTTTCTGAAAAAATCCATTTTTATTAAAACTGTGGCGAGTCAAGAACAATATCACTATTGATCTTCCTGATGGTAGAAAGTCAACCCTCGTCATAGCCTGGGTAAACCCACAAATAGCCATTACAGAAACGTGCCTTGAGTTATCCAGAGTTTGATTTTAAGCATAAGCCGGACAACTCCCCATACCTTAACATCGTTAAGATACGAACTGTTCTATATCCAATACAGAAACAGAGGCACTGATTTAATTGGAACCAGATTCAAATCATGCAACTATCTCCAGTGCATGCCAACTAAATGGAGAGAGGCCGATCAGCGTTACTCAACTTAGGAGTGCTTCTGATTGATCTTTGAAGAGTGTTTTTAGTATACCGCAATCAATAACGGTGTCGCGCATAGCTAGACCGAGATGAGTACGGGTCGTCCTCAGGGAAACGTTGAATCTTTTACTCTTACTTTAGATGTGTTGAGAAAGGAGGAAGAAATAAGAATGCTGTAGAATGGTTTCTAGATCTACGTTAAACAAGTATGTAAAATATAGATCTAGATTATTTTAAAGATGTAGTTAATATAATAAGGGGGCTTGTAGGGTTCGTTAGGATTTAGTAGTTATGGACGATTAATTAAAAGTTACCCTTTTTATCCATTAATAGATTTGAAACTAGAACGACGGTGATGCGTGTAGATTAGGGTTTCTGAAAGGAAAAGGAATCCCACTCTTAACCCTTATCTCGACACGGAACTCCGTTCATATCTAGCCTTTACCAAAACAATCATTAATCTAATCTCTAATCGCGGTCGGAACTAGCAAAGAATTGTTAGCGCGGCCGATTAGAATGTTAATGATTCTTTTGATAAAGTTCATAAAGTTTATAGGACTTAAAAAGAGTTTAGAGATGTTCATCATCCATTAGCCTACCCTAATCCTACGAACCCTAACAAGCGGAGAATTACTCGCGCATGTTGGGAAAAGAAGATGAAAAGATAGTGAGGGAAAACATAATGTAAAATGCAAAAGAATTAAATAAAATAACTACCTTTATTAATCAACTTGAACAATCTACACTTTGATTCCTTAGAAAATGATTACAAAGACTAGTTTGCTTCTCGATCTCTTCCAAGGAGGTAAACGAACAGTTGATGATCAGCCTGGATGCGTGAGCCGTCTTGGACTTCGTGATCTCGTCGGCTTGATAGCTTTTCGAAGAGGCTCTCGGTGCCTTTTTATAGTGCAAAGCCAGAATCTTTTGCTTCAAAAGTTGGTAAAATATAGCAGAGAATCATGCCCCAAAATCTTGCCTCCTAATTCTCTAGAAGTGCGGCGGATCCGCGGCCAAAGGGGGGTATGGCTGCGGATCCGCGGCCAATGGGTGGGATCTCTTGATCAATTTTCTTGGGCTCTCTGATTTTGATATTTGGCAATCCTAGGCACTTTTAGAATTCAGAAATCTTCTCTCGGTTGCTTCCAGACTTGGTCTCCATGTTTTGCTTCTTAATTTGGCAAGTTTTCTTCAACAAATTAATTTGTTTGATAAATTCTGCATAACAACTTGGAAAATTCTGCACAATAATCTCAAATAATATTTAGTAGGCTTATTTCTACTAGGATTTGGTCAATAGATTTATTTGCATACATTTTCCTACGAAATGATAATTAAAATATATTAACACATGGAAAATGGTGTCTTTACACATAAACCCTCATATGAATAATATATCATAATAAAGTCCATTTTTAATATGAAAATGGTAGGAAAAATGTAATACAAATGAGCAGTTTTATCAACTGAACAAATACCCCCAAACTTATCTTTGATCGTCCCGAGCAAACTAGTTTATTCAAGAGGAGAAAAAGAAAGGAGAAAACTAAGCACACTTTCGTAGGCAAAACGATTGCACTGAGCACGTGCAACAAGCCGTTAAACCTCTAGGTGTCCCTAGTAGGAGGAGTGTTGTCTCCTGAGGGTTTTTAGCGGATTACACCCACAAAATCCTATAATAAAAGAGAGATGGTGAAATTTACATATAAAGATAAGAACCTTAAAAGAAAGACCTTGAAAAGAAGAGTTTCCAACTATACTAGTTTTTCAGTTGTCATGAGCCCTATCTTAATGGTCATGAAAAAATGTTAGAAATCACATCATCCCTCAATAAAACATCGTCTTTATTCTTCATTCCTACCTTTCACCCAAACATTGATCATATAATCCCACGTGTGTGTAAAGAATATCCCTTCACTCGGAGAATTCAATTCAAGCTATCATACTCTTGTCCATCTACCTTAGTACTTTTTAATTTGATGAATATTAAGATTTGCTCACACATTTTCATGCGACCGTTAATACTTCTTGAGGTACTAACAGACCGATTACTCATGTGCTTGCTGATTAGGTGATAATATTTTCCTCGTCTTGCACCACCTAAGGCTTAACAGTGACTCCCAGACCAGTTGGCCTTAGGGCACTAGGTGAAGAGGCACCATCGCTATATTTTTTTATTGCTGCCTTGGCGATAACAAAACCAGTGTTCATTTTTCTTTTCACCCTTTTTATATTTTCTTCATTTTTTTTCATTTCCTTCATACTTTGGCTTTTAGACAAGAGTATTTCAAGGTATCCTCTACTATCCCGAGTTTCAAGACGTGTGTAAGTGCATATAGTAAGGTATCAACATTCAAATGTTTGGCTTCCAGAATAGAAATTATTTTTCGGACTTATTTTTATCCTCAGATTAGCGACTTCCTTCATTTTACTAACCCTTGGGACAACAGCTCATAACTACTTATTACTAGTTCGTGTAAGAAAACTTCTAATTTTCTTGGTTTTCTTAAACTATTCGTATCTTTTGGATGTAATTTTTCACTTTCTACTCTTTTGTTATAAAAGAAAATTTTTGAAATTTTTGAAAATATTGTGCTTATGCAAAATATGATGCAAATTGATGTGTAAATAAGCACAAACCTCCCCCAAACCTGTTTACAGCAGTGTCCTCACTGATGTCATCCGTTAAGCTCAAAAACCTGTAGACTTGGGAGGAAATTATTAATGGGGGCAAGAATATATGAAAGTGAAAATCCTCCCCCAAACTTATTTTAGGCTCACAATTTTGTAAAAATCATTTTCTTTTAAGAGCCAAAATATACCACCCCCCCGAACTTGAGTTAAACAATTTTAATCTTTTAAAATCACACGAGGGGGTCAAGGTTATTGGTCAATGCCAAGCTTTGCAAAGACCGAAGGTCAACACCAACCATTCAAAAAATTTATCTATGAAGTACCAAGGTTGGTGGAAGAACAAGTCACCTTTCGACAAGAAGAAGTGGGGAGGTAATAAGAGGTGTAATGGAAAAGGATTGCGTCTTGATTTGGAGAGACGACACAGTGATAGTGATGATGGATTACTCACATTATCATGATTGTCCAAAAGAAAGGGTGGAGGTCCAATTTCTTCATCTTGGAGTTGATTCATCTCAACACCCATGTCTTGTAAAAATGTGAGTTCATCAGCGAAAATTTCCTCAAAGCTTTCATTGATACCCCGAAGAATAATGTCATCAGAAAAAATGGGGTGATGTCAGACTCTATAAAAAGTTCCTCATCAGTGTTAGATGTTGACCCGGACAACTCGGTGGAAGAGTACATGGTTGGGTCAAACAACAACATATGAAAAGAGTCAGTATCATGAGGTTGATCAAATTCGCTGCTGTCGACATCCATTAATTCGACAGAACACACATGAGCATAGGGTTCGGAGGGTTCACTTCCCAACTTGTAAATGTTAAGCTCAATTGACTTCTTTCCAAAGGATAGGGTCATAGAGCCATTTCTACAATTGATTACTGCGTTGGAAGTGGCCAAAAAGGGTCGACCGAGTATCACCGGGATTTGATTGCGTGGGTTCGCCACAGGTTGTGTATCTATAACGATAAAGTCCACAGGAAATATGAATTCCCCGACTTTGATTAACACATCCTCTAGCTCACCCCTTGGTTGGGTGATAGATCGATCGGCCATCTGAAAAGTGCAATGCGCAGGTTTTAACTCTCCGATCCCTAATTGCTCATAAACAGAGTACGGAAGCAAGTTAACACTAGCACCGAAATCGAGTAGAGCACGATTGATATTTTTACCCCCAATGGAAATAGAAATTGTAGGACTTCCAGGGTCCTTTCGTTTCTTGGGTAGTTGTGTAAAAGCTGTGCTTACATTACTCGTAAGGAAAATCTTTTTAGGTATTTGAACTTTTCTCTTCCTAGTGCACAAGTCCTTTAGGATTTTCGCATATGAGGGAACTTGTTGAATAGCATCTAGAAGAGGAATGTTTATGTTAACTTGCTTAAAAATTTCCACAATCTTCTCCATTTGTGGACTTGGACTGTTGCCCCTTAACCTGTTTGGATAAGGTGCTTTATCAATAAGGGTTTGGTCCAACATTGGAGAGGATTGTGGGGACGGATTCGATCCCCAAATTGAAGTGAGAATCGACTTAGATAGATTTGGCGAAATGTTCGAGCCTTGGGGAAAACGGAGAATAGGCTCGGATGAAGGTGGAAGACTAGACAAATTAGGGGAAGAAGAAGAAGAAGATAGGGTATCAAATGTGTCACTAACATCAAATTGCTCACCCACTCGGTTATTCAGCACTTTTCCCGATCTCAACGTAGTAACGGCATTGACATTATGATTTTGTGAATGGCCAGGATTCGGTAGGGGTTGAGATGGGAGTTTCCCTTTCTCTCTCGCACTCATTGCGGCGTTTAACTGTGCGATTTGGTTTTCTAATGATTTAATACTCTCACCATGGGAGGCGGAGTTTTTCGTTATGGTATCAATAGAAGACCTCATCTCAGCCGAAATTTGCATGGATTGTTTCATGAACATATCCAAAGTTTGTGCAAGTGAGTTGTCAGTACCGGCCACTTGTGGTGTAGAAATGTTGGCCGGATTTTGGAAATTCTGTGACTGAAAGGGGGGCTGATTATGTGGTTGTGGTTGCTGTGGAGGAGGTCTTTGATAATTGCTTTGTTGGTTTTGGTTCCAAGCAAAGTTAGGATGATTCCTCCATCCTTGATTGTACGTGGAAGAATAAGGGTCGTTTCTAGGTTGCTGCTGAAAAGCAGCATTAGCTTGAAACGATGCATTCATAGGACATTCTTCCGTTAAGTGTGAAGGATCCGAACAGCAACCACAGACGGTCTTAGGAAGCTTGACCTGATTTAGGGAGAATGATGAGAACTTGTTTTCAATAGCATCGAGTTTCTTCTGTATCGCTGCCATTTCGGCTTTTACTGCGATAGAAACATCGAGCTGGTGAATACCTCCCTTAGTTGAAGGTGGTCTTACGCTTTCCCACTGCAACGTGTGTTCAGCAAGGTCTTCCAGATATTTCCATGCTTCACCGTCATCTTTAGATATGAAATTGCATTGACACATTGTTTCAAGCATCTGCTTTGTCGCTGGATTAATGCCCTCATATATAATCCGACATAAATCCCATCTTTGTATTCCGTGATGGGGGCATTGGACAAGAAGATCTTTGAAACGTTCAAAGCACTTCCAAAATGGTTCATTGGGAAGCAGGGTGAACTGGTTGATCTCGCTCCTAATGTGGGCAGTCTTATGATTTGAGTAAAACTTCTTAAGAAATGCTATGACGAATTCGTCCCAATTAGTGATAGAGTGTGCGGCAGTATTGTAAAGCCATTTTTCTGCCAAGTCGCACAGTGTGAATGGAAGAAAACGTAAGCGCATAGCATCTAAAGTCAATTGTGAAGTACCCATCATTGCGCATGCGTTTTCGAATTTGGTGATGAAAACGTACGCGTCTTCCGACTCAAACCCATGAAATTTAGGCAGCAGATTGATGTAGTGGGGTTTAATTTCGAAATTATCCTTGTTAGGTGGTGGAAGAGATAGACAAGTAGGAAGGGGACCATGAATAGGATAGCATCTCTCTTGGAGAGAGATGCGCGGTGGATTCTGCTCACCTACGGGCGGTGGCAGCGTGGTGTTATAATTAGATGGAGTGCCGTCCATCACGGTCGATATGGTGTGTGGTGGGGGAAAAGAAGATGAAGAAGTACCGACTTCGGCGTCGATAGCAGGAACGCGGACAAGACGGGCACTAGGATCCCGTGTCCAGCCGAGCATGCACTAAGCGGGTTTAGTGCAAGTGGCAGCGTGTGGGTGATTTAAAATTGGATTGTTTTGAAAAAGTGGGACTCAAGACAAATCACTCTAAAATGCATAAGCAACCCTAGAACTAAGGTCACCTAGGTCCAGTCTCTAGACCGCTCCTAGACTTCCAAAGGACAAGCCGCAGGATCAATCCTCTACCGCCTCCGTACTACCCTTGTAGCCAGGTAAGTGCCAAGTAAGTGGGAAGGAACCACGTCGTGGGCCTAATTAAAAACCACTAGCCTTAGTCACACTTGCCTAGGCACTACAAAAGTAATGCGGATAAACGATAGATTACCCACGACCTTCCTCTGTCCTTATTGAGCGCGACAGTCCTTAGAGTCTGGTCTAGATATTTTTTAAATTAATGAAGGGTAAATCTTGATGCTCGGTTTGTGATTTGTGGGGCTTAGGAAGGGTGATGAAATCCCCACCTAATCTTGATTTGGTCTTTGCCCCTTAAAGTCCGTATTAAATATGCAAAACAAAACCAATCACAAAACTTTTGCAAAAAGATTTTTGAGCGGCGCTATTTTGCAAAGAATCCTGCAGAAAATAGATTTTATTGGATTTGAGAGGAGAGAGAAAGAGTTAAGAAAGATACCAGAGAAGTGTGAAACCCTAGATCTCCTGTTTCCTCAAGTCCGTGACTCCAGATTCCCTCGCAAAATTCACACACAAATCGTTAAATATGCAATTTGCAGTTTTGTTTTAATAATGATATGAATCGTCTAAGAATTCAACACAAATAGCAAGAATAAAAAATTACGCGCGTTTCCCCGGCAACGGCGCCATTTGATTGACACGAAAGAGTGTTTGTTTGTAGTTTAATCGCAATCAATAACGGTGTCGCGCATAACTAGACCGAGATGAGTACGGGTCGTCCTCAGGGAAACGTTGAATCTTTTACTCTTACTTTAGATGTGTTGAGAAAGGAGGAAGAAATAAGAATGTTGTAGAATGGTTTCTAGATCTACGTTAAAGAAGAATGTAAAATATAGATCTAGATTATTTTAAAGATATAGTTAATATAATAAGGGGGCTTGTAGGGTTCGTTAGGATTTAGTAGTTATGGACGATTAATTAAAAGTTACCCTTTTTATCCATTAATAGATTTAAAACTAGAACGACGGTGATGCGTGTAGATTAGGGTTTCTGGAAGGAAAAGGAATCCCACTCTTAACCCTTATCTCGACACGGAACTCCGTTCATATCTAGCCTTTACCAAAACAATCATTAATCTAATCTCTAATCGCGGTCGGAACTAGCAAAGAATTGTTAGCGCGGACGATTAGGATGTTAATGATTCTTTTGATAAAGTTCATAAAGTTTATAGGACTAAAAAAGAGTTTAGAGATGTTCATCATCCATTATCCTACCCTAATCCTACGAACCCTAACAAGCGGAGAATTACTCGCGCATGTTGGGAAAAGAAGATGAAAAGATAGTGAGGGAAAACATAATGTAAAATGCAAAAGAATTAAATAAAATAACTACCTTTATTAATCAACTTGAACAATCTACACTTTGATTCCTTAAAAAATGATTACAAAGACTAGTTTGCTTCTCGATCTCTTCCAATGAGGTAGACGAACAGTTGATGATCAGCCTGGATGCGTGAGCCGTCTTGGACTTCGTGATCTCGTCGGCTTGATAGCTTTTCCAATAGGCTCTCGGTGCCTTTTTATAGTGCAAAGTCAGAATCTTTTGCTTCAAAAGTTGGTAAAATATAGCAGAGAATCATGCCCCAAAATCTTGTCTCCTAATTCTCTAGAAGTGCGGCGGATCCGCGGCCAAAGGGGGGTATGGCGGCGGATCCGCGGCCAATGGGTGAGATCTCTTGATCAATTTTCTTGGGCTCTCTGATTTTGACATTTGGCAATCCTAGGCACCTTTAGAATTCAGAAATCTTCTCTCGGTTGCTTCCAGACTTGGTCTCCATGTTTTGCTTCTTAATTTGGCAAGTTTTCTTCAACAAATTAATTTGTTTGATAAATTCTGCATAACAACTTGGAAAATTCTGTACAATGATCTCAAATAATATTTAGTAGGCTTATTTCTACTAGGATTTGGTCAATAGATTTATTTGCATACATTTTCCTACGAAATGATAATTAAAATATATTAACACATGGAAAATGGTGTCTTTACACATAAACCCTCATATGAATAATATATCATAATAAAGTCCATTTTTAATATGAAAATGGTAGGAAAAATGTAATACAAATGTGCAGTTTTATCAACTGAACAGCTTCCAATTATGTGTAACCTGAAAGAGAAGCAAGTTCTCTTAATCATTACTATCTACTGAATACCATACACAAGTATCTACATCTTCGATTACCTTGAAGAATCCCGATACTTGCAACATCTGGTTCTCTACTTTACTCTTATACCTATAACTTCTCAAAACATGGACCTTGTATTTCTACGAAACACATGTCTAAGAACTAGAGAAGTCACAAGTAAACAGAATATAGTACGAGAACCAACCCCTTTGTCCTAATGGACACTGGACAATATACAATACTCTGTATAAGTCCCCTGAGTCAAATAACTCATTCCCTGCGTGCTGTAGATTGAAAACTGTACCTATGTTTTTGAAGAATTACACCGCTGTTTAATGCTCCTTACCTAACCATCCACTGATATAGGTAAATGTCATAGACATAATTCCAAAAGGTATATCCCACTCTATAAAAATAGACGTATAGATATATCAATTTGAAATTGGTGCATAACAACGGATATTCAAAACCAAATATTTGCCGTCCGGCAAACTACCCAGGTGATTTCCTCAAATATCACCAATTACAACGAATTCCGATATAATGAGGATAATCACCTAATTCCCAATAACTTACTCCCACTCATCATCTGTAAAACCATACAGATGTGAGAATCAAACCTGGTAAATACATACCCTGGAGTAAGGACTAATTGGGAAATCTGTTTTCTTTTAACAGTGCACAGTGAAACTGAAACATTGAAATGTTTCGATGGGGTATCCCGGTATTCCTAATAATGCCTCTTCCATTATCCAGATTCACAACTGTAACCGTATAATTCTTTGCCATCTCTCAAATCCCTTTATATGTCTTTAGTCATTACCTTCTGTACACCCTCTTAGGCTAAATGGTTTTCTTCCTTCCCTACCGTTCGGCACCAGCCTATGGTTTGGAAGAAAACTATCCAATAAGCATAATGGGTGTACTGTCCTAATCCTAGGAGCACTCGCAATGCGAGAGAAGGTGAAGATAAAAGACAACCGAATAAACCTTATTCCTATTTCTCCTGAACCAGAATCCATACCTGAACTGGAACAAGTTCCTTTCGAGTTCGTATATAACCATACGATGGAGTATCCAATAAACTGTGGATCTTCGTAGTGATACGGAGTGTCCTGGAGAAATACAAAGGTGATTTAGGATTGGCGAAGAAATACTTGGTTTGGTCGTGAATAGCAGTCGCAATTACTTTGCCCTCTTACTAATCCCTTGATATGTCTTTACTTAATACCTTCTGTACACCATCGTTATGCTAATTGGTTTTCTTCATTCCCCACCGTTCGGCACCAGCCTAAGGTTTGGAAGAAGACTATCCAATTTGCGTAATAGGTGTACTATCTCCTAAACTAAGGAGTACTCGCAACCTGAGAGAAGGTAAAAGGAAAAGACAACTGAATAGTCCTATTCGTTTTCTCCAGAACCGGAAACCATCCTCGAATAAATTCCTTTGAGTTCGTATATAACCATACGATAGTTTTGTCCAATGGAAGTGGACGTTCGTAGTAATACGGGGTGTCCTGGAGAAAAGGGTAAAAGTAGGAGTGGCAATGAGGTATGCAACTCTGACAATCCAAAAGCCAGTGTTTAAGAAGGTTCGGTCAACTTGGTCACCGAGTCATAGTATAGGGTCGGGTCACAGTCGCTGCCAAAGAGAGAGAGAAAAGAAACACTCAGCGTACACTCTAACCTAGATCAGAATAGTTATCACTTTATCTAATCAGGAAACCTCCCACTGTAACGTCAAATTCTTCCCCAAACCTGAAAGAAGAATTAGTCGGGATCACCCGAGGAGTAAACCAACTCATCAGTAGGAATCGGGATCCAACTATCATCGCATGATAACGTGACGGAATCTGCTCACGTTATCACACTCCAGAAGGTATGCGCAATCTGGCAAGTTTCAGTTTCTTTAGAAACTCCCGATGTGATTTTTGCCCCATGCTCTTATAACCTTGACGAAGGTCAACAAATCATAAGTCACATGTCAAGTTCTACTCGCCATTGTCCAGGTTAACTTGAACCCATCCGTACAAGCCCTTGACGAAGGTCAACAAGGCTATATGACTGTCCCAAACCAACGCATCTATCTATGCAGCAAAAAGGTAACAAGCAGCTACCATACACTATGCCTTGACGAAGGTCAACAAACATAGCATGAATACTACGTGCTACCCGTCTAAAATGACGGAGGGCTACGAATGGCTTCTGGCGAAAAACCTTTAACGTAATGAATTTGATATCGTTGAAGAAACCGGATAGCTTTATAAAAATATAGTGATGAAAACCTTTGCTAAAGAGGTCACTCCCGGTGAAGGGATCTCGGCTCTTTCCCCGTGGAATGAGGTGCAGGATATTCCAACTGAATACCACGATGCAAAGCAAAATTAATCGACTATAGTGAAGTTATTGCCCTGACGCAAACTTCTGTCCAAGGGTTCACTCTCGGTGAAGGGATCTCGGCCCTTGCCTCATCGACTGAGGTGCTGGATATTCATAACCGAATACCACTGTGCAAAACAAAAGAGAACGCCCTTGCAATAACAGCTTTTTGAAAAATTGTTCCAACAACATCAGAATAGGTTTGTTTAGCTTGCATTGATCCGAATAAACGCAGTCCCATCAATTTGTAGGGTTCCTAGGCACACTAGTGAGGTCTCCCAAGCCATCATCCATGGCAATTTCAAAAATTATGGTGCCGAGAAACCCTAAACTACGGATCGATAACTAGATGTCTAGGCGAAAAAGAACTAGTTAACAAATTAACTAATGAGAATACGGAAATACAACCTTTGTAGATCCGGTGCTCCACCTCCATAGCTCCGCAACGAAGTCGTCTCCGCTGTCCAAAAGGAATCCGGGCTCTAGCGTCGTCTTCGTCGGAGAATGGGCGGGCTAGGTCGTCGATGTCCAAGCCGAAGATGATCTACGTCGAGGCATCGATGAATCAAGCTCCACCTTCACCAAGTCATGAAACTTGTGAAGGAAACACACTCTACTACTTGGCAAGAGGCAGAGGATGAAGAAATAGGAAGTGGGTAGACTTTGGAATTGGATTTCTCACTCATTTCCATCACTTGCCATTAATGGGGCAAGCTTTCTTCACTTGAAGAATGAAGAAGAAGAAGGAAATAGTTATGATAAGTTTTTTTTTAAAAGAAAAGAATAATCCAATCTTTATCATAACATGACCATGGTTATGTGTAGAGACTAAACCCAAGTTAAGTGAATGGTTAGGTTAGGAATGAAGACAAAATGGTGACTAAGTCAAAGTATTCATGAAGCTTCATGAATTAACAAAAGAATGCCACCATTTTTCTTTTCTTTTCCTTAAATGAATAATGAATATAAATAAATGAATAAGTATATAAAACCCTAACCATTCATATAACCATGGTTTAATCTTTACACAAGCACAAGTCAACATGTATCATCAAACATGATACAATGTATATGCACAAAAGTATATCACATATACAACTTGCACATCGAGTGAGAAAATCCATATAAAGTGAACCTATACTAGCTAATGCAAAGTAATATATCAAATATATAATTATGCATTAAATCATTAAATCAACACTTGATTTAATGATCCGGTCATATCGCATATAACCGACTAGTATCCAATGCATCGGCTTATCGAATCAACCCTCGATTCGATAACTAGGTTATATCGCATATAACCATACGACACATTCATCGCGAGAATGAAATACGGTATCACATACACGCATTATTCTCGGTCCCGCACATATCTCATATGCGCTCCTATTTCGTTTCGCTTGAGCCAGGAAACCTCTGTGTAGGACTCTAAAGACTCGTCAATACGCCGGCAGCAGATGATGATCATATCAAACACCCACAAGCCGCAAGCGGTCTGCTAAACGTAACGGCCACCCGGGTATTGAGCGATCTGAAGATCGATGAGCAAGCCCGCTCACACTCCAGTGAATCCAACCAGTAACACTACCGTACAGTCCGGTCTGATCGTCTGATATGTCGCATATCTCGCCTAGGGGTGGTAAACGTCAGACCCCAATAGCTCGATAAGTCGTGTCGATATGAGGTCTATAACTGTTCGAGAAACTACTGGCAACACTTACCAGTAAATCTCAGCAACCCTGGCCAGGGATTTCCTGTTATAGCCAATCGAACACAGCGCAACATCAACTCCCTATACCGGGAGAGACGAATCCCCTCCTATCGCTCATTGCCTCCATGTGACTCGGGACTGTACCCAAAAACCACCGTTTTGCACGCCCTCTTGGACGTGGTAAGATGGAAATCAAAGCACAGTGGGAACCACACAAGACTCTATGACGATCTCGGGTCAACAGACTACTCTGTACCAGTGTCACCAGAGAACTGCCATCTGACGTGAGGTATAGTACCATCTGGGAGTTCTCGGCGAGTCCGTCCAGTGTACCCAGTCTCTACTGAGCACCCGTATATCATCTCTGATGTCAAACACCAATGGATATGGGATCATCCATCGCCCATCTGTATGGGTCGAGAAGGTATACGCTAGTCTACTCTGGTATATCGATGCCCCGTCTCGATACACCCACGACTAGGGACTTTCAAGGATGTACTTATGGACTACCGTGTCCCCACTAGTATGATCCGCATCATAGTCCAGGTAGTCAAGCACACATCCTAAGGGCTTTACCAACATGTAACAGAGAGATAATCAGTATACACGTTAAGGTAAAGTTCAACCAGATAGCATACTATCATGTCGAGCAAGAAAGTCCTCCCTATATATGTCCCAGCATCCACTACAATATACATCCTATGTACAGTAATGGCCTCTAGGGCATACATATAACTAACAATCTCCCACTTGCACTAGGGCCATCTGATAGTAGTGGTTGCAGTATCTCATACTCAACCATCCCATAAAAGTCTCTCTCTGGGAACAGGCCTTTGTGAGTGGATCCGCTGTGTTGTCCTCTGAGTCTACTCTCCTAACCTCGATCTCCCTGGAGATCAACCATCTCCATGATCAGGTGATACTGCCTCAGAATATGTCTGGATCACTGATGGGACCGGCGTTCCTTGGCATAAGCCACAACTCCATTGTCTCACAATGGTTGGAACATAGTTCATCTTATGAACCAATATACACCCAAACAGCCTTTTTGGTAGCATCTTAAGTAGCGATGTATCCTGCCTTTATCGTCTAGTGTGCCACGGTATCTAGCTTGGAACTCTTCCAACATACCGTCCCTCGATTGAGGGCAAAGACAATGCCTGCGACTGACATTCAGTCGTCTTTATCACCCTGGAACTCTTCCAGTGATTCTCCCCAGGATCGATTGATACCATCTCACTACAACTGGTGAGAATCCTAACATCCAATTAAATCTATCTCATAGATCCAAAATCCAGGATTTAGTAGGTATCACTTTGATCCTATATGGAGAATCCTAGTGATAAGCGGAGATTGATCGAGCGTAGCATAGGAAACTCCTTCCCTATCAAGAGTATGTCATCCACGTACTCTACGAGGATCATCACCATACTCCCTACTACCATTTTGTATATACAAGGTTCATCTACCATTTTGATGATGTCAAACCCTTTGACTATTTCATCAAAACAGACGTTCCAACTCCGCGATGCCTACTTTATCCTATAAAGCATCTTGCACACGTTTCCGTACCATCACTCTGCTTTGTTTTGACCGTAGGGTCTTTTGTTGACGTTGCGTCAGCATCCCGCCGAGGAAAAACGCTGGGGTGACATCACGTCTGCTGTATCGAGACGAACGTCGAGGTGGAGCTGAGATTTCTGCCGTCACTCCGTTCTGTTTATACCGTGAGGTCTTTCGTTGACGTTGCATCTGCATCCTGCTGGACTGAGGAGGAACGCCGTCGTTGACATCTCGTCTGCTGTAACGAGACGAATGCTGAGGTGGAGTTGGGATTTTGCCGCCGCTCCGCTTTGTTTTGACCGTGAGGTCTTTTGTTGACGTTGCATCTGCATCCTGCTGGACTGTGAAGGAACGCCGTCGTTGACATCTCGTCTGCTGTATCGAGACGAATGCTGAGGTGGAGCTGGGATTTTTCCATCACTCCACTTTGTTTCGACCATGGGGTCTTTCGTTGACGTTGCATCTGCGTCCTGCTGGACTGCGGAGGAACGCCTTTGTTGATTATTTGGGCTGTAGATATTGCCGTTAAGATTTGGAACTAGGGACTATGCCGTGGCTCCGTTTCATTACGACTCTGAGGTCGGTTGTTGACGTCATGTCTGCATCTGGTTGGAGTGAGGAGAAACACCGTTAGAGATTTCTAAGTTGTCGATATCGACGTCGAGACCCTGAAGCTAGGGATCTTCTTTTGCTCCGTTTATTGACATCGTGTCTGCAATATTGCAATAAATGTCGAGGTTGTCTCTAGGTTGTCTATGAACCGTCGAGATTTGGCTTCGCTTTCTGGAGGAGCCTGTTGGGAAGGTATGGTTCCCTCTTTGTCTGTGCCCCTGGATTGTATACAGGGATCGATGTGATCTCACCTGTAGGGCAGAAGTTTCATTCATTTTCATTTTTTTTTATTATTATTTTCTTTCTGTGATGCTCTATCATTTCAGCTTTTATATTACAAAGGTCGCGATTGCCCAATCATTTCGGCTATTTTTCGCGGTGCCCAATCATTTCGGCTATTTATTTTATTTTCACTCGCTGCTTTTTATTGCGAGTTGCCCAATCATTTCAGCTATTTACTTTATTTTCACTCGCTGCTTTTTTATTGCGAGTTGCCCAATCATTTCGGCTATTTTTCATGCATACATTTTTACTTGCTGCTTTTTATTGCAAGTTGCCCTATCATTTCGGCTATTTCGTATGCATGTATTGCTCGCTGATTTTCTTTTATCGCGAGTGTGGAATTTGGAATCTGACGCCAATCTCAGCATCAGCATCACTACAACTGGAATATTGCCAGGAGCGAATCATCATTTGCCATGAAAGGACTTGGAATTTGATACCGGTTTAGGCATCAGTATCGCTACAACTGGAATATTGCCAGGAGCGAATCATCATTTGCCTTTGTCGATGTCGAACAAAGGTGGCTTAGCGAACAGGGTTAGGATCCCGTCGACTAAGGCTTTTGACTTCATGAGCCGTAAGGGTCTCATAAAGGTATTTCTCCCTGCGAGTCGTGAGGATCTCGTAGGTGTGTTTTCTCCTTAAGAATCATGAGGATTCCTAAGTGCATGTTCTCCTATAAGTCGTAAGGATCTTACAGGAGTGTTTTCTCCTTATAAGTCGAGAGGGCTTACAAGGGTTGTTCGCCATGCGAACATATCCCTAGTCACGAATGGGACTTTGTTAGGGAGATGTTTATTCGCGTCCGTGGATTGTATACAAGGGTCAGCATTGAGCCACTTGTAGGGCAATATCGAAGGCTGTGGGGGGTTTGCTTAAGCACAGGTTTAGGTCTCTGTAACTTAAGACTTTCAAATCTTATGAGCCGTGAGGGTCCCATAAGAGAGTTCTCCTTACGAGTCGTGAGGATCTCGCAAGTGTAATTTCTCCTTAAGAATCGTGAGGATCCCTAAGTGTGTTGCTTCCCTGTGAGTCGTAAGGATCTCACGCGGGTGGTTTCTCCTTACAAGGTCGAGAGGACCTTGTAAGTGTCTTTTAACGAGGTTGCGCCCTTTCGGGTTTTCACAAACACTCGCCGGTAGCCCTGCTATTTTTACTCACGGAGCCCTTTCGGGTTATCATCCGTGCCCATTTTGCTTATGGACATACCGTTCTTTTTTTTTATTCCTCTTTTTTAACGAAGTCGCGCCCTTTCAGGTTTTCACGAACACTCACCGGTAGCCCTGCTGTTTTTACTCACGGAGCCCTTTCGGGTTTTCATCCGTGACCATTTCGCTTATGGACATACCGTTTTTATTTATTTTTTATATTTTTTTTTATTCTCTTTCTTTTTTTTATATTCGCGTCAGCCTGAGGATGCTGCGGTAGTAGTTTAAAGACGTTTCGGTCATCAGCTAGTTTTAGGACGTTGCGATCCGTCATTAGTTTAAGGACGTTTCGGTCCGTCGTCGCCGTATTTGAGGCGAATCTCTAGTTTACTGACTTTTCGGTCTATAGGGCGTTCCCTATGTATGAGCATGATGCCCCCGGCGTATCCATCTTTCTTGGAGCGTGCGGTTGTGGCGAGCTCACCTTCCAGTTTTCGGATAACGCGAACTCGTCCTGTTGGTATTGGTCTTCAACCCAGTTTTTGAAAACATAGCAATTTTCGATCGGATGGCCCAATACTTGGTGGTAAGGGCAATAATTAGGATTGCCAACATCATTCAGTTGTGTTTGGCGTTTCGGCTCCGGTAGGGTGATAAGCCTGTTGTGCACCGCCACTTCGAACAGCCTCCTTGTTTCATCCTGGGGAAATGAGTAAGGACATTTCAACTTCTCATAGAGGGGTTGCCGCTTGTTGTTTTGGCGAACAACCGGTCTAGGGCCACTCGATTGTTGTTGAGTGTTGGCGACGAAGGCTGTTTTTCCCTTTCCTTTATCCTTTTTGTTTGCTCCGTTGTTTGTGGGTCCGAGATTTTCTCCGGATATCGGGCAATTGCGCGGCTGAACGTTCTCGCAACTCCTCAATCCTTCAGAGATGGACTCCTTGAAGAGAGGGCCGAGGGCTACTTTTTTGTCGGAATCGCTCCCGAAGGTGAGAACTCGTAATCCTCCGGGCTCATCCCTATGAGAATTGCCGGCAACTCTTTTATGCTCATCTGTCGCATTCTTCCACTGTCTACGAGCTTCACGCTTTATTCTGTTGACGTATTGTCTGTGGGCGACATACCCTTACCACCAACACTTAAAGGAGTCACAGTCCTCAGTAGGATGTGTGATCTTCTGATGATATAAGCAGAAGTTAAGATGCATCTCTACTCCACCGAGAGTGTTTTCTTCAGAGGGTGGTAACTTCATTCCCATTGATATGGCTTTAGCAAACCTTTTCCTCATCTTGAATTTGTTTTTATCGGCAGCGGATGTCTTTTGATTTGACAGGAGTGCCTCGACCCTTTCGTCTAGTCGTCGGTGTTTGGCTCCTTCCAGTATGGCCATCTCACGCTCTTGATTGGCTTTAACTTTCAGACGAATATCATTCAGGAAGGCGTCGATCATCTCGTCTGACGGCCACAGAAGTTCTGGTTCAGGGTCCGCCCTCGGTTTCTCGGCGCAAGGAGCCTCTTTATCATTCACCACTAAGTGAGAGATCACATGACAAGTTGCTACGTAGTCCTCAGATTCATTTGATGAGTTTTCTCCATCGTTTTCGTCCTCAACAAAAGAGCAAGTTGCCTCCGGCGTGTCCATCTTCTTTGGAGCGTGCGGCTGTGGTGGGTTTACTTTCCAGTTTTCGGATAACGCGAACTTGCCCTGTTGCTACTGATCCTCGATCCATCCCTTAAAGACGAAGCAATCTTCGATTGGATGGCTTACCGCTTGGTGGTAAGGGCGGTAATTAGGATCGTTGACATCATCTGGCTGCAACGGACGTTTTGGATTTGGCAAATTTATGAGTCTGTTGCGCACTGCCAGCTCGAACAGTCTCCTTGTTTTATTCTGAGGAAACGAGTAACGACGTCCTAGTCTTTACTCAAGGGATGGGCGTGGACGCATATTGTTTCGACGGACAACCGGCTTTAAGTTACTCGGCTGTTGTTGAGTATTGGCAACAACGATCACTTTCCCTTTCGCAGTTCGAGAGTCTGGCTTTGGAAGAGACGGTTTATGTCCCATCTGATCCATCTGGGCTAGCTTATCAATTAAGGCCTGGAATGTGGTCGGTTTGAAGAACATCATGAATTGCGAGATGGTTGCTAGCGGATCAAGAGTGCCCACGAACATGCCTACCGCAGGTGCTTCTTCGATCCGCTGTTCGCATTTCGACCACAGATTCCGCCATCGTGTTGTGTATTGAACCCACGTTTCGCCTGGCCTTATCCTGGAGTTGATCAGTGCTGTTATCGGGGTGCGTTCACTAGCACTCGCAAATCTTTGTGTGAACAGTAGCTCCATCTCCGTAAATGTTTTGACAGAGTCGTTAGGTAGCTCCGAATACCACTCGAAGGCCGTTTCTGCTAAGCTACCGACGAATTGGCGAAGCAACAATTTGTCATCGCCTCCAGTGTTGCCGCATAAGGCGCTGAATTGAGCGACATGCTGATGTGGATTCCCTGTCCCTTTATATACGTGGAACTTAGGGATCGTATATCCCGGCGGGTAACTGATTTGGTCATACCAGCTTGGATAGGGTCATCCAGTTTTAACAATTTGACCGGCTGCTTCATTTTCCTGGTGAACTCGTATTTGTTAAGCAATATAGTCATCCAGGGTAGCTTTGGAGATCGTTTCTTCTTTAGCTGTTGAAAGAGCCGGAGGTAGACTAGATTTCTCCCCTCTATCGTCTTCAACAATGATTGGAGGGTCATCAGCTGGAGGGTCCGGCTGTAACATCATCCCTACCATATCTTGGAAGAGGAGCGCCATTTGTTTTATGTTAGCCGCTTGCTCTGCGGCTTCTTTGTCCTTCTTTTCGAGGACTCTGCATAAGAAATCAGCGTCAGTTTCTTGTTCATAACGCTGCTCTGATGATGCCTCCGAGCTTTCTTTTGGCCCGGTGAGTGCGGCCATCGCAGTCATCATCTCCTGAAGCTTCTGCTGCTGTTCTTGAGCTTTTGTCACGGATCGGGTGAGTGGTCGGTGACTCATCACAGCGCGGCTGTCCTCTTTCCCGGATGCCATATAGACAGTATGTACCACCATGCCCCCAGACTTGGGGCGTTTAGATTCAGTATCTTTGCGCTTTGCCAAAGACACAGGGATATTCTCCGGCCTCCTTCTTTTTTGAGTGGTCGAAGTTGAGGGGGCCGTTGTAGTGGGCACCCAAGTAGCTGTCGTTTTCTGCGGCTTAACAGGACAGTTTTCTTCCTGTCGGGCCTTCAGCTTCTTCTGCAGGCGGGGATAATCTTGATCAACCACCGACTCTTGGACCTGTCGCCAGACCTTGTAAATTTTAGAGGACAGCCGTTGAGGGGGCTGCTCCAGCTTCTTCTCTGGAGTGTTCTTCACAGGTGAAGGAGTTCTCTTCAGCACCGCAGCAGGAGAGTTTCTGCGCACCTTGTTGAGCAGTTCAAAGCTGTTCTCGGTTGGAACAGCAGCATCGATCCCCACCATCGGAGCTGGCGGAGTTATCCCAGAGGGAGAGTTGCCCCCAACCTTCCTCACTCGGCGCCAATGGCGACGTCGAGCATGTCGAACCGATGGTGTTGGTTTGGTGATGGGGATGGCTTTGTCTTGCCCCATATCCAGGTGAGGGACTGTTGCTGGCGTCAGCCTGTTGAAGACTGATGTCCGTTGAGAAGCGGTATCCAACTAGTCAAAAACAGACTTCTGGGCAGGGGAAGCAGCTTTGAGGACATCGCCTGGAGCAGCAACCGGAATGGCCAGCCTTGTAAAAACTGACTTCTTGGAAGGAGGAGCCTTTCCAATGATTTCGTCCGCTTGAGCTGGGATGGCTATCCGCTTTGGGATGGCAGCTTCGGGTATCGCGGGCTTGTAGACGTTCTGGCCCAGTCTGTTGAAAACTGAGGTATTGAAGTTGGGCGACCCGTTGAGAGGGGTCGCGGCAGTGGTAAGCCGATCAAAAACTGACTTCTTTGGGGCTTCTCGCAACGTCATTATGGCATTGAAGCTCATCGGTGAGAGCATGGTCCCGAAGAATAGTCCAGCGGTGGCCTGAGTTACCTGCTCCACTGGCATCTTGAAAAGGGAGGCCGCTTGGGGCCCATAAGTCACTCCTCTAGCAAGGACGGAGCGAGAGTTGCAGTTGCAGGCAGTGTAGTTTGAAGCCATTGATCTTCTATTTTCTGCACGGAGTAAGACACCAAATCTTAGTACCTCAAATCCACAGGCAACCACAGCAAACCGCGATTCGTTCGCGAACACGACACACGAAGTGTGGAGTGGAAAGAGGAAAAGGTCCCACCGGGCGTTCCAGAATCTGTTCCCCTCCGAAAGACACGCAAGACATGGACGTCTTGCCTGAGATTCGGGGCAGATGCTATTTGGTTTTATCCATCCACCTCTCCGAAGATGTCTAGTTGATTTATGGCACCATGTATCGGAGGTTTAGACGGATGCGGCCGATGTAGCAGACTTCGTCAGATTCCCCCTCGTTCGAGGGGTTTTTGATTGTGGGGACGCTCTTCCCTGCAGGCGCAAGCCCCTGCAGTTAATTACGCTACCGCGTCGCGGTAACAACTTTCTCCTTCTCCAGAATTTCACTTCATGTCGTGGGTGTTTGTTTTGTTTGTGGTTGCCCGTGGATTGTATACGGAGACTAATTTATGTCGTCACCCGTAGGACGTGGATTAATCCAAATCCGTATTTTCTTAGATTTGGGTTTGAGGTTTTGGTTTAAGGATACGTTAGCCATGTTTGAGGCTAAGATCAACTTAAACGTTTGTTAAGGATACGTTAGTCCAGTTTGAGACTAAGATCAACTTAACGGGATCGTTTAGATCCGACAAAAGAGCATTTAGGCTCTATTGTTCCAGTTTAGGGACATAGTGGTCTATTGAATGTATGGCCGTCGGGACCCGTCACCTCTCTGACGACGTTGAAGGATTACAACGACAGATATCAGAGGAGTTCAGAAATGTACCCTTGAACCAAAGTTGGTTGGGAGACCTATAGTCCAATTTGGGACTAAAGTCTGTTTGAGGGTTTAAAGATACGTTAGCCCTATTTGAGGCTAAGATCAACTTAAACATTTGTTAAGGATACGTTAGTCTAATTTGAGACTAAGATCAACTTAACGGTATCGTTTAGATCCGACAAAAGAGCATTTGGGCTCTATTGTTCCAGTTTAGGGACATAGTGGTCCATTTAATATATGGCCGTCGGGACCCGTCACCTCTCTGACGACGTTGAAGGATTACAACGACAGGTGTCAGAGGAGTTCGGAGATGTACCCTTGAACCAAAGTTGATTGGGGGTCTTATAGTCCAATTTGGGACTAAAGTCTGTTTGAATGTTTAAGGATACGTTAGCCATTTTTGAGGCTAAGATCAACTTAAACGGGATCGTTTAAATCCAACAAAAGAGCGTTTGGAGGCTCTATTGTTCCAGTTTAGGGACGTAGTGGTCCATAGGTAGTTTAAGGACATTGCGGTCCAATACCAGTTTAAGGACGTAGTGGTCCATAAGATGTATGGTTGTCGGGACCCATCACCTCTCTGAAGACGTTGAAAGATTACAGCGACAAATATCAGAGGAGTTCAGAGATGTACCCTTGAACCGGATGTAAATTGATTTAAGAGAACAGCCGTGCTCAGTCAATTTAATTTGAGGACTTACGGCCATGATTGGGTTAAGTCCAGTTGAGAATGTTCAACAATTTATTTGCATTTGGCCTGCTAGGCCTTAATTAGGGCTCTGCCCCTGCACTGTATTTTATTCTGGCCTGTTAGGCTTTTTAAGTTGGGCTCTGTCCCTTTTTTATAATGCAGAGCATTTGTTTTGGTCCATTGGGCCTCTTAATTGGGCTCTGCCCTTTAATAATGTGCTGCATTAACTAGTCTGACAGAGTGCCACGTGGCTTATCAGGCGCTTTGCGCCAATTTAGGAGCGCAAGGCGCAATTCCATGGGAAGGTGACACGTGTCACGCTCTGGTGAGCGCAAGCGCAGTGCGCTGCGCCAGTGCACTGCGCTGTTGCGCTGCTGACACGTGGCACGCTCTTGTGAGTTGCACCAATTTCAGAGAGCAATGCTCTATTTTAAAAGCGCATAGCGCAAGTTGTTCTGGAGCTGACACGTGGCGCCCTCTGGTGGCTTGCGCCAACCCAAGAGCGCAACAGTGCATATTTTTCAAGTGCAGGGCACTGTTTTATTATCTTGATCCAATTTTAGATTCAAGAAAGGTATCTTTTAAGATTCCACAACCAGTGGTTCATCAAAAGGCAATGCCTTTATGTAGATCAAATGATCTAAAGAAGTGTGTTACTTCTTATTTTATTCTTATTATTTGATCTTTTCTTTTTATTTTGAGATCTTGATCTTGTTCTTAGATCATTGATCTTTTCAGAAGAAATTCTTCTTTTCAAAGGTTTACCCTTCTTTTTTCTTTCTTGAATTCTTCTCAAACTTTCTTTTTCTTTTTTTTTTAGGAGTTCTCTGAATTCTCTCTCTTTTTTGTGTGTTTTAGACTTGGGGTCTAGGGGCCTTTATATAGTGCCAATTAGTTTGTTAAATTAGTTAAAAAGATATTTCTTTGAGTGATTTGTGGATTTTTTCCCACCGTTGGATCTTTGATCCAAGAGCTTCTATTTTACAGAAGGCAATCTTCTTGTTTTTAACAAGATTGAGAAAGATTTTTCCGAATTTTTCTGTTTGGCGCAAGCGCACCTACGCTTGACACGTGTCGCGCAGCGTAGAGCGCAGCGCAACTGCGCTAGCGCATGTCGCGCAGCGCAACTGCGCTGCCACGTGTCGCGCAGCGCAGAGCGCAGGTCAGCTGAAGCGTTGCTTCCTTTATTATTATTTGAATTTTAAACAGAGCTTTGCTCTGATTGGGGGAAACAGAAGCGTTGCTTCGTTTCCCGCCTTGGAATTTGAACAGAGCTTTGCTCTGATTGGGGTAAACAAGGATATTTGAGATGATAGGTCTGCGATATGCCAATACATGGCCTTAGTGCAAGTGGGAGATTGTTAGTGTTATATGCCCTAGAGGCCATTATTGTATCATACTGGTTTGTATTTTACATATTGGAAGCTTAGGATATACACGGAAATAGTAACAGTCTTGCTCGAAATGGTAGTATGCTACCTGGTTTGTTTCTACCTCAATATGTACATGTGTTTCTTTTAGCATATCGCTTATACATATTGGTAGAGCCCTTAGGATCTTTGCTTTATTACCAACATTGTGATGGCAGTCACACTAGTGGGGGCTGGGTAGTCTATAAGCACATCCTATATAGGTCCCTAGTCATAGGATTATCGAGACGAGGTATCGATACTTCAGAGTAGACTAGTGTATACGCTTCTCATCCCAGCAGGGGAGATGGTCTGTCCCACAGCCATCAGTACGTCATACTGGAGATAGTATGCAGGTGCTTATTAGGTTATGAGTACACTGGACAAGACTCGTAGGAAGCTGCTGGTGGGTGTTATACCTATCATCGGGTAGCAGTTCCCAGGTGACATGAGTACAGCTTAGTTCGTCGACTTGACACTGCTACTTCGCCTCAAGTGTGTTCCCACTGTTCTTAGATGACTATCCTACCACGGCTCAAAGGAGTCATGAAAACAGGTAGTAGTTGGGTGCAGTCCCGAAGCACTTGGAGGCAGTGGCGGTTATAAGATTCGTCTCTCCCGGTATTGGGGGTTGATATCGCGCTGTGTTCGGAAAGCCATTACACAAAGTCCTTGGACAAGGCAAGCAAGATTTACTAGTAGGTACTCCAGTAGTTTCTCAGGATGTTTTGGGCTACACTCTGACATGACTTATTGCGCTATTAGGGGTCTGACGATTACCGCCCTCTAGGCCCGATATGCGATACTCTTGGACGAACAGACCGGATTGTACGGAGGTTGTTACAGATAGGCTCAGTAGGAGTTCGAATGAGTTTGCTCATCGGCCTTCTTATCGATAGATACCTGAGTAGTCGTTACGTGCAGCTAGTACCACTGACGTGCTTATAGTTAAACCCACTGCCAGCGTAGTGTCGAGTCTTTAGAGTCCCACACAGAGGGTTTTCCTGCATCGGACAAAAGATGTAGAGACCGTATGGTTTTACGGCAGGGGTTCGATCACATACGTGTACTTGTGCATGTACAATGTTCGGGCGGATAATACTAGTGGGCTTTGGTTTAAGCCGGATCCTAGTATTATATTGATGGATTATTTTCGTCTCTTTGAATTCGTATTCTTCGGAATACGGATACGGGTATGTATATACGGTTGAGGGGAATTCTCATAATTTACTCGAGAAAACTTCTAGAAGGGGACACATCATTAAGGTTTTTAATCTTTTGATTAAAGAATAATGAGGTGGAGGTTTGCATTAATTGAAGCATGGCTCAAAGCATGACTCACCACTTAGATATTTTGAAGCATGCTTGATATTTTGTGAGATATTTTATCTCATGAATTATTGTATTCTTCATTATTCTTCACACTTGAGCCTTCTTCACATGAGCTCTCTCTACACTCTCACTTCCTCAAGTCTCCTTCTTCTTCCTTAAGCCTTTCATGTCTCATGTGTTTAGAAACCTAAGGCTAATAGAGACACGGTAATCCATCTACACTCTCTACATCATCTAGGCCATCTAGTTTAACGAACTAGGTGCCCTAGTTATCTCGGATTTGAGGTTGGAGCTCGGACTATAAAGTCTCGGGTGGATCATCTTTGACTCAGGAGACCGACGAGGAAGTATCGATCCGTTACGATCCTCGGAACTAATGTCGAGGAGGAGGGCAGCGAGAAGACCCAAAAGACTTGGTATCGTGAGGTATAACTTCTTTCCGACTAGTTAACATCTTAGTCGTTTAGCTAGTTAGGATTTAGCATCGATCCTGGAGTTCAAGTCGGTGTTGCGACACCCGTAAAAATCATTTTTTACGTATTCCGCCTCCCTGCAAACCCGCGGGGTGCGCGACATCGACTTACAACTTTATCAGATTCCCTCTCATTTATGAGGGGGTTTGATTGTGGAGACGCTCTTCCCTGCAGGTGCAAGCCCCTGTAGTTAATTATGTTATCACGTTGCAATAACCACTTTCTCCTTCTCCAGCAGTTCACTTCGTGTCGTGTTGTATTTCTGTTTGTTTTGGTTGCCCATGGATTGTATACAGAGACTGGTTTATGTCGTCGCCCGTAGGGCGCGGATCAGTCAAAATCCGTATATTTAATATTTTGGTTTGTTTTATTTAAGGATCGTTAATCTAGTTTGAGATTAAGATCAACTTAAATATATGAGCATTTTGGCTTAATTTATTGTAACTAAGGATACGTTAGTCTTATTTGAGACTAAGATCAGCTTAGCAAAATTTTAAGATCATTTTTATTTCAGATCCAATAACAGAACATTTGGGCTCAGCTGTAATTTTTTATGCAAAAATGCTAAGCACTTGTTTGAAGCTCTGGTGTTCACACGGGTATCATGTGAAACCTTCAGTTATAGGCACTGCCCAATCAGTGCTAAGCACTCGGTTATTTTGACTGAATATATATATTGCTAAGCCCTTTTTTATATGGCGACCACGTGAAGAGCACGTGTGTCGCTGGGCGCTGCCCAATCAGTGCTGAGCACTCAACCGTTTTGGCTGTATATAATGTGCTAAGCACTTTTGTATGGCGTCCACGTGAGGAGCACATGTGGAGCTAGGTGCTGCCCAATTAGTGCTAAGCACTGAGCCGTTTTGGCTGTATATGAAGTGCTAAGCACTTTTATTCAGCGCTCACGTGTATTTCACGTGAGGCGCTGGCCTTCTGCTTTGGGCGCCCGTATGTCTTTCACGTGAGGCGCTGGGCGCTGTTCGGAGAGCGCCCATATGTGAAGCATGTGAGGCGATGAGTTTTTTTTCTTTTTTAGAGATAAAATCTATGTTAATGGCATTTTGACCATTAATGATCACCAAGATCATTATTTTGAAGAGATGGGATCAGGTTTTCTTTAAGAACTGAGTTCTTTTATAAAAACTAAGTTTCTTTTAGGGTTTAACCCTATTTTCTGAGAAATTAAATTCCTATAGGGTAGGTTCTTTTCCTAGTTCTTTTCTGAATCTTTGATTCTCAAGAACAAGATCTTTCCGATGAGAATTAAATTCTCAACTTATGGGAGATTGTCTTGTGGATCTTAGATCCAGAGAAAGAACTAAGTTCTTAAGAAGGGTTAAACCCTTAGATATACTATGTGTTTCCTGATTAAAAATCAGGAATAACCTCAATGGGGTATCACGTGTTCACACGTGACCAACGGTCACGTGATGACACGTGATGGTTAAAACCTCATCAAACAGAAATGATAACTAACGGCAGAAAGATGGGTCAATTGGGGTCACGAGCTCCCACGTGACCAAGCGTCATGTGCCAGCACGTGACAGGCTTTGAAAGCCTTACAGCTTAATAGAATTTAATTCTAAAAATCGGGAATTACCTCAATGAGGTATCACGTGCTCACACGTGACCAATAGTCACGTGTTGACACGTAACAATCAAAACAAAAATAAGATAACAAACGGCTGAAGGAAATACCTCAATGAGGTCTCACGTGCTCACATGTGACCAATGGTCACGTGTTGACACATGATGGTTACAACTGAAGCGTAAGTAAACGCTGAGAAAATGACTCAATTGGGGGTCACGTGCTCACACGTGACCAAAGGTCACGTGTCAGCACGTGACTCGTTTCGAAAGCCTTACAGTTAATAGAATTAAATTCTAGAAGCTTCTAAATCTTTCCAAACGGAAAAGAATTATGGGGACCGTTGGATTAAAGATCCAGGGGTGATTAAAAATCACCAATTTATGGAAAGATTTTAGACAAGGAAAGATTTCCCTAAAAATCTCACCAGAAATAACAAACAAAATATCTTTGGATTTAAAATCCAACGGTGAATAAAATTCACTGTATGATCTAAAGGCTCATATTAATTATGAAAACAAACAAAATATTTCAATGAAAAATTTGCTAAACAAATTGATTCTTTTCCTTTTCCTATAAATAGGAGCCAAGAGAAGAGAAAAAAGAGAATTTGGAGATAGAGTTTAGGGAATCTTGAAAATTCAGTGAGAAAAAGAAAGGAGAATTTAATTCTCGACAAAGAAAAACCTAGGTGAGAAAGGAAGGGGATCAAAACTTCAAAAAGAGAATTTAATTCTCAATCTAAGAGTTTAACTCTTCTGCAAAAATAACTTAGTTCTTCTTCTGATTGAAGATCTGCAAAGAGCACATCTCCCCTTAAGTTGAGAATTTAATTCTCATCGGGTTGAGATCCTGCCATGCAGATCCAAAACTTAGAGGGAGAATTGAGTTTAGAGAATTTAATTCTCCCAAAACAAAATTAGGGTTTAACCCTATATGAGAATTTAGTTCTCCCAAAGTTACAGGAATTTAATTCCTTCATGATGAACTTGGGGTTTAAACCCTATCTGAGAATTTAATTCTCCTACAATTATAGGAATTTAATTCCTTCAAGATGGACAGAACTAGGGTTTAACCCTAATTGAGAATTTAATTCTCTCATATTTACAGGAATTTAATTCCTCCTCAATGATAATAGGGTTTCACTCTATATAAGAATTTAATTCATTTACAATAGGAATTTAATTCCTCCAAAATCATAATTAGGGTTTAACCCTATTAAAGAATTCAATTCTTGAAAATAACAGAGAACTTAAAAGATCTCCATGCATGCAAAATATTAAGGTCACGTGTCCTCACGTGACCCCTGAAAAGATCCCTAAAATGAGAAGGGAAAAAGCTCGGAGGCAATACCTCACGTGCTCCCACGTGACTCCTAAAACAAAAGAGAATAAATTCAAAGGCAGAACCATTCTTGGGCGCCCTCACGTGTCCCCACGTGACCCCTAGTAAAACGCTTTAATAATCAATGACTGGAAACCTACCACGTGCACACACGTGATGGCCTGAAGACCAAAAGTGTTTAACACATATCTGAATATCCTGAGAACAAAATAAGGGGATCTGGCCCCACTTTTTTATGCTATTACGTGCTCCCACGTGACCCCTCCCTTTTCTAATGTTCAATACTAATCTGATGATTTTGTTGCCAATGTTTAACACCGTTATCTGTTAGTGTTTAACACTAATTTGAGGATCACATTTCTAGTAATTTGATGATCTGATTACCAGTGTTTAACACTGTTGTTCTTTAGTGTTGAACACTAGCTTCAGCCCAATTGACTAATTTTCTACAGGCAAAGCCTCCTCTTAAATGGACCAACAGAGGGCTAATATTCCAAATTTGATTGGACTTAGCCCAAGAAGGCCATAAGTCCTAAATTCAGACTTAACTGAGCCAATGTGCTCATAATATAATTAATTGGTCTTAGTTCCAAACTGGGCTACAGATCGTTTAATCCACCTTGGTTCAAGGGTACATCTCTTCACTCTTTTGATATCTGTCGTTGTAATTCCTCAACATCTTCAAAAAGGTGACGGGTCTCGACGACCATACATTTCACGGACTATGGGGTCCTTAAATCCACGGACTATGATGTCCTTAATCTCGACCGTGATGTCTTTAAACTAACACCGGACTGTGGGGTCCTTAAACTCATGGACTATGATGTCCTTAACCTCGACCGTGATGTCTTAAAACTAACATCGGACTGTGGGGTCCTTAAACTCATGGACTATGATGTCCTTAACCTCGACCGTGATGTCTTAAAACTACCAACGGACTGTGAGGTCCTTAAACTCACGGACTATGATGTCCTTAACCTCGACCGCGATGCCTTTAAACTAATATTGGACCGTAATGTCCTTAAACTAATTATCGACCGCAATGTCACTAAACTAAACAATAGAGCCCAATTGCTCTCTTGTTGGATCTAAACGATCCCGTTAAGTTGATCTTAGTCTAAAATTAGACTAACGTATCCTTAACAAACGTTTAAGTTGATCTTAGTCTCAAATGAGACTAACGTATCCTTAAACCCCCCCCCCAAACCCAAATCTAAGAAAGATACAGATTTGGACTAGTCCACGCCCTACGGGCGGCAACATAACTTAGTCACCGTATACAATCCACGGGCAACCAAACACAAAACAAACACCCACGACACGAAGTGACCATTTGGAGAAGGAGAAAGTTGTTACCGCGATGCGGTAGCGTAATTAACTGCAGGGGCTTGCGCCTGCAGGGAAGAGCGTCCCCACAATCAAAAACCCCTCAAACGAGGGGGAATCTGACGAAGTCTGCTACATCGGCCGCATCCGTTTAAACCTTCGATACATGATGTCATAAATCTACTTGGTATCTTCGGAGAGGTGGACGGATAGCACCAATTAGCATCTGCCCTCAGATTCAGGCAAGACGTCAGTCTTCCTGGCTTCTGGCGGTAAACAGATTCTGGCACGCCCGATGGGATCTTTTCCTCTTTCCACTCCACACTTTGTGTGTCGTGTTCGCGAACCAATCGCAGTTTGCTAATGGTTGCCCTTGGGTTTCGAGGTACTAAGATTTGGCGTTTTGCTTGGTGCAGAAAGCAAAGGATCAATGGCGTTCACCTACTCAAAGTGTTCCACATGCAACTGCAACCCGCGTCCTGCCTCAACTGGGGGCATAGCCTACGGGCCCCAAGCTACTTCCCTGTTCATGATGCCCGTGGAACAGGTCACTCAAGCCACCACGGGGTTATTTTTCGGGACCATGCTCCCGCCAACGAGCTTCACCGTTCCTGTGCCAACGCCGGAAGTTCCTAAGAAGTCGGTCTTCGATCGGCTTACAGCTACTACGGCCCCTCTCACGGGTCGTCCAGCACCGGTGCCTCGGTCTTCTCCAGATTGGGCCAAAGTTCAGGTGGGTCCATAATGAAGCTTGCACCTCCAGAGAAGGTTATTCCGAAGAGAGTAACCAGCCCTGCTCCTGAAGTCGTCAAGGCGGCTTCTCCTGCCAAGGGGTCGGTCTTTACAAGACTGACTGTCCCAACTTCCGCTCCCGCTACTCAAAGGACATCAGTCTTCAATAGGCTGACGCCAGCAGCAACCCTTCACCTGGAAAGGGGGGAAGACAAAGCCATTGCTGAACCAACCCCAATAGCTCGACGTCGTCACTGGCGCCGGGTAAGGAAGGCCGGAGGCAACTCCCCCTCTGGGCTAACCCCACCAATCCCAACGGCAGAAATTAATGCTGCTGTTCCAACCGGGAACAGCTTCGAGCTGCTGAACAAGGTACGCAGGAATTCTCCTACCGCCGTACTGAAAAGATCTCCTCCTGCGGAGAATGTTGAGGAAGCAAAGCCAGAACAGTCCCCTCAGCGGCTGTCCTTTAAGATCTATAAAGTCTGGCGGCAGATCCGGAACTCAGTTGTTGATCAAGATTACCCTCGCCGACAAAAAAGGGCGAAGGTTCAACAAGAAGAAAGCCATCCGGCCAAGCCACGAAAAGCTATCTGGGTGCCCATTACGACGGCCCCCTCAACTTCGACCGCTCATAAAAAGAGAGGGCCGTAGAAGATCCCCGTGCCTGTGACAAATGTCAAAGGCACTGAGCCCAAACGCCCTAAGTCTGGGGGCATGGTGGTACATACTGTTTACATGGCATCCGGGAAGGAGGATAGCCGTGCTTCTACGGGCCACCGACCACTCACCTGATCCATCACAAGGGCTCAGGAACAGTAACAGCAGAAGCTCCAGGAGATGCTAACTGCAATGGCCGCACTTACCGGGCCAAAAGAAAGCCCGGAGGCGTCATCGGAACAATGTCACAAACACGAGACTAATGCTAAATTCCTTCGGAGAATGCTCAAAAAGAAAGACAAGGATGTTGCGGAACAAGCGGCCAATATAAAGCAAACGGCCCTTCTATTCCAAGATATGGTGGGCATGATGATCCAGCCGGACCCTCCAGCCGAAGATCCTCCAGTGATAATTGAAGATGACAGGGGAGAAACATCGAATCCTCTGCCGGCTCTGTCAACAGCCAAGGAGGAGACAATCTCTAAAGCTGTCCTGGATGATTATATTGCTCAGCAAATAAGAGTTCACCAGGAAAATGAAACAGCCGGCCAAGTTGTCAAAACTAGGCGACCGTATTCGGGCTGGTATGATCAGATAAAGTACCCGCCGGAGTACACGATCCCCAAATTCCACGTATACAAGGGGACATGCAATCCCCACCAGCACGTCGCCCAGTTTAGGGCTCTGTGCGGCAACACCGGGGGCGATGATAAGCTTTTACTCCGTCAATTCGTCGACAGCCTATCGGAGACTGCATTTGAGTGGTACTCCGAGCTTCCAAACGACTCCGTGAAAACTTTCGCAGAGATGGAGTTGCTATTCACCCAGCGATTCACGAGTGCCAGCGAACGCACCCCAATAACGGCGTTGATCAATGCAAGGGTGAAGCCAGGCGAAACTTGGGTTCAATACGCAATCCGATGGCGAAATCTGTGGTCAAAGTGCAAACAGCGCATCGAAGAAGCGCCAGCGGTGGGCATGTTCGTAGGCACCCTAGACCCTCATGCAACTATTTCACAGTTCATGATGTTCTTCAAACCGACCACATTCCAGGCTTTAATTGACAAACTAGCCCAGATGGATCAGATGGATCACAGACCATCTCCCCCGAAACCGGAGCCGCGAAATGAAAAGGGTAAAGGAAAGGCGACCTTCGTTGCGAATACTCAACAGCAGCCCAGTGCTCCAAAGTTAACGGATCAACTGGAAGAGAGACGGCGCTATTATAATGAGAAAATGAAGCGCCCTTATTCGTTCCCACGAGACAAAACGAAGAGGCTGTTTGAGTTGGCTATGTGCAACAGGCTTATCAATTTGCCGAATCCAAGACGACCACCGTAACCCAACGAAATGAATAATCCCAATTATTGCCCTTACCACCAAACGGTAAGTCACCCGATCGAGGATTGCTTCATCTTTAAGGGATGGATAAAGGATCAATACCTACAAGGCAAGTTTGCGTTGTCTGAGAAGTGGAAAGTAAACCTACCACAACCACACACTCCTAAGAAGACGGACACACCGGAGGCAACGTGCTCTTTTGTTGAAGAAGCTCCGTGTGAGGTCGTACTTTCAGCCAAAACCAAAAAGATGCTGAGTGATCTTCAGACATGCCCGGCGATCAGGTGGAAGAACCCGCTGGAACCCCAGATCATCGAAGGGATGTTGAAGCCGCGCCCAACTCCAAAGATTGGTGGTGATAGCCAAAGTGCTCACACCCAGCCGCCGAAATCTTCGAAAAGGAAGAAGAAATCCAAGAAGCCCATGAAGCCTGGCGACAAGCGCACGGACTTACAGAAGCAGATTGACGCGCTGGAAGAGTATAATCAGAAGGCGCAGACTCCAATCACGCTCTAAGGGTTCTTCGGCCACGTCCTTGAGGACGAAGAGGATGGAGAATACTCGTCGAATGGATCTGAGGATTACGTAGCAAGTTGCCATATGATCTCTTATTCATCGCTAGACAATGAAGAAGCTCCCTGCACAGAGAGACTGGAGGCAGGTCCCGAGCCAGAACTTCTATGGCCGTCAGACGAAATGATCGACGCCTTCCTGAATGAGATTCATCTGAAAAGTAAAGCCAATCGGGAGCGTGAGATGGCCATATTTGAAAAAGCCAAACGCCGGCGACTAGACGAAAGAGTCAAGACACTCCTGTCGAATCAAGGAACATCCGTCGTGGATAAAAACAAGTTCAAGACGAGGAAAAGGTTTGCTAAAGCCATATCAATGGGAATGAAGCTACCACCCTCTGAAGGAAACACTCCTGGTGAAACAGAAACACATCCTAGCTACTACTCATATCATCGAAAGATTTCGCACCCTACCGAAGAGTGCGACACTTTTAAAAGATGGTGGCAAGGATATGTTGTTCACTGGCAACATTTTAAGTGGGTGAAACGCAAAACTCGTCGGGAGCAAAGAAGTGCGGCCGAGGAGCATGAAAAAACTACCGGTAACTATCGCATGGTCAACACCGGGGGATCGCAGGTTCTCACTTTCGGAAGCGACTCTGACGTGGAAATGGCTCTAGGCCCTCTCTTTAAAGAATCCATCTTGGGGAAGGAGGAAGAACTGGAGGCCTGTGAAAATATTCAGTTGCGCAATCGTACACATCCAGAAAAGAACCTCGGACCCGTAAACAGAAAAGATAAGGGAAAGGAAAAGGTCTCTGAAGGTATCGCCCTAGATGACCAAGTCATGAGAGAGCTGACCGCCAAGGACTCGCCAAAGAAAAGTAAGGTGGACTACAACGTCCTGGCGCATCTAAGGAAGTTGCCTTTGCAGCTCAGTATTCTCGACGCCCTTTTACTATCAAAAGAAGTAAGAGATTCATTGATCAAGGCGCTGCAAGAGCCAGAGCAATTCCAAGCTTTCCTCGCCGAAGAAAAGATGAAGGACGAGCTGGAGAAAGTACACGCAGCCGATATCACCTTCGGCGATGAAGACCTCCTCCTTGGGACGCACGAACACAACCGTCCCCTCTATGTCTCAGGATACTGCCACGATATAAAGATAAGCAAAATCTTGGTCGACAATGGGTCTTCTGTCAATCTCCTCAACGTGCGAGTGTTGAAGGAAATCTACATAAGCGTTCAACACCTCGCTCGTGATAAGATCACCATCTCCGGGTTTGACTCCCAGTCATCATGGACCCTCGGGTCTGTAATACTGACGCTGCGCTTCGGGCTGCTTGTCACAGACATTAAATTTCACGTCATTGACGCTAAGACATGCTACAATGCTTTGCTCGGTAGGCCTTGGTTACATGAGTACAACATTATTCCTTCTACACAGCACCAGTGTATGAAGTATTTTAAAGATGGCCTCGAGTACACTGTGACGGGAGAGTTGAACCCATTCTCCGTGAACGAAGTCTGAAAGTACGAAGATGCAAAATACTTCTTACCAGACTTCGAGGACACGGAGAGATGTCACAAACCGAAGGACAAAGCTATCACCACTATTCTAGTTTTCGGGAGTGATACCGAGGAGGAGGAAGAGATAGTTTATTCGGGGCCGCCTCAACGCAACAACCCAGGACCGTCCGCCCCCATGTTGATCTTCGGCAGCGACTCGGAAGATGAGGTTAATGCTGTATTCTCCGCTCGGCCTTCAATACAAGCTTTCGTTTGCAATAATCAGAGTCTGCAAATTATCATGGTTCCGCGGGAGCATTACAAAGATCTCGATGCACTCAAAGCTTATGGTGTGCAAGAACTGCAGACATTTTACGTCCCTCCCAGGCGAGAAGGTGAACAGGCGATCCTATTCTACCGATCTGGGGAAACCAAAGTGGAGAAAGAAATCTGGCACGGCGCCGATTCTACGCTCGACAGACTCCAGCCCATCCGTCTGCCTAGGTATTACACAGAAGGCTTAAAGAGGTTGTTGAGGCGCCAGGGGTACCTTTCAAACAGACCATTCGACAAGCTCGGTTCTACAACAGGATTTGGGATGTCCCTGGAACTCAGCGCAAGTTGCCCAACGGGAGAATGGAAACGCTCGGGCTCGGATACGTGAAATCCGGGAAACGGGAACGAGTCTATGGTAGCTACGTCATATATGACTTCGATGAAGAAGAGGATGCCCTATCAGAAAATGCTGACCCTGAACCAAAATGAGATCCTACCATCAAAATGCTGAGTCCATCGTTCGAAGAACGAATGGACAAGCTTATCAGGGAAGCGAGTCAAAAGATCCGGGATGACCATAATCGTGAAATGGCCATTTACGAGAAAGCCAGGACGCAGCGTCTCCTTCAACAGGTCACGGAAAATGACAATGCTCTTCCTTATCAACCCGTCATACAAAAAGCCCGACGCAGAGGCAAAAACAAATCAAAAAGAGGGAAAGGCATTCGAAAGCGACAAAGCGGGACCCAGAAGCCACGCGATCGGGAATCGAGCAATCCGGATTCGTCCTTTATGAAGAAGATGAGTCGAGCATACTCTTTTCCTAAGAAAAAACACGGAAGATACTTGAGCTCGCCATAAGACATCAATTGATTACACTTCCGGAATCCAAACACCCCAATCAAGTCAACGAGATCTCCTACCTAGACTATTGCTCTTATCACTGAGCAATAAGACATCCTCTCGAAGACTGCTTCACTTTCAAGAACTGGGTCGAAGACCAATATCAGCTCGGCAAATTCGCTCTATCCAACAGTTGGAGGATAAATCCGCCACAGAAGCACGAACCAAAAGCCGCCCATACAGTGAGAATAGGACCAGATCAATATCGGTCTTGGAAGCGAGCCCGTACTTGTCATATGATAACACTATCAAAAGAAGAGCCCGACGGTATAGATAATCTCCTCTGGTGCTTCGAAAATAATGATGACGAGGTGATCTCAGAGTTTCCACCGGCGCCGAAAGAGCTGGAAGATGGAATACATACCACTGCGGATAACCTCAAGAAAATCGATTTGGGGACGGCAAGCGACCCACGGCCGACGTTCGTCAGCGAATTGCTGTCTGAAGAAAGGGTGGCTACATTAAAGGACGTGCTCATGCAGCACAAAGATTTCTTCGCATGGAATTATTCCGAGATGCCAGGACTAGACCCAGGGATTGCGATTCACAAACTGGTCATATCCCCGGACGTCAAGCCAATCAAACAAGCGCCGAGAAGAATGCGGCTCGAGCTCGAAATAAGCATCAACGCCGAGGTCAAGAAGCTAATCAGCTCTGGTTTCATCCAAGAGGTTCAGTATCCTGATTGGATCGCCAATATCGTCCCGGTGATGAAGAAAAATGGGACAGTGCGCATATGTGTGGACTTCGGGATCTCAATAAAGCTTGCCCGAAGGACAACTTTCCAGTACCGGTCACCGAGCTGATGATAGACAATTCGTCCACTCACGAAGTCTTCTCCTTCATGGATAGCTCATCAGGATAAAATCTGATAAAAATGCATCCCGAAGACCAGAAGCACACCGCTTTCCGGACCCCTTTAGGCATATTCTGCTATAAGGTGATGCCTTTCGGTTTAAAGAACGCCGGCGCCACCTACCCGGGCCATGACGAAGATCTTCGATGACCTCATACATGAAATCGTTGAATGCTACATCGACGACCTCGTGGTTAAAAGCAAATCATATGAGGAACATCTCGAGCATCTGAAGATCATATTTCAACGCCTTCGGCAATACAACTTGAAGATGAACCCTCTCAAATGCGCGTTCGGGTGTCCTCAGGCAAATTCTTAGGATTCATCGTCCGACACCGAGGTATCGAGATAGATCCGTCGAAGATCAAGGCGATCATGGAAATGCCTCCGCCAAGGACTCTGAAGCAATTACGTTCTCTCCAAGGGAAGCTCGCGTAAATTCGGCGATTTATAGCCAATCTCTCCGGCAAGTGCCGCCCCTACAGCCACTAATGAAGAAGGGAACCCTGTTCGTCTGGGATCGCAAATGCCAAGGCACGCTGGACGAAATCAAGCAGTATCTGCAGAACCTGCCAGTGTTGGCCGCTCCGGTCAATGGAAAGCCCCTTATTCTTTATACAACAGCCCTCGAAGGTTCCTTAGGCGCATTATGGGCACAAGGGAACGACCAAGGGAAGGAGAGAGCCCTCTACTATTTGAGTCGAGTTCTACTGGGGGCAGAAAGCAATTATTCCCCCATCGAAAAACACTACCTGGCGTTGATCTTCACGATAACGAAACTTAGGCACTATGCATTGGCGCATGAAGTCCGTCTCATATCGAAGGTGAATCCTCTCAAATATTTGATGTCAAAAGCCATATTGACGGGACGGCTCGCTAAATGGGCCTTGCTCCTGATGGAATTCTCAATAACCTATCAGCCTCTTAAGGCAGTGAAAGGCCAGGCTATCGCCGACTTCCTCGCTGAACATCCGATACCGGCCGATTCTCCCTTGAATTGCGAACTTCCAAATGAACTTGCGTTTGATGCGATCGACGGTAGTGATACCCGATGGGAACTTTATTTTGATGGAGCGTCTTCCATGAAGAAGCGCAAACAGGACACGCCTATAATCAAATCAGGGGTAGGCCTTATCTTCGTGACCCCACAAGGAGGGATAATGCGCTTCGCCTTCTCCTTGACAGAGCCGAGGACGAACAATGAAGCCGAATACGAAGCTTTGATAGCAGGTCTCGAGATCGCTATCGACAGGGGAATTGAAAACCTCCTCATATACGGAGACTCCCAACTGGTCGTCAGTCAAGTAAATGGCGACTATCAAACGTGCAAACCAGAGTTGGTGAAGTACGGCGAAAGAGTACGGCAACTACTGACTCAAATCCCTTCCTACACCTTGAAAAGTATACCGCGTGCAGAAAATAGCAAAGTGGATGCATTGGCCAAGCTCGCTAAGGAACTGGCCGACGAGAACCTCGATGACATAAGGATCATTATGCAAAGCCGTCGGGTTCTTACACCGGCAGAAATATCTCCGGAGTCATCCGAAGAAAAGGGAGCGACCGAGCAAATGGCTCTATAAATAAAAGATCAAGAAATGGTTGAGGAATGGAGAGAAGTCTTTATAGACCACTTCAAATCCCGTCAAATGCCTGAAGATGCGTCCTCAAAACATCAGCTCATGAAGCGAGCCCTATCTTTCGCCTTCGTCAATGATACTCTGTACAAGAGGTCGTTTGATTCTCTGTGGTTAAGATGCCTGGGACCTGATGAAGCAAGAAGAGTCGTCCAAGAAGTTCACGACGGGCTCTGCGGTTCTCACCAAGCCGGGCCGAAGATGAAGTTGAAGATCAAACGGATGGGTTATTATTGGCCCACAATGATCCAGGACTGCCTCGAGTATGCGAAGCAATGCCACTCATGCCAAATCCATGGGGACTTTATCCATCAGCATCCAAATCCTCTACACCCAACGATGGCTAGCTGGCCGTTCGAAATATGGGGGACTGACATAATCGGCCCCATCAAACCAGTATCGTCCAGAGGACATCGATTCATTTTGGCGACGACTGATTACTTCTCCAAATGGGCAGAAGCAGTACCGCTGAGGGAAGTGAAGACCAAGAATATACTCCATTTCTTCAAGACGCACGTCATTTATCGGTTTGGAACTCCGCGACGGATTATCTCCGATAATAGGCCAGCCTACAGAAGCCACAAGATCAGCCGCTTCGCACAACAATACAACATAGACTGGAGATACTCCTCAGTTTATAATCCCCGAGCTAACGGTCTAGCTGAGGCCTTCAACAAGATCTTGACGAAGATCGTGAAAAAGATGGTGTCACGAAGTAAGAAAGACTGGCACAAGAGACTGCAAGAAGCTTTCTGGGCGTATCGAACTACGTTCAAGACGGCCACGAACACGACGCCATACGCGTTGGTATTCGGTACAGAAGCGGTACTCCCCCTCGAGATAGAGTTACCCTCTCTACGAATGGCAGTTCATTACGAGCTAACGGACGAAGAGAATGCTCACCTTTGCCTCGAGGAGCTCGATGCCCTTGATGAAACCCGGCTCCTGGCGCAGCAAAATCTGGAAGCTTATAAAGCAAAGATGACGCGCTCATATGAAAGATTGACCAGGCCGAGGACATTCCGCCATGGCAAACTCGTGCTAGTGGTCAAAAGACCTATGATCTCCAATCGCGCCAAGCGAGGAAAATTCGAGCCGAACTATGAAGGCCCGTACATTATAGACAAGGTCTACCAAGGTGGAGCCTATCTACTCATGGACATGCATGGCGAAAGGCCCTTCAGGCCAATAAATGGTCGCTTCCTGAAGAAATACTATGCCTAATGAGTCACGGCCTAGGTCAATGATAGATGACGACGACTATGTCCGCTCGCTATCTTCTTAAGCCCAAACTCTATAAGTAGTAGCCGGCTAACGGACCGAAACGTCCTTAAACTAACGACGGACCGAAACGTCCTTAAAACTAACAATGGACCGAAACGTCCTTAAACTAACGACGGACTGAAACGTCCTTAAACTAACAACGGACCACTGTGTCCTAAAACCAGCTGTTGACCGAGATGTCGATAAACTACGGTGGATTGCAGCATCCCAAAGCTGATACAAAAAAGAAAAAGAATAAAAAAAAAAGAGAGAAAACGGTATGTCCATAAGCAAAGTGGGCACAAATGAAAACCCGAAAGTGCTCCATGAGTAAAAACAGCAGGGCTACCAGCGAGACTTGTGAAACCCCGAAAGGGCGCAACCTTGTTCGAATAAAAAAAAGAAGAAGAAAAAACAAAAAGGGGAAAAACGGTACGTCCACAAGCAAGATGGGCACGGATGAAAACCCGATAGAGCTCCGTGAGTAAAAACAGTAGGGCTACCGGCGAGTTTTGTGAAAACCCGAAAGGGCGCAATCTCGTTAAAAGACACTTGCAAGGTCCTCTCGACCTTGTAAGGAGAAACCACCTGCGTGAGATCCTTACGACTCACAAGGGAGCAGCACACTTAAGGATCCCCATGATCCCTAAGGAGAAACCACACTTACGAGATCCTCACGACTCGTAGGGAGAATCCTCTTATGGGACCCTCACGGCTCATAAGATTTGAAAGTCTTAAGCTACAGGGATCTGAACCTGTTCTTAAGCAGCCCCCACAACCTTCAATACGGCACTACAAGCGGTTCAGTATTGACCCTTGTATACAATCCACGGGCGCAAATAAACATTTCCCTAACAAAGTCCCATCCGTGACTAGGGATATGTTTACACGGTGAACAGCCTTTGTAAGTCCTCTCGACTTATAAGGAGAAAGCACTCTTGTAAGATCCTTACGACTTATAGGAGACCATGCACTTAGGAATTCTCGTGACTCCTAAGGAGAAAACGCACCTATGAGATCCTCACGACTTGTAGGGAGAAATACCTTTACGAGACCCTTACGGCTCACGAAGTCAAAAGCCTTAGTCGACAAGATCTTAACCATGTCTACTAAGCCACCTTTGTTCGATATCGACAGAGGCAAATGATGATTCGCCCCCAGCAATATCCCGGTTGTAGCGATGCTGATGCTTAAATCGGTATCAAATTCCAAGTCCTTTCATAGCAAATGATGATTCGCTCCTGGCAATATTCCAGTCGCAGCGATGCTGATGCTAAGATTAGCACCACATTCCAAGTGCCATACTCGTGACGAAAAGTCAACGAGCCAAACATGCATACGAAATAGCCAAAATGATGGGGCAACATGCAACAGAAGCAGCAAGTAAAAGAAAAAAAGGTATGCATGCAAAATAGCCGAAATGATTGGGCAACTCGCAATAAAAAAAAGCGAGTAAAAATAAAAGAAATAGCCGAAATGATTGGGCATCGCGAAAAATAGCCAAAATGATTGGGAAATCGCGACCTTCGCGATATAAAAAGCTCAAATGATAGAGCATCGCGGAAAGAAATAAAAAAAAATGAATGAAATTGATGCCCTACAAGTGATATCATGTCAATCCCTGTATACAATCCAGGGGCGCAAACAAAGAAGGAGTCACACCCTTCCTCCCTAAGCTTCATCAGAAGGAGAGGCCAAATCTCAATGGTTCATAGACAGCCTAGAGATCATCTCAACATTTGTCTTATTACAACGGACACAACATCAAGCAAAGCGGAACAGCGGCAACTCCCAGTTCCATGACTCGGCGGTGTACAGATGACCGAGAGTCAAACTCCGACTCCGTGAAATGTGGATAAAGTCAACCCTTCCTGGTCACGTGGAACGCGGATAATGTCAACTCTGACCTGGTGTAAAGCATCCAGAGAGGCGCCTAGTCCTCGCCGAACACAGCAGTGAACCAGTGGGAACCATCTAGAGAAAAATTCCTGGCTACGTGGAACACAGATTATGTCACTTCTGACCCCGTGGAAAACGTCCAGAGCGGATCCTGGTCCTCGCAGAGCACGGCAATGAACCCGTGTGAAGCATCCAGGGCGGAGCCTAGTCCTCGCCAAACACGGCAGTGAACCCGTGGAAAGCATCTAGAGCAAAATTCCTAGCTACGTGGAACGCGGATTATGTCACTTCTGACGCCGTGGAAAACGTCCAGAGAAGATCCTGGTCCTCGCAGAGCACGGCAGTGACCCCGTGTGAAGCATCCAGAGCGGAGCCTAGTCCTCGCTGAATACGGCAGTGAACCCGTGGGAAGCATCTAGAGCAAAATTCCTGGCTACGTGGAACGCGGATTATGTCACTTCTGACCCCATGGAAAACGTCCAGAGCGGATCCTGGTCCTCGCAGAGCACGGTAGTGAACCCGTGTGAAGCATCCAGAGTGGAGCCTAGTCCTCGCCGAACACGGCAGTGAATCCGTGGGAAGCATCTAGAGCAAAATTCCTGGCTACGTGGAACGCAGATTATGTCACTTCTGACCCCATGGAAAACGTCCAGAGCGGATCCTGGTCCTCGCAGAGCACGGCAGTGAACCCGTGTGAAGCATCCAGAGCGGGGCCTAGTCCTCGCCGAACACGGCAGTGAACCCGTGGGAAGCATATAGAGCAAAATTCCTGGCTACGTGGAACGCGGATTATGTCACTTCTGACCTCGTGGAAAACGTCCAGAGCGGATCCTGGTCCTCGCAGTGCACGGCAGTGAACCTGTGTGAAGCATCCAGAGTGGAGCCTAGTCCTCACCAAACACGGCAGTGAACCCGTGGGAAGCATCTAGAGCAAAATTCCTGGCTACGTGGAACGCAAATTATGTCACTTCTGACCCCGTGGAAAACGTCCAGAGCGGATCCTAGTCCTCGCAGAGCACGGCAGTGAACCCGTGTGAAGCATCCAGAGCGGAGCCTAGTCCTCGCCGAACACGGCAGTGAACCCGTGGGAAGCATCTAAAGCAAAATTCCTGGCTACGTGGAACGCGGATTATGTCACTTCTGACCCCGTGAAAAACGTCCAGAGCGGAGCCTGGTCCTTGCCGAGCACGGCAGTGAACCCGTGTGAAGCATCCAGAGCAAATATCGGACTATGGAGTCCTTAAATCCACGGACTATGATGTCCTTAACCTCGACCGTGATGTTTTAAAACTAATATCGGACTGTGGAGTCCTTAAATCCACGGACTATGATGTCCTTAACCTCAACCGTGATGTCTTAAAACTAACAATCAATCGTAATGATTTTAAACTAATTTCACCTGGGTTCAAGGGTACATCTCTTCACTCCTTTGATATTTGTCGTTGTAATTCCTCAACGTCTTCAAAGAGGTGACGGGTCCCGACAACCACACATTTCATAGACTGTGAGGTCCTTAAACTCATAGACTATGATGTCCTTAACCTCGACGTCTTAAAACTAACATTAGACTATGAGGTCCTTAAACTCATGGACTATGATGTCCTTAACCTCGACCGTGATATCTTAAAACTAATGAAGGACTGTGGAGTCCTTAAATCCAGGGACTATGATGTCCTTAACCTCGAACGTGATGTCTTAAAACTAACATCGAACTGTGGAGTCCTTAAATCCACGGACTATGATGTCCTTAACCTCGACCGTGATGTCTTAAAACTAACAATCAATCGTAATGATTTTAAACTAATTTCACCTTGGTTCAAGGGTACATCTCTTATCTCCTTTGATATTTGTCATTGTAATTCCTCAACGTCTTCAAAGAGGTGACGGGTCCCGACAACCACACATTTTATGGACTGTGAGGTCCTTAAACTCATGGACTATGATGTCCTTAACCTCGACCGCGATGTCTTAAAACTAACATTGGACTGTGAGGTCCTTAAACTCATGGACTATGATGTCCTTAACCTCGATCGTGATGTCTTAAAACTAATGACGGACGGTGGAGTCCTTAAATCCACGGACTATGATGTCCTTAACCTCGACCATGATGTCTTAAAACTAACATCGGACTGTGAGGTCCTTAAACTCACAGACTATGATGTCCTTAACTTCGACCGTGATGTATTTAAACTACGGTATCCTGGAAAACATCCAGAGCGGAGCCTGGTCCTCGCCAAACACGGCAATGAACCCGTGGGAAGCATCCAGAGCAACCCTTAACTCCGTGAAATGCGGATAAAAGACAACTTCATCCATCACTTGCGGGCCCTCACGGCTCGTAAGGGAGTAAATTCGCTTGTAAGGTCCTTACGACCTTCAAGAGAAAACACGCTTAGGAATCCTCACGATTCTTAAGGAGAAATTACACCTATGGGATCCCCTCGACCTGTAGGGAGAAAAACTCTCTATGAGACCCTTACGGCTCATAAAGTCGAAAAGTCTTAAGAGGCATATCTTAACCCTGAATCCTAAGCCATCGTTGTCCTGCAAAGAGATCAAGATAGACTATCCACAGAATACATTCAATAAAAAGGGACACACCATTGGGAAGAAAATGTCTTTTATTCATGAACCAAAATGAATACAAAGTACAATTCATGAAAAAACAAAAAAATATACTCTTATTCAGGAGTGTATACAAAGGAAGAATAAAAAATATACAAGTCTTCAAGTCGGCGGGCGATTTAGTAGATTGATCAGCTCATCCCTCTTCCGCTGGGCCTCGCCTTCATGGTTCAATATCGTCAAGAGACAGGCCTCCGCTTGAGCCTGCTGGGCCGGATATGAGGCAAGCCGACCTTCGAGCTCTTTCTCTGTAGCTTTGTGAGCCTCGACTCTTTCTCTAGTAAACACGGCGGCTTTGTCGATGGCCACCACCTCCTTGATGGTCTCTTGAAGCACCCGCCAGAGTTCATACGCTTTGTTGGCCTTGGCCGTAAGGTTGGCTTGGAGCTCATTCAACGCTTTCGAAGCCAGCTCCCTCTCTGAGAATTTGTGGCCGAGCCTCTTCTCGCATAACACCATATTCGCCGCGCATCGCTCGATTAAGCCCCGTAAGCTCGCCTTCGCAGCCACAGCCTCCGAAGAAAGGCGGGTACACTCAAGCATATGCAAGCAAGCCTCCACCTGCCGACAAAACTCAACCCAGACTTGCACCACCGCCTCACTATGATAGGTAGCAAGAAAGGGAAGAGAACCGTTAGCTTCAGCACCAAACGCTTCATCTGTGATTACACTGCCCGCACGAAGCTCCTCGATCAGGGATGACAAGGAGTCGAGGCTTAATTTCGCCAGACGGTCTGAGGCTTGCAAAGCATAAGGGCCGGGCGGCATAGCGATGCGCGACTCCAGCGCTGTGAGAACTGGCAGGGCTGTTCAGATTTATAAAAGATCAGTGAAACTTTTAAGTAAAAGAACAAGTGGGACCATATTGAGACTTCACTTACCCACAGTCATGCAAGAAGGAGCTGAAGGTTCCCCTGGCCCTTCGAGGACCTCAACCTCGTCGTCGGCCTCCAGAACTGTAAAAGACATCAATGTCATTTTGCAAAATAACAACAATGTTATGAAAAGATAATGAACAACACTAACCTTGCCCAGACGAGAGGACGATGCGTTGAGGAGATATCGCCTGCGGAGCGGCCATCTCCAGCAGACGCTGAAAGGATTGCCGGGGAGACAGATCGGCAATAGAGGCCGCTAGTACGCGCAGTTCTGAAAAGACAAAAGAGTTCAGATAACGGAAAGATTACTAGTTTAAAATGTGGAAGGTTACCTTCGACGCTCCTCCCATTCTGAGCTGGAGGGATAGCAGGTTCAACGGCCTCCGCCGCGACCTCGGGCACAATATCAGGGGCACGGGCTGGTGTAACGGCCTCTGAGGAAGGAGCAGCGGCAGCCACTGCGGGCTCTAACGAAGGGAGGATGGTCTCGAATATCTCCATCCCAGCCTCTGGGCCGCTCTCAGGAAGGTCCGTTGGGACGGCGACCACCAAGGGTGCCTCTCCCGAAGGAGCGAATGCTTCGGGAGCAAGAACCACCGCAGGAGGCTCTATCGCGAGAGGGACAGTGTCGTCAACCCCCTCCACATCGAGCAATGTTTCATTAGGGGTGTCAACAGGCTCTACCATCAGTAAGCCCGTAGGAGCCTCCCCCATCGCCGAAGTCTCTGCACAATTCACACAAGAATAAGAATACATATATACAAGTGCAGGCAATATGAACTATTACAAAGAAATACAGGAACATACCAACGCGTAAGGAAGCTTTCAATATGGCTTATTCAAGCCAATGCTCCTTCTCGATGAGGTGTACTCGCCGAGGTTCAAGGGTGGACTCGTGGCCGCCAGTCCACAATGAAAGCGCATCCGCAGCATCCTCCGAAGCAGCCTGCTTAAGGGCCCTTTCGCCCCATTCCTCCAAAGGGCCGATGAAACGCCGCCGGATCCACGAAGGATCTTCATAAAAGATTACGGCGGGATAGGGCTTTTTCGGAACCCTTACGTTCTGAGACTCATCTTTAGAACGTCTTATAGCCTCAACCAATTGTGCGGCTTCCTCGGCAGCTGAACCCAAAAAAAGTAAGCCAGCATCCAACTCTTGCATGGCCAACGGTTCATCTTGAAGAATGGGCTCAGACTCTACTAAAGAGTCGAGCAGGTTGGTAGCCACCTTCCTCCGCCACTTGGATCCAGAATCGACCGCCGAAGACGACCGTTTCCTCCCACGTGGAGCCTTGGCACGACGCCGACCCACCTCACCTTCGACACCCTCGTTCCCATCACCCTCACTTGGCACTGCGACTGAGGATGACACAGCCATTATCGACGCCACGGGTGGTAGTACTGCTACCGGAGCCCTTTTACCCCTCGACTGAGCCCGGGTATCCAATGGCATGCCAATTGTGGGAGTGAGGTCCACCTCCGACTCCTCCGGAATGAGCGCGACACTGGTATCCCTCAGAAGAAAGTGGACCGGTGCATGCGGTCGCGGCGGAACTCCCGTGGCCTGAGCCTGAGCAGGGGTACCATATCCAAGGAGCACCCTCTTCTCCTCAGCAATAATCGGGCTGACCCGATGAAGGTACTAGCCCGTAAAGGACCCCACGCATCGGGGAATATCGTCAACTTCAGGGATCATGAACTAACAACTAGTGTTCAGCCTCACGAAGTGATGAGAAGCATCACGAATAGCTTTGGGTGAAGGGACAGGCGCAACTGTGAAAGCCTCAAAGGGAACACCCTGATTATATCCAAGCTGTCGGGCGAAGCGATGCGGATTGTACCGCATAAAAAGAGCCGCACTGTTCTGACGGAATACCAGATAACCTGGTCTGATCGTGTACAAGTGCGTGGCCTCCCGGGGCTTCAGAGAAGGCACCTCACCTTTCGACTGGTCGTGGAGTTGTTGAATCGGACCTGAAGGAGCAAATAGAACCCGATCGACAAATACCAGTCCGCCCGTGCTAGCATAGGGAGCAATCAACACGCGAATAGCCCCGAACTGAGTCGGATCGGGAGCAGAAGAGTCCACCAGCCGCATGAGTCGCGGAAAAGTGTAGGCATCATAAAATGCGGGCTCTGATGCGCAGCAAAAGCCCCCAACACGTGCATCTCAATCCAAGATGTGAAGTAATGAAGGGAAAAGTTTACTACATCCACACTGGGAGTTAAGGTATTGGCCGCGGCGCCTAATCCATGATAGAAATGCGCTAGCGCCGGGATGCCTACGGCCAACCGTGTCCCCTCAGCGATACGATGAGCCAGATAAATAACCGAAACTCTCATGAAGCGGAGATGCATGGGGATGACGAACCAGCTAAGCCAGACACTGATAAAGCCCACAAAGAATGACTCCCCGTCCATGCCGGGAGCTGCAATCGATTCGAAAGATACCGGCGACATGATAGGAATATAATACTGTGGTAAATCCGATTCCTTAGTCGGTCGCCTGTTCAAACCAAACCCAAAGGGGTCGTTGATGCTTGCAAACTTAGGAGCCGTCTTCGACAGGATATCCTCGCGAAGGAAGCAAGCGATGAAGCTCTTAAAGGTGACGCCCTGTTCCTCCGACTCTGTGAACAGTTTGTCAAAGATTCCCAATGCCTTGATCAAACTAGGGCGCTTGTGGCGGACGGCATTCTCAGCGGACAGGCCGTCGAGCATTGCAGGCTCAGCTTCAAAGACATACTCGTCGGGAGGCGACAGCTCTTCATAAAGTGTCCCCCTGATCGGCAGCCCCGAGATCTCGCGGAATTCTTCCAAGGAAATCGAAACTTCACGGTCCCCTAGGAGGAAAGTGTTGGTGGGGAGATTCCACTGGTTCAGGAAGGCCTTAACCCACCAGACGTGAGGAAACGGGTAGTGGAAGAGGGACGCATAGATCGCCTGATAAAGCCCAACCTTCTGCAGTCGCGCGCGGTGGGCGGATAGGATGTAGCGAGCCCAAAGAAGGTAGCCCGTGAGGTGTCGAGGGATGAACCCTATTTTGTAGACCTGCCCCCACGGTTGGGCCTCGCCCTGGCAAATACGGCGTCCGAGTATATCTATGGCCGGGATAGGATGATTCGGGATGCCCGTCGTCGAAGGTTCAAGCCATACCATCGGAGTCCAATTAGGCATCTCTACAGCAAAGACTGTCCCTGGAGGATCCATCGGCAGGAACGGAAAGGTAGGCTCCGTCGGTACTTCGCAGAGAAAACTCCGGCGACCCCGGATGATGTGACTGTACCAGGTCCCCCACAGAAGCAATTGGTGTGATTCGGGTCGTGAGCCCTGATCATTGCCATCACCTCCTCGTCAGATGGCGATTGGGGAAAGCGGCTTCCGAGCGGGTGAAAGGAAAATACGGAACAGACGTCATCGTACCTGAAATAAAATAGGGGGAAACTGTTAAAGCAAAGCCAAAAGTGTGTATATATATATATATAAATATATATGTATAAAAAGACAGTGACAGAGGACTCATCTTATGGGTTGGTTACAAAACACATGGGTCCTACAAAATCAAGATGGCGGCTGGCTAATGATGAGGCAAAGTAATTATAATGAGACAAAAGGAAGATTCTCATTAAATAGACAGTGGATTTCAAATGACCCTATACATTCCCTTAAAGAGAAATCCATCTTGGACTCTGTGGCAAATCAAACAGAATCAAGGGAATTAAATTCCCAGAAAGAGACATTGCAAGATTCTTCTTCTTGGTTGCAAAGAGACAACTCGGGGCAAGAAAACCCCAAGAAGCTCTCTGGGAAGAACTAAGTTCTTCAGAGGAATTAAATTCCTTATGAAAAGGGGAATTAAATTCCCAGAAACGTTTTTGAGATGGAATTAAATTCCATGGAAAAAGGCAAACACCACCATTAATCCGTGAAAATCAGAGAAACCTTAAAGGGCCTGTTGATTAAAGAATGAGTGATTTTCTTCTTAAAGAACTTAAAAATGGGTTCTTGTTAAAAGGGAAAACCCTTGGTGTGGATTTAAAATCTGAAGAGTTTTATATGTATGAAAGTTCTTCGATCTTCCAAAGCCATTACCTGAAGAGACAGGTCTTTCTTAAACAGAGTTAAACTCTGAATATTTTGGAACAGAGAACTAAGCTCTGAGAACGAGAATTAAATTCTCAAAAGAAAAGTTTGCAAGGAAGGAGATGCAAGAGTGGAGGTGCTTCTGAAGAGACCCCTGCATTTATAGGATGTGATGGAAACGCCTCATCCCCCCGATTCCCTAGATGGATCCAATGGTCACAAAAGTGACAGCGTTGCACTCACGTGCGGACACATGAGAGCAACGCTGTGGGGGCATTTGTTTCCTGATTAAAAATCAGGAATTATCTCAATGGGGTATCACGTGTTCACACGTGACGAACGGTCACGTGATGACACGTGATAGTTAAAACCTCATCAAATAGAAATGATAACTAACGGCTGAAAGATGGCTCAATTACGGTCACGAGCACCCGCGTGACCAAGCGTCACGTGCCAGCACGTGACAGGCTTTGAAAGCCTTACAGCTTAACAGAATTTAATTCTAAAAATCGGGAATTACCTCAATGAGGTATCACGTGCTCACACGTGACCAATGGTCATGTGTTGACACGTGACAATCAAAACAGAAATAAGATAACAAACGGCTGAAGGAAATACCTCAATGAGGTGTCACGTGCTCACATGTGACCAATGGTCACGTGTTGACACGTGATGGTTACAAATGAAGCGTAAGTAAACGCTGAGAAAAGGACTCAATTGGGGGTCACGTGCTCACACGTGACTCATTTCGAAAGCCTTATAGTTAATAGAATTAAATTCTAGAAGCTTCTAAATCTTTCTAAATGGAAAAGAATTATGGGGACCGTTGGATTAAAGATCCAGGGGTGATTAAAAATCACTAATTTATGGAAAGATTTTAGACAAGGAAAGATTTCCCTAAAAATCTCACCAGAAATAACAAACAGAATATCTTTGGATTTAAAATCCAACGGTGAATAAAATTCACTGTATGATCTAAAGGCTCATATTAATTATGAAAATAAACAAAATCTTTCAATGGAAGATTTGCTAAACAAATTGATTATTTTCCTTCTCCTATAAATAGGAGCCAAGAGAAGAGAAAAAAGAGAATTTGGAGATAGAGTTTTGGGAATCTTGAAAATTCAGAGAGAAAAAGAAAAGAGAATTTAATTCTCAACAAAGAAAAACCTTAGGTGAGAAAGGAAAGGGGATTAAAACTTCAAAAAGATAATTTAATTCTCAATCTAAGAGTTTAACTCTTCTGCAAAAAGAACTTAGTTCTTCCTCTGGTTGAAGATCTGCAAAGAGCACATCTCCCCATAAGTTGAGAATTTAATTCTCATCGGATTGAGATCCTGCCATGCAGATCCAAAACTTAGAGGGAGAATTGAGTTTAGAGAATTTAATTCTCCCAAAACAAAATTAGGGTTTAACCCTATATGAGAATTTAATTCTCCCAAAGTTACAAGAATTTAATTCCTTCATGATGAACTTGGGGTTTAAACCCTATCTGAGAATTTAATTCTCCTACAATTATAGGAATTTAATTTCTTCAAGATGGACAGAACTAGGGTTTAACCCTAATTAAGAATTTAATTCTCTCATATTTACAGGAATTTAATTCCTCCTCAATAATAATAGGGTTTCACTCTATATAAGAATTTAATTCTTTTCCAATAGGAATTTAATTCCTCCAAAATCATAATTAGGGTTTAATCCTATTAAAGAATTCAATTCTTGAAAATAACAGAGAACTTAAAAGATCTCCATGCATGCAAAAGATTAAGGTCGCGTGTCCTCACGTGACCCCTGAAAAGATCCCCAAAATGAGAAGGGAAAAAGCTTGGAGGCAATGCCTCACATGCTCCCACGTGACTCCTAAAACAAAAGAGAATAAATTCAAAGGCAGAACCATTCTTGGGCGCCCTCACGTGTCCCCACGTGACCCCTAGTAAAACGCTTTAATAATCAATGACTAGAAGCCCACCACGTGCCCACACGTGATGGCCTGAAGACCAAAAGTGTTTAACACTTATCTGAATATCCTGAGAACAAAATAAGGGGATCTGGCCCCACTTTTTGATGCTATTACGTGCTCCCACGTGACCCCCTCCCTCTTCTAATGTTTAACACTAATCTGGTAATTTTGTTGCCAATGTTTAACACTGTTATCTGTTAGTGTTTAACACTAATTTGAGGATCACATTTCTAGTAATTTGATGATCTGATTACTAGTGTTTAACACTGTTGTTCTTTAGTGTTGAATACTAGCTTCAGCCCAATTGACTAATTTTCTAGAGGCAAAGCCTCCCCTTCAATGGACCAACAGAGGGATAATATTCCAAATTTGATTGGACTTAGCCCAAGAAGACCATAAGTTCTCAATTCAGACTTAACTGAGCCAATGTACTCATAATATAATTAATTGGTCTTAGTTTCAAACTGGGCTACAGATCGTTTAATCCACCTTGGTTCAAGGGTACATCTCTTCACTCTTTTGATATCTGTCGTTGTAATTCCTCAACGTCTTCAAAGAGATGACGGGTCCCGACGACCATACATTTCACGGACTGTGGGGTCCTTAAATCCACGGACTATGATGTCCTTAACCTCGACCGTGATGTCTTTAAACTAACACCGGACTGTGGGGTCCTTAAACTCATTGACTATAATGTCCTTAATCTCGACCGTGATGTCTTAAAACTAACATCGGACTGTGGAGTCCTTAAACTCATGGACTATGATGTCCTTAACCTCGACCGTGGTGTCTTAAAACTAACAACGGACTGTGAGGTCCTTAAACTCACGGACTATGATATCCTTAACCTCGACCGCGATGTCTTTAAACTAATATTTGACCGTAATGTTCTTAAACTAATTATCGACCGCAATGTCACTAAACTAAACAATAGAGCCCAATTGCTCTCTTGTTGGATCTAAACGATCCCGTTAAGTTGATCGTCTAAAATTAGACTAACGTATCCTTAACAAACGTTTAAGTTGATCTTAGTCTCAAATAAGACTAACGTATCCTTAAACCCCCCCAAACCCAAATCTAAGAAAGATACGGATTTGGACTAGTCCACGCCCTATGGGCGACAACATAACTTAGTCTCCGTATACAATCCACGGGCAACCAAACACAAAACAAACACCTACGACACGAAGTGACCATATGGAGAAAGAGAAAGTTGTTACCGCGATGCGGTAGCGTAATTAAATGCAGGGGCTTGCGCCTGCAGGGAAGAGCATCCCCATAATCAAAAACCCCTCAAACGAGGGGGAATCTGACGAAATCTGCTACATCGGCCGCATCTGTTTAAACCTTCGATACATGATGTCATAAATCAACTTGGCATCTTCGGAGAGGTAGACGGATAGCACCAATTAGCATCTGCCCCTAGATTTAGGCAAGACGTCAGTCTTCCCGGCTTCCGGCGGTAAACACTATGATAGGTAAAGGAGATGTTTTGATCTCTGTGGTTTCTTTAACTAGGGTTTGAGAGGAAAGGGATCTTCTTCTCTATTGAGAATTAAATTCACTATTTTTTTGAGAGCCTTCTGTATTTTTTTGCAAAAGCTTATGGGGGGTTCCTCCTATATGTCTATGTTTTAAGACTTGAAGTTTCGGATCCTTTATAGAGTAGAGGTAAATTGTTAATTAGTTTTGAGAAAATCTATCATTGAGAGATTCCAATTGATTTAATTGGTCTCAAAATTTGTTTGGGGAATTTTACCCACCATTGGATTTTTGGTCCAAGGATTTCTGTTTTACAGAGTATGTCTTCTTGTTTTTAATAAGATTAAGGAAATATTTTCCCCTATACAGAATTTTATTCCGTCAAACGGTGATCTTTTAATCACTATTGGATTTTAATCCAATGGCTCTTTATTTAACATTGCACATCTTTCTTTATTTAGAAAGATATAGGGGAATATATTCCCAAAATAGAATTTAATTCTATCATTAGATGTTTGATCCAACCGAAGGTATCTTTCTCACTTAGAAAGATTAAGGAGATATTTTCTCCTAATAGAATTTAATTCTATATTCTAATGATTTATCATCTCCATTGGATTTTAGATCCAACGGCTCTGTTTAACAGAGAGTATCCCAGTTTTTAGGGAAATATCCCCCTTTAGAATTTAATTCTACTTGATTTTAAGTTGAGTGCCGGCGCTCACGTGTTGTGCACGTGGGCGCCACTTAAGAATTTAATTCTTATTTATGATAGGCGCTCATGTGCTTTACACATTGGCGCCCATGTGAGCTTTACGTGCAGCGCTGCCATAGGATTTAATTCTGAGGCGCTGACGCTGGCGTCCTTATGGGGGGCATGTGAGGTGCTGCCTCATTAAATTTTAACAGAGCTTAGCTCTTTTATTATGTTTAAATATTGAGGGAATAGCTACAACGCACCGTGCACTTGCAGTATTTTTATAACTTGAGAATCAAATCGTGCCATCTTTTCATAAAAATCGACATATCTGATATTTGAACCATAACCTTTATAACGCACAACACGCTTTCGAGCGAACAGAAATGTATTTGATACATATTTTCTTCTCTTTATATATATATATGAGAATAATGGAGGAAAGAAGCCATAGGAGGGAATTTCCTCCTATGGCGTCGAAAAAATACACCCTCCCTCATTTTTTCCGACGATCGGCACCCACCATCTTCATCGTTATCATCTAAGATGTGGGTATACCAAATTTCATGTGATTCTACAACTTTTTCACCGTTGATTTAGTGGGTTCAAAATTAACGGTTTACCGACAATAGAACTTTTTACATTGCTAAATCAACGGTGAAAAGGTTGTAGAATCACATGAAATTTGGTGTACCCACATCTTAGATGATAACGATGAAGATGGTGGGTGCCGATCGTCGATAAAAATGAGGGAGGGGGTATTTTTTCGACGCCATAGGAGGAAATTCCCTCCTATGACATCTTTCCTCTCTCTCTCTCTCTCTCTCTCTATATATATATATATATATATATATATATATATATTAAGAGAAATAATATATGTTAAGAATAAACCATAAGAGAAAAGAAAAAAAAAGATTAGAAATGAAAAGAAGCAATAAGAAGAGTGGACTTCTTCGTACTTCTTATCTATTCTTTTCTTTGTTTTATTCATTTTTTTCTCTTCTCTTCTTATTCTCTTCTTGAATGTCAATTCTTTTAACACATATTTTCCATGGTAGCGATCTTCTTCATTTTCTTCCTCTTCTCTACAAAAATGGTGGAGCGTAGAAATGAGATTAGAATTCAAAAGGAGAGTGTTTTTCTTGATCACATCACCTCACACATTATCCTAGCTAGTTCAATGTATGGGTTTCTTTACTTGAGAAGTGAAGATAGAGTTTCGAGTGGCCAATCTTCACCGCGGATCATCTGCGGCGATGCGGTCGGCTAGTAAACTCTCCGAAGATCATGAAGTCTGGTTTGGGTTTTCCGATGGAGATCGGACACGCTATAAAGATTGTAGCACTCTAAACTTGTATTGTATCTATTTGATGATCTTGGTTAGGTTTTGGTGCTATATTTGAAAAATCATTGTTTTCTATTTTCGTCACGGTCCGTGAATGTCACAACCCCAGAACCGAAACTTATACGGGTATCAAAACCAAATCAAATACATTAGCAATGGTTTGTGGTCAATTGATATTCCAAATCATTTTGCTCACTTTTTTTTAAACTGTCGAAAACAGCGAATATTCTTACTTATTCGCGTGTTTTAGGGCTCACGGTTCGGACCGAGAGCCCCATGGAGGCGCGAGATCAAACTCGGGGATGTCCCCGGGGGCTTGGGTGGGCCACCACACCTGAGACCATCACGATATGGCCTCAAATGTGGGGCTGGAATAGCGAGCACGCTGCTGCATACTGGCTGTTCCAGCAGCGAACCCACATCCATATCTTTGTGGCCATGGGTTCCTAGCCCCACCTAAATCCCTTCGGTCCTCTATGGGTTATGCTCGAGGTCTCCGCAGGGTCTTAGGCAGTTTTTGGGTCATTCAGGACTCATTTTGAGCAAGAAATTGGTGTTGTTTTAGGTCAGGCTGATCATGAATTCAATCCTTAGAATTTCAACGATCGGACTCATTGGTTATAGAATATTTTAGCCATGGTTCTGTTTTGATGCAGTTAAAGTGTTTAATCGTATTAAAGCGATGACATATAGTGATATGCAATGTTTAACCCCGACGAATTGATGTGATCAATTCGACTGGGTTACACGTTTGTGCGTCTGAGATGTTCTATGTTGATATATTGTTGCTTGTTTGGAATGTGTTTAGATTGTCACGAAATGAATAGCCCCGTGCGAAATTGAGATATTGTAATGCATTTTCATTATTTGTTGTAGCCAAACTTGTATATTTATTTGTTCGGGACTTAGCGGTTCACATGTGGCTATAGTCATCGATTGATGTATTATTCTTTATCAGGACATGATCAGGTTGCGATCACTTCGTCGTTGTATAAAACAGGTTTTAGGATTACCCCTCAGAGAAGCGCACGGGCGGCTGGGTTCTAAATTGCAGCGAGTGGCCATCTCAAGAAGTTGAGATCGGATCACTCGGGCCTAAGATTGGCAAGTTGCTTGCCGCCCTTGTAGGGGGTATAGGATAAACCCGCGGAGGAGTGCTCAAGTCACTGGATTCAAGAAAGTGTCGGGTGGCCCCTTCATGATGATGATATTGGTTTTCCTCGTTTCTTGGGTGGCCTGGTAGCTTGCCGCACTCGTAGGGGTCTACTTTTGGCTGCGCACAGGTTATTCACGCGACCGGGGAATGTCACGTTTCGTTTGATGGCTCGAACGAAACGCGGAATTCCTAGGTAATCCGACCATTCCATCTCTGTATTTTTCATTACTTGCTTGTGATATGATTACCTGCCTATGATGATATTTATCTCTTAGCTGTAATGATGATTATTTGCTTATGATGATATATATGTTGATATATTGATATATGTGATATAAAGTATATAAATAAACGCTATATACGTTTTGCACCCATGCTAGCCCTGCCCCCGCCCTTCCGTAAGTTAAGTAACTTTACGGTGAAGACCTAAGGCCCTGTGGTGAATGCGGATAACATATATGTACATTCTATTTTCTTTTCATATTTTTCTGCAATTGTGTGAAAAGATACTAGATAATGTGATTATCTAAATGATGGGATTGCATTAATAGGATTAATGCAAGGTTAAATAAACTTAAAACACATTGTAAAAACCGAATATTAGATATTAGTGTTATAGTCAATTCTCTTTCAGTTTACTAAAAGGTGGCGAGTCAAGAACAATATAACTATTGATTCTGCAGATGGTAAAATGTTAACCCTCGTCTAAGCCCGGAAAACCACACAAACTGCTATTACTGAAAACGTGTCTTGAGTTTATCCGGATTCTGGTTTTAAGTATAAGCCAGACAACTCCATATAGCTTAACATCATTAAGATATGAATCCATTCTATATCCAATATAGAAACAAAGGCACTAATTTAATTTGAACCAGATTCAAACATTATACAGCCGTTTCCAGTGCACAACCTTAGAGGAAAAGTCCATACAATATTACTCATCAAGAAGCCCACCTACGGATGAGTAACCTGGGAGAGAAACAAGTTCTCAAATATATTACTTATGACAGAATGATTAGCATAAATATCTATATCTTTGATCACCTCGAAGAATCCTGATACTTTCAACATATGGTTCTCAACTTTATTCTTATACCTATAACTTCTTAAAGTTTGGACCTTGTATTTCAATGAAATGTATGTCTAAAACCAGAAAAGTCATAAGTAAATGGAATATAGTATAAGTACCAACCTCTTGTCCTAATGGACGTCGGACAACATACAATATTTTGTATAAGTCTCCTGAGTTTAATAACTTAAACCCTGTGTATCGTAGGTTGAAAATTGTATTATGGTTAAAAATAATTACACTGTTATTGAATGCACCTTACCAAATCATCAACTGATAAAGGTAAATATTATAAACATGATTTCAAAATTTTATGTCTCACTTTATAAAATAAACGTACAGATATATCAGTTTGAAATTGATGCATAACAACGGATATTCAAAACCAAATATTTGCCGTTAGGCAAAACCCAGATGATTTCTTCAAAAATACCAAATACAAAGAATTCTGATAGTGAGGATCTAATCACCCAATTTCCAATATTCTACTCACACTCAGCATCTGTAACGCCATATATATGTGAGAATCAAGTCCGGTAAATACATACCCTGAAGTCAGAATCTAATCGGGAAAGCAGTTTTCAATTAACACCGTACAGTAAAACTGAAACATGAAAATGTTTCGAGGGGGTGGCTAGATATTCCTAATAATGACTCTTCCAATACCAGACTCATGACATTAGTTACAATTTCTATTGCCCTTGCTCCAATTCCTTTATATGTCTTTACTTCTTACCTTCTGTACACCATACTTAGACTAATTGATTTTCTTCTTTCCTTTCCTTTCGACATAAGCCTAAGATTTGGGAAAGCAGTTTTCAATTAACACCGCACAGTAAAACTGAAACATGAAAATGTTTCGAGGGGTGGCTAGATATTCCTAATAATGACTTTTCCAATACCAGACTCATGACATTAGTTACAATTTCTATTGCCCTTGCTCCAATTCCTTTATATGTCTTTACTTCTTACCTTCTGTACACCATACTTAAACTAATTGATTTTCTTCTTTCCTTACCTTTTGACACAAGCCTAAGATTTGGAAGAAGACTATCCAATAAGTATAACAGATGTACTCTCCTAATACTAAGAGCCCTCGCAATCTGAGAGAAGGTAAAAAGAAAAGACAACCGAATAATCCTATTCAATTTCCCCAGAACCGGAATCCATTCTCGTACTGAAATAAATTTCTGCGAGTTCGTATGTAACTATATGAGATGGTTTTATCCATTCTATATGGATTTTCATAGTGATACGGAATGTTCTGGAGAAACCAAAGGGTAAAACAGGAGTGACATGGATATATGTGACTTTGTCATGAATCGTGACAATCCAAAACCAGGTTTGTAAAAAGGTCAGTCAACTTGGTTTACGAGTTTTAGTTTAAGGCAGGTCATGGTCGCTGCCAAAGAGAGAGAGAAAAGAAACACTCAGCGTGCACTCTATCAAGATTAAAATGGTTAATCATTTTATCAAATCAGGATGGCTCCCATCGTTTCTTTGAATTCTCCTTCAAACCCTAAAAGGAGAACTAGTCCAGATTATATACACCTTACAAGTTCGCTAACCGTTCATCCAGGATAGTGTTGGTACTCCGAGGGAGGCTCTCTGTGCTTTCACACGGACCCAATTAAATAACCCCGTTTCCGCATAGGCGTAATCTCGCTAACACTTTCTAGACACCTAATAGGTTAGCTAATTGTGAAGTGAAAATCTCCCGAAGAGTAATGCCTGCTCATCAATAGGAATCGGGACCTAACTATCATCGCGTGATAACCAGACAGAATCCACTCAAGTCATCACACTCTAGAAGGTATGTGCATGCCTGGCAAGTTTTCTTTATGTTTGAAACTTCTGATATGGTTTTTACCCTAACGACCTATAACCTTGACGCTTGCCAACAAATCATAGGCCGCTAGTCAAGTTCAACCCGTCATTATCTTAGATTAACTCGAACCCACCCGCACAAACCCTTGATGCTTGCCAACAAAACTGTACGACTTTCTCAATCAATCGCATCTCTATGCAACAGATAAATAACACTCAGCTACTGTTCACTATGTCTTGACGCATGCCAACAAACATAGCACGAATATTATGTGGTATCTATCTAAAATGACGGAGGGCTATGGCTGCTTTTTGGCAAAAAATATTTAAAGTAATGAACATGGTTTCGTCGAAGGAATCTGGTGATTTCGAAACGAGTGGTTCAAACTCAATTTTGAAAACTTTTGGTTTTGTGAAAAACTGAGTAGTTTTGAAAAGAACCGAGCGGTTTTGAAATTTGATTCCCACAACATCAATTAGGTTAGTTTTTCTTGCATTAAACCTAAAATGCAAGCCCTGGAGGCAATGAGCGATAGGAGGGTTTCGTCTCTCCCGATATTGGGGGTTGATGTTGCACTATGTACAATTGGCTATAACAGGAAGTCCCTGGCCATGGCTGCTGAGATTTACTGATAAGTGATCAGTAGCTTCTCGATCTGTTATGAGCCATATACCAGCATAACTTATTGGGTTAATGGGGTCGACGATACCACCCTTAGACTTGATATGCAGCACTATTGACGAAAAGACCGGACTGTACGATAAGTGTTACCAGTTGGCTCGACGCGAGTTTTAGCAGGTTTGCTTGTGTTTCTTCTGATCGCTCAATACCTGGAAGCCGTTACGTACAGCTTGTGCCGCTAACGGTTTATGGGCATGTGATGTGATCACTGCCTACTGCTAGCGTATTGACGAGTCTTAGAGTCCTACAAAGGGGTCTCCTAGCTCAGGCGAAACGATATGGGGTGCATATGAGATATGCGCGGGAACTCAATTAATTGGGTGTATTGGATACCGTATTTTAATCGAGAGTTTACTATTGGACGGATCAGATGTGATATGACCGGGTTATTAAATCAAGTGTTGATTTAATATTTAATCCATTAGCTCATTTATTAAAACCTATTTCTTTATGATGCATGTATGAGTGTATGTATATGTTGATATGAATGCACACATGCACGCATACATGTGTCATGGTTGATGATACATTGGTGGTGGCATTGCAAGACTTATATGATTGCATATTTAGATATTTTGATTATTTGAGAAAAGCAAAAATGGGATTAATACCATGGTTTAATTACCCATGGTTTTAGCCCATGGTCTTGCTTAAACTCAAGTTACAAAATATCTAGATATTTTGTAACCATAGTTTAGCATGGCATGACTCTCACTTACTCTCTTGAGTTTAGTTAGAGTTATTCATTATTCTCTTGAGTCAAGCTTGAGCCATCTCCTTCTTCCTCTCTCTCCTTAAAGCTCTCTAGGGTTTTAAAAGAAAGAGAAGAAATTATAAAGAAAAGGTTTTTAAGTGAGATCCAAACCCACATCACCATTCTACTTTAGTCTAGCCCACTAGTGTGGAGTGTTTGCTTCATCTTCATCCTTGATCAAGTGAAGCTTGGAGCTTGAGCAAAGGGACTTCGTGGTGGATCATCGTGGACTTGGAAGGAAACAAGCCAACTGGTTCAAACCCTACTCGATCCAAGGAGTCAAGGAGGAGGTCTACAAAGGTTGTATTTTCTCCCCACTTAGTGTTAGACACTATATAGTATGTGATACTATAGTTTGTTACTCTATTTTTCTAGTTCGATTCATGGTTGGAATTGTTTAGCACTCTCTAAATTTTTGTTATAGCATGTGTGATGCAACCCTAAACCTAGGATGGTGCTAGAGAATCCCTACAGTGGTATCAAAGCCATGCTAGTAACTTAGACGATGTTAGATTAATTACGAAACCGAAACAACTCCGAATTAACAATTTCTGCAACCCTGAAATTAAGCTCTCTGTCGATTTTAAAATGGGCTCGAAATTTTTTTAAAACAACTGCAGAAGCTTGCATTTGATGCACTGAGAGCACAAAACAAAATTGAGGTAATTCCTTCGGATTTGACCCGAGCACATCCCCTCAAAAACCGGTGAGGCTGGCCATTTGTGCCCAGAATCGCCTCGATTTTTTCCTGTGCTCTGGTCTGTAGATTTTGGGGTTTCATGTATTGTTTGTTTAAGCCAAAATTTCATGTGATGCTAATTTTGCTTAGGGGCTTATTCGGAGTATTTTGTAGTCGTAACTTTAACATTATTTTGGTAACTTGGACGATATTTAACAGCTCGAGCGAACATCAATCACCCCCCATTACCCTCGCTGGAATTTTCCAAGTGTTGGAATTTCCTAAGTTAAATATATTTGAATGTTCATGCAAGTAACACTATGGACCCTCTAGAGGAACAAAAACCTAACTCGATTCTATGACCATGGAACCGCGGCTAAACCTTAGGGTTTACCGTAGTCCTGTGGCTCTATAGGTGAGGCAAGAGTTGACCTTTCTACGGTTGGTCCATAGGCACTGTGGCACGTTTTTGGGTATTTTGGGTTTGCTCAAGTGTCGAGCTCTCGGGGTAATTTGTGGGTGTTTGTTGACTCGATCGAAACGTTTAACATTGTCTAAATATTTGTGAATGTGATACAATAATTAGAATCTACTCTGATTAGTTTTGTGAAAAGTAATTAGTTGCGTGTAAATCTAATGTTTTGGGCTCGGTAGAATCGGGAATCTTTTTGAATTACCCGGCTTCTTTTGAAAAGGTGTTTTCATAGTTGAGACCTAAATATACGATTTGTATTGTTAGGCATGAAATTCTGAATATATGATATTCCGGGTTTATGATGTCTAAAGGCAGTGTTGATTCCAATTGTTGTAGTTTTTCACTTTCTTTTCTGCGACCGTAAGTGTAGTATGTGGTATATCGCCGGTTTCGTTGTTATACATCAACGACAATTGGGGTACGCATACTTACTTACGTTGATGATATGTGATATTATGTGTTGCTGAGATATAATGTACAGGATCGTCGTGAATGAATGGCCGGGGGTTTTATGTGAGATGAGAGTTTTTCTTTTCATTCATGTAAAATTAATTGTATGTAATATTCTTTTATTGGGGCACTTCTGGGTTGAGGATAATGTCACCATTGTTGTATATTATTTACTTTTTCACATTAGGATAGACCCAAGGAGGGGAGCATAAGTGACCGGGTTCTAGGGTTCAGTGGGAGGCCATCTCAAGGAGTCAAGACCGGGTCTCCTAAACTCTAGAATTAGTAGGGTCACTTGCCGCTCTCGTAGGGGTCTAGGGGTGTGGGCTTGGATGTTTATCGCGACCGTGGAATCCGTATTTTCTATTGTTGGCTAAATACAAAATATGGACCTCCTAGTATATCCTGTATTTTCATATATGTGCTTCTGCTGTTGATATTCTATGATGTGATCACTTTATATGTTGAGACGAATGATGTATTATATATATGATATATAATAAACGTTGCTTATATTTTGCATCCGCGCTAGTCCTGCCCCACTATGCCTTTAGTTAAGTAACCTAACGGTACATAACGGGACATTGTGGCAAATACGGATGGCATAAGCATACGTTCTATTTTCGTTTCTTTTCTATAATGGTTTAAGGACTTAAATGATGGGACTATATTAATAAAATTAATGTAAACAAAAAGAAACCTAAAAGATGTTGTAGAATCAGATTTGAAACCTACTCGGCTTTTTATGAAAAAGCAAGTTTTCAAATTACGGAGCTTAAGCCACTCCTTTTAAACTATTGGATTCTACAACGATATCAAGTTCAAAGCGTTAAAGGTTTTCTTAAAAACTATTCGCAACCCTCCGTCATTTTAGAAAGTAGAATACTTAGTATTCGTACTACCTATATTGATTATAGTCAAGGCGTAGTGTACGGTAGCTAAGTGATGTCTTCCTACACAGCATATGATGCGATTAATTAAGACATTCATGTGATTATGTTGATTATAGTCAAGGGTCATATGGGTAGGTCTAATTAATCATGAAATGGCGGGTAGAATTTGACTAGTACTTATGATATATTGATTATAGTCAAGGTCATAAGTTACTAGGGGTAAAAACCATATCGGGAGTTTCAAGAGTTGAAATTTGCAATGAGATTGCATACCTTCTATATGATAGTAGGATCGTGATCCCACTGTGAGCAATAGTTGCTCCTAAGAGAATTTTGCATTTTACAATTAGCTAACTCATTGGGTGTCTAGAAAGGTGTCAACGGGGCTACGCCTCTGGGAAAATGAGGTTTATTTTAATTAGGTCCATGCGAAAGCACGGGGGACCTCCCTCAGAAGTACCGGCACTGGCCTGGCTGAATCGTTAGTGAAGTTGTAGAATGTAATTAATCCTGGCTAATTTTTTTCCTTTTAAGGTTTGAAGGAAAATTTGATAAAAGCAGTGGGAGACATCGATTAGATAAGATAAATAACCAATCTGATCTTTGCAAGAGATTTCGCTGAGTGTATTCTTTTCTCTCTCCTAATGGAAGATAACCATGACTAGACTTAAGCTACTGTTAGAGAAAAATAAGCTTAACGGACCAAACTATAAAGACTGGTTGAGAAACATTAACATTGCTCTCACATATGATAAAGTATCATATGTCCTCACTGCCTCAGCCCTGCCCAAACCAATCCCCGAATCTTCTGTAGCGGATAGGGAGATCCGCAAAATGTGGGATATTGACTGTGCTACTGCCAAATGCCTCGCGCTTGCATCGATGGACAATACACATTAAAAGCAGCACGAGAAGATGGATGTACAATCCATCTTTCTCCATACAAAGGAGTTGTATGGGGAGCAATCGCATATCCTACGATACGAAGCATCTCGAAAGCTGTTTCAGATGCGGATGGTTCCTGGCACTTCAGTAGGTGACCACGTTTTGAAGATGATAGCTCTTATTGAAGATCTTGAGGGCCTCGGATGGACAATGGATAACGAGCAATATACGGATATTGTTCTACAGTCTCTTCCCTCTGCCTTTGCTCCTTTCATAGTGAACTTCAACATGCACTACATGGGGAAGTCACTACCCGAACTTCTCAATATGTTGAGAAATGCGGAGAGCACGCTTAATGTAGGGTTCCTAGGCACACTAGTGAAGGTTCATATAGCATCAAACATGCCCGGATAAAAATTTAGACGTGCCGAACAACCCAAAGACAGGATCTTTGCTAGGTAATTAGGGTTTTGCATGCAAGATAACAACTTTTTATCTAAGTGTGAGGGATTACAACCTTTGTAGTCCGCTCCTTCGCTTCACAAGCTCCGAGTAGAAGTCCCTTTGCCGCGATCCACGATCTCCCGGACTCAAGAGAGGCTCCACGACTCGAACGATCCATGCTAGCTTGAAGTGTTCCGAATCTCCGATGATCTACGTCGAAGTTGCAATAACCCAAGCTTTCTCACTCTAAAGAGATGAACACCCTAATCTCATGGGCTAGATGAGATGAGGATGAGGGAGTAGTATTTATGCTTTCTTTTTAAATCATTTTCTTATAATTTATCATCACAAAATGAATTTCTAGTGAGCTCAAAATCAAGAGAGAAGAAGATGATAATGGAAAAAATAATTCCTTTTTGTGATGAATAGAAAGAAATCTATATGATTGATATATAAACCATGGTCAAGGATGAGTGGCTAATAGTTTGTAGAGAATAAACTAGAGTTAGGGTTTGGTTGGGTTAGCAATGAGTCATCAACAAATATCTTAACCATGACAAAAGAAAAAGCTTCTAGAAAGTGCAAGAAGCAACTAACCCTAATCAAACCCTAACCTCATTTAATCATCCTTAAACATGTTTAATAATAAATCATATCATGTCACAATAATATATATCACATATATATTATATATTTGCAACAAAAGAAAATAATACAATTAACATATATCGCATATATATCAATGTATCGTCCAGTGAGAAAATGAAATAATAAAGCAAGCCAATATTAGATAATGTAATAATATATCATATATATATTATTATACATTAAATCATCGAATCAACACTTGATCCGACGATCCGGCTATATCGAATATAACCGACTAATATTTCATGTACCGATTCATCGAATCAACACTTGATCCGATGTCCCGGTTCATATCTAAATATCGCGAGAATATAATACGGTATCTCATATCGCATTATTCTCGGTCCTGCACATATCACATATGTGCCTCTACTCCGTTTCTCCTGAGCCAAGAAACCTCTGTGTAGGACTCTAAAGAATCTTCAATACGCCGGTAGCAGGTGATGATCATATCAAACACCCACAAGCTGCAAGCGGTCAGCTAAACGTAACAGCCACCCAGGTATTGAGCGATCAGAAGATCAACAAGCTAGCCTGTGTGTTCTCCTGTGAATCCAATCAGTAACACTCCCGTACAGTCCGGTCTGTTCGTCTGATATGTCGCATATCAAGTCTAGGGGTGGTAAACATCAGACCCCAGTAACCGATAAGTCGTGTCGATGTGTGGCTCATAACGGGTCGAGAAACTACTAGTAACACTTACCAGTAAATCTCTATATCAGTCATGGCCAGGGACTTCCAGTTATAGCCAATCGAACACAGCACAACATCAACTCCCTATACCGGGAGAGACGAATCCCCTCCTATCGCTCATTGCCTCCATATGATTCGGGACTGTATCCAAAAGCCACCGTTTTGCACGCCCTCTTGGACGTGGTAAGGTGGAAATCAAAGCACAGTGGGAATCACACAAGACACTATGACGATCTCGGGTCTACAGACTACCCTGTACCAGTGTCACCGGAGAACTGCCATCTGACGTGTGGTATATCACCATCTGGGAGTTCTCAGCGAGTCCGTCCAGTGTACCTAGTCTCCACTGAGCACCCGTACACCATCCCTGATGTCAAACACCGATGGATATGGGATCATCCATCGCCCATCATATGGGTCAAGATGCGTATACGCTAGTCTACTCTGGTGTATCGATGCCCTGTCTCGATATACCCTCGACCAGGAACAGTTATAGGATGTACTCATCGACTGCCGTGGCCCCACTAGTATGATCTCATCATAGTCCCAGTAGTCGAGTACAGATCCTAAGGGCTTTATCAACATGTGAGAGAAAGACAATAAACCAATACAAGTCAACATGTTAAGATAAAGTGAAACCAAATAGCATACTATCATGACGAGCAAGAAAGTCCTCTCTGTATATATCCAAGCATCCATTATAATATACATCATATGTACAACAATGGCCTCTAGGGCATATACATAACTAACAATCTCCCACTTGCACTAAGGCCCGCTGCTGTAGTATCTCATACCTAGCATCCCGAATAATCTCTCAAACTGTATCTGGGGAATAGCCTTCGTGAATGGATCCGCAGTGTTGTCCTTCGTATCTACTCTCCTGACCTCGATCTCCCGGCGATCAACTATCTCCCTGATCAGGTGATACCGCCTCAGAATATGTCTGGACTTCTGATGGGATCTGGTTTCCTTGGCCAAAGCCACAGCTCCATTGTTATCGCAATACAGAGGTATTGGATGCTCAATGGATGGAACCACACCAAGTTCACTAATGAACTTCTTGATCCAGACAGCTTCTTTGGCAGCATCGTTGGCAGCGATGTATTCAGCTTCCATTGTCGAGTCTGCAACGGTATCCTGTTTGGAACTCTTCCAACATACCGCCCCTCCATTGAGGGTAAAGACAAAACCCGAATGCGACTTAGAGTCGTCCTTATCACTTTGGAAGCTGGAATCGGTAAAGGTCTCGACCTGGAGTTCTCCGTTACCATACACCAAGAACATCTCCTTAGTCCTTCGTAAGTACTTGAGAATGTTCTTCACAGCTGTCCAGTGACTCTCTCCAGGATCTGCTTGATACCGACTCACTACGCTTAGTGAGTATGCTACATCGGGTCTGGTACATAGCATCGCATACATGATAGAGCCTACTGCCGAAGCATAGGGTATCCCTTGCATGCGAGCTCTCTCCAAATCAGTCTTGGGAGACATCTTTTTGGAGAGAGCGAGTCCAGAGATCGTGGGTTGGTTCCCACGCTTGGATTCTTCCATACTAAACCTCTTTAGTATGGTGTCAATGTACCTGGATTGGGACAATCCCAGTATCCGTTTAGACCTATCTCTATAGATCATGATTCCCAATATGCAGGAGGCATCACCTAGATCTTTCATTGAGAATCTCTGTGATAAGAAGAGCTTGACTGATTGCAGCATAGGAATATCATTTCCTATCAAGAGTATGTCATCCACGTACAATACGAGGAAGACAACCTTACCCTCTGCTACCTTCTTATAGATACAAGGTTCATCTATATTTTTGATGAAGTCAAACTCTTTGACTACAACATCAAAACAGATGTTCCAACTCCGCGATGCTTGCTTTAACCCATAAATGGATTTAAGCAGCTTGCACACCTTTCCGCTACTCCCACTATCTACGAAGCCCTCTGGCTGAGTCATGTACACGCTCTCTTCTAAATCACCGTTTAGAAAGGCGGTCTTAACATCCATTTGCCAGATTTCATAGTCATGGTATGCAGCAATGGCAAGTAAGATCCGGATGGACTTAAGCATAGCCACTGGAGAAAAGGTTTCGTCATAATCCACACCTGGTCGTTGACGAAAACCCTTTGCTACAAGTCTAGCTTTGAAAGTCTCAACTTTTCCATCTACACCAAATTTCTTTTTAAAGATCCACTTGCTCCCTATGGGTTTTACCCCTTCAGGAGCATTTTCCAAAGTCCATACTTTGTTGGTGTACATGGATTCCATCTCAGATCGCATTGCATCCAGCCATTTCACAGAGTCACCATTCGTGATGGCCTGCTCGAAACTAGTCGGTTCATCATCATCCATGATGCAATCCTCGCTTCCACCATCAATGAGAAAACCGTAGTATCTCTCAGGTGGATGAGAAACCCTACTAGATCGGCGGAGAGGCTGGGGTTCGTCGGGTACTACTGAATTTTCTGGTTCCAACAAATCATCAGTTGTAATTTGTGGTGCTGGAACCTCTTCCAGCTCTACCTCTTTGCCACTAATTTCTTTTGCAAGAAATTCCTTTTCCAAAAAGGTGGCATGTTGAGCAACAAACACTTTTTGTTCCTCAGTGTGGTAGAAAAAATATCCTTGAGAATTCTTTGGATATCCCACAAATTTGCAAAGAACTGATCGTGCCTCGAGTTTGTCCGGATTTTGTCTTTTGACATAGGCCGAACAACCCCATATCTTAACTCGTTTAAAATATGGTCTCTTCCCACTCCATATCTCATATGGTGTGGTAGGTACAGATTTAGACAGAACTAGATTCAATATGTATATGGCTGTCTCAAGCGCATACCCCCAAAAGGAAATAGGTAACTCAGCATCGCTCATCATAGATCGCACCATATCTAATAGGGTCCGATTCCTTCGTTCCGATACACCGTTGTGCTGTGGTGTATAAGGAGGAGTAAGCTGAGAGAGAATCCCATTCTCTTTTAGATAATCTAGGAACTCACTGCTTAAGTATTCACCTCCTCGATCAGATCGAAGAATCTTAATACTTTTGCCCGTTTGGTTCTCTACTTCGTGCTTATATTCTCTGAATTTCTCAAAAGCTTCAGACTTGTGTTTCATCAGAAACACATGTCCGTATCTAGAGAGATCGTCAGTGAATGTAATGAAGTAGGAAGAACCGTTCCTGGCATGCGTAGACATGGGACCACATACATCACTATGTATTAGTCCTAAGAGTTCAGTAACTCTTTCTCCGTGTCCACTAAACGGAGCTTTGGTCATTTTTCCTTTGAGACATGAATGGCAAGTATCATAAGATGATAATTTGAACGGATTTAAATAACCATCCTTATGTAACTTAGCCAGTCGTATCGTATTGATATGACCAAGTCTACAATGCCACAAGTAAGATTCGTTCATATCTGAACTTTTCCTCTTGTGTGTGTTTTGTATATTCAGGACTGTATTCTGATTCAGAATGAATATGCCATTATGTAACGAGCCTGATGCAATCAACTTTTGATCTAGGAATATGTTCATAACATTATCCTTTACTACAAAATTATATCCTTCTTTACTTAATAAAAAAACTGATATAATATTGCACATCATGTTCGGTATATAATAGCACTCATTTAGAATCAGTGTATTACGATTTGGTAATACAAGGTGATATTCGCCAACTGCTTTGGCTACAATACTTGCACCGTTCCCTACTTGAACGGAATGATCGCCTTTTCCCAGTTCTCTACCTTTACGTAGCCCATGTAACAATTTACATATATGGGATCCTGATCCGGTATCTAATATCCAGGACGTAGGGTGAACTGAGAAACAGTTCTCAATAACTAACACACCCGAAGAAGATGCATCAACATGCATGTTCTTTTGGGCGGCGTGAGAATCCAGATATTCTCCTGTTTCCTATTCAGTCTTATAACTCTTATAAGAAAGAACGGGTCCAACGTTCCCTTGCTCAGTACAATAATCGGGTTCAGTCAATACATCCATATTATTATCTTGATTATGGCCTGACATGGTCGCTACCTGGAGAGAGAGAGAAGAAAACACTTTAGCGTATGCTCTTGCAAGATTAGATTGGTTATTATCTTATCTAATCAGGATGTCTCCCACTGTTTTTATCAAATCTACCTTCAAACCCTAAAAGGTAAGATTAGCCGGGATTAATTACACCCTACAATTTCGTCAATCTTTCAGCCAGATCAGTATCGGTACTTTGAGGGAGGTTCCCCGTGCTTTCGCACGGACCTAATTAAAGTAAACCTCGTTTTTCCATAGGCGTAACCCCGTTAACACTTTTCTAGACACCTACTTGATCGGCTAATTGTCCTGTGTAAAACTCTCCCAGGAGTAACTCTTACTCGCAGTGGGTATCGGGATCCAACTATCTCATAGAAGGTATGCAATCTCATTGCAAATTTCAACACTTGAAATTCCAGATAATATTTTGCCCCTAGCGATCTATGACCTTGACTAAGTCAACAAACCATAAATCGCAAGTCAAGTTCAACCCGTACATTTCCCGATTGAATTAAACCCACCCGTACAACCCTTGACTGAGTCAACAAGGCCGTGCAAATACCCTAATCCAATCACATCTCATGTTTTAACAGATAAACACTACTTAGCTACCGTACACTACGCCTTGACTAAGTCAACAAACATAGCACGAATACTAAATAATATCTATCTGAAATGACGGAGGGCTACGCAGGTTTTTCAGAAAACCCTGAGCATAATGAACTTGATATCGTCGTAGAATCGAGTAGTTTTTGAAAATGAGTGTTTTTGAGGCTTTTCTTTGTTTCGCTAAAGGGGTCACTCCCGGTGAAGGGATCGTCGGCCCTTTCCTCATCGAATAAGGTGCAGGATATATCATATATACCGCTGTGCAAAGCAAAAACTCTAAAAGCAATCAAAAGACAAACCGAGTTTTGTAGCATCTGCCAGTTTCGCTAAAGAGGTCACTCCCGGTGAAGGGATCTCGGCTCTTTCCTCATCGAATAAGGTGCAGGGCATATCATATATACCGCTGTGCAAAGCAAAACTGTAGCTACCCTTTTTAATTTTTGATTCTACAACATCTCTAGGTTTCTTTTCTTTTTATTAATCTCATTAATAAAATCCCATCAGCTTATGCTTCCTAAGCATCACAGAAGAAACGAAAGCAATAATATTTATATATCAGCATATATATATAGTATAAGCATCCGTCTCAGGCAGTAATATGATATCATCACAGAACATTGCAGCAGAAGAACATATATGAAATATTGGATATACTAGGACGTCTGTGTTTTCAATACGAGCCTGTATAAAACACGGATTCCACGGTCGCGACGAATAGCCAAACCCACATCCCAAGACCCCTACGAGAGCAGCAAGTAACACTGCCAATTCTAGGGTTAGGAGACCCGGTCTCGACTCCTCGAGATGGCCTCCCACTGGACCCTAGAACCCGGTTACTTGTGCTCCCCTCCTTGGGTCTACCTAATGCGGAAAAGTAAATAATATACACTGGTGACATCAACCTCAACCTGGAAGTGCCCCAATAAAAGAATATTACATTACAAATGAATTTTACATGAATGAAAATAAAAACCCTCATCTCACATAAAAACCCCGGCTATTCAGAATGCGACGATCCAATATAACATATCACAGCAACACATAATATCACATATCATCAACGTAAGTAAATATGCGCATCCCAATTATCGTTGACATATAGCAACGAAACCGGCGATATCACATGTTACACTTACGGTCACAGAAAAGAAAGTGTAAAACTACAACATTTGGAATCCACAATCACTTTAGACATCGTAAATCCGAAATATCACATACTTCGCATTTCATGCCTAACTCTATGAATTCCATATATTGTATCACATTCCAGATAAATAGACATTATTAATCTTTTCGAACAGATAATCAAATACCCAAAATTTCCTAAAGTGCTCAACACTTGAGCGAAGTTCAAATAATCCCAGAATATGTCATAGTACCAGTGATCCAGCCGTAGAAGGGTCAAGCCAACGCCTCACATGTGGCACGCCGTACTGCCCCAAACCCGAAGGTTCAAAAGGCAGTTCAAGACGGTCACATAATCGAATTAAGGTTTGTTGTCTTCTAGAGGGTCCACCGCTTAACTTGTACAATTTTTCCGAAAGATTTAAACCCGATAAAAATTCAACACTTGAAAGTTTGCCGTGCTGGGAAAAAGTGAGTTAATGATATCCATTCAAATAGTTTAACAGTTTCTAAATATCCGGAAATTAAAAACGAATTTAAATATTCCGATCGAATCTACGATTACAAAGCAAACCCCAGATCACTCAACCTTTGAGTCAATATAAAAATACCAGAAACTATAAAAGCACAAATAAAGAATTACTGGGGAAAAAATGTCCAATCAAACAATACGGCCGCGGAACCGCGGCCCAAGCAGGCAATGGCCGCGATTCCGCGGTCGTTTGTACGAATCATTGTCTCGAATTTCACAGTTATTCTTATTTTTATCTGCTGTAATTTTCAGGTATTTTTAATTCAGAAAAAAACCAGATTTTAAAAAAAATTCCAGAGAGGGGGTAAATTTTGTCGGTTCGGGTTCGATCGGAGTTTTAACTTCGTTAACACGTCGCCTAATGCTCTAGCTTGGCTCTGATACCACTGTAGGGTTCCTAGGCACACTAGTGAAGGTTCATATAGCATCAAACATGCCCGGATAAAAATTTAGACGTGCCGAACAACCCAAAGACAGGATCTTTGCTAGATAATTAGGGTTTTGCATGCAAGATAACAACTTTTTATCTAAGTGTGAGGGATTACAACCTTTGTAGTCCGCTCCTTCGCTTCACAAGCTCCGAGTAGAAGTCCCTTTGCCGCGATCCACGATCTCCCGGACTCAAGAGAGGCTCCACGACTCGAACGATCCATGCTTGCTTGAAGTGTTCCGAATCTCCGATGATCTACGTCGAAGTTGCAATAACCCAAGCTTTCTCACTCTAAAGAGATGAACACCCTAATCTCATGGGCTAGATGAGATGAGGATGAGGGAGTAGTATTTATGCTTTCTTTTTAAATCATTTTCTCATAATTTATCATCACAAAATGAATTTCTAGTGAGCTCAAAATCAAGAGAGAAGAAGATGATAATGGAAAAAATAATTCCTTTTTGTGATGAATAGAAAGAAATCTATATGATTGATATATAAACCATGGTCAAGGAAGAGTGGCTAATAGTTTGTAGAGAATAAACTAGAGTTAGGGTTTGGTTGGGTTAGCAATGAGTCATCAACAAATATCTTAACCATGACAAAAGAAAAAGCTTCTAGAAAGTGCAAGAAGCAACTAACCCTAATCAAACTCTAACCTCATTTAATCATCCTTAAACATGTTTAATAATAAATCATATCATGTCACAATAATATATATCACATATATATTATATATTTGCAACAAAAGAAAATAATACAATTAACATATATCGCATATATATCAATGTATCGTCCAGTGAGAAAATGAAATAATAAAGCAAGCCAATATTAGATAATGTAATAATATATCATATATATATATTATACATTAAATCATCGAATCAACACTTGATCCGACGATCCGGCTATATCGAATATAACCGACTAATATTTCATGTACCGATTCATCGAATCAACACTTGATCCGATGTCCCGGTTCATATCTAAATATCGCGAGAATATAATACGGTATCTCATATCGCATTATCCTCGGTCCTGCACATATCACATATGTGCCTCTACTCCGTTTCGCCTGAGCCAAGAAACCTCTGTGTAGGACTCTAAAGAATCGTCAATACGCCGGTAGCAGGTGATGATCATATCAAACACCCACAAGCTGCAAGCGGTCAGCTAAACGTAACAGCCACCCAGGTATTGAGCGATCAGAAGATCAACAAGCTAGCCTGTGCGTTCTCCTATGAATCCAATCAGTAACACTCCCGTACAGTCCGGTCTGTTCGTCTGATATGTCGCATATCAAGTCTAAGGTTGGTAAACGTCAGACCCCAGTAACCGATAAGTCGTGTCGATGTGTGGCTCATAACGGGTCGAGAAACTACTAGTAACACTTACCAGTAAATCTCTATATCAGTCATGGCCAGGGACTTCCAGTTATAGCCAATCGAACACAGCACAACATCAACTCCCTATACCGGGAGAGACGAATCCCCTCCTATCGCTCATTGCCTCCATATGATTCGGGACTGTACCCAAAAGCCACCGTTTTGCACGTCCTCTTGGACGTGGTAAGGTGGAAATCAAAGCACAGTGGGAATCACACAAGACACTATGACGATCTCGGGTCTACAGACTACCATGTACCAGTGTCACCGGAGAACTGCCATCTGACGTGTGGTATATCACCATCTGGGAGTTCTCAGCGAGTCCGTCCAGTGTACCCAGTCTCCACTGAGCACCCGTACACCATCTCTGATGTCAAACACCGATGGATATGGGATCATCCATCGCCCATCATATGGGTCAAGATGCGTATACGCTAGTCTACTCTGGTGTATCGATGCCCTGTCTCAATATACCCTCGACTAGGAACAGTTATAGGATGTACTCATCGACTGCCGTGGCCCCACTAGTATGATCTCATCATAGTCCCAGTAGTCGAGTACAGATCCTAAAGGCTTTATCAACATGTGAGAGAAAGACAATAAACCAATACAAGTCAACATGTTAAGATAAAGTGATATCAAATAGCATACTATCATGACGAGCAAGAAAGTCCTCTCTGTATATATCCAAGCATCCATTATAATATACATCATATGTACAACAATGGCCTCTAGGGCATATACATAACTAACACTTAAGGCGAAGTCTCCCTATCTGCTTGTTGGACAATCTTCCTCTTCCGACCCAAAAACCAAGGCCAAGGGAAAGAACAAGAAAAAATCCACCAAGCCGAGAGGTGGAATCAAGAAGGCAAAAGGGAAAGACAAATCCAAAGCTGCAGAGTCGGGAAAAGGAGAATGTTTCTATTGCAAGAAGACGGGGCACTGGCTTGGTCTCAAGAAAGGGAAGCATGGTGATGCTTCAGCTTCAGGTGTGTTCGTAACTAAAAACTGTTTTTCTATAAACTCTACTTCCTGGGTATTGGATACTGGTTCGGGTTCTCATATCTGCAATTCTGTGCAAGGGTGGAGAAATAGTAGAGTTTTGAAGACAGGTGATCATACTCTCCGAGTTGGAAATGGTTCCAATGTACATGCAGTTTCAGTGGGAGAGTATCATCTGGGGTTGCCATCGAGTTGTATATTGGTTTGAACCCATGTTATTTTGTACCAAGCATACTTTGTAATATAATATCTGTTTCTTTGTTGGACAATGAAGGATATCATTTTGTATTGCAGCATAATGTTATGAACATTAAACTGAATCAAGAATTGATTGGTTGTGGTACACTTAATAACGGGATATACGTCCTTAATTAACACACAGTTTTCAACATACAACATATACAACACACAAATAAAAGAAAATTTTCAGATATAAATGAAGCTTTTCTTTGGCATTGTAGACTTGGTCATATTAATGAAACAAGACTAAACAAGCTTCATAAAGATGGATATTTAAATTCTTTTGAGTATAAATCTTATGCGACTTGTCAGTTTTGTATCAAAGGGAAAATGACCAAAACTCCGTTTACTGGACATGGAGAAAGAGCTACTGAGCTCTTGGGCCTCATACATAGTGATGTATGTGGGTCAATGTCTACACATGCGAGAGGTGGTTTTTCTTACTTCATAACTTTTACTGATAATTTCTCAAGATTCAGCCATGTGTTTTTAATAAAGTATAAATCTGGAGCTTTCGAGAAATTCAAGGAGTACAAAGTTGAAGTAGAAAAACAAGCTGGAATGAGCATCAAGATGCTTTGATCAGATAGAGGTGGTGAGTATCTTAGTACAGTGTTTTCGAACTTCCTAAAAGAGAATGGGATTCTCTCTCAGCTCACTCGCCCTTACACACCACAGCACAACGGTGTGTCAGAGCGGCGGAATCGAACCCTATTAAATATGGTACGATCCATGATGAATGGTGCTGAGTTGCCCCTCTCCTTTTGGGGGCATGCATTGGAGACTGCAGATTTTCTGTTGAACAGGGTTCCAACCAAGACCGTGTCTACCACTCCATATGAAATATGGTATGGGAAGAGACCATCTCTTAAGCGGGTTAAGATTTGGAGTTGTCCGGCTTTTGTCAAAAAGCAGAATCCGGAAAAACTTGAGACACGATCAGTCAAGTGTGTATTTGATGGATATCCAAAAGATTCATATGGATATCTTTTCTACCACAAGGGGGAACAAAGGGTGTTTGTTTCTCGAAATGCCACATTTTTAGAAGATGAGATTTTTCCAAATGATACTGATGGCAATGTGGTAAATCTAGAAGAGGTTCTAGAGATACAAATTACAAATGATGACTTGGTTGAACCTGAAGTTGCAACAAAACAAAATGAACCTCAGCCACTCAGTAGATCTGGTAGGACTTCTCACCCACCGGAGAGGTACTACGGTTTTCTCATTGATGGTGATGGAGAAGATTGCATCATGGATGATGATGACCCTACCAGTTTTCAGCAAGCTATCACGAGTGGTGACTCTATGAAGTGGCTGGATGCCATGAGATCTGAAATGGAGTCTATGTACACCAACAAAGTATGGACTTTGGATGTTGTACCCTCTGGGGTGAAACCCATAGGGTGCAAATGGATCTTTAAAAGAAAGATCGGTGTAGATGGGCAGGTGGAGACCTATATGGCAAGTCTTGTGGAGAAAGGATTTCGACAAAGACCGGGGCTGGACTATGACAAAACCTTTTCTCCTGTAGCCATGCTTAAATCCATTCGGATCCTATTTGCTATTACTGCTCACTACGACTATGAAATCTGGCAGATGGACGTTAAAACGGCTTTTCTAAATGGTGATTTAGAAGAATGCGTTTATATGGATCAGCCAGAGGGCTTCATTGATAGTGGGAGCAGCGGGAAAGCATGTAGGTTGCTTAAATCCATTTATGAATTAAAGCAAGCATCACAGAGTTGGAACATCTGTTTTGATGATGTTAGCAAAGAGTTTGATTTCGTCAAAAATCCAGATAAACCTTGTGTTTATAAGAAGATTGTAGGAAGTACTGTCACATTTCTCATATTGTACGTGGATGACATCCTTCTGATAGGAAATGATGTTGCTATGCTACAATCGGTCAAACTGTTCTTATCACAGAGGTTCTCCATGAAGGACCTGGGTGATGCCTCGTACATATTGGGCATGAAGATCTATAGGGATAGATCTAAAAAGTTATTGGGATTGTCCCAAACCAGGTACATTAACACCATCCTAAAGAGGTTTAGTATAGAAGACTCCAAGCAGGGTTCCTTACTCGCTAGTCATGGAGTCGCTCTCTCTAAGGACTTTTTCCCAAAGACTGATGAAGAGAGTGCTCGCATGAGCATTATACCCTACGCTTCTGCTATAGGATCTATAATGTATGCGATATTATGTACACGCCCTGATGTAGCTTATGCACTGGGTGTAGTAAGCAGGTATCAATCCAACCCAGGGGAGAATCACTGGACTGGTGTGAAGAACATTCTTAAGTACTTGCGAAAGACTAAAGAAATGTTCTTGGTGTATGGTAACGGAGATCTCCAAATGGAGGCCTTTACCGATTCGAGCTTCCAGAGTGATAAGGATGACAGCAAATCTATCTCAGAGTTTGTCTTTACCCTCAATGGAGGGGCGGTGTGTTGGAAGAGTTCCAAACAGGATACCGTTGCAGACTCCACGATGGAAGCTGGGTATATTGCTGCAAATGATGCTACCAAGGAAGCCGTCTGGATGAGGAAGTTCATATTGGAGCTAGGAGTAGTTCCGACCATTATTGATCCAATACCGTTGTATTGTGATAATAATGGGGCTATGGCGCTAGCTAAAGAGCCCAGGTCCCATCAGCGATCCAGACATATCCTCAAGCGATATCATCTGATCCGGGAGATAGTTGATCGCCGCGAGATCGAGATTCGGAAGGTAGATACAAAAGATAACACCGCGGATCCACTCACCAAGGCCCTCCCTTTGCCACAGCATGAGCGACTTTTTGAGATGTTGAGTATGAGATACGCCAATAATTGGCCTTAGTGCAAGTGGGAGATTGTTGGATATATGTATGCCCTAGAGGCCATTATATGATAGTGTATGTACCGATATGTGTATATATATATTCAGGGGACATTCTCACTCGACATGATAGTATTCTATCTGGTTGCACTTTTATCTTGACATGTTCATTTGATCATGCTTTCATTCATTTGGTACATGTTGATATAACCCTTAGGATATGCTTGACTACTGAGATTATGATGCGGATCATACTAGTGGGACATGTGTAGTTTATGAGCATATTCTTGAAATGTTCCTAGTCGTGCGTGTATCGAGACAGGGCATCGATATCACCAGAGTAGACTAGCGTATACGTTACTTGTCCCATATGATGGGCGATGGATGATCCCATATCCATTGGTGTAGTGACACCAAAGATCATATATGGGTGCTCAGTGAGACTGGGTACACTGAACGGACTCGCCGAGAACTCCTATGTGGTATTATATCTATCGTCGGATAGCAGTTTTCAAGTGACACTGGTACAGGTTAGTCTGTAGACCCGAGATCGTCATAGAGTCTTATGTGTCCTCCTACTGTACTTTGATTCCACCCTACCACGGTACTACTGAGTCATGCAAACAGGTGGATTTTAGGTACAGTCCCGAGGCACATGGAGGCAATGAGCGATAGGAGGGGTTTCGTCTCTCTCGGTATTGGGGGTTGATGTTGCACTATGTACGATTGGCTATAACAGGAAGTCCCTGACCAGGACTGCTGAGATTTACTGATAAGTGTTATCAGTAGTTTCTCGATCTGTTATGAGCCATATACCGGCATAACTTACTGGGTTAATGGGGTCGATGATACCACCCTTAGACTTGATATGCAGCACTATTGACGAAGAGACCGGACTGTACGGTAAGTGTTACCAGTTGGCTCGACGGGAGTTTTAGCAGGTTTGCTTGTGTTTCTTCTGATCGCTCAATACCTGGGAGCTGTTACGTATAGCTTGTGCCACTGACGGTTTGTGGGCATGTGATGTGATCACTGCCTACTGCTAGCGTATTGACGAGTCTTAGAGTCCCACAAAGGGGTCTCCTAGCTCAGGCGAAACGATGTGGGGTGCATATGAGATATGCGTGGGAGCTCGATTAAATGCGTGTATTGGATACCGTATTTTAATCGGGCGTTTACTATTGGACGGGTCGTATGTGATATGACCGGGTTATTAAATCAAGTATTGATTTAATATTAAATCCATTAGCTCATTTATTAAAACCTATTTCTTTATGATGCGTGCATGAGTGTATGCATATGTTGATATGGATTCACACATGCAAGCATACATGTGTCATGGTTGATGATACATTGGTGGTGGCATTGCAAGGCTTACATGGTTACATATTTAGATATTTTGATTATTTGAGAAAAGCAAAAATGGGATTAATACCATGGTTTAATTACCCATGGTTTTAGCCCATGGTTTTGCTTAAACTCAAGTTACAAAATATCTAGATATTTTGTAACCATAGTTTAGCATGGCATGACTCTCACTTACTCTCTTGAGTTTAGTTAGAGTTATTCATTATTCTCTTGAGTCAAGCTTGAGCCATCTCCTTCTTCCTCTCTCTCCTCAAAGCTCTCTAGGGTTTTAAAAGAAAGAGAAGAAATTAAAAAGAAAAGGTTTTTAAGTGAGATCCAAACCCACATCACCATTCTTCTTTAGTCTAGCCCACTAGTGTGGAGTGTTTGCTTCATCTTCATCCTTGATCATGTGAAACTTGGAGCTTGAGCAAAGGGACTTCATGGTGGATTATCGTGGACTTGGAAGGACACAAGCCAACCGGTTCAAATCCTACTCGATCCAAGGAGTCAAGGAGGAGGTCTACAAAGGTTGTATATTCTCCCCACTTAGTGTTAAACACTATATAGCATGTGATACTATAGTTTGTTACTCTATTTTTCTAGTTCGATTCATGGTTGGAATTGTTTAGCACCCTCTAAATTTTTGTTATAGCATGTGGATGCAACCCTAAACCTAGGATGGTCCTAGAGAATCCCTACAAGCCCATCAATTAAGTTCCTATGCATCACAGAAACAACCAAAATAGAATGTATGTATATGCCACCCGCATTCGCCACGGGATCCGGAGAATTTATTGTAAGGTTACTTAACTTACGGCAGTGCATGGGTAGGGCTAGCGCGAGTGCAAAATATATACAATATTTATATATATCATCATCACAGGAAGCTAATAAACATCACAGGCATGCGATAATAAAAAAGGAATAGCAGATAAACTAGGATCCCTGTGTTTCGTTTGAGCCGCAAATGAAAACCAACATTCTCTGGTCGTGTGGATAACTCGAACATCACCTAAAACAAAGACCCCTATGAGCATGCCAAGCTACCCGTCAATTCTAGAAGTGAGGCAGCCATCACTCAATGACATGAGTGGGCCACTCACCACTTCATGGAATTCAATAACTTGAGCACTCCACCGTGGGTTTATCCTAAACTTTTATAAGTGCGGTGAATAGCCCGCCAATTCTAGAGCGAGACGGCTCGAACTCGCCACTGCGAGACAACCACCTAGCACACTCTAGAATCCATCTATTCGAGCACTTCTCTATGGGTTATCCTAATACAAGAATGAATGAATATACAATGGTAATATCGACCTCAACCCGATCATGTTCTCATAAAAGAATATATATCAAGCAGTAATGACGACCACAATCCAGCCGCTCGTCCCGAATAAACGAATATACAAACATTCTATGATAAGGGGCTGTCCACAATGACCATCCAATAAACTATCGCAGGATATACATCTCAACAGAACAAGCAAGTATTTGTAACCCTGTCTAATCGACCTATAGCAATTAGACGACGTATATAAACACATATAAACACAAAGATATAAACGATGCAAAAGTTTCGAGTTTAAAACTTTCCATGTTGCCCGAATGCAAAGATAACATTAGATGAAATCTGGGCCAAAATAAACATAACCAAAAACCAAGTTTTCATGAGATTAAGCCCCTAGAAAAAATCAGAGACCAGGTTCAAAAACAAAACTGCCCGGGTCGGGGAAAAGTAGATTTCTGTCGATTTTTTCTTGGAGTTAGGTCCCCATTTTTCTTCCCAAGTTTTTTTTATCTCATAACAAAACCTCTACACTTGTTTAAAAAAATTTCGAACAGAAACATGGTTTTTATGGTTTCGAAAAACGGAAATTTTTAGTTTTGAAATGTAAACGTCGTCTAATACTGGTTTAAGTGTTTGGGTGGCTGTGATACCATGTTAGTAGACACTCGTGCTTGTGCTGATAACAAAGGTGGAATACAAAACATAAATTTTCAAATCGAGAGCACGAACTCTACGACCTAGAATCGAATTCAAACATTAAACCAATAAACCATAGAAGGAGTTTAGCTACTTGGTTAGTAATTACAAGCTTTGTAGTTGTGTTCTTCATATTCTATACCCCTTCTTTAGCTCCTAGGTCGTCTGGAATGAGCTTGAGAGTCGGTTTTCCTCGTCGAAAATGATCCATCTGAAGAACCCTAATCTAAGCTCTAGCTTCATACAAAAATAACAAAGTGAAGCAACTAGCGATCAAAACTTGCTAAGAATTGATCACTAGGAAGCAGTAGTGGCTAATCTCCAAGTGTTCTCTCATTTTTCTTTTTCCTTTCTCATCTTTCAAAAACTCAAGAGAGAGGAAGAAGAAGAAGCTCAAGAGTGATTGTGTTCAAGTGAGGAAGCATGGCTAAAAATCAAGACCCTCACTCTTTTTCTTCTTTTCTCTTTAGAATTTAATAAGTGGATTTGTGAATCACCATGGTGAGTCACAAGTCTACATGATTCTAAGGAGAACATGAAGAAAAGAGAAGAGTGGAGAATGCCACCTCTTATGTACACATATACAAATGTATGTGTATATAAATAAATATATACAAATACACTAATACAAGTATATGCTACAAATACATACATCTGTATTCGTAACAAAAAACATACACCCATATTCGTATCAAATAAGAATACCCGTATTTGTATTAAGATACAAATACCCGTATTTATATTTTGACACAAATACACGTATTTATACAAATACTCGTATTTGTATAAATACCGTATTTTGTCAAAATACGAATACCGAAAAAAGAGATACTAAAAGAGATATATAATACTAGCTCACATTTCATCCAAATGTGATAATCTGGCTATTTTTCAAAAAGGTTAGTATTAACAAAATGTTCGATTAAAAGTATGTGTATAAAAACACGTGTTTTAATCATACCTAAGTACGTATCAAAATACGTACACTATATCATTACGCCTGAGTTGGGAAACACTTTGTATGGGACTCTAAAGACTCGACAATACGTTGGCAGTGGGTTTAACCACAAACACGTCAACGACACTAGCTGTACGTAACGGCTACCCAGGTATTGAACGAAAGGAAGGTCGACAAGCAAACTCGTCTGTATCCCTACTGAGCCTGAAAGTGAATCTCCGTACAGTCCGGTTTGTTCGTCTAAGAATATCGTATATCAGGTCTAGGGGGTGGATAAAGTCAGACCCCTAATAACACGATAAGTCGTGTCGTGTGAAGCCCATCACCCACTGAGAAACTACTGATCCAAATCAGTAAGTCTCATCCACCTTGGCTAAGGATTTCTGGTGATAGCCATCCGTGCACTGCGCGACATCTACCCCCAATACCAGGAAAGACGAATCCCTAACGATCCACTCACTGCCTCCATGTGGCTCGGGAATGTACCCAACTAAAACCTATTTGCACGACTCACTAGATCCGTGGTAGGGTAGTAATTAAAACATAGTGGGAACTCACATGAGACAAATAACGATCTCAGGTTGATAGACTAAGATGTACTCATGTCACCAATACTACTATCTAACAATAGGTATAATACCATCTAATATGTTTCCGGCAAGTCCGTCCAGTGTAACCCATAACCCATTGAGCACCTGTATACAATATTTGGTGACTAACTAACACCAATGGCTGTAAGACTGGCCATCGCCCCTCGTCGGGGTCAAAAAACGTATACACTAGTCTACCCTGGTGTAACAACCCTAATTTTCTTATACACTTTTCCCTATACAAATTTTTTTTCAAATATTTTTTTTTTAAAATCCATAAAGGGGTATTTATTGCCTGAGCACAAGACTTAAGTAATTGATTAGCAATTTAATTACAAGAAAGAGCTTATAGCTCATTGGTAACACCTTGCATTGCAGAACCAAGCCACCAGAGTTCAAATCCCCTGCCCTACATTATTTTTAATATTATTTTGTTTTAAATTCTTTGGAAGCCCAACAGTCTACCTGAGATAACTCCCAAAACTTGAACTGAACCTGAAAAACTAAATATACCAGAGGCTACACTTGACGACCCCCCACCTCCTCATGCCCTGACTCGGCCGACTCGGGCCGGCGCTGTCATGACCCGAAAGTACGGAACATGACCGGCACTTAGACTACGAACGTCTTGAGGCGTACGTACCCTAAGCAAGCCGAACCCAGAAATCCAAACCAAGAAAAGCAGTAGAGAGTAGGAAGAACCATATCAAATCAACCTGTATGCAACATAATATACAACGCCTAAAGGCGAGGATCACAACAGAAATGAAACTCAACCAGCAAGAACCCATGGAAATATAATGCGCGACTCTAAGGTCGAAAGAATAAACATCACTGGTCTCTATCTCAAATAAGTACATGTTTGGTTGATGGAACTTCTAGATACAACTGAATATGATATACAATGTATAATGATGGGTACGATACAATAAACCCACCTACTAGCAAGTCACCCGAAAGGAACAGTGCCCGCAAAGCCGTAATGAAACCCGTACGGCAACACCTGCAAGAAACTGGGGCACAACGGGGGTGAGTTGCCAACTCGTGAGTAGAAAAAGATCTACGAACAGAAATCGCATGTATGACACAATCCTAGGTCATACGATCAAAATATATAATCCTCAAATATAAATAACCATCAATCTATAACAAGACTAGGGTAAATACCTAACCCAAGTGTAAACCCATGTGCCTGTGTCGGTGCATCAGGTGGCAATATATCATATGAATGATGTATGAATGCATGAAAAGTATGATGAAGGTTTTTAAAATGATATCAATACACATATATTAGCGTCCCATTCCACTAATATTGGTGTAAAGGTATATATAACAGCGCCCTCATACCCTGTTATATATACAAATGAAGTATGATCAATGTAATCATGCATGTAAATATGAGGATATAGTCGAAATCATGGAAAAACATCATGAAACCTGTGCCCAGCATCGGCACAAAACATAAATCCCAATATCTCAATATCTCTGTATCACAATCTCTGTACCTCAATATCTCAATCATAAAATCCAGGGCGCCGTCAGTCCAGATCGGCCCCTACCATCCATCTCATGACTACGACGGTATCCTCCGGATATCCGACGTGTCGGGTAAAATCACCGGTCGGTCGTGCTCCCCTGCACAGGCTCAACGCCATCATCTGCGATCCTCTTGGCCCGGGGTACCGCACCGGGCCCACCATGTACCCGAAACGGTTCCTCCACTCCTCGAATCGGGTCTCGAAATCCATTAGCAAACTCATGGTGGACGACTCATACATCATGGGAAAACCGGATTTTTATTTAAAAGAGAGAAAGCAGTTTATATAAGTTTTTGCGGTTTTCCCCCAAATCCAGAAAACATCATGGAAATCCGAATCATCAATAGTATGTAAAACCATAAGTATAAGCATCAGAATCCATGAATGCGGCATATAATGAACAACAGTGTGCATGAAGTGACAGGTAATAACAACAATGTCAAGCTGGCATATAAGGCAAGCATACTAATATTATGTCACTACTAGCTAACAAGATAAATCAAGCAATAATATTTTCTAAGTGTTCGTGACATGGCAATTACCGATGAAGATGTGTGTAAGCCAGCAAATAAGTGTACGTGGTACATACGCATCATCGGTAATAGCGCTGGTGTCCTAACAGCAGGATATCAATAATGAAATATGAATCACAACAGTATACGATGCAGAGCAACAATGATAATATGCGGGAGCTGAATGCTAAACACAAAGATAGCTAAACTGCATCTAATGTCATAAGAGTCCTATAGCTACACCACTAAGGCTGAGCTAAAGCTAACAGTAGGTAAGGGAAACCGTCTAAACTCTGAGTCGATACATATATATATATATATATATATATATATAAAGTCGGTGATCTCGCCTCGATAATATCACATCCGATACCATATCTCTATAATCAGTTATTCCGAAATCAAGAGTGCGGATCAAACATTAAATTGTAGCTCGTACGTAAATCTGCCGTACGGCATCCCCCAAATCTGGGTACGGGTCAATATCACATCGGTCATATCATTCATCTAGTATTCTCTTTATCAAGATCGTTATCTGGGGTACTGACCTATGTCTAGTACAATGCTAACATCATCACTATAATCAAGATCAGACTACTGATCGACAGTCTAGTATAAATCGATATCATCACATATCATCACAAGGAGTAAACATCGCCGAATGCGGCCTATCATAATTTTCTGGTCATATCATATCATATCATATCTCATAACATAATCACATGTCGATCATTATATATTTATGTCATCAATCCCATGGCATCATCATCCCAAAATCCGCTAAAGCATCAAGACGTATCCCAAATACGAATTTTACCATATCACCGATATCATAATCTTGGATCAAATATCATCGACTCATCTCAATCCCATGTCTCATCCTCAAGTCTGTATGTGAACACGTAGTCCCATACCTATGTGAACACATATCTATATAGAATCCCATAACCACATATGAAATAAGGATGTGTGCAAGTATGTATGTGTGGGAGTGTGTATGTGTAGTGCACCCACTATTCTAGGTTCTCGCGACACTAAATCATCCAAGTCCACCAATTATCCATCCTAATCATCAATAATTTCCCAACAACATATAATATTTGTAGGGGTGTATACGCATCCGTATACATCACCTCGGACTGCGGGGGTGCTATACGCCATCCACCCGACTTCTCTCCGTAGATATAAATCTACTCACCTTCCTTTATGCGTGCCGGTGCCGATGTCGCCATTTGCATCTCTAACGCCTCGACGCCACGTGGGGTACCTACAAGGATATCACACGCCAAAACTCATGAAAACCATGTCGGAAACCAAAATGGTGCACGCTAGGTAAAAACCTGTGACCTTGTGTGCAAACACAGCCAACAACCCGCTGCCGTTGGCGTTCAAACGCCACCCGACAGTCACGAATCACCAAGTAACAAAAATCCATGCTAAACAAGTCGTAAATCATACGCCGACTCATGAAAATCAACTCAGATTCTATCCAAACTGGAATCAGTCAAAACTAGACATACAGGGGGTCAAATCTACATGAAATAGGGCTGTGCACGCAAAACAAGGGGCTTCTCCCCTGCTCTGGCCGTAAATTGCGGCCAGGGGGAATTTATCTGCGGCCGGGGTTAGGTGGTTGGGGCTAGGGTTTTGTGTGTTGGTTCCTATCCACCTACACGTCTCACTGCCAAGTCAATTTTATTTTAGGAGGTCCGGGTTGATAGCAGTTTCCAGAAAGGTCCAGAAGTCGACAAAATCGCTAAATTACGCCAAGTATAACAAATCTGGTATCTAACTAGAAATCTGGGGTTTCTTGGTTAAACTGGCCTCACACACTCCTAATAAGACTATACTAACGTTCAAAACCATCTCTTGGCCAAATCTCACTCAAAATCCCTAAACTAGCACTAGATTATAGATATAACAGTAAATTTCAGCTAAACAACTCTAACTTAAAAAGATAGGAGTTGGTTGTGAGATTATACCTCAAGAAACTCCTAGAATGCAGGAGAAAAGAGGATGAAGAAAAGAGGAGGGGTGGTTGCTGCTGTGGAGCTGCTCCTTGTGCTCCAGAAGATGCTGCAGTAGCTGATACTGATGCTGTTTGTGTTGCTGGAGCTGTTGCTACAGTTGGGATGTTGTGTGGGGCTGAAGTGAAGTGTGAGGTTGCAGTATATGAGGGTGTGGTGTTGTTTGAATGGAGCTGTTTTCAACAGTAGTTTGTTGCTGTTGCTGAGAATTTTGTGATGCTGGAATTGTTGTGGCTGTTGTTGTTGTTGCTTAGGTGATGTGGGAATGGTTGTGGTGGTGTGGTGGTGTTGTTCTAAATGATGTTGCTGCTGGGGCTGCAGATGCTGAAGCTGATAGTGTGATATTGGGGCTGAAGTTTTTGTTGCTGCATAAGAGGCTGATGTAGCTGCTGAAATGGCTGTTTCAGCAGCTGATTTGTTGATATGGGGGTGTATAGATGTGGGGCTAGTGGCTGCAGCTGCTGTAGCTGTTGTAGGGGCTGGTGTGAGTGTATAGGTGGCTGATGTTACAGCTTGTAGCAGCAGCTAGGGGGCTGATAGATTTGTTTCAGCTGAATTCAGGGCTGATGTGCTGATGGTGGCTGAAGTGATGATATGGGGCTGATGTGAGTGTATAGGTATTGGGCTAAGGGGTTTAGGAGCTGGTGTAGGGTAGCTAGTGGGGTGTTGATGGCTGATGGTATTGTTTTCAGCTGAATTTTGGGGCTGTTTTGTGGCTGATATGCTGGCAGAAAATGGGGCTGAATTTGTGTATTAGCAGCTGATGTTTTCTTCAGCTGTTGCTGAAGTTGTGGCTGATGTGTAAGAAGGAGTAAAGAGCACAAGGGGTTATAGAATGGAATGGATCATGGCTCACCTTAACCTCCTCTCTCTCTCTCTCACCTACCTATAAGTCAACCTTTACCCTAATCAACTTTAAACCAAACCAAACCCTTAGTTAACCCACTTACTTAATCCAAATGGTTCAACCCACCATGGTCATCTACACATGGTCCAACCCTAGACTACCATGACCAAAACAAGAAACAAGTGTAACAAGTGTAGAAAATGTCATGTGCACATTTTGCACAAAAGTCCAAAAATACAAATTAGCGATTTTTAATCGCGGTCAACACCAAAATAGCATTTACGTAGCCATAAAAGCTTAAAAATGATATTTTTCCATAAAATACCCTATTTTAGAATTTCCAAAATTTTCTCCAGAATTTTCACCATTTATCGGTATTTAATTATACCGACTATTAAAATATTCATTAAAATTAATATTAAATTATGAAAATTCCTAAAAATAATAAAAATTTTTTTTGAAATGTTACAGTCTTCCCCCCTTAAAGAAATTCGGTCCCCGAATTTAAATTTAAAACCCCCAAATTCTAAAACATTTCAATAAAATGTCCAAGTCAACGGGGCTCCGAAATCATCAATACGTAAAACGCATTATAGCGCAATGCATGCGCATGCGTAACGAGCAGATAAGCCGAAATCAAAACTCCGTCAAGCGTCTCGCAATCATCGAAGTCAGGGTGAAAACACGAATGCCAAATCCATAACAAAACCGATATGCTACACATCGGAACTATACATGTAAATGTCAAATCTGTACTTGTAAATATCTGAAGAGAATGTATGCCAAATTCTTTAAAGTCAATGTGCAATGCACATAACACTGCACAGTGGCGGACGTCTCTATAATAAAATAATCATATATGTATATATCTTTTGTTTAATATGTACGCCCCGCCGTTTTGAAAGCAATTTAGAAGGGTTCCCTGTTTTAAACGTTCGTGTCACATCGGACACGTATATAAATAATGAGACTATAGCTCGCTTTCGGAAATCCCTTTGAAATCTATCAATGCATGCAAAATATATCCAGGCACTGTCCTCTGACTAGTCCTGTTCAGTATGAAAACACATAGCAAATATCATAAAAACGTACTGCTCCATAAAAATCAATCCAAAAGTGCATATGAAAACCCTGTGCGTCCGGTGCGCACAGAAATCAAAACCCATACCTGTGCAAAGCAGGTGCACAAAACGACATCAAGGTGCAACGGGTGTGCACACAACATCGGTCGTAGGCAACGTGTGTGCCTGACCGCAAGATCAGGTGCATCTGACATGCACGAAAATCCCGATCTAGTGCATCTGGTGTGCACCAATCGCATCTCATAACGGGCGCCCAAATCCGGTGCATCTTTTATGCACGAAATCATGAAATCCAATACCAAGCGCCATACACGCGCAAACCAATCAGGTGCATCAAGTGCACAAAACAAATATCGAGCATCACCATCGAATCGAAATCCAGTGCATCCAAGTGCACAAAATACATGTCACTGCACTGCAAGCATATGTGAACTATACCGAGTGCAAAAACCAAATCGTGTGCGTGCATACGCACAAAATCAACTCCAATGTCTAAACCCCATAAAATCACCAACATGTGAAACCAAGGCACGAAAACGATATCAAGTGCAACAACTGTGCAAAAATCGTAAATCCTCAATCATCCAAATCAAGTCATGCGAATAAATCGCCAAAATACCGAAATCAAGTATGGCGGAATAGTTCCGCTCAAGCGCATCCTCCACGAATCTCTGGCCAATTGTCGCGATTACTCGTAGCATATCTCGTCGACGATCCTGAACTCTGGCCCGCTGGTGTGCGTAACATAACCACTCCTGGGTCTAAGTCTTCTCGTAATTCATTCCAGAAAGGTCCTCGTCTCCCCTGTAGGTTATCAATCTCACGATCCATCGGCTCATCGGCCCTGTCAGATGTGCTAACGGGGACGACTCCGTTCTGGCACTTTTCTTGTCATCTCTCGGTCAATCATCGCGATCACTCGTAAAGCAGCACGTCACCGGCGTCGGCCTCTGGCTCTCTGAATGCAAGTAACACATCAGATCCTGGGTGCAAATATCATTACAGCAGTGTTCTGGAAGGAATCCTGCTCAAGGTCTCTTCCAAGTCTCATCTCTGCCAACTGTCCGGGAGTCATCGTCCTTTACTATATCTGCTTCTTGTTCCGGAACGGCTGCATACTCATCGCGACTCCTTCTAGAAGGTATATCCAGTTACAATGCCTCGGTATGCGCATCGCATTTCTGATGTCGGCGGAGTGGAACGTCATCTCCTCTAGATCTGGCACGAACCTCTTACTCCACTTTTCTCTAATGTCGACTGCTTCGGACTCGTCTCGTCGTGGCTGCATGGACTGAGCTCCAACGGCTATCCTCGTATCTGGAGTCTCCCAAGAAATGTATCTCACCACCTAGCATCCGAATTAAGTCGAGCCATCCGATCGAGTCGTCAAAACCTCATAATCCCCCAAGAGCTCAACATCTTGGGTACAGTATGTAGGGTTCCTAGGCACACTAATGAGGTCTCACAAGGCATCAACCATGCCAATTTCAAACTTTACAAGTGCCGAGAAACCCTAATACGGATCGTTAACTAGAATTTTAGGCGAAACAAGAAGCTAGTTAACAACTTAACTAAGTGAATGGAAATACAACCTTTGTAGATCCGGTCCTCCACCTCCATAGCTCCATGATGAAGTCTCCTTGCTGTCTAAATCGAATCCCGGGCTCTAGCGTCGGCTTCATCGGAGAAATGGGCGGGCTAGGTCGTCGACTTCGATGCCGAAGATGATCTACGTCGAGGCATCACAAGATCAAGCTCCCACTTCACCAAGTCATGAAACTTGTGAAGAAAACACCCTATACTACTTGGCAAGAGGTAGAGGATGAAGAAATAGGAGGTGGGTTCACTTTAGAATTGGTTTTCTCACTCATTTTCACTAGTTGCCATTGTTGATAGCAAGCTTTTCTTCATGTTGAAGATGAAGAAGAAGAAGAAAAAGATATGATAAAAAGTATTTAGAATAGAAAAGAATAATAAATCTTATCATATTTTTAACCATGGTTTTGTGTAGAGAACTAACTTGAGTTTAGATGAATGGTTAGGGTTAAAAGAAGAAGACAAAATGGTCACTTGGTCAAAGCTTCATGAAGCTTCAACAAGCTTCATGAAAGAAAGAAAGAAACCATTTTGTTTTTCTTTTATCTATTTCTCAAAAATGAATAGATAAATAAATAAGTGAATAAATCAAAACCCTAACCATTATCATAACCATGGTATAAGTCTTTACACAAAGCCAATTTTGCATGTATCATCAAACATGATACAAACAAGTGCACAAAAGTATATCACATATACAATGTGCACATCTGAGTGAGAAAATCAATTTAAAGTGAACCGATACTAGTTAATGCAAAGTAATATATCAAATATATAATTATGCATTAAATCATTAAATCAACACTTGATTTAACGATCCGGTCATATCGCATATAACCGACTAATATTCAATGTATCGGCTTATCCTATCAATACTTGATTCGATAACTAGGTTATATCGCATACAACCATTCGATACATTCATCACGAGAATAGAATACGGTATCACATACACGCATTATTCTCGATCCCGCACATATCTCATATGCGCTCCTATTTCGTTTCGCTTGAGCCAGGAAACCTCTGTGTAGGACTCTAAAGACTCGTCAATACGCCGGCAGCAGGTGATGATCATATCAAACACCCACAAGCCGCAAGCGGTCTGCTAAACGTAACGGCCACCCGGGTATTGAGCGATCAGAAGATCGACGAGCAAGCCCGCTCACACTCCTGTGAATCCAACCAGTAACACTTACCGTACAGTCCGGTCTGATCGTCTGATATGTCGCATATATCGCCTAGGGGTGGTAAACATCAGACCCCAATAGCTCGATAAGTCGTGTCGATATGAGGTCTATAACATTTCGAGAAACTACAGGTAACACTTACCAGTAAATCTCAGCAACCCTGGCCAGGGATTTCGGGTTATAGCCAATCAAACACAGCGCAACATCAACCCCCTATACCGGGAGAGACGAATCCCCTCCTATCGCTCATTGCCTCCATGTGATTCGGGACTGTACCCAAAAACCACCGTTTTGCACGCCCTCTTGGACGTGGTAAGGTGGAAATCAAAGAACAGTGGGAACCACACAAGACTCTATGACGATCTCGGGTCAACAGACTACTCTGTACCAATGTCACCAGAGAACTGCCATCTGACGTGAGGTATAATACCATCTGGGAGTTCTCGGCGAGTCCGTCCAGTGTACCCAGTCTCTACTGAGCACCCGTATAACATCTCTGATGTCAAACACCAATGGATATGGGATCATCCATCGCCCATCTGTATGGGTCGAGAAGGTATACGCTAGTCTACTCTGGTATATCGATGCCCCGTCTCGATATACCCACGACTAGGGACTTTGAAGGATGTACTTATGGACTACCAAGTCCCCACTAGTATGATCCGCATCATTGTCCAGGTAGTCAAGTACACATCCTAAGGGCTTTACCAACATGTAACAGAGAGACAATCAGTGTACACGTTAAGGTAAAGAGCAACCAGATAGCATACTATCATGTCGAGCAAGAAAGTCCTCCCTATATATGTCCCAGCATCCACTACAATATACATCATATGTATAGTAATGGCCTCTAGGGCATACATATAACTAACAATCTCCCACTTGCACTAGGGCCATCTGATAGCAGTGGTTGTAGTATCTCATACTCAACCATCCCATAAAAGTCTCTCTCTGGGAAAAGGCCTTTGTGAGTGGATCCGCCGTGTTGTCCTCTGAGTCTACTCTCCTAACCTCGATCTCCTTGGAGATCAACCATCTCCATGATCAGGTGATACTGCCTTAGAATATGTCTGGATCACTGATGGGATGGGCGTTCCTTAGCATAAGCCACAACTCCATTGTCACACAATGGGAGGAACTAAGTTCATCTCATGAACAAATATACACCCAGACAGCCACTTTGGTAGCATCTTAAGTAGCGATATATCCAGCCTTTATCGTCTAGTATGCCACGGTATCTAGCTTGGAACTCTTCCAACATACCGTCCCTTTACTGAGGGTAAAGACAATGCCTGTGACTGACTTTCAGTCGTCCTTATCACCCTGGAACCCTTCCAGTGATTCTCCCCAGGATCGATTGATACCATCTCACTACAACTAGTGAGAATCCTAACATCCAATTAGATCTATCTCATAGATCCAAAACCCAGGATTTAGGAGTTATCACTTTGATCCTAGATGGAGAATCATTGTGATAAGCGCCGAGCGTAGCATAGGAAACTACTTCCCTATCAAGAGTATGTCATCCACGTACTCTACGAGGATCGCCACCATACTCCCTACTACCTTTTTGTTTATACAAGGTTCATCTACCATTTTGATGATGTTAAACTCTTTGACTAACACATCAAAATAGATGTTCCAACTCCGCGATGCCTGCTTTAACCTATAAAGCATCTTTTGCATGTTTCCGCTGCTCCCACTTTCTACGAAGCCCTCTGGCTGTGTACTTATAGACGTTCTCTTCTAAAACATCATTTAGAAAAGCAGTCATGGCACCCAACCGCCAGATATCGTAGTCATGGTATGTAGCCGTGGCAAGTAGGATTTGGATGGACTTAAGCATAGCCACATGAAAAGGTTTCATCATTATCCACGCCTGGTCGATGACGAAAAACTTTAACAAGTCTAGCTTTGAAAGTCTCAACTTTTCCATCTACACCAAGTAATCGTCTCAAGATATACTTGCTCCTGATGGGGATTTAACCCTTCAGATATAGCAACCAAAGTCCATACTTTGTTGGTGTACATGGATTCCATCTCAGATCACTTAGCATCCAGCCATTCTTACAGAGTCTTACTCCTGATGGCCAGCTCGAAACTAGTTGGGTCATCATCTCATGATGCAATCCTCGCTCCCACTGTCATAGAGAAACCGACGTATCTCTCAGGTGGGTGAGGAACTTTACTAGATCGGCGGAGAGGCTGAGGTTCGTTGGTAACTATTGAATCCTTTGGTTCTTTCAAATCATCAGCTGCAGTTTGTATAGCTGGAACATTTCCAGTTCTACATAACAGATCTTGCCTCGAGCTTGTCCAGATTTTGCTTTTCAGACATAGGCTGGACAACCCCAAATCTTAACTAACTTAAGAGATGGGCTCTTCCCTTATCATATCAAATATGAAGTGGTAGGCAACTGATTTGATTTGAACCCTATTCAATAGGTATGCAGCTTCTCAAGTGCATAACTCCCAAAAAGGAAATAGGTAACTCAGTAGTACTTATCATAGAGCACACCTTATCATATAGGGTGTGATTGCTCCGCCCCGATATACCATCGTGCTATGGTGTATACGGAGGAGTAATACTGAGAGAGAATCTCATTCTCCTTTAGAAAAGTCCAAGAATTTCGTGCTTAAGTATTCTCCTCCTTGATCTCATCAAAGGACATAATACTTATACCCGTATTGGTTCTCTACTTCTAACTTATATTCTGTGAATATCTCAAAAGGTTCTGACTCGTGTTTCAACAGGAACATATGTCTGAATCAAAAAGGATCATCAGAGAATTTAATGAAGTATAAAGAACCGGTCTTGGCAAGTGTAGACAGGGGACCTACATACATCAACATGTATCATCCTAAGAGTTCACTAACTCTTTCTCTGTTTCCAGTAAATGGAGCTATGGTCATCAGATCTCTGTGACATGACTGGCAAGTTTCACAAGATGTAAATTCAAACTGATTTAAATATGCATCTAAAATGTAACTTCAGCCAGTCGGATCGCATTGATATGACCTTGTCTACAATGTCTCAAGAAGGATTCGTTCATTTCTGAACTCTTCCTCTTGTGTATGTTCCGTATACTAAAGAACTGTAGTTTGATTTAGAACATCAATGCTTTTAGATAACGTGCCTGAACCGATCAACTTTTGATATAGGAAATGTTCAAAACATTATCCATCAATACAAAATTATATCCTTTCTTTACTAGTAAAGAGACTGATATGATTTTGTATATCAGGTTCGGTATCTAATAACATTCGTTCAGAATCAATGTATTTGTAATACAGGGTGACAGTGACCAACAAACTTGGCTGCAACACTTGCCCCGTTTTCTGCCTCATGAAACTTATCACCCGTTCTCAGTTTTTCTACCTTTTTGCAGCCTTATGTAACAGATTACATATCTGGGATCCTGATCCGGTATCATATACCCAGGATGCTAAGGATACTGAGAAACAGTTCTTTGTAATGAACATACCCGAAGATGATGCATCAGCATGCACTCTCTTCGTTTGGGCGGCAGGGGAATTCTGGTAATCCCCAATTTCCTGCTCTGTCTTATAACAATTATAAGTTGGAGCGGGACCAACGTTCCCCAGCTCAGTATAACAAGCGGGTTCGGTCAATATTCCGTATTATTATCTTGATTAAGGCGTGATATGGTCGCTACCTGGAGAGAGAGAGAAGAAAACACTCAGCGTGGGCTCTTGCAAGAATAGATTGGTTATTATTTTATCTAATCAGGATGGCTCCCACTGTTTTTGTCAAATCTTCAATCAAACCCTAAAAGGAAAGACTAGCCGGGATTAATTACACGCTACAAGTTCGCCAATGTTTCAGCCAGGCCAGTGTCGGTACTTTGAGGGAGGTCCCCCGTGCTTTCGCACGAACCTAATTAATGTAAACCTCGTTTTCCCAGAGGCGTAACCTCGTTAACACCTTTCTAGACACCTACTTGATCGGCTAATTGTAATGTGCAAAACTCTCCCAGGAGTAACTCTTACTCGCAGTGGGTATCGGGATCCAACTATCTCATAGAAGGTATGCAATCTCATTGCAAATTTCAACACTTGAAATTCCCGATAATTTTGCCCCTAACCTCCTATGACCTTGACAAAGGCCAACAAACCATAGGATGCTAGTCAAGTTCAACCCGTCATTTCCTGATTGAATTAAACCCACCCGCACGGCCCTTGACAAAGGCCAACAAGGTCGCACGACTACCCTAATCCAATCTGCATCATATGCATAAGCAGATAAGCACCAGTCAGCTAACGCACACTACGCCTTGACAAAGGCCAACAAACGTAGCACGAATACTAACTACTACTTATCTGAAATGACGGAGGGCTAGGACAGGTTTTTCTGAAAACCTATTGCGTAATGAACTTGATATCGTTGTAGGATCGAATGATTTTGAAATGGAGTGTTTTTTAGGCTTTTCTAGTTTTGCTAAAGGGGTCACTCCCGGTGAAGGGATCGTCGGCCCTTTCTGTAAGTGCACGGCGGCGCCCCGGCCGTCAATCCGACGCCGGAATGCGGAAGCGGTGAAAAACTTTAATTTTGCGGACTTCGCAAACCGGCACCACCGCGCACTAAACTCCGGATCGTAACCATTAAACTAGTCTAGCTAACAAGAAGAAGGGAAAGATGTATACCGACGATCCAAGTCCTCCGGTCTTCATCTCCACTCCGATCTCCTCGCGGGATCTCCGTCCATCTCCTCCTCGTCGGAAAGGGCACCACGAAGCCGGGTACTTTTACGGGCTCCCACCTCAATACCGAGGCAACTCGGGCGCGAAGCTGGCGAATCGACGCGTCCAAGATTTGCTGTAGGAATGTGTAGTAAACTATTGTCTCTATTGGGGTTGGAGGAGTTGCCATGATGGAGGAATTGGTGCAAAAGAAGAAGCCATGGAAAACTGTTGGAAGAATGGAGTATGCTCCCTTTTGTGAGCTCGGCCAGAAAAACAAAATGAATGCCCTCTCGAAATACATGAAGCCAAGCACCCACTAATGAATGAAAAATGGATGATTAAAAACCAAAGAAGAAATGAAAAAGTCTTCACTGCACACACACACACAAAGAGGGGGCCCACGAAAATCATCAGCCCTTATTTTATGCACTCAAATGTGAATAAATTAATTAATCCACAATCCTTTTTCATTCCAGCACACTCAATTTATTCATTTATTCCCTTATCTTTAATCATTCCACAAATGCAACAGTGGCCGGCCCCCATTTCAATTTCCAACACAAAATTCATATTCAAAACCCATACTCTATCAAGTCTCAATTAATGCAAGAATGGTCCAAAAGAAAAGATGCAATCATATCCATCCTTTTGCAATAAACCCCCTCAACAAAATGTTAATTGCAAACTTGCAATTAACACCCTCCAACGAAAAGTCCGACCGGGAAGGAAAAAGAAAAAAACCGGCCGGAACGGAATACAAACTGGCAACCCCAGAAAACAGGTCCCATAATAAATTACAGGAAAACCCCGATACTGTGCATACACACCCGCATTTGTATTTCGACCGAAATACAAATGTAAAAAGACAAAACTACACTATCAAATACTAAGATCCGGCTTAAGCCAAAGCCGGCTAGTAAAAAACCGTCCGATCACCATCCGTGCAATACCGCACGTATCTGATCGAACCCTGCCATATCTCCATACGGCCTCTACAGCGTTTCGCCCGAAAGCTGAGTAACTGAAAGTGTGGGGGACTCTAAAGACTCGTCAATACTATGGCTGTGGATTTAACCACTAGCACGTCAGAGGTATAAGCCAATACGTAACGGGCCACCAACTATTGAATAAAAGGGACGTCGATGAGCGAACTCATCCTGACACCCTACTGAGCCTGTCAGTGACAATATCCGTGCAGTCCGGTCCGTTCGTCTATGAGTATCGCATGGCGGGCCTAGGGGGTTGGTAAAAGTCAGACCCCCAAAAGCGGTACAAGTCGTGTCGGAGTGTAGCCCAGAACACCCTGAGATACTACTGGAATACCTACCAGTAAATCTCCTTGCCTTGGCCAAGGACTTTGTGTAATGGCTCTCCTAGACACAGCACGACCTCACCCCCAATACCGGGAGAGACGAACCCCTGAAGATACGCTCACTGCCTCCATGTGGCTCGGGACTGTACCCAACTAAAACCTGTTTGCACGACTCCTTTGAGCCGTGGTAGGGTAGTAATCAAAGTACAGTGGGAACTCACACGAGACAAATGACGATCCCCAGGTCGATGAACTAACCTGCACACATGTCACCAGGGAACTGCCATCTGACGTCTGGTATATGACCAACTAGCATGTTCCCGGCGAGTCCTGTCCGGTGTACTCATAACCCAATGAGCACCTGTATACATCTTAGGTGATCCAACTGACACCAGTGGCTTGTGAGACCGGCCACCGCCCCTCGTCGGGGTCTCGACTGTATACACTAGTCTACTAATGGAGTATCGATGCCCGGTCTCGAAATTCCCACGACTAGGGACCTTTTAAGGATATGCTTGTAGACCCCCAGCTCCCACTTATATGATCGCCCTCATACTGCTGGTGGTCAAGCAAGAATCCTAGGGGCTCTATCAACGTGCAATAGCGACATGTCATGTCACCTAAAGCAGTACACGATGATAAAGGTAAACCAGATAGCATACTATCATCTCGAGTAAGACTGTCCTACCGGGATAGGTCCTCCCTCAATCATTACAATCACGTACCTGTGACCTAATAATTGACTCTGAGGGCACTATCTCCAACAATCTCCCACTTGCACTCAAGGCTAATTATTGCGATGTCGCATACTCACAGCCCGTGTGATACCGAACATCCAACTCCTCTACTAGTCAGTCTCACAAAGCTCGTTTGCGGAACTATTGCGTTCGAGGAATAGCCTCAGTGAGTGGATCCGCTTAGTTGTTTCTTTCTATGTCTCTCTATATCTCAAGTTCGCGGAGAAACCCATCTCCCGAAATGAGCAATACCTGTCTTAGAATATGTCTGGATGTCTGATGGGACCTAGCTCATAAATGAACTCCAAATCCAAACTTCTTAGACTGTATCGTCAACTGAACTTAATCAGTATCCTGCGCGCCATGCCTCCCTCAGTATTGCCTTGGACCACCTGTCCAAAATACTGCCCCTCATCAGAAGGAAAACTATAACTCTGACAACCTCCTTGTCGTCCATGTCACCTTGGAAGCCTGGAATGATAACTGTCTCCTGAATGAGGCTGTCGTTATCATATCCCTAGAACATCCACTTATGTTCTAAAACTGCTTCCGACTGTTTCTCCAGGATTGGATTAATGTCAACTTATTGCATCTAGTGCAAGAACAACATCTGGTGTGGTACTTGACATCTCATGATTGACTCAATTGCCTGAGCAAGTGATCTGCCAATCATGCCCGTCCCTCTCCCCTTTAGTCTGTAAGACACCTTTGGAGAGGGTGACTCCATTACCTGCAGGTCCACTACCGTGCCAGGAGTCGTCCATCCTAAATACTCTTAGAATGCTGTCAAGTACCCTGATTGGGAAACCACCCAAATCTAGATCTAAAACCATAGATCTAGTAACCAGTATGTCTGACATAAAATCCATGTCCTTTGTGGAGAAACCACTGTGTGACGACCAAAGTATAACCGATCGTAGTAAAGGAATATCATTTCCTACTACCTTCTCAACAGATCCATCCCCTATTCTGATGACGTCAAACCTATGACTGTCACATCAGAAATAGATGATCTATCTCCGCTACATCTGCTTTAGTCTATAAATAGACATAAGCCTGATGTCCACCAATGCTTCCGCTGCTCCCACTGACTACGACAACCCTCTGGCACAGTCATATAGACGTGCACTTCTAAAGCTAGTTTAGAACGACGCTATACTGATCCTCCTGCCGGGTCTCGCAGCCTGGAACAACAACAATGGCAAGTGTGGGTAAACAAGAACTTCCCCGTCACCGTCCTTGAGGCTACCGGAGTACCTCTCGGGTGCCTGAAGTTACCCATCTTATCTGCGGAGTGGCCAATTGAATGTCAAATCAGATTGAATCTTTAGGTTCCTTATCAAATCTTCAGTAATCGTTTGCGGTTCTGGAATCACTTCCAGTTCTACCATACTCCCACTACTGTTTTTCTGAAAAAATCCATTTTTTTTTTATAAAACTGTGGCGAGTCTAGAACAATATCGCTATTGTTCATCCAGATGGTAGAAAGTCAACCCTCGTCATAGCCTGGGTCAACCCACAAACAGCCATTACAGAAACGTGCCTTGAGTTGTCCAGTGTCTGGTTTTAATCATAAACCGGACAACTCCTCGTACCTTAACATCGTTAAGATATGAACTGTTCTATATCCAATATAGAAACAGAGGCACTGATTTAATTGAACCAGATTCAAATCATGCAGCTGTCCCCAGCGCATGTCAACTAAATGGAAGGAGGCCGATCAGCGTTACTCAACTTAGGAATACTTCCAATTATGAGTAACCTGAAAGAGAAGCAAGATCTCTTTATCATTACTATCAACTGAATACCACACACAAGTATCTACATCTTCGATCTCTTTGAAGAATCCCGATACTCGCTACACCTGGTTCTCTACTCTATTCAAATACCTATAACTCCTCAAAACTTAGATCCTGTGTTTCTACGAAACACATGTCTAAGAACTAGAGAAGTTAAAAGTAAACAGAATATAGTATGAGGACCAACCCCTCTGTCCTAATGGACACTGGACAACATACAATACTCTGTATAAGTCCGCTGAGTCCAACAACTCTTTCACTGTGTGTCATAGGTTGAAAACTGTACTTATGGTTAAGAAGAATTACACCGCTGTTTAATGCTCCTTACCTAACCATCCACTGATATAGGTAAATGTCGTAGACATAATTTCAGAAAGGTATATCTCACTCTATGAAAATAGACGTACAGATATATTAATTTGAAATTGGTGCATAACAGCGGATATTCAAAACCAAATATTTGCCGACCGGCAAACAGCCCAGGTGATCTCCTCAAATATCACCGATTACAACGAATCCCGATATAATGAGGATGAACACCCAATTCCCAATAACCTACTCCCACTCATCATCTGTAAAACCATACAGATGTGAGAATCAAACCTGGTAAATACATACCCTGGAGCAAGTGTCTAATCGGGAAATCAGTTTTCTTTTAACTGTACACAGTGAACTGAAACATTGAAATGTTTCGATGGGGTATCCTGGTATTCCTAGTCATGCCTCTACCATTATCCAGATTCACAACTATAACCGTATAATTCTTTGCCACCTCTCCAAATCCCTTTATATGTCTTTAGTCGTTACCTTCTGCACACCCCTTAGGCCAAATGGTTTTCTTCCTTCCCTACCGTTCGGCACCAGCCTATGGTTTGGAAGAAGACTATCCAGAAAGCATAAAGGGTGTACTGTCCTAATCCTAGGAGCACTCGCAACGCGAGAGAAGGTGAAGATAAAAGACACCTGAATGTACTTTATTCCTATTTCTCCTGAACCAGGATCCATCCCCGAACTGGAACAAGTTCCTTTCGAGTTCGTATATAACCATACGATGGATTATCCAATAAAATGGGATCTTCGTAGTGATACGGAGTGTCCTGGAGAAATACAAAGTTGATTTAGGATTGGCGAAGAAATACTTGGTTTGGTCGTGAATAGCAGTCGCAGCTTACTTTGCCCTCTTACTAATCCCTTTCTTTGTCTTAACTCAATACCTTCTGTACACCGTTTAGGCTAATTAGTTTTCTTCATTCCCTACCGGTCGGCACCAGCCTATGGTTTGGAAGAAGACTATCCAATTTGCATAATAGGTGTACTACTCCTAAACTAAGGAGTACTCGCAACCTGAGAGAGGGTGAAAAGAAAAGACAACTGAATAATCCTATCCGTTTTCTCCAGAACCGGAAACCATCCTCGAATCCCTTCGAGTTCGTATCTAACCATACGATGGTTTTGTCCAATGGAAGTGGACGTTCGTAGTAATACGGGGTGTCCTGGAGAAAAGGGTAAAAGTAGGAGTGGCAATGAGGTCTGCAACTCTGACAATCCAAAAGCCAGTGTAAAGAAGGTTCGGTCAACTTGGTCACTGAGTCATAGTCTTAGGGTCGGGTCAATGGTCGCTGCCAAAGAGAGAGAGAAAAGAAACACTCAGCGTGCACTCTAACCTAGATCAGAATGGTTACCAATTTATCTAATCTGGAAACCTCCCACTGTACCTCAAATTCTCCTCCAAACCTGAAAGAAGAATTAGTCGGGGTCACCCGAGGAGTAAACCAACTCATCAGTGGGAATCGGGATCCAACTCTCATCGCATGATAACGTGACGGAATCCGCTCACGGTATCACACTCCAGAAGGTATGCGCATATCTGGCAAGTTTCAGTACTTTTGAAACTCCCGATGTGATTTCTGCCCCATGCTCTTATGACCTTGGCGAAGGTCAACAAATCATAAGTCACATGTCAAGTTCTACCCGTCATTATCCAGGTTAATTTGAATCCACCCGTACAGGCCCTTGACGAAGGTCAACAAGGCTATACGACTGTCCCAAACCAACGCATCTATCTATGCAACAGAAAAGTAACAAGCAGCTACCATACACTATGCCTTGACGAAGATCAACAAACATAGCATGAATACTACGTGCTACCCGTCTGAAACGACGGAGGGCTACGAATGGTTTCTGGCGAAAACCTTTAACGTAATGAACTTGATATCGTCGAAGGAACGGATAGCTTTTAAAAGATATAGTGACGACAACTTCCGCTAAAGAGGTCACTCCCGGTGAAGGGATCTCGGCTCTTTCCCCGTAGAATGGGGTGCAGGATATTCCAACTGAATACCACGGTGCAAAGCAAAAGTAATCGGCTATAGTGAAGTTAATGCTCTGACGCAAACTTTTTGTCCAAGGGGTCACTCCCGGTGAAGGGATCTCGGCCCTTGCCTCGTCGACTGAGGAGCAGGATATTCTAAATGAATACCACGATGCAAAACAAAAGTGAACGTCCTTGCAATAACAGCTTTTTGAAAAGTGTTCCAACAACATCAGATTAGGTTTGTTTTAACTTGCATTGATCCGAATCAATGCAGTCACATCAATTGATCACACCAAAAAGAACGAAAATATACTGATGTACGTATATGCCATCCGCATTCGCCACTGGGTCCCGTCATTACCCGTTAGGTTAGCTTACTAACGACAGAGCGGGGACTGGACTAGCACGGATGCAAAACATATACAACATCTACTAATATATATACCAATATATTATATTTTGCTCAAGGCGTGAAAGAAATGCAACATCACAGAAATGTACAGCATCACAGAACAATACAGATATCTGGGATCCCCGGGTTTCACAGAGCCACTACTGAAACCCGATGTTCCCCTGGTCGTGTGGATAGCCTGTGCAATGAAAACCTAGACCCCTACGGGCGCGGCAAGTCACCCGCCAAAACCTGAAGCGAGGCAGCCCCCTTCAGTGCCGTGAATGGACCACCCAGCACTTCACGGAATCCGGTAACTTGGGCACCCCTCCTGGGTCAACCTGTACCCCCTACGAGTGCGGCGAATAGCCCGCCAATTCCAGACTGAAGCCCCTCCGTCTCAATGCCCTGAGATGCGGGCCCGTTGCCCTCCAGAACCCGGCTATCCGTGCACCCCTCCGCGGGGTAACCCTAGTACAGAAAGTAAAATATACATACACCGGGTACATCGACCGCAACCAGGTCGTGCCCCAAAAGAATAATACAATCAGGCAGTGACGGCAGTCCACATGTCGGACGCTCGCCCCGCAATATCAAATGTACATAATACAACAACACTGTACTAGCATTGCATCCAGGCTATCCCCCACGACCGATCCGCAACATCACAGCAAATACATAGAACATCAACGTGAAAGTCACGTTCGCAAATCCGTCTAACCGGGCTATAGCAGTTAGACCGGATTTACCGATCGAGTGACATTCACGGTCGCAGATATAATGTAAATACTGTGAAAATAACGTGTTTAAATTTCGATCGACAAAATATCAAGAAGTGGGCCCCACGACTTACTGGTGAACAGTAACAAAATCTGGGCAAAAACGATATATATCAAAAACCCCAAAATCCAACCAAGAACCAACTGACAAAATTTGGGAGCACGTGCTCCCCACGTGGCCGCGGTTGCGCGGCAAAACCATGGGTTTGGCCGCGCTTCCGCGGCAACTTGGAGGGATCACGACCCCAAATTTTGTCGTGACTCTTAAAAGTTCCTGCTCTGATTTTTAAGACATCCAGAAATCATTTTTGAGACCGTTTAAAAACAACAGAAACTGTCGGCTTGGATTTTTGCAGTTTTCGATTTCCGGTCGGATCGAAGTTTTAAACGCGTTAGCACAAGTTAGCATAGCAAAATGGTGAGGCTCTGATACCACTGTAAGTGCACGGCGGCGCCCCGGCCGTCAATCCGACGCCGGAATGCGGAAGCGGTGAAAAACTTTAATTTTGCGGACTTTGCAAACCGGCACCACCGCGCACTAAACTCCGGATCGTAACCATTAAACTAGTCTAGCTAACAAGAAGAAGGGAAAGATGTATACCGACGATCCAAGTCCTCCGGTCTTCATCTCCACTCCGATCTCCTCGCGGGATCTCCGTCCATCTCCTCCTCGTCGGAAAGGGCACCACGAAGCCGGGTACTTTTACGGGCTCCCACCTCAATACCGAGGCAACTCGGGCGCGAAGCTGGCGAATCGACGCGTCCAAGATTTGCTGTAGGAATGTGTAGTAAACTATTGTCTCTATTGGGGTTGGAGGAGTTGCCATGATGGAGGAATTGGTGCAAAAGAAGAAGCCATGGAAAACTGTTGGAAGAATGGAGTATGCTCCCTTTTGTGAGCTCGGCCAGAAAAACAAAATGAATGCCCTCTCGAAATACATGAAGCCAAGCACCCACTAATGAATGAAAAATGGATGATTAAAAACCAAAGAAGAAATGAAAAAGTCTTCACTGCACACACACACACAAAGAGGGGGCCCACGAAAATCATCAGCCCTTATTTTATGCACTCAAATGTGAATAAATTAATTAATCCACAATCCTTTTTCATTCCAGCACACTCAATTTATTCATTTATTCCCTTATCTTTAATCATTCCACAAATGCAACAGTGGCCGGCCCCCATTTCAATTTCCAACACAAAATTCATATTCAAAACCCATACTCTATCAAGTCTCAATTAATGCAAGAATGGTCCAAAAGAAAAGATGCAATCATATCCATCCTTTTGCAATAAACCCCCTCAACAAAATGTTAATTGCAAACTTGCAATTAACACCCTCCAACGAAAAGTCCGACCGGGAAGGAAAAAGAAAAAAACCGGCCGGAACGGAATACAAACTGGCAACCCCAGAAAACAGGTCCCATAATAAATTACAGGAAAACCCCGATACTGTGCATACACACCCGCATTTGTATTTCGACCGAAATACAAATGTAAAAAGACAAAACTACACTATCAAATACTAAGATCCGGCTTAAGCCAAAGCCGGCTAGTAAAAAACCGTCCGATCACCATCCGTGCAATACCGCACGTATCTGATCGAACCCTGCCATATCTCCATACGGCCTCTACAGCGTTTCGCCCGAAAGCTGAGTAACTGAAAGTGTGGGGGACTCTAAAGACTCGTCAATACTATGGCTGTGGATTTAACCACTAGCACGTCAGAGGTATAAGCCAATACGTAACGGGCCACCAACTATTGACTAAAAGGGACGTCGATGAGCGAACTCATCCTGACACCCTACTGAGCCTGTCAGTGACAATATCCGTGCAGTCCGGTCCGTTCGTCTATGAGTATCGCATGGCGGGCCTAGGGGGTTGGTAAAAGTCAGACCCCCAAAAGCGGTACAAGTCGTGTCGGAGTGTAGCCCAGAACACCCTGAGATACTACTGGAATACCTACCAGTAAATCTCCTTGCCTTGGCCAAGGACTTTGTGTAATGGCTCTCCTAGACACAGCACGACCTCACCCCCAATACCGGGAGAGACGAACCCCTGAAGATACGCTCACTGCCTCCATGTGGCTCGGGACTGTACCCAACTAAAACCTGTTTGCACGACTCCTTTGAGCCGTGGTAGGGTAGTAATCAAAGTACAGTGGGAACTCACACGAGACAAATGACGATCCCCAGATCGATGAACTAACCTGCACACATGTCACCAGGGAACTGCCATCTGACGTCTGGTATATGACCAACTAGCATGTTCCCGGCGAGTCCTGTCCGGTGTACTCATAACCCAATGAGCACCTGTATACATCTTAGGTGATCCAACTGACACCAGTGGCTTGTGAGACCGGCCACCGCCCCTCGTCGGGGTCTCGACTGTATACACTAGTCTACTAATGGAGTATCGATGCCCGGTCTCGAAATTCCCACGACTAGGGACCTTTTAAGGATATGCTTGTAGACCCCCAGCTCCCACTTATATGATCGCCCTCATACTGCTGGTGGTCAAGCAAGAATCCTAGGGGCTCTATCAACGTGCAATAGCGACATGTCATGTCACCTAAAGCAGTACACGATGATAAAGGTAAACCAGATAGCATACTATCATCTCGAGTAAGACTGTCCTACCGGGATAGGTCCTCCCTCAATCATTACAATCACGTACCTGTGACCTAATAATTGACTCTGAGGGCACTATCTCCAACACTTTCCTCGTCGAATGAGGTGCGGGATATATCATATATATCACTGTGCAAAGCAGAACTCTTAAAAGCAATCAAAAGACAAACCGAGTGTGTAGCATCAGCCAGTTATTGCTAAAGGAGTCACTCCCGGTGAAGGGATCTCGGTCCTTTCCTCATCGAATAAGGTGCAGGATATATCATATATACCGCTGTGCAAAGCAAGAACTGTAGCTACCTGTTTTAATTTTGAAATTCGATTCTACAACATCTTAGGTTTCTTTTTATTTCATTAATCATATTAATGAAGTCCTATCATTTAATCACCTAAACATCACAGATAAATACGACGTACACTTATGCCATCCGCATTCGCCTCGATGTCCCCTCGTGCACCGTTAGGTTAGGTAACTAACGGTAGAGCGGGGCAGGGCTAGTGCGGGTGTAAAACATAAGTAACATCTATATAATATATCATATATACTATATACAGTATCCATCACAGAACATATCACATGATCACATCACAGATATCGCAGCAGAAGAATCATATGAAATATTGGATATACTAGGACGTCCGTGTTTTCAATACGAGCCAGTATAAAGCACGGATTCCACGGTCGTGATGAATAGCCAAACCCACACCCCTAGACCCCTACGAGAGTGGCAAGCAACCCTACCAATTCTAGAGTTAGGAGACCCGGACTCGACTCCTCGAGTTGGTCTCCCACTGGACCCCAGAACCCGGTTACTTGTGCCCTCCTCCTTGGGTCTATCCTAGTGCGGAAAAGTAAATAATATACAAAGGGTGACATCTTCCGCAACCTGGAATTGCCCCAATAAAAGAATATTACATACAAGTTTTTATATGAATGAAAATGAAAAACACTCATCTCACATAAAAAAACCCGGCTATTCAAACACGACGATCCAATATAACATATCCAGCAACACATAACATCACATGTCATCAACGTAAGTAAATATGCGCATCCCAATTGTCGTTGACATATAGCAACGAAACCGGCGATATCACATATTACACTTACGGTCACAGAAAAGAAAGTGTAAAACTACAACAGTTGGAATCCGCAACCTGCATAGACATCGCATGCCTAATCAAATGAATTCCTTAGACATCGCATGCCTAACAATTATAAACCCCGCATTTTAGTCTCATTATCGAAAACACTTTTCAATATCAAGTCGGGTAATTCAACAAGATTCTCGACATCCTGATCGAATGCTCGTCGCAAACTTTAGTAGACGGCCACACCCATGATACCGTCGACGAAGTGCACCAAGGCGGAACACCGCTGCCTTGAGCACCCGAACGGATGCTTTCGGCGACGGGGTTCTCCTACAGTCACTTGGTCGGGGCTAAGGGGTGTAGCTGTCTATTAAGTTTATCCGGCGAGTATCCGCGTACGCTATGTGATTGCGACGGACTTTTGATCACATCAAAATTTCGTGGCAACCGATCAAGTGAGACTAAAGTGCTATGTTTATAACATTCATTCAGTTATCTCATAACTACTTGTGAATTCCAATTATTGTATCCCATTCCAGATAAATAGAAAATGTTAAACTTTCCGATCGAACATTCAAACACCCAAGTTTTCCCGATACAGATCAACTCATGAAATAAGTTCAAAGACATTCACTTCATGCCTCAGTACCAACGGTCCAGCCGTAGAAGGGTCAAGCCAACGCCTCACATGTGGCACGCCGTACTGCCGCAAACCCGAGGGTTCAAAGGGCAGTTCAAGACGGTCACATAATCGAGTTAAGGTTTGTTGTCTTCTAGAGGGTCCATCGCGTTACTTGCACTACTTAGAACGTCTTTAAACCACGGAAAAATCCAACACTTAGAAATTTTCCGGCAGGGGAAAAATTGGGTATTTATATCCGGTCGAACTTTTTAACATATTCTAAAATTACCCGGAAAAACACATAGACAAAGTTTGATAATCCGATCGAATATACGAACTCCCAATACAACCCCAGAACACTCAACTCTTGAGTCAAATTAAAAATTCCCAGAAAATACAGCATTAAAATGTAAGAGTTACTGTGCAAAAAGTACTAGGAGGAGGGACAAACGTGCCGCGGAACCGCCGCATTAGCCATGCTAATGCCGCGGTTCCGCCGCACTGTAGTGGAATCATGATCTCATTTTTCACAGTTTTTCTTAGAAAACCCTGCTGAATTTTCTGCATATTTTTAATATTGAAAAATCCACATTTTCAAAAATTGGACAGAGAGTGGTCTCGGATTAGGGTTTCGGGTTCGTTCGGGTTTCAAACTTCGTCTACGCATCGCCTAAGGCTCTAGCTAGGCTCTGATACCACTGTAGGGTTCCTAGGCACACTAATGAGGTCTCACAAGGCATCAACCATGCCAATTTCAAACTTTACAAGTGCCGAGAAACCCTAATACGGATCGTTAACTAGAATTTTAGGCGAAACAAGAAGCTAGTTAACAACTTAACTAAGTGAACGGAAATACAACCTTTGTAGATCCGGTCCTCCACCTCCATAGCTCCATGATGAAGTCTCCTTGCTGTCCAAATCGAATCCCGGGCTCTAGCGTCGGCTTCATCGGAGAAATGGGCGGGCTAGGTCGTCGACTTCGATGCCGAAGATGATCTACGTCGAGGCATCACAAGATCAAGCTCCCACTTCACCAAGTCATGAAACTTGTGAAGAAAACACCCTATACTACTTGGCGAGAGGTAGAGGATGAAGAAATAGGAGGTGGGTTCACTTTAGAATTGGTTTTCTCACTCATTTTCACTAGTTGCCATTGTTGATAGCAAGCTTTTCTTCATGTTGAAGATGAAGAAGACGAAGAAAAAGATATGATAAAAAGTATTTAGAATAGAAAAGAATAATAAATCTTATCATATTTTTAACCATGGTTTTGTGTAGAGAACTAACTTGAGTTTAGATGAATGGTTAGGGTTAAAAGAAGAAGACAAAATGGTCACTTGGTCAAAGCTTCATGAAGCTTCAACAAGCTTCATGAAAGAAAGAAAGAAACCATTTTGTTTTTCTTTTATCTATTTCTCAAAAATGAATAGATAAATAAATAAGTGAATAAATCAAAACCCTAACCATTATCATAACCATGGTATAAGTCTTTACACAAAGCCAATTTTGCATGTATCATCAAACATGATACAAACAAGTGCACAAAAGTATATCACATATACAATGTGCACATCTGAGTGAGAAAATCAATTTAAAGTGAACCGATACTAGTTAATGCAAAGTAATATATCAAATATATAATTATGCATTAAATCATTAAATCAACACTTGATTTAACGATCCGGTCATATCGCATATAACCGACTAATATTCAATGTATCGGCTTATCGAATCAATACTTGATTCGATAACTAGGTTATATCGCATACAACCATTCGATACATTCATCGCGAGAATAGAATACGGTATCACATACACGCATTATTCTCGGTCCCGCACATATCTCATATGCGCTCCTATTTCGTTTCGCTTGAGCCAGGAAACCTCTGTGTAGGACTCTAAAGACTCGTCAATACGCCGGCAGCAGGTGATGATCATATCAAACACCCACAAGCCGCAAGCGGTCTGCTAAACGTAACGTCCACCCGGGTATTGAGCGATCAGAAGATCGATGAGCAAGACCGCTCACACTCCTGTGAATCCAACTAGTAACACTTACCGTACAGTCCGGTCTGATCGTCTGATATGTCGCATATCTCGCCTAGGGGTGGTAAACGTCCGACCCCAATAGCTCGATAAGTTGTGTCGATATGAGGTCTATAACATTTCGAGAAACTACAGGTAACACTTACCAGTAAATCTCAGCAACCCTGGCCAGGGATTTCCGGTTATAGCCAATCGAACACAGCGCAACATCAACCCCCTATACCGGGAGAGACGAATCCCCTCCTATCGCTCATTGCCTCCATGTGATTCGGGACTGTACCCAAAAACCACCGTTTTGCACGCCCTCTTGGACGTGGTAAGGTGGAAATCAAAGCACAGTAGGAACCACACAAGACTCTATGACGATCTCGGGTCAACAGACTACTCTGTACCAGTGTCACCAGAGAACTGCCATCTGACGTAAGGTATAATACCATCTGGGAGTTCTCGGCGAGTCCGTCCAGTGTACCCAGTCTCTACTGAGCACCCGTATAACATCTCTGATGTCAAACACCAATGGATATGGGATCATCCATGGCCCATCTGTATGGGTCGAGAAGGTATACGCTAGTCTACTCTGGTATATCGATGCCCCGTCTCGATATACCCACGACTAGGGACTTTGAAGGATGTACTTATGGACTACCAAGTCCCCACTAGTATGATCCGCATCATAGTCCAGGTAGTCAAGTACACATCCTAAGGGCTTTACCAACATGTAACAGAGAGACAATCAGTGTACACGTTAAGGTAAAGAGCAACCAGATAGCATACTATCATGTCGAGCAAGAAAGTCCTCCCTATATATGTCCCAGCATCCACTACAATATACATCCTATGTATAGTAATGGCCTCTAGGGCATACATATAACTAACACAGTATAATAGTATCGAGTACATACCTCAGCATCGGTGGTCCAGCCGTAGAAGGGCAAACCCAAGCCTCACTAATGGCGCCGCAGAACTGCCGCAAACCCTAAGGTTCAAAGGCTTTCATACGGTCATTAAGTCGAGTTAGGGTTTCATTCTTCTAGAGGGACCATAGAATTGCCTGCATGTCTTTCCGAATACTATAAACTTGGAATAATAGGCTTCTGACATTCGATCGTCTCTGTCGACTCTCAACGTCTCTGCGTGAAGCCGTCTCTAGCTGGAATCAATCTATCTGATGACCTCGCATCGGGGTAGCGAACAATCCATATGTCCTAGTCATTCATCCTCGGTGACTAGCGACCTTCTATAATCTCTTAGTACAATCTCGTACTGCAATAGCTCCAACATCTAGGGCGATATCCCGTCGTTCTCAGCAATAACTGGCTCACTCGTCTGCACGCTGAACAGTGCCTCAATCATCATGAGTGAGCAATACATCAACGATCATCAAAATCTGGCTGGCCTCTGTCAGTGTCTCAGTCCTCTGGTGCTGATTTGCACGTCCGAGTAATCTCATACAGCGATCCATCCAACACTCGTGGTGCGGAAACACAATCAAGACACATCTCTGCAATCGTGTGTCGCCGGTATCATGCCCTGGTCAGTCCTCGTTCGTAACAAGCTCGTGCTGACCGCAATTCTAGCTGTAGCTCTCCCTGCCCGTAATCGTGGCAGCAAAACTATAACTGGTACCGATGAAGCTAGATCAGGAAGGAATATGATACTGGACAAGGAAATGTACATCCTAAGGCTTCTTAAGTGGAGTGGCGTGTCGTAAATATGCCGCGGAACATACCAACGGTACGTTACTCTACTTTAGTCACCTATTCCATCAACCAAGGGTCATCCTACGCTCCGAAGGTAAAACCTAACGCTCTGATACCAACTTTGTCACGACCCGAAAGTACGGAATATGACCGGCACTTAGACTACGAACGTCTTGAGGCATACGTACCCTAAGTAAGCCGAACCCAGAAATCCAAACCAAGAAAAGCAGTAGAGAGTAGGAAGAACCATATCAAATCAACCTGTATGCAACATAATATACAACGCCTAAAGGCGAGGATCACAACAGAAATGAAACTCAACCAGCAAGAACCCATGGAAATATAATGCGCGACTCTAAGGTCGAAAGAATAAACATCACTGGTCTCTATCTCAAATAAGTACATGTTTGGTTGATGGAACTTCTAGATACAACTGAATATGATATACAATGTATAATGATGGGTACGATACAATAAACCCACCTACTAGCAAGTCACCCGAAAGGAACAGTGCCCGCAAAGCCGTAATGAAACCCATACGGCAACACCTGCAAGAAACTGGGACACAACGGGGGTGAGTTGCCAACTCGTGAGTAGAAAAAGATCTACGAACAGAAATCGCATGTATGACGCAATCCTAGGTCATACGATCAAAATATATAATCCTCAAATATAAATAACCAGCAATCTATAACAAGACTAGGGTAAATACCTAACCCAAGTGTAAACCCATGTGCCCGTGTCAGTGCATCAGGTGGCAATATATCATATGAATGATGTATGAATGCATGAAAAGTATGATGAAGGTTTTTAAAATGATATCAATACACATATATTAGCGTCCCATTCCACTAATATTGGTGTAAGGGTATATATAACAGCGCCCTCATACCCTGTTATATATACAAATGAAGTATGATCAATGTAATCATGCATGTAAATATGAGGATATAGTCGAAATCATGGAAAAACATCATGAAACCTGTGCCCAGCATTGGCACAAAACATAAATCCCAATATCTCAATATCTCTGTATCACAATCTCTGTACCTCAATATCTCAATCATAAAATCCAGGGCGCCGTCAGTCCAGATCGGCCCCTACCATCCATCTCATGACTACGACGGTATCCTCCGGATATCCGACGTGTCGGGTAAAATCACCGGTCGGTCGTGCTCCCCTGCACAGGCTTAACGCCATCATCTGCGATCCTCTTGCCCCGGGGTACCGCACCGGGCCTACCATGTACCCGAAACGGTTCCTCCACTCCTCGAATCGGGTCTCGAAATCCATCAGAAAACTCATGGTGGACGACTCATACATCATGGGAAAACCGCATTTTTATTTAAAAGAGAGAAAGCAGTTTATATAAGTTTTTGCGGTTTTCCCCCAAATCCAGAAAACATCATGGAAATCCGAATCATCAATAGCATGTAAAACCATGAGTATAAGAATGAGAATCCATGAATGCGGCATATAATGAACAACAGTGTGCATGAAGTGACAGGTAATAACTACAATGTCAAGCTGGCATATAAGGCAAGCATACTAATATCATGTCACTACTAGCTAACAAGCTAAATCAAGCAATAATATTTTCTAAGCGTTCGTGACATGGCAATTACCGATGAAGATGTGTGTGAGCCGGCAAATAAGTGTACGTGGTACATACGCATCATCGGTAATGGTGCTGGTGTCCTAACAGCAGGATATCAATAATGAAATATGAATCACAACAGTATACGATGCAGAGCAACAATGATAATATGGGAGAGCTGAATGCTAAACACAAAGATAGCTAAACCGTATCTAATATCATAAGAGTCCTATAGCTACACCACTAAAGATGAGCTAAAGCTAACAGTAGGTAAGGGAAACCGCCTAATCTCTGAGTCGATACATATACATATATATATATATATATAAAGTCGGTGATCTCGCCTCGATAATATCACATCCGATACCATATCTCTATAATCAGTTATTCCCAAATCAAGAGTGCGGATCAAACATTAAATTGTAGCTCGAACGTAAATCAGTCGTACGGCATCCCCCAAATCTGGGTACGGGTCAATATCACATCGGTCATATCATTCATCTAGTATTCTCTTTATCAAGATCATTATCTGGGGTACTGACCTATGTCTAGTACAATGCTAACATCATCACTATAATCAAGATCAGACTACTGATCGACAGTCTAGCATAAATCGATATCATCATCACATATCATCACAAGGAGTAAACATCGCCGAATGCGGCCTATCATAATTTTCTGGTCATATCATATCATATCATATCTCATAACATAATCACGTGTCGATCATTATATATTTATGTCATCAATCCCATGGCATCATCATCCCAAAATCCGCTAAAGTATCAATACGTATCCCAAATACGAATTTTACCATATCACCGATATCATAATCTTGGATCAAATATCATCGACTCATCTCAATCCCATGTCTCATCCTCAAGTCTGTATGTGAACACGTAGTCCCATACCTATGTGAACACATATCTATATAGAATCCCATAACCACATATGAAATAAGGATGTGTGCAAGTATGTATGTGTGGGAGTGTGTATGTGTAGTGCACCCACTATTCTAGGTTCTCGCGACACTAAATCATCCAAGTCCACCAATTATCCATCCTAATCATCAATAATTTCCCAACAACATATAATATTTGTAGGGGTGTATACGCATCCGTATACATCACCTCGGACTGCGGGGGTGCTATACGCCATCCACCCGACTTCTCCCCGTAGATATAAATCTACTCACATTTCTTTATGCGTGCCGGTGCCGATGTCGCCATTTGCATCTCCAACGTCTCGACGCCACGTGGGGTACCTACAAGGATATCACACGCCAAAACTCATGAAAACCATCTCGGAAACCAAAATGGTGCACGCTAGGTAAAAACCTGTGACCTTGTGTGCAAACACAGCCAACAACCCGCTGCCGTTGGCGTTCAAACGCCACCCGACAGTCACGAATCACCAAGTAACAAAAATCCATGCTAAATAAGTTGTAAATCATACGCCGACTCATGAAAATCAACTCAGATTCTATCCAAACTGGAATCAGTCAAAACTAGACATACAAGGGGTCAAATCTACATGAAATAGGGCTGTGCACGCAAAACGAGGGGCTTCTCCCCTGCTCTGGCCGCAAATTGCGGCCAGGGGGAATTTATCTGCGGCCGGGGTTAGGTGGTTGGGGCTAGGGTTTTGTGTGTTGGTTCCTATCCACCTCCACGTCTCACTGCCAAGTCAATTTTATTTTAGGAGGTCCGGGTTGATAGCAGTTTCCAGAAAGGTCCAGAAGTCGACAAAATCGCTAAATTACGCCAAGTATAACAAATCTGGTATCTAACTAGAAATCTGGGGTTTCTTGGTTAAACTGGCCTCACACACTCCTAATAAGACTATACTAACGTTCAAAACTATCTCTTGGCCAAATCTCACTCAAAATCCCTAAACTAGCACTAGATTATAGATATAATAGTAAATTTCAGCTAAACAACTCTAACTTAACAAGATAGGAGTTGGTTATGAGATTATACCTCAAGAAACTCCTAGAATGCAGGAGAAAAGAGGATGAAGGAAAGAGGAGGGGTGGTTGCTGCTGTGGAGCTGCTCCTTGTGCTCCAGAAGATGCTGCAGTAGCTGATACTGATGTTGTTTGTGTTGTTGGAGCTGTTGCTACAGTTGGGATGTTGTGTGGGGCTGAAGTGAAGTGTGAGGTTGCAGTATATGAGGGTGTGGTGTTGTTTGAATGGAGTTGTTTTCAACAGCAGTTTGTTGCTGTTGCTGAGAATTTTGTGATGCTGGAATTGTTGTGGTTGTTGTTGTTATTGCTTAGGTGATGTGGGAATGGTTGTGGTGGTGTGGTGGTGTTGTTCCAAATGATGTTGCTGCTGGGGCTGCAGATGCTGAAGCTGATAGTGTGATATTGGGGCTGAAGTTTTTGTTGCTGCATAAGGGGCTGATGTAGCTGCTGAAATGGCTGTTTCAGCAGCTGATTTGTTGATATGGGGGTGTATAGATGTGGGGCTAGTGGCTGCAGCTGCTGTAGCTGTTGTAGGGGCTGGTGTGAGTGTATAGGTGGCTGATGTTACAGCTTGTAGCAGCAGCTAGGGGGCTGATAGATTTGTTTCAGCTGAATTCAGGGCTGATGTGCTGATGGTGGCTGAAGTGATGATATGGGGCTGATGTGAGTGTATAGGTATTGGGCTAAGGGGTTTAGGAGCTGGTGTAGGGTAGCTAGTGGGGTGTTGATGGCTGATGGTATTGTTTTCAGCTGAATTTTGGGGCTGTTTTGTGGCTGATATGCTGGCAGAAAATGGGGCTGAATTTGTGTATTAGCATCTGATGTTTTCTTCAGCTGTTGCTGAAGTTGTGGCTGATGTGTGAGAAGGAGTAAAGAGCACAAGGGGTTATAGAATGGAATGGATCATGGCTCACCTTAACCTCCTCTCTCTCTCTCACCTACCTATAAGTCAACTTTTACCCTAATCAACTTTAAACCAAACCAAACCCTTAGTTAACCCACTTACTTAATCCAAATGGTTCAACCCACCATAGTCATCTACACATGATCCAACCCTAAGCTACCATGACCAAAACAAGAAACAAGTGTAACAAGTGTAGAAAATGTCATGTGCTTGCACAAAAGTCCAAAAATACAAATTAGCGATTTTTAATCGCGGTTAACACCAAAATAGCATTTACGTAACCATAAAAGCTTAAAAATGATATTTTTCCACAAAATACCCTATTTTAGAATTTCCAAAATTTTCTCCAGAATTTTCACCATTTATCGGTATTTAATTATACCGACTATTAAAATATTCATTAAAATTAATATTAAATTATGAAAATTCCTAAAAATAATATTTTTTTTTTTTTGAAATGTTACAGGCGCCGCCGGCCGGACTCGTCCGGACGGCCGAGTTCCCTTCTTCAATATTGTGTCTCTTCATCTTCTAAACCCCCCTGTACACTTCAAATTCCTAGATCGGTTTCAGAGACCTTTGAAATCCCTATTTACTCCATTTTAATGATTTTTTAATATATTTTTATATTAAAACCTTTCATATACCCTATTTACTCCAATTTTTAATGATTTTATACATTTTTACATTTTTTTTATTTAAAAACCCTTCACCTACCCTACCCCTAGCTTACCCTATAAATACACCCCCTCCCCTCTACCCTCTCATCCCAAAATCCTAAACTCACTCTCTCAAAATTTTCCAAGAGTTGTGTTCTTTGAAAACAAGCTCGCGGCGAAGCTCCGGCGAAATTCCGGCGGAAATTCCGGCGACGTTTTTAGGAACAACCGGCGACGAAGTAACGCATCGGCAACCCCTTTAGTCCCCCCTCACTCCTTTGTATAAATCAAAACCCGTAAGTCCCTTTCTATCTCTCTCTTCCCTATTCAAGAAAATACGAAATTACAAAACCGACGGAATCGGAACAAATCCGATTTCCGATTCGGTTTTCTATAAATTTCACTTCTCACTAATACAATCATCATTAAACATTCTTATGTTGACTACTAAACACTAATCAAACAATTTGAATAAGTTTCATCACATGAAATGATAGCTTTCTCAATTTATCGTATTTTGTCACATAAATACCACAACGTTTCACTCTTTCATTTAACACCGTCAAACTTGCTATACATTTATAGTAGATCACGAGGTAACGACCTACCTCCTCACACACTTATATTCAACCTAACACGATACCATTGAAACCTTAGAATACGAGAAAACAAGAATTTACATTTAAATACCATATACTTAATAAAACTATCATAAAAGATTTAGAGTTGATACACTTTTAAATAAATACCTCTTATTAGGAAAATACGATAAGTTGTGGACATCGGTCGTTTATCTAAATCTGACTTTGTGGTGTCTAGGCTAGGCAAGTAAGAAAGGTAACTTTAAAAGGCCCGACTCACGGTGATTTGTAAGCGGATCCCTCCTTTCCTCACTTGTACTTACCTGGCCACAATTGGCGGTGAAGAGGCGATTTGAGGCATCTAACGACTTGTCGTTTAGACCATTTAGAAATAGGCTAGTTGACTTAGGAAACTCTAGAATCTGAAATACGGAAAATTGACATTTTTACAAATAAATATCTTTTACTTTATAAAACCGTTTTCTAAAGGATTTAATATTTTACAATCTTTGCAAACCTCCGCTACAACCCATTTTTGGGGAACCCGTTCGGAATGGTGCGGATTATCGCATATCCTCAGGCTTAGTAGTGCGAGATTCAGACCTCCGCAAGGAGCATTCGGTCTCGAAAGATTTAAAATACGATATCTTAAGAAAATGAGATTTTTAAACTATAATAAATATATTATAATTATTTTTGTATAAATATATGTATATTTATCATTAAAACATTTATTTTGTTATGATATAAATATTCCACCTTTTTCTAAAATCACAAGAATAAATTTTACACTAAAATACCATGAACTTCAAATAAATCAATATTACAGATAAATACCTTTATTTATAAAACTAGGATATTTTCACTAAAAATGGCACAATATAAAATCCACATTCTTTACAACTTTAAAGATGAATAATGAATACTTGAGGTGTATTTTGAAAAGTATATAAAAGTATTTTTATATAAAAACCCCTCAAGTTTAATAAATTACTCTAAGGACCCTAGCAATTATACGATTTCGATTTACATTTCTAACTGTCTGACTCGGATTTGAGTCTGATCATTCTGACTTGAATATGATTCAAGTCAATCTACAATCTACAATATTCCAATTCAATATGAACACATGAATCCATGAATTCAATTATCAATTTATACAACTTGACTGAACCGAACCATGGATATATATATATATTCCTTTTACATGATTCTCAGTTATTCTATTTACATGACTCTATAGTTCCAACCGTTTATTGATATCATGGTTTTAGTCAGTCATCCAATTACACAATATAATACAATGCAATACAGTACTATCAATAACATAACTACACGGGGTATTGGGGTAGTTCATTCGTGAATCCAACATAATCTCAAGAGTCCCCCTAGATCATGAATCCATGTCTACTAACATAAGCAAGCAATCATGAGGGCTCGTGTTTCCATGCTCCTGGATTGTGGCCTGTTGAGTTTGGAATACTTCGGCGACGGTCGAAGTCCCGCTACTAACATATCATTTGGGCCCGTGGTTCCCTACCCCTGGATTACAGCCTGTTGGGTTTGAGAATACTCTTGAGATTAGTTAACATTCACCCTTGAACTTACGATAACAACAGCATTAACACTAAAACAATATAATACAACTGTAAAAGCTGCTCTCTCTCTCTCTCTTTCTCTCTTACTCCCTATCTATTCTATTTCTCCTCTTATATTTGGGACTTACTGAGCGACCTATTCGCTGATAACATTCTCTTTCTTTCTTCTTTGAATGTCGTCAGGTGGTTTGGACCCGGCAGAGATCGAGCCATCTACAGAAGACTTGGAGCAGTTTACCGAAGACCCAGCACTGTAGTTTCATTGTACACCTTTTCATTCAGTACTTTTCATTCCTGTTATACCACTGTTTAGGCATCTTTTTATTTCAGTTGTATTTCCTTTTCATGCATTGTACAAAAGAATGCTAATAAATAAAAGTTGTTGTTTTTATTATCCCTTGTCTCTTGTGTATTTATTTTATATTGCTTAAATACGTTTAGCGTATGTACTTCTGAGTATATACGTAGCGGACCTCGTCGCGTCCCCGTACACTGGGAAGCGGGGCGTGACAGGTTTTGTTGGCGGCCCATGCAGGTCAGAGCTGTATGAAACCCTATCATGCAGTTCTGTTCTGCGTGAATAACCTAAGCAATATAACACAAGAACCAGCAACTAAAACATTCTTTACAATCCATGTTTTTTGAATCTTATCAATTTCATATTCCTTGAATCATATACTTTGAATCTGTCCTAACTCAAAATCCCCTCACCTCTTTTCGCATTCTTTCATTCCTTCACACATTCTTCACATTTTTAAAACCCTTGCACCACCTTGTTATTTTTTACATACTGTCGGTACACCAGCACCAAACTTTCCTTGGATTTGTTACACTTTTCTTTTACAAATTTCGAGGACGAAATTTTTATAAGGAGGGTAGAATGTAACAACCCTAATTTTCTTATACACTTTTCCCTATACAAATTTATTTTCAAATATTTTTTTTTTAAAATCCATAAAGGGGTATTTATTACCTGAGCACAAGACTTAAGTAATTGATTAGCAATTTAATTACAAGAAGGAGCTTATAGCTCATTGGTAACACCTTGCATTGCTGAACCAAGCCACCAGAGTTCAAATCCCTTGCCCCACATTATTTTTAATATTATTTTGTTTTAAATTCTTTAGAAGCCCAACAGTCCACCTGAGATAACTCCCAAAACTTGAACTGAACCTGAAAAACTAAATATACCAGAGGCTACACTAGACGACCCCCTACCTCCCCATGCCCTGACTCGGGCCGGCGCCGCCGGCCGGACTCGTCCGGACGGCCGAGTTCCCTTCTTCAATATTGTGTCTCTCCATCTTCTAAACCCCCCTGTACACTTCAAATTCCTAGATCGGTTTCAGAGACCTTTGAAATCCTTATTGTTAGTTGTATGTATGCCCTAGAGGCCAGTATTGTACAGATGATGTATATTATATTGGATGCTTGGACATATATAGAGATGACTTTCTTGCTCGATATGATAGTATGCTATCTGGTTGCTCTTTATCTTAACATGTTTACTAGTCTCTTTAAACTGTCTTATAGTTACATGTTGATAAAGCCCTTAGAATGTATACTTGACTACCTGGACTATGATGCAGATCATACTAGTGGGGACATGGTAGTCCATAAGTACATCCTTCAAGGTCCCTAGTCGTGGGTGTATCGAGACGGGGCATCGATATACCAGTGTAGACTAGCGTATACGCCTCTCGACCCATGAGATGGGCGATGGATGATCCCATATCCATTGGTGTTTGACATCAGAGATGGTATACGGGTTCTCAGTGGAGACTGGGTACACTGGACGGACTCGCCGAGAACTCCCAGATGGTATTATACCTCACGTCAGATGGCAGTTCTTAGGTGACACTTGTGCAGGTTAGTCTGTAGACCCGAGATCGTCATAGAGTCTTGTGTGATTCCCACTATGCTTTGATCTCCACCTTACCACGTCCATGAGGGCGTGCAAAACGGCGGTTTTTGGGTGCAGTCCCGAGTCACATGGAGGCAATGAGCGATAGGAGGGGTTTCGTCTCTCCCAGTATTGGGGGTTGATGTTGCACTGTGCTCGATTGGCCGTAACAGGGAAGTCCCTGGCCAGGGATGATCAGAGATTTGCTGGTAAGTGTTACCAGTAGTTTCTCTACCCGTTATGAGCCTCACATCGGCACGACTTATCGGTTATTGGGGTCTGACGTTTACCACCCCTAGACTTGATATGCGACATATCAGACGAACAGACCGGACTGTACGGTAAGTGTTACTGGTTGGATTCACAGGAGTGTGAGCGGGCTAGCTTGTCGATCTTCTGATCGCTCAATACCCGGGTGGCTGTTACGTTTAGCAGACCGCTTGCGGCTTGTGGGTGATTGATATGATCATCATCTGCTGCCGGCGTATTGACGAGTCTTTAGAGTCCTACACAGAGGTTTCCTGGATCAAGCGAAACGAAATAGGGGCGCATATGAGATATGTGCGGGACCGAGAATGATGCGTGTATGTGATACCGTATTTCATTCTCGCGATGAATGTTTCGATTGGTTATATGCGATATAACCTAGTTATCGAATCAAAGATTGATTCGATAAGTCGATTCATAGGATACTAGTCAGTTATGTGCGACATGACAGGATCATTGAATCAAGTGTTGATTTAATGATTTAATGTATAATTATATATTTGATATATTACTTTGCATTAACTTGTATTGGTTCACTTTAAAAGGATTTTCTCACTTGAAGTTCACAAGTTGTATATGTGATATACTTTTGTGCACTTGTTTATATCATGTTTGATGATACATATACACTTGGATTTGTGTAAAGACTTAAACCATGTTTAGTGAATGGTTAGGGTTTCATAGTTTCACTTAATTATTTATCTTTTCTTTTTTGAGAAATAGATAAAAGAAAACAAAATGGTTTCTTTTTATCATGAAGCTTGTTGAAGCTTCATGAAGCTTTGACTAAAGTGACCATTTTGTCTTCATGCTTAACCCTAACCATTCCCACTAACCATGGTCTATTCTCTACACCTAATCAAGGTTAGAAGATGATAAGTATTCATTTTATTATTTTTTTGAGGATAACTTATCATATTCTATCTTGAGCTTCTTCTTCTTCTTCAAGAAAAAGCTTGTCACCATTAATGGCATCTTGAGCAAAAGTGTGAGAAATCCAATTCTAAAGTGAACCCACCTCCTATTTCTTCACCCTCTACCTCTTGCCAAGTAGTATAGGGTGTTTTCTTCACAAGTTTCACAACTTGGTGAAGTTGGATCTTGATCTTGTGTAACCTCGACGTAGATCATCTTCGGCATCGTAGCCGACGACTTGTCCGCTCATTTCTCCGATGAAGCCGATGCTAGAGTCCGAGATCCGACAAGGATAGCGAGAGGACGTCTACGTGGAGCTAAGGAAGTGGAGAACCGGATCTACAAAGGTTGTAGCTTCTCACTTTTAGTTAAGTTGTTAACTAGCTTAATGTTTCGCCTAAAATTCTAGTTAACGATCCGTATTAGGGTTTCTCGGCACCGGAAAAATTTGAAATTGGCATGGTTGATGCCTTGTGAGACCTCTTTAGTGTGTCTAGGAACCCTACAGTGGTATCAGAGCCTAGCTAGAGCCTTAGACGAAGTGTAGACGACGTTTGAAACCCGATCGAACCGAAACCCTAAAAACCAAAATGCTCTCTGGACTTTTTCCAAAAACTGGGTTTTTTCCATATTAAAAATGCTTAAAAAATTCAGCAGGGAATTATAAGAATTACGGTGCAAATTTTTCCAAGAGATAAGTCCAAAGCGCGGCGGAACCGCGGCAGAAGCCTGGCTTCTGCGGCGGTTCCGCGGCCAGATGATGACATCATCATTCCCTTTTTGCACAGTAATTCCTCTTTTACAGTGCTGAGTTTTATGGGAATTTTTAATGTTTATTCAAGAGTTGAATTTTCTGGGGTTGTATTGGGGATTCAATGATTCGATCGGATTATCAGATTTTGTCTATGTGGATTCCGGATAATTTTCGAATATGTTAAAAAGTTCGACCGGATATAAATACCCAACTTTTCCCCTGCCGGAAAATTTCCAAGTGTTGGATTTTTCTGAGGTTTAAAGACGTTCTAAGTAGTGCAAGTAACGCGATGGTCCATCTAGAAGACAACAAAGCTTAACTCGATTATGTGACCGTCTTGAACTGCCCTTTGAACCTTCGGGTTTGGGGCAGTACGGCGTGCCACATGTGAGGCGTTGGCTTGACCCTTCTACGGCTGGACCATTGGTACTGAGGCATGAAGTGAATGTCTTTGAACTTATTTCATGTGTTGAACGGTTTCGGGAAAACTTGGGTGTTCGAATGTTCGATCGGAAAGTTTAATATTTTCTATTTATCCGGAATGGGATACAATAATTGGAATTCACACACAGTTATGAGATAACTGAATGAAATTTATAAATCTAGCGGTTTAGTCTCACTTCATATTGAAAAGAGTTTTCGATAATGAGACTAAAATGCGGGGTTTATAATTGTTAGGCATGTGATGTCTAAATATTTCATTTGATTAGGCATGTGATGTCTAAAGAGGTTGCGGATTCCAATTGTTGTAGTTTTACACTTTCTTTTCTGTGACCGTAAGTGTAATATGTGATATCGCCGGTTTCGTTGCTATATGCCAACGACAATTGGGATGCGCATATTTACTTACGTTGATGACATGTGATGTTATGTGTTGCTGGATATGTTATATTGGATCGTCGTGTTTGAATAGCCGGGGGTTTTTATGTGAGATGGGTGTTTTTCATTTTCATTCATGTAAAAACTTGTATGTAATATTCTTTTATTGGGGCACTTCCAGGTTGCGGAAGTTGTCACCTTTTGTATATTATTTACTTTTCCGCATTAGGATAGACCCAAGGAGAGGAGCACAAGTAACCGGGTTCTAGGGTCCAGTGGAAGACCATCTCGAGGAGTCGAGTCCGGGTCTCCTAACCCTAGAATTGGTAGGGTTGCTTGCTGCTCTCGTAGGGGTCTAGGGGTGTGGGATTGGCTATTCATCACGACCGTGGAATCCGTGTTTTATACTGGCTCGTATTAAAAATACGGACGTCCTAGTATATCCAATATTTCATATGATATTTTCTGCTGCGATATCTGTGATGTGATCATGTGATGTTCTGTGATAGATACAATATATGGTATATATGATATATTATATAGACGTTACTTATGTTTTACACCCGCGCTAGCCCTGCCCCGCTCTGCCGTTAGTTACCTAACCTAACGGTGCACGAGGGGACATCGAGGCGAATGCGGATGGCATAAGTGTACGTCGTATTTATCTGTGATGTTTAGGTATTTAAATGATGGGACTTCATTAATGTGATTAATGAAATAAAAGAAACCTAAAGATGTTGTAGAATCGAATTTCAAAATAAAACAGGTAGCTACAGTTCTTGCTTTGCACAGCGGTATATATGATATATCCTGCACCTTATTCGATGAGGAAAGGACCGAGATCCCTTCACCGGGAGTGACTCCTTTAGCAATAACTGGCAGATGCTACACACTCGGTTTGTCTTTTGATTGCTTTTAAGAGTTTTTGCTTTGCACAATGGTATATATGATATATCCCGCACCTTATTCGATGAGGAAAGGACCGACGATCCCTTCACCGGGAGTGACTCATTTAGCAAAACTAGAAAAGCTTCAAAAACACTCCATTTTAAAATCATTTGATTCTACAACGATATCAAGTTCATTACGCAATAGGTTTTCGGAAAAACCTGTCGTAGCCCTCCGTCATTTCAGATAAGTTGTATATAGTATTCGTGCTGCATTTGTTGGCTTTCGTCAAGGTGCAGTGTGCGGTAGCTATATGCTGCTTATCTGCTGCATACGATGCGATTGGATTAGGGTAGTCGTGCGGCTTTGTTGGCTTTCGTCAAGGGTCGTGCGGGTGGGTCTAATTCAATCAAGAAATGTACGGGTTGAACTTGACTAGCGGGCTATGGTTTGTTGGCTTTCGTCAAGGTCATAGCACGTTAGGGGCAAAATCTTATCGGGAATTTCAAGTGTTGAAATTTGCAATGAGATTGCATACCTTCTATAAGATAGTTGGATCCCGATACCCACTGCGAGTAATTGTTACTCCTCGGAGAGTTTTACACATTATAATTAACCGATCAAGTAGGTGTCTAGAAAGGTGTCAACGAGATTACGCCTCTGGGAAAACGAGGTTTACATTAATTAGGTTCGTGCGAAAGCACGGGGAACCTCCCTCAAAGTACCGACACTGGCCTGGCTGAAAGATTGGCGAAGTTGTAGGGTGTAATTAATCCCGGCTAGTCTTTCCTTTTAGGGTTTGAAGGAAGATTTGATAAAAACCAGTGGGAGACATCCTGATTAGATAAGATAATAACCAATCTGATCTTGCAAGAGCATACGCTAAAGTGTTTTCTTCTCTCTCTCTCCAGGTAGCGACCATGTCATGCCCTAATAAAGATAATAATATGGATGTATTGACTGAACCCGCATGTTTTACTGTGCTGGGGAACGTTGGTTCCGTTCTTTCTTATAAGAGTTATAGGAATGAACAGGACATAGGGGAATACCAGGATTCCCAAGCCACCCGAATGAAGAAAGTACATGTTGATGCATTTTTTTCGGGTGTGTTCGTTACAGAGAACTGTTTCTCCATTTGCTCTACGTCCTGGGTATTAGATACCGGGTCAGGATCCCATATATGTAATCAGTTACATGGGCTTAGAAAAGGTAGAGAACTTGGAGAAGGTGATAAAGACATTAGAGTTGGAAATGGTGCAATTGTTGCAGCTAAGACTGTCGGGGAATATCACCTTGTATTACCAACTGGTAATACATTGGTTCTGAACGAATGCTATTACATGCCGAACCTGATATGCAACATTATATCGGTTTCTTTATTGAGTAAAGAGGGATATAATTTTGTATTACAGGATAATGTTATGAACATTTTCCGTAACCAAAAGTTGGTTGGATCAGGCACGTTGTGCAATGGCATTTATGTTCTAAATCAATCAACAGTTCTGAGCATAACGAACACACACAACAGGAAGAGTTCAGAACTGAACGAATCCTTCTTATGGCATTGTAGACTGGGTCACATCAATGTGACACGACTGGCTAAGTTGCATAAGGATGGATATTTGAAACCATTCGAATTTTCATCTTATGACACTTGCCAGTCATGTCTCAAAGGCAAGATGACCAAAACTCCGTTTACGGGACACGGAGAAAGAGTTACCGAACTCTTGGGACTGATACATAGTGATGTATGCGGTCCCATGTCTACACATGTCAGGGATAGTTCTTCGTACTTCATTACATTCACTGACGATCTCTCAAGATACGGACATGTATACTTGATAAGACACAAGTCTGAAGCTTTTGAGAAATTTAGAGAATATAAACAAGAAGTCAAAAACCAAACCGGAAAAAGTATTAAAATCCTTCGATCTAATCGAGGAGGTGAATACTTAAGCAATGAATTCCTGGACTTCCTAAAAGAGAATGGGATTCTCTCTCAGCTGACTCCTCCATATACACCACAGCACAACGGTGTATCAGAACGGAGGAACCGCACCCTATTAGATATGGTGCGCTCTATGATGAGCACAGCTGAGTTACCTATTTCCTTCTGGGGGTATGCGCTTGAGACAGCCATACATCTATTGAATATGGTCCCCACCAAATCTGTGCCTACCACTCCATATGAGATATGGAAAGGGAAGAGACCATGTCTTAACTATGTTAAGATATAGGGTTGTCCAGCCTATGTCAAACAACAAAATCCGGACAAACTCGAGGCATGGTCTGTTCTATGCAAATTTATAGGATATCCCAAGAATTCACAAGGGTATATCTTCTATCACCCTGAGGAACAAAGAGTGTTTGTTTCTCGGCATGCCACCTTTTTAGAAAAGGAATTTCTTGAAAAAGAGATTAGTGGTCATGAGGTAGAACTGGAAGAGGTTCCAGCTACAGAAGCTACAACAGAAGATCTGGTGGAACCAGAGGATTCAATAGTTCCCAATGAACCCCAGCCACTCCGCCGATCTAGTAGGGTTCCTCGCCAACCTGAGAGATACTATGGTTTTCTCATGGATGGTGGGAGCGAGGATTGCATCATGGAGGATGATGACCCAACTAGCTTCGAGCAGGCCATCACGAGTAGGGACTCAGTGAAATGGCTGGATACTATGCGGTCCGAGATGGAATCCATGTACACCAACAAAGTATGGACTTTGGAAATTGCTCCTGAAGGGGTAAAACCCATTGGGAGCAAGTGGATCTTCAAGAAAAAACTTGGTGTAGATGGGAAAGTGGAGACTTTCAAAGCTAGACTTGTTGCAAAGGGTTTTCGTCAAAGACCAGGTGTGGACTATGACGAAACCTTTTCTCCAGTGGCTATGCTTAAATCCATCCGGATCATGCTTGCCATTGCTGCATATCATGACTACGAAATCTGGCAAATGGATGTTAAGACCGCCTTTCTAAATGGTGATTTAGAAGAGTGCGTGTACATGACTCAGCCAGAGGGCTTCGTAGACAGTGGGAGCAACGGGAAGGTGTGCAAGCTGCTTAAATCCATTTATGGATTAAAACAAGCATCGCGGAGTTGGAACATCTGTTTTGACGTCGTTATCAAAGAGTTTGATTTCGTCAAAAACCCAGATGAACCTTGTATCTACAAGAAGATGGCAGAGAGTAAGGTTGTCTTCCTCGTATTGTACGTGGACGACATACTCTTGATAGGAAATGATATTCTTATGCTGCAATCAGTCAAGCTCTTCTTATCACAAAGATTCTCAATGAAAGATCTTGGTGATGCCTCCTGCATATTGGGAATCAGGATCTATAGAGATAGATCCAAACGGATATTGGGATTGTCCCAATCCAAGTACATTGACACCATACTAAAGAGGTTTAGTATGGAAGAATCCAAGCGTGGGAACTTACCCACGATCTCTGGAATCACTCTCTCCAAAGAGATGTCTCCCAAGACTGATTTGGAGAGAGCTCGCATGCAAGGGATACCCTATGCTTCGGCTGTAGGCTCTATCATGTACGCGATGCTATGTACCAGACCCGATATTGCATACTCACAAAGTGTAGTGAGCAGGTATCAAGCTGATCCTGGAGAGAGTCACTGGACAGCTGTGAAGAGCATTCTCAAGTACTTACGAAGGACTAAAAAGATGCTCTTGGTGTATGGTAACGGAGAACTCCAAGTGGAGTCCTTTACCGATTCGAGCTTCCAGAGTGATAAGGACGACTCTAAGTCGCAGTCGGGATTTGTCTTTACCCTTTACGGAGGGGCGGTTAGCTGGAAGAGTTCCAAGCAGGAAACCGTGGCAGACTCGACGATGGAGGCTGAATACATCGCTGCCAACGATGCTGCCAAAGAGGCTGTCTGGATCAAGAAGTTCATTACTGAACTTGGTGTAGTTCCATCCATTGAGCATCCAATACCTTTGTATTGCGATAACAATGGAGCAGTGGCTTTGGCCAAGGAACCCAGGTCCCATCAGCGATCCAGGCATATTCTGAGGCGGTATCACCTGATCCGGGAGATAGTTGATCGCCGGGAGATCGAGGTCAGGAGGGTTGACACGAAGAACAACACGGCGGATCCACTCACGAAGGCCATTCCCCAGATACAGTTTGAGAGACTCTTCGGGATGCTCGGTATGCGATACTACAGCAGCTGGCCCTAGTGCAAGTAGGAGATTGTTAGTTGTATGTATGCCCTAGAGGCCAGTATTGTACAGATGATGTATATTATATTGGATGCTTGGACATATATAGAGATGACTTTCTTGCTCGATATGATAGTATGCTATCTGGTTGCTCTTTATCTTAACATGTTTACTAGTCTCTTTAAACTGTCTTATAGTTACATGTTGATAAAGCCCTTAGAATGTATACTTGACTACCTGGACTATGATGCAGATCATACTAGTGGGGACATGGTAGTCCATAAGTACATCCTTCAAGGTCCCTAGTCGTGGGTGTATCGAGACGGGGCATCGATATACCAGTGTAGACTAGCGTATACGCCTCTCGACCCATGAGATGGGCGATGGATGATCCCATATCCATTGGTGTTTGACATCAGAGATGGTATACGGGTGCTCAGTGGAGACTGGGTACACTGGACGGACTCGCCGAGAACTCCCAGATGGTATTATACCTCACGTCAGATGGCAGTTCTCAGGTGACACTTGTGCAGGTTAGTCTGTAGACCCGATATCGTCATAGAGTCTTGTGTGATTCCCACTGTGCTTTGATCTCCACCTTACCACGTCCATGAGGGCGTGAAAAACGGTGGTTTTTGGGTGCAGTCCCGAGTCACATGGAGGCAATGAGCGATAGGAGGGGTTTCGTCTCTCCCGGTATTGGGGGTTGATGTTGCGCTGTGCTCGATTGGCCGTAACAGGGAAGTCCCTGGCCAGGGCTGATCAGAGATTTGCTGGTAAGTGTTACCAGTAGTTTCTCTACCCGTTATGAGCCTCACATCGGCACGACTTATCGGTTATTGGGGTCTGACGTTTACCACCCCTAGACTTGATATGCGATATATCAGACGAACAGACCGGACTGTACGGTAAGTGTTACTGGTTGGATTCACAGGAGTGTGAGCGGGCTAGCTCGTCGATCTTCTGATCGCTCAATACCCGGATGGCCGTTACGTTTAGCAGACCGCTTGCGGCTTGTGGGTGATTGATATGATCATCATCTGCTGCCGGCGTATTGACGAGTCTTTAGAGTCCTACACAGAGGTTTCCTGGCTCAAGCGAAACGAAATAGGGGCGCATATGAGATATGTGCGGGACCGAGAATGATGCGTGTATGTGATACCGTATTTTATTCTCGCGATGAATGTTTCGATTGGTTATATGCGATATAACCTAGTTATCGAATCAAAGATTGATTCGATAAGTCGATTCATAGGATACTAGTCGGTTATGTGCGACATGACCGGATCATTGAATCAAGTGTTGATTTAATGATTTAATGTATAATTATATATTTGATATATTACTTTGCATTAACTAGTATTGGTTCACTTTAAAAGGATTTTCTCACTTGAAGTTCACAAGTTGTATATGTGATATACTTTTGTGCACTTGTTTGTATCATATTTGATGATACATATACACTTGGATTTGTGTAAAGACTTAAACCATGTTTAGTGAATGGTTAGGGTTTCATATTTTCACTTAATTATTTATCTTTTCTTTTTTGAGAAATAGATAAAAGAAAACAAAATGGTTTCTTTTTATCATGAAGCTTGTTGAAGCTTCATGAAGTTTTGACTAAAGTGACCATTTTGTCTTCATGCTTAACCCTAACCATTCCCACTAACCATGGTCTATTCTCTACACTTAATCAAGGTTAGAAGATGATAAGTATTCATTTTATTATTTTTTTTTAGGATAACTTATCATATTCTATCTTGAGCTTCTTCTTCTTCTTCAAGAAAAAGCTTGCCACCATTAATGGCATCTTGAGCAAAAGTGTGAGAAATCCAATTCTAAAGTGAACCCACCTCCTATTTCTTCACCCTCTACCTCTTGCCAAGTAGTATAGGATGTTTTCTTCACAAGTTTCACAACTTGGTGAAGTTGGAGCTTGATCTTGTGTAACCTCGACGTAGATCATCTTCGGCATCGTAGCCGATGACTTGTCCGCTCATTTCTCCGATGAAGCCGATGCTAGAGTCCGAGATCCGACTAGGACAGCGAGAGGACGTCTACGTGGAGCTAAGGAAGTGGAGAACCGGATCTACAAAGGTTGTAGCTTCTCACTTTTAGTTAAGTTGTTAACTAGCTTAATGTTTCGCCTAAAATTCTAGTTAACGATCCGTATTAGGGTTTCTCGGCACCGGAAAAATTTGAAATTGGCATGGTTGATGCCTTGTGAGACCTCTTTAGAGTGCCTAGGAACCCTACACTTATTTACTCCATTTTAATGATTTTTTAATACATTTTTACATTAAAACCTTTCATATACCCTATTTACTCCAATTTTTAATGATTTTATACATTTTTACATTTTTTTATTTAAAAACCCTTCACCTACCCTACCCTATAAATACACCCCCTCCCCTCTACCCTCTCATCCCAAAATCCTAAGCTCACTCTCTCAAAATTTTCCAAGAGTTGTGTACTTTGAAAACAAGCTCGCGGCGAAGTTCCGGCGAAATTCCGGCGGAAATTCCGGCGACGTTTGAACAACCAGCGACGAAGCAACGCATCGGCAACCCCTTTAGTCCCCCCTCACTCCTTTGTATAAATCAAAACTCGTAAGTACCTTTCTATCTCTCTCTTCCCTATTCAAGAAAATACGAAATTACAAAACCGACGGAATCGGAACAAATCCGATTTCCGATTCGGTTTTCTATAAATTTCACTTCTCACTAATACAATCATCATTAAACATTCTTATGTTGACTACTAAACACTAATCAAACAATTTGAACAAGTTTCATCACATGAAATGATAGCTTTCTCAATTTATCGTATTTTGTCACATAAATACCACAACGTTTCACTCTTTCATTTAACACCGTCAAACTTGCTATACATTTATAGTAGATCACGAGGTAACGACCTACCTCCTCACACACTTATATTCAACCTAACACGATACCATTGAAACCTTAGAATAGAGAAAACAAGAATTTACATTTAAATACCATATACTTAATAAAACTATCATAAAAGATTTAGAGTTGATACACTTTTAAATAAATACCTCTTATTAGGAAAATACGATAAGTTGTGGACATAGGTCATTTATCTAAACCTGACTTTGTGGTGTCTAGGCTAGGCAAGTGAGAAAGGTAACTTTAAAAGGCCCGACTCACGGTGATTCGTAAGCGGATCCCTCTTTTCCTCACCTGTACTTACCTGGCCACAATAAGCGGTGAAGAGGCGATTTGAGGCATCTAACGACTTGTCGTTTAAACCATTTAGAAATAGGCTAGTTGATTTAAGGAACCTTAGAATCTGAAATACGGAAAATTGACATTTTTACAAATAAATACCTTTTACTTTATAAAACCGTTTTCTAAAGGATTTAATATTTTACAATCTTTGCAAAGCGCCGCTACAACCCATTTTTGGGGAACCCGTTCGGGATGGTGCGGATTATCGTACATTCTCGGGCTTAGTAGTGCGAGATTCAGACCTCCGCAAGGAGCATTCAGTCCGAAAGATTTAAAATACGATATCTTAAGAAAATGAGATTTTTAGAATATAATAAATATATTATAATTATTTTTGTATAAATATATGTATATTTATCATTAAAACATCTATTTTGTTATGATATAAATATTCCACCTTTTTCTAAAAATCACAAGAATAAATTTTACACTAAAATACCGTGAACTTCAAATAAATCAATATTACAGATAAGTACCTTTATTTATAAAACTAGGATATTTTCACTAAAAATGACACAATATAAAATCCACATTCATTACAACTTTAAAGATGAATAATGAATAGTTGAGCTGTATTTTGAAAAGTATATAAAAGTATTTTTATATAAAAACCCCTCAAGTTTTATAAATTACCCTAAGGACCCTAGCAATTATAGGACTTCGATTTACATTTCTAACTGTCTGACTCGGGTTTGAGTCTGATCATTCTGACTTGAATATGATTCAAGTCAATCTACACTCTACAATATTCCAATTCAATATGAACACATGAATCCATGAATTCAATTATCAATTTATACAATTTGACTGAACCGAACCATAGATATATATATATTTCTTTTACATGATTCTCAGTTATTCCATTTACATGACTCTACGGTTCCAACCGTTTACTGATATCATGGTTTTGGTCAGTCATCCAATTACACAATTCAATTTACAAGATAATACAATGCAATACAGTACTATCAATAACATAACTACATGGGGTATTGGGGTAGTTCATTCGTGAATCCAACATAATCTCAATAGCCCCCCTAGATCATGAATTCATGTCTACTAACACAAGCAAGCAATCATGAGGGCCCGTGTTTCCATGCTCCTGAACTGTGGCCTGTTGAGTTTGGAATACTTCGGCGACGGTCGAAGTCCCGCTATTAGCATATCATTTGGGCCCGTGGTTCCCTACCCCTGGATTACAGCCTGTTGGGTTTGAGAACACTCTTGAGATTAGTTGACATTCACCCTTGAACTTATGATAACAACAGCATTAAGACTAAAACAATATAATACAACTGTAAAAGCTACTCTCTCTCTTACTCCCTGTCTATTCTATTTCTCCTCTTATCTTTGGGACTTACCGAGCGACCTGTTCGCTGACGACATTCTCTTTCTTTCTTCTTTGAATGTCTTCAGGTGGTTTGGACCCGGCAGAGATCGAGCCATCTACAGAAGACTTGGAGCAGTTTGCCGAAGACCCAGCACTGTAGTTTCATTGTACACCTTTTCATACAGTACTTTTCATTCCTGTTATGCCACTGTTTAGGCATCTTTTTATTTCAGTTGTACTTCTTTTTCATGCATTGTACAAAAGAATGTTAATAAATAAAAGTTGCTGTTTTTATTATCCCTTGTCTCTTGTGTATTTATTTTATATTGCTTAGATACGCTTAGCGTATGTACTTCTAGGTATATACGTAGCGGACCTCGTCGCGTCCCCGTACACTGGGAAGCGGGGCGTGACACCTGGAATATCGATACCCAGTCTCGATACTCTCATGACTAAAGAAATTTAAGGATATGATTATAGACTACCCAGTTCTCACAAGTGTGATCGCCACAATAACCCTAGTAGTCAAGCATGAATCCTATGAGCTCTATCAACGTGTAATAGTGATTTGTAATATCGTATAATATATATACATGATGATAAAATCAAAAAGGACAGCATACTATCAATTCAAGTAAGATTGTTCTACCCGTACAGGACCTCCCTCAATCATTATAATCGCCTGCCTGCAATTACAATAATTGCCTTGAGGGCACTATAGCCAACATCAAAGCCCTAACTCCACCTTCTTCAACTCCAAAAGAAGCCTCTTACCCTGAAGAATTTTCATATTCTTCTCGCTGAGGTGCCGCAATAGTTTGTGCTACAACGAAGTCTCCATATCTATCTCTGAACCCGACGCTAATGCATCCGAATCTCCACTGCTCCCACTGAAGTAATACAACGAACCGCTCAACTTTCCCCATCGACTACCAACAATCCCTTAGAAATCTTTCATTAAGAATTCCTAAACACCATCATATACCTTTTATTGTCCAGCTAACTTGTAAAAATTAAGCTTTTCTTCAGATCTGAAATATGTCTTGCGTTTTTCAGCTTTATTTGACCTCCTTCTGACGGTTGCAAGATGATCATCTCTTTGCTAACGATCTTACACGGTTGACCGTTTCCCACCGTCACATGTCCAAGATCGCCTTGAACAAACTCACTGAAGTGATGCCGACCCAAAGTGCAATGAAAAGACGCGTCTGAATTTAGGAGCCAAGAATCTGCTTTTGTGTTCTCGCTCGCTGATAGACAAAGACCTTGTCCCCCCTATTCTTGTGTAGACACCACATTGGCTTCCTTCTCATCCGAGTCTTTCTTCAAGAGTCGGCATTCGCTTTTTTTCTGTGACCTTTTTTTCTACAATTCTAACAGTCGCCTTCAATTTTCCTCGGCTCTTAGACTTGCCCTTCTTACCCTTTCCCTTTTCCACCGTTCTACCGCGATTCTCCACTGAAAGTGCAGAAGTTCTCGAACTTCCAATTACGGCCTTTCTCCACATCTTATCGTTTAATATGCAACTCACCGCATCATTAAACGTGAGAGTTCCTGAGATAGAGTTGCTAACCGCCATAATTAGGTTCTCCCAACTCTCTGACAACGAACAGAGGGATAATAGGGCCCGAATCTCGTCTTCAAAAACGATCGAGACGGATTCTAATTGTCTCGTCACGCTATTGAACTCGTTCAGGTGTCTCGTCAACGAACAACTCTCGGCCATTTTCATGTTGAAAAACTTCTTCATCAAAAATATCTTAGACCTTATTTGAATAGGTAGAATTAAAATGCATAGGATTTGAATTGGGATTAAAATGTCCCGGAATACACATGCATTCCTAAAAGTAAAAATTCCGAGGTTTTTTTTATTTTGCTGCATGTTTGGATGGTTTGGGATATGATATGTGTTAGATAGTTTATTTCAATTTAAATGCATGGTAAGAATAAACCCATCATCAATTCTTGACTACCCACTAAAAACCTTGGAATTGGACAAATTTACAAATACTCAACAAAATAGGGTACTTATATCACATGCAGCTAGGAAACCCAACATGAAAAAGAGCAGGTTGGACCTTGGATGGTTTAGTTTTGGATTTAATGGAGAAGGACAAGTGAGGATTTGAATTTGGCGGATCAAATGGAGAGGGTGGTGGTGTTTTAAATATCCATGGGTGGGTTTCGAATTGGGAGCGGAGGGTGGTCGAGCTCCTAATTCAAACTCGAAACTCCAAATTTTAAGTTAATTTGGGATAAGGAGTGGAGCATCAACCATAGTTGAAGGAGCCGCCATCATATATTCTAGGAATAGATTAGAAAAGGGAGGGATTAGAGAAAAAAGTTTGAGTAGCTTCAGATCCGTTGATGAGCAAAGAGGTGGGTTGGATTTTTTTGTGTAAGAGAAGAGGAAGAAGAAGAAAAAGAAGAAGAGAGGAGTGCGACCCAGTGAAAAGGTTGGGGAAAAATTGAGTCTAATGAGTCTAACTCAATTTTTTCTAGGATTAAAATAAAGGGTTTTTTCCCTTTCTGGATCAAAAAACAAAAAACTCATCCAAATAGTCTCTTTTTATGGATTGGGCCAATCCGGCGGAAAAATGACATCTAGACTTTTTTCCATGGGATAGATAGTATCCAAACAAGGCCTTACTTAATGTCAAAGGCTTTTCATATAGTTTCGCTAACGTCGTCATTAGCGTCATGGTTGTCTTCTCCTTTGAGATGTTAAAGACCACCTACGGAGTCAACGACTGTCTTATCATCGCCAGGGTTTTCCTATCCAAAAGGTTCCAGGTCTTATCGGTCATTTTCTCGGGCTTTTCTCCTAACAACGGAAGATACATGTCCTTTTGATACAGGTAGAGCTCCATCTGTATACGCCACCAACCATAGTTGTGACCTTTGAATTTTTCGATCCTTGTTTTATTCTCCGCCATCTTTGGACTAACTCGCAGCAAACTCAATCTTTCTCTTGATCTGAACCAAACGTCTTCAAAATGACGATCTAAGAAAGTGGGGAAGAGAACGTAGGTATCGTTATCCATCGTTGATCTAGATTGTAGAATTGAAGAACTCTAGGCTCTGTTAAATCATGCTCTAATATCAGTTATTGGGGATGGAGAAGCCGATGCACGAAATAATGCTCGTGACAAACCAATAACGCAATTAACAATGAAAAGACAAATTAATAATGATATGAGAAAAAGTAAATAAGAATTACAAACCAAACAAGAGAGCGATTTGTTAACGGGGTTCACCCACCATATGATTAGTTCTCGGCAAAGCGGAATCTGCAATGTCTACTATAATTTTGAATCAAGTACACCACGAGCAAATCCTAAGAGATTTCTCTTAAATTTCTTTAGATCTAAGTCGTCACTCTCTCATACAATGATCTATTTTCTATTTGGCTGTACATAAAACATATAAATGATCTCTATTTATACACAGACCAATGCTATAAGCCACCCCTTATTTAAGAAACCACCATAATTAAGAAACTGTCATAAGACACTCTTTAATTAAGAAACAGTCATAATTATGAAACCGCCATAAGACACTTCTTAATTAAGAAACCGTGGTTTTGATAAAATCTGATATGCTTTATATGCAGATTCAGACAGACATCTGCCTGAAGTTTCTATATAATTGCAACAAAAGGATAGTATCAGAACATTTAAAAGTACAATTGGATTGATGTATAAGCTGGAGTGATACACATGATCTATTTTGATTAGGATGTTTTTCGCAGCTTTTAAAAAGGCAGCGGATCCTATTCATTTTTCGTCATCGGCAGCTTGATCATTTTTCCCATAATTTTTCAGTAAGTGGGACAAAAAATCATGTGCGTATCGGGACAAATTACTGTCATTAACGTCAACGTCAATCACTTCGATCGTAATCTTAATGATTAATTAATTAATTAATTATGTTACCAAGTTTAACATCTTTCACTTCTCGCGACGCCTCGCTGTCTTTAAAAATACGCTGTAATTAATACTAGCGCCAATCTGTAATACGAAAATACACCCACAAAATCACCCTCCTTTATTTGGGCCCCACAGCAGTAGGTTCTGAAACGGGTCAAATAAGAAGAAGGGAGTCAACGCTGCCGTTACGGAAAAGATCGGCGTTTCCCGCTTTAACAGCAGTTAAACCTTCACTCTCGCCGTTCCGTTTTCGTACACGAGGTCTAATTAATTCATTAATTTGATTTGAATAATGGAAGTAATTAAAAGGGGAAGCAGTGATTAGGCGGGGGTGAGCTTACTGGCGACGAGGCGGTGAATTTCTCTCCTGCTTTTCGTTTGTTTTGTGTGGGGTCACGTGATTTTCACGAGAAAAATCAAGTTCCCGCTATTTGCCCCTTCTTGAAAAATCTTATACAAGAGAGAGAAGAGTGAGGAGAGAGAATGTGAAGTGCGGGGAGAGAGAGAGAGGTTTGGGAGCTCGACGGCGCTACGATGAAATGGACACGCCGGAGAGGAGCAAGATAGGAGGGACGCCGCTTTCAAAGTTCGAGGTCTCTCCTTCTCATTTTAGGGGGTTTTGGTTTGTTTTTGTAAGATTTTGGGCGATTTCTGTGGTCTGATCTGATATTGGGCTTTGATATGAGTGGATCGGGAGTTTTGGGCGGTGAGTCGATGCATTTGAAGTTTTGATGCGGTTTAGGGAGCTTAGATTGGGATTTTTGGGTGAATTCGTATGATATTGGGGTTAGATTCTTGTGAATTGATGGTTTTGGTCGGTGAATCGATCATTCGGTGGGTTTGATGCGATTTAGGGATATCTGATTATGTTTTTGGTGAATTCAACTGAGATTGGGGTTAGATACCGGTGGATCGAGGGTTTTGGTCGTCGAATTGATCAATCGGTGGTTTTGATGCGATCTGAGATAGTTCGATTTGGTTTCGGGAGAATTTGATGTGAAGCTTTATTCAATTTACAATCTTTTTTCTTTCCATGGGTTAAAGGGTTTGAGTGAAATTGGGGGTTTAGGGCTTGGAGTTTACAGATGGGATTTGATGCATTCTAGTACCAGATCTTTAATTGTGGTGTGGGTTTGTAAGTAGTTGTAATAATGTTTTCATAGAACTAAGATTCTAGGGTTTTGGATTTTTAAGTGGTATTAATAATTTTTTCCCCATAGAACTATGATTCAAGGGTTTTGGGAATTAAGGTTTTCAGTTATCTGCTTTTGTGTTGTAGATTGACATATTAATTAAGGTGCTACAGTAATCTGATGCACAATTTGATTTCATGTATCTTCGATTTTTAATTAAAATTACTGTCTTGTTGTTTTATAGATCCAGATGATCCTTTCCCTTTCATTTGTGGACGTTTTTGGGGTTCTTAGATGGTGATGCATCCGCATTAATCCATGTATCATGATTAATGAGTGTTTATATTTTGATTTGTATCAGTTGTTTAGGAATTGATTCCCTGATTTGATTCAAAGAGCCTATTTTTCACCTTAATTTCACAGATCTAAGGAAATCTTTTTCGGTTTTTTGGATTTTGTTTATTGTATGCTATGATGAATTATGCAATTGGGACTTATGCATGCTTTTAGGTACTTTATGCCTCGTTTCTGTTGTAGTCAAACATATCAATTGGTTTCTTTTCCCTTTTTTCCCTTCAAAATTATTATTTGTTCCTACTTGCTTTTCCAAAATATGTCAGTCTATTTGCTGTTTTTAGACGGTTCTTTTTATGCAATCTCATGCTTTCAATTGAACTTTCAGTGCTGTAGCCTTATTTCTTTATTTTTTCGGATTTTGCATTGGAATCTGTTTGGTGGTGCCAAGCATCTGGTTTGATAGCAATCCATGCAAAAGTTTCCATTTTTCGGTGGTTATTCTGTGTTTTCCATCTCCAGCTACTCGCTTATTTTGAGTTACCATGGTTAAAATTTTACCCTTTTACGTCAAGACAGACCTTAAGTTCTCTCGTCTGTCAAATTCTTATTCTTTTACCTGATCTCCTTTCTCATCTTGTTTTCTAGATCATGCTCATTCTTTATTACCTTTTTGTGTTACTTCATTATCATTTTTACATGCGTTCCTTTATGATCCAATGTGCTGTGCTGGTTATGTGATATCTTTTTGTCGTCATTCGAGCAACCAATTGGTTGACTAAAGATACTAGTCAGTTGTTTCTGAACCCTGCTTAAAGATTAAAGATTAGTATAGGCATCTAGGAATTTGGTTACACTTTCACGAAACATCTAGTTAAACGAGTGAGTATTGCTCACGTGTTATTGAAGTCTCTTGTTGTATGTGTATGTCAGGGGATATGAACATCATATAGATTCCTTTAATTCAATGTGCCTAATCTTTTATTATTTGATATAGGATTCTCCCATCTTCAACTTCATCAACAATCTATCTCCTATTCAGCCTGTTAAATCAATACATGGCACACAAGTGTTTCAGTCTCTGAGTTTTGCATCTATTTCTTCAGTGTTTTCTTCGCCACACATAAATTTGCAGAAGGATTCTAGACTTTCGATAAGGTAACTATCAAATCATCATTCATACCGGAGATCATTAGTTATAAGAATTTTACAGAAATTAAATCTCACCTTTATTTCTCTCTTTCTTCAGGCATCCTTATTCAGACTCATCAAAGCTTGAGAGTTCATCTGACCATTTGGATGAAAGCAACCTATGTCGAGGGATATCAAATGCAATTAATCCGGCAGGAGCTCGGTCAAATTGTGAGACAATATGCGCGCTCAATGAAGCTGATGTTAACCCTCCTGAAGAATGCTCAACTCAGCCAAGCAACTTTCCCCAGCCCATTCAATATGACTGTGGTAGTCCCAACCATAATACTGCACCTTTTTTTGGCCTCAAAATAGAACTTAAACTTGAAAATGGCCAGACTTCGGGTGAAGTGTCCCATGCTGTCCATGATGGGGTTGAGAAGAGGAAAGTTCTATTTACTACTGAGATCGAATTCCAGGAGGAACATCAGGTCACACAAAATAAGGAAGAAGAAGAAGAAGAAGCAGCGGCTGCATGTGATTGGGAAAATTTAATTTCTGTTGATGCAGATGATTTGTTGATTTTTGATTCCTCAACTGACTCGGAGGCTTGCAGAGAGCAGGAGGAGAAATTTGAGAATAATGGCGCGAATTCATTTATGTGCCCTTCATCAGAGCCTGTAGATTTCATTGATCCTCGTCTTCGAAATGCTGCTAAATATCCTCCACAAGGGAATACGAAAGAGGTCATTGAGGAACATATGACAGATCACACTCCACAAATACTCTCAGGCACTTTTCAAACTCAGATGGTTTTAGAAGATCAAAATCAGGATCTTGAAAATGGAAATGGTGGTTGCATCCCCATAGGTTGCAAGGTAACTAATTAACTAAATGCCTTTGTATCCAATTTTGTATGCCGTATCTTTGTATACTGCACCTTTTCCCCAAAAATTCAAACCCTGTTGAATTCCTAAATGTGAATATGCTAGTTTTATATCTTACTAATTTCTTTTTACTAAATTTAGGATTAGAAATGTGTTGTTCTTGATATTATGGCTATTGTGGCACCAACACATGCTAACAACCTTTTTGAAAAAATTGGTATCCTATTTCTTTTTACAAAGTAGAGGGCTTTGTAGTATTAGTTTTGTCAGAGTGGTCATGGGATTTCTATTTTCTTTTATTTGCTCTTTATGTTTTTCTTTTTACTTATTGGGAAGTATTAAAGATTGCTTAAAATACACTGTATCTCACAATTTTTCCGCTTAAGCTTTTGGGTTGAAATAGTATTATTCTGTTCCTAAGAATTGATTATAGTGCATAACTTGCATATGGAAACTATTTATGAGGCTGGCTCTCTACAAGAGGTGATTGGTGCATTGAGACTTTTAAATTTTTGTAATCCCAAGCTTCTTTGTCTACCCATTTCGTTTTCTGATTTCTAAGCGTGTAATGTATATTAGTTATTCCCCCCTTCCCTGTGGCCCCACCCCTCTCCCCTCTTTCCTTTTCTTCTACAGTTATCTTAATTCAATTTTATATTTAATTCACATTCCAATAGAAACAGTTGTTGAAATCTGCTAAAGTCCTCCCTTGTCCTGCTTGTGATGGTTTTGTACTTAACATACACACTGCCTGTCTGCTTGTGCAGGTTGAGTCTCAGCAACAACGTGGCATGAGAAGGCGTTGCCTGACTTTTGATTTAGCTGGAGGTCATACGAAGAATCCGAGCAATAATTCAAGCCTCCATCCTGCCATTTTATTGCCAACTAGTAGAAAATACACTTCAAATGATAAAAGATCAAAATTGTTGACACCAGAGAGTAGTTCATCATCACATAGACTGCCCAGTATAGGGCTGCATTTAAACACTCTAGCAACAACCCCAAATGACAGATTGGGCACAAAGGAAACTCTTGGTTCTGGTAAATGGTTAATCCACATGCCGTGCTCTATTAGTCCGTTCCCTCCATTAACGGCTGGACATAAATCCAAGTCATTGGATGTTGAAAAAGACGAATGTCTCACTGGCAGTGAAGCTAGACCAGACCTCAAAGTTACACATGATGATATTTCCGTTGCACCTGAACTTGAAATGTGCCAAAATATAAGCCAGGGCAGTCTCAAGAAGAAAAAGTAAGTTATTCAGTCCCATTTATCGTCTTACTTCTTTTCAGCCTTTGGTAATTAATAGTTCGTCTTTAATGGGTTACTATATGCAGGCGAAAGTCAGAAAATGGTGGTGAAAATGAGGGTTGCAAGCGCTGTAACTGCAAAAAGTCGAAATGTTTAAAGCTGTAAGGTTCATTTTTCTTGAAATAATTAAATCGTGTTAAGAAAAAAAATAAGAAGATGAAATTCTATCTCCATCACTACAAAATAATCATATTCTTGGTCGAATAGTTGACAATTCATTGATACTTGATGAACAATTATTCTTTTTCTTCATTGTTTTCCTATTAAGAGAACTGGAACTGAAATGGCATCACCTTGTATTCCAACAAACTCTTTTTCTTCACTAGTCTAACAAACTTAATATTATGCTAGCAACACATCTGAAACCTGTTGACTTACTGCATGAAATGTTATCTGATTATTGAAATGTAAAATCCGACAATTAAAAGTTGAAATTAACTTGAAACAAATGAGAAAAATAATGTAAGCTATACTTTTGACAAAAATGATTAATGCAAACCCTCAAGGAGACGATTTGAATCTACAAAATGTGTGAACAGTTCCGCGTCCATAGACTTAAAGAAACATGAGGCCAGGAGTAGATGCTATGATTGTTACCTGGTTTTGGTTTTTGATTCATCTTCCTGCACATTGGGAAACTTCTCCAAACATGATCAAATTATACACTAACTAGAGAATACTGTTGTGTCCACATATCTTAATGGGCCACATCTCAGTTTGTACGGATAACCCCCAAACCCTCACCATCATATTGAGCAATGGTAACAACCTTTTTCAACCGAATTTAGGTTTTCATCCAGGTATAGTTCTTTATTTTCAGTAGTGTATTAATATTGCATATGGTTACACCATCATAATGACATTCATTTGATAATCTATATTAACTATATGTATGGTTTTATTGTGTCATACCTCAGCACTGCCATTCTACTTCTGTCAGACGCCATCATGCTATGACTCTTTCATATCTCGTTTCCAATAATTGCTATTCTAGTTTCTTGTACATGAGCCTTGATGTTGTTAAGAGTTGCCCTTGTGTAGAATCTCAGCAATAACTCTCTTACTAATCCATCACTTATTATCTCTCATTAGCAATCTACTAGTTTGTGTGACTTGAGGGGAAAAAATTAATAGGGCACGAGCTAATAGCTCAGTTGGTTAGGTGGCCTCTTCACTAGGAAGAGGTCCCAAGTTCGAACCCCGCGGGTGGAATGCCATGGGATTTCTTTGAATTTATAGTTGGGGGGGGGGGGTTGGCTAATTTATTCCACCTATTATCTCAAAAAAAATTAATAGGGCACAATGATCTTTGCCTCATTCCAAAACTGAAGGACTTGTTGCAATCTACTAATTCTTCTGCGCAATAACTTACTGAAAGTTAACTTTTCCTACACTATTTTGCTCCATAAATTATAATCATTGGACTCCCCAATTAAGAGCGCTCTGTATAACTTTGTACTTGCTAAGTATGAAAATGAGGTTCACCTTTCGCACAAAGAGCAACTCATCCTCAAGCATCCAACTTTCCCAATATAAGTCTTAAACGTTGGATTGAATATACAACGAATGAGATTAAATGTTCAAACTCAATGATCCACTAATCCCAGTATCTACGAGTCTTCCAAAATTCTAGTTCTGGTGCCTTCCAGTATCCATGAGTCTTCAAAATTTCTAGTTCTGGTGCCTTCCCATTTACCAAATTAAACGAGTCAATGACTTTCAGCTCAACTTTCCTTCTTCACAAATTGTCTTAAGACTTGGTCCTTCCTCTTATGGAAGTTTGGAGCTCGAGCATTTTTTTGCTTGAATCCTCAGTACAATGCCTACTTTTAATTGGGTATCTGTCTTAGCATGTTAAAACCGATTTTAAAGTTATGTATCGATATTTATTTATTGCTCGCAATTGTTTTATGGCTTGTACACACACTTTTCAAGCTCATCGACTATATTTTATCCATTTTCTTGATCCAATGCCATTACTTGCCAAGACAATCAATAAAGTACTTTGGCCACATTCTAACTTACAGTATACATGATTTGATGCCATCGTCAGTTATTGTGAGTGCTTTGCTGCTGGTATCTATTGTGTCGAGCCTTGTTCATGCCAAGGATGTTTCAACAAACCCATTCATGAAGAAACAGTTCTGGCTGCCCGCAAACAGATAGAATCTCGCAATCCACTTGCATTTGCTCCAAAAGTAATTCGAGCTTCCGAACCTGTTGAAGAGGTAGGGGTCACTGTCACTACTGAAATTTACTTTTTACGATTTTGATATCAGATGCGTAATTGGCCCTTTTGTTATCCTTCAGGAAGAAACCAACAAGGCTCCTGCTTCAGCCAGGCATAAAAGAGGATGTAATTGCAAGAAATCGAGTTGCCTAAAGAAATATTGTGAATGTTTTCAGGTTTGAGTCTTGATCCGTTTAACTTTTAAATTTTAGCATGTTATCTGATTAAAAATGCTGTTTTTTATTTCCCGAAGGGTGGTGTTGGGTGCTCTCCTAGTTGCAGATGCGAGGGGTGTAAAAATGCTTTTGGAAGAAAAGATGGTGAGTATTCACTTTGGTGACATTTGCATTATTGCAATAGTCCAATTCTTACCTATACATTTTGTTGTTTGCCCTTTCAATTATCCGCAATTATGAAGCACTTCTTGAATTTATACAATGCCAACGTCGTGCTTTATTCCTCTCAAAAATATGATGGGAAAGAGGTGTATGCTGGTGGATTAAATTGGTGTAAAGTGTTGATGGAGGTTAGGACCTCTCTCAGATGCCGTCCTCCGTCGATCTTCTGGCTAGCGGGGTTGAAAGGCTGTGATTTGGAGGGAGAGTGTGGATCTCAATGGGTTTGCTGGTTGATGTTGACGTCGAGCTGCTTGCAAAAGAAGTCATGGGATGGGAAGCCACCGTATGACTCTCCGACGATCAAGTATCGGGGAATAATTGGGCAGAGTAGCGGCCTATTGGATTCAGTTCGAGTTATCTGAGTTATCTGAAAGAGGGGTTTATATAGTGGTCACATGAACCGAGCCGATGCGAGATTCTCGCCGTCCATTTCGTCCCTGCGTAACCTCTGCATTGATGGCGAGATACACCCATCTATGGTGAGATATGTTAGCGTGGAATGCGGGATGCGGAGCGGCGGAGATCTCGTCGTGGCGAGATACACAGAGTCGTTATGAGGACGCTCGTGCTCTATGCTTCCGGCCAAGTTAGGGTGCTGAGAAATCTCAGCTATATGATAGCTCGGAGACGAGTAAGGAAGCTGAGGAAGCTCAGAGACGAGTAAGGAAGCTGAGGAAGCTCGGTTCTATGATAGCTTGGTGACGAGCAATGGGCCGGCGGTTGGTCGAAGGAGGAACGCACCATGCGGGGACCTCGAGAGGTCGGAGCCTATCCCTCAGACCGAGCCTCGAAGTCGAGGCTCCGAGGAATACTCCCTTAGCATCATATTTATTCCAGTTCCGAAGCCTTCAAGAATCTAGCGAGCTTGCGTGGATGACACGCCATCCGCTGCGTACCTTGATAAGGGGAATCCCCATTGGTGAGCACCATCAAGTGTGAACATATTTGAAACGGAACAAAAGAACAGTATAAAGGAAAGCTTTATTCCAGACTTCTGAGGTTGGTTTAGCTAGTAGCTAGTATTGCGTCCTGTATACGACTCATTTTTTCATAGGAAACCATGGGGTAATTAGCACCCCAAATTATCATTAAAAACCTTGTATGGAACAAAAGTACAGCCAATAAAAAACAGAAAGTAAACAACACAATTGCATATTTGCACCACAACCAAAATGTGAACTATATATGATACTTATGCTTATTGCAGCTGATGAAAATGAACACGGGGAGGAAGTGATGGAAGGTTGTGAGAAGCAATCGGAGCAGCCACAAAATGACCAACAAAATGACATAATTCAAATCGAACACCCTTCATCAGAAAGCATATTACCCATAACTCCATCTTTCGAAATTGGCAGGTAACATGCTTCAGAGCTTATAAATCTTACTTTTTTGTGCGGCTAAATTACACTAAAATTGTTAACTGCCAGCATTTTTCACTAAACTACTCTGTAATTGTTATTACAGTAAACTGCCTCTCTAAAATGCCCTTAAACGTAGCACTTTAATGAAGCTCTCTGTTATAATTTTTTTTACGAAGTCAAATGAAAAATGCTCAAGGTAGTTCAATGTAATTAAGCCATTTTTTCTATGGTTTTACTAAACCCAAATATATTGTTACAGATCCTTTATTAAACCCCCTTTTCTTTCATGTGGAAAACCCCCACGTTCTTCTACACTTTCATCATCAGCATCATCGATACTGCGAAGATGTGAGCTTCCGTTCCAACACAAAATTGCAAACCCTTTTATTCCTTTTCAAGAGGATGATACTCCCGAGATCCTAAGAGGCGATGCATCCCCTAATACCAGTGTGAAGACCGTCTCTCCAAATGGAAAAAGGGTTTCACCTCCATGCAGAACTCTTGGGATATCCCCAAATCGTAAAGGTGGAAGGAAACTGATATTAAAATCAATTCCTTCTTTTCCATCTCTCATTACCGATGCATCAGAATAACTTACAGTGAGTCATCTGCATTGAATTAAGGTAAAACATTTGGTTTTATGTGGATTCAATATATTTGATTCATGAGTTAATTGCACAAAACCCCCTTGTACTTACCGTTTATAGCTTTTATATCCCCTTAAAGCAATTTATTAGTGCAAACACCTTCTCTGAACTGAACCCCTCAAAAACATTCATATTCTACTCTAAACAAGGGAAGAATGTTTTGGATTAAATTAGACAATAATTTGAGTGTTTGCTCTAATAAATCACTTGAGGGGGTGTAACCGTATAAGTACTATAACGGGTAAACTACAGGGGTATTTTTGTGCAACCAAACCATTATGTATATAAAAAAATTCAAATTCTTACATCAATAATCATACAGGTGATTTGGAGCTGAATGGCCTTCTTGATACTGGAAAAAAAAAATTAAACATTTGGTCAACCTGGATAACCGCCTTAGTTATTGGTTGCTGAGGTATGTTCTTATGTATAATGTAGAATGTCGAGCAGTACCTTTTATGTTGTTTACTATGTATCTCAGTATCTCTCTGAACCTGTACTTTTCTCCTGCTGTAAAAAATTAGAATGGAGGTGCTCGTGTTCATTAGTTTTCCCTTCTGTTTCTCATTATTTCATGAATTTATGGCATTATTTGTTCTGCATGGATCTGGAGCTATTTAGTGATATTCGATGAGGAAAGTAAAAAATTCAATGGAGGTGCTCATGTTCATGAATTTTCTTTTTTTCTTTTCGGGCCATAATTATCTTGTCTAGGAATATGCCACGAAGAGAATTGATGTCAGGTTTGTGAAACTTCGTCAGTTTGAATACCCTATTTTTATCCGAAAAGGTTTGCAATAAGGGAAAGGTTATTACTAATGATGTTTATCTTCTGGTCAGATTGATACTGTTTCTTATGGTATGAATCGATTACTCGGCCAAGGCATTTATTGTTTTAATCATGTGTATGAGTTTTTTTCCGATGAGATATAATTTATCTGAATGTCTGTGTTTCCTTAGAGAACCCTGTCAGTTTTTGTGGTGGCATGATGGAGTGCTTAAGATGAAAGATAGGGCATTTACACTATTATTCTTTACAATTTGGTTCATGTCATCATTATCTTTCTTATAAATGTGTTTCTTTTAGAAGTTTGATGTCACTTGGAGGGCTACTGTCATCTCTGCCCCTCATCTTGCATTTATTCAGTAGGTTGAAGATTCATAATTTGTGATTTGTTTCATTTTGTTTTGATCCATTTCTCTTTAAGCATAGGAAGAGAGCGATTATATGGTGGAGAATCATGTGGAAATAATTTCACATGGCATATGCTGATATACATTGTGCTGTCCTTCGGCATTATTGCTTTCATCATAACAGTAGGGTTCATACCATTAATTAGAGAGTCAGGAATTAATGAATATTGTTTAACATCAATTTCATTTTCTACTTTGCTTTTTTGAGGAATTTCTTCCTGTGGAAGCCCCCAATCCCCATCTCATACGTGCAAAGAATGAAGTTGTTATCAGCTTCAATCAATTCCCTTTTGTGAAAGAAAAGAAAGATAAGAAGCCCTGCTCGTCAAATCATTGTGCAATCTTAAGCCCTTAAGTTTTTTCTTTTCCAATTGAAATTTGTGTTTGATTGTATTTAGGAGGGGAAGTGGTCACAATTTAATGCTTGCAGGGCAAATTCATGGGTATCCTAGATGCCTGTGTATATTGTGTGGCTTACGGACCATATTAAAAAAATAAACACAGCTAATGTATCTTGGAGCAAGAAGAGCTCTCCTTAAACGAAAAAAAACTTTCAAGTTTTAATTTTTTTCCTCCATATGTGATCTTTGAAATTAGAGTAATGTGTAACAACTATCTTTAGGTCTTTCTCTATGTTCCCTCTTTGAAATTTTTGTGCGGTTTGAGCGTCTGTTACTTGCTCTGTTTCACAATACATTCATTTTTTCTCCTCCTCTAAGGGTTTTACAAACATTTCTTCCGTTTCTTTTTAACCCTCCTCCCTCCCAAATAAAACACACACACGCGCAAAAACATGCGTCCGTGCACGCGAGGACAGCTAAGTACTACTCTAAATAACCTAAAATGTCATAAATAAGGAATTCCTAACTCAGCTCTCTGAAATGACTTCATTTATTCTTCAGTTACTGATAAATTTGAAATTTCCTAAATAATGTGCATTAGTTTTAAAGAGTAAAAATGCTTCTTCATAATTTGAAGGGGGCACTAATTTGAAGGGAAAAACAGAGCTAAAAAGACCAAAATGAAACAGTTAGTATGAATTTTTAGATTTTAGAAGAATTAAACTTTTCTTATTAAGTGTGTGTGAGAGAGAGAGAGAGACAAAAAAGACAAGCATTGTGAAATGACCGAAGTAAAAAAGTAACTCAAATATTGTCTGGTTAATTAATGGGGTTGTGGTGTTTATTATCATAGATTACTGTTCTTAGTGAATTAAATGGGGCTGACTCTGGCTGAGCTGGCCAACTTAACCCTAGAGACCCATTTTTTGTTACACCCACGGCGGCACTATGACAACTGCAACGTGAAAAAATTGGAAAAAGGAAAAGATTACAAAAAAAGAACGTTTGTGAGTAAAGTGGATCTCAAAACGTGCTTCTCTTGTTAATTTACATATAAACTATTGGAAAGGAAAATTATACAGCGTTGGATAAATTGATATATCCAATAAATCTGAGCCGTTAATATTAACCGCTAGTTAAAATAGCAGTTAAAATCGAATGGTTCAGATTTAACCGCTGCTTAAAATAGCAAATCCCATTTAATAAAAAGAACCACCGCCCTAACAGCTTCATCACAGTATTAGCGGTTTAAGGTTAGAGATCGAAAGAAATTTGGCGATTTTTGCTGTGATCTGAACTGTGATTCTTGTTTTCTTGATTCGTGGATCGATCTCAGAAGGTAAATTAATTACTTTAATCAGTATAGGGTTTGTTAATTTTAGGGGAATTTTTGTTAGAGTTTTCAGGTGTAAATATGGGTTTTTTTCGTGTGATTTGAATTCTGATTATTGGTGGGTATTCTCATCTTTCTTGAATCGATTTTATAACATAAATCAATTACTTTATTAGTTTAGGATTAGGTCTTATTTATGTAGAGTCTTTTGTTAATATATTTAGGACTTTTGATGTTTGTTATGCAGTTATAATGACCGGTAAACGCAAATATACAACGAAGAGGGCTATACAAAAGAGGGCTAAACCTACTCCCCCGCCGCCAAAAAATATTCGTAAAAATGAACTCCAAGAACGTAAAAAAAGGAAATTACAATCAAAGGTGAATGCAGACAATCATACCCAGTCATCAGCATCCCAGCCATCATCTATTCAATACAACCCTGGCCCTATGAAAAATGTTGTATTGTATAATCAAGAAAATCACATTTTCGAAACTATTTGGAGTGGTAAAGATAGGGTAAATCTTCTTGCGCTCGAATCTATGAGCATGCATGCGCAATGGTCTTTGACGGATCGGCAGATTGAATTATTAGACGAATAGGGTTTTGGTGAGTATCATAAAGTTGGCCACCAACAATATGACCTACCATTCATATCTGCATTAGTTGAGAGATGGCGATCCGAGATGAACAATTTTCATTTACCCATTGGAGAGACGTCGATTACTCTTAAAGACGTATCATGGATTTCCGGTCTTTCGGTTACAGGTTCTCCAATTGTTTATGAAGGATGTATGAGTTCCTTCATACATTTTTACGACGTATTAGAGGTTGATCTCTCGAAGGATAAGAGAAAAGACGATGCCGTACTTGCGACATGGGTGTATGAGAATTTTAGTAGTCTCGGGACTAATGCTGATTGGGGAAAATTGTTCAATATACAAAACCTTATGTTTTGTTCAACATTCGCATGGCATTATTCCCTACATGCTCCAAGAACCTATTTCATCCAAAATGTTTTCGATTATTGCGCGATGGGGAATTCATCTCCACATACGCTGGGGGTGGAGGTTTTGTCGTATTTGATAAATGCATTGAACGAAGTGACACTGTCAAATGCAAGAGCGGTAAAAGACTGTCTTACAGTTTTGCAGGTATCGTATTAGTTGTATAATTATTTTCATTTACTGTAAAGATAATTGTAGCAAATCTAATAATTAATTTTTATTCAGTGTTGGGCATTTATTAGGATTTCAGTCATTCGACCTATCTTCTATACTAGCATTAAGGAGATTAGACCCCTGCTAGACAATGGGGTGGTGTACGCACACATCGATTTCCTCATCATCATAAAACTTTCTGCCGGGGAATGCTTGATAATTTGAATGAATTATAGTTAATTACTATTTCATTACTTAATTTAACGATATTTATTTAATTCTTTATGAATAATGATAAATATTTTTAACAGTTTCTTTAATGACAGTTCACATGGGATCCATACATTGAGTATGTTGGTGCATCCGAAAACTTTTTTCTTCTCAGTAAATACTTTGGACTATCACGAGTTTCTCTCATTTGTTTCGATTTTGTCCAGTAGCAATATCTTGAAAGATAATTCAAGAGTTTGACGGTATTCAGAGTGTACCCATTAACGTTCAACCTATACAAACTGAGAAGGAGAAGCAACCAAGAAGAAACCAATATTGTTCGTTATAAATTTTAATACTGCAAGCGCATAGTTTATTGTAGTATGCGTTTACGGGTTGATCCACAGAGATGCTATTTAATCAATTTTAAAGGCATGTTTATGAGATAATTGATTTAGATTAAGAACTAAAAGCAAGGAATTGAAAAAATGGTTTTTTTATGAAGAGAAGAATTTAGGGTTTTGTATTGCTTTATCTTCTAGGGCCGGCTTAAAAGATACTATTTCTTTTCTAGATCACTATTTAATATGTTTTCTATTAATTCAAATAAAAGTATAGGTTATATTAATTTGATTAAAAATAACTTATCAATTATAAAATATCATTTAGAATCTATATTTACAATTTTTAGTCTTAATTAATTAAGAATACCTAGGTTTAATTTTCGATTAACAGAAATAGGAGATCAATCTATACTATTATGTTATTGATTTAACCTAGGATTTTTTAACTACCTAGCTTGAATTTATTTTAATTAAAACCTTTCTTACCGTCCCTAATTAGGTTTCTAGTTTGTCGAATCTTCATTATCCAAATTAGTTTTTAGGTGTATTACCGATCCCTGATCTATTTAAAGTATCAATTATCCTTATATGATTTAGTTTATGAGATGACAATATAAAAGAAAGGAATTAAATCAAAAAAAACTCATCATTAAAGCATAAGAAAAGAAAAGAATAAAAATATCCAACCATAAGAATTAAAACAATACAAACCTTAGAAAGAAATTAAGCACCCCAAATTAAAGAGAATAGAAATTTTATTGATTATAAATACTTACAATTGTTGATCTCTTTCTAGAAAACCCTAAGTTGAAAGTAATGAGAGAAATATGAAATCCTAATGAACTATACAGAGTATTTATAAGAAATAAGAAATCTGAAAAATCTAAACATACATTCTAAAAGATACAGATAAAACTCAAATTTCGACAAAAATCGCAACTCCAAATCTTTTAAAATTTCAGCCAATATTGGTATCCAGGTTGTTTTGGCTGAAATTTTGTCAAGTTTGATATTCTGGTTTTTTCCAGATTTTGTTGCTTGATCCCGAGATCTTCAATATTTGTTCCCAATTTGATAATTGATTCTCTGTTTTTTATTAGCTCCAATTTGATCTCCATTGCACACACGTAATCTGCCTTTAGCATACTTTTTTGTTCTTTTGCGTTTAAGCCCTGTAACCTGTATTTATTCATAAAACATACTCGGAACAGCATAAAATATGAAAATAAAAGAAAAATATGGTTAGAAAATATGCAATAAATTGCTCCAATCAAATACCCCCACACTTATTTTTTATTAGTTTTTGAGCAAATTTAGGGTTTTCAAACTCTCAATTATCAACTAAAAATAATATCTAACTCTATCAGCTAAAATTTAACTAAACTACTACTACTCTTATGCATCTTTCGTGGGCGGACGATTGCATTGATCGTATACAACAAGTCTTTCAACCTCTAGGTGTCCCTAATAAGAGAAGTGTTATCTCCTGAGGGTTTTCAGTGGATACTACCCACAAAATCCCAAAAATAAAAATGAAAGAAAATAAGGGAAACAAAAATAAAAACGTGAAAACTACACACAAAGATAGTAACAGATCAAGAAAAATATGAAAATGAAGAGTTTTGAACTTCACTTGTTTTCAGTGTCCATGATGTTGGATATAGTGCTCTCAAAGCAATTATTGTAATCGCAGGTAGGCGACTATGATGATTGAAGGAGGACCTATATGGGTAGAACAGTCTTATTCGAGATGATAGTATTGTTAGTTGTATGTATGCCCTAGAGGCCAGTATTGTACAGATGATGTATATTATATTGGATGCTTGGACATATATAGAGATGACTTTCTTGCTCGATATGATAGTATGCTATCTGGTTACTCTTTATCTTAACATGTACACTAGTCTTTTTAAACTGTCTTATAGTTACATGTTGGTAAAGCCCTTAGGATGCGTACTTGACTACCATGACTATGATGAAGATCATACTAGTAGGGACATGGTAGTCCATAGGTACATCCTTCAAGGTCCCTAGTCGTGGGTGTATCGAGACGGGGCATCGATATACCAGTGTAGACTAGCGTATACGCTTCTCGACCCATGAGATGGGCGATGGATGATCCCATATCCATTGGTGTTTGACATCAGAGATGGTATACGGGTGCTCAGTGGAGACTGGGTACACTGGACGGACTCGCCGAGAACTCCCAGTTGGTATTATACCTCACGTCAGATGGCAGTTCTCAGGTGACACTTGTGCAGGTTAGTCTGTAGACCCGAGATCGTCATAGAGTCTTGTGTGATTCCCACTGTGCTTTAATCTCCACCTTACCACGTCCATGAGGGCGTGCAAAACGGTGGTGTTTGGGTATAGTCCCGAGTCACATGGAGGCAATGAGCGATAGGAGGGGTTTCGTCTCTCCCGGTATTGGAGGTTGATGTTGCGCTGTGCTCGATTGGCCGTAACAGGGAAGTCCCTGGCCAGGGCTGATCAGAGATTTGCTGGTAAGTGTTACCAGTAATTTCTCGACCCGTTATGAGCCTCACATCGGCACGACTTATCGGTTATTAGGGTCTGACGTTTACCACCCCTAGACTTGATATGCGACATATCAGACGAACAGACCGGACTGTACGGTAAGTGTTACTGGTTGGATTCACAGGAGTGTGAGCGGGTTCGCTCGTCGATCTTCTGATCGCTCAATACCCGGGTGGCCGTTACGTTTAGCAGACCGCTTGCGGCTTGTGGATGCTTGATATGATCATCATCTGCTGCCGGAGTATTGACGAGTCTTTAGAGTCCTACACAGAGGTTTCCTGGCTCAAGCGAAACGAAATAGGAGTGCATATGAGATATGTGCAGGACCGAGAATGATGCGAGTATATGATACCGTATTTCATTCTCGTGATTAATGTTTCGATTGGTTGTATGCGATATAACCTAGTTATCGAATCGAAGATTGATTCGATAAGTCGATACATAGAATACTAGTCGGTTATGTGCGACATGACCGGATCATTGAATCAAGTGTTGATTTAATGATTTAATGTATAATTATATATTTGATATATTACTTTGCATTAACTAGTATAGGTTCACTTTAAAAGGATTTTCTCACTTGATGTGCACATTGTATATGTGATATATTTTAGTGTGCACTTGTTTGTATCATGTTTGATGATATATGCTAACTTGGGTTTGTGTAAAGATTAAACCATGGTTGTGTAATGGTTAAGGTTTTCTTTTTCTTATTTATTTATTTATTTTGAAAAAGATAAAGGTGAATATGGTGGCTTTCTTTGGATGCTTGTTGAAGCTTCATGAAGCTTTGAACAAGTCCACCATATTTGTCTCATGCTTAACCCTAACCATTCCCACTAACCATGGTCTATTCTCTACACCTAACCAAGGTTAGGATATGATAAGTATTCATTTATTTTCTATTTTGAAATACTTTTTATCATATTCTATCTTCATCTTCTTCTTCTTCCTCAAAGAGAAAAACTTGCCACCATTAATGGCATCTTGATAAAAAGAGTGAGAAATCCAATTCTAAAGTGAACCCACCTCCTATTTCTTCACCCTCTACCTCTTGCCAAGTAGTATAGGGTGTTTTCTTCACAAGTTTCACAACTTGGTGAAGTTGGAGCTTGATCTTGTGTAACCTCGACGTAGATCATCTTCGGCATCGTAGCCGACGACTAGTCCGCTCATTTCTCCGATGAAGCCGATGCTAGAGTCCGAGATCCGACATGGACAGCGAGAGGACGTCTACGTGGAGCTAAGGAAGTGGAGAACCGGATCTACAAAGGTTGTAGCTTGTTACTTTTAGTTAAATCGTTAACTAGTTTTACTTTTCGCCTAAACTCTAGTCAACGAATCCGTACTAGGGTTTCTAGGCACTTGTAAAATTTTAAATTGGCATGGTTGATGCCTTGTGAGACTTCATTAGCGTGCCTAGGAACCCTACAAGTATGCTATCTGGTTTGACTTTATCATCATGTACATGCATTATGTGGTATTACAGAGCACTATTATATATTGATAGAGCTCATAAGATTCTTGTTTGACTACCCGCATTATGATGGCGATCATATACGTGGGAGCTAGATGGTCTATAAGCACATTCTTAAATGTCTCTAGTTAAGAGAGTATTGAGACTGGACATCGATACTCCGGAGTAGACTAGTGTATACTTTTCGAGACCCCGACGAGGGGCAGTGGCCGGTCTCATAAGCCATTGGTGTCAGTTGGTCACCTGAGATAGTATACAGATCCTCACTGTGTTAGTTATATGTATGCCCTAGAGGCCATTACTGTACATTGGATGTATATTGTAGTGGATGCTGGGACATATATAGGTATGACTTTCTTGCTCGACATGATAGTATGCTATCTGGTTGCTCTTTATCTTAACATGTATACTTTCTGTCTCTCTGTTACATGTTGATAAAGCCCTTAGGATGTGTACTCGACTTCCAGGAATATGATGTAGATAATACTAGTGGGGCCTGGGTGGTCCATGTGTACATCCTTCAATGTTCCTAGTCGTGGGAATATCGAGACGGGGCATCGATATTCCAGAGTAGACTAGCGTGTATCCTCTCGACCCATGTGATGGGCGATGGATGATCCCATATCCATTAGTGTTTGACATCGGAGATGGTATGCGGGTGCTCAGTGGAGACTGGGTATACTGAACGGACTCGCCGAGAACTCCCAGATGGTATTATACCTCACGTCAGATGGCAGTTCTCTGGTGACACTGGTACAGCTTAGTCTGTTGACCCGAGATCGTCATAGAGTCTTATGTGTCTCCCACTGTGCTTTGATTTCCACCCTACCACGGCTTTACTGAGTCGTGCAAACAGGTGGTTTTTGGGTACAGTCCCGATTCACATGGAGGCAATGAGCGATAGGAGGGGATTCGTCTCTCCCGGTATTTGGGGTTGATGTTGCGCTATACTCGACTGGCCATTACTGGAAATCCGCCAGGGTTGCTGTGATATACTGGTAAGAGTTATCAGTAGTTTCACGCCTGTTATGGACCTTACGTCGGCATGACTTATCAAGCTACCGGGGTATGACTTTTACCACCCCTAGGCGAGATATGCGACATATCAGACGAACAGACCGGACTGTACGGTAAGTGTTACTGGTTGGATTCACAGGAGTGTGAGCGGGCTTGCTCGTCGATCTTCTGATCGCTCAATACCCGGGTGGCCGTTACGTTTAGCAGACCGCTTGCGGCTGTGGGTGTTTGATATGATCATCACCTGCTGCCGGCGTATTGACGAGTCTTTAGAGTCCTACACAGAGGTTTTCTGGCTCAAGCGAAACGAAATAGGAGCGCATATGAGATATGTGCGGGACCGAGAATAATACCAGTATGTGATACTGAATTCTATTCTTGCGATTTGTATCATCGGACGGTTATATAAGATATAGCCGGGTTACCGAATCAAGTGTTGATTCGATACATTGATACACTTGATATTAGTCGGTTATATGCGATATGACCGGATCATTAAATCAAGTGTTGATTTAATGATTTGATGTATAATTATATATTTGATATATTACTTTACATTAACTAGTATTTATTCACTTAAGATGGATTTTCTCACTTGATGTGCACAAGTAGTATATGTGATATATTTTTGTGCACTAGATTGTATCATGTTTGATGATACATGCAAACTTGGGTGTGTGTATGCTATACACCATGTTTAGGTTAATGATTAGGGTTTTAAATTATTCACTTATTCATTTTATTTGTTTTCTTTATTCCTTTTGGCAAAAATGAAATGGTGGCTAATTTTGTTTCTTGCTTAAGCTTCATGAAGCTTCTTAGCTTTATCTACCATTTTGTTTTTTCCTTAACCCTAACCATTCACCTAAACCCTAGTTTAGTCTCTACACTAGTTACACTAACCCATGGTTGCTATATGATAAGATCACTTGATTTATTATTATTATTAATCAATTGATTTTATTATGCTTATCATATTCTTTTCTTCTTCTTCTTCTTCTTCAAGAAGAAGAAACCATGCTACCTTCAATGGTGCCATGATCAAAAGAGTGAGAAATCCAAATCCAAAGTGAACCCACTTCCTATTTTTTCATCCTCTACCACTTGCCATGTAGTAGAGTGTGTTATCTTCACAAGTTCTATGACCAAGTGAAGATGGAGCTTGATCTTGAGTTGTCTTGACGTAGATCATCTTCGGCATCGAAGTCGACGACCTAGCCCGCCCATTTCTCCGATGAAGCCGACGCTAGAGTCCGAGATCCGATGATCGCAGCGAAGGGACATCATCACGGAGCTAAGGAAGTGGAGGACCGGATCTACAAAGGTTCTAGTCCCTTTCACTTTTTAGTTAAGTTGTTTACTTGCTTGTAGTTTCGCCTTTACCTCTAGTAACGATCTTGATTAGGGTTCTTTGGCACATAGAAAAATTTGATTTTGGCATGTTTGATCTGTTGTGGAACCTCATGTGTGTGCCTAGGAAACCTACAGTGGTATCAGAGCCTAGCTAGAACTTTAGGCGAAGTGTAGACGAAGTTAGAAACCCGATCGAACCCGAAACCCTAATTCAAAACCATTCTTTGTACATTTTTTGAAATCGGGGATTTTTGTGAATTAAAAATATGCAGAAAATTCAGCAGGGTTTTCTAAGAAAAACTGTGAAGCACGTGCGCCTGTGTCCACTAAAGCGCCGTGGAAACGCGGCACGAGCATGCCTCGTGCGGCGGTTCCGCGGCCATACAGTACCTTTGTGTTGTGAATTTTGCACAGTAATTTCTTTATTTAGTTGCTGAGTTTTCTGGGAATTTTTAAATTGCACTCAAGAGTTGAGTTTTCTGGGTTGTATTGGGAATTCGTAGATTCGATCGGATTGTCTAATTTTGTCTATGTGTTTTTCCGGGTAATTTAGAATATGTTAAAAAGTTCGACTGGATATAAATACCCAATTTTTCCCCTGCCGAAAAATTTCCAAGTGTTGGATTTTTCCGTGGTTTAAAGACGTTCTAAGTAGTGCAAGTAACGCGATGGACCCTCTAGAAGACAACAAACCTTAACTCGATTATGTGACCGTCTTGAACTGCCCTTTGAACCTTAGGGTTTTGGGCAGTACGGCGTGCCACATGTGAGGCGTTGGCTTGACCCTTCTACGGCTGGACCGTTGGTACTGTGGCATGAAGTGAATGTTTTTAAACTTATTTCATGTGTTGAGCTGTTTCGGGAAAACTTGGGTGTTTGATTGTTCGATCGAAAAGTTTAACATTTTCCATTTATCTGGAATGTGATACAATATTTGGAATCCATAAGTAGTTATGAGATAACTGATTTGGATGTTATAAATATAGCAGTTTAGCCTCACTTGATTGGTTGCTACGGGATTTTGATGTGATCAAAAGTCCGTCGCAATCACGTAGCGTACGCGGATACTCGCTGGATAAACTTAATAGACAGCTACACCCTTTATCCTCGACCAAGTGACTGTAGGAGAACCCCGTCGCCGAAAGCATCCGTTCGGGTGCTCGCGGCAGCGGTGTTCCGCCTTGGTGCACTTCGTCGACGGTATCGGGGGTGCGCCCGTCTACTAAAGTTTGTGATGAGCATTCGATCAGGATGTCGGAAATCCTGTTGAATTGCCCGACTTGATATTGAAAAGAGTTTTCGATAATGAGACTAAAATGCGGGGTTTAAAATTGTTAGGCATGCGATGTCTAAGGAATTCATTTGGTTAGGCATGCGATGTCTAAAGAGTTTGCGGATTCCAACTGTTGTAGTTTTACACTTTCTTTTCTATGACCGTAAGTGTAATATGTGATATCGCCGGTTTCGTTGCTATATGTCAACGACAATTGGGATACGCATGTTTACTTACGTTGATGACATGTGATGTTATGCGTTGCAGGATATGTTATATTGGATCATCGTGTTTGAATAGCCGGGGGGGGGTTATGTGAGATGAGTGTTTTTCATTTTCATTCATGTAAAAAAACTTGTATGTAATATTCTTTTATTGGGGCACTTCCAGGTTGCGAAAGATGTCACCTTTTGTATATTATTTACTTTTTCGCATTAGGATAGACCCAAGGAGGGGAGCATAAGTAACCGGGTTCTAGGGTCCAGTGGGAGACCATCTCGAGGAGTCGAGTCCGGGTCTCCTAACTCTAGAATTGGTAGGGTTGCTTGCCGCTCTCGTAGGGGTCTATGGGTGTGGGATTGGCTATTCATCGCGACCGTGGAATCCGTGTTTTATACTGGCTCGTATTGAAAACACGGACGTCCTAGTATATCCAATATTTCATATGATATTTTCTGCTGCGTTATCTGAGATGTGATCATGTGATTTGTTCAGATAGATATAGTATATAGTATATATATGATATATTATATAGACGTTGCTTATGTTTTACACCCGCGCTAGCCCTGCCCTGCTCTGGCGTTAGTTACCTAACCTAACGGTGCAGACGGGACATCGAGGCGAATGCGGATGGCATAAGCGTACGTTATATTTATCTGTGATGTTTAGGTGGACTTAAATGATGGGATATTCATTAATGTGTTTAATGAAAGAAAATAAACCTTAAAGATGTTGTGGAATCGAATTTCAAATTAAAACAGGTAGCTATAGTTCTTGCTTTGCATCGCGGTGTTCCTTGTAGAACATCCTGCACCTTATTCGATAGGGAAAGGACCGAGATCCCTTTACCGGGAGTGACTCCTTTAGCAATAACTGGCAGATACTACAACTCTCGGTTTGTCTTTTGATTGCTTCTATAGTTTCTGCTTTGCACAGCGGTATATATGATATATCCTGCACCTTATTCGATGAGGAAAGGGCCGACGATCCCTTCACCGGGAGTGACCCCTTTAGCAAAACTAGAAAAGCCTAAAAAACACTCCATTTAAAAACCATTTGATTCCGCAACGAGATCAAGTTCAAAGCGTTAAAGGTTTTATTAAAAACCATTCGCAACCCTCCGTCATTTTAGGAAGTAGAGTACTTAGTATTCGTGCTGTGTTTGTTGACCATAGTCAAGGCACAGTGTACGGTAGCTAAGTGATGTCTTCCTACACCGCATATGATGCGATTAGTTAGGACAGTCATGTGGCTTTGTTGACCTTAGCCAAGGGTCATGTGGGTGGGTCTAATTAATCACGAAATGACGGGTAGAACTTGACTAGTGCTTATGATTTGTTGACCTTAGCCAAGGTCATAGGTGCTAGGGGTAAAAACCACTATCGGGAGTTTCAAGTGTTGAAATTTGCAATGAGATTGCATACCTTCTATATGATAGTTGGATCCCGATACCCACTGCGAGTAATTGTTACTCCTGGAAGAGTTTTGCACTTTACAATTAGCCGATCAAGTAGGTGTCTAGAAAGGTGTCAACGGGGTTACGCCTCTGGGAAAACGAGGTTTACTTTAATTAGGTTCGTGCGAAAGCACGGGGAACCTCCCTCAAAGTACCGACACTGGCCTGGCTGAAAGATTGGCGAACTTATAGAGTGTAATTAATCCCGGCTAGTCTTTCCTTTTAAGGTTTGAAGGAAGATTTGATAAAAACAGTGCGAGTCATCCTGATTAGATAAAATATATAACCAATCTAATCTTGCAAGAGCGCACGCAGAGTGTTTTCTTTTCTCTCTCTTCAGGTAGCGACCATATCACGCCTTAATCAAGATAATAATATGGATGTATTGACCGAACCCGCTTGTTATACTGAGCTGGGGAACGTTGGTCCCGCTCCAACTTATAATTGTTATAAGACAGAGTAGGAAATAGGGAAATACCAGAATTCCTATACCGCCCAAACGAAGAAAGTGCATATGATGCATCTCCTTCGGGTGTGTTCATTATAAAGAACTGTTTCTCAGTGTTCTCTACGTCCTGGGTATTCGTTGCCGGATCAGGATCCCAGATATGTAATCAGTTATATAGGGCTACAGAAAGGTAGAGAACTGAGAACGGGTGATAAGTTTCATGAGACAAAAAACGGGGCAAGTGTTGCAGCCAAGTCTGTTGGTCACTGTCACCCTGTATTACCAGTACGTTGATTCTGAACGAATGTTATTAGATACCGAACCTGATATACAAAATCATATCAGTCTCTTTATTAGTAAAGAAATGATAAAATTTTGTATTGATGGATAATGTTTTGAACATTTCCTACATTTCAAAAGTTGATCGGTTCAGGCACGTTATCTAAAAGCATTGACGTTCTAAATCAAACTACAGTTCCTAATATACGGAACACACACAAGAGGAAGAGTTCAGAAATGAACGGATCCTTCTTGAGGCATTGTAGACTAGGTCATATCAATGTGACCCGACTAGCTTAAGTTACATTTTAGATGCATATTTAAATCAGTTTGAATTTACATCTTGTGAAACTTGCCAGTCATGTCACAAAGATTAGATGACCATAGATCTGTTTATTGGAAATAGAGAAAGAGTTAGTAAACTCTTGGGACTGATACATGATGATGTATGTAAGGTCCCCTGTCCACACATGCCAGGACCGGTTCTTTGCACTTCATTACATTCTCTGATGATCTCTCAAGGCTCAGTCATATGTTCCTGTTGAAACATAGGTCCGAAACTTTGAGATATTCACAGAATATAAGTTAGAAGTAGAGAACCAAAAACCGGGTATAAGTATTATGTCCTATGATAAGATCAGGGAGGAGAATACTTGTGCATGGAATTCTTGGACTATTCTAAAAGCAGAATGCGATTCTCTCTCGGTGTTACTCCTCTGTATAGACCACAGCACAATGGTGTATCAGGGCGGAGCAATAGCACCCTATATGATATGGTGTGCTCTATGATGAGTACTACTGAGTTACCTATTTCCTTTTAGGGGGTTATGCACTTGAGAAGTTGCATACCTATTGAATTGGGTTTGAATCAAATCAGTGCCTACCACTCCATATAAGATATGGTATGGGAAGAGCCTATCTCTTAAGTAAGTTAAGATTTGGGATTGTCCGGCCTATGTCAAAAGCAAAATCCGGACAAGATCGAGACAAGGTCAGTTCTGTAGAACTGGAAAGGTTCCAACCATACAAAACTGCAGCTGATTTGACAGAACCAGAGGATTCAATAGTCCCCGATGAACCTCAGCCTCTCCGCCGATCCAGCAGAGTTCCTCACCTGCCTGAGAGATACTTCGGTTTCTCGATGACAGTGGGAGCGAGGATTGTATCATGAGATGATGACCCAACTAGTTTCGAGCAGGCCATCGAGAGTAGGGACTCTGTAAGAATGGCTGGATGCTTAGCGATCTGATATGGAATCCATGTACACCAACAAAGTATGGACTTTGGATGCTATATCTGAAGGGTTAAATCCCCATCAGGAGCAAGTATATCTTGAGAAGATTACTTGGTGTAGATGGAAAAGTTGAGACTTTTAAAGCTAGACTTGTTGAAGGTTTTCGTCATCGACCAGGTGTGGATAATGATGAAACCTTTTCTAAGTGGCTATGCTTAAGTCCATCCGGATCCTACTTAACATTGCTACATACCATGACTACGATATCTGGTGGTTGGGTGTCATGACTATTTTTCTAAATACTGATTTAGAAGAGAACGTCTATAAGTACACAGCCAGAGAGCTTCGTAAACAGTGGAAGCAGCGGAAACATGTGCAAGTTGCTCTACAGGATAAAGCAAGTATCGCGGAGTTGGAACGTCTGTTTTGATGTGGTAGTCAAAGAGTTTGACGTCATCAAAATGGTAGACTCTTGTATATACAAAAAGGTAGTAGAGAGTAAGGTGGTCATCCTCGTATTGTACGTGGACAACATACTCTTGATAAGAAAAGAGTTTCCTATGCTACGCACGGTCAATCTCCTCTTATCACATGGATTCTCCATATAGGATAAAGTTGATACCTCCTAAATCCTGAGATTTGGGTCTATGAGATAGATCTAAATGGATGTTAGGATTCTCACTAGCTGTAGTAAGATAGTATCAATCGATCCTGGGGAGAATCACTGGAAAGGTTCCAGGGTGATAAGGACAACTGAATGTCAGTCACAGGCATTGTCTTTACCCTCAGTGAAGGGACGGTATGTTGGAAGAGTTCCAAGCTAGATACCGTGGCAAACTAGACGATAAAGGCTGGTAACATCGCTATTAAAGATACTACCATAGAGGCAGTTTGGATGTATATTGGTTCATGAGATGAACTAGGTTCCTACCATTGTGTGACAATGGAAGTGTGGCTTTGGCCCATGAACCCTGGTCCCATCAGTGACCCAGGCATATTCTGAGGCAGCATCACCTGATCATGGAGATAGTTGATCTCCAGGATGATCGAGGTTAGGAGAGTAGATTTAGAGGACAACACGGTGGATCCACTCACAAGCCTTTTCCCAAAGAGAGACTTATATGGGATGGTTGAGTATTAGATACTGCAACCACTGCTACAGATGGCCCTAGTGCAAGTGGGAGATTGTTAGTTATATGTATGCCCTAGAGGCCATTACTGTACATTGGATGTATATTGTAGTGGATGCTGGGACATATATAGGTATGACTTTCTTGCTCGACATGATAGTATGCTATCTGGTTGCTCTTTATCTTAACATGTATACTTTCTGTCTCTCTGTTACATGTTGATAAAGCCCTTAGGATGTGTACTCGACTTTCAGGAATATGATGTAGATCATACTAGTGGGGCCTGGGTGGTCCATGAGTACATCCTTCAATGTTCCTAGTCGTGGGAATATCGAGACGGGGCATCGATATTCCAGAGTAGACTAGCGTATATCCTCTCGACCCATGTGATGGGCGATGGATGATCCCATATCCATTGGTGTTTGACATCGGAGATGGTATGCCGGTGCTCAGTGGAGACTGGGTACACTGAACGGACTCGCCGAGAACTCCCAGATGGTATTATACCTCATGTCAGATGGCAGTTCTCTGGTGACACTGGTACAGCTTAGTCTGTTGACCCGAGATCGTCATAGAGTCTTGTGTGTCTCCCACTGTGCTTTGATTTCCACCCTACCACGGCTCTACTGAGTCGTGCAAACAGGTGGTTTTTGGGTACATTCCCTATTCACATGGAGGCAATGAGCGATAGGAGGGGAATCGTCTCTCCCGGTATTGGGGGTTGATGTTGCGCTATGCACGACTGGCCATAACTGGAAATTGTAGGGTTCCTAGGCACTCTTGTGAAGGTTCATAAGGCATCAAACATGCCCGGATAAAAATTTAGACGTGCTGAACAACCCAAAGCGGGATCTTTGCTAGATTATTAGGGTTAAACATGCAAGATGATAACTTTTTATCTAAGTGTGAGGGATTACAACCTTTGTAGTCCGCTCCTTCACTTCACAAGCTCCGAGTAGAAGTCCCTTTGCCGCGATCCACGATCTCCCGGACTCATGAGAGGCTCCACGACTCGAACGATCCATGCTAGCTTGAAGTATTCCAAATCTCCGATGATCTACCTCGAAGTTGCAAAGACTCAAGATTTCTCACTCTAAAGAGATGAACACACTAATCTCATGGGCTAGATGAGATGAGGATGAGAGAGTAGTATTTTTGCTTTCTTTTTAAATCATTTTCTCATATTTATTCATCACATGAAGAAAATCTAGTAAGCTTTCTTCAAGAGAGAAGAAGATGATAATGGAAAAGATAATGAGATTATTTTCTTTTGTGATGAATAGAATAAAAGCTATATGATTGATTTATAAACCATGGTCAAGGATGAGTGGCCAGGATTTAGTAGAGAATAAACTAGAGTTAGGGTTTGGTTGGGTTAAGAATGTGTCATCCAAAATATCTTAAGAATGACAAAAGAAAAAGCTTCTAGAAGGTGCATGAAGCATCTAACCCTAATCAAACCCTAACCTCAATTAATCATCCTTAAACATGTTTAACAATTAATCATATCATGTCACAATAATATATATCACATATATATTATATATTTACAACAAAAGAAAATAATACAATTAACATATATCGCATATATATCAATGTATCATCCAGTGAGAAAATGAAATAATAAAGCGAGCCAATATTAGATAATGTAATAATATATCATATATATTATTATACATTAAATCATCGAATCAACACTTGATCCGACGATCCGGCTATATCGAATATTACCGACTAATATATCATGTACCGATTCATCGAATCAACACTTGATCCGATGACCCGGTTCATAACTAAATATTGCGAGAATATAATACGGTATCCCATATCGCATTATTCTCGGTCCTGCACATATCACATATGTGCCTCTACTCCGTTTCGCCTGAGCCAAGAAACCTCTGTGTAGGACTCTAAAGAATCGTCAATACGCCGGTATTAGGTGATGATCATATCAAACACCCACAAGCTGCAAGCGGTCAGCTAAACGTAACAGCCACCCAGGTATTGATCGATCAGAAGATCAACAAGCTAGCCCGTGCGTTCTCCTGTGAATCCAATCAGTAACACTCCCGTACAGTCCGGTCTGTTCGTCTGATATGTTGCATATCAAGTCTAGGGGTGGTATACGTCAGACCCCAGTAACCGATAAGTCGTGTCGATGTGTGGCTCATAACGGGTCGAGAAACTACTAGTAACACTTACCAGTAAATCTCTATATCAGCCCTGGCCAGGGACTTCCAGTTATAGCCAATCGAACACAGCACAACATCAACTCCCTATACCGGGAGAGACGAATCCCCTCCTATCGCTCATTGCCTCCATGTGATTCGGGACTGTACCCAAAAGCCACCGTTTTGTACGCCCTCTTGGACGTGGTAAGGTGGAAATCAAAGCACAGTGGGAATCACACAAGACTCTATGACGATCTCGGGTCTACAGACTACCCTGTACCAGTGTCACCGGAGAACTGCCATCTGACGTGTGGTATATCACCATCTGGGAGTTCTCGGTGAGTCCGTCCAGTGTACCCAGTCTCCACTGAGCACCCGTACACCATCTCTGATGTCAAAACACCGATGGATATGGGATCATCCATCGCCCATCATATGGGTCAAGATGCGTATACGCTAGTCTACTCTGGTGTATCGATGCCCTGTCTCGATATACCCTCGACTAGGAACAGTTATAGGATGTACTCATCGACTACCGTGGCCCCACTAGTATGATCTCATCATAGTCCCAGTAGTCGAGTACAGATCCTAAGGGCTTTATCAACATGTGAGAGTAAAACAGTAAACCAATACAAGTCAACATGTTAAGATAAAGTGAAACCAAATAGCATACTATCATGACGAGCAAGAAAGTCATCTCTATATATATCCAAGCATCCATTATAATATACATCATATGTACAACAATGGCCTCTAGGGCATATACATAACTAACAGAAATCCCTGGCCAGGGTTGCAGTGATATACTGGTAAGAGTTATCAGTAGTTTCACGATTGTTATGGACCTTACGTCGGCATGACTTATCAAGCTATTGGGGTCTGACGTTTACCACCCCTAGGCGAGAGATGCGATATGTCAGACGAACAGACCGGACTGTACGGTAAGTGTTGCTGGTTGGATTCACAGGAGTGTGAGCGGGCTTGCTCGTCGATCTTCTGATCGCTCAATACCCGGGTGGCCGTTACGTTTAGCAGACCGCTTGCGGCTTGTGGGTGTTTGATATGATCATCACCTGCTGCCGGCGTATTGACGAGTCTTTAGAGTCCTACACAGAGGTTTCCTGGCTTAAGCGAAACGAAATAGGAGCGCATATGAGATATGTGCGGGACCGAGAATAATACCAGTATGTGATACTGAATTCTATTCTCACGATTTATATCATTGGACGGTTATATAAGATATAGCCGGGTTACCGAATCAAGTGTTGATTCGATACATTGATACACTTGATATTAGTCGGTTATATGCTATATGACCGGATCATTAAATCAAGTGTTGATTTAATGATTTGATATATAATTATATATTTGATATATTACTTTACATTAACTAGTATTTGTTCACTTATGATGGATTTTCTCACTTGATGTGCACAAGTAGTATATGTGATATATTTTTGTGCACTAGATTGTATCATGTTTGATGATACATGCAAACTTGGGTGCGTGTATGCTATACACCATGTTTAGGTTAATGATTAGGGTTTTAAATTATTCACTTATTCATTTTATTTATTTTCTTTATTCCTTTTGGCAAAAATGAAATGGTGGCTAATTTTGTTTCTTGCTTAAGCTTCATGAAGCTTCTTAGCTTTATCTACCATTTTGTTTTTTCCTTAACCCTAACCATTCACCTAAACCCTAGTTTAGTCTCTACACTAGTTACACTAACCCATGGTTGCTATATGATAAGATCACTTGATTTATTATTATTAATCAATTGATTTTATTATGCTTATCATATTCTTTTCTTCTTCTTCTTCTTCTTCAAGAAGAAGAAACCATGCTACCTTCAATGGTGCCATGATCAAAAGAGTGAGAAATCCAAATCCAAAGTGAACCCACTTCCTATTTCTTCATCCTCTACCACTTGCCATGTAGTAGAGTGTGTTATCTTCACAAGTTCTATGACCAAGTGAAGATGGAGCTTGATCTTGAGTTGTCTTGACGTAGATCATCTTCGGCATCGAAGTCGACGACCTAGCCCGCCCATTTCTCCGATGAAGCCGACGCTAGAGTCCGGGATCCGATGATCGCAGCGAAGGGACATCGTCACGGAGCTAAGGAAGTGGAGGACCGGATCTACAAAGGTTGTAGTCCCTTTCACTTTTTAGTTAAGTTGTTAACTTGCTTGTAGTTTCGCCTTTACCTCTAGTAACGATCTTGATTAGGGTTCTTTGGCACATAGAAAAATTTGATTTTGGCATGTTTGATCTGTTGTGGAACTTCATGTGTGTGCCTAGGAACCCTACACACTGGAGGTGAGTGCACTGGGAGGACTCGCCGGGAACATACTAGATGGTATTATACTTATTGTTAGATAGCAGTTCTCAGGTGACATGAGTACAGGTTAGTCTGTCGACTTGAGATTATCATTTGTCTCGTATGAGTTCCCACTGTGCTTTGATTACTATCTTACCACTGCACAAAGAAGTCGTGTAAACAAGTTTTAGTTGGGTACAGTCCCGAGCCACATGGAGGCATTAAGCGGATCGTCAGGGATTTGTCTCTCTCGGTATTGGAGGTAGATGTCGCGCTGTGCACGGATGACCATCACCAGAAATCCTTGGCCAAGGTGGATGAGAATTACTGATTTGGATCAATAGTTTCTCGGTGGGTGATGAGCTTCACACTGACATGACTTATCGCGTTATTAGGGGTCTGACTTTATCCACCCCCTAGACCCAATATACGATACTCTTAGACAAACAGACCGGATTGTATCGAAATTGTCACAGACAGGCTCAGTAGAGGTACGGATGAGTTTTCTCGTCGGCCTTCTTTTCGTTCAATACCTGGGTAGCCGTTACGTACGGCTAGTGCCGCTGACTTGCTGTGGTTAAACCTGTAGGGTTCTTAGGCACACCCATAAGGTTCTACAAGTGATCAAACATGGCCAATTCAAAATTTTTCTATATGCCGAGAAACCCTAGACTAGATCGTTACTAGAGGTAAGGCGAAGCAAGCAAGCAAACAACTTTATTACTAAATGAAAGAGACTACAACCTTTGTAGATCTGGTCCTCCACTTCCTTAGCTCCATGATGATGTTCCTTCGCTGCGATCATCGGATCCCGGACTCTAGCGATGGTTTCGTCGAAGAAATGATCGGGCTAGGTCGTCGACATCGATGCCGAAGATGATCTACGTCGAGGCAACTCAAGATCAAGCTCCAACTTCACCAAGTCATGAAACTTGTGAAGAAAACACCCTATACTACATGGCAAGTGGTAGAGGATGAAGAAATAGGAAGTGGGTTCACTTTGGATTTGGATTTCTCACTCTTTTTCTCATGGCACCATTGAAGTAGCAAGGTTTCTTCTTCTTGAAGAAGAAGAAGAAGAAAAAGAATAATATGAGAATAATAAAATCAATTGATTTTATCATAATGCAACCTTGGGTTAGTTTAACAAGTGTAGAGACTAAACTAGAGTTTAGTTGAATGGTTAGGGTTAAGGAAAAAACAAAGTGGTCAAAGCTTCATGAAACTTCAAGATAAAACAAAAGAAGTCACCATTTTGTTTCTTGCCCAAAATGAATAAATAAATAAATGAATAAGTAAATAAAGCAAATGAAACCCTAACCATTAACTAAACATGGTTTAAATCAAACATACACCCAAGTTTGCATGTATCATCAAACATGATACAAACTAGTGCACAATACTATATCATATATACAATGTGCACATCAAGTGAGAAAATCCATCTTTAAGTGAACAAATATATCAAATATATAATTATACATCAAATCATTAAATCAACACTTGATTTAATGATCCGGTCATATCGCATATGACCGACTAATATCCAATGTATCGACTTATCGAATCAATCCTCGATTCGATAACTAGGTTATATCGCATACAACCAATCGATACATTCATCGCGAGAATAGAATACGGTATCACATACACGCATTATTCTTGGTCCCGCACATATCTCATATGCGCTCCTATTTCGTTTCGCCTGAGCCAGGAAACCTCTGTGTAGGACTCTAAAGACTCGTCAATACGCCGGCAGCAGGTGATGATCATATCAAACACCCACAAGCCGCAAGCGGTCTGCTAAACGTAACGGCCACCCGGGTATTGAGCGATCAGAAGATCGACGAGCAAGCCCGCTCACACTCCTGTGAATCCAACCAGTAACACTTACCGTACAGTCCGGTCTGTTCGTCTGATATGTCGCATATCTCGCCTAGGGGTGGTAAACGTCAGACCCCAATAGCTTGATAAGTCATGCCGACGTAAGGTCCATAACAATCGTGAAACTACTGATAACTCTTACCAGTATATCACTGCAACCCTGACCAGGGATTTCCAGTTATGGCCAGTCGTGCATAGCGCAACATCAACCCCCAATACCGGGAGAGACGAATCCCCTCCTATCGCTCATTGCCTCCATGTGAATCGGGACTGTACCCAAAAAACCACCTGTTTGCACGACTCAGTAGAGCCGTGGTAGGGTGGAAATCAAAGCACACAAGACTCTATGACGATCTCGGGTCAACAGACTAAGCTGTACCAGTGTCACCAGAGAACTGCCATCTGACGTGAGGTATAATACCATCTGGGAGTTCTCGACGAGTCCGTTCAGTGTACCCAGTCTCCACTGAGCACCCGCATACCATCTCTGATGTCAAACACTAATGGATATGGGATCATCCATCGCCCATCACATGGGTCTAGAAGATATACGCTAGTCTACTCTGGAATATCGATGCCCCGTCTCGATATTCCCACGACTAGGAACATTGAAGGATGTACTCATGGACTACCCAGGCCCCACTAGTATGATCTACATCATAGTCCTGGAAGTCGAGTACACATCCTAAGGGCTTTATTAACATGTAACAGAGAGACAGAAAGTATACATGTTAAGATAAAGAGCAACCAGATAGCGTACTATCATGTCGAGCAAGAAAGTCCTACCTATATATGTCCCAGCATCCACTACAATATACATCCAATGTACAGTAATGGCCTCTAGGGCATACATATAACTAACAAAACCCACTGCCAGTATATTGACGAGTCTTTAGAGTTCCACACAGAGAGTTTTCCCGGTTCAGGTGATATGATATAGATGAAGTATGTTGGTATATACAGGTGTCCGATTAAATATGTGTACATGCTACACGGATTTTAATCGGACGGTTGATAATACTGGCGGCTTAGGATTAAGCCGGATTATTAAATCAAGTTTTGATTTAATATTATATATATATATATATATATAATATGTATTCTAGTATTATTGTTCACTATTTATTTTCTTTCTTAGCTATTTGTATTTTTATACGAATACGCGTATGTGTATTTCGATACATATACCGGGTTGTATTCCGTATTTCTATGGAATATCTTCTAGAAGATGGACATCTCATTATATGATTTCGTTTTTAGAAAATCATTTGCAAATGAAATGGAGGGTAAGGTGGCAATAAGCATGGTTAAAGACATGTAGAGAGGGATGGGCTTCATTAGGATATTACAAATTATTGTGAGATTTGATTTTGCATGGTTGCTAAAAAATCATGAAGCCATTCTTTTCCTTTACACAACAATACTCTCTCATGCTTTCAACACTTGCTCATTGCCCCTTCTTCACCTCCTCCTTCTTTATTTACTCATTTGAGCTTTAGAATTGAGAGAAAAATATAGTGGAAAATTCCTACATCCCTACTCTTCATTCCTAGCGAGCTTGGAGCGTCGATTGCTTCGCTAGGCGAAGTTGGAGCTTGGATTGGCTCACTTTGGGTGGATCATATTCGGCGAAGGAAGACCGGCTTGCAAGCACGATCCGGAGCACTTGAAGAAAACTTGAGGATGCGAATATTGCCCACATAGTAGATTAGCATAGCTCACTAGGTTTTTTGTTAGCAAATTCTAGCTCTTTAGTTCGATTCATGGTTTTGGAACTTTAGCAAATCAGAAATTTTTGAAATCAATGTTGCCATCTCCTAAAATTAGTTTGCTAGTGTGCCTAAGTTCCCAGCAGTGGTATCAGAGGCAGATTAAAGGCTAGACTTGTTTGCACAAATTTAGAGTTTCGATTGACGGAATTTTCCAATTCACATTTCCAAATTCTTGCTTGCTGTTTGAATTTCAAAGTTGTTCAAAAAAATTTTTAGGTTGGATTAAAATTATGTGCAGGAAAAATTAGAGCCAAGAAAAAAAATTTGGGCACCTAAGCCTAAAATTCAGCCGCTGATCCGCGGCCCAATTTTGGTTACAGTGCCCTAAATTTTTCTGGGGATCTAATAGAAATATGATTTTTGGAATATTTGGTTTTGGTCCGGATTGTTTGTGTACTGGTTTGTACTTGGGGCCAATTCGGGAAGTTTTAATCGATTGCAATTTTAAATTCGTGTTTTTCTGTGCATTTGTTTCTGCGACCGTGAATATCATAGCATGGTATAATCCGACCGGTTGCTATATGTACAATCAGATGAGTTTATGAACATGATATTCGCGTTGATATTCTGTGTTGCTCTGTTGATTATGGTTATGTTGGATTTGTCGCGATGGATAGCCCGGTGTACGTAGTATTAGATGTAGTTCTCTGTGATGTAATGTATATTCATATTGCATAGCGAGAGTCCGACATGTGGACTGCCGTCATCGCGGCTTGTATATTATTCTTTGGGGCACGTCAAGGTTGCGGACGTAGTCACTATTGTATATTCAGGTTTTCATTACATGCACTAGGATTACTCCGTGGCGGAGTGCTCGAGTAGCCGAGTTCTAGAGGGCAACAGACCACCATCTTATGGCGTTGAGACCGAGGTGCCTTACTCTAGAATTGGCAGGCTATTCGCCGCACTCGTAGAGGGTATAGGATTGACCCGCGGAGGGATGCCTAAGTCACATGATCTTAGAAGGGCTGGGTAGCTCATTCACTTCGTTGATTGGGGTTATCTCGCTTCTGGAATTGGCGGATGGCTTGCTGCACTCGTAGGGGTCTAGGATCCGATACTACGGGCTATCCACACGACTAGAAAGCTGCATTTCATATTTAGCTCCATTGAAATGTACCTTTCCTAGTTTATCCGCATTTCTATACCGTGTTTGCTTCCGCTGTGATTCTTCTGTGATGTTACTTGATATCATGCGTGAGACGAATGTTCATATATATTATATATATATATCTAGTGGACGCTATATGTCTTTTGCATCCGCGTTAGTCCTGTCCCCGTCCTGCCGTAAGTAATCTTACGGTGAAGATCTGGGACCCTGTGGTGAATGTGGATGGCATATATGTGCATGCCTATTTTCGTTTCTTTTCAACATGATATGTTTAATTGATGAGACTACATTAATTCTGATTAATGCAAGGAAAACAAACCTAACTGATATTGTTGGAACCAATTTTTGAAAACTATAGGCGTTTCCTTTTAGTTTGCGTCGTGGTATTTAGTTAGGAATATGCTACACTTCATTCGATGAGGAAAGAGCCTAGATCCCTTCACAGGAAGTGACCTCTTTGGCAAAAATTTACGTGACTATAAACTACTCGGTTTTCTTCAAAACTATTGGTTTTCTACAAAACCACTCGTTTTAAAATGCGGGGCTTAAACCACTCCTTTTCAAAACTGCTTGAGTTCCTTCAACAATTTCTAGTTCATTACGTTAAAGGTTTTTCGCCAAAAACCAGCCGCAGCCCTCTGTCATTTCTTACGAGTAATACTTAGTATTCGTGTTGCTTTTGTTGACTGTGTCAAAGCGTAGTGTGCGGTAACTAAGTGGTGCTTGTTTGTAGCATGCAATGCGATTGGTTAGGACAATCGTGCGGCCTTGTTGAATGTGTCAAGGGCTTGTGCGGGTGGGTTTAATGCAATCAAGATAATAATGGGTTGAACTTGACTAGGACCTTTTGATTTATTAACTGTGTCAAGATCGCTTGGGTCTTAGGGGTAAAAATCTATATCGGGAGTTTCAAATATAAAAGAAACTTGCTAAGTTTGTGCATATCTTCTGGAGTGTGGTGATTTTGGTTAGCTTCCATTAAGTTATCACGCGATGATAGTTGGGTCCCGATTCCCACTGATGAGTAGGTGTTACTCTTCGGGTGATTTTCAAATGATCCCGACTAATTCTCCTTTTAGGGTTTGAAGGAGAATTTGAGAAAATAGTGGGAGCCATCCTGATTAGATAAAGTGATTAACCAATTTAATTTAGATTAGAGTGCAAGCTGAGTGTTTCTTTTCTCTCTACCATGACCTGACCTTACAGCTCGGAAGCCGATTGGCACCCTCATTGCTGGGTGTGGCTTGGCAACATGTCGCCATGGAGTTCCTGAAGAACGTGGTGAACGCTGGGCAAACTCATGATCCAACTTAACCGAACCTTCTTACACACTTTGGATTTTGGATTGTCATGATTCACGATAAAGTCGCATATATCCCTGCCGCGCCTACTTCCTCTTTGCATTTCTCCAGAACACTCCGCATCACTACGAAGATCCATATTTCTTGGGTATGCCATCGTATAGTTACATACGAACTCAAAGAAACTTGTTTCAATTCAAGAATGGATTCCGGTTCTGGGGAAATTGAATAGGAATATTCGGTTGTCTTTTCTCTTTTCCTTCTCTCATGTTGCGGGGGCTCCTAGTATTAGGAGAGTACATATATTACGCTTATTGAATAGTCTTCTTCCAAACCTTAGGCAGGTGTCGAAAGGTAGGGAAGAAGAAAACCAATTAGCCTAAGTACGGTGTACAGAAGGTAAGAAATAAAGACATATAAAGGGATTGGAGTGAGGGTAAGGAAAATTGCGACTACCATTATGAGTTTGGATAGTGGAAAAGGCATTACTAGGAATACTCGGCCACACCTCGAAACATTTTCATGTTTCAGTTTTACTGTACGGTGTTAATTGAAAACCGCTTTCCTAATTAGATTCTGACTCCATGGTATGTATTTACCAGACTTGATTCTCACATCTGTATGGTATTACGGATGATGAGTGGGAGTAGAATATTGGGAATTGGGTGATTAGATCCTCAATATATCAGAATTCTTTGGAATTGGTGATATTTTAGGAAATCACCTGGGTTTTGCCTAACGGCAAATATTTGGTTTTGAATATCTGTTGTTATGCACAAATTTCAAATTGATATATCTGTAAGTTTGTTTTATAAAATGAGATATAACTTTTTGAAATTATGTTTATGACATTTACCTTTATCAGTTGATGATTAGGTAAAGTGCATTCAATAACAGTGTTATTCTTCTTAAGCATAATACAGTTTTCAACCTACGACGCACCTGATTTGAGTTATTAAACTTAGAGGTCTTATACAAAGTATTATATATTGTCCGATATCTATTAGGACAAGAGATTGGTACTCATACTATATTCCGTTTACTTATGGCTTCTTTGGTTTTAGACACGTATTTCGTTGAAATATAAGGTCCAAATTTTGAGAAGTTATAGGTATAAGAATAAAGTGGAGAACCATTCGTTGGAAGTATCATGATTGTTCGAGGTGATCGAACATGTAGATACTTATGCTAGGTATTCTGTCATAAGTAATATATTTGAGAACTTGCTTCTCTCTCAGGTTACTCATCCGTGGGTGCGCTCCTTAATGAGTAATGCTGCATGGCCTTCTTCTATTTAGTCAATATGCACTGGAAACAGCTGCATGATTTTTGAATCTGGTTCAAATTAAATTAGTACCTTTGATTCTATATTGGATATAGAATGGATTCATATCTTAACGATGTTAAGGTATATGGATTAGTCCGGCTTATACTTAAAACCAGAATCTGGATAAACTCAAAGTACGTTTCAGTAATGGCAGTTTGTGGGTTATCCCAGGCTTTGATGAGGGTTAACATTCCACCATTTGGAGGATCAATAGTTATACCATTTTTGACTCGCCATCCGTTTTAGTAAAATGAATTCTTTTCAGAAAATATTAGTGGGAGTATGATAGAACTGGAAGTGATTCCAGAACCACAAACGATTATTGAAAATTTAGTAGAACCTAAGGATTCAAATAGATTCGACAATACATTTGCCACTCCGCAGATTTGGTGGGTAATCTCAGCCACCCAGAGGTATTTCGGTCTCCTTAAAGAAGGTGAAAAGGGGGTTTGATGACCCGAGTTTTCCACTACTGCTGTCCTAAACTATGAGATCTGGCAGGTGGATGACTATAACATTGTTCTAAATTAGCTTTAAAAGTGCATGTGTATATGACTCTATCAGAGTGTTGTTGTAGTCAGTGGGAGCAGCGGAAGTGTGGTGGGCCAGTAGTTTATGTCTATTTATAGACTAAAGCAAGTATAGCGGTGATAGATTATCTATTTTTGATGTAATAGTCATAGAGTTGACTTCATCAGAATAACAGATGGACCTGGTAAGAAAGTAGTAGGGAGTGATGTCCTGGTATTTGGATTACGTACTCCTTTTAGGAAATGATATTCTTATACTACGACCGATTATACTGTGGTTGTCACAAGGTGTTTCTCCATATAGAATCTGGACAAAATATCAGGGATTCTGGTGACTAGATCTATGGTTTTAGATGTAGGTTTGGGAAGTGTCCTAATTCGGGTACTTTGACACTATTCTAAAGTGTTTTAGAATGGATGACTCCTGACGTGGTGGTACCCGCAGGTGATGGAGTCACCCTCACTAAAGAGATGTCTTCTAGACCGATAAGGAGAGGGATATGCATGATTGACATATTATTTGCTTAGGCAATTGAGTCAATCATGAGATGTCAAGTACCACACTAGATATTGTTTTTGCACTAGCTGCAATAAGCATATATTAATCTAATCTTAGAGAAACATTGGAAAGCAGTTATGAACATAAAAGGATGTTCTTGGTATATAATAACGTCAGCCTCCATAAGGAGGCGGTTATCATTTCAGGCTTCCAAGGTGACCTAAATGATAGAGTGACTATCAGAATTAAAGTTTACCCTCTTTTGAGGGGCAGTATGTTGGACATGTGGTTCAAGCGGATACTGAGGAAGGTATGGCGCAGGATACTGATTAAATTCAGTGGAAGATACGGTCTAAGAAGTTTATTGGATTTGGAGTTCATTTATGAACTTGGTCCCCATCAGATATCCAGACAAATTCTAAGACATGTATTGCTTATTTCGAGAGATAGTCTTTCTCCGCGAAGTTGACATTTAGAGAGATAAAGATAGAAATATTAGAGCAGATCCACTCACTAAGGCTATTTCTCGAACGCGATAGTTTCGCAAACATGCTTTACGAGACTAATTAGTAGAGAAGTTGGGTGTTCGGTATCACACGGGCTGTAAGTATGCGACACCGCAATAATTAGCCTTAAGTGCAAGTGGGAGATTGTTGGATATAGTGCCCTCAAGATAATTATTGTAATCGCAGGCATACGATTATGATGCTTGAAGGAGGACCTATATGGGTAGAATAGTCTTATTCAAGATGATAGTATGCTATATGGTTTGACTTTATCATCATGTATATGCATTATGTGGTATTATGGATCACTATTACATGTTGATAGAGCCCATATGATTCTTGCTTAACCACCAGCATTATGATGATAATCATATACGTGGGAGCTGGGTGGTTCATAAGCACATCCTTAAATGTCGCTAGTCGAAGGTGTATCGAGACTGGACATCGATACTCCGGAGTAGACTAGTATTTACTTTTCGAGACCCCAACGAGGGGCAGTGGCCGGTCTCACAAGCCATTGGTGTCAGTTGGTCACCTGAGATAGTATACAGGTACTCACTGGAGGTGACTACACTGGACGGACACACCGGGAACATGCTATATGGTATTATACCTATTGTCAGATAGCAGTTCTGATACTAAATTTGTCATGACCTAGAATTAGCACGTGACCGGCACTTGAATCACGTGAAAGTCTATAAGACTCCGCCGTAACCCAAGTAAGCCGAAAGCCCAGAAATCTAAACCTTTTTAGAAAAATAATGGAGGTGAAGTTTTGAAATAAAGGTATAATATAATCAAGTTCTTTGTTAGAAAGTATAAGTAATGTTATATGAAAATACAAGTGGGATGAATACTATAGCTGAAAATATTTTTGTCATTTGAAATTTGGGCAGCACCTCCTTTGTAAATTTTGATCCAAAAACCAATACATATACAATAATAATATGGCATCCCCAAGCGGGAGCTACTTCTTCGCCAATTGGCAGAATCATAACCACGCAAATAAGAATATATGACGCCCAAGACGAAGATCAATCACAGAAAAGAATAGAGAAAACCAAAACACTATCAAATCAAATGTATGAATATATACAAGTCTCGACTCGAAATACAAAGAATATACAAACTGGTTTCTAGGTGTACCAAATATACATAGTCTAGTTGATAGAGTTTTTAACTATATACAAATGAATAATGAATATACGACGCTGGTTACACTCTGTACTGTAAGCCACCTTCCAATGAAAATCACCCAGAAAAAAGCAATGTGCCAGCAAGCCACTACTGAATCCGAGCGATCGATCCTGCAAGAAAACTGTGGCATAACGGGGGTGAGTTGCCAACTCGTGAATAGAAAACATCATCAGGTAGAAATCGAATGTATGACGATCTCTTAGGTCATACAGTAATATAATAATATAATACCGTGTGATAACAAGGATGATTGTGTATACATAAGTATAATAATAATGAATAATAGTATCGTGCATGTGGTAATATATGATACTATGTCATCTGTGTCCTACATAAGTATATATATATATGTATATATATATATATATATATATATATATATATCATCCAACGTGTCCCCATTAACGACACATCAAATCATCATAAAACCTGAGTGCCAAGTATCGACACTCGAAAATCATCATGAAACCCGTGTCCAGCATCGACATGTAAATCTTCATATCTCAGGCGCCGTCTCATCGGATCGGCCATCATATCTATCTGTCTCATATCACTTCGGTCGGCATCCTCCGGATATCCTCCGAGACCAGTACTGTCACCGGTAGGTAGTGTTCCCCTGCTAGGCTCAACGTCTCTCTATACAATCTTCTTGCCCCGGGGTATCGTATCGGGTCCACCATGTACCCACAGACGGTGCCTCCTCTCTCATTGAATCGGGTATACATACAACTCAGAATTGAGAAAACTCATGGTGGATGCCAAATATCATATCAAGAGAAACCACGTTTTTAAAACAATCATAAGTTTTCAAAATGTGTCTGCGGTTTCTCAAATCCAGAAATCTCATGAAAACCGAATCTCATAAGCATGTAGTGATAATGAAACAATATGTACAAGCACAGAATAAATCTGTAATGCATAACCAGTGTGTTCATATAAGTGTGGCGTTTAACTAGGTAAGGAAATGCAATAACTGAACTAGAAAGTGTGGCCCGGGGTATTAAATAATAACTAAAATGCTACCGGTTATAAGGTGATATGGTGACGTAGAGATTTCTAATGTGTATGCGGCATGACAATTACCGATGATGAGTGTGTGAGCCGGCGAGTATGTGTACGTGCAACATGCACATCATTGGTAATGGTGCGTGTGTCCTACCAAACAAAGTCATACAAAGATAAGGACAAGAAACGTAGTATGTATGTCGCAAATGAAAATAATACGAGCATATGCAGAAATAAGAAATCGTAGCGTGAGTGTAAACAGAATAAGGAAAGCGTAAACGCGAACAGTATAAAATACATAACTACATATGAGCCATACATTTATAGTTTAAAATAGTACGAATCGTTGTTTTTGAAAATGGGGGTACGGTGTTTTTGAGAAAAAGATACCATTTGAAAATCCGTAGCGTCCCTTGAGGTTGTCATTTAAAAGTGTATAACGATTCGTTAGTTTTGAAAATAGGTATGGCTCTAAATATATCCTAATATCTACTTAAGTGATTTAAAACAATATTTCCCAAGTCGATACATACATAAGTTGGCGATCCATCATCATTGTATCATGTACGGTATAATCCATCGTACGATATCATCAAATCAAGAGTACAGATCCATCGTCACATACATCATGTCACGTACGGTAAAATCCATCGTACGTTATCATCAATCAAGAGTACGAATCTATCGTCATATACATCATATCATCCCATCTCGTCACATGTCATATTATCTCGTATCGCATCATGAATATATATCGCCTCATATCATCATATAATATCATATCGACTCGTGTCATCATAGCATATCATATCCTTATCTCATGATATTGTATCAAAATTATCCCCAGATTTATATATGTGTGTGTGTGTAAAAGCACATATACATATGGCTCAAGGCTAAGAAAAATTAGAACTAAGGATATTCCTCCCTACGAGTATACTTACTATTGCTTAGAGTATTCTAGAACCCTATTATCTAGGTCTATATATCTAATATTTATATATATAACTATATATCTAGTATCCTAGTACTACGGTTGCGGGGGTGCTATACTCTATCCACCCGACTTATCCTGTAGATATACAGATTTACTCACCTACTACGCTTTTCTCTAGTCAATCCCGACGGATGTCTTGCCCTCCTTCGTCTTCCCGGAAGTCCACGCGTTTGTACCTACAAATCAAGTCCATAACCAAAATCTAATGAAAACCCGAATCGAATTCAATAGAAATCCATATCCAAAACTGATACGACAAGCGAAAAGCATATAGGTTAGAACTTATGGTCAACATATGCTAAAATAACAAAACAACCTCCGACGTTGATGTACGAACGTTAAACGACTGAGTCAAACTCAAATATCAAAAGTCAGAAAATATCGACAGAAAACAAGTAAAATGACTCTAGAATCTATCTAAGGTGAAGTTAAACTTTTTTGTATATATGGTAGGTCAAGTTATCTAATGAGTGAGCTATAGACCAAGTTTCAAACGCTAACTCTAAAATTGGGTAGAAAATTGCGGCCAAATTAAATAAAACGGCGGCCTCAACATAGAGGTTTGGTCTCGGATTTCTACAGTGGCTTTCTATGTGTCTGCACATCTCACTGTGTCTGCTAATAAATTTTTAGAGTTCTAGAGTCATCCCAGATTCCATTTGAATATCAAAAGTCAATGAAAAACCGATGTCGGAAAATTCTAAGTTCGACCTTGAAGATTCTAAACTCATTTTAATCAAAACTACCATTACTATTAGGCCACTAGCCACTCTCTATATCCTCTACTACACCTCCACTACAAGTTTTATCCACTAATTCACACCCTAGAATTTTCCATGTTCGCTTAACATAACTTATTTAAATAAAACGAGGTTAGGAAACTAAATACTTGAAGAAAGGTGTGTGTTTTATCTCAAAGGAGCAACTCAAGAAAATTCCTAGATTGTCCAAAGTGCTCAAAATAAGAACTTGATCCCACCATGGGGTGTAGGATGAGGCAAGAAACAATTTTTGTGAAGTGTTTGTGATATTTTGAATTGATTTTGAGGGTGTTTTCAAGGTGGTAGTGAGGTGGTGGATGTGAAAGAGAAGAGGAAGGAGGTGAAGAAAGAATGAGGGATGTAACATGAAGAAAGCAAAAAAAGAATGGTTGCCATAGTTCTCTCTCTCTCTCTCTCTCTCTCTCTTTCTCACCCATACTTGTCCATACTCCGATGTCTCCTATTTGTTTTCTTTTTTTTATTATAAAAAAAGCTTTTATTTTCTTTTAAAAAGGGATTTGAAACCATAATACATTGCATAAATAACATGTTACATGTCATACACAAAAAGAACATGTTTAACAAAACAAATTTGGTTTATTGCATAATTAGTGAAATACTAATTAAGTTTAGCATTAATCTTGTATGGAAATAATTATATATTAATTTATAAAAAGCCCAAATCAAATAAAATTTTTCATAATTAATAATTCATTTTAAATTCCAATTATTTTCCAAAAATATAGGTATATAATTATACCATTCTACTAAAACTCATTTCCATACTTATATAATATTCATAAAATTTATTATTTTATTATTTAAATTCCAAAAATAATATTTTATATTTTTATGAAATGTTACAGTTTTCCCCCTTAAATAAATTTGGTTCCCGAATTTAAATTTAAACCCCTAAAATGTTAAAACATTTCGGTAAATCAATCAGATCAACGGGGCTCAGAAATCACAAATACGCAAGAAATAACACAACGCAATATATGTGCATGAAAATGGTGCAATACTCAATAATTAAAACTCCGTCAAGTCATTTATATATATGATGATATGCAAGTTTCAAAATGTACTGTTAAAATCAAATATAATATAATCAAGACTATAATATATATAGTACGCATCCTTGTAAAATCATCTAAATAACTAAATAAAAATGCATGCAAAATTCTTTTCAAATCGCCGTGTGATGCGTATATCACGGCACAAGTAGTGGACGTTCATTTGTGAAGAAATAGATATATATATATATCTATATACATTTTGCTTAAGATATACGTCTCGCCCCTTTTGAAAATGATTTGGAAGGGTTTTCTTTGTAAAAGTTCGTGTCACTCATGGACACGTAAGAAAATAGTGAGACTATAGCTCATTTTTTAAAACATCTTCGGTAAATGTTGATGCATGCAAAAATACTCAGGTACTGTCCTCAGACCAGTCCTGCTCAGCTACTATATAATATAGTATATATCATAAAAACATAATGCTCGAAAGAAGAAACCAAGCTCAATAGGTGCATATGGAAATACCACGTGCATTTGGTGCGCATGGAAATCAAAGTCAAATCCAAGTGTCACGAATGTGCACGAAAACAAAAAATAAGTGCAACGGGTATGCATGAAAGCATCTGCCAAGTGCAATGGGTGTGCACGACAATGATACCAACTGCATCTAGAGTGCATGAAAATGCACGAAAAAGCTCGATTAAGTGCATCTGGTGTGCACAAAATCACATCAAGTGCGCCAAGTGTGCGCGAAAATCTAAATCAAGTGCGTTAGGTCGATACAAAAGCATCTACTGTAGTAGGGTGCATGAGAATGAATATCAAGTGCAAAAGGTGCATAAAAACATAAATCTAGTGCATTAGGGTGCACGAGAACGAATATCAAGTGCACAAGGTGCACGAAAACATAAATCTACTACACTAGGGTGCACGGAAACAAATATCAAGTGCACAAGGTGCATGAAAACATAAATCTAGTGCACTAGGATGCACGAAGACGCATATCAAGTGTACAAGGTGCACGAAAACTCATCAATGCATCGAAAGCGCATAGGAACAACATTGAGTGTATGAATAAAAATCCACAGTATACAACATGAACGAGATCAAAATCGAGTATACCGAAGTGTACACAATCATAAGTATGTGCAACTATGTGCACAAAACAAAATCGAGTGCAACGGATATGCACAAAAACAAAAATCAAGTATAATCGGTGTATAAAATCATGAATCAAGTGCAACTGTGATGCATAAGGGAAAATATCCTTCTAGTGAAGCTATGGTGCACGATCAATCATCAAAATACCAAACTCAAACGTTGAAAACGTGATATCCGAATAATCAAAACGCAAATCGCAAACAAATGACATTGAGGTACACCTCCTTCAATGTCGAAAGGTGCCGGTGCACCCAAAGCTGGCAGAGCAAGAATATCTACTTTCCTCCTGCCCACGGTCTAGCGTCCTCTGTCCTGGGTCCTTGTTTTCTCTGTAGATCACCAATTCCACAATCTCTCGGCTCGATGGCCCGGTTAGGAGTAATGACGGAAATAGCCCCGCTCTGACGCTTCTCTGAACATCTCTTGGCCTATTAACATGACCACTCGTAATGTAGCATGTCAATGATGGTGGCCTCTAGCTCTCTGAGTGCATGCCATACAACCGATTCTGGGTCTAAATCTTTACCGCTGAAGTACTCCGGGAAGTACCTACCATGGTCTCTTCTAATATCATCTCTGCCAGACTGCCCGGAAGTTGGCACACTTTACTTAATCCACTTCTCGTTCCGGTACCGCTGCATTCTTATCATGACTTTTTTCTGGAAATGTGGCTGCATCCAACACCTCTGCATATGTAGCAAATCTCTGACATCAATGGAGAGGAACAACAACTCTTTAAGATCCCGCACGAACCTCTTACTCCACTCTTCTTCATTATCTTCCTAATCAGAACCATATCTTGATGGTTGCATACTGCAATTCATCCCCGGTTACAGTCAATCCGGAGTCTCTCGCTTGGACTCGAAGCTACGAATTCGGTATCTTCAACACTCTGTGGAAGACAGCTAGACAATTACGTCCTCTGGAACTCGTTCAAGTCATCGGAGGAATAGGCTTTGCTCGTCCTCTCTTGATCGACTTATACCGGGTTTAGGCAAGACCCTTCGAACTGGAGTTATTCAACTTAACTGATCTTGCGTCGGGGTAACCGAACAAACGAATCATCTTAGTCACTTTATCCTAGGATGGTTAGCAATCTTCTGTCACATCCCTGCCTCTAAACTCGTGTGGCTTCAGTTTCATAAACCCTGGAGGCGACATCCCGTCAATCTCAGCAGCAGCTGGTTCATCTGTTTGCATGGTAGACAACACATTGATTTCTGGAGTAGGCTGTACGTCAACAGTCCTCTCAATCTGGCTGGCCTCAAGCGATGGCCCGATCATCCAATGCAGTTCCCGAACACTCGTCTCAAATGAGAAATCCTACCATACACAATAAATCAATACGTTCCTACATCACCGGAATATATCCTGGTCAGTCCTTGTCCTTGACGAGCCCGCTCTAACCGCATCTCTAGCCGCGGCTCTCTCAGCTCTCGTAGCCATGGTGACAGGAACCGCAAACAAACATCGATGAGGATAGATCATAAGAACGAATAGAATAACGGATCTCAAGAAATGAACATCTTAAGGTTACTTAAGCGGAGTAGCGCATCGTAAATATACCGCGGAACATACACAGGTACGTCACTCTATTTGAGTTACTCACTCCATTAACCAAGGTCAACCTACGTAATGAAAGTTCGGGTCTAATACCCCCCTCAGTCAAGTCTAAGTTCCGTAAGGTCAAGTCTAGGTTTCGAAATATATACGCCCCAGACTCTGCATAGTCAAACCTAGACTCGAACCAATATTAAACCTAACGCTCTGATATTAAATTTGTCACGACCCAGAATTGGCACGTGACCGGAACTTGAATCACGTGAAAGTCTATAGGACCCCACCGTAACCCAAGTAAGCCGAAAGCCCAGAAATCTAAACCTTTTTAGGAAAATAAAGGAGATGAAGTTTTGAAATAAAGGTATAATATAATCAAGTTCTTTCTTAGAAAGTATAAGTAATGTTATAGGAAAATATAAGTGGGATGTATACTATAGTTGAAAACATTTTCGTCATTTGAAATTTGGGCAGCACCTCCTTTGTAAATTTTGATCCAAAAACCAATACATATACAATAATAATATGGCTTCCCCAAGCGGGAGCTAGCTCTTCGTCAATTGGCGGAATCACAACCACGCAAATAAGAATATACGACGCCCAAGGCGAAGATCAATCACAGAAAAGAATAGAGAAAACCAAAACACTATCAAATCAAATGTAGGAATATATACAAGTCTCGACTCGAAATACAAAGAATATACAAACCGGTCTCTAGGTGTACCAAATATATATAGTCTGGTTGATGGAGCTTTTAACTAGATACAAATGAATAAGGAATATACAACGGTGGTTACGCTCTGTACTGTAACCCACCTACCAATGCAAATCACCCAGAAAAAAGTAATGTGCCAGCAAGCCGCTACTGAAGCCGAGCGGTCGATCCTGCAAGAAAACTGTGGCACAATGGAGGTGAGTTGCTAACTCGTGAGTATAAGATATCATCAGGTAGAAATCGAATGCATGATGATCTCCTAGGTCATACAATAATATAATAATATAATACCGTATGGTAACTGTAAGTCTACGGTAGCGCTCCGGCCGTCTGTCCGAGGCCAAAATGCGGAAACGAAAACTTTTCATAAACTTGAAACCGGCGCTATCGCAGACTTTAATCCCGGATCGAACCATTAACCTACAACTAGCTAACTAGAGAAGGGTTAGAAAAGCTATACCGATCGATCCGTGTCCTTCGGTCTTTGGCCACCAACCCAAGCTCCTCGCGGCATCTACGATCTCCGGTCTCCTCGTCGGAAAGGGCACCACATCTTCGAGTCTTTTTACGGGCTCCCGCTTCGTCCTAAGCAACTCAGACATGAAGTTTGCTAGCCGACGTGTCCAAGGTGATGTAGAGAATGTGTGTGATCACTTTGTCTCAAGCATCCATTGATTCTCAACACATGTGAGTGTATGGATGGAGGTTGAAGATGAAGCCATTAATAGAAATGGTGAGCTAGAGGAAGAAGAAGAAGAGGAGCCTTTCTTTCTTATGTTGCAATGATCAAATGAGAGTGAGAGATTGAAAAATAATACAAGAGCAAACCTCACAATGGCTGCCCTTCTCTCTCTCCCTCTCATTTCAACTCACAAATCAATCACATAATATGACACATGCACAAAGAAAGAGACCATGAGTCACTACTTGTGCATGTGTCACAATTAATGCTCCTAATCATGATTTCTAGCTCATTATTTCCATTTGTAAACATTAACCCAAATGTTTACAACAACAAAAAGATACGGTAACATCTAAAGTAAACTCGTGACGGATCACAAGGATACCCCTCACCTGTATATACATACCTGCATCCGCATTCCGACCAAATGCGAATGCGATGAGATGAAAGTAATCCAACAAATCTAATACTAGGATCCGGTTTAAACCAAAGCCCACTAGTATGATCCATATGATCATGATCCATGCACTATTGCACGTATATGATCGAACCCTGCCATAATACCATACGGCCTCTACAACGTTTCGCCCGAAACTTGAAAAACTGTCTGTGGGGGACTCTAAAGACTCGTCAATACTTTGGCCGTGGATTTAACTACTAGCACGTTAGTGGTACTAGTTGTACGTAACGGGATACCTGGTATTGACCAAAAGGGAAGTCGATGAGCGAACTCATCCTGACACCCTACTGAGCCTGTCAGTGACAATATCCGTACAGTCCGGTCCATTCGTCTATGAGCATCGCATGTCGGGCCTAGGGGGTTGGTAAAAGTCAGACCCCCAAAAGCGGTACAAGTCGTGTCGGAGTGTAGCCCAGAACACCCTGAGATACTACTGGAATACCTACCAGTAAATCTCCTGCCTTGGCCAAGGACTTCGTGTAATGGCTTTCCTAGACATAACGCGATCTCACCCCCAATACCGGGAGAGACGAAACCCCTACCGATCCGCTCACTGCCTCCATGTGGCTCGGGACTGTACCCAACTAAAACCTGTTTGCACGACTCCTTTGAGCCATGGTAGGGTAGTAATCAAAGCACAGTGGGAACTCACACGAGACAAATGACGATCCCAGGTCGATGAACTAACCTGTACACATGTTACCAGGGAACTGCTATCTGACGTCAGGTATAATACCAACTAGCATGTTCCCGGCGAGTCCTGTCCGGTGTACTCATAACCCAATGAGCACCTGTATACATCTTAGGTGAACCAACTGACACCAATGGCTTGTGAGACCGGCCACCACCCTTCGTCGGGGTCTCGACTGTATACACTAGTCTACTAATGGAGTGTCGATGCCCAGTCTCGAACTCCCACGACTAGGAACCTTTTAAGGATGTGCTTATAGACCCCAGCTCCCACGTATATGATCGCTATCATACTGCTGGTAGTCAAGCAAGAATCCTAAGGGCTCTATCAATGTGTAATAGTGATCTGTGAGGTCACGTAAAGCTGTACACGATGATAAAGATAAACCAGATAGCATACTATCATCTTGAGTAAGACTGTCCTACCGGTATAGGTCCTCCCTCAATCATTGCAATCGCGTGCCTGCGATCCAATAATTGACTTTGAGGGCACTATATCCAACAATCTCCCACTTGCACTCAAGGCTAATTATTGCGATGTCGCATACTCACAGCCCGTGTGATACCGAACACCCAACTCCTCTACTGATCAGTCTCACAAAGCCCGTTTGCGAAACTATTGCATTCGAGAAATAGCCTCAGTGAGTGGATCCACCCTAATGTTTCTTTCTATGTCTCTCTTTATCTCAAGTTCGTGGAGAAAACCATCTCCCGAAATGAGCAATACCTGTCTTAGAATATGTTTGGATATCTGATGGGACTTAGTTCATAAATAAACTCTAAATCCAAACTTCTTAGACTGTATCGTCAACTGAACTTAATCAATATCCTGCGCCATGCCTCCCCCAGTGTCCTCTTGGATCACCTGTCCAAAACAATACCCCTCGTTAAAGGAAAAACTATAACTCTGACAGCCACTCTGTCATCCAGGTCATCTTGGAAGCCTGGAATGATAACCGTCCCCCGAAAGAGGCTGTCGTTATCATATCCCTAGAACATCCATTCATGTTCTAAAACTGCTTCCGAATGTTTCTCCAGGATTGGATTAATATATGAACTTATTGCATCTAGTGAAAAAAACAAAGTCTGGTGTGGTACTTGACATCTCATGATTGACTCAATTGCCTAAGCAAGTGATCTGCCAATCATACACATCCCTCTCCCCTTTAGTCTGTAAGACACCTTTATAGAGGGTGACTCTATCACCTGCAGGTACACTATTGCGCCAGGAGTCGTCCATTCTAAAACACCTTTAGAATGCTGTCTAAGTACCCAGATTGGGAAACTACCCAAATCGGGAAACTACCCAAATCTAGATCTAAAAGCATATATCCAGTAACCAGAATATCTGATATAATATCTATATCCTATGTGGAGAAAGCACTGTGTGACAACCAAAGTATAACTGATCGTAGTATAGGAATTTCACTTCCTACTCTGTGTATGTCATCCATATACCAGGACATCACACCCTATTACCTTCTCAACAGATCCATCCCCTATTCTGATGAAATCAAACCTATGACTGTCACATCAGAAATAGATGATCTATCTCCGCTATATCTGCTTTAGTCTATAAATAGACATAAGCTACTTGTCCACTATGCTTCCGCTGCTCCCACTGACTACGACAACCATCTGGCAGAGTCATATACACGTGCACTTCTAAAGCTAGTTTAGAACAACGCTATACTTATCCTCCTGCCGGGTCTCATAGTCTGGAACAACAGCAATAGCAAGTCTGGGTAAACAAGAACCTCCTTATCACCGTCTTTGAGCATACCGAAGTATCTCTCGAGTGCCTGAGGTTACCCACCATATCTGCGGAGTGGCCAATGGAATATCCAACCAGATTGAATCTTTAGGTTCTATTAAATTTTCAGTAATCGTTTGCGGTTCTAGAATCACTTCCAGTTCTACCATACTCCCACTACTTTTTTTCTAAAAAAATCCATTTTACTAAAACTGTGGCGAGTCAAGAACAATATCACTATTGATCTTCCAGATGGTAGAAAATCAACCCTCGTCATAGCTCGGGTCAACCCACAAACATCCATTGCAGAAACGTGTCTTGAGTTATCCAGAGTCTGGTTTTAAGCATAAGCCGGACAACTCCCCGTACCTTAACATTGTTAAGATATGAACTATTCTATATCTAATATAGAAATAGAGGTACTGATTTAATTGGAACCAGATTCAAATCATGCAGCTGTCTCCAGTGCATGTCAACTAAATGGAGAGAGGCCGATCAGTATTACTCAACTTAGGAGTGCATCCAATTATGAGTAACCTGAAAGAGAAGCAAGTTCTCACAATCATTACTATCAACTGAATACCATATACAAGTATCTATATCTTCGATCACCTTGAAGAATCCTGATACTTGCAACACCTGGTTCTCTACTTTATTCTTATACCTATAACTTCTCAAAACTTAGACCTTGCATTTCTACGAAACACATGTCTAAGAACTAGAGAAGTCACAAGTAAACAGAATATAGTACGAGTACCAACCCGTCTGTCCTAATGGACACTGGACAACATACAATACTCTGTATAAGTCCTCTGAGTCTAATAACTCATTCCTTGTGTGTCATAGGTTGAAAACTGTACTTATGGTTAAGAAGAATTACACCGTTGTTTAATGCTCCTTACCTAACCATCCACTGATATAGGAAAATGTCATGGACATAATTTTAAAAAGTTATATCTCACTTTATAAAAATAAACGTACAGATATATCAATTTGAAATTGGTACATAATAACGGATATTTAAAACCAAATATTTGCCGTCCGGCAAACAACCCAGGCGATTTCCTCAAATATCTCCAATTACAACGAATCCCGATATAACGAGGATGATCACCCAATTCCCATTAACTTACTCCCACTCATCATCTGTAAAAACTATACAGATGTGAGAATCAAACCTGGTAAATACATACCCTGGAGCAAGGGCTAATTGGGAAATCAGTTTTCTTTTAACAATACACAGTGAAACTGAAACATGTAAATGTTTTGAAGGGGTATCCGGGTATTCCTAGTAATGCCTCTTCCATTATCAGATTCATAACTGTAACCGTATATTTCTTTGCCATCTCTCCAAATCCATTTATATGTTTTTAGTCATTACCTTCTGTACACCCTCTTAGGCTAAATGGTTTTCTTCCTTCCCTACCGTTCGGCACCAACCTATGGTTTGGAAGAAGACTATCCAATAAGCATAATAGGTGTACTGTCCTAATCCCAGGAGCACTCGCAACCCGAGAGAAGGTAAAGATAAAAGACAACTGAATAAACCTTATTCCTATTTCTCCTGAATCAGAATCCATCCCCGAACTGGAACAAGTCCCTTCGAGTTCGTATATAACCATACGATGAAGTATCCAATAAACTGTGGATTTTCATAGTGATACGGTGTGTTCCGGAGAAGTACAAAGGTGAAATAAGAGTGGCGATGAAATACTTGGTTTGGTCGTGAATAGCAGTCGCAGTTTACTTTTCCCTCTTTCTAATCCCTTTATTTGTCTTAACTTATTACCTTCTGTACACCATCGTTAGGCTAATTGGTTTTCTTCATTCCCCACCGTTTGACACCTGCTTATGGTTTGGAAGAAGACTATCCAATTAGCGTAATAGGTGTACCGTCCTTATCCAAGGAGCACTCGCAACCTGAGAGAAGGTAAAAGGAAAAGACAACTGAATAGTCCTATTCATTTTCTCCAGAACCAGAATCCATCCTCGAATCTAGAACAAGTTCCTTCGAGTTCTTATATAACCGTACGATGGATTTATCCAAATAACTGTGGATCTTCGTAGTGATACGGAGTGTCCTGGAGAAAAGAGTAAAAGTAGGAGTGGCAATGAGGTATATAACTCAGACAATCCAAAAGCCAGTGTTTTAAGAAGGTTCTGTTAACTTGGTCACTGAGTCATAGACTAGGGTTGGGCCATGGTCGCTGCCAAAGAGAGAGAGAAAAGAAACACTCAGCATGCACTCTAACCTAGATCAGAATGGTTATCAATTTATCTAATCAGGAAACCTTTCACTGTAACCTCAAATTCTCCTCCAAACCTGAAAGAAGAATTAGTCGGGATCACCCGAGGAGTAAACCAACTCATCAGTGGGAATCGGGATCCAACTATCATCGCATGATAATGTGATGGAATCTACTCACATTATCACACTTCAGAAGGTATGCGCATGCCTGGCAAGTTTCAGTTTCTTTAGAAACTCCCGATGTGATTTTTACCCCATGCTCTTATGACCTTGACTTTGGCCAACAAATCATAAGTCACATGTCAAGTTCTACCCGTCATTATCCAGGTTAATTTGAACTCACCCGTACCTACCCTTGACTTTGGCCAACAAAGCAGTACGACTGTCCCAAACCAACGCATCTATCTATGCAGCAGAAAGATAGCAAATAGCTACCATACACTATGCCTTGACTTTGGCCAACAAACATAGCATGAATACTAAGTGTTACCCGTCTGAAATGACGGAGGGATACAAATGGTTTTTGGCAAAAAACCTTTAACGTAATGAACTTGATATCGTTGAAGGAACCGGATAGCTTTTTATAAAAATATAGTGGTGAAAACCTTTGCTAAAGAGATCACTCCCGGTGAAGGAATCTCGGCTCTTTCCCCGTAGAATGAGGTGCAGGATATTCCAACTGAATACCACGATGCAAAGCAAAAGGCAATCGGCTATAGTGAAGTCATTACCCTGACGCAAACTTCTGTCCAAGGGGTCACTCCCGGCGAAGGGATTTCGGCCCTTGCCTCGTCGATTGAGGTGCTGGATATTCATAACCGAATACCACTGTACAAAACAAATGAAAACGTCCTTGCAATAATAGCTTTTTAAAAAATGTTCCAACAACATCAGAATAGGTTTGTTTAGCTTGCATTGATCCGAATCAATGCAGTCCCATCAATTAATCACACCACAAAAGAACGAAAATACGATGCACGTATATGCCATCCGCATTCGCCACTGGGTCCCGTCATCACCCGTTAGGTTACTTAACTAATGACAGAGCGGGGACTGGACTAGCGCGGGTGTAAAACATATACAACATCTACTAGTATATATATCAATATATAATATTCGCTCATGGCGTGATAAAATGTAACATCACAGAAATGTAATAAGCATCATAGAACAATACAAATAATCTGGGATCCCCGGGTTTCCTTTGAGCCGCAAGTGAAACTCGACATTCCCGTGGTCGTGTAGATAGCCTGTGCAATGAAATCCTAGACCCCTACGGGTGCGGCAAGTTACCCGCCAAAACCTGAAGCGAGGCAGCCCCCTTCAACAAAGTGAATGGACCACCCAACACTTCACGGAATCCGGTAACTTGAGCACCCCTTCTTGGGTCAACCTGTACCTCCTACGAGTGCGGCGAATAGCCTGCCAATTCTAGAGTGAAGCCCCCTCCGTCTCAAAGCCATGAGATGCGGGCCCGTTGCCTTCTAGAACCTGGCTATCCGTGCACCCCACCACGGGGTAATCCTAGTACAGAAAGTAAAATATATACAATGGGTACATCGACCTCAGCCCGGTCGTGCCCCAAAAGAATGATATACAAACAGGCAGTGACGGCAGTCCACATATCGGACACTCGCCCCGCAATATCAAATGTACAAAAACAACCAAACTGTACTACCATTGCATCCAGGCTATCCACCACAGCAAATCTGCAACATCACAGCACAACACAGAACATCAACGTGAATGTCACGTTCGCAAATTCGTTTAAAAGAACTATAGCAATTAGACAAGATTTACCGCTCGAATGACATTCACGGTCGCAGATATAATGTAAGTATTGTAAACTAATATATTAAAAATTTTCGATCGACAAAATTTCCCGAAGTGGGCCTCAAGCACAAATCCAGTACTCAAAATAATCTGGGCCAAAACAAAAATTACCAGAAACCCCAATTCCAATTCAGAGACCACTGTAGAAAAATTGGTGGACTGATGCTACAGTAGTGCGGCGGAACCGCGGCCAAAACGTGGGTAAGGCCGCGGTTTCGCGGTGCTATAGTAAGATCACTTCACAAAATTTCAGCAGTGGTCTTAAAAAAGTCTGCTTGATTTTCTGCAATACTCAAAATAATTTTTCGACGACAAAAAAAATTCGACAGAAACTTCGTTTTTGAAATTGCGGTTTCGGAAATTTTGTTCGATCGATATTTTAAATACGTTAGAACAAGCTAGTAAAGGTTAATGGCGTGGCTCTGATACCATGTAAGTCTACGGTAGCGCCCTGGCCGTCTGTCCGAGACCAAAATGCGGAAACGAAAACTTTTTATAAACTTGAAAGCGGCGCTATTGCAGACTTTAATCCCGGATCGAACCATTAATCTACAACTAGCTAACTAGAGAAGGGTTAGAAAAGCTATACCGATCGATCCGTGTCCTTTGGTCTTTGGCCACCAACCCAAGCTCCTCGCGGCATCTCCGATCTCCAGTCTCTTTGTCGGAAAGGGCACCACATCTTTGAGTCTTTTTACGGGCTCCCGCTTCATTCGAAGCAACTCGGACATGAAGTTTGCTAGCCGACGTGTCCAAGGCGATGTAGAGAATGTGTGTGATCACTTTGTCTCAAGCATCCATTGATTCTCAACACATGAGAGTGTATGGATGGAGGTTGAAGATGAAGCCATTAATGGAAATGGTGAGCTAGAGGAAGAAGAAGAAGAGAAGCCTTTCTTTCTTATGTTGCAATGATCAAATGAGAGTGAGAGATTGAAAAATAATACAAGAGCAAACCTCACAATGGCTTCCCTTCTCTCTCTCCCTCTCATTTCAACTTACAAATCAATCATATAATGTGACACATGCACAAAGAAAGAGACCATGAGTCACTACTTGTGCATGTGTCACAATTAATGCTCCTAATCATGATTTCTAGCTCATTATTTTCATTTTTAAACATTAACCCAAATGTTTACAACAACAAAAAGATACGGCAATATGTAAAGTAAACTCGTGACGGATCACAAGGATACCCCTCACCTGTATATACATACCTGCATCCGCATTCCGACCGAATGCGAATGCGATGAGACGAAAGTAATCCAACAAATCTAATATTAGGATCCGGCTTAAACTAAAGCCCACCAGTATGATCCGTCCGATCATGATCCGTGCACTACTGCACGTATATGAACGAACCATGCCATAATACCATACGGCCTCTACAACGTTTCGCCCGAAACTTGAGAAACTGTTTGTGGGGGACTCTAAAGACTCGTCAATACTTTGGCTGTGGATTTAACCACTAGCACGTCAGTGGTACTAGCTGTACGTAATGGGCTACCAGGTATTGACCAAAAGGGAGGTCGATGAGCGAACTCATCCTGACACCCTACTGAGCCTGTCAGTGATAATATTCGTACAGTCCCGTCCGTTCGTTTATGAGCATCGCATGTCGGGCCTAGGGGGTTGGTAAAAATCAGACCCCCAAAAGCGGTACAAGTCGTGTCGGAGTGTAGCCCAGAACACCCTGAGATACTAATGGAATACCTACCAGTAAATCTCCTGCCTTGGCCAAGGACTTCGTGTAATGGCTCTCCTAGACACAGCGCGATCTCACCCCCAATACCGGGAGAGACGAAACCCTTGCCGATCCGCTCACTGCCTCCATGTGGCTCGGGACTGTATCCAACTAAAACCTGTTTGCATGACTCCTTTGAGCCGTGGTAGGGTAGTAATCAAAGCACAGTGGGAACTCACACGAGACAAATGACGATCTCAGGTCGATGAACTAACCTGTACACATGTCACCAGGGAACTGCTATCTGACGTCAGGTATAATACCAACTAGCATGTTCCCGGCGAGTCCTGTTTGGTGTACTCATAACCCAATGAGCACCTGTATACATCTTAGGTGAACCAACTGATACCAATAGCTTGTGAGACCGGCCACCGCCCCTCGTCGGGGTCTCGACTGTATACACTAGTCTACTAATGGAGTGTCGATGCCCAGTCTCGAAACTCCTACGACTAGGAACCTTTTAAGGATGTGCTTATAGACCCCAGCTCCTACGTATATGATCGCCATCATACTACTGGTAGTCAAGCAAGAATCCTAAGGGCTCTATCAATGTGTAATAGTGATCTGTAAGGTCACGTAAAGCTGTACACGATGATAAAGATAAACCAGATAGCATACTATCATCTTGAGTAAGACTGTCCTACCAGTATAGGTGCTCCCTCAATCATTGCAATCGCGTGCCTGCGATCCAATAATTGACTTTGAGGGCACTATATCCAACAGTAACAAAGATGATTGTGTATACATAAGTATAATAATAATAAATAATAATATCGTGCTTATGGTAATATATGATACTATGTCATCTTTGTCTAGCATAAGTATATATATGTATTATCCAATGTGTGCCCATCAACGACACATCAAATCGTCATAAAACCTGAGTGCCAAGTATCGACACTCGAAAATCATCATGAAACCCGTGTCCAGCATCGACATGTAAATCATCATATCTCAGGCGCCATCTCATCGGATTGGCCCTCATATCTATCTGTCTCATATCACTCCGGTCGGTATCCTCCGGATATCCGCCGAGTCCAGTACTGTCACCGGTAGGTTGTGTTCCCCTGCCAGGCTCAACATCTCTTTATACGATTTTCTTGCCCCGGGGTACCGTACCGGGTCTACCATTTACCCGCAGACGGTGCCTCCTCTCTCCTCGAATCAGGTATACACATAACTCAGAACTGAGAAAACTCATGGTGGACGCCAAACATCATATTAAAAGAAACCACGTTTTTAAAACAATCATAAGTTTTCAAAATGTATCCGCGGTTTCTTAAATCCAGAAATCTCATGAAAACCGAATCTCATAAGTATGTAGCAATAATGAAACAATATGTACAGTCACAGAACAAATCTATAATGCATAACCAGTGCGTTTATATGAGTGTGGCATTTAACTAGGTAAGAAAATGCAATAACTGAACTAGTAAGTGTGGCCCGGGATACTAAATAATAACTAAAATGCTACCGGTTATAAGGTGATACGGTGACGTAGCGATTTCTAATGTGTACATGGCATGGAAATTACCGATGATGAGTGTGTGAGCCAGCGAGTATGTGTACGTACAACATGCGCATCATCGATAATGGTGCGTGTGTCCCAGCAGACGAAGTCATACAAAGATAAGGACAAGGAACGTAGTATGTATGTCGCAAATGAAAATAATACGAGCGTATGCAGCAATAAGAAATCTTAACGCGAGCGTAAACAGAATAAGGAAAGCGTAAACGCGAATATTATAAAATACGTAACTACATATGAGCCATACATTTATAGTTAAAAATAGTACGAATCGTTGTTTTTCAAAATGGGGGATACAGTGTTTTTGAGAAAAAGATACCATTTGAAAATCCGTATCGTCCCTTGAGCTTGTCATTTAAAAGTGCATAACGATTCATTAGTTTTGAAAATAGGTATGGCTCTAAATATATCTTAATATCTACTTAAGTGATATACAAACAATATTTTCTGAGTCGATACATACATAAGTCGGCGATCCATCATCATCGTATCATGTACGGTATAATCCATTGTACCATATCATCAAATTAAAAGTACGGATCTATCATCACATATATCATATCACGTACGGTATAATCCATCGTACGATATCATCAATCAAGAGTACGGATCTATCGTCACGTAGATCATATCATCTCATCTCGTCATATATCGTCACATGTCATATCATCTCGTATCGCATCATGAATATATATCGCCTCATATCATCATATAATATCATATCGACTCGTGTCATCATAGCATATCATATCCTCATCTCATGATGTTGTATCGAAATTATCCTCAGATTTATATGTGTGTGTGTGTGTAAAAGCACATATACATATGGCTCAAGGGTAAGAAAAATTAGAACTAAGGATATTCCTCCTTACGAGTATACTTACTATTGCTTATAATATTCTAGAACCCTATTATCTAGGTATACATATCTAATATTTATAAATATAACTATATATCTAGTATCCTAGTACTACGGTTGTGGGGGTGATATACGCCATCTATCCGAATTTCCTTGTAGATATACATCTACTTACCTACTATGTTTTTCTCTAGTCAATCCCGACGGATGTCTTGCATTCCTTCGTCATCCCGGAAGTCCACGCGCTTGTACCTACAAATCAAGTCCATAACCAAAATCTAATGAAAACCCAAATCGAATTCAATAGAAATCCATATCCAAAACCGATACAACAAGCGAAAGGCACATAGATTAGAACCTATGGTCAACTCGTGCTAAAACAACAAAACAACCTTCGGTGTTGACGTACGAATATCAAACGACTGAGTCAAAACTCAAATATCAAAAACCAAGTTTCAAAAGTCGGAAAATATCGATAGAAAACAAGTAAAATGACTGCATATTCTACCTAAGATGAAATTAAACTTTTTTTGTATATAGGGCAGGTCTAGTTATCTAATGAGTGAGCTACAGACCAAGTTTCAGACCTTAACTCTAAAATTGGGCGGAAAATTGCGGCCAAATTGATTAAAACGGCGGCTCAACATGGGGGTTTGGGCTCAGGTTTCTAGGATGGCTTCCTATGTGTCTGCACATCTCATTGTGTCTGCTAATAAATTTTCAGAGTTCTAGAGTTATCCTAGATTCCATTTGAACATCAAAAGTCAATGAAAAGCCGATGTCAGAAAATTCTAAGTTCGGCTTTGAATATTCTAAACTCATTTTAATCAAGGCTACCATCACTACTAGGCCACTAGTCACTCTCTATATTCTCTACTACAACTCCACTACAAGTTTTATTCACTAATTCACACCCTAGAATTTTCCATGTTCGCTTAACATAACTTATTTAACTCTAAACTATAAAATGAGGTTAGGAAACTAAATACTTGAAGAAAGGTGTGTGTTTTACCTCAAAGGGGCAACTCAAGAAAATTCCTAGATGGTCCAAAGTGCTCAAAACAAGAACTTGATCCCACCATGGGGTGTAGGATGAAGCGAGAAACAATTTTTGTGAAGTGTTTGTGATATTTTGAGTTGATTTTGTGGGTATTTTCAAGGTGGTAGTGAGGTGATGGAGGTGAAGAAGAAGAGGAAGAAGGAGGTGAAGAAAGAATGAAGGATGAAACATGAAGAAGGCAAAAAAAGAATGGTTGCCAGGGCTTTCTCTCTCTCTCTCTCACACCCATACTTGCCCATACTCCCATGTCTCCTATTTGTTTTCTTTTTTATTTATTTAAAAAAGCTTTTCTTTTCTTTTAAAAAAGGACATGAAAACATAATATATTGCATAAATAACATGTTACATGTCATGCACGAAAAGAAACATGTTTAACAAAACAAATTTGGTTTATTGCATAATTAGTGAAATACCAATTAAGTTTAGCATTAATCTTGTATGGAAATAATTATATATTAATTTATAAAAAGCCCAAATCAAATAAATTCTTTCATAATTAATAATTCATTTTAAATTCCAATTATTTTCAAAAAATATAGGTATATAATTGTACCATTCTACTAAAACTCATTTCCATACTTATATAATATTCATACAATTATTTATTTTATTATTTAAATTCTAAAAATAATATTTTATATTTTTCTGAAATGTTACAACCGCTTAGAAGGGGACATTCTTCAGAAAAGTGGAAAGAGTCTTAACAGTTTAGGCAAGAAGAGGGTTTGCTAACTTGTTGGTCGGGGACGGTTGTAGTTGATTGCTTTTTTGTTGATTTTCTTATTGCTGCTAGTTCGGTTTGCATCCCTATATTAGCTTCAACTGCGTGTAACCCTTCCCTAGATGTGGTCGAACCTCTCTCACTAGTACTCTCCTATTGCATGGTTTTATCAGATAAATTTTCTAGAAAGTTTCATGCGTCATCTTCCTTTTTCATTATAAAGCCATCTTGATACATCGACTCTATCATAAGTTTAGACTTCATACCATCATATACTATCTGGCATAATTCCCACTTTGCTATATTGTGACGTGGGCATTTAATGAGATGGTCTTTACAACGTTCAAAATATTTCCAAAAAGATTCCCCCGGTTTTTATGAAAATATCTTAATTTCATTTCTAAATTTAGCGGTTTTAAAATGCGGGTAGAATTTTTTAAGGAAATCTTTTGTGAACTTCTCCTATGTGCGAATAGTGTTGGCTGGCATACTGTAAAACCAATGCTTTGCTTTATCAGTGAGGGCAAATGGTATTAGTCTAAATTTTACAGTATCTTAATTTAACTGCTTCAATTTGAACAATTAGCACAAGCTCTCAAATTCCCTTATGAAGACATAAGTATCTTTTGACTCAAGACCGTAGAATTTGGGAAGCTAGTTTATGAAGGAAGGTTTAATTTCATAGTCACCGGCAGCAAGCGGTAAGACTATGCAAGATGGTAAAGAAATATGCACAGGATAGTATCTATCATGTAGCGTTGGTGTAGCGGGGACAATATTAACCATAGTGTCTAATAAATCAAGATGAGTCAATCTATGTGTTTCGTCTCGACCCCAAGCGTGCATACACCAAAAGAAAAGAATATAAAGTTATATTCTTTAAAGTTTTTTTTTATGAAAATAAAAATGCAGAAAATAAACTAAGGACTCTAACAAGTCACAAAGAAAGATGTGCAAGCAACCCTAGAACCAGGGTCATCTAGGTCAAGTCACTAGACCCGCTCCTAGACTTCCAAGAGACAAGTTGTAAGATAAATCCTCTACTGCCTCTTTACCAATCTTGCAGTCAGGTAAGTACCAGGTAAGTGGAAGGTATCAGCTATACGAATCACCGAAATAGCAGGCCTAATTAAGTAAACCACTTACCTTAGACACCACAAGAAAAATGCAGATAAACAGTAAATTACCCACAACCTCTCTTGTCCTATGTGAGCGCGAATGTACGTAGGAGCCGAGTCTAGATAATTTTTAATTAATGTAGGTGAATGTGTATGCTAGATTTCTGATTTGTGGGGCCTAAGAAGGGTGATGAAATCCCCACCTAATGTTGATTTGGGTTGTTACTCCTTAAAATCTTTTTAAATATGCAAAATAAAATAAAATCAAACAAATCTAAAACAATTTAAAAAAATCTAAAGCTAATTTTTTTTGAATTTTTTTAGCGGCACATAGAAATCTGCAAAAACTGTTAGTTGGAAAAAAAAGATTAGGGAAGAATGAAAACATACCTAAAACCTAGACCTAAGATCCGTCGGTGGGCAAGCAACAACGAGGATTCTAGACCAACGAAATTGGAAGCACGCATCACTACAAACAGGTAGGTGAAAGTGTTGGGGATTTGCCTTGTTTTTGTTGCAAGCTTGACACTTTATCAAAATCAGAACAAACTTCTGGATAGTACTAGACAAGTGCTCCAACTTGCAACAAACAGTATCTGGATGTGCAAAAAAATTTCATCCAAAATTGTATAAAAGGTAGAAACGATCGAAAGTTTTTTGATTTGGGTCCCCGGTTGATTTTCCTTTTGTTCGTTACGATCCGACCCCCCTGGAAGTTTGTCTCGATTCCTGAAATTAAACAAAAAACTTGCATAATCAAATAAACTAAAAGAAATCTAAATTATATTAAATTAAAAACTAAAATCTGAATCTAAATTAATTAAAATATTACGCGTCCCCGGCCACGGCACCAAAAACTTCGTTATAAATTTTAATACCGCAAACACACAATTTATTGTAGTATGTGTTTACTAGTCAATCCATAAAGAGGTGTTATTTATTCAATTTTAAATACAAATTTATGAGATAGCTGATTTAGAGTAAGAACTAAAGCAAGAAATTAAAAAAAATGGTCTTTTATGAAGAGAAGATTCTAAGATTTTGTATTACTTTATCTTCTAGGATTGATGTTTACTGCTGAAGACTGGACCGAGATGCGGAGACGTTTGATCTGAATACGGGGGCAGATGCTATTTGGAACATATCCGTCCACCTCTCCGAAAATGCCAAGTTGATTTATAGCAACATATATAGGAGATTTGGACAGATACGACCGTTGTAGCGTGACTTTATCAGATTCTCCCTCTTTGATGGTTTTTTTTATTGTGGGGACGTTCTTCCCTACAGATGCAAGCCCCTGCAGTTAATTGCGTTATCGCGTTGCGATAACAAATTTCTCCTGCTCCGGTAGGTCATTTCGTATCGTGTCATATTTTGTTTATTATGCTGTTGCCCTTGGATTGTGTACAGAGACTAGTTTATGTCATCGCTCATAGGACGCGGATTAGTCCAAATCCGTGGATATATATTTGGGTTTGAATCTAGGTTGTATGTTCCATCAGTTCAGGGAACATTTTGTTTTATTCAAGGACCGTTAATATGAATTTAGATTAAGATCAACTTAAATACATGAGAATATGAGCTCAATTTATTTTAACTAAGGATACGTTATTCTTATATAAGACTAAGATCAATTTAGAAATATGGTTAAAGATAATTAAATTTTGTTAAGATCCATCAACAGAGCGTATGGGCTCGGCTGCAATGAACAACATGGGTTCAAGGAAATTTCAGAGATTTAGCCAATTTTGGGCTCAGTCTTGGACTATTCATCATCTAACAATGCTAAGCACTTAGACTTTTGACTATGGATATAATATCCAAATATTGCTCTGGCGTTCCTGTGAGTATCACGTGAGGTGCTCAGACTTAGGCGTTGCCCAATCAGTGCTAAGCATTTAAACACTTTGAATATATAGTGCTAAGCACTTTTATATAGCGCTCACGTGGGTATCATATGAAGCGCTCCAGCTTGCCAATTTTTAAACGCTTACGTGGGTTTTACGTGAGGCGTCCCATCTTTACCGATGGGTGCTCACATGTGAGGCACATGCGGCGCTGAGTTTTTATTTACGAGCGCACACGTGTGAGTCACGTGAGGTGCTGAGCTTTTTTAGTTATGAGCGCTCACGTATGATGCATGTGAGGCACTGAGTCGTTACTTATGGGCGCTCATGTATAAGGCACGTGAGACACAGAGTCTTTGGAGATTTAATCTCTGTTTATTTTTTGAAAGAAGTTAAATTCTATTAGTGGTGTTTTGACCATTGATGATCACCAAGATCTTTATTTTTGAAGATCTGGAATCGGGTTTTTTGAGAACTAAGTTCTTCTATTTCTTTTTTAGGAGAACTAAGTTCTTTGAAGGGTTGAACCCTGTTTTAGAGGAATTAAATTCCTGAAATATACATTCCATTTGTTTTCTTCATGTTTCTTTTCTCACATCTAGTTTTTCCCCTAGATCTTGAGTCTGAAGAACATAATCTTCCTGATGAGCATTAAATTCTCAACTTATGGGGGACTTGTCTTGCGGATCTCAGATCCAGAGAAAGAGCTAAGTTCTTTATAAAAGATTAAACCCTTGTATTCATATACGATAGGTAAAGAAGATATTTTGATCTTTTCTTTTTTCTTTTACCCGGTAAAGGAGATATTTTGATCTCTTCTTTTTTTTACCTAGGGTTTGAAGGGAGCAGGAATATTTTCTTCAGCAAGAGAATTAAATTCTCAGTTGTAGCTTTTTTTATATCACCTTATGGGGTTGGTTCTCCTCCTGAGACTTAAAGTCTCGGGTCCTTTACATACGTGAGGAAAAATTGTTGATTATTTTAAAAGATCTCTTGTTTGAGAGATCTCAATTTGATTTCATAATCAGGTGATCATTTTTAATCATCGTTGGATCTTAGATCCAAGACTTTCTGTTTAACAGAATATATTTTTCTTGTTTTTAACAAGATTAGAGGAAATATTTTCCATGCATAGAATTTAATTCTATTTTTTTAATTCAAACGGTAATTTTTTTAATCACCGTTGGATTTTTAATCCAAGGGTTCTCTGTTTTACAGAGAAGATCATTCTTGTTTGTTAAACAAGATTAGGAAAATATTTTCCTAAGATAGAATTTAATTCTTTCAGATGACCGAATGGTGATTTTATAATCACTATTGGATCTTTGATCCAAGAGTTCTCTATTTAATAGAAAAAATCTTTCTAGTTTAAGAAAGATCAGGGAAATATTTCTCATAGAGAATTTAATTCTATAAAAAAAACACTTACGTGTATTGCACGTAAGGCGTTGGCCTATAGTGCCTACGTGAATATCGCGTGAGACGTTGCAAAGAGACTAGCATGCGCGCTCATGTGGATATCGCATGAGACGCTGCCAAGAGACTGCATGCGCGCTCACGTGGATATCACGTGAGACGCTCACGTATTTAACACGTAGGAACCAATATAGGATTTTATCCTATCTAAAGCGACACTCATATGTTTTGCATGTGGGTGCGCGCGTGTTTAACACGTGGGGACTTCCCTTTATTTTTATAAGGGAACAACAAGTTCTGGGCCAAAAATTTTTGGCGGAAAAAATTGGTTTAAAAGATACTACTTCTTCCCTAGAACTATGTTTAATATATTTTCTATTAATTTAAATAAAAGCATATGTTATATTAATTTGATTAAAAATAGTCTATCAATTATAAAATACCATTTAGAATCAATATTAAACATCTTTAGTCCTGGTTAATTAAGAATACCTAGGTTTAATTGATTGGAATGTTTTTATTCTTCAAATTTAACGCAAATATACAACTTATTGCAGTTATACTTGAGAATCGTTCCCACAGAGAGGTGTGTTAACTATTTTTAAATTAAGTTAAAGAAAAAATTTAATTTTTTTTATCAATATCTAAAACAAGAAAATTTAAAAGGTTGGTTTGAATAATAAAAAGAGATCTAGAGTTTTACTTTACCTTTTCATATGTGGTAGTTTATATGATAACACTTTATCCTTTTTCATAGGTTTAATTAACGATCTATTAATAATATAAAAGTATAGAATAAATTATTTGATTTAATCTTATCCTATCAATTATATTATATCATTTAGATTTAATTAAAACACTAATTCTAGTTTACTAGATTTAAGCTAGTTTTAACCATCTATGCATATTTATAGGTCTAAAAACTACAACTACCATGTTTTAGGTTTTCTCCTAGATCAAATTAATAATCAGTTTGAATATCTTTTGATCTATATTTTGGTTCTTACCATCCCTAATTAGGTTTCTAGGTGTCTACCATCATGAACCTAATTAGTTTTTAGATATTCTTTTCTATCCATAATTTTACTAAAGACGTCAGCTTTTTATCATAAAATTACTTTTTCAAGATTAAGAACAATGAGAACCATATATTGATAAAAAAGATTCATATCAAAACAAGAAATAAAGCGTTTATAAAATATCCACCACACATATAAACAAAACATAAACCAAGACCGTATTTTGCCACACATATTCAGAGATAAGACAATATCTTTAATGAGAATTTAAAGTACTTACAATAGTTGACCCCTCTATTGAAAACCCTAGTTCTTGAATAATGAGAGAGATGAGAGAGAGATGAAACCCTAAGGCTATATACTTATATAGGGCTAAGGAAGATCGGAGAACAAGTAATAGAAGATACAAAAAAATCTACTTGCTAACAATTATAATAATCTAATCTAATTGCTCTGTTGTATATTGTTGCGAGCCTTTAGAATCTTCGAAAAATAAAACTATATATCTCAAAACAATGTACGTGCCAAGACGATCATGCCCATAAAAATTGGTGATGAACAGCCCAGCTTGCACGGCTTAACCACCGCGAATATGCTAATTCTGCGACTGATCCGCAACCCTGGCTTCGTGGCACGAATTTTTTTGTGCTTGATTCTCTTGATTTGTTGAGCTATTTTTAGTTGTCAGATCATGAAAATTATTCTCGTAGCTCTGCAGTTGTGTGGATCTCCGAATTGTTCCCAAATTTGTCATATAATTAAAGAGATTTATTTGTTGGTTTGATTTGATTTGGTCTCTCCATCTGATTTGCTGTTGTGATGATTGTTTTACCTTTATTTGTTGCAACCTTTACTGATTTGTAATGATATTTTCAAATTTATTCCAAATTTGCAAATTATCCTTTCGGTTTCGTGGATAATTCCCTTAATTCTCCATTATACGCACGTAATCCTTCTTTTAAGACAATTTTCGTCCTTTTGCATTCAAGCCCTGTTATCTGCAATAATTCAAAAAACATACCCGGATAAGCATAAAATATGAAAATAAAATGATAAATGGGATAGAAAAATGTGCAATAAATTACACTTATCAAATACCCCCACACTTATCTTTTGCTAGTTCTCGAACAAATCTAGGGTTTCAATTCTAAACTAAACTATACTACTATCTAACTAAATCCTACTTCTACTACTATTCATATTCCTACTTCTGTAAAAGAAAATAAAGGAAACAAAAATAAGAAAATGAAAACTATATACAAAGATAGGTATAGATAAGAAAAATACAAAAAAATAAGAGTTTAAATCTCACTAGATTTTCAGTCGTCATGAACCATGCCTTAATAGACTTGATCTATACCGAAAATCATTTCCTTATCATTCTTCCAATCTTTCCTACCCATCTTACTTCCATATATGATCATATACCTCTATGTGTGTATAAAATCATCCCTACACTTGGAGAATTCAATTCAAGTTTTCATACTCTTACCTTTAGCTCCCTATTACTTTTTAATTGGTGAATAAAATTCATAGATTTTTTCCCACATTTTTCATGTGACTGTTAATACTTTGTGAGGCACTAACCAACCGATTACCGAATGTGATCACTTATTAGACGTAAATAACAGTATCCTAATCTTGCAATACCTAAAGCACAGCAAATAATCTCAAACTAGTAGGTCTAAATCACTAGGTGATGAAGCACTCTCGCTGAACTTTTTTATGCTATCTTGATAATTGCAAAACAATGTTCATATTTTTTATATTAAAATTTTTATTTTTCTTCATATTAGGACATTACAGACAAGTGCATGACAGGTCTCTTCTACTATCCCAACCTTTAAGATGTGTGAAAGTGCGTATAGTAGGGTATCAATGTTCAAATATTTGAACTCAAAAATAGGCTACGCTTATATCTTCTCAAATCTAGTAACTCCTTCATGATACTAGCCTTTTGGGAATGGGCTCATGACAACTTATTACTAGATCCATTTAACCATCCCTTTTTCTTATTTTTCTTAAAATCTCTTTCTCTCTTTTATATACATTTTTCACGTTTTCATTTTTATTTTCAAAATTTTCTATCAATTTTTTTATTTTGAAAACTAGAAACTATATACAAACCACCCCATACACTTAAACTTGACAGTGCCCTCACTGTCTACTACTCCTTATTCTTCCTCAAGTAAATACTTCAATGCTTTAGCTAACCCATAAGTTAATATTAACCACTCAAAAAATTTATCTATGATCATGCAAGCATAGTAAAATAAGTTGTAGCAGTAAATATCAATAAACACCCTAAAATGAATATATAAAATATTGGTATGGTGTTTATATATGGGTGAAGAAAATTGTGATCCGTGTTTTTCTGTAAAAACTAATACATAAATAAATGATGAAAATCTCAAAGATTATGTAACTGTACCATCTTGTCAAAGTATTGGCTAATTGGATCAAATTCTAAAACACGAACATGTAGAGTATAAATAAGTGATCCGGTTATAGAAGTTAAAGCCACAACTTTATTTTGCTTTTCAATAGGATTAGTTTTAATAATGACCAAAAGTAGTAGAGGGTATAATTCGACTGTTAAATGCTCAAAAGGATATTCACAATTTATTGGATGATTTTGGGAATCTAATCCAGCTTAAAAAATTTCCTCAAAATTTTTTTCTTCAAAATTGACTACCTCTCATCATTCACTTCTTCTATTATAATAGGGGAATCTTCTTCATCAAATCTCTCATCCGACAATTCTTTCACCTCCTCCTTAAATTGACTTATGGGTTGACTTTTATCTTCTGAAAATGTGAGATCCCACTCTAATTTTTCTTCAAAAATTTCATTTTTCGTTCCGAATGAAGGTGTGGGTTCCTTATCAATAGTTTCTTCAAATATTATATATAGACCAACCCCATCAAAATCACAAGTTTTCTTTACAGAAGCGGTTTCTATATCCAAAATTTTCTCAAAATTTATATCTGCTACAGTTAATTCGTCAGAAATATCTTCCTAAAAAATGTTGCAATCAGTTAAATCAAACATCTTAAACTCAAACGTATCATCAATTAAATTATCTTCAAATAAATTTGTTGTTAGAGGTCAAATTGAAAATTCAAAATTCGAGGGTAGCTTTCAAACTCACTAGAAGGAGGTTCATCATCACTTTCCTCATGCACCAATAAATCAGACTCATCTAAGGCACAAGATTCAAACGTGGATTCATAAATTGGGCACTTCTTATATCGCTCAATCTTCCTGAACGTAAATACGCATCCGCATATAGGATGGTTATGACTTAAATGTTCTTCGGCTATACATTCCAAACTATAGTTATTCTCAACCACTTTCTCACTAGGTTTATGATGTTCTAAGCTGTTGGGAACAATCGGGCTTAGGTGGGTTTGCATTGGGATGGTCTCTTTCTCTTTCCTGTTGGCTATTGCAGTAGTTATTTGGCCAATAAGATTTTCAACATTAGTCAATGATTGCTTAATTGGTATAATTTCATCTTGCATAATTATAGCTAACCGCTGTTTAACATATGCACATCTCGTCTCCTCATCGTTATCAATGTCTAATAATGGAAAAGTTTGGTATAGTTGATAATAATCTAATTGGATATTGTCATAAGGAGGGCCAACATCATAGTTTGGGTATGATTGAAATTGGTGTTGGTTTATGAAATTGGAAGGAGTGAATGTTGGTTTAGTTGTGGTGTAAGGTGAATTATAACCTCTCCTATATTTATTCATTATAATATGATCAGCAAGTGTTGGGTTAACTGGATAACATAGTTCATATAAGGTTGGTTTAGTATGTTCGTCACCCATTTTTTTTATTTTGAATGCAAAAACTAAGAGGACTAGGAATTCTAAAAATCACAATCAAAGATGGGCAAACAATCTAGATCAAGTTACTAGATCTACTCCTAACTGCCAAGAGACAAATTGCGGGATAGATTTTCTAACAACTATTTAACAACCTTGAGGTCATATCAGTGGCAGTTGAGTGGGAGGGTTTCGCTATATGAATCACCGAAATAGCATGCCTTAATTAAATAATCACAATTAGTCACACGTCACTAGACACCTTAAGATTAAATTGGATAACCATTAGATTACCTCCAACCTCCTCTTTTCTTATTGAGCGTGATATGTCCTTAGGGCTGAAGTTTCGATATTTTTAAAATTACCATAGGTCAATGCGGATGCTCAATTGTGATTTGTGGGGCCTAGGAAGGGTGATGAAATCCCCACTTAATTTGGATTTCGGTTGTTACCCTATAGAATCTTTTAAAATATGCAATGTAGTCTAAAACAATTAAAGATCTAAAATCCAAACTAATTTTTTTTAGCGCAAAGAATCCGGCAAAAATCTGTTAGTTGGAATCAAATCGAGATTTTGGTAAGAACGAGATCTTACCTAGATTTTCCTCTGTTCGTCTTGATCTTCTCTTCCAGTAACTTTGTCTCGATTTCTGAAATATAAAATAGAGAATTCGCAGAATCAAGTAAACTAAATCTAATTTAATCTACAACTAAAATCTAAAACTTAAATTTAAATGTAATTAAACTATACCTCCTCGGCAACGGCGCCAAAAACTTAATAGAGGATTTTATTAGTCTCCAAATTTAACCGCAAGTATACAACTTATCGCAGTTGTACTTGAGGATTATTCCCGCAGAGAGCTTGTGCTAACTACTTTTAAACTAAATTAAATAATTTTTTTGATTTTCTTTATCAATATCTAAGCAAGAAAATTTAAAAGGTTGGTTTGAATAATAAAAAGAGATTTAGGATTTTGCTTTACTTTTTCATATGTGGTAGTTTATATGATAACGCTTTATTCTTTTTCAAAAGTTTAATTAACGATCTATTAATAACATAAAAGTACAGAATAAATTATTTGATTTAATCTTATCCTATCAATTATATTATATCATTTAAATTTAATTAAAAGCATAATTCTAGTTTACTAGATTTAACCTAGTTTTAACCGTCTATGTGTATTTGTAGATCTAGAAACTACAACTACCATATTTTAGGTTTTCTCCTAGATCAAATTAATAACCAGTTTGTATATCTTTTGATCTATAATTTGGTTCTTACCATTCTTAATTAGGTTTCTAGGTATCTACTATCATGAACCTAATTAGTTTTTAGGTATTCTTTTCTATCCATAATTTTACTAAAGACATCAACTTTTTACCATAAAATTACTTTTTCTAGATTAAGATCAATGAGAACCATATATTGACCAAAGAGATTCATATCAAAGTAAGAAATAAAGCATTTATAAAACATCAACAACGCATAAATAAAAAAAAAACCTAGACCGTGTTTAGCCACGCATATTCAAAGAGAAGACAATATCTTTATTGAGAGTTTAAAATACTTACAATAATTGACCCCTCTCTTGAAAACCTTAGTTCTTGAATAATGAGAGAGATGGGAGAGATATGAAACCCTAAGGCAATATGCTTATATAGGGCTAAGAAAGATTGGAGAATAAGTAATATAAAATATAAGAGAATCTACTTGCTAACAATTATAATAATCTAATCTAATTGCTCTGTTGGATATTTTTGCGAGCCTTTAGAATCTTCGAAAAATAAAACGATATATCTCAAAACAATGTACGTGCCAAGACGATCGTGCCCATAAAAATTGGTGATGAACGGTCCAGATTGCGCGGCTAAACCGCCGCGAATATGCTCATTCTATGGCTGATCCACAGCCCTTTGGTGGCTTCATGGCACGACTTTTTTTGTGCTTGATTCTGTTTATTTGTTGTGCTCTTTTTAGTTGTCAGATCATGAAAATTATTCTCGCAGCTCTGCAGTTGCGTGGATCTCCGAATTATTCCCAAATTTGGCATATAATTAAGGATATTTATTTGTTGGTTTGATTTGATTTAGTCTCTCCATCTGATTTGTTGTTGTGATAATTGCTTCACCTTTATTTGTTGCAACACCTACTGATTTGTAATGATATTCTCAAATTTATTCCAAATTTGCAAATTATCCTTTTGGTTTCCTGGATAATTCCCTTAATTCTCCATTATACACACGTAATCCTTCTTTTAGGACAATTTTCCGTCTTTTTGCATACAAGTCCTGTTATCTGTAATAATTCACAAAACATACCCGGACAAGCATAAAATATGAAAATAAAATGATAAATTGGTTAGAAAAATGTGCAATAAATTACACCTATCAAATACCCTCACACTTATCTTTTGCTAGTTCTCGAGCAAATTTAGGGTTTCAAACTCTAAACTAAACTATACTACTATCTAACTAAATCCTACTCCTACTCCTACTCCTATTCCTATTCCTACTACTATAAAAGAAAATAAAGGAAAAAAAAATAAGAAAATGAAAACTATATATAAAAATAGGAATATATAAGAATAATACGAAAAACAAGAGTTTAAATCTCACTAGATTTCAATCGTCATGAACCATGCCTTAATAGACTTTGATCTATACCGAAAATTACTTTCTCATAATTCTTCCAATCTTTCCTACCTATCTTACTTCCAAATATGATCATATACCCCTACGTGTGTATAAAATCATCCCTACACTCGGAGAATTCAGTTCAAGCTTCCACACTCTTACCTTTAGCTCCCTATTACTTTTTAATTGGCGAATCAAATTGATGGATTTGTTCCCACATTTTTCATGCGACTATTAATACTTAATATGGCACCAACCAACCGATCTCCGAATTTGATAACTTATTAGGCGTAAATAACAGTATCCTAATCTTGCAACACCTAAAGCATAGCAAATAATTCCAAACCAGTTGGTCTAACTCACTAGGTGATGAAGCACTCTCGCTGAACTTTTTTATGCTACCTTGATAATTGCAAAACAATGTTTATATTTTTTATATTAAAATTTTTATTTTTCTTCATATTAGGGCATTACAGACAAGAGCATGACAGATCTCTTCTACTATCCCAACCTTCAAGATATGTGAACGTATGTATAGTAGGGTATCAATGTTCAAATGTATGGATTCAAAAATATGCTCCACTTATATCTTCTCAAATCTAGTAACTCCTTCATGATACTGGCCTTTTAGGAACGAGCTCATGACAACATATTACTAGATCCATTTAACCATCCTTTTTTCTTATTTTTCTTAAAATCTCTTTCTCGTTTATATACATTTTTCATGTTTTCATTTCTATTTTCAAAATTTTCTATCAATTTTTAAAAAAAATTATTTTGAAAACTAAAAACTATATACAAAACCACCACCTACACTTAAACTTGACAGTGCCCTCACTATCTACTACCCCTTATTCTTCCTCAAATAAATACTTTAATGCTTTTGCTAACCCATAAGTTAATATTAACCACTCAAAAATTTTCTCTATGATCATGCAAGCATAGTAAAATAAGTTGTAGCAGTAAATATCAATAAACGCTCTAAAATGAATATGCAAAATATTGGTATGGTGTTTATATATGGGTGAAGAAAATTGTGAACCGTGTTTTGCTGAAAAAGCTAAAACATAAATAAATGATGAAAATATCAAAGAATTATATAACTGTACCATCTTGTCAAAGTATTGACTAATTGGATCAAATTCTAAAACACGAACATACAAAGTATAAATAAGTGATCCAGTTATAGGAGTTAATGCCCCAACTTCATTTTGCTTTTCAATAGAATTGATTTTAATAATGACCGAAAGTAGTGGAGGGTATAATTCGACTCTTAAAGGCTCAAAAGGATATTTACAATTTATTGGATTGTTTTGGAAATCTAATTCATGTATAAGATTAAGTTCATCTTTAAAAATTTCCTCAAAATTTTGATCAAAATATTCTTCATCAAAATTAACTACCTCTACATCATTCACTTCTTCTATTATAATAGGTGAATCTTCTTCATCAAATCTATCGTTCAACAATTCTTTCACCTCTTTCTTAAATTGACTATGGGTTGACTTTTATTTTCTAAAAATGTGAGATCCCACTCTAAATTTTCTTAAAAAATTTCATTATTCGTTTCTAATGAAGGTGTGGGTTCCCTATCAACAGTTTCCTCAAATATTATATGTAGACCAATCTCATCAAAATCATAAGGTTCCTTTACAGAAGCGGTTTCTATATCCAAAAGTTTCTCAAAATTTATATCTGCTACTGTTAATTCGTCAGAAATATCTTTCTAAAAAATGTTGCAATCGGTTAAATCAAACATCTTAAGCTCAAATGTATCATCAATTAAATTATCTTCATATAAATTTGTTATTCGGTTATGACTTAAATGTTTTTATATCGCTCAATCTTTCTGGATGTAAATTCGCATCCGCATATAGGACGGTTATGACTTAAACGTTCTTCGGTTATGTTGGATATGTATGCCCTAGAGGCCATTACTGTATATGTATACATATGGATACTGGGGATATGTATGTACAGAGCATTCTTGCTCAGTTATATAGTATACTATTTGAGTTGTCTTTATCAGGATATGTGTATTTGTTTCTATTGATCTTTATGTTACCTGCACATATTGATAAAGACTCGATACAGTAGTATACTATTATGGTTTGACTTTATCTTAACATGTACATATGTTATACTCGGTATTACATATAGCGGTTATATGTTGATAAAGCCCGTAGGATCTTGCTTGACTACCTACGTTGTGAAGGTGATCATACTTGTGGGAGCAGGGTAGTCCATAAGCACATCCTTAAATGGTCCCCAGTCGCGTGAGTATTGAGACTGTGAATTGATACTCCAAAGTAAACTAGTGTATATGTTTCTAGTCCCGATGAGGGGCAATGGTTGGTCCCGTAGCCATTGGTCTGATACACCTAAGATCGTATACAGGTGCTCACTGGGTGTGAGTACACTGGATGGACTCGTTGAGAACTTCCAGATGGTACTATACCTATCGTCATATGGAGTTCTCAGGTGACATGTGTACAGGTTAGTCTTCGGACCCGAGGTCGTCATTTGTCTCGTGTGAGTTCCCATTATGTTTTGATCACTACCTTACCACGGGTCTACTGAGTCGTGCAAACAGGTTTTGGTTGGGTACAGTCCCGAGCCACATGGAGGCAGTGAGTGATTGTTGGGGATTCGTCTCTCCTGGTATTGGGAGTCGATATCACACGATGTTCGATTGGTCAGGACTATAAGACCTTGGCCAAGGCAGTTGGGATTTACTGATAGGATGATCAGTAGTTTCCCGGATTGGTCATGAGCCGCATCAGCACGAATTATCGGGTTATTAGGGTCTGAGGTTTACCACCCCCTAGACCCGGTATGCGATACTCTTAGACGAAGAGACTGGACTGTATGGAGATTGTTACGGATAGGCTCAGTAGGGGTTCGGACGAGTTTGCTTGTCGGCCTTCCTTTTTGAAAGGTACATGGGTAGCCGTTTTGTGCAGCTAGTACCGCTGACGTGCTTATGGTTAAACCCACTGCCAGCATACTGTTGAGTTTTTAGAGTCCCACAGAGAGGGTTTCCCTGCTTCGAACGAAATGATGTAGAGGCCGTATGGTTTTACGGCAGGGTTCGATCACATACGTGTACTTGTGCACGGATGATGTTCGGGCGGATAACAATAGTGTGCTTTGGTTTAAGCCGGATCCTAGTATTATATTCTTGGATTATTTTGTCTCTTTGTATTCGTATTTTTCAGAATACGGATAGGGTATGTATATACGGTAAGGGGCATTCTTGTAATTGTGCAAGATGCTTCTAGAAGAAGACACCTAATTATTTGTTTTAACCATTTTTGTTAATGGATAATGAGGTGGAGAAATGAGGTGTTCATTTGCTTTAAATGAAGCATGGCTACTTGATGACTCATGGCATGACTCATTATTTACTATTCGAGTATGCTTGATATTTTCATGTGTTGTGAATTTTTGATGCAAGGTGGCATATTAGGTATTTGTGTAGCTTCAAGATATTTTGGGCTTGGCATTATTAGTTCACAACACTTAGCCATTTCTTCATTCTATGTTCACTTCACATTCTCATCTTCTCCTTGCTCTCTTCTTCTAGCTCTAACCCTAAAAGTCTCATGAGTTGAGAAATCTAGGCTTTGTGAGACAAAGCAATTCATCATCACTCTCTACTTCATCTAGGCTACTTAATTTAGCATTCTAAGTACCCTAGTTGCCTCATTTTGGAGGTAGGAGCTCAAAAAACACACTATCGGGTGGATCATCTTTGACCCGAGGAGGCCGTCGATCAAGCGCGATCCGTACATCCTTCAAGGAGCTAGAGGAGAGGATTGAAGACCCGAAGGACTTTTTTCTTTAGGTATAATCTTCTATCATAGTAGATAGAACTTCTTTATTTGCCAGTTAGGTTTATGGTAGATCCGGTTTAGGGTTATTCTAGCGCCAAGTTTCACTTGTTATAAAAATTTTGTTCCACAGACGGCCACGGATGATGGTCAGGGCGTTAGTGTAACCCAACATGATATCGGAGCCAGCCCATAAACCTTATACTAGCAGGTTTAAGCGATGTTAAAGTAACGAAACCGAAATAACTCCGAAACACGAAACGATAAATCCAAGTTTCTGTAGAAATTTTCAGAGGCTCTAAATTTTTTTAAAACAATTCCAGAGTGCTCCTTTAGTTGTGAGATGAGCACAAACCAAAACCGAGACAATTCCACCTCATCATGGCCGGCCAAAGTGCCATTTTGACCGGCCCCACCGATTCAATAGTGTGGAATTGGGTTGTATTTTGTTAGGTGTTCTTGTTACTTGGATCTAGGGTTTCAGGTATTGTTTGTTTTTGCCAAGATTGCTTATACTGTTATATTTCTATTGTGGCAATACGGAGTATTTCGAAGTCGCTATTTTTAACACTGTTTAATAGTTTCAGTGCATACATTACGATTTGCGACCGTGAATGTCATTAGAGCGGTATAACCCATCTAATTGCTATATATTCTATTAGACGAGTTTGCGGACATGACATTCACGTTGATGTTCTGTGTTTATGCTGAGGTTGTGGTTGGATTGTCGTGGTGGATAGCTTGCGGTACAATGATAGTAGTACAGTTAAGATTCATTTGTATATTCATATTGCGGGGCGAGCGTCCGATATGTGGACTGCCATCTTTGCCGGATTGTATATTATTTGATTGGGGCACGACCGAGTTGAGGTCGATGTCACCACTGTACATATTATTTTCTTTTTCTTTACTAGGATTACCCCGCGGTAGAGTGCACGAATAGCCGGGTTCTATAGGGCAACAAGCCCGCATCTCATGGCGTTGAGATGGAGGGGGCTTCACTCTAGAACTGGTAGGCTATTCGCCGCACTCATAGGGGGTATAGTATGACCCACGGAGGGGTGCTCAAGTTACCGGATTCCGTGAAGTGCTGGGTAGCCCATTCACTTTGTTGATTGGGGTTGTCTCACTTCTGGGATTTGCGGGTAACTTGCTGCGCTCGTAGGGGTCCAGGTTTTCATTGCACATGTTATCCACAAGACCGGGAACGTCGGGTCTCCTTTGCGGCTCAAATGAAACCCGAGGCTTCAAGATTATCCAACATTCTGTGTTGTTGGCTGAGATTCTGCGATATTGCTTATTATCATACCTGGTACGAATGTTATATATATTTATATATACTGGTAGATGTTGTATATGTTTTGCACCCGCACTAGTCCAGCCTCCGCTCTACCGTTAGTTAAGTAACCTAACGGTGCATGACGGGGCCCAGTGGCGAATGCAGATGGCATATATGTATATTATATTTTCGTTCTTTTCTGGTGTGATAGGTTTAATTGTTGTGATCGCATTAATTTTGATTAATGCAAGAAAAGAAACCTAAAAGATGTTGGAGCAGATTGAAAAAAACTGCAGTTATATTCTTTCGCTTTGCATAGTCGTATTCGATCGAGAATATCCAGCATCTCATTCCAGGAGGAAAGAGCCGAGATCCCTTCGCAGGTAGTGACCTCTTGAGCAAAAGTCTATACTATAGATTACTTGTTTTTTTTTTCAAAACCACCAGTCTTCAAAAGCGGAGACTAAACCACTCCTTTTCAAAACTGCTCAGGTTCTTTCAATGATATCAAGTTCATTACGTTAAAGGGTTTTTTGCTAAAACCCCAGCCGTAGCCCTCCGTCATTTCTTATAAATATTACTTAGTATTCATGCTGTGTGTTTTGACCTAGTCAAGACATAGTGTTCGGTAGCTAAGTGGTGCTTATTTGTTGCAGGTATTGCAATTATTTAGGACAGCCGTATAACTATGTTGACCTAGTCAAGGGTATATATGGGTGGGTCTAATTTAATCCAGGATAATGACGGGTTGAACTTGACTAGCGGTTTATAATATGTTGACCTAGTCAAGGTCATAAGCCGTCAGGGGAAAAAACCACATCGGGAGTTTCAAATATACAGGAAACTTGCTAGTGTTGCATACCATCTGGAGTGTGGTGACTAGAGTGGTTTCCATCTAGGTTATCACACAATGATAGTTGGATCCTGATCCTACTGATGAATAAGATTACTTTTGGGAGATTATTTCACTTAACAATCAATGCTATAAACCAAGTAGGTGTCTAGCCCGGCCGAAAGCGTTGGAAAACCTCCTTCGAAGTACCAATACTAGCCCGGCCGAAAGGTTAAGCAAGTATTGTAACATGCAATTAATCCTGACTATTTCTCCTTTTAAGGTTTGATGGAGAATTCGAGGAAACAGTGGGAGTCATCCTGATTAGATAAATTAATAACCTATCTAATCTTGCAAGAGTGCACGCTAAGTGTTTCTTTTCTCTCTCTCCAGGTAGCAACCATTTCACGCCCTAATCAAGATAATAAAATGTATCTCTTGATCGATCCGAATTCTTATTCGGGGCTGGAGAACGTCTGTTCGGCTCTAAACTATGACAGCTGTCATGAGTATGAGCAAGGGAAAGAGGATTGCATGAATTCCTTGATGACCCCAACGAAGAAGAAGCACACTATTGCTTCTTCTTCAGGTGTTTTTGTTATTGAGAACTATTTTTTGGTCAGTCCTACCTCCTGGGTACTAGATACCGGATCAGGATCTCATATCTATAATTTATTACATGGACTGAGAAAAAATAAGATAGTTGGACCTGGTGATATGTTCCTTAGAGTAGGAAACGGAGCACAAGTTGATGCTGCTGCCGTCGGTGAATATCACCTAGTGTTGCCAAAAGGCAAGACTATGATTTTGAACAATTGCTACTATATACCTTCCATGGTTTGCAACATCATATCAGTTTCTTTACTTGATAAAGATGGATATAAGTTTGTTCTTGATAGAAATATCATGAACATTTACCTTAATTAGGTATTGATTGTAGAAGGTACACTGTGTAATGGTATCTATGTTCTAAATAAAAACATAGTTTTCAATGTACAAAACACACGCAAGAGGAAGAGTTCAGATACGATCGAATCCTACTTGTGGTATTGTAGACTTGGTCATATCGGAGAGAAAAGACTGAATAAATTGCATAAGGAAGGATATTTGAATACGTTCGAATTTTCATCTTATGAAACTTGTCAGTCTTGTCTCAAGGGAAAGATGACCAAATCTTTGTTCACCGGACACGGAGAAATAGCAACAGAGCTCTTAGGACTCATACACAGTGAAGTGTGTGGTCCGATGTCTATACATGCAAGGGGTGGGTTCTCATACTTCATAACATTCACTGACAATCTCTCTAGGTTCGGATATTTGTATCTTTTGAAACACAAATCTGAAACTTTTGAGAAATTCAAAGAATTCAGAAACAAAATAGAGAACCAGACTGGCAAAAGTATCAAGATCCTCCGATCTGATAGAGGAGGTGAGTACTTAAGCACGGAATTCCTTGAATACCTAAAACAGAATGGAATTCTCTCTCAGCTTACTCTTCCGTATATACTATAGCATAATGGTGTATCGGAGCGGAGGAATCATACCCTATTGGATATGGTTCTCTCCATGATGAGTAACATCGAGTTGCCTCTTTCATTTTGGGGACATGTGCTTTTGACAGTGGCATATCTGTTGAATGTTGTTCCATCCAAATCCGTGCCTAAGACACCATTCAAGATATGGAATGGTAAAAGGCCATATCTTAAAAGATTTATGATATGGGGTTGTCCGGCTTATGTTAGAAAGCATAATCCGGATAAACTAGAGGCACAGTCAGTTTTATGTAAGTTAGTGGGATATCCAAAGAATGGTTATGGAAATCTATTCAACCACACTGAGGAACAGAAGGTGTTTGTTGCTCAGCACGCCACCTTTTTAGAGTGGCAATTTCTTGCTAAAGAAATAAGTGGGAGCGTGGTAGAACTGGAACAAATTACAGAGGGACAAACTATAACTAAAGATTTGGTGGAACCTCAAGATTCAATAACCCCGGACGAGCCTCAGCCACTCCGCAGATCTAGTAGGATTTCTCATCCGCCCGAAAGATACTATGGTTTTCTCATAGACAGGGATCGAGAGGATTGCATCTTGGAAGAAGATGATCCTAATAGTTTCAGGTAGGCCATTATCAGTAAGGACTCTGATAAGTGGCTGGATGCTATGCGATCCGAAATGGAGTCCATGTACACCAATAAAGTATGGACCTTGGATATTGCTCCACCTGGGGTAAAACCCGTTTGATGCAAATGGATCTACAAAAGGAAATTTGGTGTAGATGGGCAGGTGGAAACCTATAAGGCTAGACTCGTTACAAAAGGTTTCCGTCAAAGACCGGGAGTGGACTATGATGAAACCTTTTCTCCAGTGGCTATGCTCTAATCCATTCAGATCCTACTTGCTATTGCTTCCTTCGATGACTATGAGATCTGGCAGATGGACGTAAAAACGGCTTTTCTAAACGGAAGTTTGGAAGAGTCCATTTATATGGATCAGCCAGAAGGTTTTGTAGAAAGTGGGAGCAACGGGAAGGTGTACAAGTTGCTTAAATCTATTTATGGATTAAAGCAGGCATCGCGGAGCTGGAACATCTGTTTTGATGAAACAGTCAAGGACTTTGAATTCATCAAGAACGAGGATGAGCCATGTATATATAAGAAGATTGTAGGACGAACTGTCATATTCCTAGTTTTGTACGTGGACGACATTCTTTTGATAGGAAACGATATTCTTATGCTACAATCGGTTAAGCTGTTCTTGTCACAAAGGTTCTCCATGAAGGACCTGGGTGATGCCTCGTACATTCAGGGGATTAAGATCTACAAAGATAGATCTAAGAGATTATTGGGACTTTCACAGTCCAGGTATATAGAGACCGTACTAAATAGATTTAGTATGGAAGATTCCAAGCGCGGTAACATACCCACATTGCACAGAATCACCCTCTCCAAGGAGATGTCTCCCAAGACTGACGAGGAGAGGGTTCGCATGAGCACTATATCCTACGCTTCGGCGGTAGGATCTATAATTTATGCGATGCTATGTACAAGACCAGATGTAGCTTACGCGCTTAGCGTAGTGAGCCGGTATCAGTCGGACCCAGGTGAGAACCACTGGACATCAGTGAAGAACATTCTTAAGTACCTGAGAAGGACTAAGGAGATGTTCTTAGTATTCGGTAATGGGGAACTCCAGGTCGATTCCTTTACCGATTCAAGCTTCTAGAGTGACAAGGATGACATCATGTCTATCTCAACGGAGGGGCGGTATGTTGGAGGAGCTCCAAACAGGACACCGTCGCAGACTCGACGATGGAGGCTGAATACATTACTGCGAATGATGCCGCAAAAGAAGCGGTTTGGATGAAGAAGTTCATTACTGAATTTCAGGTAGTTTCGTCCATTGTTGATCCGATACCTTTGTATTGCGATAACAATGGGGCTATAGCTTTAGCGAAGGAACCACGGTCCCATCAGAAATTCAGACACATCTTAAGGCGGTATCACCTGATCAGGGAGATCATAGATCACCAGGAGGTCGAGGTCCGGAGAGTGGATACAAAAGAAAATACGGCGGATCCATTTACAAAGGCCCTCCCTCAAGCACAGTTCGAGCGACTTTTTGAGATGTTGGGTATGCGGTACGCCAGCAGCTGGCCTTAGTGCAGACGTTGGGTATTCGGTACGCCAATTACTGGACTTTAGTGCAAGTGGGAGATAGTTGGATATGTATGCCCTAGAGGCCGTTACTGTATATGTATACATATGGATGCTGGGGATATGTATGTACATGACATTCTTGCTCAGTTATATAGTATATTATTTAAGTTGTCTTTATTAGGATATGTGTATTTGTTTCTATTGATGCTTTATGTTACCTGCACATATTGATAAAGACTCGATACAGTAGTATACTATTATGGTTTGACTTTATCTTAACATGTGCATATGTTATACTCGGTATTACATATAGCGGTTACATGTTGATAAAGCCCGTAGGATCTTGCTTGAATACCTGCGTTATGATGGCGATCATACTTGTGGGAGCAGGGTAGTCCATAAGCACATCCTTAAATGGTCCCTAGTCGCGTCAGTATCGAGACTGGGCATTGATACTCCAGAGTAAACTAGTGTATACGTTTCTATCCCCGATGAGGGACAATGGTTGGTCCCGTAGCCATTGGTCCGATGAACCTAAGATCGTATACAGGTGCTCACTGGGTGTGAGTACACTGGACGGACTCACCGAGAACTTCCAGATGGTACTATACCTATCGTCAGATGGAAGTTCTCAGGTGTCATGTGTACAGGTTAGTCTTCGGACCTGAGATTGTCATTTACCTTATGTGAGTTCCCACTATACTTTGATCACTACCCTACCACAGCTCTACTGAGTCGTGCAAACAGGTTTTGGTTGGGTACAGTCCCGAGCCACATGGAGGCAGTGAGTGATTGTTAGGGATTCGTCTCTCCCGGTATTGGGAGTCAATATCGCATGGTGTTCGATTGGTCAGGACCATAAGACTGTTCCCGCCAAAATTTTCGGCCAAGAGCTATTTGTTCCCTTATAACCCTTATAAAAAAGGGAGAGAAGAAAGAAGAAAAAAAATTCATGGTTGGAAATCACGTGTTAAACATGTGAGCGCTTATATGCAAAGCATATAAGCAAGCATTTATATGCAAAGCATATAGGCATTGAAAACACATAACTAAGGGCCAAATGGGCCTCACGTGTAAAACACGTGAGCGCTCATATGCAAAGCATATGAACGCTGAACATAAATAAATCTAAAGGGCCAAATGGGCCTCACGTGTAAAACACGTGAGCGCTCATATGCAAAGCATATGAACGATGAACATAAATAAATCTAAATGGCTAAACGGGCATCGCGTGTTCAACACGTGAGCGCTTTGAACACAACAGGCTAAAACCCACACCAGGGGTCACATGTTAAACACGTGAGTTCTCTTGCCTCTCACATGCAAAGCATGTGAGCGCCATGATTTAAAATGCTCCCATCAAATTCTATGTGATAAAATTCAATCCTATTTAGGAAATATTTTCCCTGATTTTTCTAATATGGAAAGATCGTTCTCTAACAGAGAATACCGGATTTAAAATCTGACGGTGATAAAATATCACCAATTAAATCATCTGATAGAATTAAATTCTATTTGGAAAATATTTTCCTGAACTAGAGAAATCTTCTCTGTTAAACAGAGGACCTTTGGATCAAAGATCCAACAGTGATTTTCTTGTAGAATAAAATTCTATCATAGGAAAATATTTTCCTAATCTTGTTAAACTAACAAGATATTCATTTAACAGAATTAAATTCAATATTCCTAATCTTGTTAAACTAAGAAGATATTCATATGATAAGAATAAAATTCTATGTTAGAAAAAATTCTAACCTTGTTAAACTAACGAGATATCCATATGATAGAATTAAATTCTTTATTAAGAAAATATATTTCTGATTTTGGTAAACTAAAAAGATATGATAGAATAAAATTCTGATCTTGTTAAAACTAACAAGATATTCATAATCTTTCTAAACAAACAAGAAATCTTCTCTGTTAAATAGAGAGCCTTTGGATTAAAAATCCAACGGTGAATAAAATTCACCGATTGATCTAAAAGATAATGGAATCAATCATGATCTCTCAATGAGGGATTCTTTTAACAAATTGATTCTTATTCTTCTCGTACAAATAGGAGTGAGGAGAGGAAGAGAAAGACAGACAAAGAGAGGGGGAAGAAAAATACAGAGAGAATTTAATTCTCTAAAAGGAGGAGACCACCCCATAAGCTTCTAAAAAAAATATACAGAAGCCTCCCAAAAGCTCCCACAAAACAAAAGAGAATTTAATTCTCAAACCAAGAGTTTAACTCTTCTCAAAGAACTTAGTTCTTCCTCTGGTTGAGGTCTGCAGAAGCAGATCTGCCCACAAGTTGAGAATTTAATTATCATTGGGGAGATTCTGTTATGCAGATTCAAAACTTAGGGAAAAGAACTAAGTTCAAAGAATTTAATTCTTCCAAAAGTATATATGAATTTAATTCCTCTGATAAAACTAGGGCTTAACCCTGTAAAAGAATTTATTCTTATAAAAACAAGGGACCTGAAATTCTCAAAACTCAGATCATGATCTCCATACATATAAAAGAAATGATTAGCGTTCAACACTATAATAACAGATCACGTGTTCCCACGTGAGCACCTCCGAGGAACAAAAAGGAACGACTGAGATTAAGTCACGTGATCCCATGTGACCCCCTAATAGTGCTCAGCACTTATAAAGGAAAATGGGGAATAAATCAAAGACAGTTCCCATTTTTAGGGCGCCTCACGTGAGCCCGCGTGACCCCCAATAGTGCTTAGCACTTATGAAAGAAAAAGAGAATAAACCCAAAGATGTAGTGCCTAATTCTTAAGAACCTCACGTGCCACACGTGAGCGCTCCAAATTTGAGTGTTTAACACTACTTTAGAGCCTCACATGGGAGCACGTGAGCGCCGAGCAAATTTTAGTGTTTAACACTATTATAGGCCAACCTTAACCTAAACTAGACAAGTCTCCTGAGGCCAAAACTCTTTTGATCACCAATTAACCGAGCCTTCCTATGCTCAGGTCTCCCCAAATCGATCTTAGTCTCCTAACAGATGGTATCTAAAATGGTGTTCATTCCACCATGATCTTTATCTTCAATCTGGAATTCGGTTCAAGGGTACATCTTTCCATACCTCTGATATATGTCATTGTAATTCTTCAACGTCTTCAGAGAGGTGGAGGGTCCCGACAACCAACAGCTCTTGGATGCACTCCTAAGCCCATGAGCACATCCCAATGGACCGCAACGTCTTTAAACTAGCTATGGAGCGCAATGTCTTTAAACTAGCTATAGACCGAAACGTCCTTAAACTAAACCCTCACCCCAAAAATGGTGATCTACGGACCGTGACGTCCTTAAACTAAAGCAATGGAGCCCAAATGCTCTTTTGTTGGATCAAAAATGATCCCAAACTCCCGTTAAGTAGATCTTAGTCCAAGATCGGACTAATGTATTCTTAACAAACATTTAAGTTGATTTTAATCTCAAACGAGATTAACGATCCTTAAATCAAACCAAACCCAAATCTAAGAATATACGGATTTGGACTAATCCACGCCCTACGAGCGCCAACATAAATTAGTCTCCGTATACAATCCACGGGCAACCAAAAATAAAAAAACACACACGATACGAAGTGAACATTTAGAGCAGGAGAAAGTGGTTATCGCTACGCGGTAATGTAATTAACTGCAGGGGCTTGCATTTTCAGGGAAGATAGTCCTCACAATTAAAAACCCCTCGCCAACGAGGAGAAATCTGACGAAGTCTGCTACAACGGCCGCATCCGTCCAAACCTCCGATACACGGTGCCATAAATCAACTTGGTATCTTCGGAGAGGTGAACGGATAAACCCAAATAGCATCTGCCCCTAAATTTAGGCAAGACGTTTGTCTTCCCCGTTTTCGGCGGTAAACAGATTCTGGCACGCCCGGTGGGACTTTTTCCTGTTTCCACTCCACACTTCGTATGTCGTGTTTTTCCGCGATCAAATAATCGTGGTATATATGTTTGTGGTTGTCCTTGGGTGATGGGATACTGAAGCCGGCGTTTCGTCTCTATGAAGAATGTCGTTTGCTCCCACCCTAGCAATTCAGGCTCTGTCATATCCGGTGGAATCAAGTATGGGCCACTTGCAGTCTCAAATCTCTGCAATCCGGCTCTTCAAGAACTCGACTGGCTTATCTTTGGGTCGATACTCCCACCTTCCACCCTCGGTGCCTCAATGTTGAAGGAGGAAGCTGTTAGTGATATGTATGCCCTAGAGGCCATTACAGTACATATGATGTATATTGTAGTGGATGCTTGGAAATATATATGGAGGACTTTCTTGCTCGACATGATAGTATGCTATCTGGTTGCTCTTTATCTTAACATGAACTCTGATTGTCTCTATGTTACATGTTGATAAAGCCCTTAGGATGAGTACTTGACTACCAGGATTATGATGCAGATCATACTAGTGGGGACAGTGTAGTCGCTAAGTACATCCTTCAAATGTTCCCAGTCGTAGGTGTATCAAGATAGGGCATCGATATACCAGAGTAGACTAGCGTATAGCTTCTAGACCCATGTAGATGGGCGATGGATGATCCCATATCCATTGGTGTTTGATATCAGAGATAGTATACGGGTGCTCAGTGGAGACTGGGTACACTGGATGGACTCGCCGAGAACTCCCAGATAGTATTATACCTCACATCAGATGGCAGTTCTCTGGTGACACTGGTACAGGTTAGTCTGTAGACCCGAGATCGTCATAGAGTCTTGTGTGATTCCTACTTTGCTTTGATTTCCACCTTACCACGTTTAAGAGAACGTGCAAAACGGTGGTTTTTAGGTACAGTCCCGAATTACATAGAGGCAATGAGCGATAGGAGGGGTTTCGTCTTTCCCGGTATTGGGAGTTGATGTTGTGCTGTGTTCGATTGGCTATAATTGGAAATCCCTGGCCAGGGTTGCTGAGATTTACTGGTAAGTGTTATCAGTAGTTTCTCGAACTGTTATGGACCTCATATCGACACGACTTATCGGTTACTGGGGTCTGACGTTTACCACCCCTAGACTAGATATGCGACATATCAGACGAAGAGACAGGACTGTACGGTAGTATTACTGATTGGATTCGCAGCAGTACGAACAGGCTTGCTTGTTGATTTTCTGATCGCTCAATACCCGGGTGGCCGTTACGTTTAGCAGACCGCTTGCGGCTTGTGGGTGTTTGATATGATCATCACCTACTGCCGGCGTATTGACGAGTCTTTAGAGTCCTACACAGAGGTTTCCTGGCTCAAGTGAAACGGAGTAGGAGCACATCTGGGATATGTGCGGGACCGAGATTGATACGAGTATGTGATACCGTATTGTATTCTCTTGATGTGTGACATGATTGGTTATATGTGATATAGCCGGATTATCGGATCAAGTGTTGATTCGATAAGATATTACATTATGATATTAGTCAGTTATATGTGATATAGGCGGATTATTAAATCAAGTGTTGATTTAATAATTTAATGTATAATTATATATTTGATATATTATATTACATAAACTAATATTAGCTAACTTAAGATTTCTTTTCTCACTTTGGATACATTGATGTATATGTGATATATGTTAAATGTATCATGTTAGGTTACAAATGCAACTAGGGTTTATGAGGGTTGAACCATGCTAGGGTTAAGATTAGGATTTGTATTTATCATTAAGTTATTTAAATAATGTGGATATTTGTCATGATAGATATTTGATGAAAGCTTGTAGAAACTTCAAGTCTTCTTTGACTTTATCCACTCCTTTTGTCTAGCTTAAGATATTTTTGACCTAACCTTTAACCATAGCTTATGGTTAACTCTCTACAAGGGTTAAGCATGACATGCTTAACCCTTGGTTGCATTTCTAACCTCACACAATTAATTCATTTTCATCAAAACTTGTTCTTCTTCTTCTTCTTCTTCTTGACAAAAGCTTTCTAGCTTTTTCTAAAGTGATGATTTTGAGTGAGAAAATGATTTCTAATGTGAGAAAAATTCCTACTTCATCATCCTCTACTACTTGCCATTTAGTATAGGGTGTTTGCTTCACTAATTACATGATTAGTGAAGAGATAGCTTGGGTTAGTGTCTCCTCGACGTAGATCATCTTCGGCATCAAAGACATTGAAGCTAGCATGTTCGTTTCTTCAAGGGAGCCTCTCTAGAGTCCGGAGTTTACGATCGCAGCGAAGGGGACTACTACACAGAGCTATTTGAAGTGAAGGACCAGTCTACAAAGGTTGTATTCCTTGCTCACTATTAGTTGCAAAGTGTTTGCATATGTTTTCCGTATTATTTCTAGTATACGATCTATGTTTAGGGTTACCTAGAGTGGAAAATTTTTAATTTGGTATGGACGATGCCTCCCGAAACCTTGCTGCCGTCTTAGGTAACCCTGCAGTGGTATTAGAGCCATACTAGAAATTAAGACGGATTTTGTTAGAATTACGAAACTGAAACGACTCGGAAACTTGAAACGCAAAATCCTAGTTTCTGTCGATTTTGAAAAGTGTTCAAAAAATTATTTAAACAAGTGCAGAATATAGTATGTGATACCACATGAACACACAACAAAATTGAGCCCATCCCCTCGGACCTTGGCCGGCGACATGAAGGCCTGGGCCGGCGACCTCGGATTTATAGAGGGGAATTGGGTTGAAATTTTTTTGTGTGTTCCAGTTACTGGGTTTTGATGTTTCAGGTGTTGTTTGTTTTTGCTAATTTTACATATGATGTAATATGACACTATAAGAAATTCGGAGTATTTCGTATTCATAGTTTTAACATTGTTTTGGGATATTCGCATGTTGTCTAGGCGAAGTTAAAAAGTTCGATCGAATGCCAAAACCCTTTTTTCTAAGTTTAACGTATTCGGAAAAATATGAAAGTGATTCTGTAGACCTTTTAGAAGAGCAAAACCTTAACTCGATTATGTGGCTGTCAGAACCGCCACTAAATCCTAGGGTTTATGGTAGTTCGGCGTTGTCACATGTGAGACGTTGGTTTGACTCTTCTACGGCTGGTTCATAGGTACTGTAGCATCTTCTGGGTATTATTGAACTGTCAAAAGTCCGCCGCAATCACGTAGCGTACGCGGACACTCGCCGATTAAACTTAATAGATAGCCACGCCCCATAGCCCCGACCAAGTGACTGTAGGAGAACCTCGTCGCCAAAAGCATCCGTTCGGGTGCTCGCGGCAGCGGTATTCCGCCTTAGTTCACTTAGTCGACGGCATCGAGGGGTGCAGCCATCCACTAAAGTTTCCGATGAGCATTCGATCAGACTGTCGGGAATCTTGTTGAATTGCCCGACTTGATGTTGAAAAGTGTTTTCGAGACCGAGACTAAAATGCGGGGTTTTTAATTGTTAGGAATGCGATGTCTAAGGAATTCATATAGTTGGGCATGAAATCCAAAGTATGAGATACGTTGGGTTTATGATGTCTAAGGTGGTTGTGGATTCCAACTGTTGTAGTTTTTCACTTTCTTTTCTGCGATCGTAAGTGTAATATGTGGTGTATCGCCGGTTTCGGTGCTATATGTCAACGACAACTGGGATACGCATATTTACTTACGTTGATGACATGTGATGTTATGTATTGCTGTGATATGTTATATTGGATCGTCGTGTTTGAATAGCCGGGGGTTTTATGTGAGATGAGAGTTTTTCATTTTCATTCATGTAAAATTCATTTGTTTGTAATATTCTTTTATTGGGGCACTTCCGGGTTGAGGATGATGTCACCATTGTATATTATTCAACAAAGTCACATGACTGTCCTAATTAATCGCATCATATGCTATGTAGAAAGACATCACATAGCTACCGCACACTGCGCTTAACTAAGGTCAACAAATGCAGCATGAATACTAAGTACTCTACTTCCTAAAATGACGGAGGGCTACGACAGGTTTTTAAGAAAACCTTTTGCGTAATGAGCTTGATATCGTCGTAGAATCGAAGGATTTTGAAATGGAGTGTTTTTTAGGCTTTTACTAGTTTTGCTAAAGAGGTCACTCCCGGTGAAGGGATCTCGGCTCTTTCCTTATCGAATAAGGTGCAGGATATTTCACAAATACCACTATGCAAAGCAAAAACTATAAAAGCAATCAAAAGACAAACCGAGTTTGTAGCATCTGCTAGTTTCGCTAAAGAGGTCACTTCCGGTGAAGGGATCTCGGCTCTTTCTTTATTGAATAAGGTGATGGATATTCTTCAAGGAATACCGCTATGCAAAGCAAGAACTAGAGCTACCAGTTTTCGAGACAAGTTTCTACAACATTTTTAGGTTTCTTTTATTTCATTAATCTCATTAATGAAGTCCCATTTATTATGCTTCACAAGAATCACATATGAAACGAAATCAACAATATATAATATATATCACATATATATAATATAAGCATTCGTCTCAGGCAGTAATATGATCTCATCACAGAACATTGCAGCAGAAGAACATATATGAAATATTGGATAACTAGGATTTTCGTGTTTTATATTAAGCCTATATAAAACACGGATTCCACGGTCGTGATGAATAGCCAATCCCACACCCCTAGACCCCTACGAGAGCGGCAAGCAACCCTGCCAATTCTAGAGTTAAGAGACCCGGTCTCGACTCCTCGAGATGGTCTCCTACTGGACTCTAGAACCTGGTTACTTGTGCTCCCCGCCTTGGGTCTATCCTAATGCGGAAAAGTATAAGGGTCATGCAGGTGGGTCTAATTAATCACGAAATGAACGGGTAGAACTTGACTAGTGCTTATGATTTGTTGACCATAGTTAAGGTCATAAGTTACTAGGGGTAAAACAATTATCGGGAATTTCAAGTGTTGAAATTTGCAATGATATTGCATATCTCCTATGAGATAGTTGGATCCCGATACCCACTGCGAGTAAGAGTTACCCCTGGGAGAGTTTTACACATTACAATTAGCCGATCAAGTAGGTGTCTAGAAAGGTATTAACGGGGTTACGCCCCTGGGAAAATGAGATTTATTTTAATTAGGTCCGTGCAAAAGCACGGGGAACCTCCCTCCAAGTACCGACACTGGTCTGGCTGAAAGATTGGCGAACTTATAGGGTGTAATTAATCCCGTCTAGTCTTTCCTTTTAGGGTTTGAAGGAAGATTTGACTAAAACAGTGGGAGCCATCCTGATTAGATAAATTAATAACCAATCTAATCTTGCAAGAGCGCACGCAGAGTGTTTTCTTCTCTCTCTCTCCAGGTAGCGACCATGTCACGCCTTAATCAAGATAATAATAGGATGTATTGACCAAACCCGCTTGTTATACTGCGCTGGGGTACGTTGGACCCGCTCCAACTTATAATTGTTATAAGACCGAGCAGGAAATTGGAGATTACCAGAATTCCCGTGCCACCCAAACGAAGAAAATGCATGATGATGCATTTTCTTCGGGTGTGTTCATTACAGAGAACTGTTTCTCAGTATACTTTACGTCCTGGGTATGAGATACCGGATCAGGATCCCAGATATGTAATATGTTATATGGGCTATAGATAGGTAGAGACCTGAGAATGGGTGATAAGTTTCAAGAGTTGGAAACGGTGCAAGTGTTGCAGCCAAGTTTGTTGGAAGTTATCACCTTGTATTACCAAATACATTGATTCTGAACGAATGTTATTAGATACCGAACATGATATACAATATCATATCAGTCTCTTTATTTAGTAAAGAAGGATATAATTTTGTATTGTTGGATAATGTTTCGAACATTTCCTATATCAAGAGTTGATCGGTTCAGGCACGTTATCTAAAAGCATATACGTTCTAAATCAAACCATAGTTCTTAATGTATAGAACACACACAAGATGAAGAGTTCAGAAATGAACGAATCCTTGAGGCATTGTAGAATAGGTCATACCAATGCGACCCGACTAGCTAAGTTACATTTAGATGCATATTTAAATCAGTTTGAATTTACATCTTGTGAAACTTGCCAGTCATGTCACAAAGATAAGATGACCATAGCTCCGTTTATTGGAAATAGAGAAAGAGTTAGTAAACTCTTGGGATTGATACATGATGATCTATGAGGTCCCCTGTCTACAAATGCCAGGACTGGTTATTTTTGCTTCATTACATTCTCTGATGGTCTCTCAAGATTCGTACATGTGTTCCTGTTGAAATACAAGTCTGAAGCTTTTGAGAAATTCAAAGAATATAAGTTGGAAGTAGAGAACCAAAATGGGTATAAGTATTATGTCCTTTGATGAGATCAGGGAGGAGAATACTTGAGCATGGAGATCCTGAACTATTCTAAAGGAGAATGAGATTCTCTCTCATCATTACTCCTCCGTATTCACCACAGCACGTAGGTGTATCGGGACGGAGCAATCGCGTCCTATGTGATATGGTGTGCTCTATGAAGAGTACTACCGAGTTACCTATTTCCTTTTGGGGGCTATGCACTTGAGAAGCTACATACCTATTGAATAGGGTTCCAACCAAATCAGGTGCCTACCACTCCATATGTGATATGGTATGGGAAGAGCCCATCTTTTAAGGAATTTAAGATTTGGAGTTGTCCGGCCTATGTCAAAAGCATAATCCGGACAAGTTCGAGGCAAGGTCAGTTCTGTGGAAGTTTGTTGGATATCCCAAGCATTCGCAAGGGAATATCTTCTGCCCCATTGAGGAATAAAAGGTGTTTTGTTTCTCAGCATGCCACCTTTGGGAAAAGGAATTTCTTGTGAAGAAATTAGTGCTCATGAGGTAGAACTGGAAGGAGTTCCAGCTATACAAACTGCAGCTGATGATTTGGTAGAACCGAAGGATTCAATAGCTCCCGACGAACCTCAGCCTCTCCGCCGATCTGGTAGGGTTCCTCACCCACCTGAGAGATACTTCGGCATTTCTCTATGACAGTGAGAGCGAGGATTGCATCATGAGATGATGACCCAACTAGTTTCAAGCAGGCCATCAGGAATGGGGACTCTGTAAGAATGGCTGGATGCTAAGCGATCTGAGATGGAATCCATATACACCAACAAAATATGGACTTTGGTTGCTTAATCTGAAAGGTTAAATCCTCATCAGGAGCAAGTATATCTTAGGAAGATTACTTGGTGTACATGGAAAAGTTGAGACTTTCAAAGCTAAGGCTTGTTGCAAAAGGTTTTCTTCATCAACCAGGTGTGGATAATGATGAAACATTTTTCTAGTGCCTATGCTTAAGTCCATCCAGATCCTACTTGCCACTGCTACATACCATGACTACGATATCTGGCGGTTGGGTGTCATGACCGCTGTTCTAAATAGTAATTTAGAAGAAGGCGTCTATAAGTACACAGCCAGAATGGTTCGTAGACAGTGGGAGCAGCGGAAACGTGTGCAAGTTGCTTTATGAGTTAAAGCAGGCATCGCGGAGTTGGAATGTCTGTTTTGATGTGGTAGTAAAAGAGTTTGACTTCATCAAAAGGATAGATGAACCTTGTATATACAAAACAGTAGTAGGGAGTATGGTGGTGATCTTTGTATTGTACGTGGATGACATACTCTTGATAGGAAAGAAGTTTCCTATGCTACGCTCGGTCAATCTCCTCTTATCACAAGGATTCTCCATATAGGATCAAGGTGATACCTCTTAAATCCTGGGTTTTAGATCTATGAGATAGATCTAAGTGGATGTTAGGATTCTCACTAGGTGTAGAAAGATGGTATCAATAGATCCTGGGGAGAATCACTGGATAGCTTCCAGAGTGATAAGGTCGACTGAATGTTAGTCACAGGCATTGTCTTTACCCTCAGTGGAGGAATGGTATGTTGATAGAGTTCCAAGCTAGATACCGTGACATACTAGACGATAAAGGCTGGATATATCACTACCAAGGATGCTACCAAAGATGTAGTCTGGATGTATAATAGTTCATGAGATGAACTTCGTTCCTACCATTGTGTGACAATGAAGTTGTGCCTTATGCCTAGGAACCCCCGTCCCATCAGAGATCCAGACATATTCTTAGGCAGTATCACCTGATCATAGAGATGATGATCTCCAGGGAGATCGAGGATAGGAGAGTAGATACAGAGGACAACAGCGCGGATCCACTCACAAAGGTCTATTTCCCAGTAGAGACTTTTATGGGATGGTTGAGTATGAGATATTTCAACCACAACTGATTGTTGGGTATATGATACCACAACATATGGCCCTAGTGCAAGTGGGAGATTGTTAGTGATATGTATGCCCTAGAGGCCATTACAGTACATACGATGTATATTGTAGTGGATGCTTGGACATATATATGGAGGACTTTCTTGCTCGACATGATAGTATGCTATCTTGTTTCTCTTTATCTTAACATGTACTCTGATTGTCTCTATATTACATGTTGATAAAGCCCTTAGGATGAGTACTTGACCACCAGGATTATGATGCAGATCATACTAGTGGGGACAGTGAGTCGCTAAGTACATCCTTCAAATGTTCCCAGTCGTAGGTGTATCGAGACAGGGCATCGATATATCAGAATAGACTAGCGTATAGCTTCTCGACCCATGTAGATGGGCGATGGATGATCCCATATCCATTGGTGTTTGACATCAGAGATAGTATACGGGTGCTCAGTGGAGACTGGGTACACTGGACGGACTCGCCGAGAACTCCCAGATGGTATTATACCTCACGTCAGATGGCAGTTCTCTGGTGACATTGGTAGATGTTAGTCTGTAGACCCGAGAACATTCCACCAAGGCGAACTCGTGCTAGTCGTAAAAAAGACCTATGATCCCCAATTGTGCCAAACAGGGGAAATTCGAGTCAAACTACGAGGGTCCATACGTCATAGACAAGGTCTATCAAGGTGGGGCCTACTTGCTCATGGATATGCATGGCGAAAGACCCTTCTGGCCAATAAACGTCCGGTTCCTTAAGAAATACTATGCTTAACAAGTCACGGCTCAGGTTAATGATGGATGATGACGCTCGTGTCTGCTCGCTGTCCTTCCGAGTCCAAACTCTATAAGTAGTATCTGGCAAAACTTCGCCTCGAAGCTGCTGTGGACTGAGATGTCCTTAAACTAATATTGGAACGAGATGTCCTTAAACTAACAATGGGCTGCAATGTCTATAAACTAAATACGTCTCCTAAAACACGGCGACAGTGGAATCCAGGTCCACAAGTCCCAACAGCGAGGATTGCAACTTAAATCCCGCTGGCTGCACAACCGCCCCGGTGGCGAAATCCCCCTTAAGTGCCATTGGAAAACAGAGGAGTTAAAAAAAACGGTACGTCCACAAACAAAAGGGGCACGGATGAAAACCCGAAAAGGCGCCGTGAGTAAAAACAGCAGGGCTACCGGCGAGCTTGTGAAAACCTGAAAGGGCGCAATCTCGGGATGTAAAAAAAAACGGTACATCCACAAGCGAAATGGGCACGGATGAAAACCCGAATGGGCGCTGTAAGTAAAAACAGCTGGGTTACCGACGAGCCTGTGAAAATCCGAAAGGGCGCAATCTCATTAAAATAGAGACACCTGCAAGGTCCTCTCGACCTTATGAGGAGAAAATACCTGAGTGAGATCCTTATGACCCACAAAAAGGAGCAACGCACTTAGGGATCCCCACGATTCTTAAAGAGAAATTACACTTACGAGATCCTCATGACTCGTAAGGTGAATTCCCCCTATGAGACCCTCATGGCTCATAGGATTCAAAAGCCTTTAGCTACAGGGATCTGAACCTATTCTTAAGCCATCACATTCCCCATGTTTCCCTACAGGCGGTCCAGTATCGATCCTTGTATACAATCCATGGGCACAAATAAACGTTCCCTCACCTAGTTCCACCAATGGCGCAAAATTTCCCCATTTGGTGAACAGCACTTGTAAGTCCTCTCGACTTGCAAGGAGAAAATACTCTTGTGAGATCCTTACGACTTACGAGAGAAAATATCATTTAGGAATCCTCACGACTCCTAAGGAGAAAATACACCTACGAGATCCTCACAACTTTTAGGGAGAAACACCTTTATGAGACCCTTACGGCTCATGAAGTCAAAAGCCTTAGTCGGCATGATCCTAACTCTGTTTGCTAAACCACCTTTGTTCAAATCACCAAAGGCAAATGATGATTCGCTCCTGGAAACATTCTAGCGGCAGCGATGCCGATGCCTAAATTGGTATCAAATTCCAAGTCCTTTCACGGCAAACGATGATTCGCTCCTGGCCATATTCCAGTCGAAGCGATGCTGATGCTAAGATTGGTATCAGATCTCAAGTTCTAAACTCGCAATGAAAATTAGCGAGCCATAAATGCATATGAAATAGCCGAAATGATGAGGCAACTCGCAATAAAAATCAGCGAGTAAAATATATGCATATAAAAATAGCCGAAATGATTGGGCACCGTGAAAAATAGCCGAAATGATTGGGCAATCGTGAATTTCGTGATATGAAAAGATGAAATGATAGAGCATTGTGGAAGGAAATAAAAAAAATGAAATGAAAATTTTCCCCTGCAGGTGAGATCACATCGACCCCTGTATATAATCCAGGGGCACAAACGAAAAGGGAACCATATTGTCCCACTAGGCTTCGTCAAAGGGAAGCCAGATCTCGATGGCTACATCTACAGCCCCGAGATCAACGACGACGTTTCTTCTCATTTCAACTGGATGCAGACGTGACGCCAATAAAGTCTTCTAGTTCCAAATCTCGACGGTTCACAGACAACCTAGAGACTACCTCGGAGCCACAACAAAGTCCCCTAGTTCCAAATCTCGACGGTTCACAGACAACCTAGAGACTACCTCGGAGACACGGAAAAGTCCCCTAGTTCCAAATCTCGACGGTTCACAGACAACCTGGAGACTACCTCGGAGCCATGGCAAAGTCCCCTAGTTCCAAATCTCGACGGTTCACAGACAACCTGGAGACTACCTCGGAGCCACAGCAAAGTCCCCTAGTTCTAAATCTCGACGGTTCACAGACAACCTAGAGACTACCTCGGAGCCACAGCAAAGTCCCCTAGTTTCAAATCTTGACGGTTCATAGACAACCTAGAGACTACCGCGGAGTCATGGCAAAGTCCCTAGTTCCAAGTCTCGACGGAAACGTCTACAGCCTAGAGATCAACAACGACATTCTTCCTCCCTCCAGCAGGATGCAGACACGACATCAAAACAAACGGAGCCATGGTAAAGTCCCTAGTTCCAAGACTCGACGGTTCACAGACAACCTAGAGACAATCTCGACATTCGTCGCAATATTGCAGACATAATGTCAATAAACAAAGCCAAGGAAAATCCCTCGCTTCAGGGTCTTGACGGCAACTCAAATGAGACCTGAAAAGACTACCGGAGATCATCCCACACTAACGCGGAGTGGTCATGACTCATCGGGGCTCCCAAACTGAGCCTAACCTCAAGTAAAAAGTGGCATGGAATATCCCTAACGCTTGCTCTTCTGACGGTAATATCGCTTGGAAGATTACTTGAAGACGCCTTGTCCAGCCCCCGAAGGGATCAGAGACACGACAGTTGCAGGGCTACTCGAACAACAAGATTGCATATCGGGGAATACATCGGCCAACGCGATGGTACGATGGGTAAAAAACCCTAGTATCACAGACCCTAACGGACTTCTATTAGCAGAAGTTAACTGTGACGTTAGGACACCTTGCGAGAACTTCTCGATTCGTCTCGACTCGTGGGAAAAATAATGTTCCCGCGAGAACTTCTCGACTCGTCTCGACTCGTAGGGAAAAGCCTTAGGCTACGGGGATAACAACCTGTTTCTTAAGCGCTGGAGCCCTGCAGGTTGGTCCAAGACGGACTATTGCATACTATCCACGGGCCACACTCTCCAAAGTTGAATATCGACAAGGAGGGAAAAAACCACTTACGAATCCTCTCGACTTGTAAGGGGGAAAATTCTTTTGTGAGATCCTTACGACTCTTAAGAGAAAACGCACTTAGGAGTCCTCACGACTCCTAAGGAGAAAATACACTTACGGGATCCTCTCGACTCGTAGGGAGAAAAGTCTTTATGAGACCTTCACGGCTTATAAAATTGAAAAGTCTTAGGCAACAGATCCAAACCTATTTCCTAAGCCATCGCTGGCCTGCAAATAAGTCCAAGATGGACTATTGTATACTATCCACGGGCCACACTTTCCAAAGTCGAATATCGACAAGGAGGGTAAAAACTACTTATGAGTCCTCTCAATTTGTAAGGGGTAAAATTCTCATGTGAGATCCTTACGACTCTCAAGAGAAAACACACTTAGGAGTCCTCACGACTCCTAAGGAGAAAATATATCTACGGGATCCTCTCGACTCGTAGGTAGAAAAGTCTTTATGAGACTCTCACGGCTCATAAAGTTGAAAAGTCTTAGGCGGCAGATCCAAACCTGCTTCCTAAGCCATCGCTGCCCTACAAAAAGCTCAAGATGGACTATCTATGAGCCACATTTGCCAAAGCAACATTCACCAATGAAATAAAGAAGTTACTTACGGGTCTTCACGATTCGTAAGGAAAAATACTCGAGTGAGATCCTTACGACTCACGGAGGCGATGAACACTTAGAAATCCTCACGATTTCTAGGGAGAATTTGCACCTATGAGATCCTCTCGGCTTGTAGGAAGAAAAAACCTTCTTGAGACCCTTACGGCTCATGAAGATGAAAAAAATCTTAGGCTATAAGGACCATAAACTTGTCTCCTAAGATCTCAATTCTATGGCCATGCATAAATCTGCACTACTTCACCCACGTATATACTTATGTAGACAAAATAGTCGGGGGCATTTATTCCCGCCAAAATTTTCGGCCAAGAGCTATATGTTCTCTTATAACCCTTATAAAAAAGGGAGAGAAGAAAGAAGAAAAGAATTCATGGTTGGAAATCACGTGTTAAACACGTGAGCGCTTATATGCAAAGTATATAAGCAAGCGTTTATATGCAAAACATTTAGGCGTTGAAAACACATAACTAAGGGCCAAATAGGCCTCACGTGTAAAACACGTGAGCGCTCATATACAAAGCATATGAGCGCTGAACATAAATAAATCTAAAGGGCCAAATTGGCCTCACATGTAAAACACGTGAGCGCTCATATGCTTTGCATATGAACACTGAACATAAATAAATCTAAATGGCCAAACGGGCATCACGTGTTAAACACGTGAGCGCTCTGAACACAAACATGCTAAAACCCACACCAGGGGTCACATGTTAAACACGTGAGTTCTCTTGCCTCTCACATGCAAAGCATGTGAGCGCCCCGATTTAAAATGCTCCCATCAAATTCTATGTGATAAAATTCAATCCTATTTGGGAAATATTTTCCCTGATCTTTCTGATATGGAAAGATCATTCTCTATATGAGAATACTGGATTTAAAATCCGACGGTGATAAAATATCACCAATTAAATCATCTGATAGAATTAAATTCTATTTGGGAAATATTTTTCTGAATTAGAGAAATCTTCTCTGTTAAACAGAGGACCTTTAGATCAAACATCCAACAGTGATTTTCTGGTAGAATAAAATTCTATCATAGGAAAATATTTTCCTAATCTTGTTAAACTAACAAGATATTCATTTAACAGAATTAAATTTAATATTCCTAATCTTGTTAAACTAACAAGATATTCATATGATAAGAATAAAATTCTATATTAGAAAAAATTCTAACCTTGTTAAACTAACGAGATATCCATATGATAGAATTAAATTCTATATTAAGAAAATATATTTCTAATCTTGTTAAACTAAAAAGATATGATAGAATAAAATTCTGATCTTGTTAAAACTAACAAGATATTCATAATCTTGCTAAACAAATAAGAAATCTTCTCTGTTAAACAGAGAGCCTTTGGATTAAAAATCCAACGGTGAATAAAATTCACCGATTGATCTAAAAGATTATGGAATCAATCATGATCTCTCAATGAGGGATTCTCTTAACAAATTGATTCTTATTCTTCTCGTATAAATAAGAGCGAGGAGAGGAGAAGAAAGACAGACAGAGAGAGGGGGAAGAAAAATACAGAGAGAATTTAATTCTCTAAAAGGAGGAGACCACCCTATAAGCTTCTAAACAAATATACAGAAGCCTCCCAAAAAGCTCCCACAAAACAGAAGAGAATTTAATTCTCAAATCAAGAGTTTAACTCTTCTCAAAGAACTTAGTTCTTTCTCTGGTTGAGGTTTGCAGAAGCAGATCTCCCCACAAGTTGATAATTTAATTCTCACCGGGGAGATTTTGTTATGCAGATTCAAAATTTAGGGGAAAGAACTAGGTTCTAAGAATTTAATTCTTCCAAAAGTATATAGGAATTTAATTCCTCTGATAAAACTAGGGTTTAACCCTGTAAAAGAATTTAATTCTTATAAAAACAAGGAACCTGAAATTCTCAAAACTCAGATCAAGATCTCCATGCATATAAAAGAAATGATTAGCGTTCAACGCTATAACAACAGATCACGTGTTCCCACGTGAGCACCTCCGAGGAACAAAAAGGAACGACTGAGATTGAGTCACGTGATCCCACGCGACCCCTTAATAGTGCTCAGCACTTATAAAGGAAAGGGGAATAAATCAAAGACAGTTCCCATTTTTGGGGCGCCTCACGTGAGCCCACGTGACTCCTAATAGTGCTTAGCACTTATAAAAGAAAAAGGGAATAAACCCAAAGAAGCGGTGCCCAATTCTCAAATGCCTCATGTACCACATGTGAGCGCTCCAAATTTCAGTGTTTAACACTACTTTAGAGCCTTACGTGGGAGCACGTGAGCGACGAGCAAATTTTAGTGTTTAACACCATGATAGGCCAACCTTAGCCTAAACTAGACAAGTCTTCCGAGACCAAAACTCTTTTGATAACCAATTAACCGAGCCTTCCTATACTCAGGTCTCCCTAAATTGATCTTAGTTCCAAAGATGACTAATGATCTCCTAACAGATGGTATCTAAAATGGTGTTCATTCCACCATGATCTTTCCCTTCAATTTGGAATTCAGATCAAGGGTACATCTTTCCATACCTCTTATTAGTTATATGTATGCCCTAGAGGCCATTACTATACATATGATGTATATTGTAGTGGATGCTTGGACATATATAGGGAGGACTTTCTTGCTCGACATGATAGTATGCTATCTGGTTGCTCTTTACCTTAACGTGTACACTGATTGTCTCTCTGTTACATGTTGGTAAAGCCCTTAGGATGTGTACTTGACTATCTGGACTATGATGCGGATCATACTAGTGGGGACATGGTAGTCCATAAGTACATCCTTCAAAGTCCCTAGTCGTGGGTGTATCGAGACGGGGCATCGATATACCAGAGTAGACTAGCGTTTACCTTCTCGACCCATACAGATGGGCGATGGATGATCCCATATCCATTGGTGTTTGACATCAGAGATGGTATGCGGGTGCTCAGTGGAGACTGGGTACACTGGACGGACTCGCCGAGAACTCCCAGATGGTATTATGCCTTACGTCAGATGGCAGTTCTCTGGTGACACTGGTACAGAGTAGTCTGTTGACCCGAGATCGTCATAGAGTCTTGTGTGATTCCCACTGTGCTTTGATTTCCACCTTACCACGTCCAAGAGGGCATGCAAAACGGTGGTTTTTGGGTACAGTCCCGAATCACATGGAGGCAATGAGCGATAGGAGGGGATTCGTCTCTCCCGGTATAGGGAGTTGATGTTGCACTGTGTTCGATTGGCTATAACCGGAAATCCCTGGCCAGGGTTGCTGAGATTTACTGGTAAGTGTTACCAGTAGTTTCTCGAACTGTTATAGACCTCATATCGACACGACTTATCGAGCTATTGGGGTCTGACGTTTACCACCCCTAGGCGAGATATGCGACATATCAGACGACGAGACCGGACTGTACGGTAAGTGTTACTGGTTGGATTCACAGAAGTGTGAGCGGGCTTGCTCGTCGATCTTCTGATTGCTCAATAACCGGGTGGCCGTTACGTTTAGCAGACCGCTTGCGGCTTATGGGTGTTTGATATGATCATCACCTGCTGCCGGCGTATTGACGAGTCTTTAGAGTCTTACACAGAGGTTTCCTGGCTCAAGCGAAACGAAATAGGAGCGCATATGAGATATGTGCGGGACCGAGAATGATACCAGTATGTGATACTGTATTCGATTCTCGCGATTTATGACATTGATCGGTTATATGCGATATAGCCGGGTTATCGGATCAAGTGTTGATTCGATAAGTTGTTACTATAGTTATTAGTCGGTTATATGCAGTATGACCGGATCATTAAATCAAGTGTTGATTTAATAATTTAATGCATAATTATATATTTGATATATTACTTTGCATTAACTAGTATCGGTTCACTTAAGATGGATTTTCTCACTCGCATGTGCACATTGTATATATGATATAGTTTTGTGCACTTGTTTGTATCATGTTTGATGATACATGCAAACTTGGATTTGTGTAAAGACTTAAACCATGTTTAGTGAATGGTTAGGGTTTCATTTCACTTATTTATTGATCTATTCTTTTTGGGTTAAAGGATATAAGAAAAACAAAATGGTTGCTTTCAAACATGAAGCTTGTTGAAGCTTCATGAAGGTTTGACCAAGTGACCATTTTGTCTTCATTTCCTTTAACCTAACCATTCACCAAAACCATAGTTAATTCTCTACACTCAACCATGGTTGGATTATGATAACCATCACTTGAATTTTCATTTTAATAAGAATTCTTTTTCCTTCTTCTTCTTCATCTTCTTCATGAAGAAAAAGAAAACCCTTTTTTGCAAATTCTTAAGTGATGAATCCAAGTGAGAAAAACAAATCCAAAGTGAACCCACTTCCTATTTCTTCATCCTCTACCACTTGACAAGTAGTATAGGATGTTTTCTTCACAAGTTTCATGACTTGGTGAAGTGGGAGCTTGATCTTGTGTTGCCTCGACGTAGATCATCTTCGGCATCGAAGTCGACAACCTAGCCCGATCATTTCTTCGATGAAACCACCGCGAGAGTCCGAGATCCGATGGGTACAGCGGAGGGACTTCATCACGGAGCTATGGAGGTAGAGGACCGGATCTACAAAGGTTGTTGTTTCTTTCACTTAGCAGTAAAGTCGTTTACTTGCATGTTTCGCCTAATCTCTAGTTAACGATCTAGCATTAGGGTTTCTCGGCACCGGAAAAATTTAAAATTGGCATGGTTGATGCCTTGTGAGACCTCATTAGCGTGCCTAGGAACCCTATAGTGGTATCAAAGCAAAGCTAGAGCCTTAGGTGATGCGTAGACGAAGTTACAAACCCGATCGAACCCAAAACCCTAGATTTCAAAAGCTCTCTGTACATTTTTGAAAATTGTAGATTTTTGTGGATTAAAAATTCTTAAAAAATTCAGCAGGAGATTCTAAGAATTACGGTGCAAAATTGACCAAGAGATTCGAACAAAGCGCGGCGGAACCGCGGCATTAGCATGGCTAATGCGGCGGTTCCGCGGCCATTTAGTTTCCTCAGTCAATTATTTTTGCACAGTAACTTCTATCTTTCATTGCTGAGTTTTCTGGGAATTTTTAATATTTACTCAAGAGTTGAGTTTTCTGAGTTGTATTGGGAGTTCGTAGATTCGATCGGATTTTCAAACTTTGTCTATGTGCTTTTCCGGGTAATTTTTGAATCTGTTAAAAAGTTCGACCGGATATAAATACCCACCTTTTTCCCTGTGGGGAAATTTCCAAGTGTTGGATCTTTCCGTTGTTTAATAACGTTCTAAGTAGTGCAAGTAACGCGATGGACCCTCTAGAAGACAACAAACCTTAACTCGATTATGTGACCGTCTTGAACTGCCCTTTGAACCTTAGGGTTTGGGGCAGTACGGCGTGCCACATGTGAGGCGTTGCCTTGACCCTTCTACGGCTGGACCGTTGGTACTGAGGCATGAAGTGAATGTTTTTAAACTTGTTTCATGTGTTGAGCTGTTTCGGGAAAACTTGGGTGTTTGACTGTTCGATCGGAAAGTTTAACATTTTCTGTTTATCTGGAATGTTATACAATAATTGGAATTCACAAGTTGTTATGAGATAACTGAATGAATGTTATAAACATAGCAGTTTAGTCTCACTTGATCGGTTGCCACGGAATTTTGATGTGATCAAAAGTCCGTCGCAATCACGTAGCGTACGCGGATACTCGCCGGTAAACTTAATAGATAGCCTTACGCCATAGCCTTGACCAAGTGACTGTAGGAGAACCCCGTCGCCGAAAGCATCCGTTTGGGTGCTCGCGGTAGCGGTGTTCCGCCTTGGTGCACTTCGTCGACGGTATCGGGGGTGCGGCTGCCTACTAAAGTTTGCGACGAGCATTCGATCTGGATATCGGGAATCTTGTTGAATTGCCCGACTTGATATTGAAAAGAGTTTTTGATAATGAGACTAAAATGCGGGGTTTATAATTGTTAGGCATGCGATGTCTAAGGAATTCATTTGATTAGGCATGTGATGTCTAAAAAGGTTGCGGATTCCAACTGTTGTAGTTTTACACTTTCTTTTCTGTGACCGTAAGTGTAATATGTGATATCGCCGGTTTCGTTGCTATATGTCAACGACAATTGGGATACGCATGTTTACTTACGTTGATGACATGTGATGTTATGTGTTGTTGGATATGTTATATTGGATCGTCGTGTTTGAATAGCCGGGTTTTTTTTTATGTGAGATGAGTGTTTTTCATTTTCATTCATGTAAAAACTTGTTGTAATATTCTTTTATTGGGGCACTTCCAGGTTGCGGAAGATGTCACCTTTTGTATATTATTTACTTTTCCGCACTAGGATAGACCCAAGGAGGGGAGCACAAGTAACCGGGTTCTGGAGTCCAGTGGGAGACCAACTCGAGGAGTCGAGTCCGGGTCTCCTAACTCTAGAATTGGTAGGGTTGCTTGCCGCTCTCGTAGGGGTCTAGGGGTGTGGGTTTGGCTATTCATCACGACCGTGGAATCCGTGTTTTATACTGGCTCGTATTGAAAACACGGACGTCTTAGTATATCCAATATTTAATATGATTCTTCTGCTGCGATATCTGTGATGTGATCATGTGATATGTTCTGTGATAGATACAGTATACAGTATATATGATATATTATATAGGCGTTACTTATGTTTTACACCTGCGCTAGCCCTGCCCCGCTCTGCCGTTAGTTACCTAACCTAACGGTGCACGAGGGGACATTGAGGCGAATGCGGATGACATAAGTATACGTCGTATTTATCTGTGATGTTTAGGCGACTTAAATGATGGGACTTCATTAATGAGATTAATGAAATAAAGGAAACCTAAAGATGTTTTAGAATCGAATCTCAAAAATAAAATAGGTAGCTACAGTTCTTGCTTTGCACAGTGATGTATATGATATATCCCGCACCTCATTCGACGAGGAAAGGACCGAGATCCCTTCACCGGGAGTGACTCCTTTAGCAATAACTGGCAGATGCTACACCCCTTGGTTTGTCTTTTGATTGCTTCTATAGTTCTTGCTTTGCACAGTGATATATATGATATATCCCGCACCTCATTCGACGAGGAAAGGACCGACGATCCCTTCACCGGGAGTGACTCCTTTAGTAAAACTAGAAAAGCCTCAAAAGCACTCCATTTTAAAATCATTTGATTCTACAACGATATCAAGTTCATTACGCAATAGGTTTTCAGAAAAACCTGTCGTAGTCCTCCGTCATTTCAGATAAGTTGTATATAGTATTCGTGCGACATTTGTTGGCTTTCGTCAAGGTGTAGTGTGCGGTAGCTATATGCTGCTTATCTGCTGCATACGATGCGATTGGATTAGGGTAGTCGTGCAGCTTTGTTGGCTTTCGTCAAGGGTCGTGCGGGTGGGTTTAATTCAATCAAGAAATGTATGGGTTGAACTTGACTAGCGGGCTATGGTTTGTTGGCTTTCGTTAAGGTCATAGCACGTTAGGGGCAAAATTATCGGGAATTTCAAGTGTTGAAATTTGCAATGAGATTGCATACCTTCTATGAGATAGTCGGACCCCGATACCCGCTGCGAGTAAGAGTTACTTCTGGGAGAGTTTTATACATTACAATTAGCCGATCAAGTAGGTGTCTAGAAAGGTGTTAACGAGGTTACGCCTCTGGGAAAATGAGGTTTACATTAATTAGGTTCGTGCGAAAGCACGGGGGACCTCTCTCAAAGTACCGACACTGGCCTGGCTGAAAGATTGGCGAACTTGTAGTGTGTAATTAATCCCGGCTAGTCTTTCCTTTTAGGGTTTGAAGGAAGATTTGATAAAAATAGTGGGAGCCATCCTGATTAGATAAAATAATAACCAATCTATTCTTGAAAGAGCGCACGCTGAGTGTTTTCTTCTCTCTCTCTCCAGGTAGCGACCATATCACGCCTTAATCAAGATAATAATACGGAATATTGACCAAACCCGCTTGTTATACTGAGCTGAGGAACGTTGGTCCCGCTCCAACTTATAATTGTTATAAGACAGAGCAGGAAATTGGGGAATACCAGATTTCCCATGCCTCCCAAACGAAGAAAGTGCATATGATGCATCTCCTTCGGGTGTGTTCATTACGAAGAACTGTTTCTCTATATCCTCCACGTCCTGGGTATTTGATACCGGATCAGGATCCCAGATATGTAATCTGTTACATAGGGCTACAGAAAGGTAGAGAAATGAGAACGGGTGATAAGTTTCATGAGACAGAAAACGGGGCAAGTGTTGCAGCCAAGTCTGTTGGTCACTGTCACCCTGTATTACCAATACATTGATTCTGAACGAATGTTATTAGATACCGAACCTGATATACAAAATCATATCAGTCTCTTTATTAGTAAAGAAAGGATATAATTTTGTATTGTTGGATAATGTTTTGAACATTTCCTATATCAAAAGTTGATCGGTTCAGGAACATTATCTAAAAGCATTAATGTTCTAAATCAAACTACAGTTCTTAGTATACAGAACACACACAAGAGGAAGGGTTCAGAACTGAACGAATCCTTCTTGAGGTATTGTAGACTAGGTCATATCAATGCGACCCGACTAGCTGAAGTTACATATAGATGCATATTTAAATTAGTTTGAATTTACATCTTATGAAACTAGCCAGTCATGTCACAGAGATAAGATGACCACAGCTCTGTTTATTTGAAACAGAGAAAGAGTTAGTAAACTCTTGGGATGATACATGTTGATGTATGAAGGTCTCCTGTCTACACATGCCAAGACCGGTTCTTTGTACTTCATTACATTCTATGATGAACTCTCAAGATTCAGACATATGTTCCTTTTGAAACACAAGTCCGAACCTTTTGAGATATTCACGGAATATAAGTTAGAAGTAGAGAACCAAAATGAGGGTATAAGTATTATGTCCTTTGATGCGATCAGGGAGGAGAATACTTGTGCATGGAATTCCTGAACTATTCTAAAGGAGAATGAGATTCTCTCTCAGCATTACTCCTCCGAATACACCACAGCACAACGTTGTATCGGGGCGGAGCAATCGCACCCCATTCGATATGGTGCGCTCTATGATGAGTAATACTGAGTGTCCTATTTCCTTTTGGCAATTATGCGCTTGAGAAGCTGCATACCTATTGAATAGGGTTTGAATCAGATCACAGCCTACCACTCCATATGAGATATGGTATGGGAAGAGCCCATGTCTTAAGCTAGTTAAGATTTGGGGTTGTCCGGCCTATGTCTAAAAGCAAAATCCGGACAAGCTCGAGGCAAGGTTAGTTATGTAGAACTGGAAAGGTTCCAGCTATGCAAACTACATCAGATGATTTGGTACAACCAAAAGGATTCAGTAGATACCAACGAACCTCAGCCTCTCCGCCGATCTAGTAGGGTTTCTCACCCACCTGAGAGATACTTCAGTTTCTCTATGACAGTGGGAGCGAGGATTGCATCATGAGATGATGACCCAACTATTTTCGAGCTGGCCATCAGGAGTGAGACTCTGTAAGAATGGCTGGATGCTTAGTGATCTGAGATGGAATCCTTATACACCAACAAAGTATGGACTTTGGATGCTTTATCTGAAGGGTTAAATCCCCATCAGGAGCAAGTATATCTTGAGAAGATTACTTGGTGTACATGGAAGAGTTGAGACTTTCAAAGCTAGACTTGTTAAAGGTCTGCATCATTGACCAGGTATGGATTATGATGAAACCTTTTCTAAGTATCTATGCTTAAGTCCATCCAGATCCTACTTGCCACGGCTACATACCATGACTACGATATCTGGGGGTTGGGTGTCATGACTGCTTTTCTAAATGATGTTTTAGAAGAGAAAGTCTATAAGTACACAGTCAGAGGGCTTCGTAAACAGTGGGAGCAGCGGAAACGTGTACACGATGCTTTATAGGATAAAGCAGGTATCGCGGAGTTGGAACGTCTGTTTTGATGTAGTAGTCAAAGAGTTTGACATCATCAAAATGGTAGATGAACCTTGTATAAACAAAAAGGTAGTAGGGAGTATGGTGACGATCCTCGTAGAGTACGTGGATGACATACTCTTGATAGGGAAGGAGTTTCCTATGCTACGCTCGATCAATCTCCGCTTATCAAATGATTCTCCACATAGGATCAAAATGATACCTCCTTAATCTTGAGTTTTGGATCTATGAGATAGATCTAATTGGATTCTAGGATTCTCACTAGTAGTAGTGTGATGGTATCAATCGATCCTGGGGAGAATCACTGGAAGGTTTCCAGCGTGATAAAGACGACTGAATGTCAGTCATAGGCATTATCTTTACCCTTAGTAAAGGGACGGTATGTTGGAAGAGTTCCAAGCTAGATACCGTGGCATACTAGACGGTAAAGGCAAGATACATCGCTACTTAAGATGCTACCAAAGAGGCAGTCTGGGTGTATATTAGTTCATGAGATGAACTTCGTTCCTACCATTGTGAGACAATGGAGTTGTGGCTTATGCCAAGGAACGTCCGTCCCATCAGTGATCCAGACATATTCTAAGGCAGTATCACCTGATCATGGAGATAGTTGATCTCCAAGGAGATCGAGGTTAGGAGAGCAGACTCAGAGGATAACACGGCGGATCCACTCTCAAAGGCCTTTTCCCAGAGAGAGACTTTTATGGGATGGTTGAGTATGAGATACTACAACCACTACTATCAGATGGCCCTAGTGCAAGTGGGAGATTGTTAGTTATATGTATGCCATAGAGGCCATTACTATACATAGGATGTATATTGTAGTGGATGCTTGGACATATATAAGGAGGACTTTCTTGCTCGACATGATAGTATGCTATCTGGTTGCTCTTTACCTTAACGTGTACACTGATTGTCTCTCTGTTACATGTTGGTAAAGCCCTTAGGATGTGTACTTGACTACCTGGACTATGATGCGGATCATACTAGTGGTGACATGGTAGTCCATAAGTACATCCTTCAAAGTCCCTAGTCGTGGGTGTATCGAGACGGGGCATCGATATACCAGAGTAGACTAGCGTTTACCTTCTCGACCCATACAGATAGGCGATGGATGATCCCATATTCATTGGTGTTTGACATCAGAGATGGTATGCGGGTGCTCAGTGGATACTGGGTACACTGGACGGACTCGCCGAGAACTCCCAGATGGTATTATGCCTTACGTCAGATGGCAGTTCTCTGGTGACACTGGTACAGAGTAGTCTGTTGACCCGAGATCGTCATAGAGTCTTGTGTGATTCCCACTGTGCTTTGATTTCCACCTTACCACATCCAAGAGGGCATGCAAAACGGTGGTTTTTGGGTACAGTCCCGAATCACATGGAGGCAATGAGCGATAGGAAGGGATTCGTCTCTCCCGGTATAGGGAGTTGATGTTGCGCTGTGTTCGATTGGCTATAACCGGAAATCCCTGGCCAGGGTTGCTGAGATTTACTGGTAAGTGTTATCAGTAGTTTCTCGAACTGTTATAGACCTCATATCGACACGACTTATCGAGCTATTGGGGTCTGACGTTTACCACCCCTAGGCGAGATATGCGACATATCAGACGACGAGACCGGACTGTACGGTAAGTGTTACTGGTTGGATTCACAGGAGTGTGAGCGGGCTTGCTCGTCAATCTTCTGATCGCTCAATACCCGGGTGGTCGTTACGTTTAGCAGACCGCTTGCGGCTTGTGGGTGTTTGATATGATCATCACCTGCTGCCGGCGTATTGACGAGTCTTTAGAGTCTTACACAGAGGTTTCCTGGCTCAAGCGAAACGAAATAGGAGCGCATATGAGATATGTGCGGGACCGAGAATGATACCAGTATGTGATACTGTATTCGATTCTCGCGTTTTGTGACATTGATCGGTTATATGCGATATAGCCGGGTTATCGGATCAAGTGTTGATTCAATAAGTTGTTACTATTGATATTAGTCGGTTATATGCAGTATGACCGGATCATTAAATCAAGCGTTGATTTAATAATTTAATGCATAATTATATATTTGATATATTACTTTGCATTAACTAGTATCGGTTCACTTAAGATGGATTTTCTCACTCGCATATGCATATTGTATATATGATATAGTTTTGTGCACTTGTTTGTATCATGTTTGATGATACATGCAAACTTGGATTTGTGTAAAGACTTAAACCATGTTTAGTGAATGGTTAGGGTTTCATTTCACTTATTTATTGATATATTCTTTTTGGGTTAAAAGATAAAAGAAAAACAAAATGGTTGCTTTCAAACTTGAAGCTTGTTGAAGCTTCATGAAGCTTTGACCAAGTGACCATTTTGTCTTCATTTCCTTTAACCTAACCATTCACCAAAACCATAGTTAATTCTCTACACTCAACCATGGTTGGATTATGATAACCATCACTTGAATTTTCATTTTATTAAGAATTCTTTTTCCTTCTTCTTCTTCATCTTCTTCATGAAGAAAAAGAAAACCCTTTCTTGCAAATTCTTAAGTGATGAATCCAAGTGAGAAAAACAAATCCAAAGTGAACCCACTTCCTATTTCTTCATCCTCTACCACTTGCCAAGTAGTATAGGGTGTTTTCTTCACAAGTTTCATGACTTGGAGAAGTGGGAGCTTGATCTTGTGTTGCCTCGACGTAGATCATCTTCGGCATCGAAGTCGACGACCTAGCCCGATCATTTCTTCGATGAAACCACCGCGAGAGTCCGAGATCCGATGGGTACAGTGGAGGGACTTCATCACGGAGCTATGGAGGTGGAGGACCATATCTTCAAAGGTTGTTGTTTCTTTCACTTAGCAGTAAAGTCGTTTACTTGCATGTTTCGCCTTATCTCTAGTTAACGATCTAGCATTAGGGTTTCTCGGCACCGGAAAAATTTGAAATTGGCATGGTTGATGCCTTGTGAGACCTCATTAGCGTGCCTAGGAACCCAACACCTCTGATACATGTCGTTGTAATTCTTCAATGTTTTCAGAGAGGTGGAGGGTCCCAACAACCAACAGCTCTTGGGTGCACTCCTAAACCCATGAGCACATCCCAATGGACCGCAACGTATTTAAACAAGCTATGGATTGCAACGTCTTTAAATTAGCTATGGACTGAAACGTCCTTAAACTAAACCCTCACCCTAAAAATGGTGATCTACGGACCGTGACGTCCCTAAACTAAAGCAATAGAGCCCAAATACTCTTTTGTTGGATCAAAAATGATCCTAAACCCCTGTTAAGTAGATCTTAGTCCAAGATTGGACTAATATATTCTTAACAAACATTTAAATTGATCTTAATCTTAAATGAGATTAACGATCCTTAAATCAAACCAAACCTAAATCTAAGAATATACGGATTTGGACTAATCCACGCCCTACGGGCGACAACATAAATTAATCTCCGTATACAATCCATGGGCAACCAAAAATAAAACAAACACACACGACACGAAGTGAGCATTTGGAGCAGGAGAAAGTGGTTATCGCAACGCGGTAACGTAATTAACTGCAGGGGCTTCCGCCTACAGGGAAGGGCGTCCCCACAATCAAAAACCCCTCGCCAATAAGGGGGAATCTGATGAAGTCTGCTACAACGGCCACATCTATCCAAACCTCCGATACACGGTGCCATAAATCAACTTGGTATCTTCAGAGAGGTGAACGGATAAACCTAAATAGCATCTGCCCCCAAATTTAGGAAAGACGTTTGTCTTCCCTGTTTTCGGCGGTAAATAAAGACCTTGGCCAATGCAATTGGGATTTACTGATAGGATGATCAGTAGTTTCCCGAATTGGTCCTGAGCCGCATCAACACGAATTATCGGGTTATTAGCGTTTGACATTTACCGCCCCTTAGACCCGATATGCGATACTTTTAGACGAAGAGACCAGACTGTACGGAGATTGTCTCGGATAGGCTCAGTAGGGGTTCAGACAAGTTTGCTGCCTTCCTTTTCGACAGGTACCTGGGTAGCCGTTATGTGCAGCTAGTACCGCTGACGTGCTTGTAGTTAATGTTAGGGATACGTATGCCCTAGAGGCCATTATTGTACATTGATGTATATTATAGTGGATGCTTGGACATATATATAGAGGACTTTCTTGCTCAACATGATAGTATGCTATCTGGTTGCTCTTTATCTTAACATGTACACTTGTATTATTATATTGTCTCTCTGATACATATTGATAAAGCCCTTAGGATGTTGGCTTGACTATCAGGACTATGATGCAGATCATACTACCGGGACTTGTGTAGTCTCCAAGAACATCCTTTAACAGTTCTTAGTCCAGAGAGTATCGAGACATGGCATCGATATTCCAGAGTAGACTAGTGTGTACGTTTCTCGACCTTATATAGGGTGATGGTTGATCCCATATCCATTGGTGTTTGACATCAAAGATTGTACAAAGGTGCTCATTAGAGAATGGGTACACCAAACAGGACTCACCGAGAACCCTTAGATGATACTATACCTATCGTCAGATAGCAGTTCTCTGGTGACACTGATATAGATTAGTCTATGGACCTGAGATTGTCATAGAGTCTTGTGTGGTTCTCACCGTGCTTTGATTTCCTCCCTACCACGGCTCAAAAGATTCGTGCAAATAGAAGGATTTTGGGTACAGTCCTGAGTCACATGGAGGCAATGAGCGATAGGAGGGATTTCGTCTCTTCCGGTATAGGGAGTTGATGTTGCGCTATGCTCAATTGGGTATAACAGGAAGTCCCTGGCCAGTGATGTAGATGAGATTTACTGGTACGTGTTATCAGTAGTTTCTCATACCATTATAAGCCACACATTGGCATGACTTATCAAGTTATTGGGGTCTGACGATTCCACCCCCAAACTCGATATGCGACATATCAGATGAAGAGACCGGACTGTACGGTAAGTGTTACTTATAGGCTTCATGGGAGTTTGGACAAGCTTGCTTGTTGATCTTCTAATCGCTCAATACCTGGGTAGCCGTTACGTCCGGCTAGTACCGCTGACGGCTTGTGGGTAACTGATGTGATCATTACCTACTGTTGGTGTATTGGTGAGTTTTTAGAGTCCCACAAAGAAGTTTCCTAGTTCAAGCGAAACGAAATAAGGAACATATGCTGATATGTGCGGGGGACCTGATTAAATACGAGTATGTGAAACCGTATTCTAATCTGGCGGTTATTTGATATCAGTTAGGTTATATGTGATATAACCGGATTATTGAATCAAGTGTTGATTTGATAATGTGATATACAGATAAATGATATTAGTCGGTTATATGTGATATAACCAGATTATTAAATCAAGTGTTGATTTAATAATATGATATATATTTATATTAGATATAATTATATATTAACTAATATTATTAGCTCACTAATTATTTTCTTATATATATATTAATATATATATATATATATATATATATATATATATATATATATATATATATATATATATATATATGAAGCATGGTTCATTTTCTATTTTGTGAAAATAGAAAATGAGGTTGAAAGTTGAGGAGATATTTGTAGTATGGAAAGGCATGGGATTTTCTATTATCTTATTCATTTGTATTCACTATTGATGCGTGGGTGCAATTTATTATTGGAATAAATTGTATGCTTCAATAAGTGAATACAAGGGTGAGCCATTTTTTCTTCACTTGAGACTTACTTGCTCATTTTGCTTTAGCCATTCTAGCTCTCTCCATTTTCTACATTCTCCACCTCCAAGCTCGATCCCTCACATTAGTTGTGAACTCTTGAGCTTGTGAGAACCCTAGTGAGAAAACAAAACCCCTACATCACCATCCTATACTTAGTTAGCACTTGAGTGTAGTGAGTTTCCTTCACTAAAGAGTTTAGTGAAGAGGTAGCTTGGATTAGTGGAGCTTTAGATGGATCATCTTCGGCACGAAGATCGCGAAGGGAGCTTCTTCAAACTTCAAGTGGAGCTACGGGGAGTCGTAGGGACTACAACCCGGAGCTTAAGAAGTGAAGGACACGGTCTACAAAGGTTGTAGCCACCTCCTTCTCTTAGTATTATGTTTTGTTATATCATAGTTAAACCCTAATCATCTAGTTTCGATTCATGTTTAGTGTTAATTAGCATCCCAAAATTTTTAAAATGGCATGCTTGATGCTAGTAAAAACCAATGGCGGTGCTAACAAACACTTTCATGGTATTAGAGCTACTATGCATTAGACATCGATCTATGGGGGGTTCTCACTGTGTGACAGTGTGGCGAAGCATAAGCTCTTACCCCAAGGGTGTCCTGAGACCGGAAGGTGTTCCGGAGGGTTGTAGTCCTTGGGAGGGGGCATACATAAAAAGTAGCTGCCGAGGGACCTGTAGGTGCTATGGTGACCCCATTGGATGGGGTGGCTGCCTGACATTCATGGTATCAGAGACAAGTTAGAAGATTAGACGATGTTATCTAGATTATGAAAACGAAACAACTCCGAAACCGAAACCCAAGAAACCCAGTTTCTGTCGATTTTGAAATGAACTCTGAAATTTTTTTAAACATGTGCAGAAGCTTGCATTTGATGTAACTAGAACACAAGAAAAAATCGAGACCCAAACTTTTTGTTCTGGCCGGCGAAAGTCCCAAAAGGACCGACCTCGCTGGTTTTACTATTGGTGTTTGGGCTCAAGTTTATTTTGTGTTCTGTAGTGTTAGGTCTAGGGTTTCATGTTTATGTTTGTTTAGCCCAGTTTGCATGTGATGTTAACTTTTCTATTAGGGCTATTCAGAGTGTTTCATAGTCGTGTTTTAACGTCGTTTCGGGTTTAAGTTTGATATGTGATACAATATTTGGAATCCATATTTAATTAGTTTTGTGAAAACTAGTTAGTGTTTGTAAATCTAGCATGTTAGTCTCTATTGATCGATTGCCACGAAGTTTCGATTCAAATTGAAACTCCGTCGCAATCGCGTATCATACGCGAATACTCGTCAGATAACTTTACTATGTAGCCATGCTCCATAGCCCCGACCAAGTGACTTTAGGAGAACCCCGTTGCCAAAAGCATCCACTCGAGTGCTCGCTGCCATGGTGTTCCACCTAAGTGCACTTGGTCGACGACATCGGGGGTGTGGCCATCTATTAAAGTTCCCGACGAGTATTCGATCGGATAGTCGAGAATCTTGTTGAATTACCCGACTAAGTTATTGAAAAGTGTTTTCGATATGAGACTAAAATGCAAGGTTTATAGGGTTAGGCATGAAATTCATAATTTGAGATATTCCGGGTTTATGATGTCTAAGGAAATGCATATTCTAATTATTGTAGTTTTTCATTTCTTTTTTGCGACCGTAAGTGTAATATGTGAGGTATCCCAAATCTCGTTGCTATATGTTAACGACATTTAGGATACGCATATTTACTTACGTTGATGACATGTGATATTATGTGTTGCTGTGATATGTTATATTGGATCGTCGTGAATGAATAGCCGGGGTTTTTTGCTTGGGATGAGAGTTTTTCAATTTTCATTCATATAAAAAATGTATGTAATATTCTTTTATTGGGACACTTCCGGGTTGAGGATGATGTCACCATTGATCTATATTATTTACTTTTCCGCATTAGGATAGACCCATGGCGGGGAGCACAAGTAACCGGGTTCTGGAGTCCAGTGGGAGACCATCTTGAGGAGTCGAGACCGGGTCTCCTAACTCTAGAATTGGCAGGGTTGCTTGCCGCTCTCGTAGGGGTCTAAGGATGTGGGTTTGGCTATTCATCACGACTGTGGAATCCGTGTTTTTCATTATTGGCTTAATTTAAAACACGGACCTCCTATTATATTCAATATTTCATATGTTGACTTCTGCTGCTTGGTTCTGTGATGTGATCATATAACTGTGTGAGACGAATGCTATTATATATATGATATATAATAAACGTTGCTTATGTTTTGCACCCACGCTAGTCCAGCCCCCGCTCTGCCGTTAGTTAAGTAACCTAACGGTGCATGAAAGGGCCCCGTGGCGAATGCGGATGGCATAAGCGTACGTTCTATTTTCGTTTCTTTTTCTGTAATGTTTAGGGAAACATAAATGATGGGACTTCATTAATGAGATTAATGAAAAGAAAAGAAACCTAAAAATATTATAGAATCAAAAGTTTTTAAAAAAGGCAGTCTAGTTCTTGCTTTGCATAGTGGTATTCCTTGATGAATATCCAGTACCTCATTCGATGAGGAAAGAGCCGAGATCCATTCACCTGGAGTGACCTCTTTAGCAAAACTAGCAAATGCTACAACCCACTCGGTTTTGTTTTAATAACTTCTCAAGTTCTTGCTTTGCATAGTGGTATTCCTTGATGAATATCCAGCAACTCATTCGATGAGGAAAGAGCCGAGATCCCTTCACCGGGAGTGACCTCTTTAACAAAACTAGCAAAAGCTATAAAAACACTCCTTTTTCAAATCACTAGATTCTACAACGATATCAAGTTCATTACGTTAAAAGTTTTCTTAAAAACCAGCCGTAGCCCTCCGTCATTTCAGATAAGTACTATTTAGTATTCATGCTACGTTTGTTGGCTTGCGTCAAGGCGTAGTGTACGGTAGCTGATTAGTACTTATATGCCACATTTGATGCGATTGGATTAGGGTAGTCGTACAACGTTGTTTGGCCTGTGTCAAGGGTCGTAAGGGTGGGTTTAATTTAATCACGAAATGAACGGGTTGAACTTGACTAGCGGCCTATGGTTTGTTGGCCTGCGTTAAGGTCATAGGACGCTAGGGGTAAAAAATATATTGGGAATTTCAAGTGTTGAAATTTGCAATGAGATTGCATACCTTCTATATGATAGTTGGATCCCGATACCCATTGCGAGTAAGTGTTACTCCTAAGAGAGTTTTCCACTTTACAATTAGCCGATCCACTAGGTGTCTAAGAAAGGTGTTAACGGGGTTATTCCCCTGTGGAAATGAGGTTATTTAATTAGTTCCATGCGAAAACATGGGGAGACTCCCTCGGAGTATCAATACCAGCCTGGCTGACCGATTGACGAACTTGTAGGGTATAATTAATCCCAGCTAATCTTACCTTTTAGGGTTTGAAGGAAGATTTGATAAAAAAAGTGGGAGCCATCCTGATTAGATAAGATAATAACCAACCTAATCTTGCAAAGAGCGCACACAAAAGTGATTATCCTTCTCTCTCTCCTGATAGCGACCAATGACACGCTTAATCAAGATAATAATATGGATGTATTGTCCGAACCCACTTATTATACTGGGCTAGGTTCCGCTCTATCTTATGATTGTCATAAGTCTGAGCAAGGAATAGGGGAATATCCGGATTCCCAAGCCACCCGAACGAAGAAGGAGCATGCTGATACATCTTCTTCGGGTGTGTTCGTTACCAAGAACTGTTTCTCAGTTAGCTCTACGTCCTGGGTATTGGATACCGGATAAGGATTCCATGTATGTAATTTATTACATGGGCTAAAGAGAGGTAGAGAACTGGGAAATGGTGATAAGTCTCTAGTAGTAGGAAATTGTGCAATTGTTGCAGCCAAAGCAGTTGGCGAATATCACCCAGTGTTACCAACTGGTAATACATTGATTCTGAATGACTGTTACAACGTACCAAAGATGATGTGCAATATTATATCAGTTTCCTTGCTAACTAAAGAAGGATATAATTTCACATTAGATGATAATGTTATGAACATTTTTCTCAATCAAGTGTTGATTTGGTTTGGTACGTTATGTAATGGTATATACGTTCTAAATCAAACGACAGTTCTAAACGTACAGAACACACACAAGAGGAAAAGTTCAGAAATAAATGAAGACTTCTTGTGGCATTATAGACTAAGTCATATCAATACGACAAGACTGACTAAGTTGTATAAGGTTGGATATTTGAATCCGTCCGAATTTATATCTTATGAAACTTTCCAGTCATGTCTCAAAGGCAGGATGACCAAATCTCCATTTACTGGACACAGAGAAAGAGCTACTGAACTCTTGGGACTGATACATAGTGATGTATGCGGTCCTATATCTACACATGCCAGGAATGGTTTCTCGTACTTTATTACATTCACCGATGATCTCTCAAGATTCGGACATACGTTCTTGTTGAAACACAAGTCTGAATCTTTTGAGAAATTAAAGGAATATAAGTACGAAGTTGAGAACCAGACGGGTAAAACTATTAAAATCCTTCGATCTGATCGGGGAGGAGAATACTTAAGCACAGAATTCTGTGATTATTTAAAAGAGAATAGGATTCACTCTTAGTTTACTCCTCCGTATACACCACAACACAACGGTGTATCGGGACGGAGGAATCGCACCCTATTAGATATGGTGCGCTCTATGATGAGTACTGCTGAGTTGTCTATTTCTTTTCAGGGTTATGCACTTGAGACAGCTGCATACCTATTGAATAGGGTTCCGACCAACTGTGCCTACCACTCCATATAAGATATGGAATGGGAAGAGACCACCTCTTAAACGAGTTAAGATATAGGGTTGTCCGGCCTATGTTAAAAGGAAAAATCCGGACAAGCTCGAGGCGAGGTCTGTTTTGTGCAAGTTTGTAGGATATCCAAAAGATTCTTATGGATATATCTTCTACCATTCTGAGGAACAAAAAGTGTATGTTTCTCAACATACCACCTTTTTAGAAAAGGAATTTCTTGTGAAAGAAATTAGTGGTAATGAGGTAGAACTGGAAGAAGTTTCAGCAACACAAACTATAACAGACAATTTGGTAGAACCGGAGAATTCAATAGTCCCCAACGAACTTCAGCCACTCCGCGGATCTAGTAGGGTTCCTTATCCACCTTAGAGATACTACGATTTTCTCATAGATGGTAGGAGCGAGGATTGCATCATGGAAGATGATGACCCAACTAGTTTTGAGCAGGCCATCACAAGTAGGGACTCTGTGAAATGGCTGGATGCTATGCGATCTGAGATGGAATCCATGTACACCAACAAAGTATGGGCTTTGGAAGTTGCTCCTGAAGGGGTAAAACCCATCGGGAGCAAGTGGATCTTTAAGAAGAAAATTGGTGTAGATGGAAAGGTTGAGGCCTTCAAAGCTAGACTTGTAGCAAAAGGTTTTCGTCAACGACCAGGTGTCGACTATGATAAAACCTTTTCTCTTGTCTCTATGCTTAATTCCATCAGGATCCTACTTGCCATTGTTGCATACCATGACTATGAAATTTGGCAGATGGACGTCTAGACCGCTTTTCTAAATGGTGATTTAGAAGAGAGCGTGTACATGACACAGCCAGAGGACTTCATAGATAGTAGGAGCAGCAGAAGTGTGTGCAAGCTGCTTAAATCAATCTATGGATTAAAGCAGGCATCGCGGAGCTGGAACATCTGTTTCGATGAAGCTATCAAAGAGTCTGACTTCATCAAAAACGTAGATAAACCTTGTATATATAAGAAGGTTGTAGAGAGTAAGGTTGTCTTCCTCGTATTGTACGTGGATGACAGACTCTTGATAGGAAACGATGTTCCTATGCTATACTCGGTCAAGCTCTTCTTATCACACAAGTTCTCCATGAAAGTCTAGGTGATTCCTCCTACATCGTGGGGATTAAGATCTATAGAGATAGTGTTAAGTTACGGCAGCGCCCCGGCCGTCAATCCGAGGCCAAATGCGGAACAAAAACTTTTCAAACTTGATGCTACTACAACCAATTACCCCGATCGAACCATTAACCATTTACTATCTAACAACTGTAAAGTGTTTAGAGATTATACTGATCGATCCGTGTCCTTCGGTCTTCAATCTCTTCCCAAGCTCCTCGCTGGATGCCCTGAATATGTCCGCTCTCCGATCTCGCTCGTCGAAGTGGCTCCACGAATAGGGTTCTTTATACGGGCTCCCGCTTCAAACCGAAGCAATTCGGACATGAAGTTTTCTAGCCGACATGTCCAAGGTGAAGTAGAGATAGTATGTGATTACTTTGTCTCAATCACCCTAGAATTCTCAACACATGAGAGGGATAGGGTGGAGGTGAAGAAGATGTTAGTTGTATGTATGCCCTAGAGGCCATTACTGTACATTGGATGTATATTGTAGTGGATGCTGGGACATATATAGGGAGGACTTTCTTGCTCGACATGATAGTTTGCTATCTGGTTACTCTTTACCTTAACGTGTACATTGATTGTCTCTCCGTTACATGTTGGTAAAGCCCTTAGGATGTGTACTTGACTACCTGGACTATGATGCGGATCATACTAGTGGGGACATGGTAGTCCATAAGTACATCCTTCAAAGTCCCTAGTCGTGGGTGTATCGAGACGGGGCATCGATATACCAGAGTAGACTAGCGTATACCTTCTCGACCCATACAGATGGGCGATGGATGATCCCATATCCATCGGTGTTTGATATCAGAGATGATATACGGGTGCTCAGTAGAGACTGGGTACACTGGACGGACTCGCAGAGAACTCCCAGATGGTATTATACCTTACGTCAGATGGCAGTTCTCTGGTGACACTGGTACAGAGTAGTCTGTTGACCCGAGATCGTCATAGAGTCTTGTGTGGTTCCCACTGTGCTTTGATTTCCATCTTACCACGTCCAAGAGGGCGTGCAAAAATGGTGGTTTTTGGGTACAGTCCCGAATCACATGGAGGCAATGAGCGATAGGAGGGGATTCGTCTCTCCCGGTATAGGGAGTTGATGTTGCGCTGTGTTCGATTGGCTATAACAGGAAATCCCTTGCCAGGGTTGCTGAGATTTACTAGTAAGTGTTATCAGTAGTTTCTCGAATTGTTATAGACCTCATATCGACACGACTTATCGAGCTATTGGGGTCTGACGTTTACCACCCCTAGGCAAGATATGCGACATATCAGACGACGAGACCGGACTGTACGGTAGTGTTACTGGTTGGATTCACTGGAGTGTGAGTGGGCTTGCTCGTCGATCTTCTGATCGCTCAATACCCGGGTGGCCGTTACGTTTAGCAGACCGCTTGCGGCTTGTGGGTGTTTGATATGATCATCACCTGCTGCCGGCGTATTGACGAGTCTTTAGAGTCCTACACAGAGGTTTCCTGGCTCAAGCGAAACGAAATAGGAGCGCATATGAGATATGTGCAGGACCGAGAATAATGCGTGTATGTGATACCGTATTTCATTCTCGCGATGAATGTATCGATTGGTTGTATGCGATATAACCTAGTTATCGAATCAAGGGTTGATTCGATAAGCCGATACATTGGATATTAGTCGGTTGTATGCGATATGACCGGATCGTTAAATCAAGTGTTGATTTAATGATTTAATGTATAATTATATATATGATATATTACTTTGCATTAACTAGTATTGGTTCACTTTAAAAGGATTTTCTCACTTGGTTGTACAAGTTGTATATGTGATATACTTTTTATGCAAATGATTGTATCATGTTTGATGATACATGTTAACTTGGTTAAGTGTAAAGATTAAACCATGGTTAAGTTAATGATTAGGGTTTTGATTATCTTATTTATTTTTTTATTTACTTGTTTTGGAAAAGATAAAGAAAGAATGGTGGCTTTGTTTGTTTGTTTGTTGAAGATTCATGAAGCTTTGACTTAGTCACCATTCTTGTCTTCATTCTTAACCCTAACCATTTAAGCAAACCATGGTCTATTCTATACACTTAACTAGGGTTAGGTTATGATAAGTATTCATATCATTTATCCTTTTTTAAATGAGACTTATCATAAGATTCATCTTCTTCTTCTTCTTCATCACTTGAAGAAAGCTTACTTCATCAATGGTGATTGATGAAAAGAGTGAGAAATCCAATTCTAAAGTGAACCCACTTCCTATTTCTTCATCCTCTACCTCTTGCCAAGTATTAGAGTGTGTTTCCTTCACAAGTTTTCATAGCTTAGTGAAAGTGGAGCTTGATCTAGTGATGCCTCGACGTAGATCATCTTCGGCACGTTGTCGATGACCTAGCCCGCTCTTTCTCCGATGAAGCCGACGCTAGAGCCCGAGATTTGATATGGACAGCAAGGAGACTTCATTGCGGAGCTATGGAGGTGGAGAAATGGATCTACAAAGGTTGTATGTTCGTTTACTTTTAGTTAAGATGTTAACTAGGTCATTTTGTCGCCTAAAAATCTAGCCAACGATCTTGTTAGGGTTTCTCGGCACCGTTAAATTTTCAAATCGGCATGGTTGATGCCTTGTGAGACCTCCTTGGTGTGCCTAGGAACCTTTCATTGGTATCAGAGCCTAGCTAGAGCCTTAGGCGAAGTCTAGACGACGTTAGAAGTCCGATCGAACCGAAAAATAGAACCCAAAAATGCTCTCTGTACTTTTTCAGAAATCTGGTCTTTTTCGAAATTAAAAATATGCAGAAAAATCAGCAGGGAATTTGATGAATTACTGTGGAGCACGTGTCGTTGATTCCTCCAAAGTGCGGCGGAACCGCGGCAAAGAAGCCACATCAGCTTTTGTCGTTTTCGCAGTAACTCCTCATTTTTAGTGCTGTATTTTATGGAATATTTTAATATTTACTCTACAGTTGAGTTTTCTGGGGTTGTTTAGGGAATTCGAAGATTCGATCGGACTATCTAATTTTGTCTCTTTGTTATTCCGGATAATTTTTGAATATGTTAAAAAGTTCGACCGGATATAAATACCCAATTTTTCCCCTGTCGGGAAATTTCCAAGTGTTGGATTTTTCCGTGGTTTAAAGACGTTCTAAGTAGTGCAAGTAACGCGATGGACCCTCTAGAAGACAACAAACCTTAACTCGATTATGTGACCGTCTTGAACTGCCCTTTGAACCTTCGGGTTTGGGGCAGTACGGCGTGCCACATGTGAGGCGTTGGCTTGACCCTTCTACGGCTGGACCGTTGGTACTGAGGCACGAACTGAATGTTTTTAGACTTTTTTCATGTGTTGATCAGTATCGGGAAAACTTGGGTGTTTGAATGTTCGATCGGAAAGTTTAACATTTTCTAATTATCTGGAATGTGATACAATAATTGGAATTCACAAGTAGTTATGAGATAACTCAATGAATGTTATAAACATAGCATTTTAGTCTCAATTGATCGGTTGCCACGGAATTTTGATGTGATCAAAAGTCCGTCGCAATCACGTAGTGTACGCGGATACTCGCCGGGTAAACTTAATAGACAGCCTCACTCCATAGCCCCGACCAAGTGACTGTAGGAGAACCCCGTCGTCGAAAGCATCCGTTCGGGTGCTCGCGGTAGCGGTGTTCCGCCTTGGTGCACTTCGTCGACGGTATCGGGGGTGCGACCGTCTACTGAAGTTTGCGACGAGCATTCGATCAGGATGTCGGGAATCTTGTTGAATTGCCCGACTTGATATTGAAAAGTGTTTTCGATTTTGAGACTAAAATGTGGGGTTTATAATTGTTAGGCATGCGATGTCTAAGTAATTCATTTGGTCAGGCATGCGATGTCTGAGGTGATTGCGGATTCCAACTGTTGTAGTTTTACACTTTCTTTTCTATGACCGTAAGTGTAATATGTGATATCGCCGGTTTCGTTGCTATATGTCAACGACAATTGGGATGCGCATATTTACTTACGTTGATGACATGTGATGTTATGTGTTGCTGGATATGTTATATTGGATCGTCGTGTTTGAATAGCCGGGGGTTTTTATGTGAGATGAGTGTTTTTCATTTTCATTCATGTAAAAACTTGTATGTAATATTCTTTTATTGGGTCACTTCCAGGTTGCGGAAGATGTCACCGTTTGTATATTATTTACTTTTCCACACTAGGATAGACCCAAGGAGGGGAGCACAAGTAACCGGGTTCTGGAGTCCAGAGGGAGACCAACTCGAGGAGTCGAGTCCGGGTCTCCTAACTCTAGAATTGGTAGGGTTACTTGCCGCTCTCGTAGGGGTCTAGGGGTGTGGGTTTGGCTATTCATCGCGACCGTGGAATCCGTGTTTTATACTGGCTCGTATTGAAAACACGGACGTCCTAGTATATCCAATATTTCATATGATTCTTCTGCTGCGATATCTGTGATGTGATCATGTGATATGTTCTGTGATGGATACTGTATATAGTATATATGATATATTATATAGACGTTACTTATGTTTTACACCCGCGCTAGCCCTGCCCCGCTCTGCCGTTAGTTACCTAACCTAACGGTGCACGAGGGGACATCGAGGCGAATGCGGATGGCATAAGTGTACGTCGTATTTATCTGTGATGTTTAGGTACTTAAATGATGGGACTTCATTAATGTGATTAATGAAATAAAAGAAACCTCAAATGTTGTAGAATCGAATTTCAAAATAAAACAGGTAGCTACAGTTCTTGCTTTGCACAACGGTATATATGATATATCCTGCACCTTATTCGATAAGGAAAGGACCGAGATCCCTTCACCGGGAGTGACTCCTTTAGCGATAACTGGCAGATGCTACACACTCGGTTTGGTTTTTTGAGTGCTTTTAAGTGTTTTTGCTTTGCACAGTGATATATATGTCCCGCACCTCATTCGACGAGGAAAGGACCGACGATCCCTTCACCGGGAGTGACTCCTTTAGCAAAACTAGAAAAGCCTCAAAAGCACTCCATTTTAAAATCATTTGATTCTACAACGATATCAAGTTCATTACGCAATAGGTTTTCAGAAAAACCTGTCGTAGCCCTCCGTCATTTCAGATAAGTAGTAGTTAGTATTCGTGCTACGTTTGTTGGCCTGCGTCAAGGCGTAGTGTGCGGTAGCTAACTAGTATTTATCTGCTTATGCATATGATGCAGATTGGATTAGGGTAGTCGTGCGACTTTGTTGGCCTGCGTCAAGGGTCGTGCGGGTGGGTTTAATTCAATCAGGAAATGACGTGTTGAACTTGACTAGCGCACTATGGTTTGTTGGCCTGCGTCAAGGTCATAGGACGCTAGGGGCAAAATTATCGGGACTTTCAAGTGTTGAAATTTGCAATGAGATTGCATACCTTCTATGAGATAGTTGGATCCCGATACCCGCTGCGAGTAATTGTTACTCCTGGGAGAGTTTTACATATTACAATTAGCCGATCAAGTAGGTGTCTAGAAAGGTGTCAACGGGGTTACGCCTCTGGGAAAACGAGGTTTACATTAATTAGGTTCGTGCGAAAGCACGGGGGACCTCCCTCAAAGTACCGACACTGGCCTGGCTGAAAGATTGGCGAACCTGTAGCGTGTAATTAATCCCGGCTAGTCTTTCCTTTTAGAGTTTGAAGGAAGATTTGATAAAAAGCAGTGGGAGCCATCCTGATTAGATAAAATAAATAACCAATCTGATCTTGCAAGAGCGCACGCTGAGTGTTTTCTTCTCTCTCTCTCCAGGTAGCGACCATATCACGCCTTAATCAAGATAATAATACGGAAAATTGACCGAACCCGCTTGTTATACTGTGCTGGGGAACGTTGGTCCCGCTCCAACTTATAATTGTTATAAGACTGAGCAGGAAATTGGGGAATACCAGAATTCCCGTGCCGCCCAAACGAAGAAAGTGCATGAGATGCATCTCCTTCGGGTGTGTTCATTACAAAGAACTGTTTCTCAGTATCCTCTGCATCCTGGGTATTTGATACCGGATCAAGATCCCAGATATGTAATCTGTTACATAGGGCTACAATAGGGTAGAAAACTGAAAACGGGTGATAAGTTTCATGAGGCAGAAAACGGGGCAAGAGTTGCAGCCAAGTCTGTTGGTCACTATCACCCTGTATTACCAATACATTGATTCTGAACGAATGTTATTAGATTCCGAACCTGATATACAAAATCATATCAGTCTCTTTATCAGCAAAGAAATGATAAAATTTTGTATTGTTGGATAATGTTTTGAACATTTCCTATATCAAAAGTTGATCGGTTCAGGCACGTTATCTAAAAGCATTAATGTTCTAAATCAAACTACAGTTCTTAGTATACGGAACACACACAAGGGGAAGAGTTCAGAAATGAACAAATTCTTCTTGAGGTATTGTAGACTAGGTCATATCAATGCGACCCGACTAGCTGAAGTTACATATAGATGCATATTTAAATGAGTTTGAATTTACATCTTGTGAAACTTGCCAGTCATGTCACAGAGATAAGATGACCACAACTCTGTTTATTGGAAACAGAGAAAGAGTTAGTAAACTCTTGGGATGATACATGTTGATGTATGTCAGGTCCCCTGTCTACATATGCCAGGACTGGTTCTTTGTACTTCGTTACATTCTCTGATAATCTCTCAAGATTCAGACATATGTTACTGTTGAAACACAAGTCCGAACCTTTTGAGATATTCACTGAATATAAGTTAGAAGTAGAGAACCAAAATAAGGGTATAAGTATTATGTCCTATGATGAGATCAAGGAGAAGAATACTTGAGCACGGAATTCTTGGATTATTCTAAAGGAGAATGAGATTCTCTCTCAGGATTACTCCTCCGTATACACCATAGCACGATGGTATATCGGGGCGGAGCAATCACACCCTATATGATAAGGTGTGCTCTATGATGAGTACTACTGAGTTACCTATTTCCTTTTGGGGGTTATGCACTTATGAAGATGCATACCTATTGAATAGGGTTCAAATCAAATCAGTTGCCTACCACTTCATATGTGATATGGAAAGGGAAGAGCCCATGTCTTAAGCTAGTTAAGATTTGGGGTTGTCCGGCCTATGTCTAAAAGCAAAATCCGGACAAGCTCGAGGCAAGGTCTGTTATGCAGAACTGGAAATGTTCCAGCCATACAATCTGCAGCTGTTGATTTGGTAGAACCAAAGGATTCAGTAGTTACCAACGAACCTCAGCCTCTCCGCCGATCTAGTAGGGTTCCTCACCCACCTGAGAGTTACTTCAGTTTCTCTATGACAGTGGGAGCGAAGATTGCATCATGAGATGATGACCCAACTAGTTTCGAGCTGGCCATCAGGAGTGGGACTCTGTAAGAATGGCTGGATGCTTAGCGATCTGAGATGGAATCCTTATGCACCAACAAAGTATGGACTTTGGTTGCTATATCTGAAGGGTTAAATCCCCATCAGGAGCAAGTATATTTTGAGAAGATTACTTGGTGTAGATGGAAAAGTTGAGACTTTCAAAGATAGACTTGTTAAAGGTTTTCGTCATCGACCAGGCGTGGATAATGATGAAACCTTTTCCAGTGGCTATGCTTAAGTCCATCCAGATCCTACTTGCCACGGCTACATACCATGACTACGATATCTGGTGGTTGGGTGTCATGACAGCTTTTCTAAATGATGTTTTAGAAAAGAGCGTCTATAAGTACACAGCCAGAGGGCCTCGTAGACAGTGGGAGCAGCGGAAACGTGTGCAAGATGCTTTATAGGATAAAGCAGGCATCGCGAAGTTGGAAGATCTGTTTTGATGTGTTAGTCAAAGAGTTTGACATCATCAAAATGGTAGATGAACCTTGTATAAACAAAAAGGTAGTAGGGAGTATGGTGGCGATCCTCATAGAGTACGTGGATGACATACTCTTGATAGGGAAGGAGTTTCCTATGCTACGCTCGATCAATCTCCGCTTATCACAATGATTCTCCACATAGGATCAAAATGATACCTCCTAAATCCTGGATTTTGGATCTATGAGATAGATTTAAATGGATGTTAGGATTCTCGCTAGTTGTAGCGAGACGGTATCAATTGATCCTGGGGAAAATCACTGGAAAGGTTCCAGGGTGATAATGACGACTGAATGTCAGTCGCAGGCATTGTCTTTACCCTCAGTAAAGGGACAGTATGTTGGAAGAGTTCCAAGCTAGATACCGTGACATACTAGACGATTATGGCTGGATACATCGCTACTTAAGATGCTACCAAAGAGGCAGTCTGGGTGTATATTGGTTCATGAGATGAACTACGTTCCTACTATTGTGAGACAATGGAGTTGTGGCTTATGCCAAGGAACGCAGGTCCCATCAGTGATCCAGACATATTCTAAGGCAGTATCACCTGATCATGGAGATAGTAGACCTCCAGGGTGATCGAGGTTAGGAGAGCAGACACAGAAGATAACACGGCGGATCCACTCACGAAGGCCTATTCCCAGAGAGAGACTTTTATGGGATGGTTGAGTATGAGATACTACAACCACTGCTATCAGATGGCCCTAGTGCAAGTGGGAGATTGTTAGTTGTATGTAAGCCCTAGAGGCCATTACTTTACATTGGATGTATATTGTAGTGGATGCTGGGACATATATAGAGAGGACTTTCTTGCTCGACATGATAGTATGCTATCTGGTTACTCTTTACCTTAACGTGTACATTGATTGTCTCTCCGTTACATGTTGGTAAAGCCCTTAGGATGTGTACTTGACTACCTGGACTATGATGCGGATCATACTAGTGGGGACATGGTAGTCCATAAGTACATCCTTCAAAGTCCCTAGTCGTGGGTGTATCGAGACGGGGCATCGATATACCAGAGTAGACTAGCGTGTACCTTCTCGACCCATACAGATGGGCGATGGATGATCCCATATCCATCGGTGTTTGACATCAGAGATGATATACAGGTGCTCAGTAGAGACTGGGTACACTGGACGGACTCGCCGAGAACTCCCAGATGGTATTATACCTTACGTCAGATGGCAGTTCTCTGGTGACACTGGTACAGAGTAGTCTGTTGACCCGAGATCGTCATAGAGTCTTGTGTGGTTCCCACTGTGCTTTGATTTCCATCTTACCACGTCCAAGAGGGCGTGCAAAACGGTGGTTTTTGGGTACAGTCCCGAATCACATGGAGGCAATGAGCGATAGGAGGGGATTCGTCTTTCCCGGTATAGGAAGTTGATGTTGCGCTGTGTTCGATTGGCTATAACAGGAAATCCCTGGCCAGGGTTGCTGAGATTTACTGGTAAGTGTTACCAGTAGTTTCTCGAATTGTTATAGACCTCATATCGACACGACTTATCGAGCTATTGGGGTCTGACGTTTACCACCCCTAGGCAAGATATGCGACATATCAGACGACGAGACCGGACTGTACGGTAGTGTTACTGGTTGGATTCACTGGAGTGTGAGCGGGCTTGCTCGTCGATCTTCTGATCGCTCAATACCCGGGTGGCCGTTACGTTTAGCAGACCGCTTGCGGCTTGTAGGTGTTTGATATGATCATCACCTGCTGCCGGCGTATTGACGAGTCTTTAAAGTCCTACACAGAGGTTTCCTGGCTCAAGCGAAACGAAATAGGAGCGCATATGAGATATGTGCAGGACCGAGAATAATGCGTGTATGTGATACCGTATTTCATTCTCGCGATGAATGTATCGATTGGTTGTATGCGATATAACCTAGTTATCGAATCAAGGGTTGATTCGATAAGCCGATACATTGGATATTAGTCGGTTGTATGCGATATGACCGGATCGTTAAATCAAGTGTTGATTTAATGATTTAATGTATAATTATATATATGATATATTACTTTGCATTAACTAGTATCGGTTCACTTTAAAAGGATTTTCTCACTTGGTTGTACAAGTTGTATATGTGATATACTTTTTGTGCAAATGATTGTATCATGTTTGATGATACATGTTAACTTGGTTAAGTGTAAAGATTAAACCATGGTTAAGTTAATGATTAGGGTTTTGATTATCTTATTTATTTATTTATTTACTTGTTTTGGAAAAAATAAAGAAAGAATGATGGCTTTGTTTGTTTGTTTGTTGAAGATTCATGAAGCTTTGACTTAGTCACCATTCTTGTCTTCATTCTTAACCCTAACCATTTAAGCAAACCATGGTCTATTCTCTACACTTAACTAGGGTTAGGTTATGATAAGTATTCATATCATTTATCCTTTTTTAAATGAGACTTATCATAAGATTCATCTTCTTCTTCTTCTTCATCACTTGAAGAAAGCTTACTTCATCAATGGTGATTGATGAAAAGAGTGAGAAATCCAATTCTAAAGTGAACCCACTTCCTATTTCTTCATCCTCTACCTCTTGCCAAGTAGTAGAGTGTGTTTCCTTCACAAGTTTTCATGGCTTGGTGAAGGTGGAGCTTGATCTAGTGATGCCTCGACGTAGATCATCTTCGGCACGTCGTCGATGACCTAGCCTGCTCTTTCTCCGATGAAGCCGACGCTAGAGCCCGGGATTTGATATGGACAGCGAGGAGACTTCATTGCGGAGCTATGGAGGTGGAGAAACGGATCTACAAAGGTTGTATGTTCGTTTACTTTTAGTTAAGATGTTAACTAGCTCGTTTTGTCGCCTAAAAATCTAGCCAACGATCTTGTTAGGGTTTCTCGGCACCGTTAAAATTTCAAATCGGCATGGTTGATGCCTTGTGAGACCTCCTTGGTGTGCCTAGGAACCTTTCAGAAGATGCCCATTGATAGAACTTGTGAGCTCAAAGAAAAAGTTAGTGAGCAAAAACCAAGCACAAGAAAAATGAGATGGCTCAAAAATTGTGATGGCTGCCCACCACGATGTGAGGTATTTTGTGTTGTTTTTCAACTAAAGAAAAGGAAAAAAAACTCCACAAAAATATCTCACGTATAAATAATGTCAAGCATGGCTCAATATTGTCTCCATGAGTCACCACTTTAGCCATGCCTTCATTAAATGCTCCATGCTCACATTTTCCAACACATTAAACATTTAATCTAAATGTTTAATCGAGAAAAAGAAATAGCATCAACTAAATTAATCTCGTAACGAGTTACAAGAATACCCCTCAACTGTATATGCATACCCGCATCCGTATTTCTACTGAATACGAATACTACGAGACGAAAGTAATCCAAAAATAATACTAGGATCCAGGTTAAACCAAATCCCACTAGTATGATCCGTCCGATCATGATCCGTACACAAGTGTACGTATATGATCGAACCCTGCCATAAAACCATACGTCCTTTACAACGTTTCGCCCGAACTTGGGAAACTTTCTGTGGGGACTCTAAAGAATCATCAATATGCTGGCAGTGGGTTTAACCACAAGCACGTCAGTGGCACTAGCTGTACGTAATGGCTGCCCATGTATTGAGCGAAAGGGAAGCTGACGAGCGAACTCATCCTGAAACCCTACCGAGCCTATCTGTGACAATCTCCGTACAGTACAGTCTGTTCGTCTATGAGTATCGCATATTGGGCCTAGGGGGATGGTAAACGTCAGACCCCCAATAGCGGTATAAGCCGTGTCGGAGTGTAGCCCAGAACACCTTGAGAAACTACTGGAATACCTACCAGTAATTCTCACTTATCTTGGCCAAGGACTTTGTGTAATGGCTCTCCTAAACACAGCGCGATATCAACCCCTAATACCGGGAGAGACAAATCCTATCTAACCGCCACTACCTCCAAGTGCTTCGGGACTGCACCCAACTACTACCTGTTTGCATGACTCGTTTGAGCCGTGGTAGGGTAGTAATAAAAAAACAGTGAGAACACACTTGAGGCAAAGTAGCAGTGTCAAATCAACGGACTAAGATGTACTCATATCACCTGGAAACTGCTACCTGACAATAGGTATAGTACCATCCAGCAGTACCCCTGCGAGTTTGTCCGGTGTACTCATAACCTAATGAGCATCTGTATACATCTTAGGTGAACCAACTGACACCAATGGCTTGTGAGACCAGCCACCGCCCCTCGTCGGGGTCTCGATCCGTATACACTAGACTACTCTTAGAGTATCGATGCCCAGTCTCGAAACCCACGACCAGGGACACTTTAAGGATGTGCTTATAGACTACCCAACTCTCACGTATATGATCGCCATCATAATGCTGGTAGTCAAGCAAGAATCCTATGGGCTCTATCAACGTGTAATAGTGATCTGTAATGTCACCTGAAGCATGTACACGATGATAAAGACAAACCAGATAGCATATTATCATCTCGAGAAAGGCTGTTCTACCGGTATAGGTCCTCCCTCAATCATTGCAATCACGTGCCTGTGATCCAATAATTGACTTGAGGGAACTATAGCCAACAATCTTCCACTTGCATTTAAGGCTAATTTTTGCGGTGTCGCATACTCACAGCCCGTGTGATACCGAACACCCAACTTCTCTACTAATCAGTTTCTCAAAGCTCGTTTGTGAAACTATTGTGTTTGAGAAATAACCTCTGTGAGTGGATCCGCTCTGATGTTTCTTTCTATGTCTCTCTTAATCTCAAGTTCACGGAGAAAGCCATCTCTCGAAATGAGCAATACTTGTCTTAGAATATGTCTGGATATCTAATAGGACCTAGTTCACGAATGAACTCCAAATCCAGTAAACTTCTTAGACTGTATCGTCAACTAAATTTAATCAGTATCCTGCGCCACACCTCCCTCAGTATTCGCTTGGACCACCTGTCCAAAATACTGCCCCTCGTCAGAGGGAAAACTATAACTTTGACAGTCACTCTATCATCCAGGTCACCTTGGAAGCCTGGAATGATAACCGTCTCCCGAAGGAGGCTGCCATTATCAAATCCCTAGAATATCCACTTATGTTCTAAAACTGCTTCCGAACATTTCTCCAAGATTGAATTAGTATATATATAAACTTATTGCATCTCGTGCAAAAACAACATCTGGTGTGGTACTTGACATCTCATGATTGACTCAATTGCCTAAGCAAGTGATATGCCAATCATGTACATCCCTCTCCCCTTTAGTCTGTAAGACACCTTTAGAGAGGGTGACTCCATCACCTGGAGGTACACCACTATGCTAGGAGTCGTCCATTCTAAAACACCTTTAGAATACTGTCTAAGTATCCAGATTGGGAAACTATCCAAATCTAGATCTAAAAGCATAGATCTAGTAACCAGAATGTCTGATATTATATCCATATCCTATGTGGAGAAACCACTGTGTGACAACCACAGTATAACCGATCGTAGTATAGGAATTTTACTTCCTACATCGTGTATGCCATCCAAATACCAGGACATCACACCCTACTACCTTCTTAACAGATCCATCTCCTATTCTGATGAAGTCAAAGCCCATGACTGTCACATCAAAAATAAATGATCTATCTCCTCTATATTTGCTTTAGTCTATAAATAGACATAAGCTACTTGTCCACTATGCTTCCGCTGCTCCCACTGACTACAATAACCCTCTGGCAGAGTCATATACACGTGCACTTCTAAAGCTAGTTTAGAACGACGCTATACTCATCCTCCTGCCGGGTCTCATAGTCTAGAATAACAACAATGGCAAGTCTGGGTAAACAAGAACCTCCCTGTCACCGTCCTTGAGGATACCAGAGTACCTCTCGGGTGCCTGAGGTTACCCACCATATCTACAAAGTGGCTAATGGAATGCCAAACCTGATTGAATTTTTAGGTTCTATTAAATTTTCAGTAATCGTCTGTGGTTCTGGAATCACTTCCAGTTCTACCATACTCCCACTACTGTTTTCTGAAAAAGTCCATTTTACTAAAACTGTGGAGAGTCAAGAACAATATCACTATTGATCTTCCAGATGGTAGAAAATTAACCCTCATCATAGCCTGGGTTAACGCACAAACTGCCATTACTGAAACGTGCCTTGAGTTATCCAGAGTCTGGCTTTAAGTATAAGCCGGACAACTCTATATAGCTTAACATCGTTAAGATATTATCCATTCTATATACAATATAGAAACAGAGGCACTGATTTAATTGGAACCAGAATCAAATCATGCAGCTGTCTCCAGTGCATGTCAACTAAATGGAGAGAGGCCGATCAACATTACTCAACTTAGGAGTGCATCAAGATATGAGTAACCTGAAAGAGAAACAAGTTCTCAAAACCATTACTATCAACTGAATATCAAATACAAGTATCTACATCTTTAATCAGCTTGAAGAATCTTGATACTTGCATCACGTGGTTCTCTATTTTATTCTTGTACCTATAACTTCTCAAAATTTGGACCTTATATTTCTACGAAACACTTGTCTAAAACTTGAGAAGTCATAAGTAAACAGAATATAGTACGAGGACCAACCCCTCTGTCCTAATGGACACTGGACAACATACAATACTCTGTATCAGTCCCCTGAGTTGAATAACTCAAACCCTGTGCGTGTAGGTTGAAAACTGTACTATGGTTATGAAGAATTACACCGCTGTTCAATGCTCCTTATCCAATCATCAACTGATATATGTAAATATCATGGAAATAATTTCAAAAAGTTATATCTCACTTTATAAAATGAACGTACAGATATATCAGTTTGAAATTGGTGCACAACAACAGATATTCAAAACCAAATATTTGCCGTTCGGTAAAAACCCAGGCGATTTCCTCAAATATCACCAATTACAACGAATCCCGATATAATGAGGATGATCACCTAATTCCCAATAACTTACTCCCACTCATCATCTATAAAACCATATAGATGTGAGAATCAAACCTAGTAAATACATACCCTGGAGTAAGGTCTAATTAGGAAATCAGTTTTCTATTAACAATATATAGTGAAACTGAAACATTAAAATGTTTCGAAGGGGTATCCGGGTATTCCTAGTAATGCCTCTTCCATTATCAGATTCATGAGTATAATCGTATATTTCCTTGCCATCTCTCCAAATCCATTTATTTATCTTTACTCATTACCATCTGTACACCATCCTTAGGCTAAATGGTTTTCTTTTTCCCTACCGTTTGGCACCAGCCTATGGTTTGGAAGAAGACTATCCAATAAGTGTACTAGGTGTACTCTCCTAATCCTAGGAGCCCTCGCAATCTGAGAGAAGGTAAAGATTAAAGACAACCGAATAATCCTTATTCTATTTCTCCTGAACCAGAATCCATCCCCGAACTGGAACAAGTTCCTTCGAGTTCGTATATAACCATACGATGGATTATCCAATAACTGTGGATCTTCGTAGTGATACGGGGTGTTCAGGAGAAATACAAAGGTGAATTAGGAGCGGCGATGAAATACGTGGTTTGGTCGTGAATGATAGCAGTCGCAATTTACTTTGCCCTCTTTCTAATCCCTTTATTTGTCTTTACTTATTACCTTCTGTACACCACACTTAGTTAATTGGGTTTCTTCATTCCCTACCGTTCAGCACCTGCCTATGGTTTGGAATAAGACTATCCAATAAGCGTAATAGGTGTACTCTCCTAATCCTAGGAGTAATCACAACCTGAGAGAAGGTAAAAGGAAAAGACAACTGAATAGTCCTATTCAATCTCTCCAGAACCAGAATCCATCCTCGAAAAAGTTCCTTCAAGTTCATATGTAATTATACGATGGATTTATCTAATGGAAGTGGATCTACGTAATGATATGAAATGTTCTGGAGAAAAGCAAAAGGTAAAAGAAGGAGTGGCAATGTTGTATGCAACTCAGACAATCCAAAAGCCAGTGTTTAAAGAAAGTTCAGTTAACTTGGTCACTGAGTCATGGTCTAGGGTCAGGCCATGGACGCTGCCAAAGAGAGAGAAAAGAAACACTCTGCGTGCACTCTAACCTAGATCAGAATGGTTAATCATTTTATCTAATTAGGATGTCTCCCACTGTATCCTCAAATTCTCCTCCAAAACTGAAAGAAGAATTAGTCGGGATCACCCGAGGAGTAAACCAACTCATCAGTGGGATCGGGATCCAACTATCATCGCATGATAACGTGATGGAATCCACTCACGTTATCACACTCCAGAAGGTATGCGCATGCCTGGCAAGTTTTAGTTTCTTTAGAAACTCCCGATGTGATTTTTACCCCAAGCGGCTTATGACCTTGACAGAGGTCAACATATTATAAGTCACAAGTCAAGTTCAACCCGTCATTGTCCTTGATTAACTTAGACCCACCTGCACGTGCCCTTGACAGAGGTCAAAATAACCGTGCGACTGTCCTAAATAATCGCATATCTATGAAACAAACAAGCATTACCCAGCTACCAAGTACCGTGCCTTGACAGAGGTCAACATACACAGCATGAATACTAAGTAATACCTGTAAGAAATGACGGAGGGCTACGACTGGTTTTTGGCGAAAAACCTTTAACGTAATGAACTTGATATAGTTGAAGGAACTGCATAGCTTTTTATAAATATATAGTAGCGAAAACCTTTGCTAAAGAGGTCACTCCCGGTGAAGGGATCTCGGCTCTTTCCCCGTAGAATGAGGTGCAGGATATTCCAACTGAATACCGCGATTCAAATCAAAAAGTAATTGACTATAGTGAAGTTATTACCCTGATGCAAACCTCTGTCCAAGGGGTCACTCCCGATGAAGGGATCTCGGCCCTTGCCTCGTCGAATGAGGAGCTGGATATTCATAACCGAATACCATTGTGCAAAACAAAAGAGAACGTCCTTGCAATAACAGCTTTTTGAAAAAATGTTCCAACAACATCAAATAGGTCTGTTTTCCTTGCATTAATCTGAATCAATGCAGTCCCATCAATTAATCACACCACAAAAGAACGAAAATATGATGTACGTATATGCCATCCGCTTTCGCCACCGGGTCCCATCATCACCCGTTAGGTTACTTAACTAACGACAGAACGGGGACTGGACTAGCGTGGGTGTAAAACATATACAACATCTACTAGTATATATATCAATAGATAATAATCGCTCCAGGCGTGATAAATGCAACATCATAGATAAGTAATAAGCATCACAGAACAATACAGATCATCTGGGAGCCCCGGGTTTCCTTTAAGCCGCATCTGAAATCCGACGTTCCCCTGGTCGTGTGGATAGCCTGTGCAATGAAAACCTAGACCCCTACGAGTACGGCAAGTTACCAGCCAAAACCAGAAGCGAGGAAGCCCCCTTCAGCAAAGTGAATGGGCCACCCAGCACTTCACGGAATCCGGTAACTTGAGCACCCCTCCTTGGGTCAACCTGTACCCCCTATGAGTGCGTCGAATAGCCCGCCAATTCTAGAGTGAAACCCTCTCCGTATCAAAGCTATGAGATGTGGGCCCGTTGCCCTCTAGAACCCGGCTATCCGTGCACTCCACCGCGGGGTAATCCTAGTACAGAAAAGAAAATATATACAACGGGTACATCGACCTTAACCCGGTCGTGCCCCAAAAGAATAATATACAAACAGGCAGTGACGGCAGTCCACATGTCGGACGCTCGCCCCGCGATATCAAATGTACAAATAAAACTAAACTGTACTAACATTGCAACCAAGCTATCCACCACGACGAATCTACAACATCACAGCACAACACAGAACATCAACATGAATGTCACGTTCGCAAATCCGTCTAAAGGAACTATAGCGATTAGACAAGTTGTACCGCTCGAATGACATTCACGGTCGTAGATAGTAATGTAAGTACTGTAAACTTTAAACAATGTTAGAAAATATCGAGTTCGAAATAACCTTGAATAGCCCCAAACAACTAGATAAGACCATATCCAAACTGAGCTAAACAAACAATACCACTGAACCAACATTTCAGAGACAAAACCACACCCAAAAAACGAAACCCAGAAGCTTCTTTCTGGCCGGCCTCCTTGGATTTTTGAGCAATTTGCTCGGCCAAATTTTAGAGGAAGTGTCTCGTTTTTGGGGTGTAGTCTAGAGGTTATGTCAGTAGTCTTCTACAGTTGTTTAAATAATTTTTGAAGACCAAATGAAATTTGACAGAAACTGGAATTTTCAGTGCAGTGTATTGGAGTTGTTTCGGTTTCGATAGTTTAACATTGTCTAAACAAGCTAGCTAACGGTTAATGGGTTGGCTCTGATACCATGTTGGGTTACGGCAGTGCCCCGGCCATCAATCCGAGACCAAATGCGGAACAAAAACTTTTCATACTTGGCGCTACCACAACCAATTACCCGGATCGAACCATTAACTGTTTACTAGCTAACTACTGTAAAGTGTTTAGAGATTATATCGATCGATCCGTGTCTTTCAGTCTTCAATCTCTTCCTAAGCTCCTCGCCGGCTGCCCAGAACAAGTCCGCTCTCTGATCTCGCTCGTCGAAGTGGCTCCACGTCGAGGATTCTTTATACGGGCTCCCGCTTCAAACTGAATCAACTCGGATATGAAGTTTGCTAGCCGACATGTCCAAGGTGAAGTAGAGATAGTGTGTGATTATTTTGTCTCAATCACCCTAGGATTCTCAACACATGAGAGGGATATGGTAGAGGTGAAGAAGATGCCCATGGATGGAACTTGTGAGCTTAAAGAAAAAGCTAGTGAGCAAGAACTAAGCACAAGAAAAATGAGATGGCTCAAAAATTGTGATGGCTGCCCACCACTTTTTGTTGTGAGGTATTTTGTGTTGTTTTCAACTAAAGAAAAGGAAAAAAACTCCACAAAAATATCTCACATATAAATAATGTCAAGCATGGCTCAATAGTGTCTCCATGAGTCACCACTTGAGCCATGCCTTCATTAAATGCTCCATGCTCACATTTTCCACCACATTAAACATTTAATCTAAATGTTTAATCAAGAAAAAGAAATGGTATCAACTAAAGTAATCTTGTAACGAGTTACAAGAATACCCCTTAACTGTATATATATACCCACATCCGTATTCCTACTGAATACGAATACTACGAGACAAAAGTAATCCAACAATCTAATACTAGGATCTGGCTTAAACCAAATCCCACTAGTATGATCCGTCCGATCATGATCCGTGCACAAGTGTACGTATATGATCGAACCCTACCATAAAACCATACGGCCTCTACAACGTTTCGCCCGAGCATGGGAAACTTTCTTAGGGGACTCTAATGACTCGTCAATACGCTGACAGTGGGTTTAACCACAAGCACGTCAGTGGCACTAGCTGTACGTAACGGCTGCCCATGTATTGAGCGAAAGGGAAGCTGACGAGCGAACTCATCCTGAAACCCTACCGAGTCTATCTGTGACAATCTCCGTACAGTCCGGTCTGTTCGTCTATGAGTATCGCATATCGGGCCTAGGGGGATGGTAAACGTCAGACCCCCAATAGCGGTATAAGTCGTGTTGGAGTGTAGGCCAGACCACCTTGAGAAACTACTGGAATACCTACCATTTAATCTCACTTGCCTTGGCCAAGAACTTTGTGTAATGGCTCTCCTAAACACAGCGTGATATCAACCCCTAATACCGGGAGAGACGAATCTTATCTAACCGCCACTGCCTCCAAGTACCTACTTGTTTGCACGACTCCTTTGAGCTGTGGTGGGTAGCAATCAAAGAACAGTGGAAACACACTTGAGGCAAAGTAGCAGTGTCAAGTCAACGGACTAAGCTGTACTCATGTCACCTGGGAACTGCTACCTGACGATAGGTATAGTACCATCCAGTAGTACCCCTGCGAGTCCGTCCGGTGTACTCATAACCCAATGAGCACTTGTATACATCTTAGGTGAACCAACTGACACCAATGGCTTGTGAGACCAGCCACCGCCCCTCGTCGGGGTCTCGATCCATATACACTAGTCCACTCTCAGAGTATCGATGCCCAGTCTTGAAACTTCCACGACTAGTGACACTTTAAGGATGTGCTTATAGATTACCCAACTCTCACGTATATGATCGCCATCATACTGCTGGTAGTCAAGCAAGAATCCTATGGGCTCTATCAACGTGTAATAGTGATCTGTAATGTCACCTGAAGTATGTACACGATGATAAAGACAAACCAGATAGCATACTATCATCTCGAGTAAGACTGTTCTACCGGTATAGGTCCTTCCTCAATCATTGCAATCGCGTGCCTGTGATCCAATAATTGATTTGAGGGCACTTTAGCCAACAGATAGATCTAAACGGATGTTGGGATTGTCCCAATCTAGGTACATAGACATCATACTAAAGAGATTTAGTATGGAAGATTCTAAGAGTGATAATTTACCCGCTTGTTCAGGAATCACTCTCTCTAAAGAGATGTCTCCTAAGACTGATTTGGAGAGGGCTCACATGCAAGGGATACCCTATACTTCGACAGTCGGGTCTATCATGTATGCGATGTTATGTACCAGACCAGACGTAGCTTACTCACTAGGTGTAGTGAGTAGGTATCAATCAGATCCAGGGGAGAAACACTGGACAGCTGTGAAGAACATTCTTAAGAATTTGAGAAGGACTAAAGAAATTTTCTTGGTGTATGGTAACGGTGAATTCTAGGTGGATTCCTTTACCGATTCGAGCTTCCAGAGTGATAAGGACGATAGTAAGTCAGTTTCGGGTTTTGTCTTCACCCTCAATGGAGGGGTGGTATGTTGGAAGAGTTCCAAGCAAGATACCGTGGCAGACTCGACAATGGAGGCTGAATACATCACTGCCAACGATGCTGCCAAAGAGGCTGTCTGGATGAAGAATTTCATAGCTGAACTTGGTGTGGTTCCTTCTATTGAGCATCCAATACCTTTGTATTATGATAACAATGGAGCTGTGGTTTTAGCGAAGGAACTCCGGTCCCATCAGCGATCCAGACATATTCTTAGGCGGTATCATCTGATATGGGAGATAGTTGATCGCCGGGAAATCGAGGTCAGTAGGTTGACACGGAGGATAACACAGTGGATCCACTCATGAAGGCCCTCCCCCAGACGCAATTCGAAAGACTATTTGGGATGTTGGGTATGAGATACTACAACAACATGCCTTAGTGCAAGTGGGAGATTGTTAGGGATATGTATGCCCTAGAGGCCATTATTGTACATTGATATATATTATAGTGGATGCTTGGACATATATATAGAGGAATTTCTAGCTCGACATGATAGTATGCAATCTGGTTGCTCTTTATCTTAACATTTACACTTGTATTATTATACCGTCTCTCCGATACTTGTTGATAAAACCCTTAGGATGTTGGCTCAACTACCAGGACTATGATGCAGATCATACTACCGGGACTTGTGTAGTCTCCAAGCACATCCTTTAACAGTTCCTAGTCGAGGGAGTAATGAAACAGGGCATCGATATTCCAGAGTAGACTAGTGTGTACGTTTCTTGACCCTATATAGGGCGATGGTTGATCCCATATCCATTGGTGTTTGACATCAAAGATTATACATAAGTGCTCATTAGAGAATAGGTACACCGAACAGGACTTACCGAGAACTCTTAGATGGTAATATACCTATCGTCAGAAAGCAGTTCTCTAGTGACACTGGTACAGGTTAGTCTGTAAACCCGAGATCATCATAGAGTCTTGTGTGGTTCCCACCATACTTTGATTTCCTCCCTACTACGGTTCAAAGGAGTCATGCAAACAGGTGGATTTTGGGTACAGTCCTGAGTCATATGGAGGCAATGAGCGTTCGTCTATCCCGGTATAGGGAGTTGATGTTGCGCTATGCTCGATTTGCTATAATAAGAAGTCCCTGGCCAGGGCTGTAGATGAGATTTACTGGTAAATGTTATCAGTAGTTTCTCGTACCGTTATAGGCCACACATCGGCATGACTTATCAAGGTATTGGGGTTTGACGATTCCACCCCGAGACTCAATATGCGACATATCGGACGAAGAGACTGGACTGTACGGTAAGTGTTACTTATAGGCTTCATGGGAGTTTGGACAAGCTTACTTGTTGATCTTCTAAACGCTCAATACCTGGGTAGCCGTTACGTCCAGCTAGTACTGCTGACAACTTGTGGGTAACTGATATGATCATTACCTACTACTGGCGTATTGACGAGTCTTTAGAGTCCCACACAAAAGTTTCCTAGTTCAAGCGAAATGAAGTAAGGCACATATGCTGATATATGCGGGGGGCCTGATTAAATACAAGTATGTGATACCGTATTCTAATCTGGCGGTTATTTGATATCAGTTAGGTTATATGTGATATAACCGGATTATTGAATCAAGTGTTGATTTGATAATGTGATATACAGATAAATTATATTAGTCGGTTATATGTGAATAACCAGATTATTAAATCAAGTGTTTATTTAATAATATGATAAATATTTATATTAGATATAATTATATATTAACTAATATTATTAGCTCACTAATTATTTTCTTATATATATGTATGTATATATATCTATATCTATATATCTATATATATATCTATATCTCTCTCTCTCTCTCTCTATATATATATATATATATATATATATATATATATATATGAAGCATGGTTCATTTTCTATTTTGTGAAAATAGAAAATGAGGTGGAAAGTTGAGGAGATATTTGTGATATGGCAAGGCCTGGGATTTACTATTATCCTATTCATTTGTATTCACTATTGAAGCATGGGTGCAATTTATTATTGGAATAAATTGTATGCTTCAATAAGTGAATACAAGGGTGAGCCATTTTTTCTTCACTTGAGACTTATTTGCTCATTTTGCCTTAGCCATTCTAGCTCTCTCCATCTTCTACATTCTCCACCTCCAAATTCAATCCCTCACATGAGTTGTGAACCCTCAAGCTTGTGAGAACCCTAGTGAGCAAAAAAAAAAACCCCTACTTCACCATCCTACACTTAATTAGCACTTGAGTGTAGTGTATTTTCTTCACTAAAGAGTTTCGGGTGGATCATCTTCGGCACAAAGATCGCGAAGGGGGCTTCTTCAAACTTCAAGTGGAGCTACGAAGAGTCGTAGGGACAACAACCCGGAGCTTCAGAAGTGAAGGACACGGTCTACAAAGGTTGTAGCCACCCCTTCTCTTAGTATTATATTTTGTTATATCATAGTTAAACCCTAATCATCAAGTTTCGATTCTTGTTTAGTGTTAATTAGCACCCCAAAATTTTTAAAATGACATGCTTGATACCAGTAATACCCAATGGTGGTACTAACAAACACTTTCAGTTAAACCCACTTCCAGCGTACTGTTGAGTCTTTAGAGTCCCATACGGAGCGTTTCCTTGCTTCGGGCAAAACGATGTAGAGGCCGTATGGTTTTACGGCAGGGTTCGATCACATACGTGTACTTATGCACGTATGCTGTTCGGGCGGATAATACTAGTGGGCTTTGGTACAAACCGAATCCTAGTATTATATTCTTGGATTATTTTGTCTCTTTGTATTCGTATTTTTCGGAATACGGATACGGGTATGTATATACAGTGAGGAGCATTCTTGTAATTGTGTAAAATGATCTAGAAGAAGACACCTCATTATTTGTTTTAACCATTTTTGTTAATGGTTAATGAGGTGGAGAAATGAGGTGTTCATTTGCTTTAAATGAAGCATGGCTACTTGGTGACTCATGGTATGACTCATTATTTACTATTGGAGTATGCTTGATATTTTCATGTGTTGTGAATTATTGATGCAAGGTGGCATATTAGATATTTGTGTAGCTTCAAGATATTTTGGGTTTAGCATTATTAGTTCACAACACTTAGCCATTTCTTCATTCTATGCTCACTTCACACTCTCATCTTCTCCTTGCTATCTTCTTCTAGCTCTAACCCTAAAAGTCTCATAAGTTGAGAAACCTAGGGTTAGTGAGACAAAGCAATCCATCATCACCTCTACTTTATCTAGGCTACTTAGTTTAGCATTCTAAGTACTCTAGTTACCTCATTTTGGAGGTAGGAGCTTAAAGCACACACTCTCAGGTGGATCATCTTTGACGCGAGGAAGCCGTCGATCATGCGCGATCCGTACATCTTTCAAGGAGCTAGATGAGAGGATTGAAGACCTAAAGGACTTGTTTCTTTAGGTATAATCTTCTATCATAGTATATAGAACTTATTTATTTGCTAGTTAGGTTTATAGTAGATCCGGTTTAGGGTTATTCTAGCGCCAAGTTTCACTTGTTATAAAAATTTTGTTCCGCAAACGGCCACGGATGATGATCAGGGCGTTAGTGTAACCCAAGAAGTTATACATTCCAAACCATAGTTATTCTTAAACACTTTCTCAATAGGTTTGTTATGATGTTCTAAGCTGTTGGGAACAATTGGGCTTGGATGGGTTTGCATCGGGATAGTCTCTTGCTCTTTCCTGTTGGTTATTGCATTAGTTATTTGGCCAAGAAGAATATCAACATTATTCAATGATTGCTTAATTGGTATATTTTCATCTTGCATAATTGTAGCCAACCACTGTTTAACATATGCACATCTCGTCTCCTCATCATTATCAACGTCTAATGATGGAAAAGTTTGGTATAGTTGATAATAATCTAATTGGATATTGTCATAAGAAGGGCCAACATCATAGTTTGGGTATGATTAAAATTGATGATGGTCTATGAAATTGGAAGGAGTGAATGTTGGTTCAGTAGTGGTGTAAGGTGAATTATAACCCCTTCTATATTTATTCATTCTAACATGATTGGTAAGTGTTGGGTTAACTGGATAACATGGTTCATATAAGGTTGGTTTAGTATGTTCGTCCCCCATTTTTTTTTATTTTGAATGCAAAAACTATGAAGACTAGGAATTCTAAAAATCACAATCAAAGATGGGCAAACAACCTAGATCAAGTTACTAGACCCGCTCCTAACTGCCAAGAGAAAAATTGTGGGATAGATCCTCTAACAGCTCTTTAACAACCTTGAGGCTATATCAGCGATAGTTGAGTGTTAGGGTTCCGTCATACGAATCACCGAAATAGCGGGCCTTAATTAAATAACCACAAATAGTCACACGTCATTAGACACCTCAAGATTGAATCGGATAACCATTAGATTACCTCCAACCTCGTCTTGTCTTATTGAGCGCGGTATGTCCTTAGAGCTGAAATCTAGATATTTTTAAAATTATTATAGGTCAATGCGGATGCTCAGTTGTGATTTGTGAGGTCTAAGAAGGGTGATGAAATTCCCACTTAATTTGCATTTGGGTTGTTACCCCTTAAAATCTTTTAAAATATGCGATGCAGTCTAATACGATCAAAGATCTAAAATATAAACTATTTTATTAGCACAAAGAATCCTGCAAAAATCTGTTAGTTGGAATCAAATTGAGATTTTGGGAAGAACAAGATCTTACCAAGATTTGCCTCTGTTCGTCTTGATTTTCTCTTCCGGTAAGTTTATCTCGATTTCTGAAATATAAAACAGAGAATTCGCAGAATCAAGTAAACTAAATCTAATTTAATTTACAACTAAAATCTAAAACTTAAATGTAATTAAATTACATCTCCCCGGCAACGGTGCTAAAAACTTGATAGGGGATTTTATTAGTCTCTAAATTTAACCGCAAGTATACAAGTTATCACAGTTGTACTTGAGGATTGTTCCCACATAGAGCTTGTGGTAACTACTTTTAAACTAAATTAAATAAAAAATTTGATTTTTTTATCAATATCTAAAGCAAGAAAATTTAAAAGGTTGGTTTGAACAATAAAAAGAGATCTAGGGTTTTGCTTTACTTTTTATTTGTGTTAGTTTATATCATAACATTTAATCCTTTTTCATAACTTTAATTAACGATCTATTAATAACATAAAAGAATAGAATAAATTATTTGATTTAATCTTATCCTATCAATTATGTTATATCATTTAGATTTAATTAAAATCATAATTCTTGTTTACTAGATTTAACCTAGTTTTAACCGTCTATGTGTGTTTGTAGGTCTAAAAACTACAACTACCATATTTTAGATTTATTCCCCTAATAATTAAACATAATAAAAAGAGCTAAGCTCTATTAAATTCCAATGAGGCAGTGCCTCACATGCTCCCCATGAGAGCGCCAACGCCGGCACCAGTCTTATAGGATAAAATCCTATAGTGGCGCCGCACGTGAAGTTCATATGAGCACCAATGTGCAAAGCACAAAAGCGCCTGTTATGTATAAGAATTTAATTCTTAAGTGGCGCCCCACGTGCATAACACGTGAGCACCGGCGCCCAAACTAAAACAGGGAGAATTAAATTCTACATGAGAATTATTTCTCTAAAAATTGGAATATTCTCTATTAAACAGAGCCGTTAGATAAAAAAATCCAGTGGTGATAGAATTAAATTCCATTAGGAGAAAATATTTCCCTAATCTTTCTAAATAAGAAAGATATTCTTGGTTGGATCAAATATCCAATGATAGAATTAAATTCTATTTTTGGGAATATAATTCCCCAATTTTTCTAAACAAAGAAAGATTGTTCTCTGTAAAACAGAGAGTCCTTGAATTAAAATCCAATGGTGATTAAAAATCACCGTTTGACAGAATAAAATTATGTATATGGGAAAATATTTCCTCAATCTTATTAAAAACATGAAAACATATTCTATAGAACAGAAAATCACTGGATCAAAGATCCAACGGTGGATAAAATCCCCCAAAAAATTTTTAAGGCCAATTAAATCAATTAGTATCTCTCAAATAAGAGATTTTCTCAAACTAATTAACAATTTACCTCTCCTGTATAAAGGATCCGAGACTTCAAGTCTCATATAGAGGATTGACCCCATAAGTTTCCCCACAAAAAGAAAAATAGAGAATTTAATTCTCAAAATAAAGAGAAGATCTCTCTCTTTTCAAACTCTAGGTAAAGAAAATGAAGAGATCAAAATATCTTTTTTGCCTAGTATAAACAGAAACAAGGGTTTAACCCTTCATATAAGAACTTAGCTCTTCCTCTGATTTGAGATTTGCAAAGCAAATCTCCTCACAAGTTGAGAATTCAATTCTCATCGAGGAGATTCTGTTCTTCAGACTCAAAACCTAGGGAAAAGAACTAGGTTAAAAAGAAAAGGGAAAGAAAAAGAATCTACGTTCTAGAAATTTAATTCCTCTAAATATAGGGTTTAACCCTACGTAAAGAACTTAGTTCTTATAAAAAAAGAAGAACTTAGTTTCTTAAATAAACTCGATCCCAGATTTTCGAAATAAAAATCTTAGTGATCATTAATGGTCAAAATGCTATTAACAGAGATTCAATCTCTAAAAATAAAAAGAACTCAGCGCCTTACGTGAAAAAGCACGTGAGCACCAAAAAGATTCTCAAAACAAAAGAATTAGCACCTCACGTGCTTCCCACATGGGCCCCTGAAACAGAAGTCCAGCGCCTCACGTGAAATACACGTGAGCGTTGAGTAAAAGTGCTTAGCACTTCATATGCAGCCAAAACGGCTGAGTGCTTAGCACTGATTGAGCAGTGCCCACCGCCTCACGTGAAACACACGTTGGCACGCAACAAAATAAATGAGACAGCGCTTCACGTGCTCCTCATGTGAGCGCCATAGAAAAGTGCTTAAGTCAAAACGACTAAAGTGCTTAGCACTTATTGGGTAGCGCCCATGACTGAGTGCTTCACATGATACACATGTGAGCGCCAGAGCTCTAAACAAGTGCTTTTCACTCCTGCAAAAAAAGGAGCTGAGAAAACAGAACCCAAATAAGTGCTTAACACTTTTGAATAAAATAAAGAAAGAAGAAAAGACTGAGCAAACCAAGCCCAAATTGGCTAAAAGTCTCTTTAAAGCAGCTGAGCCCAAATGCTCTGTTGTTGGATCTTAAATAAAAAATGATCCTTAAAATGTTGCTAAGTTGATCTTAGTCTTAAACTAACGTATTTTTAGTTAAAATAAATTGAGCCCAAATGCTCATATATTTAAGTTGATCTTAATCTCAAACTAGACTAACGGTCCTTAAATGAAACAAAATATTTTTGAACTAAAGGAATATATAACCTAAGTTCAAAACCCAAACTCAAATCTAAAATGTATGGATTTAGACTGATCCACGCCCTACGGGCGACGACATAAACTAGTCTCCGTATACAATCCACGGGCAACCTTAACAAATAAAATAACACATGACACGAAGTGAATCACTGGAGCAGGAGAAAGTTGTTATCATAATGCGATAATGTAATTAACTGTAGGGGCTTGCGCCTGCAGGGAAGAGCGTCCCTACAATCAAAAACCACTCACAAACAAGGAGGAATCTGATAAAGTCTATTACAACGGTCGCGTCTATCCAAACCTCTGATATACGGTGCCATAAATTAACTTGGTATTTTCAGAGAGGTGGGTGGATAAGTCCAAATAACATCTTCCCTTCCAAATTCAGGCTAGACTTCCCAATATCTTGGTCCGGTCTTTCGACAGTAAACAGATTCTAGCACGCCCGGTAGGACCTTTTCTTCTTTCTACTCCACACTTCGTGTGTTGTGTTTCGTGAACGAAATCGCGGTTCTCTATAGTTTCCCTTGGATTCAAGGTACTTAAACTTGGTGTCTTGCTCTTGTCTAGAAAATCAATGGATTCTCATTGCACTGCGTGCAACAGCAACTCCCGTTCCACCCCAACTGGAGGAGTGACCTATGAGCCCAATGCGTCCTCTATTTTCTCAATGTCAGTAGGGCAGGTCAAACAAGCCACTACAGGATTGTTCTTTAGGAACATGCTCCCACCTGTGAGTTTTGGTGCCTCAACGCCGCAAGAAGAAGCTCCTAGAAGGTCGGTCTTTGATCGGCCGGCAACCACGACGGCTCCCATCAACAAGCCGTCAAACTCTAGCATCTCAGTCTTCAACAGGCTGAGCAAGAGCTCAAACGGGTATGTAAAGAAGATCGTAATACCTGAAGGGGCTACCCCAAAAAAGCTAGCCCTCCCTACCCCTGCTACAGGTGAAACCATCAAAGGTGCTTCCCCCATCAGACGATCAGTCTTCGAAAGATTGGCCGGTTCTCCACAAACTCCATCAAGGACGTCAGTCTTCGACAGGCTAACGCCGATTGAAACACCCCAGTAATGCCGGGGACATGATGAAGCCGCTTCCAAAACTGAGGCGGTCCCTTCAGAAAGGCACCCTTGACGTCGCTACTGGCGCTGAGTGAGAGAAGCTAGAGGCAACACCCCCTCTGGGCTCATCCTACCAACTCCGATGATGGATATCAACGCAGCTGTTCTAACCGGGAACAACTTTCATCCGCTGAGGAGAGTATGCAAGAACTCTCCAACGGCGGTGCTTAAGAAATCACCTCTGCCAGTAGAGGTCCCTGTGCTGCGACAGCCAGAGCAGCCTTGCCAAAGGCTCTCTTCACAAATTCATATGGTCTGGAGAAATGTCCAAGAGTCTGTGATTGACCAAAACTACTTTCGTCGACCAAAGAAATCGAAGGTTCGACAAGAAAAAGACCACTCCTCCGCCATACAACTGGGGGCTTCTCCTAAACAGGTGCCTGTTACAATGGCTCCTTCAACTCCAATCTCTCATAAAAGAATGTGGCTGAAGAAAACTCTACCTCCTGCGATAAATTCTAAAGGCGGTGGATCTAAAAGCCCCAAGCCTAGATCTAAATGTCCAATGGGTAAGAAGGGAGTCGTGCTTCGGTGAGTCACCGACTGCAAACTCGGTCGCTGAAAAAGGCTCAGGAGTAACAAAAAAAGCTCCAAGAAATGCTGAACAAAATGAAGACACTTACTAGACAAAAAGAAAGTCCGGACAAAGAGGCTGAACAACGCCAAGAGCTGGAGACCGATACAGAGTTTCTGCGAAGGGTGCTCGAGAGAAAGGATAAAGAAGCCGCTGAGAAAGTTGCTAACATAAAGCAGATGGCTCTCTTATTCCAAGATATGGTTGGAACGATGATCGAGCCAGAACCCCCAGCCGAAGATCCGTCGATAACCATCGAGGATGACAGAGGGGAAATATCAAACCCTCCTTCGGCCTTATCATCGGCCAAAGAAGAAATGATCTCCAAAGCTGCCCTTGATGATTACATTGCTCAACAAATAAAAACTCATCAAACTAGTGAAGCCGCCGGCCAAATTTTCAGAACCGGACGAATATATCTAGGCTGGTATGATCAAATCAAATACCCGCCGGGATATATGATCCTCAAGTTCCATGTCTACAAAGGAACAGACAACCCTCACCAACACGTCGCGCAATTCAGAGCTCTGAACGGCAACACTGGAGGTGACGACAAACTGTTGCTTCGCCAGTTCGTTGGTAGCCTATCAGAAACAGCCTTTGAATGATACTCGGAGCTCCTAAACGACTCCGTGAAAACATTCGCAGAGATGGAACTGCTGTTCACACAGCGTTTCGCCAGCGCGAGTAAGCGCACTCCGATCACGGCATTAATCAATTCCAGGGTAAAGCCGGGAGAAACATGGGTCCAATACGCTATCCGATGGCGGAACTTGTGGTCTAAATGCGAACAACGCATTGAAGAATCTCCGGCCGTGGGCATGTTCATCAGGACCCTTGATTCTCAAACGACAGTGTCCCAGTTCATGACATTCTTCAAGCCCACAATCTTTTAGGCTCTGATAAATAAACTGGCCTAAATGGACCAGATAGGCCATAGACCTTCCTCCTCAAATAAGGACCCTCGAAATAATAAGGGTAAAGGGAAAGCAGCCTTCATTGTCAATATGCAACAGCAGCCGAGTGGCCCAAAACCAGCTGCTTGCTAAGACAACACGCGTCCGCGCCTATCCTTAGAGGAAAGACTAGGACGCGCTTACTCGTTTCCCCATGACAAGACGAGGAGACTGTTCGAATTGGCAATGCATAATAAACTCATCACATTGCCCGACCTACGGCGTCCACCGCAACCCGGCGACGTCAACAACCCTAACTACTGCTCCAATCACAGAATGGCGAGCCACCCAATTGAAGATTGCTACGTCTTCAAAACCTGGGTCGAGAACTAGTATCAACAGGAGAAATTCATGTTGTTTAATAACTGAAGGGTAAACCCGCCCCAGAAACACACTCCCAAAAAGGTGGATATGCAGGGGGCATCATGCTTACTCGTCGAAGAAACTCCATGGGAATTCGTGCTTTCAGCAAAAACCAAAAGAATACTGAAGGATCTACAAGAATGTCCGATAGTCAGGTGGAAAATCCCACTTGAACCCGAAATAATCGACGGCATACTAAAACCTCGTCCTGTCCCGAAAATTGTTGACGAGGGGAAAACCCCCAAGTCAAGCCTTCGAAGAAAAAGAAGAAGACCAAGAAGTCTGTGCAGCCTGCCGAGTATGACGACAAGCGCACAGATCTATAAAAATACATAGATGCGCTGGAGGAGTATAATCAGAACACGCGGACACCAGTTACTCTTGAAGAATTCCTCATGCATATTCTTGAGGGCGAAGATGGTGACAATGATGAGGGAAATGACTGATCAGAAGACACCGAAGATTATGTAGCAAGTTGCCACATGGTCTCCCATTCTTCATTATATGACGAAGAGGCTCGCTCAGTGTCAGAAAACAACGCAGAGGAATTGGGGGCAAATCGGCATTAAAATTCCCGCAACTGCCAGAAAAAGACCCGATTGAGAGGTTGTTAAACGAAGCCTTTGAAAAAAGCAATGTTGAACGAGAATGCGAGATAGCCATATATGAAAAGGCTAAGCATCAGCGTCTGAGTAAAGAAGCTGCGGCGATGACGAGTCGTAAAGTGCTCCAACCAAACCAAAGCACACCGCAACAAATAAGAGCTGGATCAAAACAGAGAAGCGGTTCGCCAAGCCCTGTCAATGAGGATGAAGCCGCCACCTCTCATAAAAAACACTCATGGGGTCATATGCCTTGATGGAGAAGAATTACATCCAAACCACTGTCTATATCATCGGAAGGTCACCCACCCCACTGAGGATTGCAGTGCTTTCAAGAAGTGGTGGCAAGGTTACGTTGTCCCATCAAAAACACTTCATGAGGATGAAGCGTGAAGCTTACGTTCATCGATGGCAAAATAGTGGGATGAACGCATATGAAGAAACGATTGGCAACTGTCATATGGTCGGTACCAGTTCGGAAGGGGAAAACCCCAAGTTCTTACCTTCGGGAGCGATTCTGAGGACGAAACACCCCTCAACACTCTCTTCAAAGACTCTACCTCCGAAAAAGAAGAGGAGGATAAGAACTGTGAAAACATTAGCTATGTAACAGCACGTTTCCTGAGAAGAACCTTGGACCTACAAACAAAGGTTCGAACAAAAAAGATAAAGGGAAAGGGAAAATCCCTTAGGAAATTGCTCTCGACGACGGAGTAGTAAAAGAGCTCACTACAAAAGATCCGCCTAAGAAAAACAACGTGGATTACAACGTTCTGGCATATTTGAAGAAAATACCCTCACAACTGAGCATATTGGATACTCTCCTCCTGTCCAAAGAGGCACGAGATTTCCTGATCAAGGCATTACAAGTGCTTGATCAGTTCTAAGCTTTTCTCGCAGAAGAGAAGATGAAAAATGAACTGGAAGAAATCCATATGACCGATATTACATTCAGCGATGAGGATCTCCTCCTCGGTATGTGCGAAAATAATTGCCCGTTATACGTCACCGGGTATTGCCACGATATCAAGATAGGAAAAATCCTTATCAACAACGGATCCTCCGTTAAGCTTCTCAACGTGATAGTGCCGAAGGAAATTTGCATGAATATTAAGCACCTTTCCCAAGATAAAATTGCCATCTCTGGGTTTGACTCACAGTCGTCACGGACGCTTGGGTCCGTAATACTGACACTACGCTTCAGTCTGCTCGTCAGTGACATCAAATTTCATGTCATTGATGCCAAGACTTGCTATAATGCTTTGCTCGGTAGGTCGTGGTTACACGAGTACGACGTCATCCCTTCTACACAACATCAGTGTATGAAGTATTTCAAGGATGGCTCGGAGTACACCGTCACAGGTGAGCTAAATCCGTTCTCCGTAAACGAAGTCCGGAAATATGAAGATATAAACTACTTCTTACCAGACTTCGAGGATACTGAGAGATGCTACAAGCCGAAGAATAAATAGAAATCCGTTGCCATTATCCTGATCTTTGGGAGCGATACCGAGAAAGAGGAAGAAATAGTCTACTCGGGGCAACCCTAAAGGCAAAGCAATAAGCCCGGACCATCTACTCATATTTTAGTCTTTGGCAGCAACTCAGAGGATGAGGCCAATGCAGTGTTCTCCGTCCGCCCGTCAATGCAGACTTTTGTCGGAGCAGATCAGAGTCTACAAATTACAATGGTTCCGCCTTGGCCTTACAAGGAACTTGATGCACTCGATACATACAGCGTACAAGAACTGCAAACTTTCTACGCACCTCCTAGGCAAAGAGGTGAAAAGACGATCCTCTTCTACCAATCTACGGAGACTAAAGTAGAAAAAGAAATTTGGTATGGTGCTGATTTCACACTCGATAGACTTCAACCCATTCGTCTGCCAAGATATTACACGGAAGTATTGAAAAAGCTGTTAAGATGCCAAGGTGTGCCTCTCGAACAAAGTGTTCGACAAGCCCAATTCTACAAAAAGGTTTGGGATATTCCTGAGACTCAACGAAAGATGCCCAATAGGAAGATGGAGACAACCGGGATCGGATATGTTCGGTCCAAGAAACAAGAGCAAGTTTACAGTTGCCACATCATAAACAGCTTGAGTGAAGAGGAAAACGCTCTTCCAAGTAGCTGTGACGTTGAATTGTAGCGAGATCCCGCTTTAAAAATGTTAAGTCCTTCGTTGGAAGAACAAATTGACAAGTTAATAAATGAAGCCTGTCAAACAAGCCGGTACAACCACAGCCGTGAAATGGCCATTTATGAAAAAGCCAAGACGCAGCGTCTCAACCGGCAATCCGCGGAGAAACCAGACCGTAATGCTTTTCACCCCAGCCCGTTATATGCTCTTGCGAAAGGGGAAAATCCCGAAATGGAGACAAAATAGGGCTAAGAACGCAAAACAACATTCAAAGACAATAAAGCAGATCTAAGACACCGTGCAAACGAAAAAAACTCGATTGGAGCCCGTCCTTTATAAAGAAGATGGGTCGGGAATACTCTTTCTCTCAAGACAAGACAAGGAAAATATTTAACCTTGTCATGAGGCACCAAATGATGACGCTTCCGGAGTCTCGGCACCCCGAACAAATAAATGAGGTCCATCATCCGGATTATTGCTCCTATCACCGAGTAACAGGTCATCCCCTTGAAGACTGCTTCACCTTCAAAGACTGGGTAGAAGACCAATATCGAAAAGGCAGTTTTACGTTATCTGATAGCTGGAGGGTAACCCCATCACAAAAGCATAAGCCAAAGATGACCTATACCATCAGGATAGCACCAGCTCAACATCAAGAATGGAAGCGAATTCATACCTGCCATATGATAACACTCTCAAAAGAGGGAGAGCACGAGACTATGAATGACCTCTACAGGTGCTTCGCTAACAAAGACGAGGATGAGGTAATCTCAGAGTTTCCACCAGCACTAAAAGAGCTGGAAGATGGGATACACACTACGACAGACAACCTTAGAAAAATTGATTTAGGGACGGAAAATGATCCGAGGGCAACGTTCGTCCGTGAGTTATTATCTGAAAAACAAGTAGCCACGTTAAAAGACGTGCTCATGCGGTATAAAGATTGCTTCACTTGGAACTACTCTGAAATGCCGGGTCTAGATCCAAAAGTGGCAGTACATAAACTGGCTATATCGCCAGGTATAAAGCCAATCAAACAGGCGCTAAGAAGGATGCGACTCGATCTTGAGATGAGTATTAACGCTGAAGTCAAGTGTAGCATCTTGAAAAGTCGTTTTGGTGTTTTCCTGAAAATCGGTGAAAATTCGGTATTTTTCCGAAAACCGTCTTTTTTGTTATTTTGCAGTTTAGGGCTAATTATACCTAAAATGGATAGGTAATTGCTTGTTTTTAGTATCTAATGAGTTACTTATTAAATTTTGGTCATTTAAAATTTTTCCCTATTTTTCAATTTTTTAATATTATTTTAAGCCGGTAAGAAAATACATTAAATTAGCGATAAATACAAATTTTTCCGGGCTAATTTTAATCCTTAAAATTATGTTAATTAAAATCTAGTTGTAACATAAATTTTTAGTATTTTATTTTAATTTTTAACTAATTTTTATTATAGGAAACGAAAATTATTGAATTTAAGCTTAAACTTGCAATTTTTGACTTGTAGGGGGTCTTTTTGCATAAAATTTCTTTTGTAAAACCCCTCTCTCTCTTCCCTCAGCCCTAGGCCATCCCTACCATGATCAGGTCCAGAAAATTTCTTGCCTCACTTTGACCTTATTCATGTGATGAAATGGATTGTTTTGAGAGTTGATTAAAATATAGTATTTGGAAGTATGGTGTATTGACTTGAGAGGGTTGACTTAGGAATTTTCTCACAACACCCACCCCCATCCCTCACCTCTTTCCTGGCCAAAAATCTGCAGGAAATCCCCCCCCATTTCCTCTTCTCTTTCTCTCTCAAATTTCATCAAAATATTGCTCCAAAAATCAAAAATTTAATCTCACAACTTAATTCCCATTCCTTATTCCTTTCACCTTGGGTTTTATAGCTTGGATCATGATGCTTTGAGGCCATCAATTGAAGCAAATTTATTCTTGCTAGATCTCTAGTTGAGGTATAAATTCTTGCTAATTAAATTCTTTTGGTTAAGTTTCTTAAGTTAAATTGTTGTAGTGTTAAATTAGTGTTAATCCTAATCTAGTTTTTTTTCTAGTTAATGGTTTGAGTTTAACTAGGATTTTAGAAACCATTATTTAGTTGATTAAATATATTTTGTTATCTAGTTGTTTTGCTAACCTAATCTAAGAGGTTAACTTGCTAATTGAGCTATAAATTAGTGTTAATTTAAGGTTTTTCATGTATAGTTTGGATTAAGATTGATAGTTATAAAATTCTAGAAAGGGTTTGTTTATGGAAAATGTGATTTGAAGCATTGTATGTGTTATAATTAAAATGATTGTGGTTAACTAGTTATGCGATTGGATGTTTATGCTAGGTTGTAGTCTTTTGTCGCAAATCGGCGATTTTTTTTGCACCGATTCTTTTTTGAAGGTAATGCTTACTAGTTTTTATTAAAATATTGTGATGAACTATTTGCGAGATCTTGATGATATTTTTAAGATATCCTATGACGTTTAGGATGCGTGAGTGAGGATTTTTGAGTAATCGGGTTTTAGTTTTGCTGGGCGGCCAAATCGACTTTTTTGGTAGATTTTTGCGAGTTTCGCGTGTGTCCCGCGGACTTTGTGCACGTTGTACCTAGCTTGTGAACGTTAGTGTTTTCGTTTGGGTTTTGCATCGTTCTTGATATGTAACCTTATGTTTGGTATTGATGTAAATTCCAGGTTCGGTCGCGGAGACGTCAGACGCGGCTCGAAAGGGGAAAGCGGTGATCGGACGTGACTAGCTAGGGATTTCGGTGAGTAGATATAACATCTACGGGGGACTATCGTTGGATGGCGCAAGTCGCCCGATAGTTTTAGTACCTTAAAAAGATTCTTAGTAATGTTAGTAATTAGGGGTGTAATACTTGTATGATTATTTGCTACATTCATGCCCTATATTGACATACATATACGAAACCATGTTATAGGACACCTGCACCATTGCCAGGGTTTTTATATGCAGCACGAGCACTATTCATGCTTACACACACACCCTGGTAATTGCCATGCCACCACACTAGATAACCTTTAAATTGAACCCTTTTACTATAATTGATACTTAAACTTACGCTATTGCTTTAATTCCTTAAAATGAAATCGTAGAATTGCTATTCATGTGCATGTACTTCATCATATTAATTGTTCACGCCTAATCTATCAATCATACATCGCAACTTGATTATTGACACCATATGCATTCATTATCATTGGCATATGCATTTATGAGGATTTCATGAGATTTTGTGATATTCTGGATTTCCGGGGAAAGCCGCAAAATTTCTAAACTTATTATATTTTTAAAATATGTAAATTACGGTTTTCTAGTGATGTAAGTGTCGTCCACCATGAGTTTGCTGTGGTTTTCGAGACCCGTTTTGAGGAGTTGGATGAACCGTCTCGGGTACATGGTGGGCCCGGTAAGGTACCCCGGGGCAAGAAGCTCGTGTTGCTGACGATGAGCCTGGCAGGGGACGGATTACCTACCGGTGACTTCATTGGGCACGGCGGATATCCAGAGGATACCGACCGGGGCTACGAGAGGATGAGATATTGATATTGAGATGGGTCAGCCGGATGGCTGAGGCCAGAGACACTATGACATGGATTTATGAGATTTGAGACAGCTTTTAGGTGTCGTTGCTGGACACAGGTTCTTGTCGATTCTTTGAGTATTATGCTGGCATTCTAAAAGAGTTTCAAAAACAAAAAGAGATAAAATGTTTCTTATATATACCTATTGAGACCTCAGATATTCATGTTGCATACATACTAGTACACTGATGTTGTATACACACCTGCTGGTGCATCCAGTCATACCTGTATTAGAGATGCTAGAATACTTGTGTGCATGCATGCGATAGCCTGTGTAGATGTTATTTATTACTCATGAGTTGGCAACTCACCCCCGTTGTGCCACAGCCTTTTGCAGGTCCGCTCCGTCAGTACAGTAGCGGTGGCGCACTTGCTTATTTTGCTCTCTTGCCTGGACTCGCGGTTTTGCTTTTAGGTGGGTTATATTATTATTTTTGCACCACCTTGTATATTCTTTGTATCTAGAGCACTCCATCTACTGTATCTACCAGCATTATTGTATATTGACCTAGAGATGAGACTGTGAGATTTGTGGACTTTTATGCTGTATTTTGGGGTCGAGCTCACTTGAGTCGACATGCTGTTTTTCTTATGCTTCATTATGATTATTTTGCATGTTGTCGTTTTATATTGCGTGGGATTTGTGACCGCCTTGTGGCGAAGAGCTAGCTCCCGCTTGGGGATGCCCTATTTTGTTGGATTCATATATATTCTTGTTGTACCCATTTTGGGGGCCAGTATTTACAAAGGAGACTCTGCCGAAATTTTCGGAAAAATTGGTATTGTTTTTAAAAAGGGTTTTACATGACTTATTTGATAAACTCGCTTTCAATTGATTGGGTTTTCTTCACTCTTTTGCTTAATTGGTTTTGTTTTCTGGGCTTTGGCTTACTTATTTTACGGATGTCTTGAGACGTTTCGTAACTTAAGTGCCGGTCATGTTCCGTACCCTGCGGGTCGTGACAAAGTTGGTATCAGAGCGATAGGTTTTACCTTTTTGAGTGTAGGATGACCCTTGGTAGATGGAGTAAGTGACTTAAGTAGGGTAACGTAGCGTATGTATGTTCGCGGCATACTTGCGATACGGTACTCCGCCTAAGTGACTTTAGGATACTTGCTTGAAATTCCTTCTTCAATTCCGTGTATCCTATGATTCTTTTGCACTGTTCTTATTATCCATTTTTCTGTAACAGTCACTATGCCGCCGAAGGCTACGAGGGCACAGAGGGCTGCCGCCAGAGACGAGATTCGAGCTGGCTCGTCCGAGACTAGGACTGAGCAGGGTGGTATGCCTACGCCGCAGGGACAGACCGATCCACCTTCCCCAGGCCGTATGGATAGGCTCGAGACTGGTATGGAGGAGTTGCGACAGATGATGGGAGGCATGCAGGAGCTATGTCAGATGGTAGGATCCCTAGTTGCAGCCAGTCGTACACCGAGGCCGGATGACGTACCTACTACATCACAGACGACCATGATACCTGCTCCTACCACTACCACCGTGGCCATTCCGGTTTCACTACAGGATTTCATGAGGCTGAGGCCTCCAGTATTCACCGGCACCGAGGCAGCGGAGGACCCACAGACGTTCCTTGACAGTTTAGCCAGGATCTGTCGTTCGCTGAGATGTTCGGATGATCGATGGGTAGAGCTTGCGAGTTTCCGACTAGAGGGTCTCGCGCAGACATGGTGGGAGTCAGTCTTGAGAGGTCGAGCTGCAGGTCTACCGCCTATGACTTGGGTCGAGTTTACAGCGGTCTTTCTAGCCCGTTTCCTTCCAGAGAGCGTTCGTGACGCCAGAGCTCGTAGCTTCGAGGCCTTAGTCAAGACACCTGGGATGACGGTGTCTGAGTATGACATCCAGTTTACACAGTTATCCCGATATGCTCAGTATTTGGTGGATACCGAGGAGAAGATGGTGAAGAGGTTCGTACAGGGACTTGATGCCCTGCTATATCTTGCCATTGGCGCCCAGCACTACGACACTTATTCAGCTGCTATGGATACGGCATTGCGGATGGAGGCACGCATATCACAGACTTCGGCCGTTTCTGGGCCGAAGAGGATTCGCACCGATGTACCGTCTCAGAGGCAGCGCGCCAGATTCTTTCCGAGAGATAGGCCTGGCAGAGGATTTGGGCGGGGACAGTTATATGGTTCTTATGCCCAGGGGCAGCAGCCGTCGCCAGGGTGTTTTGGGTGCGGGAGTTTGCACCATCTTGTCAGAGACTGTCCGGCGAGACGACAGGGAGAAGCGACAGTTCCGCATGTGACCCTACCACCATCGCCACCCCCTCCTCATAAAGCCCTACTTCCTACCACAGGCGATGCTCCACGCCAGTTAGGTGCACCCAGAGGCCGTGGACGCGGCGGTCCTGTTCAGAGAGGACGAGGAGGCAGAGGCCGAGGTCGAGGTCAGCCCGCTATCGGTAGAGGACAGGCCCGAGTATTTGCTTTGACACCGCAGGATGCGCAGGCATCCAATGCCGTTGTGACAGGTACCTTGCCAGTTTGTTCTTTCAACGCCCGGGAATTATTTGACCCAGGTTCCACACATTCGTACGTCTCTACACACTTTGCACCGATGTTGGGCCGTGAGTCGTCGTCGTTAGATCATCCGCTTGTTGTTGTTACTCCGGTAGGCGAGTCGTTTGTCGCTCGTTTTGTATTTCGATTGTGTTCCGTTCGTATCGGGGAGAGGGATTCATCGGTTGATTTGATTCTCCTCGATATGTTGGACTTTGATGTGCTTCTGGGCATGGATTGGCTAGCCACTTGTTATGCTTCAGTGGACTGCCGTGAGAAGGCAGTCATATTTAGCTTTCCGGGAGAGCCAGTCCTTGTTATTCAGGGAGACCGCAGTGTCACCCTTCCCAGCTTAATTTCGTCTCTTCGCGCTGGTCAGCTCTTGCAGAAGGGATGTCAGGGATTCTTAGCGTATATTTGTGATACTCGAGCTGCAGAGGTTCCGTTGGACCGGGTCCCGGTAGTTTGTGAGTTCCCTGATGTTTTCCCTGATGAGCTACCTGGGCTACCGCCTGAGCGCAATGTTGAGTTCTGCATTGATTTGATTCCCGGCTCGGGGCCTATTTCTATACCGCCTTATCGGATGGCCCCGGCAGAGCTTCGAGAGCTGAAGGATCAGTTGCAGGATTTGTTAGATAAGGGGCTTATTCGACCTAGTGTTTCTCCATGGGGTGCTCCGGTCCTGTTTGTCAAGAAGAAGGATGGAAGTTTGCGCTTATGTATCGACTACCGCCAGCTGAACAAAGTTACCGTTCGGAACAGATATCCGTTGCCACGCATTGATGATTTGTTCGACCAGCTTCAGGGTGCGGGATATTTTTTGAGGATCGACTTGCGATCAGGATACCATCAGCTGCGAGTTCGACAGGAGGATATACCGAAGACAGCCTTCCGTACACGCTATGGCCACTACAAGTTTTTGGTGATGTCGTTCGGACTCACCAACGCCCCAGCAGCATTCATAGATTTGATGAACCGTACATTCATGCCGTATCTTGACTTGTTCATCATCGTGTTTATCGACGATATCTTGGTGTACTCCCGTAGCAGAGACGAGCACGAGCAGCACTTGCAGATTACGTTACAGACTCTGAGGGAGCACCGGCTGTTCGCAAAGTTCTCCAAGTGTGCATTCTGGCTGGACAGCGTCGGATTCTTGGGTCACGTGGTTACGAGAGACGGCATATGTGTGGACCCGAGGAAGATTGAGGCTGTTCAGCAGTGGCCCCGACCTACATCGGTTACTGAGATCCGTAGTTTTCTAGGCCTGGCGGGCTACTACAGGCGTTTTGTTCAGGATTTCTCCCGTATAGCTGCACCCTTGACCGGTTTGACCCGGAAGGGAGTTCCTTTCGTCTGGACGGAGGAGTGCGAGCGCAGTTTTCAGCAGCTGCGGACATGTTTGACTACGGCGCCGGTATTATCTTTGCCTTCGGGATCAGGCGGATTTGTGGTCTACTGCGATGCTTCGCGGGTGGGATTAGGATGCGTATTGATGCAGCATGGCCGGGTGATCGCTTATGCTTCTCGGCAGTTGAAGAGGCACGAACAGAACTACCCCACTCACGATTTGGAGATGGCTGCAGTGGTCTTTGCACTGAAGATTTGGCGACATTACCTATACGGCGAGTCGTGTCAGATATTCACAGACCACAAGAGCTTAAAATACATATTTCAGCAGCGATACCTGAACCTTAGATAGCGTCGTTGGATGGAGTTGGTGAAAGACTATGACTGCGAGATCCTATATCACCCAGGCAAGGCGAATGTAGTGGCAGATGCGTTGAGTAGGAGACCCGGGGGTAGTCTATCCTTTTTGCGCACAGTGCAGAGGCAGTCGTCAGCAGATTGGCAGATGTTATGCGACAGCCGAGTTGAGTTCGAGTTCACTCAGACAGGGGAACAGCTCGCGCATGTTCGTGCACGCCGACAGTTGCTTGACCGTATATATGAGGCACAGCGCAGTGACGACCGTTGCTCAGAGATCATGGCACAGATGGGACAGGGCAGATTTTCCGAGTTCGTGATTGACGATCAGGGGATTTTACGATATGATCTAGACTGTGCGTACCAGATGCTGATGGATTGCGGCGCGACATTCTTGAGGAGGCACACCGATCAGTGTATAGTGTCCATCCCGGTTCCACCAAGATGTACCATGATATGAGAGAGACCTACTGGTGGGACGGGATGAAGAGGGACATTGCGGAGTTCGTTTCGAGATGCCTGACTTGTCAGCAAGTCAAGGCCGAGCACCAGAGGCCCGCAGGAGAGCTACAGCCGTTACCCATTCCAGAGTGGAAATGGGAGCAGATTTCGATGGACTTCGTTGTGGGTCTACCCAGGACCAGTCGAGGGTACGACTCCATCTGGGTGATCGTGGATAGATTGACGAAAGCGGCTCACTTCCTACCAGTGAAGACCACCTTCAGCTTCGCTCAGTATGCTCAGCTCTATATTGACGAGATCGTGCGACTACATGGCGTACCGACTTGTATCGTGTCAGATTGAGGCACTCAGTTTACCAGCCGACTATGGAAGAGACTCCAGGAGGCTTTGGGCACTCGTTTGAGCTTCAGCACAGCATTTCATCCGCAGACCGACGGACAGTCAGAGCGGACCATTCAGGCTCTCGAGGACATGCTCAGAGCGTGCGTTTTAGACTTTGGTGGTAGCTGGGATCGTCATTTACCTCTAGTGGAGTTCTCCTACAACAACAGCTTCCAGGATACTATTCAGATGGCACCTTTCGAGGCATTGTATGGGAGGAGATGCAGATCGCCCGTCTGTTGGACAGAGCTCAGCGAGAGCAGCATTTTGGGGCCGCAACTTGTTGAGGAGACGACAGCGAAGATACAGTTGATTCGAGACCGGATGAGGGCAGCTCAGAGCAGACAGAAATCCTATGCAGACAGGCGCCGTCGCAGATTAGAGTTCGCAGTTGGCGACCATGTTTTTCTGAAAGTCTCTCCGATGAAGGGCATGATGCGTTTTGGGCAAAAGGGGAAGCTTAGCCCTAGATTCGTAGGTCCCTTCGAGATCCTCGAGCGTGTCGGCGCAGTTGCATATCGTTTGGCTCTTCCTCCCAGCTTTCCCGATGTTCACCCCGTCTTCCATGTTTCGATGCTCCGCAAGTACCTTCACGACCCTTCGCATGCGATTCAGCACCCGACAGTCCAGCTAGAGCGCGACCTTTCTTTTGCAGAGCAGCCGGTGGCCATCCTGGATCGGCAGGTGAAGAAGTTGAGATCGAAGATTATACCAACCGTCAAGGTCCTTTGGCGTAGCCCGAGCAGCGAGGAGGTTACCTGGGAGACCGAGGGCGAGATGAGGAAGAAATATCCCCATCTCTTCGAAGGTACGCGTAGTTATATTTTTAAATTCGGGGACCGAATTTCTTTAAGGGGGGAAGATTGTAGCGTCTTGAAAAGTCGTTTTGGTGTTTTCCTGAAAATCGGTGAAAATTCGGTATTTTTCCGAAAACCGTCTTTTTTGTTATTTTGCAGTTTAGGGCTAATTATACCTAAAATGGATAGGTAATTGCTTGTTTTTAGTAGCTAATGAGTTACTTATTAAATTTTGGTCATTTAAAATTTTTTCCCTATTTTTCAATTTTTTAATATTATTTTAAGCCGGTAAGAAAATACATTAAATTAGCGATAAATATAAATTTTTCCGGGCTAATTTTAATCCTTAAAATTATGTTAATTAAAATCTAGTTGTAACATAAATTTTTAGTATTTTATTTTGATTTTTAACTAATTTTTATTATAGGAAACGAAAATTATTGAATTTAAGCTTAAACTTGCAATTTTTGACTTGTAGGGGGTCTTTTTGCATAAAATTTCTTTTGTAAAACCCCTCTCTCTCTTCCCTCAGCCCTAGGCCAGCCCCACCATGATCAGGTCCAGAAAATTTCTTGCCTCACTTTGACCTTATTCATGTGATGAAATGGATTGTTTTGAGAGTTGATTAAAATATAGTATTTGGAAGTATGGTGTATTGACTTGAGAGGGTTGACTTAGGAATTTTCTCACAACACCCACCCGCATCCCTCACCTCTTTCCTGGCCGAAAATCTGCAGGAAATCCCCCCCATTTCCTCTTCTCTTTCTCTCTCAAATTTCATCAAAATATTGCTCCAAAAATCAAAAATTTAATCTCACAACTTAATTCCCATTCCTTATTCCTTTCACCTTGGGTTTTATAGCTTGGATCATGATGCTTTGAGGCCATCAATTGAAGCAAATTTATTCTTGCTAGATCTCTAGTTGAGGTATAAATTCTTGCTAATTAAATTCTTTTGGTTAAGTTTCTTAAGTTAAATTGTTGTAGTGTTAAATTAGTGTTAATCCTAATCTAGTTTTTTTTTCTAGTTAATGGTTTGAGTTTAACTAGGATTTTAGAAACCATTATTTAGTTGATTAAATATATTTTATTATCTAGTTGTTTTGCTAACCTAATCTAAGAGGTTAACTTGCTAATTGGGCTATAAATTAATGTTAATTTAAGGTTTTTCATGTATAGTTTGGATTAAGATTGCTAGTTATAAAATTCTAGAAAGGGTTTGTTTATGGAAAATGTGATTTGAAGCATTGTATGTGTTATAATTAAAATGATTGTGGTTAACTAGTTATGCGATTGGATGTTTATGCTAGGTTGTAGTCTTTTGTCGCAAATCGGCGATTTTTTTTGCACCGATTCTTTTTTGAAGGTAATGCTTACTAGTTTTTATTAAAATATTGTGATGAACTATTTGCGAGATCTTGATGATATTTTTGAGATATCCTATGACGTTTAGGATGCGTGAGTGCGGATTTTTGAGTAATCGGGTTTTAGTTTTGCCGGGCAGCCAAATCGACTTTTTTGGTAGATTTTTGCGAGTTTCGCGTGTGTCCCGCGGACTTTGTGCACGTTGTACCTAGCTTGTGAACGTTAGTGTTTTCGTTTGGGTTTTGCATCGTTCTTGATATGTAATCTTATGTTTGGTATTGATGTAAATTCCAGGTTCGGTCGCGGAGACGTCAGACGCGGCTCGAAAGGGGAAAGCGGTGATCGGACGTGACTAGCTAGGGATTTCGGTGAGTAGATGTAACATCTACGGGGGACTATCGTTGGATGGCGCAAGTCGCCCGATAGTTTTAGTACCTTAAAAAGATTCTTAGTAATGTTAGTAATTAGGGGTGTAATACTTGTATGATTATTTGCTACATTCATGCCCTATATTGACATACATATACGAAACCATGTTATAGGACACCTGCACCATTGCCAGGGTTTTTATATGCAGCACGAGCACTATTCATGCTTACACACACACCCTGGTAATTGCCATGCCACCACACTAGATAACCTTTAAATTGAACCCTTTTACTATAATTGATACTTAAACTTACGCTATTGCTTTAATTCCTTAAAATGAAATCGTAGAATTGCTATTCATGTGCATGTACTTCATCATATTAATTGTTCATGCCTAATCTATCAATCATACATCGCAACTTGATTATTGACACCATATGCATTCATTATCATTGGCATATGCATTTATGAGGATTTCATGAGATTTTGTGATATTCTGGATTTCGGGGGAAAGCCGCAAAATTTCTAAACTTATTATATTTTTAAAATATGTAAATTGCGGTTTTCTAGTGATGTAAGTGTCGTCCACCATGAGTTTGCTGTGGTTTTCGAGACCCGTTTCGAGAAGTTGGATGAACCGTCTCGGGTACATGGTGGGCCTGGTAAGGTACCCCGGGGCAAGAAGCTCGTGTTGCTGACGATGAGCCTGGCAGGGGACGGATTACCTACCGGTGACTTCATTGGGCACGGCGGTTATCCAGAGGATACCGACCGGGGCCGCGAGAGGATGAGATATTGATATTGAGATGGGTCAGCCGGATGGCTGAGGCCAGAGACACTATGACATGGATTTATGAGATTTGAGACAGCTTTTAGGTGTCGTTGCTGGACATAGGTTCTTGTCGATTCTTTGAGTATTATGCTGGCATTCTAAAAGAGTTTCAAAAACAAAAAGAGATAAAATGTTTCTTATATATACCTATTGAGACCTCAGATATTCATGTTGCATACATACTAGTATACTGATGTTGTATACACACCTGCTGGTGCATCCAGTCATACCTGTATTAGAGATGCTAGAATACTTGTGTGCATGCATGCGATAGCCTGTGTAGATGTTATTTATTACTCACGAGTTGGCAACTCACCCCCGTTGTTCCACAGCCTTTTGCAGGTCCGCTCCGTCAGTACAGTAGCGGTGGCGCACTTGCTTATTTTGCTCTCTTGCCTGGACTCGCGGTTTTGCTCTTAGGTGGGTTATATTATTATTTTTGCACCACCTTGTATATTCTTTGTATCTAGAGCACTCCATCTACTGTATCTACCAGCATTATTGTATATTGACCTAGAGATGAGACTGTGAGATTTGTGGACTTTTATGCTGTATTTTGGGGTCGAGCTCACTTGAGTCGACATGCTGTTTTTCTTATGCTTCATTATGATTATTTTGCATGTTGTCGTTTTATATTGCGTGGGATTTGTGACCGCCTTGTGGCGAAGAGTTAGCTCCCGCTTGGGGATGCCCTATTTTGTTGGATTAATATATATTCTTGTTGTACCCATTTTGGGGGCCAGTATTTACAAAGGAGACTCTGCCGAAATTTTCGGAAAAATTGGTATTGTTTTTAAAAAGGGTTTTACATGACTTATTTGATAAACTCGCTTTCAATTGATTGGGTTTTCTTCACTCTTTTGCTTAATTGGTTTTGTTTTCTGGGCTTTGGCTTACTTATTTTACGGATGTCTTGAGACGTTTCGTAACTTAAGTGCCGGTCATGTTCCGAACCCTGCGGGTCGTGACATCAAGAAACTAATCGACTCTGGTTTCATCTAACAAGTTCAATATCCTGACTGAATCGCTAACATTGTTCCAGTGATGAAGAAAAACGGGATGATTCGCATCTGCATGGACTTTCAGGACCTCAACAAAGCTTGCCTGGAGAATGAATTTCCAGTAGCGTTACCGAGATGATGATCGATAACACGTCTACCCATGAGGTATTTTCCTTCATTGATGGATCTTCAGGATACAACCAAATAAAAATGCATCCTGAAGACCAGAAGCATACCGCCTTCCGGACCCCATTGGGTATATTCTGCTATAAAGTGTTGCCCTTCGGTTTGAAGAACGCTGGCTCTACCTACCAGAGGATCATGACAAAGATCTTCGATGACCTCATACACGAGATTCTCGAATGCTATATCGACGACCTTGTGGTAAAGAGAAAATCTCACGAGGAACATTGGGAACATCTAAAAATAGTGTTCCAACGTTTTCGGAAGTATAATCTGTAGATGAATCCTTTAAAATGCACGTTTGGAGTTTCCTTGGGAAAATTCCTAGGATTCAGCATACGTTACCGAGGTATCGAAATTGATCCTTCAAAGATCAAGGCAGTTATAGAAATGCCCATGCCAAGAACCCTCAAACAACTGCGGTCTCTCCAAGGAAAGCTCGCGTACATCCGGCGGTTCATAGCCAACCTCTCCGGAAAATGTCGTCCCTACAGTCATTTGATGAAAAAGGGGAACCCGGTTCATCTGGGATCAAAAGTGCCAAAACGCACTGGACAAAATCAAGCAATACCTGCAAAATCCGCCGGTATTAACCGCTCCGGTTAAGGGAAAACCCCTTATCTTATATACAACGACCCTTGAGGGTTCTCTAGGCGCATTGTGGGCACAAGAGAACGATCAGGGAAAGGAGAGAGATTTATACTATTTCAGTCGAGTTCTCCTGGGGGCAGAAAACAACTACTCCCCCATCGAAAAGCATTGCCTAGCGCTGATCTTCACAATAACGAAACTCAGACATTACGCCTTGGCACATGAGATCCATCTCGTATCGAAGGTGGATCCTCTCAAATATCTAATGTCAAGGGCCATGCTAATGGAAGGCTTTCCAAATGGGCCCTCATCCTGATGGAATTCTCGGTAATATATCGTCCCCTCAAAGCAGTGAAAGGGCAGGCCATTGCCGACTTTCTCATAGAACATCCGAAACCAGCCGACTCCCCCTTAAATTGCAAGTTGCCAGACGAACATGCGTTCGATGCAATCAAAGAAGAAAATGATTCTTAATAGGAACTCTACTTCGATGGAGTATCTTCCATGAAGCGGCGAAAGCAAACATCCCGATAATCAAAGCTGGGGTGGTCCTTATCTTTGTGACCCCGCAAGGAGGGATATTGCGTTACGCCCTTTCCTTAACGGAGCCAAGGACTAACAATGAAGTTGAATACGAAGCTTTGATAGCAGCTCTCGAGATCGCTATTGACATGGGAATCAAAGACCTTCTCATATATGGAGACTCCCACTGATCATCAGCCAAGTAAATGGCGACTATCAGACATGCAATCCAGAGTTGGTAAAGTATGGTGAAAGAGTGCAGCAACTGCTGACACAAATCCCTTCCTATACCCTGTAAAGCATACAGTGTGAGGAAAATAGCAAGGCGGATGCATTGGCCAAATTGGCTAAGGAATCAGCCGATGAAGACCTCGATGACTTAAGGATCATTGTACAAATCCGCAGGGTTCTCGCACCAACAGATATATCTTCAAAAGACCTGGTAAAGCCATTCGAAGGAAAAAAATGACTGAACAAATAGCCCGTCAAATAGAGGACAAAAAAAAGGTCAAGGACTGGAGGGAAGTCTTCATAGACTACTTTAAGTCCTAACGAATGCCTGAAAATGCGTCGTTTAGACATCAGCTCATGAAACGAGCTTTGTTTTTTTGCCTTCGTCAATGATACTTTATACAAGGGATCGTTTGACTGTCTGTGGCTAAGATGCTTGGGGCCAGAGGAAGTAAAGAAAGCCATCAAAAAAATTCACGACGGACTCTACAGTTCTCATCAAGCTGGGCCGAAGATGAAGCTAAAGATAAAAAGAATGGGTTATTATTGGCCCACGATGATCCAGGACTGCCTTGAATTTGCGAAGCAGTGTCACTCGTGCCAAATTCACGGGGACTTTATCCATCAATATCCAAATCCACTACACCCGACAATGGTTAACCGGCCTTTCGAAATATGGGGAACCGATATAATTAGCCCTATCGAGCCAGCATCATCTACAGGACATCGGTTCATACTAGAAACAATCGACTACTTCTCTAAGTAGGCAGAAGCAGTACCGCTAAGGGAGGTGAAGACGGAGAATATCCTCCACTTCTTCAGAACCCATGTCATGTATCGGTTCGGCACTCCGCGATGGATAATCTCGGACAATGGGCCAGCTTATAGAAGTCATAAAATCAGCCGCTTCGTACAGCAGCATAAAATAGATTGGAGATATTTTTCAGTCTATAATTCTTGGGCCAACGGTTTAGCTGAAACTTTCAACAAGACCTTGATAAAGATTATAAAAAAATCAGTGTTTAGAAACAAAAAGGACTGGCACGAAAGGTTGCACGAAGCTCTCTGGGCGTACCGAACAATGTTCAAGATGGCCACAAATACGACACCATACGCATTAGTGTCCGGCACGGAAGCAATGCTCCTAATGGAAATAGAACTCACTTCTCTACGAGTAGCGGTTCGATACGAGCTGACAGATGAAGAAAATGCTCATCTTAGGCTTGAGCAGATCGACGCCCTTGACGAAACTAGCCTTATAGCACAGAAAAATCTAGAGGATTATAAGGCAAGGATGACACGGTCATACGAAAAACTGACCAGGCCAAGAACATTCCGCCAAGGCGAACTCGTGCTAGTCGTCAAAAGACCAATGATCCCTAATCATGCAAAACGGAGGAAGTTCGAGCCGAATTATGAAGGCCCGTACATTATAGACAAAGTCTACCAAGGTGGAGCCTACCTGCTCATGGATATGCATGGCGAAAGACCCTTCCGACCAATAAACGGCTGATTCCTAAAAAAATACTGCGCTAGATGGGTCATGACTTAGGTCAATGATAGATGACGACGCTTGTATTCGCTCACTATCTTCCTGATTCAGAATTCTGAGAGTAGTATCAAAAAAAATTTTGCCCCAAAATACGGCAATACTGGACTGAAACGTCCTTAAAACTAATACTCGTTCCCCCAAACACGGGAATAATGGACTAAGAAGTCCCTAAACTAACAATGGACCGAAACGTCCTTAAACTAATATTCGTCCGAAATATGGGAATATGGGACTGAAACGTCCTTAAACTAGCATTTCGTCCCAAATACGGCGATAAAGGACCGTCATATCCTCACACGTTTAGCCCTACGGAGAATCCCCATATCGATTACCATATATAGTCCAAGGGTGTAAACGATTCATAACTCTTCCGGGTTCCACAAGGTAGTCCTCTGAAGGAGACCGAGGCCTACAGCTAATGATGCGTTATCTTACAGGCCGCTTAAAAAAGGCCGAAATGGTAGGGCAACTTGCAATAAAAGCAGCGAGTAAAAACAAAAATAGCCGAAATGATTGGACACCGCGATAAATAGCCGAAATGATTGGGCAATCGCGACTTTCGCGATATAAAAAACTGAAAAGATAGAGCAACGCGGAAATAAAAAAATTAAAATGAAACTTTTCTGCCCTACAAGTAGTTCGATATCGATTCTTGTATACAATCCACGGGCATGAACAAAATATGTTCCAACCGAGTTCCACCAATGGCAAGAAATATTTCCATATAGTGAAAGACACTTGTAAGTCCTCTCGATTTACAAGGAGAAAATACTCTCGTAAGATCCTTACGTCTTATAAGAGCAAAACACACTTAGGAATCCTCACGACTGATAAGAGGAAACTACACCTATAAGATCCTCTCGACTCGTTGGGAGAAATATCTTTATAAGACCCTTATGGCTCATAAAGTGAAAAAGTCTTAGTTGATAGGATCCTAACCCTGTTTGCTAAGCCACCTTTGTCCAAATTAACAAAGGAAAATGATGATTCGCTCCTGGTAATATTCCAGTTGCAGCGATGCTGATGCCAAGATTGGGATCAGATCTCAAGTTCCTGACTCGTAATAAAACTCAGCGAGTCAAAAAAATGGTAGGGCAACTCGCAATAAAAAGCAGCGAGTAAAAACAAAAATAGCCGAAATGATTGGGCACTACGATAAATAGTCGAAATGATTGGGCAATCGCGACATTCGCGATATAAAAAGCAGAAAAGATAGAGCATCGCGGAAAGAAATAAAAAAATGAAAATGAAACGTTTCTTCCCTGCAAGTATGTCTATATTGACTCTTGTATACGATCCATGGGCACAAATAAAAGAAAGGGAACCATATTTTCCCATCACGCTTCATCAAAAGGAGAACCAAGTCTTGACGGTATATATACAACCTAGAGACTATCCAGGTGTTCCTTCTCATTCAGGCAGGATACAGACGCAACGTCATCATCAAAAAAAGAAGAAGAAGGACCCCAAGGGACAAAGTAAAAATTGAGCAATGGTAAAATCCTAGCTCCAAGTCTTGACGGTACATATACAACCTAGAGACTATCCCGGCGTTCCTCCTCATTCAGCAAGATGCGGACGCAACTATCAAATGAAACTGGAGCAATAGCATATTCCTAGCTCCGGACTTCAATTTCAATACAGACAGCATAGAGGTCCTACAGATGTCTACCCGACTTCAGCAAAGAATCGGCACAACATCATCAAAGCAAAAACGAAGTGACGGCATATTCCTAATTTTGGGTCCTGATGGCAGTATATATAAATCTTAAAAGACCGTTGGAGATCATCCCACCCCAGAAGGGTGCGGTTATGACTCATCGGGGCTCCAAATTGAGCCTAATCTCAAGTAAAATGTGCCACGGAAAATATCTAACGCTTACTCTTCTGACGGTAATATGACGTAAGGAGATTACTTGAAGACGTCTTGTCCAGCCCCCGAAGGGATCAGAGACACGACAGTCACGGGGCTACTCGAACAACGGCTTAAAGACAGCATATCAAGGAATACATCAGCCAACGCGACGGTACCACGGACTAAAACCCTAGTACCACAGAACCTAACAGAGCTCTGTCATAAAAGAATAGGGGTTATCTACATACAACGTTAAGACAAGTTTGCCTATAAACCCAAGGGAGGTAAACTAAAAACATTCCGAAATGAGTACATAAACTAGAGACTCCGAAATGAGTGAATAAACTAAATACTCCGAAATGAGTACATAAAGTAGAGACTCCGAAATGAGTGAATAAACTACAAACTCCAAAATGAGTGTATAAACTAGAGACTCCAAAATGAATGAATAAACTACAAACTCCGAAACGAGCAAATAAACTACTTCGCGCTAGATCAAGACATCAAGAAACGGGAAGCCCGAAACCAGCCGTATGCTATGCATTACTCTACAATATTTCACTCACATATATACCTCCGTGAGCAAGGTAGTGTAGGAGCATTTGTTTACACCCGTCCGTTTGATTGCTCACTTAAAAATACATGCATACTTGGATGGAAATAGCGTTGAAAGCATGCCGATTTATATGCGCACATGCAGGTTGCACGTATGTTTAAACAATACAATCAGAGGGGGAACATATGTTAGATATGAAGCAATCGATAGTCAGTGATAAAAGCAAAGCATTTAAATAAACATTTTATTCTACAGAAAATAGATTACCAAACACGAGATCAAAAATACAAGCTTTACAAAACTATGAATAAAGTTTTCTAAAGCCCTCTTAGCCTTCTCCACCATGTTGAAGCGGCGATCTTCACGATGAGTCGCTCCCCATCAGTTAGCGCCGTGCCTATCGGCGAAGGAAGACATGATGGCCCACTGAGCCCGTATCTTGCTTAGCAGCTTAACAGAGTGATCCTTTAGAGGCTGGGTAATCGAATATGCCTCATGAAAGCACTGATCTTGTCCTCTGCCACGTCAAGTATCGCCGGAGTCATCTCCGCCTGATGAGGGGGAATGTCATCGAGCACGGATAGGAAGATCATCTGAAGCCAAATGGAGCCGATGGGAAGAAGAGATCCTCTACGAGTCAGGAGCTCGTACATCACCGTGTCGCATTGGTCATCCGTGAGAACGAGATTCACCAAGCGTGCAGCAAACGAGGAACAATTCTCTCGATAGGCACCTCCCATGGTTGCCGACGAGCATGTGGACGATTGCAAACCATAACTCTTGATCTGTTAAAAAAATGGTTCTTTTCTTGTGAAGAAGAACAACATTGCTTTAGAATATAAAAAGAAGTATTTAAGTCTAGGCACAGAAAATGTTGTGCATGGTGGAACTATTTCCATGTTTTGACAAAAAGAAGGCATTGGAAAAGAAAGAGTTGATTCATGAACAACAGAGAAAGAAAGTGAAACGATTTTTCGTATCCTATAGCAGCGCCTCACGTGCATGACACGTGAGCGCTGGCGCTAGTTTTTTTTGGATGGAATCCTATAGCAACGCCTCACGTGCATGACACGTGAGCGTCGGCGCTAGTTTTTTTTATATATATAACAACACCTCATGTGAAGCACATGTGAGCGTTGGTGTAAAAGAAAAAAAAGAGCTTTGTCATTCATGCTTCAAAAGAAATTTATACATTGAGGATCATAAAAAGAGAAAGAAACAAATATCATCAAAATGTCTATAATGGCAAGACACTGAACTCCGGACATGGATTCTCAAACTCAAAAGCAAGTTTGAGCAATACACATTCAGCCTCATCAACTATCTTTTTGTGCATCTTCTCACGGATGCAAGCATCAGGGTCACCACTGATGTCCTCTACCCTCTGGTATCCTGATACTATCGCCTTTTATTGAAAGACACGGTGCAAGATGGCGACAAGATTATCTTGCCGTTTTTTCGAGATCAACCCCATCAGATACACAGAATGCACATTGTCTTCAGCATCATCGAGCGCTTGAAGCGGCATAACCTCAAGGCATCTAAGTATAGCTTCCCAGATCGACCCAACGACGATCTTTAAAAGGGCAGAACGGCGGGGGAGCAATCAACCATTGTAATCGTCGAAGCGACACATCACCTCATCGCATTGGGTATCAGTGTACTCCTGGCCTTGAAAGCGACCTTGGATACGAGTCTCATCATAAGAGATAATCTCTTCAAGATCATACAGATGACCAGCCATGATACCTGAAAAGAAAACCAGTGGAAGGTTAGCAATCAAAATGCTAAAATCACCAAGTCTAAAAAACAGTGGGCCCCATAAAATCAAGGTGGTGGCTCATCAATGATGAGATATGTGCCCATTGTGAGAATCCAAAAGGATTCTCATTAAATGAATAGTGCTCATTAAACAGTGGAGTTAAAAACTCCCAATATTCTCCGAAAGGCGGGCTCTTTAAAACAAACAACATATTCAAATCTATGAAAAGAAGAAGAAAAGGGATTAAAACCCTAAAAATTCACCAAAACAGGGGGAAAACCCCAAGAACAGTAAAGGGAATAAAATTCCCCAAATTTCTTAAGATCCAAATCAGAGCTAAGCTCTGCAAAAAAAAAATGAAATTAAATTCCCCTAAATAGTGGGATTAAATCCCAGAGAGCCCCATGTTAGAAAAACTCATGGGGTAAACGATGGAATCAAATTCCAGGAAATCTCAAATGTCAAAATTGATAGTAGGGTAAAACCCTAAAGAAGGAGAATCAAAGATTCTCAAGTCTTGGATGAGAACATCAAGATCCACGATCTGTATAACAAAAAAAGAAAAGGTATTTTTTAGATCTCCAAAAGAACGATTCAAAAAAAAGAAGAGCTAAGCTCTGTCGAATATGATGATGGATTCAAAATCCAAAACTAAGAAAATATATATGCTCAAAAGGAGTTAAGAACTAAGCTCTGTTCATAATCCTTACCAAGAAATTTGGCAGAGTATACTCTGTTCAAAAGAGTTCTTGAGAACAGAGTTCTAAGCTCTGGAACGAGAATTAAATTCTCTAATGAAGAGCAAGACTCAAGGAAGAAGATGATGAGACAACAATCATCTCAAAGACCAAAGGCCTTATTTATAAGACGTGAGGGAATGGTTCAACTTCCTAGATGATCCAACGGTGCTAAAAGTGATACCGTTGCACTCACGTGTAAGCTACGTGAGAACAACGGTGGGGGCATTTGTTCCCCTAATAATTAAACATAATAAAAAGTGCTAAGCTCTGTTAAATTCCAATGAGGCAGCGCCTCACATGCTCCCTATGAGAGTGCCAGCGCCGGTACCAATCTTATAGGATTAAATCCTATAGTGGCGCCGTACGTGAAGTTCACGTGAGCGCCAATATGCAAAGCACAAAAGCACCTGTTATGTATAATAATTTAATTTTTAAGTGGCGCCCCACGTGCATAACACGTGTGCGCCAGCGCCCAAACTAAAACAGATAGAATTAAATTCTACATGGGAATTATTTCTCTAAAAATTGGGATATTCTCTATTAAATAAAGCCGTTGGATCAAAGATCCAGTGGTGATAGAATTAAATTCTATTAGGAGAAAATATTTCCCTAATCTTTCTAAGTAAAAAATATATTCTCGGTTGGATCAATGATCCAATGATAGAATTAAATTCTATTTTTGGGAATATATTTCCTCAATCTTTCTAAATAAAGAAGATTGTTCTCTGTATAATAGAGAGCCCTTGGATTAAAATCCAGTGGTGATTAAAAATCACCGTTTGACAGAATAAAATTCTGTATATGGAAAAATATTTCCCCAATCTTGTTAAAAACAAGAAAACATATTCTGTAGAACAGAAAATCACTGGATCAAAAATCCAACGGTGGATAAAATCCCCCGAACAAATTTTGAGGCCAATTAAATCAATTGGTATCTCTCAAATGTGAGATTTTCTCAAACTAATTAACAATTTACCTCTCCTATATAAAAGATCCGAGACTTTAAGTCTCATATAGAGAATTGACCCCATAAGTTTCTCCACAAAAAGAAAAACAGAGAATTTAATTCTCAAAAGAAGAAGAAGATCTCCCTCCTTTCAAGCTCTAGGTAAAGAAAAAGAAGAGCACAAAATATCTCCTTTACCTAGTATAAACAGAAATAAGGGTTTAACCCTTCATATAAGAACTTAGTTCTTTCTCTGATTAGAGATTTGCAAAGCAATCTCCCCACAATTTGAGAATTTAATTCTCATCGGAGAGATTCTATTCTTCAGACTCAAAACTTAGGGGAAAAGAACTAGGTTAAAAAGAAAGAGAAAGAGAAAGAACTTACGTTCTAGAAATTTAATTGCTCTAAATACAGGGTTTAACCCTACGTAAAGAACTTAGTTCTTATAAAAAAACTTAGTTTCTTAAATAAACTCGATCCCGGATCTTTGAAATAAAGATCTTGGTGACCATTAATGGTCAAAATATCATTACAGAGATTCAATCTCTAAAAATAAAAAGAACTCAGCGCCTCATGTGAAAAAAACACGTGAACACCCAAAAGATTCCCAAAACAAAGGAATTAGCGCCTCACGTGCTTTCCACGTGGGCGCCCAAAATAGAAGGCTAGTGCCTTACGTGAAATACACGTGAGCGTTGAGTAAAAGTGCTTAGCACTTCATATGCAGCCAAAACGGCTGAGTGCATAGCACTGATTGAGCAGCGCCCAGTGCGTCACGTGAAACACACGTGGGCGCCCAACAAAATAGATAAGACAGCGCCTCACATGTTACCCACGTGAGCGCCATATAAAAGTGCTTAAGTCAAAACGACTAAAATACTTAGCACTTATTGGGCAGCGCCCATGACTGAGTGCTTTACATGATACACATGTGAGCGCCAGAGCTCTAAATAAGTGCTTAGCACTTCTGCAAAAAAAGGGGCTGAGCAAACAGAACCCAAATAAGTGCTTAGCACTTTTGAATAAAAATAGAAAAAAGAAAAGACTAAGAAGACTAAGCCTAAATTGGCTAAAAGTCTCTCTAAAACAGCTGAGCCCAAATGCTCTGTTGTTGGATCTTAAATAAAAAATGATTCTTAAAATGTTACTAAGTTAATCTTAGTCTTAAATAGGACTAACGTATCCTTAGTTAAAATAAATTGAGCCTAAATGCTTATATATTTAAGTTGATCTTAATCTTAAACTAGATTAACGGTCCTTAAATGAAACAAAATATTTTTGAACTAAAGGAATATATAACCTAAGTTCAAAACCCAAACTCAAATCTAAAATATACGGATTTGGACTGATCCACACCTTATGGGCGATGACATAAACTAGTCTCCATATACAATCCATGGGCAATCTTAACAAACAAAATAACACACGACACGAAGTGAACTACTGGAGAAGGAGAAAGTTGTTATTGCAACACGATAACGTAATTAACTGTAGGGGCTTGCACCTACAGGGAAGAGTGTCCCTGCAATTAAAAACCCCTCACAAACGAGGGGAATCTGATAAAGACTGCTACAACGGTCACGTCTATCCAAACCTCCGACATGCAGTGCCATAAATCAACTTGGTATCTTCGGAGAGGCGGGTGGATAAGTCCAAATAGTATCTACCCTCCCAAATTCAGGCTAGACGTCCCAACGTCTCGGTCCGGTCTTTCGGCGGTAAACAAGATTTTCTCCAAGATCAAATTAATAAGCAGTTTGAATATCTTTTGATCTATAATTGGTTCTTACCATCCCTAATTAGGTTTCTAAGTGTCTATTATCAGGAACTTAATTAGTTTTTAGGTATTCTTTTCTATCCATAATTTTACTAAAGGTATCAACTTTTTACCATAAAATTACTTTTTCTAGATTAAGAACAATAAGAGCCATATATTGACCAAAGAGATTCATATCAAAGCAAGAAATAAAGCATTTATAAAACATCCACCACATATATAAACAAAACAAAAACCTAGACCGTGTTTAACCACGCATATTCAAAGAGAAGACACTATCTTTATTGAGAATTTAAAGTATTTACAATAGTTGAACTCTCTCTTGAAAACCCTAGTTCTTGAATAATGAGAGATATATGAAATCCTAAGGCTATACAAGTGCTTATATAGGGCTAAGAAAGATTAGAGAACAAGTAATAAAAAATACAAGAGAATCTACTTGCTAACAACTATGATAATCTAAGCTAATTGCTCTGTTGGATATTACTGCAGGCCTTTAGAATCTTCGAAAAATAAAACTATATATCTCAAAATAATGTACGTGCCAAGACGATCGTGCCCATAAAAATTGGTGATGAACAGCCTAGATTGCGCGGCTAAACCGCTGCGAATATTCTCATTCTGTGGCTGATCCATGGCCTTTTGATGGCTTCGTGGCACGAATTTTTTTGTGTTTGATTTTCTTGATTTGTTGAGCTCTTTTTAGTTGTCAGATCATGAAAATTATTCTTGTAGCTCTGCAGTTGTGTGGATCTCCGAATTGTTCCTAAATTTGGCATATAATTAGGGAGATTTATTTATTGGTTTGATTTGATTTGGTCTCTCCATCTGATTTGTTATTGTGATGATTGCTTCACCTCTATTTTTTGCAACCTTTGTTGATTTGTAATGATATTCTCAAATTTATTTTAAATTTGCAAATTATCCTTTTGATTTCCTGGATAATTCCCTTAATTCTCCATTATATGCACACAATCCTTGTTTTAGGACAATTTTCTGTATTTTTGCATTCAAGCCCTGTTATCTGTAATAATTCACAAAACATACCCGGACAAGCATAAAATATGACAATAAAATGATAAATGGGTTAGAAAAATGTGCAATAAATTACACCTATTATTAATTTTCAATTAACGGTAACAGATGATCAATCTATACTATTATATTATTGATTTAACCTAGAATCGTTTAACTACCTAAGTTGAATTTATTTTAATTAAAATCTTTCATACCGTCCATAATTAGATTTCTAGTTGGTCAAACCTTTATTATCCTAATTAGTTTTTAGGTGTATCACCGATCCCTAAATTTATTAAAAGCGTCAATTATCACTATATGATCTAGTTTATGAGATGGCAAAATCAAAAAAGGAATTAAATAAAAAGAAACTCATCATTAAAGTATAAGAAGAGAAGAGAACAAAAATATCCAAGCACAAGAATTGAAGCAATACAAGCCTCAGAAAGAAATTAAGTACTCATAATTAAAGAGAATAGAAACTTTATTGATTATAAATTCTTACAATTGTTGATCTCCCTCTAGAAAACCCTAAATTGAAAGCAATGAAAGTGATATGAAACCCTAATGAATTATACATAGTATTTATAGGACTTCTGGAAAATCGAAACAAACATTCTAAAAGATACAGATAAAACTCAAATTTCCACAAAAATTGCAACTCCAAATCCTTTAAAATTTTGTCCAATATTGGTATCTAGGCTGTTTTGGCCGAAATTTTGTCAAGTTTGATATTCTGGCATTTTCCAAGTTTTGTTGCTTGATCCTCAATATTTGTTCCCAATTTGATAATTGATTCTATGTTTTTGATTAGCTCCAATTTGATCTCCGTTGCACACACATAATCTGCCTTTAGTACACTTTTCTGTTCTTTTGTGTTTAAGCCTTGTAAACCTGCATTTATTCATAAAGCATACCCGGAACAACATAAAATATGCAAATAAAAGAAAAATATGGTTAGAAAATATGAAACAAATTGCTCCAATAAAATGTACGATGTGATTTCGGAGTTTATCAATTTGTGGGACGAAGCCCAAATTGATATCGAAGTAAAAAGAGTTGAATTTGATGCTAGTACAGGAGAAGGTCAGGATGTGGCTGGCGATTACTTCGCTTGGTACACTGCTATTATCAGGAAGGTAATACAGCACCAACAGTCAACTAACTACGAAATACGAGCCTAACATCGAAATAAACCGTTAGTTACTTCTCGATTATGTAAGTATTGTTTATATTTTGTTTTGTTTTATATCACCTTTAATATATTAGATTCAATTATTGATATTTATTACTTATATTTATAGGTGAACTTAGTTGAACTTAATAAATCTTTATTGGATGACGACATTCTCAAGAGATTACACAAAGAGATCAAACGAGTTCTAAAGGGTGAGATTGATGAGAAGGGGGATAATGCCTAAAATAGGGATGAAATTGTCGAGACTGAAGAACCTGAGGTTGAAAAAGTTAAGAAATCCGTTGAAACAAATCTAGGGGAGGAGACCGTCGGAAAAAAGGCGGGGGATGAAAATCTCAGGGCTGAATTCCCAAAGATGAAAATGTTGATGAGACGGTTGGAAAAACGGCGGAGGAGGAAACCGTTTTTGATAAATGTTTTGAGATTGATTTAAGTGCTGCCGATGCAAAGTTGATCATAGGTTTGGATGATGTAACCCCCGAAATTGAAGTAGAAAAACCTATTGAAAAAATTGAAGCGGTAAAGGGTATTTCTAAGGAATTATCGCTTGAACAATCTATTGTGATGGATTTGCCATCCCCGGGCGGCCGGACAGACGTCACAAAAGATATATAAGATGATTCTTTAATTAAAGGACTCATTGAAGCGGGTATAGATCTGACTGATCCGCAAGAAAATTTAAGAGAAGTAATGGAAGATGCGAGGAGACTGAAGAAGCCTTCGCCGTACACAAATCTAGACAAGAAGAAAAAGAAAGAAAAGAGGCCTGTACAGGTAATTAAATATCACATCTTGGACTCAAAAAATGTATGTACGGACGAAACTATGGATCGAACACTTTGACAAGAGTCGGAAAATAAGGTTTTTCTACTTCTAATGAATCAATTATAATTTCATAATTAAAAGTTAAATATGAAATATTCATATTTTGATAAGCTCCAGAGAAGTTGAGTTCCTTCATACAAGAGAAGGAGCAGTTGTATATTTTTCCGACTTTCTTTCACTGCGAATTGGGGAGCACGTTAGAGAAGAAATGATATCAGCTTATATCGATTTCTTATGCAGATGCGAATCATCCGCCAATTGCTTCTTATTTTATCCTGAATTTTGTGTAAGTCATTATTATTCAATACGTTTTGCACATCAACTAAATAATATTCAATATCGTGTTGTTCATTCTACTTTTTATTTTCTTGACGATGCTCCGTGATTGTTATTACGAATACAAAGCGGAGAGGGCAAAGAGCAAACACAAGTGTAGATCTAGCTAACTCGAATGGGTTAAATGGAAAAATCATTTCCAGAAGTCTGTACTAGAGTGTGACACGGTAAGTTTGTAATTTATTTTTCTTATTTTCGTTTTATTTGCAACAAATATGATTTATAATGATAATTAAAATTTTTATTCCAAGTTTATATTCCCATGAATCACGAAAATCATTGGATTTTGTGTGTCTGGTACATTAAAAAGGGAATTTTTGTGCTATATGATTCAATACTCAAAAATGTCATGAAACTATGTAAGCTTGAATGTGAAGCACTGGTTAGTCCAATTTTAAAACGATTACTATTTTCATTTGCTTATAAGTTCTAATAATTTTTTTAACTCAATAATTTTTTTGCAGCAAAATCTTTTTGTTAAGCATATGATGAAGGATGTACCCAATCCCAACAAAATTGGTTTAACAAAGGCTTGGAAATTTGATGAGAATGAGGGCCATCCGAGACAAGACACTGGATCACTCGATTGCGGTGTATTTGTAATGAAATATGTGGATTGCTTGTCGCGGGGACATCCTCTGAATTCAGAAAAATGGGACACAAATACAATAGAAAATTTTAAATATAGGATGTGTTATAAAGTAGCTAATCAGAAACTACCTAAATGATATAATAAATATGATATTTGTTTTTATTCTCCAACTATATATGATGTGTGTTGATATTTGTATATATGATGTGTTGATATTTGTATCTGAACTCTGATATTTGTTTGTTGTAAATGATATAAATTTGTGTGAAAATGATATATGTTTGTGTGTAAATTATCTATATTTCTGTATATTTTGAACTCTTTACTATTTAACCTCTACTTAAAGTAGCGTTTATTTGTTGAGCTACTATTTAACCGCTGATTTAAGTACGGTTAAATTTTGAGCTAGTTATATTTTGAGCTCACTATCTATTTAACCGCTACTTTAAGTAGCGGTTATATTTTGAGCTCACTTATGAAACAGAGAGCACACTGTTCAACTGCTGTTCAACTGCTGCTTTAAGTAGCTATTAAATTTTGAGCTAGTAATATTTTGCTCTCTCTGGCTATTTAACTGCTACTTAAAGTAGCGGTTAAATTTTGTGCTAATTATATTTTGAGCTCACTGTCTATTTAACCACTACTTAAAGTAGTAGTTATATTTTGAGCTCACTCAAGGAACAAAGAGAACACTATTTAACCGCTACTTTAAGTAGCAGTTAAATTTTGAGCGCCATGGCTTTTTAACCGCTGCTTAAAACAGCGGTTATATTTTGAGCTCACTCAAGGAACAAAGAGCACACTATTTAACCGCTGCTTTAAATAACAGTTAAATTTTGAGCTAGTTATATTTCGAGTTCACTAACTATTTAACCGCTATTTAAAGTAGCGGTTCGCATTTAATAAAAAGAGCTATCGCCCGAACAGCTTCAGCACAGTTCATTGGTTTAAGGGTTAGGGATTGGAATTGGGCGATCTTTGCTGTGATTTGAACTGCGATTCTTACTTGGATTCTCTTAATTCGTGGATCGTTCTCAAAAGGTAAATTAATTACTTTAATCAGTATTGGGTTTGCTATTTTTTGGGGGATTTTTGTTAGGGTTTTTATATGTAAATTGTGCCTTTTTCGTGTGATTTGAATTGCGATTGTTGATGGGTATTCTCATCTTTCTTTGATCAATTTTATAACATAAATCAATGACTTTATTAGTTTAGGGTTTGGTTTTATTTATGTAGGGGTTTTTGTTAATATATTTAGGATTTTTGATGTTTATTATGTAGTTATAATGGCCGGTAAACGTAAATATACACCTAAGAGGGCTACACCGAAGAAGGCTACACAAAAGAGGGCTAAACCGACTCCTCCTCCTCCTTCTCCTCCGCCAAAAAATATGCGTAAAGAAGAACTCCAAGAACGTAGAAAATTACATTTCTGAAGCTATTTGGAGTGATAAAGATAGGGGATGCTGAAGGGCGCTGATTCTGATTTTCTAATGTTTAGAGTCCAGATATAGTTTTCTTTAAGGTCTGAAGCATGTCTCTTGCACCTAGTTTCTTAGCAGTTTTTTTGTCGGTTCCTGTAGAAGTCGCCGTATAAACCATGCCATTTACTTTAACTTTAGCTATAAATGAAGCGACACTGTCTTTGTATGTCTTTAATAAATTCTTCTCGTATGCCTTTTTTGAGCAAAACTCATTCAATTCTCTTACTGGATTCATTTCCATTGTTTCTGGTGTCACCATAGGATCCAAGAGCCGCCTCATACTTTCCCAAACAATTTCTTTATTGAAATTTCAATCGATATAAATTACCCTAAAGATTGATTCAATAACATCTGTGATTTATATTGATTCGAATTTCAATAAAGAAATTGTTTGGGAAAGTATGAGGCGGCTTATAGAGTCTATGGTGATACCGGAAACAATGGAAATTAATACAGTAAGAGAATTGAACGAGTTTTGCTTTAAAAGGGCATACGAGAAGAATTTATCAAAGACATACAAAGATAGTGTCGCTTCATTTATAGCTGAAGTTGAAGCAAATGGCATGGTTTATACGGCGACTTCTACAGGAACCGACAAAAAGACTGCTAAGAAACTAGTTGCAAGAGAAATGCTTTAGATCTTAATGAAAACTATACCTGAACTTTAATTTGTTTAACTTAATAATTTTTTTATATAGGATGTGTTATGAGGTAGCTAATACCTTAAAGAAAGCTATACTTGAATTTCTTGTCGTGGGGACTTTTGTCTGAACTCACAAAAATGGGACACAAGTACTAGTGGAAATTTTAGATATGTAAGTCAAAGTTGCATGCTCTATAAGATTTGTAGAGAAACGGAATTTCAAAAAATCGAATTTAAAAACATGCAACAAAGACATAATCTTAAAATTTACCACAAAGCCTAACTAGCAACACTACATAGATAATTATTCTATTCTGTTAGAATCTTATACCTATCGGATTCGTGTCCTTCGGATTTTGATTCCTCTTCTTAAACTCCTTTTGGGGTCCTTGGTGTAGCTTGGTTTCCGGTCTCTTGGATCCTAGATGATCCACCCGAAGGTCCTAGGTTCAAGATTCAACTTTCAAAAGAAAGTAACTTAACTAGCTAGTTTGCTAATATAGCTAGTCAAGATTATTAGTGGTGAGCTTTCTATCTCAAGATCCATATTTCTCAGCTCATAAGAATGGTAGGATTTTAGGAAGAGGAGAAGGCAAAAGAGAAAGAGAATGGCAACTCAAGAATGAGCAAGTAAAAACCTCAACCATGAAGAATGGCTTCATATGATCATATATAGAAATTTTCTTTTCATTAAAAAAGCAAGCCATACTTCAATAGTGTTTGCAATAAATGTCCAAACCATGCTTCATTCCATGCCTCCTTTACACCTCATTTTCTGTTTATCAATAAATAGAAAAATACACATTATGAGGTGTCCCCTTCTAGAAGGTATTTTGTATAAATACAAAATACTTTATACCTTATATATATATACCCGTATTCGTATCAAAATACGAATACCCAAGAGATAGAATAATACCACTAAAAATAATACTAGTATTAAATCAATATCTGATTTAATGAACTAGATTAATCCTAAGCCCGCTAGTATTAAAAACCGTCCGATTAAATTCCGCGCAACTAGTACACACAATCAATCCGAACCCTGCATGTATAAACATACAACCTCGACATCGTTTAGCCTGAACCAGAGAAACCTTATGTGTGGGACTCTAAACACTCGACAGTACGCTTGCAGTAGGTTTAATTACAAGCACGTTAGCGGTACTAGCTATACGTAATGGCTACACAGGTATCTGTCGAAAAGAAAGCCGACGAGCAAACTCATCTGAACCCCTACTGAGCCTAACCGTGACAATATCGGTACAGTCCGGTCTGTTCGTCTGAGAGTATCGCATACCGGGTCTAGGGGGTAGTTAACGTCAGAACCCTACTAACCCTAATAAGTCGTGCTGGTGTGACTCAAGACCATCCGAGAAATTACTAATCTAATTATCAGTAATTCTTAACTGCCCTGGCCAGGGGCTTAAGGCGTTGACCAACCAAACACAGTGCTGAAAGTGTGTCTTAGCACATCTACTAGGTTTCCACATGCATCAAGTATGCAATTTAAAAAAATTTAAAGGTCTAAGCTACACTAACCTATAATCTAACTTGAGAATTAGGGTTTTTAGAAAATAAACAAGTTCTATAACTAAGTGAAGAGGGTTACAACCTTTGTAGACCAAGTCCTTCACTTCTATAGCTCCATGTAGTAGTTCCTAGAACTCTTCTTGGCTCCACTTGAACAAAGGATCGAGCTTGCTACGTTGTCTTCGAAGTCGAAGATGATCCACCTTGAAGTCTCTCTAACTCTAGCTAATACTTCACTAATCAAAATACTAGAGAAGCTAACAACCTAAACTAATGGGCTAGATTAGTGTAGGTTGATGAAGTAGGATTTTGCTCATTTTAGAAATATTTTCCTCTCTCTATTTTCAACTCAAGAAAAACCCTAGTGAGCTTTCATGAGGAAGAAGATGAACTTGGGTGAGTGAGTGAATAAGTGAATGAATAATGAGAGAGTGAGCCATGGGCTAAAGATAAGGTAGTGATGAAAAATATCTAGAGTAAAACAAAAAGTGAGGATGAGTCATGGCTTCTCAATACTTCTACAAGCATCCAAGGTATGACTCATTTTCCACTAATTTTAATTTTCCTTTTCAAAATAAATTATCACAAATATCTTTAGCCCTAGGTGTGAGTCTCATACACCCATGTTCTATATATCATCAACCATGATACAAAAAGAAAATACATATATTAATATATATCTCATATATATTTAAATGTATTTATAGAGAAGAAAATCATTAGTGAGCAATATTATTTAATATATATTTATTTATCAAATATATTAATATATATCAAATTATTAAATCAACACTTGATTCAATAATTCGGTTATATCATATATAACCGACTAATATCATATTATATATGTATATCATATTATCAAATCAACACTTGATTCAATAACCCGGTTATATCACATATAACCGACAATATTCGATATTCAATATCAAATCAACACTTGATTCAATAATCCGGTCATATCATATATAACCGGCTAATATCAAATATATACATATAACAAATGATTGAATCAACACTTGATTCAATAATTTAGTTATATCACATATAACCAAACCGATATCAAATATCGTGAGATTAGAATACGGTATCACATACTCATATTTAATCAAGCTCCCCCACATATCTCTATATATGCTCTACTTCATTTCGCTTGAGCTAGAAAACCTCTGTGTGGGACTCTAAAGACTCGTTAATACGCCGGCAGTAGGTAATGATCATATCAGATACCCACAAGCCATCAGCGGTACTAGCTGGACATAACGGCTACCCAGGTATTGAGCAAATAGAAGATCAACAAGCAAACTTGTCCAAACACCCGTGAAGCCTATAAGCAACACTTACCGTATAGTCTGGTCTCTTCGTCTGATATATCGCATATCGAGTCTGGGGGTGGAAACGTCAGACCCCAGTAACTTGATAAGTCATGCCGATGTGTGGCCTATAACCGTTCGAGAAACTACTGATAACACTTACCAGCAAATCTCATCAGCCCTGGCCAGGGACTTTCTGTTATAGCCAATCGATCATAGCGTAACATCAACTCCCAATACCGGGAGAGATAAAAACCCCTCCTATCGCTCACTGCCTCCATGTGACTCGGGATTGTACCCAAAATCCACCTGTTTGCACGACTCCTTTGAGCCGCAGCAGGGAGGAAATCAAAGCACGGTGGGAACCACACAAGACACTATGACGATCTCGGATCTACAGACTAACCTGTACAAGTGTCACCAGAGAACTGCTATCTGATGATAGGTATAGTACCATCTAGGAATTCTCGGCGAGTCTTGTTCGGTGTACCCATTCTCTAATGAGCACATGTGTACAATCTTTGATGTCAAACACCAGTGGTTGTGGAATCAACCATCGCCCTATACAGGGTCAAGAAAAGTACACACTAGTTTACTCTAGAATATCGATGCCCTGTCTTGATATTCCCTCGACTAGGAACTGTTAAAGGATGTACTTGTGGACTACACAAGCCCCACTATTATGATCTGCATCATAGTCCTGGTAGTCAAGCCAACATCCTAAGGTCTTTATCAACATGTATCAGAGAGACAATATAATAATACAAATGTACATGTCAAGCCAACATCCTAAGGGCTTTATCAACGATGCTGCCAACGATACTTTAACATTGTCTAAATCAACTAGTATGTGGTTAATGGGTTGGCTCTGATACCATGTAAGGTTACGCCAGTGCCCCGACATCTTTCCGTGGCCAAATGCGGAACAAAAACTTTTAAACTTGGCGCTAACAGAACCCTAAATGACGGATCGTGCCATTAACCCTATAGTAGTTAACTGTAAAGTGTTAAGAGAGGTTATACCGATCGATCCGTGTCCTTCGGTCTTCAACCTCTGCCCCTAGCTCGTCACGGCTTCCTCGATCAATTTCGTTCTCTGGTCTCACTCGTCGAAGACGATCCACGTCAAGGATTCTTAATACGGGCTCCTGCTTCAAAACCGAAGTTCGGCCCGTGATCGGCACTTAACCACGTAACGTCTACAGGCGTAATGCGACTAAGTAAGCCGAAACCCAGAAATCAAAACCATTAAAAGTAGTGAGTGTTGAAAATATTTAATGAAAACATTTGTTAAAACATTTATAAAACCTTGAGAAATTTAGTAAAATTCTTTAAAGTTTAAGTTGTTTTCTTAAAAATTTTGGCAGCATCTCCTTTGTAAAAACTAGCCCCGAAATCGGGTACAAGACAAGATATAATAAAAATGACATACAATAAGAATAAAGTATCCCCAAATGGGAGCAATCATGCCCAACGGCGGAAACAACCACCACAATAGTAATATACGACGCCGTAGTGAAGAAATGAGCAATATAAATGAAAAACATCATAAAAGATAAAGCTGCATAAATAAAGTCGGCTCACAACGAGCTCGACACTAGAGTACAACATAGTATACATCGTCCTCACAACTGGTCTCTAAGTCAATACATGAATTGTAGATGAAGAGTGCTAGATACAATAGAGTGTACAACTGAAAAATAAACGGATACCGCAAAAACCCACCTATCAGCAAAAGGGCTCACGCGCCAACTGCAGTGGTATCCGTAGCAAAAGATACAAGAAAGTAGCCCTACCGCAACTACTCTGAGGGGCAACTTGCAAACACTGCGGCACAACGGGGGTGAGTTGCCAACTCGTGAATAGTAGATAACATATAAAGGTAATCACAAGTATGCACGTACTGCGATACTCTAATATATGCCAACAGATAATATCTATATGATGAACTGGATATGCAATAATCATGCAAACAAGTACAATCTAATAATATCTATATATGATGAGCAGGGTATGCAATAACCATGCCAAGGTACTCTATCAGGTACTACGACTACAGGATGAGATGCATAATAATGAATACCGAGCATGGGATAAAATATCATCTACACGGAATATCAACGTGGAAAAATAACCGGTGCCCATCAATGCACCCAAATCCCAGTACAACTCAGGCGCCGTCACTCTAATCAGCCCTCAAATCCTGTAAATCTCATGGAATCGTGAGTGCCCAATATCGGCACTCAAAAATATCATGAAATCATCGTGGCCAGCATCGACACGTAAATCCTCAAGTATCGGGCTCCGTCAGTCCGGATCGGCCTACGGGCTCGGTCTGCGGTATCGGCCCTCGGCCCCGGCAGTACGGGTCGTCCCGTATCCATCTATTGACTCTGGTCAGTATCCTCCGGATAAACACCAGGTCCAACCAATCACCGGTAGGTAGTAGTCCCTCTGCCAGGCTCACCGTCTACTGCACAGCGATCCGTTCTCGCCCCAGGATACCATACCAGGTCCACCATGTACCCGCAATCGGCCTCATCCAGTTCCTCGATTTGGGTTCACATGTCACACGTCTAAGCACCGAGAAAATGCATGGTGGACGCATTGAAATATCATATCAAGAGAAACCGGGTTTTTAAAACAGTGCATATTTTCTTAAAATAATACCGCGATTCTCAAATCCAGAAATCATATGAATCCAAAACTCAATGCGTAAATCCATGCAATGTGTCGTATGACACTAAGAGTAAAAAGGGAAAACCGCTCTTTTAAAAGGATCCAGTCTTAAAAATATCTCATGTGGTCCCTAATTTCTAGAAATCAAGTCAATATCATCTATATATGTAACATATGTATGTATATAGGTATGGATGTGCAAGTGGATATATACGCAAATATGAGTGTAGCAATATATATGTGCACTAATATGGATACACAGTGTGTATGTGCGCAAGTATAGATATGTCAAGGTATATGTGCACCAATGTGAATATACAATATGAATGTGCGCAATATAGGTATATCAATGTATGTGTGCATCAATGTGAATATACAATATGAATGTGCGCAATATAGGTATATTAATGTATGATCATCAATGATGCGGCAATCAGAATGATATATGGTTCGTAGCAATCCTATAGTGCGAGTGTCATGGCGATCGCTAACGGTATGAGTGTAACATACAATTAGTGCTCGTGCAGCTTGAACCGTTAGTGACAGTGCGGTATTATATAACTACCATTTCTATATGCAACAAAATAGGGGTATGCTACAATAGTACAAATGCACGAAAAATATACATATAAGTATATATGCGACTACAATATCCTATCACGCCCTGACGCTTAACGCCATATGGGCGATTTCCCCATAGATGTTAAATCTACTCACCTGGTCTCGTGCTAAGTGTAGCCGACTAACTGCTTTCCCTTCTTTACGGTGTCCGACGTACCCACCTGCGAACCTAGAATTTACACAAAGAATACATATAAGCTAAAATCCTGCAAAAACGCGATATTAAAACCAAACGAGAAACTCGCGTCGCGAACTAAACGCGTGTGTATACGTAACGTGTGTGCACACGCCAAAAACCAACGCGACACGCTGTGGCACACAGCAACACACTGTGACACACAGCAAACCATCTCGACTCGTATCGCACGCGTCGCGCAAGTCCCGCTATGCAAAATATAGGTAATAGACTCCAGATTTAATCTGGAGTAGAAACAAGTAAATCAAACAAGACCAAACCCTTCACAATACCTACAGACAGCTACCTGCAAAAATCCAACACATTTCCAATCAATTGGGCCGGCGGCTATGGGCGTGGTATCGGCCAAAAACCGGTGGAATAGGTCCAGGTTTCTACACTATGATCCTAGCACAAATCATAGTCTATTGTATAAGTTTGCATACCAAAATTACAACCCTAGATACAGCAGATTCCATGTATCCTAAGGTTTAGTTTAAAAACGTTTTAAAACATTAAGTTTGCAACAATAGGGTTCACAAGAGATACTAGGTGAAACTACTAGACTTAAATTATAGCTAATCTAACTATAATCACCCTGAATCATTCTATTCTCCAATCAAACAATCACATTATCGTCAAAGTCCCCAAAAACACTAAAACTAACTCAAACTCTCTCAGATTTCACCAACTGCTAAACCCTAAAAACTAAACAATACCAACCATAGAAAAATCCCCACAGACACCCCCCTACAAAAAGCACCAACACCCGGAACATCGGGGGGCCGGCGATGCCGGAATTTGGGGGATGGTCGCCGGATTTGTGGGAAGGTGGTGGGCTCGGATTTCAACACACTAGCCTAAAAAGCCTGCATACTAATCTGTATGTGTTTGCTAAGCTAGAAAATGATCACAGATATAGCAGATCACCAATATCCTACAGTTTGCATCAAAACCATATTTTAAAGTTTCAAGTTTGCGACTTAAAGGTGATTAAGCTAGATCTAGTGACGTTACTAGGTTTAATCAGCAATACTAACACTTAATTAGGTTCATTAAGCTATAACAACCTTAACTCAGCTAAATCTTCACTTAAAACACAACTCTAGCACTAATGACCACATAACACACTAATCGAAGCTAAATAACACATAAGTCTAGCAAACAAAGAAGTTGGGCTAAGTATTATACCTTACTTGACCCTAGGTGCAAGGAGAAGGAGGAGAAGAAGAGGATGTGCTTGCTGTTGCTGCTGCATGGTGCTGCTGTTGCTTGCTCCTGCTGTTGCTTCCTGGAGCTGCTGCTGCTGCCTGGAGCTGCTGCTGCTGCCTGGAGCTGCTGCTGCTTGTGTTGCTGCTGCTGCTGGGGCTTCTGCTGCTGCTGAAGGTGTTGTGTGTGTGAGTGAGAGTGAGAGAGAGAAATGTGAATGAGTGTTGCAAAAGAGAAAGAAATGAGTGATATGAGAAAGTCAAACCCCCCTCTCTCTCCTCATTAAATGTGAGCATGGCTCAAGCCAATAATGCACACATACACTCTCTCTCTCCTACCCAAGTCAACCCAAACATTAATTCATTTTCCTTTAAAAAAAACAAATACCCTTAATTAAAATCAAATTAGCTTAATAAGAATGGGTTAGTTCACCATGATTACTAAACATGGTTTAACCATAATTTAACCCTAGTTTACATGCACAAGTGTGTGCAAGCCCAAATAAAATCTAATAAAATATTCATTAATTTTGATAAAATATTTGAAAATCGTTTTGGTAAACTTTTTACTAAAAACCACACATTAAAGTATAACTAGCCACTAATCACATTCTAAGGTGTTACAATCTTCCCCCTTAAAGAAATTCTTCCCCGAATTTAAAAATATATAGCTACGCGTACCTTCAAAGAGATGAGAGAATTTCTTCCGCATCTCGCCCTTGGCCTCCCAAGTGATCTCTTCACCATTAGGGCTGTGCCAAAGCACCTTCACTGATGGCAAGACCTTCGATCAAAGTTTCTTCACCTGCCGGTCCAATATCACTACTGGCTGCTCGGTGAACGAAAGATCACGCTCGAGCTGAACGGTCTGATGCTGAATCATGTGTGAAGGGTCATGCAGGTATCTGCGAAGCATCAACACGTGGAATACGGGGTGAACATCTGGGAAGTCGGGTGGAAGAGCCAAACGATATGCTACTGCGCTCATACGCTAGAGGATCTCGAAGGGACCTATAAATCTGGGGCTAAGCTTCCCCTTCCGTCCAAATCTCATCACTCCCTTCATCGGAGAGACCCTCAGAAAAACGTGATCGCCAACTGCGAACTCTAATCTGCGGCGGCGTCTGTCAGCATACGATTTCTGCCTGCTATGAGCTGTCCTCATCCTATCTCGAATCAGCTGTATCTTCTCGGTCGTCTCCTGTACGATCTGCGGCACCAAAATACTGCTCTCACTGAGCTCTGTCCAACAGACGGGCGATCTACATCTCCTCCCATACAAGGCCTCGAAAGGTGCCATCTGAATAGTATCCTGGAAACTATTGTTGTAGGAGAACTCCACTAAGGGTAAATGATGATCCCAGCTACCACCAAAGTCTAAAACGCACGCTCGAAGCATGTCCTTGAGAGTCTGAATAGTCCGCTCTGACTGGCCGTCGGTGTGCGGATGAAATGCTGTGCTGAAACTCAAGCGGGTGCCCAAAGCCTCCTAAAGCCTCTGCCATAGTCGGCTGGTAAACTGGGTGCCTCGGTCGGACACGATACACGTCGGGACTCCATGCTGTCGTACGATCTCGTCGATGTAAATCCGGGCATACTGAGCAAATCCGAAAGTGGTCTTCACCGGCAGGAAGTGAGCCGCCTTCGTCAATCGATCCATGATCACCCAAATGGAGTCATACCCTCAACTAGTCCTAGGTAGACCCACAATGAAGTCCATAGAAGTCTGCTCCTATTTCCACTCCGGAATGGTTAACGGGTGTAGCTCTCCCGCTGGCCTCTGGTGCTCGGCCTTGACTTGCTGACAAGTCAAGCATCTCGACACGAAGTCCGCGACGTCCCTCTTCATCCTGTCCCACCAGTAAACATCTATCATATCATGGTACATCTTGGTGGAACCCGGATGAACACTGTACACCGATCGATGTGCCTCCTCAAGAATCTCACGCCGCAGTCCCTCAGCATCTAGTATGCACAGTGTAGTCCCAAATCGCAGTATCCCCTGATCATCGATCACGAACTCGGAAAATCTGCCCTGTCCAATCTGTGCCATGATCTCTGAACAACGGTCATCACTGTACTGTGCCTCATGTATACGATCAAGCAACTGTGGGCATGCACGAACATGCGCAAACTGTCCCCCGATCGAAGTGAACTCGAACTGCACTCAGCTGTCGCATAAAATCTGCCAATCTGCCGACGAATGCCTCTGCACTGCGCTCAAACAAGATAGACTACCCTTGGGTCTCCTACTCAAGGCATCCACCACTACATTCGCCTTGCCCGGGTGATACAAGATCTCAATCGTAGTCTTTTACTAGTTCCATCCAACGACGCTGTCTAAGATTCAGGTCCCGCTGCTGAAATATGTACTTTAAGCTCTTGTGATCAGTGAATATCTGGCACGACTCGGCGTATAGGTAATGTTGCCAGATCTTGAGTGCAAAGACCACTGCAGCCATCTCTAAATCGTGAGTGGGGTAGTTCTGTTTGTATTTCTTCAGCTGCCGAGAAGCATACGCGATCACCCTGTCGTGCTACATCAATACACACCCTAGCCCCACTCGAGAAGCGTCACAATAGACCACAAATCCGTCCGATCCCGAAGGCAATGATAACACCGACGCCATAGTCAAACGAGTCCGCAACTGCTGAAAGCTATCCTCGCACTCCTCTGTCCAATCAAAAGGATCTCCCTTTCGGGTCAACCCGGTCAACGGAGCAGTAATAAGGGAGAAGTCCTGTACAAATCGTCTGTAATAGACGGCCAGTCCTAGAAAGCTGCGGATCTCCATAACTGATGCGGGTCTGGGCCAACGCTGAACGGGCTCGATCTTCTTCGGGTCCACACACATACCATCTCGTGTAATCACGTGATCCACGAAATCTACGCTGTCGAGCTAGAATGCGCACTTGGAGAATTTTGCGAATAGCGGGTGCTCCCTCAAAGTCTGCAGTATGATCCACAGGTGCTGCTCGTGCTCCTCTCGGCTCCGGGAATACACCAAAATATCGTCAATGAATAAGATGATGAACAAATCAAGATACGGCCTGAAAATACGGTTCATCAAGTCTATAAACGCTGCTGGGGCATTGGTGAGTCCGAAAGACATCACCAAAAACTCATAATGGCCATAACGCGTGCGGAAAGCTATCCTCGGAATATCCTCCTGTCGAACCCGCAGCTGATGGTAGCCTGATCGCAATTCGATCCTTGAAAAATATCCTGCACCCTGAAGCTGGTCGAACAAGTCGTCGATGCGTGGTAAAGGATATCTGTTCCACACGGTAGCCTTGTTCAGCTGGCGGTAGTCGATACACAAACGCAAACTGCCGTCCTTCTTCTTGACAAACAAGACCGGAGCACCCCAAGGAGACACACTGGGTCGAATAAGTCTCTTATCCAGCAAATCTTGCAACTGACCTTTCAACTCTCTAAGCTCCGCCGGGGCCATCCGATAAGGCGGTATAGAAATAGGTCCCGTGCCGGGAATCAAGTCAATGCAGAAAACAATATCGCGCTCGGGCGGTAGCCCAGGAAGCTCGTCAGGGAAAATATCAGGGAACTCACGAACAGTCGGAACCTGGTCCAACGGAACCTCTGTAGCTCTAGTATCGCAAACATAGGCTAGAAATCCCTGACGTCCCTTCCTCAAAAGCTGTCCAGTGCGAAGAGAATAAATCAAACTGTGAGGGATGGCACCACTGTCCCCCTGCACAACAAAAGCCGACTCGCTGGGAAAACAAAACCTAACTGTCTTATCGCGGCAGTCCATAGACGCATAGCATGTGGCTAATCAATCCATGCCCAGAAGAACATCGAAGTCCAACATCTCAAGAAGGATCAAGTCGACAGGCAACTCTCTCGCCAATACGGACAACACATGATCGGAACACGTGTCTAGCAATAACGACTCGCCCACAGGAGTGGTCAAAACAAGCGGCTGATCAAGCAACCCAGACTCTCTACCCAGACTCGGCACGAAGTGTGTGGAAACGTACGAGTGCGTGGATCCCGGATCAAACAACACGTGTGCGTCAACAGAACATACTAATAGGGTACCTGAGACCACCGCATTGGATGCCTGCGCGTCCTGATGCGTCAAAGCGAAAACCCGTGCCTGTCCTCCACCTGCGACTGGCGGTCCCCTACTAGCAACTGGCTGTACTCTGCCGGCAGCTGGCTATCCTCTGCCTCGGCCACCTCGTCCTCTGAGAGCAAATCCTCCGGGACCACGACCTCTCTGTGTATGAGTCTGACGCAGAGCAACAGTAGGTACAATAGGCAACGCCCTCTTGGTGGAGAAGGTGGAAGTGTGACATGTGGTACGGCTGTCTCGCCCTCACGTGGCTCCGGACAATCTCGCACACGATGATAAGTACTCCCGCATCGGAAACATTTAGATGGTGTCGGCTGACCCTCCTAGGGATAAGAGCTGAACAACCGGCCTCGCCCCAAGTCTCTGCCACCTGCAAAGTGTCTGTCACGGCATCTAAATGGCCGTCTCTGTGCCGGTGTACCAGTACGAAATCTCTTCGGCTCTGGAACTACCAAAGTCTCAGCAAGGCGCTCCTCGACCAATAAGGCTGCGTCTACAGCTGTTGCATAAATCTCGCAATGCTGTGCGCTGATCGCAAGGAATAGTGGGGTAAGCAAGCCTCGAACAAACCTCTTGACTCGCATCTCCTTAGTAGCCACTAAATATGGGGCATAAACAGATAGCTCGGTGAACGGTACGTCGTACTCTGACACTGTCATCTCCGGAGTCTGACGTAAGGACTCGAACCTGCGCGCTCTAGAATCTCTGACACTCTGTGGAAGGAAGCGGGCAAGGAACACCGTCACAAACTCGGTCCAGGTCATAGGAGGAAGACCTGCTGCTCTGCCTTTCTCGACCGACTCATACCATTTTGCGCAAGACCTTCCAGGAGAAAGCTCGCGAACTCTACCCATCTCGCATCTGAGCATCTGAGTGAACGACATATCCAGGCCAACCTGTCGATAAATGACTGTGGGTCCTCGGCTGCATCGGTGCCTGTGAAGACCAGAGGCTTCAGCCTCATAAACTCTGATAGCGATACTGTAATAACCTCTGTAGCTGCAGGGGCAACTTCCTGTACTGTAAGTACCATCGCGGTCCCCGTAACGGGTGGAACTACCTCTGGTCGCTGCGCTCGAAGTGTCTCGACTAACGACCCTATCATCTGGCGCATCTCCTGCATACCGGTCCCTAGCACGGCGATCTGATCTGCCGAAGGAGGAACAATCTGCTCTGGTATAACAGGTGTACTACTCGGGTCAGTCCTCGTCTCAAATGAGTCAACTCTAATCTCGGCTCTCGCGGCCGCTCTCTGCGCCCTCGTAATCTTTGGCGGCATAATGGCTGAAAAGAAAGTAGGATTCGATAAGGATACGGAAATTGAATCGCAAGAATATATATAATCATGAAGGAATTTCAATCAATAAGTCGTAAGGTCACTTAGGCAGAGTACTGTGTCGTGAGTATGCTGCGGAACATACACACGCTACGCCCATGACAGGGTCATCATACAGTCCGAAAGGTAAAACTTACGCTCTGATACCAACTTTGTCACGACCCGAAGTTCGGCCCATGACCGGCACTTAACCACGTAACGTCTACAGGCGTAACGCGATTAAGTAAGCCGAAACCCAAAAATCAAAACCATTAAAAGTAGTGAGTGTTGAAAACATTTAATGAAAACATTTGTTAAAACAATTATAAAACCTTGAGTAATTTAGTAAAGTTCTTTAAATTTTAAGTTGTTTTCTTAAAAATTTTGGCAGCATCTCCTTTGTAAAAACTAGCCCCGAAATCGGGTACAAGATAAGATATAGTAAAAATGACATACAATAAGAATAAAGCATCCCCAAACGAGAGCAATCATGCCCAACGGCGGAAACAACCACCACAATAGTAATATACGACGCCGTAGCGAAGAAATGAGCAATATAAATAAAAAACATCATAAAAGATAAAGCTGTATAAATAAAGTCGGCTTACAACGAGCTCGACACCAGAGTAAAACATAATATACATCGTCCTCACAACTGGTCTCTAAGTCAATACATGAATAATAGATGGAGAGTACTAGATACAATAGAGTGTACAACTGAAAAATAAATGGATACCGCAAAAACCCACCTATCAGGAAAAGGGCTCACGCGCCAACTGCAGTGGTATCCGTAGCAAAAGATACAAGAAAGTAGCCCTGCCGCAACTACTCTGATGGGCAACCTGCAAACATTGTGGCACAACGGGGGTGAGTTGCCAACTCATGAATAGTAGATAACATATAAAGGTAATCGCGAGTATGCACGTACTGCGATACTCTAACATATGCCAACAGATAATATCTATATGATGAACTGGATACGCAATAATCATGCAAACAAGTACAATCTAATAACATCTATATATGATAAGCTGGGTATGCAATAACCATGCCAAGGTACTCTATCAGGTACTATGACTACAGGATGAGATGCATAACAATGAATACTGAGCATGGGATAAAATATCATCTACACGGAATATCAACGTGGAAAAATAACCGGTGCCCATCAATGCACCCAAATCCCAGTACAACTCCAGCGCCGTCACTCTAATCGGCCCTCAAATCCTATAAATCTCATGGTTTCGTGAGTGCCCAATATCGGCACTCGAAAATATCATGAAATCATCGTTTCCAGCATCGATACGCAAATCCTCAAGTATCGGGCTCCGTCAGTCCGGATCAGCCCACGGGCTCCGTCTGCGGTATCGGCCCTCGGCCCCAGCAGTACGGGTCGTGCCGTATCCATCTATCCACTCTGGTCAGTATCCTCCGGATAACCGCCAGGTCCAACCAATCACCGGTAGGTAGTAGTCCCTCTGCCAGGCTCACCGTCTACTGCACAGCGATCCGTTCTCGCCCCGGGGTACCATACCGGGTCCACCATGTACCCGCAATCGGCCTCATCCATCTCCTCGATTCGGGTTCACATGTTACACGTCTCAGCACCGAGAAAATGCATGGTGGACGCACTGAAATATCATATCAAGTGAAACCGGGTTTTTAAAACAGTGCATATTTTCTTAAAATAATACCGCGGTTCTCAAATCCAGAAATCACATGAATCCAAACTCAATGCATAAATCCATGCAATGTGTTGTATGACACTAAGAGTAAAAAGGAAAAACCGCTCTTTTAAAAGGATCCAGTCTTGAAAATATCTCATGCGGTCCCTAATTTCTAGAAATCAAGTCAATATCATCCATGTATGTAACATATGTATGTATATAGGTATGGATGTGCAAGTGGATATATACGCAAATATGAGTGTAGCAATGTATATGTGCACTAATATGGATACACAGTATGTATGTGCGCAAGTGTAGATATGTCAAGGTATATGTGCACCAATGTGAATATACAATATGAATGTGCGCAATATAGGTATATCAATGTATGTGTGCATCAATGTGAATATACAATATGAATGTGCGCAATATAAGTATATCAATGTATGATCATCAATGATGCGGCAATCAGAATGATGGATGGTTCGTAGCAATCCTATAGTGCTAGTGTCATGGCGATCACTAACAGTGTGAGTGTAACATACAATTAGTGCTCGTGCAGCTTGAACCGTTAGTGACAGTGTGGTGTTATATAACTACCATTTCTATATGCAACAAAAGAGGGGTATGCTACAATAGTACATATGCACGAACAATATACATATAAGTATATATGGGACTACAATATCCTATCATGCCCAGACGCTTAACGCCATACGGGCGATTTCCCCGTAGATGTTAAATCTACTCACCTGGTCTCATGGTAAGTATAGCCGACTATCTGCTTTCCCTTCTTTGCGGCGTCCGACGTACCCGCCAGCGAGCCTAGAATTTACATAAAGAATACATATAAGCTAAAATCCTGCAAAAACGCGATATTAAAACCAAACGAGAAACTCGCGTCGCGAACTAAACGCGTGTGTATACGTAACGTGTGTGCACACGCCAAAACCCAACGCGACACGCTGTGGCACACAGCGACACGCTGTGACACACAGCAAACCAACTCGACTCGTATCGCACGTGTCGCGCAAGTCCCGCTATGCAAAATATAGGTAATAGGCTCCAGATTTAATCTGGAGCAGAAACAAGTAAATCAAACAAGACCAAACCCTTCACAATACCTACAGACAGATATCTGCAAAAATCCAACACATTTCCAATCAATTGGGCAGCGGCTATAGGTGTGGTATCGACCAAAAACCGGTGGAATGGGTCCAGGTTTCTACACTATGATCCTAGCACAAATCATAGCCTATTGTATAAGTTTGCTTACCAAAATTACTACCCTAGATACATCAGATTCCATGTACCCTAAGGTTTAGTTTAAAAACGTTTTAAAACACTAAGTTTGCAACAATAGGGTGCACACGAGATACTAGGTGAAACTACTAGACTTTAATTATAGCTAATCTAACTATAATCACCCTGAATCATTCTATTCTCCAATCAAACCATCACATTATCGTCAAAGTCCCCAAAAACACTAAAACTAACTCAAACTTTCTCAGATTTCACCAACTGCTAAACCCCAAAAACTAAACAATACCAACCACAGAAAAATCCCCACAGACACCCCCTACACAAAGCACCAACACCCAGAATATCAAGGGGCCAGCAACGCCGGAATTTGGGGATGGTCGCCGGATTTCAACACACTAGCCTAAAAAACCTGCACACTAATCTGTATGTGTTTGCTAAGCTAGAAAATAATCACAGATATAGCAGATCACCAATATCCTACAGTTTGCATCAAAACCGTATTTTAAAGTTTCAAGTTTGCGACTTAAGGGTGATTAAGCTAGATCTAGTGACACTACTAGGTTTAATCAGCAATACTAACACTTAATTAGGTTCATTAAGCTATAACAACCTTAACATAGCTAAATCTTCACTTAAAACACAACTCTAGAACTAATGACCACATAACACACTAATCGAAGCTAAATAACACATAAGTCTAGCAAACAAAGAAGTTGGGCTAAGTATTATACCTCACTTGACCCTAGGTGCAAGGAGAAGGAGGAGGAGAAGAGGATGTGCTTGTTGCTGCTGCTGCATGGTGCTGCTGTTGCTTGCTACTGCCGTTGCTGCCTGTTGCTGTTGCTGCTGCCTGGAGCTGCTGCTGTTGGTGTTGCTGCTGTTGCTTGTGTTGCTGTTGCTGCTGGGGCTTCTGCTGCTGCTGAAGGTGTTGTGTGTGTGAGTGAGAGTGAGAGAGAGAAATGTGAATGAGTGTTGCAAAAGAGAAAGAAATGAGTGATATGAGAGAGTCAAACCCCCCTCTCTCTCCTCATTAAATGTGAGCATGGCTCAAGCCATCATGCACACACTCTCTCTTTCCTACCCAAGTCAACCCAAACATTAATTCATTTTCCTTTAAAAAAAATAAATACCCTTAATTAAAATCAAATTAGCTTAATAAGAATGGGTTAGTTCACCATGGTTACTAAACATGGTTTAACCCTAATTTAACCCTAATTTACATGCACAAGTGTGTGCAAGCCCAAATAAAATCTAATAAAATATTCATTAATTTTGATAAAATATTTGAAAATCGTTTGGTAAACTTTTTACTAAAAACCACACATTAAAGTATAATTAGCCACTAATCACATTCTAAGGAGTTACAGCGACCTGGTCTCGACTCCTCGAGATGGCCTCCCATTGGACTCTAGAACCTGGTTACTTGTGCTCCCCACCTTGGGTCTATCCTAATGCAGAAAATTAAATAATATACATCAATGGAGACAACAACCTCAACCTAGAAGTATCCCAATAAAAGAATATTACATTCAAATTTACATGAATGAAAATTGAAAAAACTCTCATCTCACGTAAAAACCCTCGGCCATTCAAAACACGATGATCCAATATAACATATCAAAGCAACACAATAACATCACATGTCATTAACGTAAGTAAATATGCGTATTCATGATGTCATTTATGTATAGCAACAATATCGGGGATACACCACATATTACACTTACGGTCGCAGAAAAGAAATGAAAACTACAATAGTTAGAATCTGCATCATCCTTAGACATCATAAACCCGGAATATCTCATATTTCGGATTTCATGCCTAACCCAATAAATCTTGCATTTAAGTCTCGAATTGAAAACACTTTTAAAAAACAAGTCGAGCAATTCAACAAGATTCCCGATTAAAAGATCGAATGCTTGTCGGGAACTTTAGTAGATGGCCGCACCCCCGATGTCGTCAACGAAGTGCACTTAGGCGGAACACCGTGGCTACGAGCTTCCGAATGGATGCTTTTGGCCACGGGGTTCTCCTATAGTCACTTGGTCGGGGCTATGGGCGTGGCTATCTAGTAGTGTTACCCGGTGACTATTCGCGTACGATACGAGATTGTGACGGAGTTTTGATCCGAATCGAAACTCCGTGGCAATCGATAAATGAGACTAAAATGCTAGATTCACAAATTACAAACTAGTTTTCACAAAACTAATTAATGTGGATTCCAAAAATTATATCACATATCTAAATTATTTAGACGATATTAAACATTTCGATCGATTTTCAAACACCTGAAAATCACAGAGGGCTCAACAACTTGAGCCTCATAAATCTTAAATATCACAATGGAGCAGCACAAGAAACACGAGTCCAAAACTTACCAAAGTAGCGGCGGAACCACGGCTAAACCCTAGGTTATGCGGCGGTTCCGCGGCCGTTTGGGTAAGTTAGGCCCTCGTATTTCTTGGGGCGCTATACAATTATCTGCATGATTTTCTTAGAATTTTTAATTTGAAAATTTTCAACTTTTGAAAATGGACAGAAACTATGTAAAACCCGGGTTTCGAAACTTCGATCGAACACTTTAACATCGTTTAGACATAGCCTAATGCTCTAGCTTGGCACTGATACCATGAAAGTGTGTCTTAGCACCTCTACTAGGTTTCCACATGCATCAAGTATGCAATTCTAAAAAATCTAGAGGTCTAAGCTACATTAACCTAGAATCGAACTGGAGAATTAGGGGTTTTAGCAAGCTAACAAGTTCTATAACTAAGTGAAGAGGGTTACAATCTTTGTAGACCAAGTCCTTCACTTTTATAGCTCCAAGTAGTAGTCCCTAGAACTCTTCTTAGCTCCACTTGAAGAAAGGATCGAGCTTGCTACGTTGTCTTCAAAGTCGAAGATGATCCACCTTGAAGTCTCTCTAACTCAAGCTAATACTTCACTAATTAAAGTATTAATGAAGCTAACAACCTAAACTATTGGGCTAGATTAGTGTAGGTTGATGAAGTAGGAATTTTGCTCACTTTAGAAATATTTTCCTCTCTCTATTTTCAACTCAAGAAAAACCCTAGTAAGCTTTCATGAGGAAGAAGATGAACTTGGGTGAGTGAGTGAATAAGTGAATGAATAATGAGAGAGTGAACCATGAGCTAAAGATAAGGTAGTGATGAAAAATATCTAGAGTAAAACAAAAAGTGAGGATGAGTCATGGCTTCTCAATGCTTCTACAAGCATCTAAGCCATGACTCATTTTCTACTAATTTTAATTTTCCTTTTTAAAATAAATTATCACAAATATCTTTAGCCCTAGGTGTGAGTCTCATACACCCATGTTCTATGTATCATCAACTATGATACAGAAAGAAAATACATATATTAATATATATCTCATATATATTTAAATGTATTTGTAGAGAAGAAAATCATTAGTGAGCAATTTTAGTTAATATATATTTATATATCAAATATATTAATATATATCAAATTATTAAATCAACATTTGATTCAATAATCCGGTTATATCATATATAACCGACTAATATCATATTATATATGTATATCATATTATCAAATCAACACTTGATTCAATAACCCGGTTATATCACATATAACCGACAATATTCAATATTCAATATCAAATCAACACTTGATTCAATAATCCAGTCATATCATATATAACCGGCCAATATCAAATATATATACATATAACAAATTATTGAATCAACACTTGATTCAATAATTCGGTTATATCACATATAACCAAACCGATATCAAATATCGCGAGATTAGAATACGGTATCACATACTCGTATTTAATCAAGCTCCCGCACATATCTCTATATGTGCCCTACTTCGCTTGAGCTAGGAAACCTCTATGTGGGACTCTAAAGACTCGTCAATACGCCAGCAGTAGGTAATGATCATATCAGATACCCATAAGCCGTCAGCGGTTCTAGCTGGACGTAATGGCTATCCAGGTATTGAGCGAATAGAAGATCAACAAGCAAACTTGTCTAAACACCCATGAAGCCTATAAGCAACACTTACCGTACAGTCCAGTCTCTTCATCTGATATGTCGCATATCGAGTTTGGGGGTGGAAATGTCAGACCCCAGTAACTTGATAAGTCATGTTGATGTGTGGACTATAACCATTCGAGAAACTACTGATAACACTTACCAGTAAATCTCATCAGCTCTGGCCAGGGACTTGCTGTTATAGCCAATCGAGCATGGCACAACATCAACTCCCAATACCGGGAGAGACGAAAACACCTCCTATCGCTCACTGCCTCCATGTAACTTCGGACTGTACCCAAAATCCACCTGTTTGCATGACTTCTTTGAGCCGTGGTAGGGAGGAAATCAAAGCACAGTGGGAACCACACAAGACACTATGACGATCTCGGGTCTACAGACTAACCTGTACATGTGTCACCAGAGAACTGCTATCTGACGATAGATATAGTACCATCTAGGAGTTCTCGGCGTGTTCTGTTCGGTGTACCCATTCTTTAATGAGCACCTATGTACAATCTTTGATGTCAAGCACCAATGGTTGTGGGATTAACCATCGCCCCATACAGGGTCAAGAAATGTACACACTAGTCTACTCTGGAATATCGTTGCCCTGTCTCGATATTCTCTCAACTAGGAACTGTTAAAGGATGTGCTTGTGGACTACATAAGCCCCACTAGTATGATCTGCATCATAGTCCTAGTAGTCAAGCCAACATCCTATGGTCTTTATCAATATGTATCAAAGAGACGGTATAACAATATAAATGTACATGTTAAGACAAAAAGCAACTAGATTGCATACTATCATGCCGAGCAAGAAAGTCCTCTCTCTCTCTCTCTCTATATATATATATATGTCCAAGCATCCACTATATCATACAATAATGTCCTCTAGGGCATACATATTCCTAACAAGTGCGACATCGACTCCCAATACTGTGAGAGACGAATCCCTAACAATCACTCACTGCCTCCATATGGCTCAGGATTGTACCCAGTTAAAACCTATCTGCGTGACTCCTTTGAGCCGTGGTAGGGCAGTAATCAAAGCATAGTGGGAACTCACACAAGACAAATGATGATCTTAGGTCTACAGACTACCTGTACACATACCATACGAGAACTTCCATCTGACGCTAGGTATAATACCATCCAGCGGTTCTCGGTGAATCTGTCCAATGTACCCGCCCACAGTGAGCACCTGTATATAATCTTAGGTGAAATACACCAATGGCTGTGAGACTAACCATTGCCCCTCATCGGGGTCTATAAACGTATACACCAATGTACTCTGAAATATCGATGCCCTGTCTCGATATTCCTATGACTGGGGACACTTTTAAGGATATGCTTATAGACTACCCAGCCCTCATAAGTATGACCGCCATCACAACGCTTGTAGTCAAGCACATCCTATGAGCTTTATCAACATGTATAAGTAGTACGTAATAACAAGTAGAACATACGCACATGTTAAGATAAAGTCAAACCAGATAATATACTGTCATTTTGAGCAAGATTGTCCTATATATATATCCATAGTATCCATTACAAATAATGGCCTCTAGGGCACATATATATCCTAATATATATATATATATATATATATATATATATATATATATAGTACCCATTACAAATAATGGCCTCTAATGCACATTTATATCCTACAATCTCCCACTTGCATTAGGGCCAATTATTTGCATAACGCATTCTCAACATCTCGAACAGCCGCTCAAACTGTGCTTGAGGTAAGGCCTTCATGAATGGATCCTTTGTGTTGTCTTTTGTGTCCACTCTTCGAACCTCGATCTCCTTGTGGTCCACTATCTCCCTGATCAGGTCATACCGCCTCAAGATATGTCTGTATTTCTGATGGGACCTTGGTGCCTTTGCTAAAGCTATAGCCTCATTATTATCGCAATATAAGGGTATTGGATTGACAATGGACAGAACCGCTTGAAGTTCAGAAATGAACTTTCTCATCCAGATCGCCTCTTTTGCGGTATCGTTAGCAGCTATATACTCAGCTTCCATTATTGAGTCTGCGACGGTGTCTTGTTTGGAACTCTTCCAACACACCGCCCCTCCATTGAGGGTAAACACATAACCCGAGACGGATTTAGAGTCATCCTTGTCACTTTGGAAGCTTGATTCGGTAAAAGTCTCGATCTCGAAGTCCCCATTACAGCACACCAAGAACATCTTCTTAGTCCTTCTCAGGTACTTGAGAATGTTCTTTACTGCAATCCAATGTTTCTTACCCGGGTTTGACTGACACCTACTTACCACACTAAGTGCGTAAGCTACGTCTGGTCTGGTAAAATATATCGCATATATTATAGATCCTACCGTCGAAGCATAGGGTATAATACTCATGCGAGCCCTCGCCTCATCAGTCTTTGGAGACATCTCTTTGGAGAGGGTGATCCCGCGACAAGTGGGCATATTACCATACTTGGATTCGTCTATACTAAATCTCTTCAGTATGGTGTCAATGTATCTGGACTGTGAAAGTCCTAACATTCTTTTAGTCCTATCACGATAGATCTTGATCCCCAGAATGTTGGAGACATCACCCAAGTCTTTCATGGAGAACTTCTGTGTCAAGAAAACCTTGACTGATTGAGCGCAGGGATGTCATTCCCTATCAGGAGTATGTCATCTATGTACAATACGAGGAAGAATAGTGCTCCTAAAATCTTCCTATAAATGCATGGTTCATCTACATTTTTGATAAAGTCAAATTTTTTGACCGTCTTATCAGAGCAGATGTTCTAATTTCGCGATACTTGTTTTAATCCATAAATGGATTTAAGCAACTTGCACACCTTTCCGCTGCTCCCACTATCTAAGAAACCCTCTGGCTGATCCATGTAAACACTCTCTTCTAAATTTCCATTTAGAAAAACCATTTTCACGTCCATCTGCCAGATGTCATAGTCATTGAAGGCAACAATGGCAAGCAGGATCCGAATGGATTTAAGCATAGCCACTGGAGAAAAGATTTCATCATAGTCTAATTCTAGTCTTTGACGAAAATCTTTTGCAACAAGTCTAGCTTTATAGGCTTCCACTTGTCCATCTGCACCAATCTTCTTCTTAAAGATTCATTTGCATCCAACGGGTTTTACCTCAGGAGGAGCAACTTCTAAAGTTCATACTTTGTTGGTGTATATAGATTCCATTTCGGATCTCATAGCATCTAGCCACTTCGCCGAGTCCTTACTCGTGATAACCTGCTGAAAATTAGTTGGCTCATCATCATTGATAATGAAATCCTTTCGATCTCCATCTATGAGAAACTCATAGTATCTCTCAGGCGGATGAGAATGCCTACTAGATCTGCGGAGTGGCGTCGGTTCATCGAGCTCTATTGAAACCTGAGATTTTTTTAAGTCCTCAGCAGTAGTTTGTGGTTCTGGAATTTCTTCCAGTTCTAACTAATTTCTTTTGCAAAAAATTCGCTCTCTAAAAAAACTATGTGGCGAGCAAAAACACCTTCTGTTCTTCAGTGTGGTAGACAATATATCCCCGTGAATTTTTGGGGTATCCCACAAACTTGCATAAAACCGATCGTGTCTCTAGCTTGTCCGGATTTTGCTTTCTGACAAAAGCTGGACACCCCTATATCTTAAGATACTTAATACATGGTCTATTCCCACTCTACATCTCATATGGGGTGGTAAGCATAGGTATGCAGTTGATTCTAGTGCAAACCCCCAGAAGGAAAGTGGCAACTCAGCACTACTCATCATGGAACGCACCATATCGAGCAGCATGCGATTCCTTCTTTCTGATACACCATTATGTTGTGGTATATATGGAGGAGTAAGCTGAGAGAGAATTCCATTCTCTTTTAAGTATTCAAGGAAACTGGTACTTAAGTATTCTCCACCCCGATCAGATCGAAGTATCTTGATACTTTTACATGTTTGTTTCTCCACTTCATTCTTATACTCCTTGAATTTCTCAAAAGCCTTGGATTTATGATTCATTAAGAATACATGTCCATACCTTGAGAAATCATCAGTAAAGTGATGAAGTAGGAATGACTACTTCGTACATGTGTAGATATCAGACCACATACATCGCTGTTCATGAGCCCCAAGAGCTCAGTGGCTCTTTCTCCATGTCCTGTGAATGGAGATTTAGTTATCTTTCCTTTGATACATGATTGACAAGTTGCATATGATATATATTCGAACGGATCCAAATATACATCTTTATATAACTTAGTCAGCCTTGTTTTATTAATATGACCAAGTCTACAATTCCACAAGAAGGCTTGGTTTGAATTTGGAGCCTTTCTTTTGAGTGTGTTTTGGATGTTGAAAACTTGATGTTGATTGAGTATGTATATGCCGTTATCCAGTGTGCCAGACCCAATCAGTTCTTGATTTAGGTTAATGTTCATGACATTTCTTTCAAGTGCAAAATTATATCCTTCATTAAATAATAAAGATACTGATATAATATTACATAGCACACTGGGTACACAAAAATAGCTATACAACACCAAAATGTGTCCATTTGTCAACCCCAGCTGATAATCCCTTACAGCAACAGCATCCACGTTTGCTCCATTGCCAACCCTGAGGGTCATATCACCGGCTTTCAGTACTCTACGGTTTCTCAGTGTCTGCAAGGAATTACAGATGTGAGAACCAGAACCGGTATTTAGTACCCATGATGTAAAATTTACTGAAAATAGTTTTCAATTAAGAACACACCTGAAGCAGAAGCATCAGCTTACTTCGTGTCCTTACCCTTGACTTTGAAAGCCTTGCAATCCTTCTTCCAGTGCCCCTTCTTGTGACAGTAGTAGCACTCATCCTTTTCAGCTTTTGCTCTCCCCGATTTGTTCGTTCCTTACACCTTTTTGACACCTCCTTTCGGCTTGGTGGTCTTCTTCTTCTTCCCCTTAGTTTTCTCTTTGGATTTAGAAGAGGAAGATTCCCCAACAATAAGAACATGTGTCTTCTCCTTCTTCAAGGAGCTCTCCATTACCCTCAACATGTTGAGGAGTTTTAGAAGATCAGCTTCCATTCCGTGCATATTAAAGTTCAGCACGAATTGAGAGAAGGTGTGAGAAAAGGACTGTAGAATTAAGTCAATGTATAACTCGTTCTCTAAAACGCATCCCAGGTTTGCGAGTTTCTCAATAAGACTGATCATCTTTAGGGCATGCTCTCCTACAGGTGATCCAGGAGCTAACCTCATCTGGAATAATTTCCTTGAGGTTTCGTACCTTGCGATACGAAAGTGCTCCTTTAAAATCCTTGCAATGGAGAAAAATGGATTTGATGTCCATATTCTCGTGCTGCTTCTGGAGTTCATTATTCATGGAAGCCAGCATGATGCACTTAGCTTTCTCGCAATCCAGGTCCTACGTTTTGCGGACCTCGATGTTCGCAATTAAGGAGTCTGGTTCTGGGAAAGGGGGAGCATTACTAGTGAGAATGTATGCCACTTTGTCATAAGTAAGTGCAATGTTGACGTTTCTCAGCCAATTTTTATAGTTTTGCCCAGTCAGTATTTTTTTTCAAGTAGTAGTTTAAGTCCCGTCATAGTTGCTGCCAGAGAGAGAGAGAGAGAAAAGAAACACTCAGCATATGCTCTTGCAATATTAGATTGGTTTATTATCTTATCTAACCATGATGGCTCCCACCGTTTCCTCGAATTTTCCATCTAATCTTAAAAGGAGAATTAGTCTGGATCATTTACACTTTACACGTTCACTAACCGTTCAGCAAGGTGGGTGTTGGTATTCCGAGGGAGGTTCCTCATGCTTTCATACAGACCTTTTAAAATAAACCTCATTTCCGCAGAGGCGTGGCCCCGTTAACACTTTCTAGACACCTAATAGGTTAGCTAATTATGAAGTGAAAAGTATCTCCCAAGAGTAATCCTACTCATCAGTGGGATCGGGATCCAACTATCATTATGTGATGACCTAGATGGAAGCCACTCTAGTCACCACACTCCAGAAGATATTCTAAATCTGCAAGTTTCCTTTGTGTTTGAAACTCCCGATATGGTTTTTGCCCTAAGCTCTTATGACCTTGATGAAGGCCAATAAATCATAAGATGCAAGTCAAGTTCTTCCCGTCGTTGTCCTGATTAATTTAGACACACCCGTACTCGCCTTTAACGAAGGCCAATAAGGTTGTACGACTGTTCTAAACCAATGCGTCTATCTATGCTACAAACAAGTAACACACCGCTACCATTCACTATGCCTTGACGAATGCCAACAAACATAGCATGAATATGATGTATTACTCATTTGAAATGATGGAGGGCTATGGCTGGTTTTTGGCGAAAACCTTGAACGTAATGAACTTGATATTGTTGAAGGAATAATAGCTTTGAAAAGGAGTGGTTCAAGCTCTGCCTTTTAAACGAGTGTTCTGAAAAAACTGAGTGGGTTTTCAAAATATTTGACTGGTGTGATCTTTATGTGTTTGTAGAATAACCGCAATCAGAACGGTGTCGCGCATAGCTAGACCGAGATGAGTACGGGTCGTCCTCAGGGAAACGTTGAATATTTTATTCTTACTTTAGGCGTGTTGAGAAAGAAAGGAGGAAGAATAAAGAATGGTTGTAGGTTCTAGATCTATGTTAAACACGGATGCAAAATACAGATCTAGATTAATTATGGATGTAAGTTTAATATAAAAGGGGGCTTGTAGGGTTTATTAGGATTTGGTAGTTATGGATGATTAATTAAAGATTACTCTTTTTATCCTTTAGTAGATTTAAAACTAGAACGACAGTGATGCATGTAGATTAGGGTTTCCGGAGGGAAAAGGGTTCCCACTCTTAACCCCTATCTCGACATGGAACTCCTTTCATATCTAGCCTTTACCAAAACAATCAATAATCTAATCTCTAATCACGGTCGAGACTAACAATAAATTGGTAGCGCGCCCAATGAGGATGTTAATGATTCTTTTGGTAAAGTTTATAAACTTTATAGGACGTAAAAAGAGTTTAAGGATCTTCATCATCCATTGACCTACCCTAATCCTACGAACCCTAACAAGCAGAGAATTACTCGCGCATGTTGGGAGAAGAAGAGATGGAGAGAGAAATCATATTGAAACTACAAAGAAATAGAATAAGAAAAAGAACTACCTTTATTAATCAACAAAATTCATTTACACTTTATTTCCTTAGAAAATGATTACAAATGCTAGTTTGCTTCTCGATCTCTTCTAAGGAGGTAGACGAACAGTTGATGATCAGCCTGGATGCGTGAGCCTGTCTTGGACTTCGTGATCGCGTCAACTTAATTTCTTAGTTTGCTTTCTTAATTAGGCAGGTTTGCTCTAACAACTTTGATTCCCTTGATTTTAGCCCTGAAAATTCTGCACAACAACTCAACAAATAATATTAGTAGAGTTTGTTTTATTGAGATGTTAATTTCATCATTAAGATTTGGTCAATGGTATTTATGCTTACATTTTCCTACCAAATGTTAATTATAATATATAAACACATGAAAATAGTATTTTTACAGATAAACCCTCATATGTATCATATATTATAATAAACACCTTTTCTAATATAGAAATAGTAGGAAAAATGTCATATTAAATGTTCATTTTTATCAACTGAACAAATACCCCCAAACTTATCTTTGATCATCCCGAGCAAACTAGTTTATTCAAGAGAAGGAGAAAAAAAGAAAGGAGAAAACTAAGCACACTTTTGTAGGCAACACGATTGCACTGAGCACGTGCAACAAGCCGTTAAACCTCTAGGTGTCCCTAGTAGGAGGAGTGTTGTCTCCTGAGGGTTTTCAGCGGATTACACCCACAAAATCCTATAATAAAAGAGAGATGGTGAAATTTACATATAAAGATAAGAACTATACAAGAAATACTTTGAAAATTTAGAGTTTCCAACTACACTAGTTTTTCAGTTGTCATGAACCCTATCTTAATAGTCATGAAAAGATGTTAGAAATCACATCATCCCTCAATAAAACATCGTCTTTATTCTTCATTCCTACTTTTCATCCAAACATCAATCATATACCCCTACGTGTGTGTATAGAACATCCCTACACTCGGAGAATTCAATTCAAGCTATCATACTCTTGTCCATCTACCTCAGTACTTTTTAATTTGATGAATATTTGGTTGGATTTGCTCGCACATTTTTCATGCGGCCGTTAATACTTCTTGAGGTACTAACCGACCGATTACTCATGTGCTTGCTGATTAGGTGTATTAGTATATTCCTCGTCTTGCACCACCTAAGGCTTAGCAGTGACTCCCAGACCAGTTGGTCTAAGGCACTAGGTGATGAAGCACCCTCGCTATATTTTTTTATTGATGCCTTGGTGATAACAAAACCAGTGTTCATTTTTCTCCACCATTTTATCTTTTATTCATTTTTTTACTTCCTTCATACTTTGGCTTTTAGACAAGAGCATTTCAAGGTATCCTCTACTATCCTGAGTTTCAAGACGTGTGTAAGTGCGTATAGTAGGGTATCAACATTCAAATGTTTGGCTTCCAGAATAGGAACTATTTTTCAGAATTATTTTTATTCTCAGATTAGTGACTTGTTTCATCTTATTAACCCTTGGGACAACGGCTCATAACTACTTATTACTAGTTCGTTTAAGAAAACTTCTAATTTTCTTGGTTTTCTTAAACTATTCCTATCTTTTAAATATAATTTTTCACTTTCTACTCTTTTGTTATAAAAAAAATTTTGAATGCCCAGTGTCAAAAATAATTCAGTGAATACAAACCTCCCACCCAAACCTGTTTTCAGCAGTGTCCTCACTGTTGTTGTCTTTTGAGAGCATGGACCTGTATACTTGGGGAGAGAAAAAAGGGGTAAAATAATAGTTAAATGAAAACTACCCCCAAACTTATTCTTTGGCACGCACAGATATTCAGTTAAGTCCATTTTCACTCACCTCCATTCTTAAAATGAGATAATGTTACCAAAATATGGAGGTGAGGCGGAGGAAATTCAGTTCAGATAAAGCGGCTCCTGTAAAAACAGGAGCTCCTCTGCTGGGTCAGTAGAAAAATACGGTTTTAATCTATGCCCATTTACTTTAAAAATTGAATCGTTTTTCAAATTTTCAACTTCTACTGCCCCATGCGGGTGTACATACCGCACGACAAAAGGTCCTTTCCAACGAGATTTAAGCTTACCCGGATGAAGATGGAGACGGGAATCGTAAAGAAGGACTTGTTGCCCCGATGTGAAAGTTTCTCTGAAAAGGTTTTTATCGTGGAACACTTTAGTCCGGTTCTTTACTATCACCGCATTATCGTAAGCTTCATCGCGGAGTTCGCTTAGCTCATTCAATTGCAGCTTCCGATAGCTGCTTGCTTGATCAAAATCGAAGTTAAGCTCTTTAATAGCCCACATTGCTTTATGTTCGATCTCGACAGGAAGGTGGCATGCCTTCCCAAACACAAGGCGGTATGGAGACATACCAAGATCAGTCTTATAAGCAGTGCGAAATGCCAAAAGGGCATCCGTCAATTTGATTGACCAATCTTTACGGTTTTTAGAAACCGTCTTCTCCAAAATTTGTTTGATCTGCCTATTTGAGATCTCAGCTTGCCCGCTTGTTTGGGGATGATAGGGCGTAGAAAGTTTGTGAGTGATTGAATATTTCTGCATCAAAGCCTCGAAAGACCGATTACAGAAATGTGTCCCGTTGTCGCTAATTATAGCGTGAGGGTGTCCGAAGCGCGAAAAGATATTTTCTTTAAGGAACTTAATGACAACTTTGTTGTCATTAGTGCGACACGGTATTCCTTCCACCCATTTCGAGACATAATCAACCGCTAACAAGATATATAAATTCCCAAAAGAGTTGGGAAAGGGGCCCATAAAATCAATACCCCAAATATCGAATATTTCCACAACCAATATAGGTTGGAGCGGCATCTCGTTTCTTCGTGAAATCCGACCTAAGTGCTGACACCGCGGACAAGTTTTGCAATGTTCATATACATCTTTAAATAATGTTGGCCAATAAAAGCCATATTGCAAAACTTTCTCCGCTGTTTTTCGAGGACCAAAATGACCGCCGCATGCCTGATCATGACAAAATGATAACACACTCTTGAATTCATCGTTAGGGACACACCTGCAAATAATTTGATCGGAACAATACTTAAACAGATAAGGTTCATCCCAGTAAAAGTATTTTACTTAGGATAGAAATCGAAGTTTGTCTTGTTTTGACCAATCGCTAGGAATAAGTCCCGTCGTAAGATAGTTCACAATATCCACGAATCAAGGTTCGTAGGATACAGTCAAGGGTTGTTCGTCAGGAAATGAGTCATTTATCGGCACGGTCAAAGTTGGCGAAGAAGTGATGCGTGAAAGATGGTCGGCTACAACGTTTTCACATCCACTCTTGTCTCGGATGACAAGATCAAATTCTTGTAACAATAGGATCCAACGTATTAGCCTGGCCTTAGCATCCTTCTTCGATAAAAGATGTCGTGGGGCGGAGTGATCAGTGTAAACCACTATTGGCGAGCCAATCAAGTAGGGCCTGAATTTCTCTAATACAAATACAACTGCTAAGAGTTCTTTCTCGGTAGTTGTGTAATTTATTTGTGCATCATTCAAGGTTCTACTTGCATAGTAAATTACATGTGGCATCTTGTCAATGTGCTGTCCTAAGATCGCACCAATAGCAAAGTCTGATGCATCACACATAAGCTCGAACGGGTGGTTCCAAGCCAGAGATGATAGAACGGGGGCTGTAGTGAGTGATCCTTTAAGCGATTCAAAAGCAGCCTCATAATCCGAATCGAAGTGAAATGTAGTATCCTTGGCCAATAGAAGAGTTAAGGGCCTAGCAATTTTGCTAAAGTCCTTAATGAATCTCCTATAAAATCCTGCATGACCAAGGAAGGATCGTATATCTTTGACGCATTTGGGACGAGGGAGGTTATAGATTACATCAATTTTAGCTCTGTCAACCTCAATTCGTGAAATTATATGTCCAAGGACAATACCTTCTTGCACCATAAAATGGCATTTTTCCCAATTCAAAGTTAAGATCTTATCCTTACAGCGGGTAAGAATCGCGTCAAGATTACGAAGGCAGTCCTCAAAGGAGTCCCCAAAAATGGAGAAATCGTCCATAAAAATTTCCAGAAAATTCTCCACCATATCTGAGAATATCCCCATCATACACCGCTGAAATGTAGCGGGAGCGTTGCATAACCCAAAGGGCATGCGTCTATAAGAAAAAGTACCGAAAGGACAAGTAAATGTGGTTTTATCTTGATCCTTTTCGGTGATGGGGACCTGGTTATAGCCAGAGTATCCGTCCAAGAAGCAATAGTATTCGTGTCCAGCTAATCGTTCTAACATCTGGTCAATGAAAGGTAGAGGGAAGTGATCTTTTCTCGTCGCGGTATTGAGTTTTCTGTAATCAATACATACGCGCCACCCAGTTTCGGTGCATGTTTGGATTAACTCATTAGCCTCATTAGTTATGACCGTGATGCCAGACTTTTTAGGTACTACGTGAATCGGACTTACCCATTGGCTATCAGATATAGGATAAATTATTCTACTATCAAGGTACTTGACGATTTCTTTCTTTACCGCCTCCTTCATAACGGGATTTAACCTTCTTTGTGGGTCTCGGGTTGGTTTGGCTTCATCCATCAGATGTATATTATGTTCAATAATTAAGGGACTAATCCCTTTGATGGCGGCCGTTGTCCAACCAAATACTTGCCGATTCGATCTCAACACTGCCAAAAGTGCGTTCTCTTGCTCTAAGGCTAGAGAAGCAGATATAATTACTGGCAAAGTCTCATTCTCACCTAAATATGCATATTTAAGATGAGAATGTAGCGGTTTGAGATCAAGTATTGGCGGAGAGAAAATAGAAGGTGGGGTAAGAGAATGATATTCGGACTCCCTAAGAGGTTCAAAACTTGCATAGGATATTGACTCGGAAAGTGCTACTGACTTTTGCGACGAGTCAGCTGATTCAAACTCAGGGGTGGACTCATCGAACATATCCTCACTATGAAGTTATGCAAGATCAAACGATGTCTCACTAGTGTTGTCGAGATCATCAAAGCAAAGTTCCTCATCCATGCAGCTTTCGGGAGCTATCTCGTGGATGGAACAAACATCCAGCAAATGAGAAGAAGGTTCCGATGGTTGACTTCCTAGCTTGTAAATATTAAGCTCAATTGTCATTTTCCTGAAGGATAAGTTCATAGAACCGTTACGACAATTAATTACATCATTAGAAGTTGCTAGGAAGGGTCGACCGAGTATCACCGGGATTTGATTCCGTGGGTTTGCCACAGGCTGTGTGTCTAAAACAGTAAAGTCCACAGGGAATATGAATTCCCCGACTTTAATTAACGCATCCTCTAGTTCACCCCGTGGTTTGGTGATTGATCAGTCTGCCATCTGGAGAGTACAATGGGCGGGTTTCAACTCTCTAATCCTTAACTGCTCGTATACTGAATAAGGAAGCAAATTAACGCTAGCGCCAAGGTCGAGTAAAGCACGATTAATATTTTTACCCCCAATAGAAATAGAGATGGTAGGACAGCCAGGGTCCTTACATTTTTTTGATATTTGCTGGGTAAAAGCTGTGCTAACATTACTCGTCATGAAAACCTTCTTAGGCACTTGAGTTTTTCTTTTCCTAGTGCACAAGTCTTTAAGGATTCTTGAATAAGATGGGACTTGTTGAATAGCATCTAGGAGAGGAATATTTACGTTAACTTGCTTAAACATTTTCACAATCTTCTCCATTTGTGGGTTAGGTCTGTTGGCCCTTAATCTGTTTGGAAACGGAGCTTGATCAATAAGTTTTGGGTCCAACATTTGTGGAGAAGATAGTGGGGACGGATTCGATCCCAAAATTGGAGTAGGAATCGTCTTAGATAGATTGGGCGAAGTGTTCGAGCCTTGGGGAACACAGAGAATAGGTTCGGATAAAGGTGGGAGACTAGACGAATTAGGGGAAGAAGTAGAAGCCGGGGTATCATTGGTATCACTAATATCATCAAATTGCTCACCCACTCGGTTATTTAGCACTTTTCCCGATCTCAACATATTAACGGCATTCACATTATGATTTTGTGAGTGGCCAGGATTCGGTAGGGGTTGAGATGGGAGTTTCCCTTTCTCTCTCGCACTCATTGCGGCGTTCAATTGTGCAATTTGGTTTTCTATTGATTTAATACTCTCACCGTGGGAGGCGGAGTCTTTCTTTATGGTATCAATAGAAGACTTCATATCAACCGACATTTGAATGGAATGTTTCATAAACAAGTCCAAAATTTGTGCGAGTGAAGAGTTATCAGTACCGGCCAGTTGTGGTGCGGAAGTGTTGGCCGGATTTTGAAAATTTTGTGACTGAAAGGGGTGCCGACTTTGTGGCTGTAGTTGCTGTGGAGGAGGTATTTGATAATTGCTTTGGAACTGGTTTTGATTTTGGGGTTGGTTTTGGTTCCAAGCAAAATTAGGATGATTCCTCCATCCTTGATTATACATGGAAGAATAAGGATCGTTTCTAGGTCGCTGCTCAAAGGCAGCATTAGATTGCTCGTGACCTTGAAACGGTGCATTCATAGGACATTCTTCCGTCAAGTGTGAAGGATCTGAACAGCAACCACACACGGTCTTGGGAAGCATTACCTAATTTAGGGAGACTGATGAGAATATGTTCTCAATAGCGTCGAGTTTCTTCTGCATCGCTGCCATTTCGGCTTTTACTGCGATGGAAATATCGAGCTGATGAATACTTCCCCTAGATGAAGGTGGTCTTATGCTTTCCCACTGCAAAGTGTTTTCAGCGAGATCTTCCAGATATTTCCAAGCTTCACCATCATCTTTGTTTCAAGCATCTTCTTTGTCGCTGGATTAATGCCCTCATATATAATTCGGCACAAATCCCATCTTTGTATTCCATGATGAGGATATTGGACAAGCAGATCCTTGAAACGTTCAATGCTCTTCCAAAATGGTTCATTGGGAAGCTGGATGAACTGGTTGATCTCGCTCCTAATATGGGCGGTTTTATGGTTTGAGTAAAACTTCTTAAGAAATGCTATTACGAATTCATCCCAATTAGTGATAGAGTGTGCGGCAGTATTATAAAGCCATTTTTCTGCCAAGTCGCATAGAGTGAATGGGAGAAGACGCAAGCGCATAGCATCCACAGTCAGTTGTGAAGTACCCATTATTGCGCATACGTTTTCAAATTTAGTGATGAAAACGTACGCGTCTTCAGACTCAAGACCATGAAATTTGGGCAACAGATTGATGTAATGGGGTTTAATTTCAAAATTATCCCCGTTACGTGATGGAATAGATAGACAAGTAGGAATGGGACCACGGATAGGATAGCATCTCTCTTGGAGAGAGATGCGCGGTGGATTCTGCGCACCTACGGGCGGTGGCAGCATGGTGTTATAATCTGATGGAGTACCGTCCATCTCGGTTGATGTGGTGTGTGGTGGGGGAAAAGAAGATGAAGAAGTACCGACTTCGGAGTCGATAGCAGGAACGCGGACAAGACGGGCACTAGAATCCCGTGTCCAGCCGAGCATGCACTAAACGGTTTTAGCGCAAGTGGCAGCGTGTGTGTGATTTAAAATTGTTCTGTTTTGAAAAAGTGGGACTTAAGACAAATCACACAAAAAATGCACAAACAACCCTAGAACTAAGGTTACCTAGGTCAAGTCTCTAGACCGCTCCTAGACTTCCAAAGGACAAGCCGCAGGATCAATTCTCTACCTCCTCTTTACTACTCTTGTGGCCAGGTAAGTGCCAGGTAAGTGGGAGGTATTCACTACGTATGTAGTGGGCCTAATTAAGTAACCACTTTCCTTATACACACTTTCTTAGACATTACAAAAGTAATACGGATAAGCGATAGATTACCCACGACCTTCCTCTGTCCTTATTGAGCGCGACAGTCCTTAGAGTCTTGTCTATATATTTTTTTAAATTAATGTAGAGTTGATGCAGATGCTCGGTTTGTGATTTGTGGGGCTTAGGAAGGGTGATAAAATCTCCACCTAATCTGGATTTGGTCTTTTCCCCTTAAAGTCCGTATTAAAATATGCAAAACAAACCAATCACAAAACTTTGCAAAAAGATTTTTGAGCGGCGATATTTTGCAAAGAATCCTGCAGAAAAGATATTTTATTGGATTTCAGAGGAGAGAGAAGGAGTTGAGAATCTTACCAAAGAAGTTACGACCCCTAATCCCTCAAATCAGCCGCGCTTCCGCCGCCAATAAGCTCCTTCTGTCGCGGTTCCGCCGCAAGAAAGATGGATTAGGTGTAGAATTTTGCTACGTGGCCTCCTGTACTCCTCTGGATCTCGATGAATGTCTCTGTCTTTCTGTTTTCTCAAGTCTGTTACTCCAGATCTCCTTGCAAAAATTCACACACTACGTTAAATATACGATTTGCAGTTTTGTTTTAATTATGATGCAGATCGAATAAGAATTCAACACAAATAGTAAGAATAAAAAATTACACACGTATCCCCGGCAACGGCGCCATTTGATTGGTATGATCTTTATGTATTTGTCGAATAACAGCAATCAGAACGGTGTCGCGCGTAGCTAGTCCGAGATGAGTACGGGTCGTCCTCAGGGAAACATTGGATATTTTATTCTTACTTTAGGCGTGTTGAGAAAGAAAGGAGGAAGAATAAAGAATGGTTGTAGGTTCTAGATCTATGTTAAACATGGATGCAAAATATATATCTAGATTAATTATGGATGTAAGTTTAATATAAAAGGGGCTTGTAGGGTTCATTAGGATTTGGTAGTTATGGATGATTAATTAAAGATTACTCTTTTTATCCTTTAATAGATTTAAAACTAGAACGACAATGATGCATGTAGATTAGGGTTTCTGGAGGGAAAAGGGTTCCCACTCTTAACCCCTATCTCGACATGGAACTCCTTTCATATCTAGCCTTTACCAAAACAATCATTAATCTAATCTCTAATCGCGGTCAAGACTAACAATAAATTGGTAGCGTGCCCGATTAGGATGTTAATGATTCTTTTGGTAAAGTTTATAAACTTTATAAGACGTAAAAACAGTTTAAGCATCTTCAACATCCATTGACCTACCCTAATCCTACAAACCCTAACAAGCGGAGAATTACTCGCGCATGTTGGGAGAAGAAGAGATGGAGAGAGAAATCATATTGAAACTACAAAGAAATAGAATAAGAAAAAGAACTACCTTTATTACTCAAAAAAATTCATTTACACTTTATTTCCTTAGAAAATGATTACAAATGCTAGTTAGCTTCTCGATCTCTTCTAAGGAGGTAGACTAACAGTTGATAATCAACCTGGATGCGTGATCCTGTCTTGGACTTCGTGATCGCGTCGACTTAATTTCTTAGTTTGCTTTCTTAATTAGGCAGGTTTGCTCTAACAACTTTGATTCCCTTGATTTTAGCCCTGAAAATTCTGCACAACAACTCAACAAATAATATTAATAGAGTTTGTTTTATTGAGATGTTAATTTAATCATTAAGATTTGGTCAATGGTATTTATGCTTACATTTTCCTACCAAATGTTAATTATAATATATAAACACATGAAAATAGTATTTTTACAGATAAACCCTCATATGTATCATATATTATAATAAACACCTTTTCTAATATAGAAATAGTAGGAAAAATGTCATATTAAATGTTCAGTTTTATCAACTGAACAAATACCCCCAAACTTATCTTTGATCGTCCGAGCAAACTAGTTTATTCAAGAGAAGGAGAAAAAAAGAAAGGAGAAAACTAAGCACACTTTCGTAGGCAACACGATTGCACTGAGCACGTGCAAAAAGCCGTTAAACCTCTAGGTGTCCCTAGCAGGAGGAGTGTTGTCTCCTGAGGGTTTTCAGCGGATTACACCCACAAAATCCTATAATAAAAGAGAGATGGTGAAATTTACATATAAAGATAAGAACTATAAAAGAAATACTTTGAAAATTTAGAATTTCCAACTACACTAGCTTTTCAGTTGTCATGAGCCCTATCTTAATAGTCATGAAAAGATGTTAGAAATCACATCATCCCTCAATAAAACATCGTCTTTATTCTTCATTCCTACCTTTCATCCAAACATCGATCATATACCCCTACGTGTGTGTATAGAACATCCCTACACTCGAAGAATTCAATTCAAGCTATCATACTCTTGTCCATCTACCTCAATACTTTTTAATTTGATGAATATTTGGTTGGATTTGCTCGCACATTTTTCATACGACCGTTAATACTTCTTGAGGTACTAACTGACCAATTACTCATGTGCTTGCTGATTAGGTGTATTAGTACATTCCTCGTCTTGCACCACCTAAGGTTTAGCAGTGACTCCCAGACCAGTTGGTCTAAGGCACTAGGTGATGAAGCACCCTCGCTATATTTTTTTATTGATGCCTTGGTGATAACAAAACCAGTGTTCATTTTTCTCCACCATTTTATCTTTTATTCATTTTTTTACTTCCTTCATACTTTGGCTTTTAGACAAGAGCATTTCAAGGTATCCTCTACTATCCCGAGTTTCACGAATGTGCTTATAGGCCCCAGCTCCCACGTATATGATCGCCATCATACTGCTGGTAGTCAAGCAAGAATCCTAAGGGCTCTATCAACGTGCAATAGTGACCTGTAAGGTCACCTGAAGCAGTTCACGATGATAAAGATAAACCAGATAGTATACTATCATCTTGAGTAAGACTGTCCTACCGGCATAGGTCCTCCCTCAATCATTGCAATCACGTGCCTGTGATCCAATAATTGACTCTGAGGGCACTATATCCAACAATCTCTCACTTGCACTCAAGGCTAATTATTGCGATGTCGCATACTCACAGCCCGTGTGATACCGAACACCCAACTCCTCTACTAATCAGTCTCACAAAGCCCGTTTGCGAAACTATTGCGTTCGAGGAATAGCCTCAGTGAATGAATCCGCCCTGATGTTTCTTTCTATGTCTCTCTTTATTTCAAGTTCGCGGAGAAAGCCATCTCTCGAAATGAGCAATACCTGTCTTAGAATATGTTTGGATATCTGATGGGACCTAGCTCATAAATGAACTCCAAATCCAAACTTCTTAGACTGTATTGTCAACTGAAACCAATCAGTATCCTGCGCCATGCCTCCCTCAGTATCCCCTTGGACCACCTGTCCAAAATACTGCCCCTCGTAAGAGGGAAAACTATAACTCTGACAGCCACTCTGTCATCCAGGTCACCTTGGAAGCCTGGAATGATAACTGTCTCCCGAATAAGGCAGTCGTTATCATATCCCTAGAACATCAACTTATGTTCTAAAACTTCTTCCGAACGTTTCTCCAGGATAGGATTAATATCAACTTATTGCATCTAGTGCAAAAACAACGTCTGGTGTGGTACTTGACATCTCATGATTGACTCAATTGCCTAAGCAAGTGATCTGCCAATCATGTACATCCCTCTCCCCTTTAGTCTGTAAGACACCTTCAGAGAGGGTGACTCCATTACCTGCAGGTACACTACCATGCCAGGAGTCGTCCATTCTAAAACACCTATAGAATGCTGTCTAAGTACCCTGATCGGGAAACTACCCAAATCTAGATCTAAAACAATAGATCTAGTAACCAGAATATCTGATATAATATCCAATTCCCATATGGAGAAACCACTGTGTGACAACCAAAGTATAACCGATCGTAGTATAGGAATTTCACTTCCTACTCTGTGTATGTCATCCAAATACCAGGACATCACACCCTACTACCTTCTTAACAGATCCATCCCCTATTCTGATGAAGTCAAACCTATGACTGTCACATTAGAAATAAATGATCTATCTCCGCTACATTTGCTTTAGTCTATAAATAGACATAATCTACTTGTCCACTATGCTTCCGCTGCTCCCACTGACTATGACAACCCTCTGGCAGAATAATATACACGTGCACTTCTAAAATTAGTTTAGAACGACGCTATACTCATCCTCCTGCCGGGTCTCACAGTCTGGAACAACAGCAATGGCAAGTCTGGGTAAACAAGAACCTCCCTGTCACCGTCTTTGAGCATACCGAAGTATCTCTCGAGTGCCTGAGGTTACCCACCATGTCTGCGGAGTGGCCAATGGAATGTCAATCCAGATTGAATCTTTAGGTTCTTATCAAATTTTCAGTAATCGTTTGCGGTTCTAGAATCACTTCCAGTTCTACCATACTCCCACTTCTATTTTCTGGAAAAATCCATTTTTATTAAAACTGTGGCGAGTCAAGAACAATATCACTATTGATCTTCCAGATGGTAGAAAGTCAACCCTTGTCATAGCCCGGGTCAACCTACAAACAACCATTACAGAAACGTGCCTTGAGTTATCCAGAGTCTGGTTTTAAGCATAAGCCGGACAACTCCCCGTACCTTAACAATGTTAAGATATGAACTATTCTATATCCAATATAGAAAAAGAGGCACTGATTTAATTGGAACCAGATTCAAATCAAGCAGCTGTCTCCAGTGCATGTCAACTAAATAGAGAGAGGCCAATCAGCATTACTCAACTTAGGAGTGCTTCTAATTGTGAGTAACCTGAAAGAGAAGCAAGTTCTCTTAATCATTATTATCAACTGAATACCATACACAAGTATCTACATCTTCGATCACCTTGAAGAATCCTGATACTTGCAATACTTGGTTCTCTACTCTATTCTTATACCTATAACTTCTCAAAACTTGGACCTTGTGTTTCTACGAAACACATGTCTAAGAACTAGAGAAGTCATAAGTAAACAGAATATAGTACGAGTACCAACCCCTCTGTCCTCGTGGACACTGGGCACCATACAATACTCTGTATAAGTCCTCTGAGTCTGATAACTCATTCCCTGTGTGTCGTAGGTTGAAAACTGTACTTATGGTTAAGAAGAATTACACCGCTGTTTAATGCTCCTTACCTAATTGTAACACCCTAGGATGTGTTTAGTGGCTAATTATATTTTAATATGTGAATTTTAATAAAAAGTTTACCAAATTTATTTTCAAATAATTTTTCAAATTTAATAAATATTTTTCTAAAATTTTCCCAAGCTTGAGCAAACTTGTGCATGTAAACTATGGTTAGAATTTGGGTTAAACCATGTTTAACAACCATGGTAGGTTAACCCCACCATTAGTAAGTTAACATGATTTGAATTAAGGGTATTTTTTTAAAAATGAAATGGGATTTAAAATGCTTTTGGTTGACTTGAGAGAGAGAATGCATCATGGCTAAGCCATGCTTGCATTAAATGAGAGAGAGAGAGAGAGTGTGTGTGCATCATGGCAAGCCCATGCTTGCATTTAATGTGGCAAGAGAGAGAGAAATGGGGGCTTGACCTTGTGCATTATCATTTCTTTTGTTGCCATCACACACTCTTATATCTCACCCACTCACTCTCTCTCACACACACACACACACTCTCAGCATCATCAGCAGCAACAGCAGCACACAACAACAACAACAGAGCAACAACAGCAGCTACATCAGCTTCAGCCCCAGCATCAGCAACACCAAGCAACAGCAGCAGCTCCTTGCAGCAGCAGCCCCAGCACATGTAGCAGCAGCCGAGCAGCCCCAGCACTAACACCATCAACAGCAGCATCAGCAGTAGCAGTAACAACACCAACAACAACAATAAGCAACAGCATCAGCAGTAACAACAGCATCTGGAACAGCAACAGCAGTAGCAGCTTCTTCTTCTTCTCCTCTTCTCCTGACCCAGCGTCGTAGGGTCAAGTGAGGTATAACCTCTGAACTCCACTTGCTTGTATGCTAGACTTGTGCGTTGGTTTAGTTTAATTAGTGTAAATTGGTAGTTGTTAGCGCTAGATTGTGTGTTTTTAGTGATATTTGTGGTGATTAGCGTGATCTTTGCTTAAGTAAGGTTAGTTTTGGCTAGACTAAGTTAATTAAGTGTTGTTAGGGCCTTGTGAACCTAGGTAAACCCCAGATTGTACCAAAATACCCTGATTTTTCATGATTATGCAAAATGTGACTTATTAAAGCAAAACTTAGCTTTTTGATATCTGCTGTTACCCCAGTGAGTCCAGAATAAAATTTAGTGGACCATAGCCTACTAGTGACACCCTGACCCCACCACCAGAGCCCGACCCCAGCACTCCAACCTTTGGCCGCCGAAATAATCGATCTGGCCGCAAATTATGGCCAGAGCAGGGAGATAGGAGCTAGGGTTTGTTTGGTTGCGTATCTGCTATGTTATGTAGGTCCTTGGTGTATATAGATTTGTAATATTGTAACCTGGGTAGAATCTGGGACGATATATCGTTTTCTGGTGTTTTTAGTTTGCGCGATACGCGAGTGGGTTTTGTGATTCAGCGTATCGCGGCGTGTCGGGATGAGTCGTAGACGCGTGCACACACGTTTCAGCGTATCGCACACACGCGCGTTGATTCGCGACGCGAGTTTCTCGTTTTGTTTCGATATCGCGTTTTGCGAGATTCTTGCTTATATAATTGGATTCCTTGTATAAATTCCAGGTTCACAGGCGGGTATGTCAGACGTCGCCAGGAAAGGGAAGCAGGTGGTCGGCTATACTTAGCACGCGACGAAGTGAGTAGATTTAACATCTACGTGGAAATCGCCCGTATGGCGTTAAGCGTCAGGGCGTAATTGGATTTGTAGTCATGAGTGTCCATATAGATATACTGGTAGTATAGAACACTGCACTGTCACTAACGGTCTAAGTTGCACGAGCATGTGCGGCCAGATGAAGAAGACCGGCGCCTACTAAAATAAGGGGGAGTAAATGATGGAGACTAAAAAAACGATTTAAGGTGGCATTGTCTACGGAGAAACCACCCCAAAGCCAAGTCACTATGGTATCTCCTACTACAGGTATGGCGCTAGCTAAGCTTGTAATTATTGTAGCTCCCCAAACCCGTCCCGGAATGGGCGTTATGGCAAAGATCAAGAAGAAAAAGAAAGAAGAAATTTGTCCAATAGTCACAAATGGTGCCTCCACAGGTTGACATCCGATCCAACCTAGTAGTAAGCAATCCGCCAAAAGCAACCAAAATATTCTTTGGTGAATCGGGCGAAAACTGGAACTACGCACATACAAACTTTTAAAAAAGGGTAAAGCCCACTCACATTATAGGATTGCTATAAACCGCATATCATATTGATTCTGCTTATTTGACGTTGTTATGATTTGCCGCATACTAGCATATGTATATTCACGTATCTATACTTGTGCCACATACATCACATATATTCATACTCGGGCACATATACATCACATATGTTCATACTTGGGCACATATACATCACATACCTATACTTGTGCCACATACATCACATATATTCATACTTGGGCACATATACATCACATATCTATACTTGTGCCACATACATCACATATATTCATACTCGGGCACATATACATCACATATCTATACTTGTGCCACATACATCACATATATTCATACTCGGGCACATATACATCACATATCTATACTTGTGCCACATACATCACATATATTCATACTCGGGCACATATACATCACATATGTTCATACTTGGGCACATATACATCACATACCTATACTTGTGCCACATACATCACATATATTCATACTTGGGCACATATACATCACATATCTATACTTGTGCCACATACATCACATACGTTCATACTTGGGCACATATACATCATATATATATACTTGTGCCATATACATCACATATGTTCATACTTGGGCACATCTACATCATATGTCTACATTAGTGCACATGTACATTGCTATATTCACTTTGCGTACTTATCCATTCGCACATCCATACCTATACCCACATTCATATGTTACATACATGGATGATATTGACTTGATTTAAAACTAAGGGACCGCAACGATATTTTCAAAACTGGATCTTTTAAAAAAGAGCGGTTCTCCCTTTCTTTTACTCGTAGTGTCATACGACACATTGCATGGATTTACGCCTTGGATTTGATTTATGTGATTTCTGGATTTGGGAACCGGAGTACTATTTTAAGAAAATACGCACTGTTTGAAAACCCGATTTCCCTTGATATGATATTTTAGTGCGTCCACCATGAGTTTTCTCGGTTCCAGAGAGCTTGTGTGAGTATACCCGATTCGAGGAGAGGTAGGCACCGATTACGGGTACATGGTGGACCCGGTACGGTATCCCGGGACGAGAAGACTCGTATTGTTAGACGGTGAGCCCGGCGGAGGGACTACTACCTACCGGTGATTGGTTGGACCTGGCGGTTATCCGGAGGATACTGACCAGAGTCGATTGATGGATACGGGACGACGCGTACTGCCGGGGCCGAGGGCCGATTCTGCAGACGGAGCCCGTGGGCAGATCCGATGGACGGACGCCCCATATTTGAGGTTTTGCGTGTCGATGCTGGACACGGCTGATTTTATGATATTTTGAGTGCCGGTGATGGGCACTCCCGATTATATGAGATTACAGGATTTGAGGACCGATGTGGATGATGACGCTTGAGTGGTACTGTGTTTTGGTGTATTGATAGACACCAGCTATTTTCCACGTTGATATTCCGTGTAGATATTATTCCTTTCCGTACTCAGCATTCAGTACTTGACATCTCATCCTGTAGCTAGTATACCTGATAGAGTACACATGCTTGCATATCATTGCGTACCCTGCTCATCATATATATAGGGTTGTTAGATTGCATCGCCATGCCTGATTATCACATATCTTGCTCGTCATATAGACATGATTATTAGATCGCATTTGTTGCATGATATTGAGCATCCAGTTCATCATATAGATGTTTATCCGTTGGCATAGGTTAGAGTATCGCAGCACGTGCATACTCGCGATTACCTTTATTTGTTATCTACTATTCACGAGTTGGCAACTTATCCCCGTTGTGCCACAGTGCTTGCAGGTTGCCCTTTGGAGTAGTCGCGGCTGGCTGTTTACCGCATCTTTTGACACAGATACCATTTCTGAGGCGTGTTAGCCCTTTTACTATTAGGTGGGTTTTGTACGGTATCTGTTTACCTTTCAGTTGTATATTGATGTATCTACTATTCTCCATCTACCTTCATGTATTGACTTAGTGACAGTTGTGAGGGCGATGTATGTTATTTTGTACTCTGGTGTCGGGCTCGCTGTGAGCCGACTTTATTTATGCAGACTTATCTTTTATGATATTTGTCTTTGCTTTACTGCTCATTCTTCGCTACGGCGTCGTATATCATATTGTGATGCTCTATTCATTTCACATGTTACTTCGACTACACCTTGCCTTTACCTGACTTGCGGGACAAATTTTTATAAAGGAAATGTTGCCAAAATTATTAAAATATAACTCTTGAACTAAAAAGGTTTTCTACTAAATTACTTAAGGTTTTCTAAACATTTTACAAATGCTTCTACTAAAATGTTTTAACACTCTATATTCAAAATGGTTTTGATTTCTGGGTTTCGGCTTACTTAGTCGCGTTACGCCTGTAGACGTTACGTGATTAAGTGCCGGTCAAGGGCCGAACGTTGGGTCGTGACAAAGTTGGTATCAGAGCGTAGGTTTTACCTTCGGAGTGTAGGATGACCCTGGTATGATGGAGTAGGTAGCTGCAGCAGAGTGGCGTAGCATGCGTATGTTCCGCGGCATACTCACGACACGGTACTCCGCCTAAGCGACCTTAGGACTTATTGGTTGAAATTCCTTCATTATTGCATACATTCTTGCGATTCGATTTCCGTATCCTTATCGAATCCTACTTTCCTTTTCAGCCACTATGCCGCCAAAGACTACTAGGGCGCAGAGAGCGGCCGCGAGGGCCGAGATTCGTGTTGACTCGTACGAGACGAGGACTGATCCGGGCAGTGCATCCGTCGTACCCGAGAAGACTGTTCCTCCCATGACAGATCAGATCGCCACGTTAGGGGCTGGTATGCAGGAGATGCGCCAGATGGTGGGATCCAGCATGCAGGAGATGCGCCAGATGATAGGATCTCTAGTTGAGACGCTTCGAGCGCAGCGACCAGAGGTAGCTCCACCAGTCACAGGGACCGCGATGGTACCGACTGTACAGCCAGTTGCCCCTGCAGCCACGGAGGTGATTACATTATCGCTATCATAGTTCTGAGGCTGAAGCCTCCGGTCTTCACAGGCACAGATGCAGCCGAGGACCCGCAGTCTTTCATTGATAGGATGGCCCGGATATGCCGTTCCCTCAGATGCGCAGATGCGAGATGGGTCGAGTTCGCGAGCTTTCGCCTGGAAGGTCTTGCACAGAAATGGTGCGAATCAGTTGAGAAGGGCAGAGCAGCAGGTTTTCCTCCTATGATCTGGACAGAGTTCATGACGATGTTCCTTGCCCGCTTCATTCCCTAGAGTGTTAGGGATGCCCGAGCACGCAGATTTGAGTCCTTGCGCCAGACGCCAGAGATGACAGTGGCAGAGTACGATGTGCTGTTCACCGAGCTATCAGTTTATGCTTCGTACCAAGTGGCTACTGAGGAGATGCGAGTCAAGAGATTTGTCCGAGGCTTGCTTACCCCGCTATTCCTTGCGATCAGCTCCCAGCATTATGAGACCTATGCCGCTGTGGTAGACGCAGCCCTATTGGTTGAGGAGCGCCTTGCAGAGACTTCAGTAGTTCCACGGCCGAAGAGGGTTCGTACTGATACAGCAGCTCAGAGACATCCATTCAGACGCCATGATAGACGTCGTACAGGTGGCAGAGACTTGGGGCGAGGTCAGATGTTTAGCTCATACCCCCAGGAGGGTCAGCAGTCGTCTCGTGGACGTTTTGGATGTGGTAGTCTTCGTCACCGCGTCATAGATTGTACCGATACATGCAGGAGGGAGCCAGCCGTACCGCATGTCACACTTCCACCTTCTCCACCCCAGAGGGCGTTACCTGTTGTACCCACAGTAGCTTCGCGTCAGACCCATGCACAGAGAGGCCATGGTCGCGGAGGGTTTGTTCCTAGAGGGCGAGGCGGTCGAGGCAGAGGACAGCCAGCCACCGGCAGAGTACAGCCAGTTGCTAGTAGGGGACCGCCAGTTGCAGGTGGAGGACAGGCACGAGTTTTCATGTTGACGCATCAGGACGCGCAGGCGTCCAATGCGGTGGTCTCAGGTACCTTATCAGTATGTTCTGTTGATGCACACGTATTATTCGATCCTGGATCCACGCACTCGTACGTATCTACACACTTCGTGCCAAGTTTGGGTAGAGAGTTCGGTCTGCTTGATCAGCCGCTTGTTGTGACCACTCCCGTAGGAGAGTCGTTTATTTCTAGGCACGTGTTCCGATCCTGCGTTGTCCGTATTGGCGAGAGAGATCTGCCTGTCGACTTGATCCTTCTTGAGATGTTGGACTTCGATGTTCTTTTGGGCATGGATTGGTTAGCCACGTGCTATGCGTCTGTGGACTGCCGCGAGAAGACAGTAAGATTTTGTTTTTCCGGCGAGTCGACTTTTGTTGTGCAGGGGGACCGTGGTGCCACCCCTCACATTTTGATTTCTTCTCTTCGCGCTGGACAGCTGTTGAGGAAGGGATGTCAGGGATTCTTAGCTTATGTTTACGACACTAGAGCTACAGATGTTCCATTGGACCAGGTTCCGATTGTATGTGAGTTCCCTGACGTACTCCCTGACGAGCTTTCTGGGCTACCGCCTGAGCGTGATGTTGTGTTCTGTATTGATTTGATTTTCGGCACGGGGCCTATTTCTATACCGCCTTATCGGATGGCCCCGGCGGAGCTTAGTGAGTTGAAGAGTCAGTTGCAAGATTTGCTGGACAAGGGACTTATTCGACCCAGTGTTTCTCCTTGGAGTGCTCCGGTCCTGTTTGTCAAGAAGAAGGACGGAAGCTTACGTTTGTGTATCGACTACCGGCAGCTGAACAGGGTGACCGTGCGGAACAGATATCCTTTTCCATATATCGACGATTTGTTCGACCAGCTTCAGGGGGCAGGATATTTTTCGAGGATCGATTTGCGATCGGGCTATCATCAGCTGCGAGTTCGATGGGAGGACATTCCGAAGACAGCTTTCCGTACACGTTATGGCCATTATGAGTTTTTGGTGATGTCGTTCGGACTCACCAACGCACCAGCAGCCTTCATGGACTTGATGAACCGTATATTCCGGCCGTATCTCGACTTGTTCATCATCGTATTCATTGACGATATATTGGTGTATTCCCGGAGCAGAGAGGAGCACGAGCAGCACCGGCGGACCACACTACAGACCTTGAGGGAGCACCAGCTTTATGCAAAATTCTCTAAGTGCGCATTCTGGCTCGACAGCGTAGACTTCTTGGGTCACGTGATTACACGGGATGGTATATGTGTGGACCCAAGGAAGATTGAGGCCGTTTAGAGCTGGCCCAGACCTACATCCGTTACTGAGATACACAGCTTTCTAGGACTGGCCGGCTACTACAGGCGATTTGTACAGGATTTCTCCCGTATTGCTGCACCCTTGACCGGATTGACCCGGAAGGGAGTTCCCTTCTATTGGACAAAGGATTGCGAGCACAGTTTCCAGCAGCTACGGACCTGTTTGACTACGCGCCAGTATTATCGTTGCCTTCAGGATCAGGCGGATTTGCAGTCTATTGTGACGCTTCACGAGTGGGGCTAGGGTGCGTATTGATGCAGCATGGCGGGGTGATCGCTTATTCTTCCCGGCAATTAAAGAAACATGAACAGAACTACCCCACTCACGATCTGGAGATGGCTGCAGTGGTCTTTGCACTTAAGATCTGGCGACATTACCTATACGGCGAGTCGTGCCAGATATTCACTGATCACAAGAGCCTCAAGTACATATTTCAGCAGCGAGACCTGAATCTCCGACAGCGCCGTTGGATGGAACTGGTAAAGGACTACGACTGCGAGATCTTATATCACCCGGGCAAAGCTAACATAGTAGCAGATGCTTTGAGTAGGAGGCCCAAGGGTAGTCTAGCAGGTTTGAGTGCAGTACAGAGGCAGTCGTCGGCAGATTGGCAAATATTGTGCGACAGCCGAGTGCAGTTCGAGTTCATGCAGATTGGGGGACAGCTTGCGCATGTTCGTGCACGTCCACAGTTGCTTGACCGTATATATGAGGCACAGCGCGGGGATGACCGTTGCTCAGAGATCATGGCACAGATTGGACAGGGTGGATTCTCCGAGTTCGCGATTGATGATCAGGGAATATTACGATTTGGGTATAGACTGTGCGTACCAGATACTGAGGGATTGCGGCGCGATATTCTTGAGGAGGCACATCGATCGGTGTATAGTGTCCACCCCGGTTCCACCAAGATGTACCATGATATGAGAGAGGTCTACTGGTGGGATGGAATGAAGAGGGACATTGCAGATTTCGTGTCTAGATGCCTGACTTGTCAGCAAGTCAAGGACGAGCACCAGAGGCCGGCGGGAGAGCTACAGCCGTTACCCATTCCGGAGTGGAAATGGGAACAGATTTCGATGGATTTCATTGTGGGTCTACACAGGAATAGGCGAGGGTATGACTCCATTTGGGTGATCGTGGATCGTCTGACGAAAGCGGCTCACTTCCTGCCAGTGAAGACGACTTTTGGATTTTCTCAGTATGCCCAGATGTACATCGACGAGATTGTACGACTGCATGGAGTCCCGACGTGTATTGTGTCCGACAGAGGCACCCAGTTTAGCAGCCGACTATGGCAAAGGCTTCAGGAGGCTTTGGGCACGCGCTTGAGTTTCAGCACAGTATTTCATCCGCAGACCGACGGATAGTCAGAGCGGACCATTCAGACTCTCGAGGACATGCTCCGAGCATGCGTTTTAGATTTTGGTGGTAGCTGGGATCATCATTTACCCTTGATAGAGTTCTCCTACAACAATAGCTTCCAGGGTACGATTCAGATGGCACCTTTCGAGGTTTTGTATGGGAGGAGATGTAGATCGCCCGTCTGTTAGACAGAGCCCAGCGAGGGCAGTATTTTAGGGCCACAGATCGTACAGGAGACGACTGAGAAGATACAGCTGATTCGAGACAGGATGAGGACAGCTCAGAGCAGGCAGAGATCGTATGCTGACAGGCGCCGCCGTAGACTAGAGTTCGCAGTTGGCGATCACGTGTTTCTGAGGGTCTCTCCGATGAAGGGAGTGATGAGGTTTGGACGGAAGGGGAAGCTTAGCCCCAGATTCATAGGTCCCTTTGAGATCCTCGAGCGTGTAGGCGCGGTAGCTTATCGTTTGGCTCTTCCACCCGACTTCCCAGATGTTCACCCCGTATTCCACGTGTCGATGCTTTGCAGATACCTACATGACCCTTCGCATATGATTCAGCATCAGACCGTTCATCTCGAGCGCGATCTTACGTTCACCGAGCAGCCAGTCGTGATCTTGGACCGGCAGGTGAAGAAACTTAGATCGAAGGTCTTGCCATCAGTGAAGGTGCTTTGGCGCAGCCCGAATGGTGAAGAGATCACTTGGGAGGCCGAGGGCGAGATGCGGAAGAAGTTCCCTCATCTCTTTGAAGGTATGCGTTGCTTTATATTTTAAATTCGGGGACGAATTTCTCTAAGGGGGGAAGATTGTAACACCCTAGGATGTGTTTAGTGGCTAATTATATTTTAATATGTGAATTTTAATAAAAAGTTTACCAAATTTATTTTCAAATAATTTTTCAAATTTAATAAATATTTTTCTAAAATTTTCCCAAGCTTGCACAAACTTGTGCATGTAAACTAGGGTTAGAATTTGGGTTAAACCATGTTTAACAACCATGGTAGGTTAACCGCACCATTAGTAAGTTAACATGATTTGAATTAAGGGTATTTTTTTAAAAATGAAATGGGATTTAAAATGCTTTTGGTTGACTTGAGAGAGAGAATGCATCATGGCTAAACCATGCTTGCATTAAATGAGAGAGAGAGAGAGTGTGTGTGCATCATGGCAAGCCCATGCTTGCATTTAATGTGGCAAGAGAGAGAGAAATGGGGGCTTGACCTTATGCATTATCATTTCTTTTGTTGCATCACACACTCTTATATCTCACCCACTCACTCTCTCTCACACACACAAACACTCTCAGCATCATCATCAGCAACAGCAGAAGTTGCAGCAGCAGCAACACACAACAACAACAACAACAGAGCAACAACAGCAGCTACATCAGCTTCAGCCCCAGCATCAGCAACACCAAGCAACAGCAGCAGCTCCTTGCAGCAACAGCCCCAGCACATGTAGCAGCAGCCGAGCAGCCCCAGCACTAACACCATCAACAGCAGCATCAACAGTAACAGTAACAACACCAACAACAACAATAAGCAGCAGCATCAGCAGTAACAACAGCAACAACAACAACATCTGGAACAACAACAGCAGTAGCAGCTTCTTCTTCTTCTCCTCTTCTCCTAACCCAGCGTCGTAGGGTCAAGTAAGGTATAACCTCTGAACTCCACTTGCTTGTATGCTAGACTTGTGCATTGGTTTAGTTTAATTAGTGTAAATTGGTAGTTGTTAGCGCAAGATTGTGTGTTTTTAGTGATATTTATGGTGATTAGCGTGATCTTTGCTTAAGTAAAGTTAGTTTTGGCTAGACTAAGTTAATTAAGTGTTGTTAGGGCCTTGTGAACCTAGGTAAACCCCAGATTGCACCAAAATACCCTGATTTTTCATGATTGTGCAAAATGTGACTTTTTAAAGCAAAACTTAGCTTTTTAATATCTGCTGTTACCCCAGTGAGCCCAGAATAAAATTTAGTGGACCATAGCCTACCAGTGACACCCTGACCCCACCACCAGAGCCCGACCCCCCCACTCCAACCTTTGGCCGCCGAAATAATCGATCTGGCCGCAAATTGTGGCCAAAGCAGGGAGATAGGAGCTAGGGTTTGTTTGGTTGGGTATCTGCTATGCTATGTAGGTCCTTGGTGTATATAGTTTTGTAATATTGTAACCTGGGTAGAATCTGGGACGATATATCGTTTTCTGGTGTTTTTAGTTTACGCGATACGCGAGTGGGTTTTGTGATTCAGCGTATCGCGGCGTGTCGGGATGAGTCGTAGACGCGTGCACACACGTTTCAGCGTATCGCACACACGCGCGTTGACTCGCGACGCGAGTTTCTCGTTTTGTTTCGATATCGCGTTTTGCGAGATTCTTGCTTATATAATTGGATTCCTTGTGTAAATTCCAGGTTCACAGGCGGGTACGTCAGACGTCGCCAGGATAGGGAAGCAGGTGGTCGGCTATACTTAGCACGCGACCAAGTGAGTAGATTTAACATCTACGGGAAAATCGCTCGTATGGCGTTAAGCGTCAGGGCGTAATTGGATTTGTAGTCATGAGTGTCCATATAGATATACTGGTAGTATAGAACACTGCACTGTCACTAACGGTCCAAGTTGCACGAGCATGATTTATATGCTACACTCACACCGTTAGTGATTACCATGCCACTCACAATATAGGATTGCTATAAACCGCATATCATATTGATTCTGCTTATTTGACGTTGTTATGATTTGCCGCATACTAGCATATGTATATTCACATATCTATACTTGTGCCACATACATCACATATATTCATACTCGGGCACATATACATCACATATGTTCATACTTGGGCACATTTACATCACATACCTATACTTGTGCCACATACATCACATATATTCATACTTGGGCACATATACATCACATATCTATATTGGTGCCACATACATCACATATATTCATACTCGGGCACATATACATCACATATCTATACTTGTGCCACATACATCACATATATTCATACTTGGGCACATATACATCACATATCTATACTTGTGACACATACATCACAGATATTCATACTCGGGCACATATACATCACATATGTTCATACTTGGGCACATATACATCACATACCTATACTTGTGCCACATACATCACATATATTCATACTTGGGCACATATACATCACATATCTATACTTGTGCCACATACATCACATACGTTCATACTTGGGCACATATACATCACATATCTATACTTGTGCCATATACATCACATATGTTCATACTTGGGCACATCTACATCATATGTCTACATTAGTGCACATGTACATTGATATATTTACTTTGCGTACTTATCCATTCGCACATCCATACCTATACCCACATTCATATGTTACATACATGGATGATATTGACTTGATTTAAAACTAAGGGACCGCAACAATATTTTCAAAACTCGATCTTTTAAAAAAGAGCGGTTCTCCCTTTCTTTTACTCGTAGTGTCATACGACACATTGCATGGATTTACGCCTTGGATTTGATTTATGTGATTTCTGGATTTGGGAACCGGAGTACTATTTTAAGAAAATACGCACTGTTTGAAAACCCGGTTTCCCTTGATATGATATTTTAGTGCGTCCACCATGAGTTTTCTCGGTTCCAGAGAGCTTGTGTGAGTATACCCGATTCGAGGAGAGGTAGGCACCGATTACGGGTACATGGTGGACCCGGTACGGTACCCTGGGGCGAGAAGACTCGTATTGTTAGACGGTGAGCCCGGCGGAGGAGCTACTACCTACCGGTGATTGGTTGGACCTGGCAGCTATCCGGAGGATACTGACCAGAGTCGATTGATGGATACGGGACGACGCGTACTGCCGGGGCCGAGGGCCGATTCCGCAGACGGAGCCCGTGGGCAGATCCGATGGACGGATGCCCCATATTGGAGGTTTTGCGTGTCGATACTGGATACGGCTGATTTTATGATATTTTGAGTGCCGATGATGGGCATTCCCGATTATATGAGATTACAGGATTTGAGGACCGATGTGGATGACAACGCTTGAGTGGTACTGGGTTTTGGTGTATTGATAGACACCAGCTATTTTCCACGTTGATATTCCGTGTAGATATTATTCCTTTCCGTACTCAGCATTCAGTACTTGACATCTCATCCTGTAGCTAGTATACCTGATAGAGTACACATGCTTGCATATCATTGCGTATCCTGCTCATCATATATATAGGGTTGTTAGATTGCATCGCCATGCCTGATTATCACATATCTTGCTCATCATATAGACATGATTATTAGATCGCATTTGTTGCATGATATTGAGCATCCAGTTCATCATATAGATGTTTATCCGTTGGCATAGGTTAGAGTATCGCAACACGTGCATACTCGCGATTACCTTTATATGTGATCTACTATTCACGAGTTGGCAACTCACCCCCGTTGTGCCACAGTTCTTGCAGGTTGCCCTTTGGAGTAGTCGCGGTTGGCTGTTTACCGCATCTTTTGACACAGATACCATTTCTGAGGCGTGTTAGCCCTTTTACTATTAGGTGGGTTTTGTACGGTATCTGTTTACTTTCAGTTGTATATTGATGTATCTAGTATTCTCCATCTACCTTCATGTATTGACTTAGAGACAGTTGTGAGGGCGATGTATGTTATTTTGTACTCTGGTGTCGAGCTCGCTGTGAGCCGATTTTATTTATGCAGTCTTATCTTTTATGATATTTGTCTTTGCTTTACTGCTCATTCTTCTCTACGGCGTCGTATATCATATTGTGATGCTCTATTCATTTCACATGTTACTTCGACTACACCTTGCCTTTAACCGACTTGCGGGATAAATTTTTCTAAAGGAAATGTTGCCAAAATTATTAAAATGTAACTCTTGAACTAAAAAGGTTTTCTACTAAATTACTTAAGGTTTTCTAAACATTTTACAAATGCTTCTACTAAAATGTTTTAACACTCTATATTCAAAATGGTTTTGATTTCTCGGTTTCGGCTTACTTAGTCGCGTTACGCCTGTAGACGTTACGTGGTTAAGTGCCGGTCACGGGCCGAACGTTGGGTCGTGACACTAATCATCCACCGATACAGATAAATGTTATAGACATAATTTCAAAAAGTTATATCTCACTTCATAAAAATGAACGTACAGATACATCAATTTGAAATTGGTGCATAACAACGGATATTCAAAACCAAATATTTGCTGTCCGGCAAACAACCCAGGCGATTTCCTCAAATATCACCAATTACAACGAATCCCGATATAATGAGGATGATCACCCAATTCCCAATAACTTACTCCCACTAATCATCTGTAAAACCATACAGATGTGAGAATCAAACCTGGTAAATACATACCCTGAGCAATGGCTAATTGGGAAATCAGTTTTCTTTTAACAGTACACGGTGAAACTGAAACATATAAATGTTTCGAAGGGGTATCCGGGTATTCTTAGTAATGCCTCTTCCATTATCAGATTCACAACTGTAACCGTATATTTCTTTGCCATCTCTCCAAATCCCTTTATATGTCTTTAGTCATTACCTTCTGTACACCTTCGTTAAGCTAAATGGTTTTCTTCTTTCCCTATCGTTCGGCACCAGCCTATGGTTTGGAAGAAGACTATCCAATAAGCGTAACAGGTGTACTGTCCTAATCCTAGGAGCACTCGCAATGCGAGAGAAGGTGAAGATAAAAGACAACCGAATAAACCTTATTTCTATTTTTTCTGAACCAGAATCCATCCTCGAACTGGAACAAGTTCCTTTCGAGTTCGTATATAACCGTACGATGGAGTATCCAATAAACTGTGGATCTACGTAGTGATACGGAGTGTTCTGGAGAAATACAAAGGTGATGTAGGATTGGCGAAGAAATACTTGGTTTGGTCATGAATAGCAGTCGCAATTTACTTTGCCCTCTTACTAATCCCTTTATTTGTCTTAACTTATTACCTTCTGTACACCATCGTTAGGCTAAATGGTTTTCTTCCTTCCCTACCGTTCGGCACCTGCCTATGGTTTGGAAGAAGACTATCCAATTAGCGTAATAGGTGTACCGTCCTAATCCAAGGAGCACTCGCAACCTGAGAGAAGGTAAAAGGAAAAGACAACTGAATAGTCCTATTCATTTTTTCCAGAACCGGAAACCATCCTCGAATCTGGAACAAGTTCCTTCGAGTTCGTATATAACCATACGATGGTTTTATCCAATGGAAGTGGATGTTCGTAGTAATATGGGGTGTTCTGGAAAAAAGGGTAAAAGTAGGAGTGGCAATGAGGTTTGCAACTCTGACAATCCAAAAGCCAGTGTTTAAGAAGGTTCGGTTAATCTTGGTCACTGAGTCATAGTCTAGGGTCGGGCCATGGTCGCTGCCAAAGAGAGAGAGAAAAAAAACACTTTGCGTGCACTCTAACCTAAATCAGAATGGTTATCACTTTATCTAATCAGGAAACCTCCCACTGTAACCTCAAATTCTCCTCCAAACCTGAAAGAAGAATTAGTCGGGATCACCCGAAGAGTAAACCAACTCATCAGTGGGAATCGGGATCCAACTATCATCGCATGATAATGTGATGGAATCCACTCACATTATCACACTCCAGAAGGTATGCGCATATCTGGCAAGTTTCAGTTTCTTTAGAAACTCCCAATGTGATTTTTACCCCATGCTCTTATGACCTTGACGAAGGCCAACATATCATAAGTCATTGTTTCCCCCAATCAGAGCAAAGCTCTGTTTAAATTTCAAAAATTCAAAAATTGAAGCAACGCTTCAGATTTCTTGCGCTACGCGCAACACGCCACGTGTCAAAAACTGACACGCCAGCGCTGCGCCCAAGGCAGCGCACCCAATTAGAGCAAGACTCTATTTAAAATAAAAATAAAGATAAAAGAAGCAACGCTTCAGGCAACTTGCGCTCTGCGCTGCGCGACACGTGTCAGCGCGGTCATGCTAGCGCAGTTGCGCTGCGCTCTGCGCTGCGTGACACGTGTCAGCGCGGTCGCGCTAGCGCAGTTGCGCTGCGCTCTGCGCTGCGCGACACGTGTCAAGCGCAGGTGCGCTTGCGCCAGCTATGCCAGCATTTAAACAGAAAAATTCTGAAAAGATCTTTCTAATCTTATTAAAACAATAATATTCTCTTCTGTAAAACAGGAGCCCTTGGATCAAAGATCCAACGGTGAGGAAGAATCCCTAAATCACTCAGAGAAAGATCTCTTTAACTGATTTAACAAATCAATTGGCACTATATAAAGGCCCTAGACTCCAAGTCTAAAACACACAGAACTCCTCTAAAGAAAATTTTGAGAAGAGCTCACAGAAAGAAAAGGTAAAAACCTTTGAATAAAAGAAGAATTTCTTCTAAAAAGAGATCAATGATCTAAGAACAAGATCAAGATCTTGGATAAAAAAAATATAATAATAATAAGAAGAAAGAGGAAGTAATTTACTTTTGTATAAAGGCATTTCCTTTTGATGAACTACAGGTTCTTGAAAACAAGAAAAACTTGTTTTCTTTGATCTAAATTTGATCAAAATATTAAACAGTGCCTTGCACTTTTGAAGTTTACGTTGTTGTGCTCCTTGGATTGGCGCAGGCCACCAGGGAGCGCCACGTGTCAAACACAGAACAGTTGTGCCTTGCGCTTCTAAAAACAGAGCACTGCTCTCTTGGTTTGGCGCAAGTCACCAGAGCGCGTCACGTGTCAGCAGCGCACTAGCGCAGCGCACTGGCGCAGCACACTGCGCTAACAGACTTGCGCTCACAAGAGCGTGACACGTGTCGCCCCCACATGGATTTGCGCCTTGCGCTCCTCAATTGGCACAAAGCACCTGACAGGCCACGTGGCGCACTGTCAGAATATTAAATGCAGTGCATTATTAAAGGGCAGAGCCCAATTAAGAGGTCCAATGGACCAAAACAAATGCTCTGCATTATAAAAAAGGGGACAGAGCCCAATTAAAAAGGCCTAACAGGACAAAACAAATGCTATGAATTTAATTGAAAAGCCAAATGCTCTGCATTATAAAAAAGGGCAGAGCCCAAGCCAAGGCCTAACAAGCCAAATGCAAATAAAATATTGAACATTTTCAACTGGACATTGCCCAATTCTGGCCGTAAGTCCTCAAATTAAATTGAACTGAGCACAAATGCTCTCTCAAATCAATTTACACCCGGTTCAAGGGTACATCTCCGAACTCCTCTGATATTTGTCGTTGTAATCCTTCAACGTCGTCAGAGAGGTGACGGGTCCCGACAACCACACATTGACATGGAGTAATGCGTCCTTAAACTCATGCACTAATGCGTCCTTAAACTCATGCACTAATGCGTCCTTAAACTCATGGACCAAAGCGTCCTTAAACTCATGGACTAATGCGTCCCTAAATTCATGGACTAAAGCATCCTTAAACTCATGGACTAATGCGCCTCTAAACTCATGGACTAATGCGTCCTTAAACTCACGGACTAATGCGTCCTTAAACTCATGGACCAATGCGTCCTTAAACTCATGGACAAATGCGTCCTTAAACCAGTATTCGTCCCCAAAATGGGAATGATGGACCACTATGTCCCTAAACTGGAACAATAGAGCCTAAATGCTCTTTTGTCGGATCTAAATGATCCCGTTAAGTTGATCTTAGTCTCAAATTAGACTAACGTATCCTTAACAAATGTTTAAGTTGATCTTAGCCTCAAATAGGGCTAACGTATCTTTAAACCCTCAAACAGACTTTAGTCCCAAATTGGACTATAGATCTCCCAACCAACTTTGGTTCAAGGGTACACATCTGAACTCTTCTAATATCTGTTGTTGTAACCCTTCAACATCGTCAGAGAGGTGATGGGTCCCGATGGCCATACATTCAATGGACCACTACAGATCCCCCAAATGCTCTTTTGTCGGATCCAAACGATCCCGTTAAGTTGATCTTAGTCTCAAATTGGGCTAACGTATCCTTAACAAACGTTTAAGTTGATCTTAGCCTCAAATATGGCTAACGTATTCTTAAACCAAAACACCAAACCCAAATCTAAGAAAATACGGATTTGGATTAATTCACGTCCTACGGGCGACGACATAAATTAGTCTCCGTATACAATCCACGGGCAACCACAAACAAAACAAACACCCACGACACGAAGTGAAATTCTGGAGAAGGAGAAAGTTGTTACCGCGATGCGGTAGCGTAATTAATTGCAGGGGCTTGCGCCTGCAGGGAAGAGCGTCCCTACAATCAAAAAACCCCTCAAGCGAGGGGGAATCTGACGAAGTCTGCTACATCGGCCGCAACCGTTTAAAGCTCCGATACACGGTGCCATAAATCAACTTGGCATCTTCGGAGAGGTGGACGGATAAAACCAAATAGCATCTGCCCCGAATCTCAGGCAAGACGTCCCTGTCTTGGCCGCCGTTCGGAGGGGAACAGATTCTGGCATGCCCGGTGGGACCTCTTCCTCTTTCCACTCCACACTTCGTGTGTCGTGTTCGCGAACGGATCGCGGTTTGCTATGGTTGCCTGTGGATTTGAGGTACTTAGATTTGGTGCCTTGCTCCGTGCAGAAAACAGAAGATCAATGG